>OY660869.1:7985000-10405000 GCA_962446985.1 Xyrichtys novacula | reverse complement strand
TTCCAGATTATACAACTGATTGACTTGGCTGGCCCGGAGCTGCTTGTTAGTTAGCCATGATGGACCTGTGCCAGAACCTGACAGAGAGAAAGCAAAGGAGACATTTGGCTCGAGTGTCCAAACGCAGGAGCACATCAGTAAGTAAAGCACCCGGCTGTCTTGAGGTATATTTTCCTGTGAAAGAAGCCGTCAACAGGACAAAGAGCCGGGTACTGCACTGCACTGTGTTTTATCCCCAGCCTGGTGCGAACAATAAAAAAAGCTGGCACTGTGTTATGGGTGTGTGTGGGTGTGTGTGTTTGTACACATCTGAGTGCATGTGTGGCTGAATCTCCCGAGCAGCTTAAGTGAAAGTGATAAGCAGCAGAAACGGTGTTGTGCTTCTCACAGGCTGCTTCCAACGATCACTGGGAATTCATCGCTCTTTCTCACTGTCAAGCGGGGAGAGGAGGGGGGGAAAGTGTATTTAAAGGATTTTCACAGTCCTTAATGCTATTTATTACATCTCACCAGCTGCAGCGAGGAGTGGCTACATGTAATTGCGGCCATAGATCTTTTGGCCCAAAGACAACCAATCAAGATGGATTCCTTTGCCGTTGCCGGGATTGACCGTGAGTGAATCCTGGTGACTTAGAGACGGGACGTTATTTAACATGGACCCAGAGTGACGCTAAGGAGCATTAGGTTCTGGTGTTGTTAAAGCACTTGTCACACTCCAAAGGCATCCATCTGCACAACGCTGGGTTCAATCAATAGATAAGTAATCGGCTGCAATGAGAGTCAGCATGCAGTATTACTCACCGACTACGTCCTGAAACTGCTCCACCGCCCAACAAGCGGAAGAGCTGAGAGCACGCAGCTTCATCATACAGGAACTTATCTATCGGCCGAGTATGGCGGCATTGACAGCTCTAAACTAAGAGCACCTTTGTGTGGTGTGATCACTCAAAGGGAATCATGTTGCCTTCATACCATCTCTTCCTGCCACAAAGTCAAAGTGACAAATAAATACACAGTACTTCACTTGATCCCATACTGTGATAAAATCTGACATGTACATCGATTGTTTAAAAAAATGCCTGAGCAGGAATCGAAAGTCAGAGCTGTCCAGCATGATTACTGGTAATAATCCACTGAGCATTTGTCCGTCTAAAAGAGGTCTAATAGACCTAACAGGTCTAAATGTAGCCTAGACCAGAGGTCCCCACCCACTGGGCCCCGGACCAGTACCGGTCTGTGGATTAATTAGTACCGGGCCACAAAAAAATAATGATGATTAAATATATATTTTTTCTTTTCAACCGTCCTCCCAGTATCTTATTTTCAAAGACCACAACTTCCGCCATCGCCTCACTTTTGAGCATGACTCTTTGGCATGCCATTTTCCTGCATCAGCAACACAAGCTAGCCCTCGCAAAAATGAGCCAGAAATAGAGTTCACTGGAGAGAGAAAGGGTTGATTATGTATTGATTAAGTTGATGTTAAAGTGTGATGAAAAGTGCCTAATATGAAATGTAATTGTTGTATCCAGATAACATACTATGTACATACTATGTACTGATTAAGGTTTTTGTTATTGGAACCCCCACGCCCCTACCCAGTCCTTGGAAAAAGTTTCCTGCATGAAACTGGTCCCTGGTACAAAAAGTTTGGGGAACACTGGCCTAAACGATCTAAAATCAGGCTGCCACATGTCGAAAAATGACATGTACATTTAGACCAAGTTCAGACCAGGTCTAAATCTGGGCCATATCTATACGACACTGTATATTGCTCAATGGCTAACATAATTATTTTGGTTAAGTACTTGGAGATCAGTTATGCAACTCAAAGTTGCTTTTTGAAATAAATAGTTATCGAATAATGGCTTAAAATGCAACGTCTTAAATATATGGAATCTTGACGACTAAAATTAGGTCTAAAGAAAAAAAAAAAACTAGACGTCTAATAGCCGTCATTTGCTCAGTGGGAATGTTATTCTTAGAAGGAAAATTGTGTTTTGAATAATTGAGGTTTGAAAGCTTCAGTTTACCTTTAAATCCTTAAGTATAAATCAGGCTAACTAATCAATGCAGCTCTATTTATAGACATGTTCACGTAGGATTCATGAGGTTATTCTTGCACTGGAAGTTAAAGTAGGACAAAAGTACTTCCTCTCCTCTTTTGAGTAACCCATAAAAAAGGTCAGTATGGAGAGAAGATGAGTTTCTGACTAATTCAATTGCACCTACTTTATGTTTCTGCTCTGCATCACACAATGCCTCATGCTCTCTAATGGTGCACCCAGAAACTACAAATAATTTGATAATGTTTGTTTTCGCAACAGCATAAGAACAAACCAGCTCTTCTGCTCTGTTCAGCTTATTAGGAACAATGAATGTGTAGACTCTTGGAAAAACATAATTAGTTCTTTAAAGTTTAGAAGATGAGCTCCTCTGCTCCACTTTGACTGCGCGTTAAAACCATGTATCATTAAAAACAAAAGACCCACCACTTTGATCTAGACTTTTATGGAAGATCCCACTGAAAAATAACAGTTCAACGCAAAAAAAGATCATTAAACTGCAAGCATGCACTTAAGCTGACATCGATTACACTCCTGCTGGAATAAATCTTTGTTTAATTTCAGCTTGTGCACCAGCCCTTTAACGGTGGTTGAAAAATTTGGTCATCCTAAACACATTCAACAGCAAGTTCTCTAAGGATTAACAGCTGCAACAAATTCACAAGGGTTTGGCAAAAGGAGCAGAAGCAAAGCCAGAATTCATGTCTGTTTTTCAAGTGACTAAACGATGGATAAGCCAACAAGCGATGGCAGCAGTGCCTTGAGGCGTCACAGTTATCTGTGAAGCTTCATCACACAATCAGCAGTTGAATTTCATTGAGAGTAAATGGGCTCAGCTTTGTGAAGAAAAAAAATGAAACCCTGACATGAATTTAACAATCAAAACAGGGATATGAATAGCTTCTGAGGGAAGGGCAAAGGTTGGCTAATGTGGCTTGCTGCATAAGAATGTAATCAGTGTTCACATGTTCTGCATACTAACCTCCTTCCCTACAGACGTGATTACTGCAGGTTACAAGGGTCATACCTGCTGTCTGTGGCCCGAGGAGAGTGAAACTATGTTTTGGTGCTGCCTGATGATGCTAAAGTGAGTTCACTGTTTGTGGAGCGCATTTCCAAAACACCAGAAGCGCTTAATCATCCTTGTTTTCAGAATGCTGTGTTTATTCTTACAGTGTTATTTGTCTTTTTGTTGAGGAGCCCGCCCCCTTCAAACAGTGCATTAGCATACAGCAGGCCATAAATCAAATTAGAAGCATGATGTTGATGGGGTCTCCTGCTGCGAGCTATCTCGACAGACATGGACAACAACACAGCTGGGAGCTGATATGCACACCGCTCAACAAATATATGCAGGAGGCTCTCTCAAAGAAAATGGCATCTGTAATTTCTCATCCGAGTAGTTCACCAAACCCCATGCAAAAATACCCTTGATTTTTTTATGACGAGGGCGATGTCATATACTATAAGCACAGCTGCAAGACAGAGTCTGCTCCAACACTAAACTGCTGTTTTTTTCTGTCACTAGTTGCTGTTTATTTAAAAGAAAAATGGGTGATTAATAATACAAAAAAAAAAAAACAAGATCATGTTGAATTTAGGAATGAGATGAAAGTTTTTCTGAGCTGGATATTTATTGTTTGTTCACTCGCCTCCTCCTGTTTACAATAACCCACCCATTCACAGTGCTAAACATCACTGTTACTCACTCTGATAATGTAAATGCTCTGATAAATGTGGAAATTTCCCCATGAATGTAATGTAGACAGTGAGAAACAAACAGAAAATAAGTGCAGAAGGCTAATCTGTTTAACAGAGAGGAGTTCGGTGAGTGTGTCTCTGTGTGAGTGGAGAAGAAGTGAAGCCTAATTATAGTAGATACCAGTTTTTGTGAGTGAAAATAAATAAATAAATAAAGTAGGGGTTTATGTTGAGCAGGAAAACAACCTACTTTAAAAAGAAATGTATATTTATTCAAATATTTGATAGGATATTTTGCCACTTTGTCAACAACAGTTTGACTTCTTTTTAATAATTCAAGAGTAATTCTTTAGAAATCAGTCATGTAAAAGACTCATTTGTCCAATGATGAATCAATTTTGTTGATATTACAAGATTAAATAGCTCTTCATAGCTCCTGCACCAGCTTGTATGGATCTACATTACCAAACAGAATTTAATTTTGCTCACATTGACAAATAAAAAATAAAATTAGGATGCAATACATTGTGATATCAAATCATTGACAGGGTAATTTGTCATTGAATCAGATCCTGAGACCGGTGAAGATGCACATTCATGCAAACCGGATGTCCTTCTCCTCTTTAGGTGCATTCAAATGCAGTGACTAAGTGTGTCCTCGACAGAGTCATGTGTTTTTGATTCAGTCCTGCACTAAAACACTTTAAAATGAGAGCCTTACCAATACCTTTGCAATCTGTTTTCACACCATTTTACACAGTCTCATTTTTCAGGTATAAAGGTAATAATTTGGTTAAATATCATACTGGTAATAGGAAAAAAGCCATAACCTACTGTAATAGACCTCAGAAACACAATTGTATCTCTGTTGGTGAATTACTGTATATTGTTTTTCCAGTTTAAAATATATTACAAATCTTTAAACAGACATGTTTTTACATTTACACATTTACAGCCACTTTGTTCATCCACACATTATATGACATAGCTGTTCATGAATTCAAATATATAAGCCTTACAGATTCCACTTCAATAATTTCTCTTTAAGGAGCAATTGAGCTCAAATTGTTATCTGGCCGTGCTCTATTTGGCATATTCAGTAAAGGCATGTCATTCTTCTGGCGACACTGAGTATTGATTTTTTAGGCTTGCCTGCTCTAAATATCAGCCTCATACAAAAGAAGACACAAAGGCTATTCTCTGTGTAAGAGTGTTGCATTCAATAACAGCTCAGAGCGCCACTAGAGAAATTTAAAGGAATTTTGGGTGTGATTCTGAGAACTGTTTAACAGGCCTATTGTTGCCTGTGCAGCAGTATGCAAGACTAATGGAAGAGCTTCTGTTGTCCTGTAGTCACAGCAGAAAGGAATAACAATGTGTTAAAGTGTGGCTGCGTTAACACACGACAGAAGCTTAAAACAGACCAGAACAATCCCCTCCACCAACACCACCCTCTTCTTGTCCCGCGCCCCTCGTTCCATATGTTGCAGAGATTTGATTGCACGCCATTTTCCAGCTCATTAATGAAGACTTATGCTGCATTTGTAATGAATGTGTCCTGCTTGAAACATGATCAAGTTTCTGGACTCGCTGAGTGCTTTTAAGATGATTGCTTTCACCTCTGTGGTTGGTTTCACTGGTGTGCAAGAGGAAGCCACCATGGAAATGGAGAACTGAGGAGAGGAACCTAATTACAAAAGGATTCTTTTGAAATGGTACAGACAGAAAAAAAGTACATTTAATAACACAAGGGAAGCACAAGATTTTTTAAACTGTCAGATGATATAATTGTCTTTCTTTCTTTCTTTCTTTTTTTTTTTAGGTTTTTGACCAAACCAGTCACACCATGACTCCACCGTTTGAACAAGTAAGACCTTGATAAAAAAATCAAGACCCAGTTCACAAGAGCCCTAAACAGCTGAAAAAGAAACACTCAGGGCCGCCTTTCAGCCAAAATCTTGTTGTATTCAGACACTGCAGATGTGACTGCTGATGCACATCAGCTGTATTCACAGGAGACAGGGTATCAGTGCTGACATCTATTTGCAGCAATACTCTCGGTGCCCATCATTCTGAGGCTATTGTCACTAACATGCTAAATAATCACAGCTTATAGCTCTTGTGGCTTTAGTCCAGGGAGGTTTTCTTCGCTTTGTACGTCTTTCTTTACTTTTTTTTCTTTGGGGGCTTGTTTTTAGACCTTCTGTTTTATGGAACTTAGAATAATTTCAAGGGTAAAATCCAGCATGAATTTTTGCAGCATTCAAAGACATGATTTAATTCTCTGAGGAAGTGGCACATATATCTCTGCTTTATAAAGACAGGATAGTCTTGTTACCTGCTTTTATAGAGGTTTGAAGATAAGTCTTTCATATTTGTCCTTTATCAGTGCACAATTGGTACACTACGGTCCCGTTAAAAATGTACATTTATTGGGGAATCGCATCAAGCTATGTCTCCATGTGGAATAAATTAGCTCATGTCATCTTTTAGAGTGTAACTATTTATTATGCAGTGTGGCTTTAACTCTGAACGAGACATCAGGATCGTTTAATACCTCCGAAGAGAAGCATTACGAGAAAATGACTATCTTGCTGCTGACACCCCTCTCTTGGTCTCTTCGAGGAACACTCATTTGCAACTTTAATTCCACAAATGGACTCCAAAGCTGTGTTTACAAGGAGCGAGACAGCCTTAGCTGTGACAGCTCAAAAGCAGTTTCCTGGTAATAAATAGACTAATGCTGCATAATAAAGTCACATATACACTAATGTCTTCTTGAAAGGCCTTTAGAAGTCTGTGTCATTGAAATTTCTATCAAAAATGAATCCTGTGTGGTTTGGTTTTTTTTATGCTGTATGCAGTATGTGTGTGTCATACAAGAAGAAGCAGAGCGGCACATGCAGGGAAATGAAAGCTTTATGGCTGATAATGACAATACGCTGTTATAAAAATGGGTCAAGAACTGACAATAGAGAGTTGATTGCACATGTTATTTTGTTGCCCTGACAATAAACCACCCGCTTTGTGCTTCCTCACTCTTTTACACCATACCACAGTCACACAACAGACACACGTACACATACATGCCCTTCTCATCATTTTCTGAGGCCCTACTGCTGGTGCAGGATTGTTCACTTAAGCTTTTAGAGGACAAAAATTCATATTAAATGTGTGTACTTAGAGAGAAAAGTTTAGTGGAGTCAAATTCCTTAAATACTTGATCAGTAAAGCTGATTCTGAAAAAATCGGTATTATTCATTGAACTTCACTGTTAGTAAATATCTCAGATGCAGAAGGGACAAAGCCAAAACCAATACAGAGCTATTCTTTTATGGCTGTCACGTATGAAACTTGTTCCCTTACTTCTACAAACAGAGTGACCGAGGGGTCCGGCGGGTGTGGAGAATTTTGTCTTAACTGCACAAGTGTGTGAGGTTGTAGAAGATGTGGCGATGCCAGACTGAGGCGCTGAAGAGGTGTTGGCATCCCACGCCCGGAAAAGTGTGGAAATTTGCAGAGCGGAGAGGAATTAGCGACCCCCCGCTGAGCCAAGCGGATGGGTGCAGGGGGAATAAAAGAGGGGGAGGGGGAGAAAACTCCATGGTGGTGTAGAAAATGACCTCCAAGAGGAGAAGAGGGGCGCATGAGTGGGGAGGGAGAGGATGGGTGGGTGGTCCGCTGGGAGAAGCACAGGGAGGGATCCAAAGCCAGGTCACCTTCTCTAGAGAGAGCAGCTGTGAACACTCTGCCCCTGGGAGGAGGGTCACAGTCGAAAGCTCTGTATCTTATAAAGCGAAGCCCAGATTCTCTCTCTCGCTACCTTCACCCTGCACAGGTCTGCAATAACAAAGCCAATTAAAAAGCCCAGGAGAGAAGCTAGCGCAGTCTCACAGTCGCCTGGCGCTGACTTGGCAACGAGAATTATAGCTCAAGAGAGTACCTTTCAACGTCGAATATAGAGAATACCAGCAATTACGAGTGAATGCCTCCTTTCTCCAGCTCCATTTCACCAACTGATCTGATGACTCATAAAGCCGCCTAAATTATCCCAGATGCATGCTAATCCCAGCATGCTGAAATTAATCAATGCAACAGCCTAGCACCTTATGTTTTAGTGTAAATGTGTTTTGTTTTGGAGTGATCTGACAGCCATGAGGTGATCCTTATTTACTTTGCCTGGCATTTCATGTGGCCTTTATTTCATCCGGGTGTCACACCGCATGACATTAATTCAGATTCAGCCGCAAGAATCGATATCTTGGTGTTGCTCAAGGAGACATGCGATAAACCGACAGGTTGATGTCAGCTGCACGTCCTCTTTAGTCGAGAGCACAAGGAGGAAAACAAGATTCTTATTGAATGATATGAGCGGATGAGGATGGGACATCTATGTGATATACTGTGGGAATCTTTGGAGTTTGTTACCCGAACAGTTGCCGCTATACAATGGTGTAGGTCACGAAGCTGGTTATCATCCCTCGCTTTACCTTCTGTTCCAGCAATTGCTTTCAGATTGTCTCTGTGTGGAGGAGCTGCCCTGTATAAGAGAAGTGATGGTGAACAGCAGGCTTAGATCCTTTCATGGGTGGCCGGGCTTTAGCTATGCACTCTTCTGTAACTGTCATCATGTATATTTGAAATCCCTCCTTGATCGATCGTACTAAAAGCTCTAATCTGATTGTTAAAAGAGCTGATTTGACAAAGCTGTTATCAAACTGATTTAAGCACCAATCAATAGCACATTATGTGTGGGTGTCTCTTTTCTTTGAGAGTTGTGGTAACTTTTCCAAGGACAGATTTCAGGAATGTCTTTCATCTGTAAACCACTGAAACAGGCTTTGAACACGCTGATATTTTTGTGCTCACTTTTTCCCGGGCTGCGGTTCCTTGTTAATGAGTAAAACACTAATAATGCAAAATCACTGAAGTGTGGAAATGAAAAAAATCTTGTCATTTCTCTGTTGATGTTTTAACATTAACTGAGTGTCCATGGAAATAGGCTCCCAAACCTCCTCTGTGCTCATGTGTGATTGTATTTTTCAGGATGGTGTAATGGTCCATGAAGAGTTGTGTAGTCCCTCTGAAAGGATCATTTCTCAGAGGGAACAGGAATGCACATAGACAGCAATTTCAACTCTGTTTCCCTCTTCCATCTTTTCCATGTCGTTCACCATTCATTCCGCACACGTATTCAACATTAGAGGGCAAATAAATTGATTGCCAGCAGCTGAAGACACTTATCTCCCTGCGAGTCAGCTTTGCACTAGAGACCCCAATACCAAAAAGCGGGAAGCACTTCATTACGTTGATGCTTAACAGTAAGATGAAAAAAAGAGCAAACACTGGAGCAACACCAGCAAATGGGGGTAACAAACACACCAAACACAGTAAGACCAAGATGGAGTGCGACACTGTGATCAAGACCTTGGGGCTAAGCTGTGTTCATTAGTGGCAGCAATGCAGAATGAATGGAGCTGCTTACTTATTCTGCAAGCATCCTGGTGAAAAAGTGAGCAGGCAGGAGCGGGGCTAGCCTTAGCCTCATGCTTGCATGGGTAGTGATAGCCAATTAAGCCCTTCTCTGATGAGCCATGCAGGCCCGAGAAGCAATTAGGATGCCAGGAGTCCGTGCTCATTACTGCTGCAGAATATGGAGCATTGTCCTGTGGAACACTCATCTGCACACATGAGATTCGAGGACCTCCTATCAAATTGTTGATTTATATCATTTCAGTGTAATAAAAGGAGAGACTGTCTTAGGTAATACAGTTTTACTGAGTGCTGTAATGTCTACACTCAATCAGGAAGCCTCTCTGAGAGGCTGTTTGTGGATAGTAAGCCTCTTTGATTTGACATTCAGTATTGTCTTTTCAGATGTGATTTGTCAATATGATGCAGATAACCAATGAAGGAGTTGACACACTCTAATGCATTAGAAGTGATATTGTCTTTTGAGTGACAGTTGGCTCCCTCCTGTATTGATTCAGCTCATGTTTCGGGATGCGACGCTGTTCGAAAGGGTCAAAATCCAGCTTTAATACAGTCAGGAAGCTGGAGAGAGACTGCAGAGATTGCAGAGTCAGATAATGGCAGAGCACACAATAGAACCAACCTCAATGTAAAGCAAATATTAAGGTGAATGTTTCTTTTCTTCAGCAAACTTGAAATACAGATGGATTTAGGAGATTTATCTTCATTTAAATGTGGGAGGAAAGAAAACAATCGGATCATTTAGAGATACAAAATGTACGACTCTGCACTAAGCTTATCTGATTACATAATAAAAGAAACAAGACACATTTTCAATATATCTGCTGCTGACTGATGCAGTTTTAAGATAAGGATCCTGTTGTGATAGGAGATGACTTTTACACCAGATGACACTTTGGTAGAAATAATTGCGTTTTAAGAAGCTGCAGTAAAATGAGTATGATTCATTTTAGGTGCTCTGTTTATACAGTTCTTTAAGAGTATTATAATTGTTTGCTTTGCACAGGGCTTGGGGCACAGATGGAGTAAATGAGCACCAAAGGTATACTAAATAATAGTAGTGAGCAGCAGAGTTGCACCGAGGCACAGAGAATAACACAACTCAGCTAATGTTGCTGCAGACCTGAGTTCCTTTGCTGCTCAAAGGCTTCTGTTGCAGCCAAAGCCCTTGTGTGCTGCTGCCTCCATCCTTTCACCGCCAACCGGAGGAAGTCCATTAAGTCGGTTTGGAGACTTTGTGATTTCCTGCTCTCATGGCAGCTGAACCTGCCAATCCCTCTCCTCCCCTCAGCATCATATTCCCTATTTCCCCTGGTTAGCACCAGAGGCAGGTGGCACTAAGTGCTAACCATATGGCTGCTGCTGTAAGAATAACAGTGAGGGATCAGCTCCAATGGGCACTGAGTTACACTGCAATGGAGATCAATGAGAGGCATTTATCACCCAAGGATGGGCATGTGTGGGTGGGTGTGTGAACTTTATAGAAACCAGTTTACTTGGTAAATTACTATGGGAATATGCCTGATCAGAAAGAAAAATGCAGAATATAAATGTGTTTCTGTGATCAAGCGCAGAAAGAAACACACCAAGGCTGCTGGTCTACTTGTGAAAACATAGCTGGATTGGACCACTGGGAGTAATGTGTACAGAGGAGCCATATGTGAGCAGAGAAATGTGGCTCATTCCACAAGAAATGAACTTTTTCCTCTGAGGGCTATTCACTCATATCCAACCTGTGGCAGCATTAACGCATGTGATCATGCTTATACACACCCACACACTAAAACAAGAGTATATGAAACAACTCACATCTGCAAGCACTGCAGTAGCTGTGTAGCTTTTATAATGAATTAAAAAGTAAATCATCAATCACACTTTCCTCCTTTCAAAAATCCCCCAAGTTTGTCGGCTCTCCGAAGTCCCTGTGGCACAAATCTGAGAAATCTTCATTTACATCAGTATCAAAGATTTACAAAGACCATGTGTGATCAGCTCTGCAAACACAGCCAAGGAGCCGTCCATCCAGCAACAATACAAACATAGCAGCCAGACTTTATCAAATTAGAGACATCACAGTACATTTAGAAAGCTTGATATGAAACATCATAAAGTAGAAAATTATGAGACTAGATATTTATACTTCGGCTGAGTATATCAAAGTGGATAAACTGTCAGTCAAAATGCCCTTTCATTGGACTTCACTTCTTTCTCTGTAACATTAAAGAAGACGGTTGCAGTTGACTGTGGCAAGACCAGTTACCATTTTTAAGGTATGCCTTAGTTTCAAAAAAGGCAAAAAAAACCCTCATATTTTACACCATACTGTTCCTATGGTAAGATTGATTGAGTGCAAAAAAACACCCACTTCACTAACACTTGCTTTAACAGCCACATGCAGTTAGTTAAAGTGAAACTTCTACTCTCAGTTGAGGGCCGGTGGTTAGTGCACATGAATATACGTAGGCGTAGCCATGCACAACAATAATTTCACCTCTGGATCAGCTAAAAATAATACAACTGTACATAAAGTTTGTTGATATTTCATGTTATCACTACTTTCACAAAAAATCAGGCCTTAATCCGGTCAGTCTGGAAGAATCAATGTCACAATACACAGGTAAGGAGTGTCTCTGTCCAACCAGCGTATTATATATGGTACATGGATAGAATTTAACGCTATCCGGATGAGAGCACACAATGCAGCTCTGTGCGGACTGGATATGCTTTCTGCTCATCTCGGTCACAATGTAATGTAAAAGTGGAGCAAACTGTGAAGAGCTGCAGGATTTTGTGGGTGTTTATGTGCTTCACTATTGAGCACTATTTACTTTGCGAATTAGACCTTAGGGCTGAGGCGAGAGCTGGGGAAAATGTTGCACAATTCTTTGTGTTATTAGTGGCTGCATCCCATTCTTAACGGATCAGGCCCAGAGTGTTTATTTACTCCAAGACTGGCCGCTCCTGTGCTGTTGGAAAAGGTTCTCATGTTGTTGTCCTAGCCAACCAGACCTCCTCAGATGGGGAGGTTGGTGTCGGACTAAGTGATTAACTGCCTGCATGTGCTCCACTGCAAAGATTGTCAGTAAGTGATACATTTGGCTATCAAAATAAAGGAAGATGAAGGATGAATACAAATGTGCAGAACTGAATCAGAAAGGACCAAAAGTTTCACAAAGGAGCTGTAAGGTTATCAACGCATTAAACTCTCATGTCAGCCCACACCAGGACATATGCAGGAAACATTTAATTTAAACCATTTAAAGGTGGGGTAGGCAGGAATCCATTAAAGAAGCATCTTTTTTTTTGTGGTGTATATACAAAAAACCTTTTAATATCAGTCAATAGCTGTTAGTTATTGATTGCACAGTTCTCATCCTTGAATAACATTCACGAGCCCAAACAAAGTTAGCGTTCTACAATATCGGACAGTAGAAACCAACCAGAAAGTACAGAAAATGGTCTGAATCCTCCTTTGGCCACAACTGCCAACACAAACAAGAAAATGAAGTAAATACCAGAGACTCTGGCGGAATAACAGACGCTTAAAAAGGAGGTAGACCGGACAAGAGCTAAAAAGCTGGGTAAACATAAAACTATAGGGGGACACTTCGGGATCTTAAAGACCCTGTAACCTTTCTGCTGGACTGGTAAACCGCTTTCACAAAGTGAGCTACGTGTCTGTAACAGAAGTGTTTCTTGTGAAACGGGACCTGCTGCGTGTCGTAGCACTGCTAAACTCTTCGGGTCCTGGAGTATGTCACTTTATACTAGTTGGTTGTGAGGCTGGTTGTAGAAGTCCTGCAAACATTGTGTTTGCTGGTAGTCTGTTGGCATCTACAGTAGCACCAATGCTTTTTACTTTCACGTTGACTGGGCCCCATTTGTAATCATCTGAAGTATTAATCTGCATTATATCTGAATTTAATTCAAACGATTCGAGCGAGCAGGAGTGTCTGTTTGTGGGCGGGGCTTGCTGGAGCAGAGAGGGAGGGGAGAGGAGGAGCTGAGGGGAAAACTGGTTAGGAGGGGTACTTCCTGTCACTTCCTCAGATCCTGCCTACCCCACCTTTAAGTCAACTCATGAAAAAATGCAACCCCAGTGACAGATGTGCCAGTAATAAAGTACGGACACGTTAAAACTTTCTTGAGACAAGGTAAAGTAAAATAAGTTTCACTGCTGAGCAGCAGTGTAAGCATCTTGTTAGAGTCGGGCACACACAACCTGCGGGGTGTTGTTATAGTCCCAGTCACCCTGCTAAGTTTTGATGGTGGCTGAATGACATATGACTGAATATCAGCTCTGAGTCCAGGGGAGAGCAGAGCTGAGTGCAGACCTGAACATATGGACATTAGCATAGGCTGTCAGCAGCCTGCTGGCTCTCAGGCTGTGCATTGGGACTAGCTTACCTTACGCTGAGCCTGGTTGTGGTTGGACAACAAGCAGAGTAAAACTGGCCTGTTTCCAGCTAAGAAGCTGGATGGTGGCCAAGGTTGTTTGTGGACACTCCAGTTAATTGACATATAGTGGAGAGTGGCAGCACACCACACTAAAAATAAATGAATGAGCTGAGGAGGGACAGTGCTCGCTCTTGAACAATGCAGCTGCCTTTGAAGCAGGAGCAGCGACTAAGTGAATGAAGATGGAATAAGCACAGAAATAAAGATACATGATGTTCATTTCAACCAACTGCAGCTGTGTGATACAGAAAAGCAACGTACATTCAGTGTGGGACGAGCTACTTGTATAATGAAGCAAGTTAAACCAAGAAATGTAGCAAGCTATGCTACAGGAGCTTACTAATTAAACTGGTTCTTAAACAGTAAACAAGTAGAGGTCAAAGTTAGTGTTTTTTTTTTTTTTTTGCATTTTGATTTGGACTGCCGTGAGTAAAAAATTGAAGTTGTATTTTCTTAGTTTTAATACTTGAATACAGTCCTCTGTGTGTCTCTGCTCTGCTCTCTGTTGTAACCACTACACCGCCAACTCTCCTCATTTATATGCCAAGTATATTCATATTTGTTTGGTAATATTGTCATATCAGAAGCATAACATACATCTGTGTCTATTGCAGACAGACAGACAGCATAGTTGGACACAATGATGTCTCCTGGTCCTTATATGATTTGTGTTAGATCTCTGATTGTTGACAGGAACTTGACCGCACTGTACAATGGCTACTAGGGGTGTGGAATATATCAAGTTAACTCAAATGGGCTTGTTCCAAATAGGTTTTATAACATAACTATATCTTAACCATCTAGTACAAACCTTGACTTGAAAGTTACGAGCTGTCTGCATGTAATCTCTTTGAAGTTACCATCTCCTAGTCCGCTACACGTCCAGAAAACTCACCTGCCTGCAGGAGGAAAGAGTAAACCCCAATTTCCATCGAATCCAGAACGGCTGAGAAAAGGCTGTATCCGCCGATCGCAGCTGATCGTTTCCATTAAAGTTAATGTGTCAATTTCCACTGGCTTTTTTGCAGCGGACTCCGCAGCTGATCGCAAGAGTTCTATTTTTTTTCAGACACCGCAGCATGCTGCATTAATTCAGCACAGATTAGTCTATGCTGAGAAGGAAGTCGGGCACGGCCAAAAAATAAAAAATCTGTCTTCTTTTCAGAATAAAACGCGTGTTTCAGGCAGATCGTATTTCACACCATGCAAATGGGTGGGGACAAACAAGTGAAAGATTTTCAGACCTCATTTCAACCCGATGATACCATGGATGAGGAGATGCTGATTCTATAAGTCTAGAAGTAGATTTTACTCCGATGGAAGGACACAATCTACTGCTTATATGGTTATGAGGCTGTCTTTATAGAGACAACTCGTTATCGCGTGATTGCATGTGAATCTGCAGGTTCTTGTGAGTTCTCACGATTCCCAATGTCTGAAATCCGCCACGAAAATTGTCTCACAAATGCAGCCAGTAGGAATTGGCGGACGGTGAAAATCACTGCGGTTCTGTGGCGGAGCTGTTTTGGATGTGGTGGAAATTGGGGGTAAGGAGGGCACAGACAGAGCCAAAGCTCCACAAGGCTGTTCATACCCTGCATCATAAGAAAGTCTCCCTTCATTGCGCTTCCTCATTTGAGCCTACAAAACTTTAAATGATGATCAAGAATAACTAAAAATATTTTTTTCCCTGGGACATGGGGAAAAACGTAGTTGGTTGTTCTTTTGAATGATCTGTTGTAACAAACATGATGAAGCTGAAAAAGTGCACTTTAATTTAAATGTTTTTCAAAATGTCTTTTTCAAGGATTCTTGTTCGAAAGTACTTTTTAGTCGCTTTGAGCTCAATTTCCAAAGAGTCTTTGAGAACAAGGCCACAGCAAGAAGGCCCACCATGCCATGATTCAACTCTTAAAAGCTTTTGAGTGATCCTGTCTGGTTCAAAATTCATTTGCTCAATTTAAACTGACTGTGATTTCCTCTTTTTGCAAACAAATAAAAACACAAAACAATCAAGGGTTGACTTAAAACATCATACTTTATGCATCAGAAGGTTGACTTTAACGTTAATACAGTGATTCAGAATTGATTTCAAAGTGTCAAGATATGCATAAACAGTTTCATGATACCACATAAAATATATTACAATATTAGTGATTTTATCTGTGCGAGTGTGTGTGTGTGTGCCTGTGCTCTGGTTGTTCAGACTGTGAGTAATATAGAGTGTTTCTGTACTCATATCCTTGTGCCTCACTGAGTTAAATGCCCTTGTATTCCCACTTTACTAGACTTATACCATACAATCACTGTCCTTCTATAGTGTGTAATCAGTGAGTGAGTGCAGTGATACGGTGTCTCTGACCAACAGAGAAGAAGCAGACTAACACGGTGCAACAGAGCTGGATGATTAATTACTATTTTGATTAACATAACAGCCTCCTATGATCATAAAAACATGATCATCAATATACTGATTGAAGGACACCCTCCCTCTCTTTTTTAAGAGCAGAGCAAGGTTATACCCTCTTCCCTCAAACAGCTCTCACTTGCACTTCATCATAAGCAGCTCAGATCAATGCGAAACAAAGTTTGAGAGCAAGAGGAAGTTGTTAAATGGCGGTAGGAACTATTTGGCATCCTCAGGTGGAGAGGAGACAGCAAAGAGGGGAGCAGGAGGTGTGGGAATCTGTGTGTGTCTGAAAAAGTGAGGGACAGAATAAAGAGAGGGAGAAGAAAAGAGAGGCTGTAGCAATCATGAGTGTGCACGCCTGCTTACAAGTGCTAAGGTGCTAATGAGCGCTAATGAGCTGACTGCTGCTGGACTAAGAAGTGGAAGACGTTCTGAATCACAATAAAATCTGATCTGAAGTCTTAACGATATGAAGGCTGTTACACTCACGCTTGAAAAGACTGAATGATTTTTTTAGATCAGTGGTCTGTGAAAATAGTAAAAGTTTAAAAGCTCAAGTCCTTCAAATTTTTATTAGACAGTGTAAAAATACTACAAGTGAAATCGGGCACTTAGTAAATCTTCCTTTCAGTGGCAGTTCACCCAACTTTTTCAAAAACAATTTAAGTATGAAAGAAGGTTCAAGCTGCATAATGCCTGTGATGCAGATGTCAAATTATGGATCACTGTTGTTAAAAAATTATGATATTATGATTATGAGTTTTGCCATAATTGAGCAGCTCTACAGTGTACTAAACTATATCAGATCTGAGCTGTTTCTTCATGCATTAACAACGATGTGATGTGTTGGGGAAACTTCTGAATACTTGCTGTGCAGGCGGCACATTGCTGTCATCTGTGTTTTATAGAGTTTAATAGAGGGGGCCGTGAGGACGATCACACCTGGTCGTGCAGAATAATATAATTATTCTGATTATTTTGCTAATCTCTATCAAACATTGAAGTCTGTGCACCCACTTTTCTTCACTCTACATACAGACGTCTTGTAACATGACAGTATTGATTGAAAACTGGAAGGCAATAAAAATCTACTTTTTTTTTCCATCCCTTGCTGAAAATTTTCCATCGACCCTGAGATTACATGTGGTTCGAACCTTGGGGGGGCTGTCCAAACAGATTACACACTGTTAATCACAAATGAACCATGGTCCACTACACAACATTGGCAATGTTTGACTAAATAAGGGTTGGTTATGGGGATCATCTGCATGTGTGTACCCCTGTAGGAGAACTCTTTGGAAATTTGGCCCCATTAGTGCCCAACACTGCAACAAATACAGCGGGCCAGGGTGTGAAAGTAAGTGGCTGAGGCTTGGGGTTGTCTATCTTTTGGAAACTGCATCCCCAGGTTGGCTCTAGTCCTAAATCTGGTAGGTTGCAACTTCAATTTGAAGTGTAGAGCAATTACTTGTGCAAACGTCTATTTGGCCTGGACTTGTTGGTTGGTTGGTTAGTCAGTCATTTAGACATGTACTCAGGCCAAAGGAGTTTGTTTTATTGAATCAAGCAGCTTTTCTAAACTCCTAAACCTATTCCTGAGTTGAATAGCAAGCTGGAGACAGTAATCAATGCAATGACGTCAGTCTGGTGCTCTTTAAAGATTTTAGTTCCCAAGTAGTTTGGGCTTCAAATTGTGATTGAACCTTCACTATTAGCCACTGCTCAATGTTGAGTCCATCATCACTTTATCACAAACTTAATGTACAATTTAAGTTTTGAATATTATAGGATACTGGAGATAAGTCCATATTTCATAATCTATTAAAGAATTATTAAGTGAATCACTTGATGAGTATGTGTGTAGGCAATCATATAAAACTAACAAAGAAAAAACAGATTTGTCAAGCAGTTTGCAGAGTTGAGTCAGTCCAGCAGTTTGCAACAGACTACAACTGGACAAAAAAATTATCAACACATGACAAGGGTAATAATGTCCCATCAACACTTGATTGTTGTCGAAACTGAGTCAGGACTAAAGATCTCTCATGCAGGGAATTTTCCTCTGGAAGAGGAGGAAGGACGACTCATGTCAGCGTGGTTGTGGAGCTACATTACGATCTCAGCATTCTTCTGACAGAAATGCCACTGCGAAAACATTCACCGCCGCCTACGTCTTTCGAACGTGGAGTTCTTGTCTAGAATGTAATATTTATCTTGTAAATGTCTTGTGGGCTCAGCTTCCGCCTTTTACCCCACTTGATATGTGTGCTTAGTTATGCAGCTAAGCACTCCATCCATGCCACATTAGGCGCTCTGTGCCACAGATACACCACCTTAGATGTAGACATTTCAGAGGACACTTTCAACATCACACAGGAATCCATTCTGTCGTGCACTTGCTGCCTTCGATGCTGTGGTATCAGCTTCGCGGGATAAACAGATACAACCCCGGGGTAATGTAGTGGGCAGAAATATTCAGGAGCACGGAAAGGCTGGAGATGGCAGAGGCCTCCTCAGGCTGCTGTGCCTGATCCTCATCAAGCTGGCTTGCCTCCTCCTCAAGAAAACGTGAAACCTCCAAATCGAAGAGGGAGTAATTACAATTCACCTCCAAGAACAATAAAGAAAAAATAAACTCAGTTTTCAGAGAGGCAGCACACAAAAAGAGTAAAGGTTTTAGCTTCATGTACCAACTTATTCACGTATCGAATGATTCTGACAGTTATCCACTTTCTGTGTCTCGATTGTTCATGCAGGTGATCACATCCTCTTCCCATGTCACCCGGGTGTCATCAGATGTGCACCTGCACCGAGTCACCATGCAAAGGGCATGATGAAATGCAGGATGTGATCCTGTGGTCTTGGTGCCTTTTAGATTTACATTCCATTAGACAGCTTGATTGAATCCACCTGCCCTGTGCACCCGCTCACCAGGGCAAACCTCTGCTCCAGCCATCTGTAGGGGACAGATTGGGCCCATTGAGTGAAACTAGATGTGATGAACAAAGCAAATATGCTCTTGTTCAGTGATTCTCGTGCCACCCCTGACTTAATATTATGTGATGCATTTATTTTTACCCTTCTCCTCCTTAGTGAATCAATGTCTTTAATCTGCCTGTGACAGAGCTCTGCGGGATATTCATGAGGGAGGAACACAGTTCAGAAATAGCATCTCAAAAGTTTTCTTTTAAGCATTTGGAGCTGACCTTAGTATGAGGATCTTTTCTTGTTGAATCTAAACACTATATTTCATATAAAGAGAGGATACAGACTTGGAAAAGACAGATGGTCTTATTTGGAGAACTACGACTGTGTCATAAAATAACGCAAAATGTAAGATCTGATAAAAGCACAGATTTGACAAGCGGTTTTCTCTTTTTCAGAAAATATTACTCTATTTTGCGTTGGCCATCCTGACCATTCTCACCAGATTGTCACATTTTTCTTTTGTATTTGGATTCATGAAATCTTTTCATTTCAAGGGATGTTTTCTTAAACACCAGCCAGATTACAGTGGATTTTCTAGGATAACGTTGTGGCAACTTTAAACAAAACATTCATTCAATTCTGATGCTTCTTTCATAAACCGCTCAGAGCTCAAATTTCACATAGACAGTAAATATTTGTCATGAACATCTTGAAGAATGAACTGAAATAAGTCTCTAAAGAAAAATAGTGACAAAATCATCTCAAAGCATATTTAACAACAAACAACCCCCCCCTCCAAATCCTGGAGAAACAGGTGTACATTGAGCAGCATCAAAACTGAAACAGTCTTAAGAGGGATTCTCCCTGCTTTATGTTTTGTTTTCCCATCGTTTGCATTCAAACCCCACAACCATTCGACTGAACAGATGGCTACTTCATGGCCTGACAATGGTTTTGTCTTTCCTGACTGCTCTCCCGTGAAATCTACTAAAAGAAAGTCAAGTCAATCTTCTTTCATTCACTTTAACCCCCAGAAACATGAGCTTATGAAGTGTATACTCCTTTTTAACGACACAGTAAGGTCTCACAGGCTTTTTCTTCCTTTGACAGACTCAATTTATTATGTTCATGCACTATTTGATAAGATACTTGGGGCTCTGCAACAAAGTTTAACCTTTTCGAGAACTATGTAGAGATTACTCCTGAGATCTGAAAAGTTTTCACAAATGAACCAGGGCAGCATAAATATTCACCTGCTGGCTTTGAGAGATTTTAAGTCAGTTATAATCAGCTTCAATACATCACTCAGCCATGACTTCATCCCCGCTGACATGACAGGGGAGCAACATTGATTAACTCCTGCTATGTTAGGTTGATATGTTAGAAGCAGGAGGAATAGACAAGAGCTATGTGAGTGACTACGATGAGGGTAAAATTGAGATGGGTCAGAGCTCTATGAGAAATTCCCAGTATATCTACCCAAAGTGGTCCAAGGAAGAAAAACATGGAGAGCCAGCACCAAGGTCACAGGCGGCAAAGGCTCACTGATACATGTAGGGAGTAAAGGCTGGTCTGTGCAGTCTGATCCAACAGAAAAGCAACTGGAACTTAAATCACTGAAAAGTTAGAGCTGGTTCTGCTGATAGAGAGGTGTCAGAACATACAACACATCACAGTCAAGTATGTGTGTGGCAGAAGAGCTGCAGACCAGTCAGGGTGCCCAAGCTGACTCCTGTTCACCACCACAAGCACTTTCAAAGTACATGAGAGAATCAGACCTGGAGGAAAACAACAATGGGTTTAAGGACTTGATTTCCCAATTGTGCAGATGTAAATTCAATTAGTCTGTGTGATATGTGCTGGACGACCAAGTCTGATTCATGCAGGCCCCCCTTCACACCTCACACCTCAAGTCTTTAAGAATCTGTCCCTGAACGTCTTGGTGTCAGAAACTACAGCTCACTTTCAACAGAATCAGACTCAGATAATGCAGACATCTGTAAGTAGGATAGGTTAAAAGCCACATTTCTACAGTTTTTCAGTTTAAATAAAAGTAGGTTGTACGTATACTCAGAGAGAAAAGTGTGAGTCGGTTCAGGTGCTCTTAAAGTAGAGACCAGTGATGTTGATAAAACACTCAGTCTGCTGAAAATCCTTGCAAACCAAAATATAATGATGTTTTTAACTGACGCTGGGAAAAAAAAGACCTATTCAGTAAAACTTTTTTGACTACTTTGGGACATGAATCATCGGATCAATCAAATATTAAAAGACATATTTTAGAGGTCAAACTTTCATTTTTGAGCTTTTTTCCATGGTATGAAACAATTTACCTTTATTACCAGGTGATGGTCTAAAAAAAAAGTTTTAATCATCTGTTAGACCAAATGATAAAATTCCCTATAGCAAAAATGGTTAATCTATTGGTCTTAATTACAGTCCTACATATGTTCAGTTGAATTGTTCTTGAGGTACATGTTTTGCATATTTACTTATCATAACCTTTTTTTCTTTTTTCCACATCCAGCCAGCAGAGTCGGAACACACAACATGGATAAAAGTAGCATTTCCATAGGATACCGGTAAAAGCATTGCAGTCTGTGGGTTCAAGTTCAGAGGAAGTGCATATTTTTTATATTTTCAATCAAAGTTCAAGCTTTTTTTTAGTAGTAATTTTAGTAAAGGAAAAGTCCAATAAATATCAACATAATCGTTTGTACATGAAATGATCAATGACTGAGAGATGATAATCATGGTTATTTTCATGAGTTGAGCCCCTAAACCTTTCCATTCTCCTGCAGTCTTTCGTATTGTATAAACTATTTTAATGCCATTGTGTCTACCTCTGTACATAACAAACCAACGACCATCTTGACTATGTGGTAAATGTCAGTTCTTGAAACCAGGGTAGTGGACTTTTATCGGAAGCAGTAAATCCTGCAGTGAATTCCACAAACAGGGTGATATGACTTCTAGAGGCATCATCCCTCAGGCGAAAGTGCAGCTATGAGAAGATTATGATGCACAACATTTACCCGAGGGCCTGAATGTAAGATATATGATGGCAATTTTGATATATGATGTTTTCTTTTACGTGTTTGACCTATGTGCATTAGGAAGCATTAGAAAACCATTCCTCAGTGCAAAAGAAAGGTTGTGGCTCAGTGTTTGTCGGTTCCTCCCATCTCAAGCAGATGTAAATTAATCATGCCTGCACCTCTCGGATGCTCGCTGGATGCTCTGAATGAATGGCAAGGATACACAGAAGTGGCTCAATGCTTTTGATATCCAGAATCCTGTGAAATCAAATCAGTTTCCTTTTTGTATTTTTGTTTTTAACCTGATGATTTGCTTTTGGCATGCATCTCCTTCAACTCTGATACGACTGCGTTCATTAGGAGGTTAATTAAGAGACATGGCTTTATTCTGCAGCAATTAACTTTACTTCTTTTTATGCTTTCTGCTTTCTATGACTGGCTGAGTGCAATTTGTCTAATTAAATCAGCAGCATTATAGGAGATGGTAAACATTATGAGATGCTGTTGGCAATACATGTATATTGATTAAGTTACACAACACTAAACATATTAAAGTTGAGTTTTCTGGATGACAGGTGACATTCTTAAAACCCTCCAACTGAATTCATTTCACTTCTTGATTGCTAAATCAATTTTTCCGCTTTATGTTACACAATAAGTCTTTAAATTACTGGGTTTGCCTCCATTATAATGAGCTGGCCAGATTATTAAAGCATCTTACCCTTTCACAGGATTAATGGGTTTAGGCGGTTATTAGAGTCCCTGCATTAAAAAAATACACAGAGCATACCTTGTTCTAATTATAGCTGTACACTTGAATCCTTGAACTAGTTCCAGCGGCTCAGAGAAGCCCCACCGAGGGCCCTGATCCTGGGTTTGTCTCTGCGGGATGGGAGCATCATGGTCCACAAGACCTGGGTAAATGTTTGTGCAGGGGCCGACCAAGATTACATTCATAACCACGCAAGCGTCTCTGATTTACGAGGCTGGATTTACTGCCTATTGAGCGCAATTACATACAGCACAGGTGGTGAGCATACAAAGCCTCAGACAGAAGCCATTTTGTTCTCCAGATAATATAAACTAGAGGTGACAAAGTGACTTGAGTTAGAGTTTTATTACAACCAAAGTTGTAAAAGCATTGTTCACAGTATTTAGACTAACTCAAGAGTACGTTTTAAAATAGCCTATTTAACTCATTAGTATGGCTGCATTGTCTCCTGTTAAAAAACAGCATCCTTTCTGCATTGATTTGTGCCCTCAAGTACGTGCACATCTCGAGGAGACACAACATGTTTCAATAAATCAATACAGTTTTTCAGTATGTGTTGCTATCCTACTGATTTTACTGCCACATTTGCTGGTAGAAGTGTGCATCATTGATGATGTATGTAGTTGATCATCTCCACTCAATACTGAGCAAACAGGAATATTGTCTCATGCTACATGGATAGCTCCTGACTCCCTTTTGCTATGGCAACTGAATACCTGGACCACGAAACTCTGAGGTTTCTTTAGAGCTGAATGCAAAGCATCGTTTTTTTAAAATAAACATAATGAGGGTATTAGTATAAGACATGGACATTTATATTCCTGACAAAGTTTAAAAGCCCCTGTAACGGCTCAAGTTTTTGAAGGTCGCTAAGGAAACCACTCTGAAAACTCCTCTTTGATAGTTATAAAAGTGGTTTTGTGAACTTGAGGGAAAAAAAAAGGAGAAATGTACCACCCCATTTGCTTGATAATTTCCATTACCATCAAAAGCTGCAGGAGGAGGAGAGGGCCCTGCTCCTGATCCTTAAGCTGATTGAAATATGCTGCTCATTAGAGCCCATTCACCAAATTCATGAATCACAGTAAGACAGACGACAGTTGGCTCACCTGTAAAAAGGTCTCCCTTATTAACCGCCAGATAGCCTAACTATTGTACTACGGAAAATGGCTCAATTTATTACAGCCTTCATGTGAATGCAAATGAGGTGCAATCAATAAGTCCAATTTCTGACATGTCATTAATAATAAGAAGAAAGAAGACAAAGAAAAAGTAACACAGACATTTATTCTATCAGCAATTATGGATGTAAATTAACAAATGTATTTGGAATTTGGAATTTTCAGGACAGGTTATAAAGATATTCACACAGTCTTCTCAGTGGGAATAGTAGGATTCAAACTTTGCTCTGAGGAGATATTCAAACTTGTTAACCACAGGATTGTTAATTTACAAGGTAGAGGAGAATACCACAGACTGTAATGATTTTAACTTTAGAAAGAGAGGTGAAAAATCATCACAATACCCTTTCTCCCTTTCTTTGACTCCATCCTGATGTCATCCACAAAAAATCGTACTTCTACAATTGTTGAAGAGCCGGACAATCTCTCATTGAAAAAACTCTCTCACAGTACTTCGAAAACCGTAACAGAAAACAAAACAAAGACAACCAAAACGTAGTACAACGCTAGGAAGCAGTGAATGCTGGGAGAGCCAAGGTGGCAGCAGAAAAAGGAGAAGTGGGAGATTTATGCTAAACGTGTGCTGACTGACAAAGCAACGTCTTCTCAAGGCTCTGCAGGAGATCGGTCTAAATCCTTCTCATAAATTTTATATTAATGCCAGAGGTAACCAAGGTTGTTTTTCCCACTATTTCTCCAGGTCCATTAAACATACCTAATATATTTCAACCTTCTCCCATTTCCTCATCTAAGTAGCTCTGCTGAATTGCAAAACTTGTACATAAGAGAATGTTTATTTTGTACAGAGTCTGATGTGATTTCAGTGTCTGTGCTTCGCAGCTAAGGTTGACTGGTTTAAAGATAAAAAGCTAACACACTCACCTTCCTCTGCACCTGTAGGTGCTGTAACCTTGCCATTTCAGGAGATAATAAGACGAGCTGTCTAAGTGGGGGGAAGGAAAGGGGGGCAATCTTTCTCAGATCTGGCTTTCCTCTCTGTAGTAGTTTATTCCTCGGGAATGAGAATTCAGCTTGATAGCACGTCACAAGGTATTTTATTCAAGGAAAAAAAAGTGAGAGCTGTCTGTCAAAATTTTTCTTTGAGTTAGAGAGAAAAAAAGGTGCACAATTTGTTAGCTTCTGAGAAACAGTCTGTGCAGGTAACGCCAAGTTTCACACCTCTCCTCCTTCTGCACTGGCCTATTTTAAGTCGTGGAGAGCTTTCCCCTCCTAATTCCCAATACAACGTAGTAAATCCCCATGCTACGGACTGCAGCCACTGTCATCAAATATAGTGGCTACCATGGAAACTACCCTGAACTTCACTATCAATGTAGCACATAACTGCATGAGAGTGTGCCAGGGATAGGGACTATTTTAGTGTTTTTACGAAGTCATTAACATAATGTGCCAGATGAATAATAGCCCTACATGCCAGTAATGAGCTCCTTGTTTCTTAGTGAACAGATATACTGGATTCACTGTTGTTCACTGACAAAATATATTAGCAGATCACTTAGTCAAAGTATAGAGGAAACATTTTAACATTGTGCTCTAATCACAGGGACCCACCAACTCCCGACGATGAATAAAAATATGCTAGCAAGTGTCAGAAAAGTACAGCGAGGGTTTCATCACGCAACAACAACGGCTTCAGTCAAAATGGTGGCACACTCCTTTCACACTCACAAGAAAGGAGAAAACATGTCTTCCAGTCAGACAGGAGCAACAGCTCGGGTTTGATCTCTGCTTGAGCTCCACTTTTCAATTGCTCGTCACAAAGATGTAAGAGCTTATGTCTGCCATTTAACAGCCATGAAAAATAGTCATAGAGGGAGCAGGGGAGGAAGAGATGGGGACTTTATTTTCATATAACACTGTCTCACTTGTCACACCCATGATAGACAAAACACGATAATAGGCATGCATGCCCGGCTTCCCGTACATGCAAACACACAAACACAGACAATTAAAGAAACTCCAGAGACAGCAGCCTGATTATTTATGTGCTTCATAGCATTGAGAATTGAAATCCACAGTCTCAGATAAGACATCAATCTTCCTCAGTGGGCTGCGTAAATAAATCTGATTACGGACAGAATCATTTCCCCTTTAGGATTGTTTTATCTGCTCATTCCATACTGCAACACCAGATTAACGGGATAGTGCCAGGCTCGAGGTGGCAGCCCACCCTGCGCTTGTCACACATCAGTGTCAAAGACCTGTTGCAAATCATACTCAATCTCGACTTCAGACTATCTGTAAATAAATCGTCTAATCTCACATTACCACTCTCACCATGACCGTATCTCTGCTCAGACTAGTGGTGAAAAATCCTCACAGTGGGATAAAACTAAATCTGCTGTTGTTTTTCTGGATGATCATCTTCAAAATGCACACAGAAGAAAAAGATAACAGAGGATTCCCATCGACCAAAACTCCTAACTTCTTTTTTTTTTTCCCTCACACAGTCTTCAACCAAATATATTTGATTAATTACAAATCTAAATAATTTTACAACAACTCATGTCAAAAAAGAACAACAAATAATACTGGACTTTCCTGAGTGAAAACAGACCAAATCAATAAATTATAATAGCAGCTTCTATTTCCTGACTCCAACTTTGGGTAATTTCACAACTGAATGAATCTACTTCCTCCTTCCCACTGAGCAATAGACGACTATTAGACGTCTAGTTTTTTTTAGACCTAATTTCAACCGTCTAGAGTCTGTATATTTTTAGACTGAATTTAGACGTGGCACTTTAACCCATTATTTCAAAAATTAACTGTGAGTTGCATAACTGATCTCCAAGTACTGCCGTTGAGCAATATACAGTATAGTATAGATATAGTCCAGATTTAGACTTGATCTATGACTTGATCAACTAAAAGACTTTCATTTATAGACCTGTGGTAGTCTGATTTGAAACCAGTCGTCTAGGCCACATTTAGACGTCTATTAGACCTCTTTTAGACCAAAAAATTCTTAGTGGGTTGTGCGATTAAATCAGACCTTTAAGGCAATAGGAGAAGTTTTTAAAGTGTGTTACTCTCACACTGATGCCTCTCTATGACCTAGATCATAAGATGAGAAAACAAATGTTATTTCTTTAAACTGAGTTAGTTGATTTTCTGCATGCACCCTGAAGTAGCCGTGTTTAAAACTCTGCTTAGGCAGTAAGTTAGCAAGCTGCAGGAGATTTTTTTTTTTTTTTTTTTTTTTACACATTTTTTCTTTTTACATATTTTTTTGTATTCATGGCTGATAGTAGAGCAGGGTTAGTCAAAATAATATTTTCTGCTGAAAGATTGTTTTGTATGGTGAAACTCGAGCAGGGCTTTGTAAGGTAGAAAAGCAGAATGGCCATGAGCAGGATTTAATGTGTGTAATGGTGTATGAATGCTTCACTGCTCTTCAGGACAAAAGAGTTAAATTATGTGCAGATTTGTCATTCAGACTCTTACTGAGACACAGCAGAACACATTGTGACACCTGATTGGTAACATTCAACTATACATCTGGCTACTTTTTAAAAGAAAACGGACAGTAATACATCAGAGTGTAAGAAGTTTTGTCAGTGTGACATTACAGTTAATAATTATACGTAGCTACCAATCTACACATAACAACGTCCTCGTCACTATGTAAAATGTGGTTGGATTCAACAGTAAGTGGTATTCATTTACTTCCACAACAAATGTGCTGCGAAACCCACACCTTTCAAACAGTGGGTGATGCAATCCTCGTCCCAGAAACACACTATCCATTTCTTACAGAGGGGGCAAAAGAATCGACACATGAAAACTCCTTTGAGGAAAATGCATTTCATGTACCAATATCATCCATACAAAGTCGAAATATATTCTGATTATGTGCATAATTGTGATGAAAATCTGTGTTTGTGCATCTAAAAAAATTTAAATGTGTTCTCTGAGTCATTCATATTAAGTATCGGCTCATAATTTCAGTACTTTTTAAACTTCTGAATATTTGATGCGGCCACGGAAAGAACAAATTCCTTACAGACTCGGATAAATGAGATAATGTAATGCTGGAGCGTGCGCAGCTTTTACACACTTCACAACAAATCCTGCTGTTTGTATTTCTCATTTTAACGTGTTCAAATCCCTTACGACAGAATAAATGTATTTGTTGGAGTTTCTCAGTCTGTTGATGAGGCTTTAAAGACGTTCAAACTGAGGTCAGTTCACTTACGTGACCTGCGGAAGCATCAACAGCCACTAAAACAAAATTGGGCAAATCACACAAGCCAGGAGCTGAGCACAGCTACATTATACGAGTCTGCATTCAGCAGACAGTCACGGTGACAAAGCATTCCCTTAAAAACACACCAGATAAAAGACTAATTTGGTCCAATTTTGCTGGAGGGATGCTTATCTCAGAATTCAAATAAGGTCAAAAGAAAGAACAGTCACAGAGTCGGTGATAAGATCGCAGTGGGAAAGCAGAATAAACCCTGTGACCTCTCTGAAAATGAGTTATGCTCCAGATCATTGTAGATGTGGTTATGCTTCTTATTGCCATTTACCTCCAGTGAGGACATGAGTCACCGCAATGAAGGTAAATAAATAAGTGTTGAGGCAATAAAAAGGAAACGCTTAAGTAAGGCTTATCAGGGAAAAACAACAGCAAAATTTTTTACTCTCCAGCAAACACGATAAGAAAACCAGACTTCACATAAAATAATAAAACACAAATCATAAATCATCACAGATTAAACGTTAGCATACTGTACTTTGGTGTAATCTCCTTCCTAGCAGGAAATTGTTGCTTTCAGAACTTATCAGGAACACCGTGAGCGCGGAAACTTGTTCAGAAAAACACCCCCAGTTGAAGCACTTACCACTATATGGGGTTAGTGGTAAGAAACATAAAAAAAAATTATCAAACTCTTTGAAAAATGATGTCAGGAAAAGGACAAAAACAGCCCAAGCTTATGAGCCTAAACGACTCAGATCTCCTTCATGTCCTCCCAGCAATGAGCCGCAGCGGAGAAACTGCACCATGAGCGGTAATGAAAAAAGTGTTTCCATCAGCTTACTGCCTCACCTGTCTTCAGATGGAGGCACAAATGAAAGATCGCTGCTACAGAACTGTCTATCACTTATGAGCTACAACCCATTGAACAAAGAACCATTCGGGAGACAATGGCTGATCACAACATGTTCTACGCAGTTTCTTCTTTTTGATCAATCATGTACGATGAGGGCTGGTGGAGTTATTGACACCAGAACATGAGAGATCTGAGAGGGAACTGATTGCCTCCAAGGGAACACTTTTGGTAGGTTGCCAAAGAATTGTTGTAAAGGAAATTACCCTTATTCAGCTACTGTACCATCAACCTCTGTCAGCAAATGTTCAAATCCTAACAACAGCACTGCAGACTTTCTACCCATTAACAACCAAGCAAGAATGCAGGTGAAATATCCTTTTTTGTCAAGATTATGGCTTCGCATTTGTTCAAAATATCCATACAAACACTGCTTACAATATCCTTGAGCCCAAAGTGACGTCTTTGAATTGCTTGTTTTGTTCAACCTAAAGATATTCAGTGTGCCATCACATACAAAAGAAAAAGAAAAACAAAAGCTGAAATGCTGTGAGAAAACAAAGCAAACCCAGATGACACAATAACCACAGTAATAAATAACCTGATATACAGCTCCAAGTACACAAATCTGTGTACTCGTCTTCACTCTGATGTGTTTGTCTTAGTTAATCACTTATACAGCCCTTATAGTTTCATCCCTTCGGCTAGGTTTTCGTCCTTCGGATTTTAAGGCAGAATTACAAAGGCAGATTTAAACCAGCTTACAAAACTATGGTGATGGTCTTCTTTGGGGACTTTGCTAATGTGCAATTGTATACTTGTTGTGCGTAAACATGTCTAGACAGCAGCTTTATCTCCCTAAACCACTTGGTTGCTCCTGTGTTGTAGCTTGATTTAGTCTAAACAGTTTTTATTTGGATTGGATCAGCTCACCTTGTCATTTATCTTCTTACTGAATCATGGTTCAATTCCTGATAATTATACAGGGGGGATAGAAAACTATATAAACATTCTATATATGCATAATGATTGAATGAATGATGTGCATATGAGGTCAACAATCAGGCTTTGCAAAATCATACTGTCCACAATAATACCTGCATTACTTTGTTATGTGATTAAAAAATGCCATATCATATTATCGACACACAGGAGGTCTTCTGCTCTGGGGCTCCAGGCCAGAACCAGGCGGTCCAACTCGCTTGCTGTCCGCAGAGCCTTACCTTCTGCTTGTGTCAAGGCTGATGTTAATGTTGACAGTGAAAGTGCAGTCATAAATACTGTTTCTCTCTTTCATGTTATCGAAAACACCACCCAATTTATAGCTGCAGTAAAACTCAGTTCATTTCAGGACACATTATTTGTGGTAAAGGGGTTTGATTTTAGTGTAAATAAAAGGTGATGTCTGAAAATATCCAACAGGGATACAACAGAGAGATTAAATTTTGAACCACAGAGATTCACTGAAAATCTACACGGTTCTGAGAACTGGCCTATTAAAACATCTCTATCCGTTATTCACAAATATAAGCTAAATATTCAATCACAGGCTTTTTCCTGCAGTCACTTTGAAAATAATAGATCTTCCTGATTATTTTGATTGATATTAGGATCACAGTTATTACACTCAATTACTCATGATTTGAAATCTGCACCACATACAGTGTGTTCTTGAAACTGAAAGGTTTGAGTTCTTTCACTACTTACATTTCACCACAGGCTATTCAAGTCTACCGATAACGTCCTTCTTAACGTCACGATGAAAGCTTGAATTTTATTAAGATTCAAAATGATGTCTCTCATGTTTTAGCCTGGCAGTCGTTAGCTCATTAGCGCTCTTGCACACCCTCCGTCTCGTCCTGCTTATTCCATCCCTCAGCTTATAGGACATACACAGATACACACTCCTGCCTCCTCCTGTTCCTCCTCCCTGCTCTCCTCTCTCCACCTGCGCCTGCATCATAGTTTGAACGTGTTGAAGATACAGCAGTCCATCATTAACTTTCACAGTATCCACGACTCCCTTGTGCTCCCAAACTTTGTTGCACATCAATCTAAATTCTTCATAATGAGGTGAAAGTGAAAGCTGTTTGAGGGGAGGGGCGGAGCACATGCTCTGCTTTGAAGGGAAAAGAAGGAAGGTGGGCTCCATTCATTGTATAGAACAAAACGAGTGCAGCACGGCAGGCAGCACCGTAATCGTCCAGGCTCGATTATTATATTTTTATGATCATGGGGAGCCATAATCATAATTGAAATTGAAATTCAATTAATCCTCGGCCCTACTCTCTTCCCTCCCAGTTCAGGTTTGCGGATCAGTCTTTGAGAACATGGAGGCACAAAACCAGCCTCAGACTTATTAACTAAACTAAACCTTTTTTAACCAAAGAGCTTATTTGTATTTCACTGTAAAGTTTAAATATAAATCTTTATTATTCAACCTCTCACTGGAATACCGCAAGTTTCGTTCGTTATGATATATGCCATTACACAATGATGTTGGTTAAACTACAGTGGCATTTTGGAAATGAACGCTTTGACAGAAAATACCCAGCATTTTGTTTGCACTTAAAAATGAGGCTACCTGCAAGCTGATAAACATTAATAAAAAAAAATGCTGGACCATAACAGCCACCCTTTGTTAGTGGATACATTTTTTCACCTCAGAAATAAACAGAAGCAACCAAAACAAGTGTCACGAGCAGGTTCTCCTCTCTAAACTTCTTCATCTGAGGGTCTATTTACTTCTGAAGCACATCAGCAGATAGTTCAATTTAGAGATTTGGTTTTGCTACCATCCTCGTGTTTACTCTAAAAGCTCAAAAACAGCAGTTTGATTTAATTCCCACTCAGGCAACCACTGACATAAATACATCTTTTTATCTTTTCAGTGGTCAAACATGTCTGCCTGCACTTGCCGGTTTGTGTTAAAGTACGACTAATTAGCCCACTTCAGTTTTAATGTGCGTGAGTCAGAGAAATACAAGGTCAGGGCTTGAGCTTTAATTATTTGGCGCAAAGTTAAACTGACACAGCTGCAGAAAAATAATAATAAATCTAAATTAAACCAAACACAAGTAGAGCACTGATGCAGCAAGAGGGAGAAACACTGGACTGTTAAAGCTGGACGATTTCATAGCTGCTGGTCACTAACATCCACAGTAACCAAACCTGTGCAGTGGTCTGTAAACTGGGTGCTGGAGGAAAGCTATATTTGTAACATGCATACATAACATACAAACTGAACATTGAACAATGAATTAGGCTGCTACAGCACACCTGATAAATGACGATGATGTAAATGACTATATGCCAAGAAAGCGAATCGGTTGCACCTGTAGGCCTGTGGTTATTTGTCTCATGATTGCCAGGAGCGTAATGAGCGATATGCACCCCGACTGAGAAAGCCCCATTTGTTTTGCCCTTTGTGCTGCATTATCTGGCTGACCTGTCACAGCTGTATCACTGAAGGTTTATTGGATTCGGAGACCAAGCTGTCGCGTTTTACACCCACACCTTCTGCTGTCATGGGTGCTGATCAACATTTCCTGTCTGGGGCTAACACAGCGTCCCCTTTAGTGGCTCATTTTAGAAGCTGTCTGCTGTGAAAGAGACGGTACACGCTGTTGTTCATGTGATAATGTGGTTGGGAAATAAACGTCAGTGATAAGTGGGGCTGTAATATGAATAAACTTCAGTAGTAAGAGCTTGTCACCCTGGTACTAAAACATAGTGAACATCTGCCCATCCCAGCAATCAATTTGCTTAGCATACTCCAGTATTCAGTCACTAAAATAGCTATCAGTAAATTGCAGGCTTTTGTTTTTCAATACTCATTTTGTTAATGGGTTGAGGCATTGTGAGAGAATAGAAAAGAGCCCACTCAGTGTGTTAAAAGTTAACTATTAACAAAAGCAGCAGGGGGTCAGGACCTCAATGAGGGTGCCTCATGAATCTGAGGGATCACATGATTTACTACAAGACAACAGGTAGAAACAAATGTGACATTTAAATGTTTCTATTATTCTTTCCCCTTCTTTCTTATCTCATGCCAAAAAAGCAGATATTAGTGTCACACATACCAGTTCTGCAGCAGAATGAATGTTACAGGCAACATTTGGTATTGAAAGGTCACAACCTCACAGACACTGTAATGCACTGGCCCTAGAGCTGGGCAATAAGCCGAAAAGTTACCGATACCAAAATTTACGACAATAACCAACATCATTTTGCTCACATTGGTATATTTGGTGTGAAAAAAATAAAATAAATAAAAGTTGTTTTTGGATGTTTGTAGGTAGGCTATGGTCTCAGGCCCCTTAAAATGCTGTCCTACATCAGAGACGTCACTCCACCCCATCCAGTCTGTCACAAAGAGGGAAGAAAGGTGAGGAGATGGAGGACGGTTCAAAAGTTGTAGCGGCTGGGGAGGTGGCTGAAGTAGACAAAGTTAATGTGGGAGGGGGTGAGCAGCTTGCAGAGTAGTTATTGTCCATTTATCCTTATCGAGGTGAACTGCTCATTATTGTGATACTGATTTGAGGCCATATCACCCAGCCCTAAAGGGCCCCCACCAAAAAGTTCACTTTTTTGCACCGAAATGATCTTTCGTGTACTTTACGAATGTTGCCTTTGCAGCAAGCTACTGTGTGCTATCACCATGGACAATAATCATCTAACACTGAAAACTACAACCAGCACACGTAGAACTGTTTTCAGGTTATTATTTATATAATAGCAAATTTAAAAAAGTGTGGCACCGGCAAAGATTTTAATGTCAGTCAGCTTGTATTGTTTGGTCTTTTCATGCTAACATACTCTGTCAAGAACCTGAAGCATTCTTAACCAAAGCAGAGGGGGGAGAGAGTGAGATCGCGTAATTAACACAAACATAAGAGTCATTGAACCTTCCACAGCCGTGAGTATTCTGCTTTAAATCAACACAAGAATCTCACTGCTGTGGACTGGGCTGACCTGTTTGACATTTTATTAGAGAGTGTAAAGGGTGTCTAGGTTAGCAGACCAGGGTGTGACGTCACCATCACTCCTGCACATGCCTTGGCTCCACTACCACAATATGGAGGCCCAGTGTCGATATCAACAAACAGTCAATAATCACAACCATGCAAGGGTGTCTGCGTACCCATGAAACAACAAAAATCCTATTACATATATACTATTTATTCCACTGAGTTCAATTGTGATAGGAAAATATATGAAGAATATCTACACTAAAAAAGTAAAAATGTTCTTAAACTAATAACTTGTAGTCAAATATACAGATTTAAGGTGTGGCTATGAAGAGAAAAATATGGAGCTGTTTTAGGCCTATAGGTATCACATTGTGCTTTAATGTCATGATTCCTTTAATATGAACTGAGGGCCCTCGCTAAAACTGTAAGTCCAGGGGTATTCACATTCCTTTGACGAAACAGTACCTGTAGCTTATAAAGTGCATAATGAATATAAATTTCATTGTCAGAGAGGTGATTTGATTTCTGGCTGGACTACGAACACCGGTGTTGAATATTTTTCAGGGCCACTGTTAAGCTGCTTAACTCCACCTCTGGAAAAAAAAAAAAGACTGCAGAGTGAAGAATAATTCAATAAAGTTCAGCTCCCTGAAAGATCATGCCTTCTGGTGTCCCCCACCCCACCCCCCTGCAAAGCGCCGACACCGCCTGAAATCTGCAATGACAAAACTGACAGCTGTTGACTGGGGACGTGGCATTGAGGAGAATCAGGTCCCGGCGCACAAACTCATCCCAGTGCTCTGGCATCATTGCAATGACAGGACTCAAGGGCCAAGGGTTTAAGACAGGAGGGAGAAGGGACAGGAACATTAATGTATCATTCATCAGTGCTCTACACCCTGCCTCTTTCGGCAGTATGAAAACACAACTGTAATGAAAATCCCATTGATCGCAGTCGCTTCCTTTCAGACAAATTGCAGTTTTCTCTGCCTTTCAATTGTTTTGAAGGCAAAATGTAAAGAGCAGAGATAAAATCCCTGGAGACATCATCGCCAGTGCTCTACAATGACACCAGACCTTATTTCAACTTAAGCTACAGACAGAGGCTTTGCAGAACAAGAAACATGAAGATTTCTAAGAAGACTCTAATTAGCATTGAGAAAATCCAATCAGCCACTGTATTCACAGGATAAATTGGCCAATCAAGGTCATAATGAAGCATATAACTGACCAAGTTTAGAGCGAACTGCAGTAATTTGAAGGATTGGTAGGAAAATGGGAACAGTGTGTGCCCTTTCTTTAAAAGGGGATGTCAAAATGCTGTTCAAAGCCTCTTTTCTGTGACTAACAGCATTTTGTCTGTTCTAGTTAATGTTTACTAGCCCCAACAATAAGCCCTCTCCCCACCCCCCACCACCACTACCACCAAATCCATCTACATTATTCTGAAGGGAGAGGAGGCCTCACGGCTAGAGGGACCATCTCTGCTTTGATCTATCAACACCCCTGAAGAAGTGTCCTTGATAAAGGCGAAGCTACAAGGGTGCTGCTCCCGGCTGGCCCTGTGTGAACACCCCGTTGCTGCAATGCAAAGATGCAGCCTTTGGAGGAAAAACAGAAAAAGAGCTGCTGAGTTTCCCCTCAAATTGCTCTGTATGTTCAGGAGCCCTGCGATGTTTGGTCTCAGAGGCCTCAGAAGCAACAAGACGGAAATCTTTAGAGATGATCTCTGACATCATCGCTGTTATCCGTGGTCATTAGGGAAAGGCCAGACAAGGAAAACTATTTTAAAGTAGTGCAGCCAGTTTTGTAGTCCCGACGGAGGCTTCTCTAGAGCTAACGTGCGTGAAGTGACAAGACAGACAGGGAGGGGGGGATAACCATCTTACCCATGTGCAGTCCTCCTGCATTTCTAAATTAAAGATAGTGAGATAGCACAGCCACAATCGCCACGTGGGATCTCTAGTTTCTGGTGGGGTAAAGGGACTTAAAGGAAATAGATCAACCCAGCATCTCAGGGGTCAAGGGTTTATTTAATGAAGTCATATCAGCGATGCCTGCGCCCCTCTGTTATCTTTAGGTGGTGTTTAAATACAGGGATGGTTGTGGAGTTTGTGTAATAGCAACGGCTTTCTTATCAATGCCTTTTTTTTTATCTTTTTAGGGGGGAAAAATAAAAAAACTTGGCAAAAACTTGACCTTTAAGTCTACGTCATTGCTGCAACCTTTCTTTTAACTACACTATCCCTAAATGAAATTACTGAAAATTCGATTCAAGCTTTTTATGTCGATTTCTGCCATACGTGAGTACACACAAAGGAATCGATAAAGATGTTGTCATTAATTCCTAATGTTATTTAACACACATTAGTGAAATCCCTCATGTCTGTAGAGTAGAATACTTTGAGTTAAAATGAAATTAAATCCTCCATATCATGGAAATCATACAAGATGCTCAAAAATGAGCATCCGTTGCTATTTAAACCCACAAACTGCACAACAAACCCTGCCAACTGGGGTGAAAATTTTAACTCAGAACCCTCATTTTCTACCGCTGTGCTACCAACTGTTCATGGTGAATAACTAAATGTGTGGGTGGAGACTGTGTGAACAATTCTGTTTTTGTAAACATGTCAGAAACACAACTTTGAACCGAGGAACGCGGAGAGAGAAGAGGGAAACTTTTTGTCTTTAAGAGGTGGTGGAAAGATGAAGGCATGCTTGATAAAAGAAAGCAATCTGTCAGTGCGGATCAGTGCTCCAAACAATAATGAATACATGAAAAAACAAACACGGTGCCTGCATGTGTGTTATGGACATGGGTGGTGAAAGACATCACTGTAAATCTGTTTGTGTCTGCTTGTGTGTGTGTGTGTGTGTGTGTGTGTGTGTGTAGTGATGGGTGTGGCATTGTCGGTGAGCCAGAGAAATAAAGCTGTCGGTATAAATGAAAGAATAAGCCAGAGTTGAGGATAAACTGACTCAGGAGCTTTGACTACAATCACCGAACATGCAGGGGAATTAACTGGAGAATTGAAGCTGAACCTGAGGGACTCTGCAGCCTCCATAGGGAGACATAGCCACTTGGACCAGCATACATGCTGCGATGCTCCTATAAATAGAAAAAGTGCCAGGATAATAATACTCCGCCTATGAAGCAAAAAAAAAAAAAAAACATGTCAACTCCAGCAGTTTTGAAATGTTTGCAGTGCTTTAGTGGAGAGACAGCTTTAATTATAAAAGAACTTTTAATTCTGTCTGAGTCATAGACAGCTCCATCTCCAGAAATAAGGACTATTTCTTGACATTGGGAGAGCTTGCATTTCCAGGCTCATGTTTTGACTCTGAGTGTCATGGAGACAGAGATTTAGTGTGACAACGCTGATGCCAAACGTTGTACTCCTGCAATGCTTTGCAGAAACATGGCACATTCAACATCCCGACTCTGCTCATAATATTCTCCAAGATTCGAATTAACAATGCAGAAAGAATAACTTTACAGCTCAAATAAGAGTGGGAACAGAGAGATGGCAGAGGAACTACACCAGAGCAAGCATTTTGTTTCATGAGTCAACCTTGGACAAAAGCAGTAATACTTCACCGAAGGCAGTAGAACGCTCACTTCAGCTACTTCCTGAAGAGACTGACAGTTGAAACGCTGCATTTCTGTCAATCACTTCTCTGCTGATACTTAGGGGCTGTATTTGAGCTTTGTTATAATGAGTACCAACAGAAACAACCACTTTTTGGCGGATGAGACTTGTTTTATAATCCAATTAACTTTGGATCTTACAGCCAAAGACACTTCCTAGTATTTAGATTACTGGCAAAAAAGATGTGTGTCTCATTATGTAAATCAAACTCTTATTGATTGCTTTAGGTTAATGCATTCATAATAAGCAGCTGAAGTTTAAAAAGGTGCTCTTACTGTCCCTGTGCCTCATTACTGTCGAAAAGTGTTTAGAGCCCAGGCCAGAATCTAAGCTATCTGTTCTTAAACACATTTAGTTTGCTGCCCAGTGACTCTCTGACAGCCACCAAGATTGACTGACGATAAAATCAATACACTCCTGCTGTTTAACTCATATTTTCTGTTGAAAAAGCAATACAAAAAAGCCATTTGGGACTGATTACTGGCAGGATAATGCTCATTTGCATACAATAAAAATTCATTCAGAATCACGCTATTATTAGAAAAAAAATATTCTCCTCCGTCAATTTAATCTATTTGTTCTGATAGCCAAGAGGAAAATTACAAATTATTCTTCACAGTATTTCATGTCACTGTAAATCTGCATACAGTTTATTTTATTGATATGCACATTGTATTGAATTAAACCTTGTGAATACTAAGCATAAAGAGTGGGCCACTATATCACTAATGTTGGGACATAAATTGTGATTTAAAGAGACAACATGCTTAAGAAGAAAAAAAAAAAGACTTTTACATACCACATACAGTATAAACCAGTGTGCATGGGTTTGTGTGTAAAGTGCAGTTCATTTAACACTTATCTGAACCCTCATCGTTAAAGGAACTGCCAGCTTGGCTTCAAGCACATCGCCCTATAATTGTTCCTCAGTTCATTTCTGTCATGACACTTCTATAGGTCTGCAGACGCTGTCACAAACTACAGCCTGCAGCCGCAATGGGGTCGCTCTATTTTCTGCTTAGTATCTCATACAACCAGCCTTTGTTCCTCATAGCACAATCTGGAGACGCCATTAGTGGGGAGGGAGACATTGATGTTTAGTGACAGCCAACGACTCTTCTGGTCAAGAAAGTGCCCCGCAGTCATCAGAGTGTCACACACACCCCGACGCTCTGACTGAACGCAGCCTCCGTTCCCTCCAAGTTCACCTTTGTTCAAGCTATCTGAGAAGCAGCAAGCTAATTGTGTGACAGGGGTCGGGGTGGGCAGCACCCACGACAGCCTTGGTTGTGCCGCTGCGTAAAGCTGCCAGCTCTTCTTGTCAAACATACTGCATGAGAATCCGATGCAAAAAATTAGGCGAGAGGGGGAGGTTTGCATTTTGCTGCAAGTGGCAGTTTTTGTCTTTATGTTCTGTTCATGACTATTGTCATCACATTTAAGGCTGCGCTGAAAAACATGCTGAAACTCTGCAGGCGGCTGGGTATGATGATAAGAGGGAAGCGACATGGCCTGTTTGGAGCTGATAACTTAGACTCAGCATAAATCAAACACCTTCTGGCGATTGAAATAATTTGTACAGTTGGGCATCATGTTTTGAGAGGAGAGAGGAGAATTCAGAGTAAAAAGTATCATGCCTCAGTGCCCACAAATGAAATGCTGCAGACTTGTCAAATTACACTTTCAAGTGAAATGCTTATGCTGTGATTTACCAGCATTACAGCAAATTACACAAGGCATTTTTTACACTATAAATTAAGTACAACTGGAGTCTCCAACTTATTCCACCAACTAAAGAAATGTTAACTCATGTGAACACATTTCATTTTCCCGTACAGAGGATAAAGAATGAGTTACGTGTTTTCCCGACTTCTGAGTGTTTATTAACCACAGGCAAACAAACAGTGAGTCAGCTGGCAATTCATTTGTGGAGAGTGTCATGTGGACACCACCAACCACTCTATAGAAAGTTAATGGGTTTACTCGGCTGCTCCATACTTGTGGGACCTCTGGCCCCACTGTTTGCTCTAGGCGCTGGTAATTTGCACCCGCCTGTGTGTGTATCAGTGATGACTTACAGCAAAATGTCAGCTGTTTACAATGATGGACACAGATTATACTTGAGTTTATGTTATAAAAAAGTCCAAAACTGAACCTGACAGGAAGCATGCTGCTAGGCTTAACTCTGTCAATGTGTTATACTAACTATGTGAAAGCTGATATGTTTTTAAAGGGTTAAGGTTGACACAGAAAAGATGACAAAATCATTTTTCAGAATGATAAACTGTCAGCTCTCCGCTTCTTCCAATGAGCCAGGAGAGCTGAGGTATGCCTCTGATTAATATAATGGAAACTGAAAGGTAAGACAAGATTGATAAAAGGAAAGCTGAAGGCTGCCAAGCAAGAGAAAAGCGCCTTTGTAAGATCTTAGAAAATGTTATCTAAGTAAGGAAGTCCATTTTTATACATGGGACTGTTTCACAACTTTATCTTGATCCTTTGAACACGAGGGGGACAAATCCGGGCTTTCAAATCCGAACAGCAACTCCAAGACTTCTGTAGCAGAGTGCACAAAGATTTCAGTTTTTTTTTGTGTGTGTAGCAAATGATCTTCTTAAAATGATTACCCCGCCCTTCTGTGCGAAAGCTTAGGATTTCACAGTGTAACGTTTCTGCAGAGGGAAAATAAATAAATAAATGGCGAGGGGGAATAGTTTAACAAAGACACTGTGAACAACACTCTGACTCAGCCAGAAAAGTTATTTCTTAATAATTACTTTGGTGAAAATGACAGAGCAAAGCCACATGCAGAGTATGATGCAGACCAAGAAATTAAAAAATAAGCCAAATTGCATTGGCTTTGTTGTGATTGAGCCTGAAACCAATCCCTGCAACTTTCAGTCACATTATTTAAGAAACAGAAGTATGACTTCTGAAAGGCTGTATATAAACTGTCCTCGCACTTTGGTCAAACATCAGGGGGTTATTTAGCGGGAAGGGTCTTTAGTTCGTCTTCTGTTCAGTCAGTCAGATTTATCTTTTTTTTTTTTTTGAGTCACGAGAATTGTGTTAATTTGTGCCACAACAGGTATGGTGGTCTGCATATTTTAATAGTTTGGGGTAATTTAAAGCGCACAGACACTCATCAAAAAACTACCACAGTGGTTAAACAGTTAAATGTTAGAGTGCAAGTATGTTGATTCTAGTCTCACATGCAACAATCCTTATTTTATGCAGTCATGTTGGACAATTACAAGGTGGGGGGTCCCCAGTCTAGCTTTTTTAGATCAACCAAACATTAGAATAAAAGTGAAGAAAACCCCCTATTACACCCATTTCACTCCCCTCTTTAAGTTATTTGTCTTGATATGTCATCATTAGTTTCTCTCCTTCTCCCGCCTGAAGAGGGATCACCTTCATCAGGCCCTCAGGACTGTGAAGTCCAACGGAAGTCGGACATTTCTCCCCTTCTTAGAAAAACACTCCTAAACCCTCCAGAGAGAGTGAGCCTGCTTGCTGTGGATTAATGTGCCTTTATAAAGTTGTCATGTCTGGTAGAGATTAAGCAGACTCGGTCCTCCCTCCTCACGTGGCGAAAAATCAGTCCAGCCCAGTGGAGCCCCCTCGTGCCCTAAAGGCTGGACCAGAAGAGCTCCAAAATAAATCTCAGCAAGTCAAGCTGGTACTCTGGCTATCAGAGACAATATAATAAATAAACTATAATACTGTAGACGAAAGATTGACACAAACAAAGGACACAGTTGTATTAATTAAAAGGGTTGGTAATTAGCTGCACAGAAGTCAACATATGTTGTTTCTTGACAACTGAAAAATTGTATACGAGTGAGTCAGTGTGATTGAATCCCCCAGTAAAGATAAGGGGATTAACCAGCTTCTGTTTTCTGTCTATACAAAGTCAGCCTGATATTTTGAATTAGATTACATTACAGCAGAGGACACAATGGCAGACCTTTGACACTGAAACTCTGAAATCCAGTTACAAATGATTCCTATAAGCAGGGACAGAGTCTCGTGTGGCTTCATGTAGCCGCATGTGATAAAATGAACAAACCGGGTCCCGCTGACTCTTCACATGTCATGAGGATCAGGGGCAAAGATTTCCACATCATGACAGTCATCAAAACAGCCATAAAGGAAAACAGCTCGACACATTTTACTCCATTGGCCATTGTCAACACAATTACAGCATTTGGCAGACGCTTTTATTCAGAGTGACTTACAACGCTTCTCTGTACTCATCATTCCAAGCAACACCATCAGATAGAGAGGAGCTAGACATTTCGGTGACATTTATGACCACACTGCGGATGTATCTGTGATCCCAACAGCACAGATGACATGTTCAGACATGCTGCAAACATCAGAAATAGATATTCAACTGATTTTAATCTTCGAGTTTGTGAAATTGATTAGAAACAAAGTCCGCGAGCCCTTTAATCAAGCTACATTTCTTTCACTGAATCATACCTGGTACATCAGAACAGACTTTTCAGGTGCAATTAGGCTGTCAAACCAGCAGGAATAATTGAGATAAATAGTCCTCTATAGTGTCTTCTGATTATGAGCAATGGGACATTCTGCATAAACTGCAGCAACTTAGAAATACAGAATAGATGAAGCCATTAGAGGAGTTGTTAACAATATCGTATTAACTGAGGCCTGTGTACATTCAATCACTGCTTGAAATTGGACACCAACTCACATTCATTAAACGACAGCCACATCGAACAAACAGTGCCTCAAATTCTTGTTTATTGGTCACCAGATGTCCGCCCGCCCCAACTGCATGTACGGAAAATTAATTAAACGGGCAAATTGAAAAGAGCTTTGTTGTTTTTACTGAATAGGTTGACCAGTGCCAACTCCCTAATGTAGCAACAGCAAAATTACAATCAATAATCAGTAAATGCACTTTCAATTACATGAGATTTAACAACATACCAACAAAAACACATTATTCAGTGTACAATTAGGCTAAGTTGGCATCAGCTAGGACAAAGTGAAAGCCTGTCAGTGGAGTGACATCATGCTGTCTTTCTGACTGAGGAGGCTGGACACTAACAAGAGCTGTAATATATCTTCTATCTGCCCACGCCAAATTTCATGCTGATGTCAGTTTAAATCCGTCAACAGAGTGCATCCAGCTGACTTAACCTCAAGACCTGTTGTGTACTTTATCAACATACTGTGTCCATGGCTGGAAGAGTTTAATTAAAAATAAATGAAGCAAAATTGGTCTGAACAAGTGGATGTTAATTGGAGTTGCTGCTAATGAGCAATGCTTTCTGTTTTGTTCTGGTAGTTACAAACATGTTGGTATTCACAGACGTGTTCACAATAGTGCTGCAACTAATGATTATTTTTTTGTCGACTAATCTATCGACTAGTCGGCGTTTCAGGTGCTCATGCATCGCCGTGGTGCTGCCATGGTAGGAAAGCTGAGCTTTGATCAACGTGTTTTTTTGGTTTGTTCTCCGTAAAATGTTCCCAAACTTTTGAAGTTTTGGGTCGGAGTTTTGGAGCGTCTCTTTCAGTTTGTTCTGCCATAATGTGTGCACTCTTCTTCTGTGTTTGCTCGCGGGATGTAAACAGCGAGCGCTACTGCCCCCAGCACATCCTGTAGTGCACTGCAGTTACAGATGAGCATGAGGCGCCGGCATGTGATTCTTAACGACAATAACACAACGCTCTGTTTTCGTGTCGATGAATTTGTAGTGTCGACGTAATCGAGTACGTCGACTAATTGTTGCAGCCCTAGTTCACAAACAGATTCAAAGATCACTCTTGATCAAGGAAAAGGTTTAAATCCCCACCTTCATATGTTTAAGAGCAGTAATATTAGATGCCATTGGGTATACTTTAGAGATGCACCGATCCATTTTTTTCTGATCCAATCTGATACTGATACCTGGGCTGAACATATCGGCTGATATCCGATACCGATCCAATACTACTGTTAAATGAATTAACTGTACATCATGCCCTGTGAGTGAAGGCATCAGACTTGACATTAGCCTTGTTAAAAAAAAGGTAATAAATTAACACATATATAAATTTACCTAATATTATTGATTAACAAATAACAAATTGCGCATTAGCACATAGCAAAAAGAAGTAAGTCTTCCATGTATTGAAAGAAAAATTAATTGAAAGAAAAAAAAAAGACTGGATTGGAACGCTGGATTGGAGTCATTCATCCAATATCTGATCCAGTTAATTTAACAATATCGGAGCCAATATCCCACCCAAATATCAGATCTGTGCATCTGTATACATAGGTCTACCTAAAAACAGAAGACTTAATCTGCTGCTGATGACCCTGATATGCAGTTGGAAGAACTTAAGTCAAGCTGGTAAAGATATCTTTGCTTTCCAAACTGAAACACAGGGAACAAAAAGAAAAAGTCTACCACACTTCAAAAACTTTCTAACAGTATAAAAAGACAGCACAGTGGGAGCAGAGAGCCATGACCTGTTTGCTTTCTTGATAAGTTGGTAGCACAATGTAAATTAGCCCATTATTTCCCTTTTGTTGTACTCCCTGTTCTATTTCAAATTCAAAACATATACAAGTAAGCACTAAGTTTGAATCCAGCAATACTTTTTAGCATTTCTGAAAGACTGCTGAAGCATCAGAAAAGTCAAAAGTAGTCGCAAGGATACTCAAGAAAATAAAGCAGCAGTTAAATTCTAACAGCTGGTCAACAAGTTATCCCTTTAGGCTTGATTAAACATTTATCTTTGTCCATTTTAAAAGTGGACTCTTTTGGGATACCTGAGAATGATCCACCTGAAGAGCAGCAAAGCTCTCACAAACTCACTGCTTTAGACCTACATGCACTGGTTCAAACAACCACTAAAAATAAAAAGTAGACTTATGTTTTAATGATGTTGACAGCCTTGATAGAGCTTGGTAATCTCAAAAACGATGAATATGCACATATCTAGTACTGTCGGGATCCTCCAGGTTTCTAAAGTAGCAGGTCTGGAGGGCTCTCAGGCTCTGCAGGTTGATGATGTAGAGAGCCTCTCTTTGAGAGGGTGGTGCATAATGCATGTAACTGCCTGCCAACTTTTAACTAAAGCAATCCACTATGAGTCTTTAATGTGGGGCGTAAATAGTCCAACACTTGAACAAACTTAGGCCACTGGTCACTATAAAGAGAAAACAACTTAACGTGTGTCTGAGCCTGAAAAACTTAAAACACAAATAAAAAAGAAATGTTATATCTTAATCACATTTACTACCACCACTAGTCACATTTAATACACCATACAGTCAGTGTACATGCTGCATTTTGCACACCTTAATAGGCAACTCCTTTACCACAACTCCAGCGACTACACAAAGATATTCCTACACTTTCTCCCAATTCATCTCTCCCCTTACCACTAAAGTTAAACTCAATTTCTGCGCATAATGGTGACTTCTGTTGTGGAAAATCAACATCTACTCAGTAAAACAATGCACAGGAGACAGGATGAGATCTGAAGAGCAGCCTGGGCATCTTCAATGTAGATACAGTACAGATGACAAACAGAATTTTGACCAAATCAGGGGAGAGGAGCCCCGAGCTTTCCTGTCACTCACTTTTATGCTGCCGACTGTGTGTCTGAACAAATACATGTGTGTTACTGTGTAGTACAGTTGCGTGTAACTGCATGCTTTTTCTGCCCTATCGAGTCACTGGGAGGTCGTCCAAGGAAATGTCACTGTTCTGACATTCACCCATTGTTTGGATTATTCCTCATCTTTCCTGTAAATTAGCCGTAAATGTTTTGACAGTCTGGTAAGTTTTGGTCCAGAGCAGTCTGGGTTACACGACCTTCGGCTGCACAACCAGGCACACCCAACCTGTACCACCACTAGTCACATTAAATACACCATACAGTCAGTGTAATACTTCATTTTGCATACCTAAATAGGCAACTCTTTTACCACAAATCCAGCGACTACACAAAGATATTCCTACACTTTCCTCCAGTTCATCTCTCCCCCTAACCACTAAAGTTAAACTCAATTTCTGCACTTCTGTTGTGGAAAATCAACATCCACTCAGTAAAACAATGCACAAGAGAAAGGACGAGATCTGAAGAGCAGCTTGGAGATTCTTCAATGTAGATACAGTAGAGATGACAAACAGAGTCTTGACCAAATCAGGGGAGAGGAGCCCCAAGCTTCCCTATCACTCACTCTTATGCTGCTGACTGTGTCTGAACAAATTCATGTGTGTTACTGTGTAGTACAGTTGGGTGTAACTGAACGCTTTTCCTGTCTAGTCATCAGGAGGTTGTCCAAGAACATGTCACTGTTCTGACATTTACCCATTGTTTGGATTATTCTTCATCTTTCTTGTAAATTAGCCGTAAATGTTTTGACAGTCTGGTAAGTTTTGGTCCAGAGCAGTCTGGGTCACACAACCTCGGGCTGCACAACCAGGCACACCCAACCTGTCTATGAATCCTTTAAACAAGATAATCACTTCTTTGGAAATGAGGGTGAATGATCTGTCTATCTCACTGTGTTCAGCAATGTGATATGACGTTCCAACTGCTGCTACTACTAGCTGTGGCCGGGGCGTCTTTATGAACACAACGAACATTGAATACAGCACATTCTCTCAAATTCACACAATGTTGATGTAACTCCTTTGTCACTTAGGACATGAAAATAACTCTTCAATGTGTTGTACTTCATCAATATATTTTCTTTTAAGAAACGTAGCCGAACTTTTGACAACTCCCCTTTTATAACTTCACATACTGCATCACAAATGGCATGTTACAGTGGCACAGCAGGTCAGTAAGTTCAACTTCTGTGGTCTGTAAAAGTCTCATTGAAGATGCTGTTGGAAATGAATTCACATGCCTTATCAAATCCACGGATCTCACAAAAATACGACACTCCAAACTATCACAAGCCATTTATAGTATGTCATCATCACTGGTGTTAAACTCTTCTTTGATTTTAAAGTCACATACATTTTCATTCAGATTTTCGGTTCCATAAAAGTCAGAACAGAGAAGTCAATCAACAGTGATGCAAGATTTTATTAATAACCAGACTGAGTGTTCAAAATACAAATCAAAAGCTCCTTTGTGTCACTCCTCCTATAACTAATTACTCTAAATCATAGGAGTCTATTTCTCTAATATCAACAAACCCACCATATTAAGTCTGTCTGCAACACGGGACTTTGAATTAGTGGATAATTAACAAAAACAATGCCAGCGCAGACACACTCTGTACTTATCTTTTCAAAATCAAACCACAGAAGAAACTGCAGGTTTGAGAACACACTTTGATACAACACGGATGACGTCTAAATCCATAGAAGCCATGATCGCGAGCTGTTTCATGCTGTAAAAGGAGGGTATTGAGCCTCAATGGTAGCTGTGTTGTCTTGATTAATTCTACAGGAGTAAGGACTTGAATGTGTTTTTCTGTGAGCCTTGTGTTCCTGATGGCCTTGCCAAGAAAATCTGCTGCTTAACTTTAAGCTTTGAATCTGTAATGTTCAGACCTCATTTCACATCAGGAAATGGTTTGTTTGGGAAAAACAATAACGCAGGGACCTACATAGATCAGAGAGGCTGTTCTCTCACTGCTACACATTTAGGCTGGATGATAAATCGTTTATGTTTTCTGGGAAGCAACGTGAATACTGTTGCATAACGTCAGAACGACTTTAGGTGATGATTTCCGGTAAAAAGAAGAGAAGACGGGGCAGCAGCAGAAAAAAAAGACCTGATCTGATCTTGTGAGTTTGTTCATCTATAAGCAAAAGGTGACATGGCTGGCATTTGTAATGTTGTATCAATACTGAATTATTAACAAGCTTGCTGCTAAACCCAGCATATTCTAACCTTACATCACACAACATGCTGTCTGGGCTCGAATGTGCTCTGAGAGTCACCGCTCTGTTGACTCAGTTGAATTGCTTGCCTAAGGGATCAGGGCCTGGACACATACATATAATTAGGAAAGGTCACTGTGCCTCCTGTCTTGTCAACAAAATCACTTTGAGATGACAAATTCTGGCTCTGGCTGAGCACGACCTCCCTCAGATACCCTTGCCAATCAAGCGCCAGCAGGGCTGTGTGTGTAGTCTTAGGTGATTTCTAATTACGTATTTTACATGCCATGCTTAATAGCGCTGAGCATACCAATAAGCCATACGTTTGGTTGGAGGTGTGTTTTCTCTTCAAGGGTGAAGAAGCAAACAAAAGTCATTGTCTTGTAACCTGCTAGCTGAACCGGCTGACAAATAGCATACCAAGACCAGTCCTCCTGGTCTCCAGAACAAGAGGATGTTAAAACATTTCCATTTAAATAACTTGATGCAAAGACTCTAATGAACAAAAAGAATCCGGATGTAACACGATGACATTTAAGAGATGAAATCGGCAAACCGCCCGTTCACATTCAATGACCTTCACACTGAGTCCTGGTGCCTTTCTCACCACATTCTTTGTACACTTTCTATCCAGTCCACCGTATGATGAAGTAGAAGTGGCTTTCACATTGCTCCCTGGTGGCCTTACTAAGGAACTATTAATCTATGGCTCTCCATATTGCATTCAGATCTGCTTCCCCCAGCCACCACCTGGCCTGAAGTAAAGGCCAGAAGAGGACCCAGAGGACCGGACACTCTCTTATTATGAGCTGCACCAAGACACCTCTGGGCTTCTAAGCGCTTCCTCTGACAGTGACTGATGGCCAATTAACCATTTGGAGAAGAGTATTGATCACTAAGAGAACAGGGAGGATCTGGAAACATCTCCTAACACACCACTACTCTCATTGTACAAAGTGAGCAGCCAGACAGTATATCATGTACACTTAAGAAACAGAATTAAAACAAATAGTGACAGCTTTTTTCACACAAATACTGTATCAGGCCAGCACTAGGACTGTGCCAGACAAAGAGTTTGCTGGTCAGATTTGGCCTCAAATATTTGTACCTCTGTTTTTTTCAGGTCTCCACTGCAAATCTGTTTTACCATGAACGCAAGCTGTACATTAAAAGGAGATCCCCATGACTACTTCCTCAGTGTTTAATGTCACATCGCCATCGTCCTTACAATTACCAACAGCCGAGTAAACGACTTCATCAACTTTTTAAGTGAGGTTCACTTCAGGATCCAAGCACCTTCAAACTTTTTAGAGACAATAATCTTCAAGCACACTACTTTTATAGTTGTTTTAACCTTTAACCTTTTAACCTTGAAAACTTGAGCTGAATTAAACATTATGCTTGTATATTAATTGCATGTTCTGATGGTACAGATTCATGACCCATGTACTAAAAGGTGTGAAAGCAAGGCTTCCATCAATGGTGAAATATGCACATGCTGAGTGTGAAAGCATTGCCTACCTACACACCGTTTCTTATTTATGGTGATAAATTCAGACATTCTGAGGCATAATTCGCTCAACTGAAACGATAATATAACTGTAATTTCTTTTCCATCCGTAGTTTTTACAGGCCTGAATCAGTTTGTTCAAGGATAGATCCCTACAGTTAATTTCACCCTAGGTTACAACCCTGCTAAATAAACAATGACTTTGATTTTAGGTTCTGGTTTGGAAAGTAAACAGCCTGTCATGCCGTCACTCCCGGTTAGATCTATATGCACTGACAAAAGACAAAAGTACGCTGTAGATATTTAGACAACATGTAAGCAGAATGGACATCTGTTTGTTTCAGACCGTATAGTTTATCCCTTGTTGACAAAGTTTTATCCCTAAAGGTTAAAGAAAGGAAAATACATTTTAGCTTCCAGGACACCAGCCTTTGCCTTTTGCATGTTTCACATCCTTTTGTGACGTGATTGTTTTTTTTTTTTCTAAAAAAAGAGAACACAGAGGCATCTGAGGTCAAAGGTCAGTGCTGCATGTTCTTTTTCTTTGTGCAAGATGCAAGAGAGAAATGACCCTGGAAATGGCACATTCGATTGAGCCCTCCAGGAAAAGACCCAGTGCTCTGCTCAACAAGCTCATCCCGACCTCTCATTGGTGGCCTTTGGATATATGAGGCTGGGCGCTGGCACTGAATGGTTAGCAGCAGGAGACACGCAACGGCAAGTCTGAGAGCAATCTTCCAACTGCTGATACCATGTAAGATACAGCAGCCTTCCATGAATTATTGTTCACATCCCCATTGAAATGTAGGGTAATCTCATCCCACATCCAAGGTCAAAAGTCAATTTTATGCTACCTGAATAGAAAAGTACCGATACTGACTATGGAGCACTGCGTTCCAGGGGGGGAAACGGCCTAACTTCAACCCCTAAGCGCTCTCACATACACCTGAATCATAGAAATGGGGTAATTGAAACAAAAGGGCAGAGTTTGACAAAGATGTAGTGGCTTCGCAGGGCCTCTGCACCAACTGCAGAAAATAACACCTAACTCCTCCCCTCTGCAAGGTTCATCCTCCGTGTGTCCTCGACAACGCCTGTGTCCTTCCTTTCCTCCTCAAAGATTGCCATTTGCAAATGATAAGCACAGGGACGAAGCCTTCTGAGAGATATGGTGCCTGGGCATTTGTCACCAAAATGAGGCACGCTCCTCTGCTGTTTAAAGCTGACCTGCATTAACATGAGCTTTTTACCTTTTACTCAGTTAACCTGAATTATCTCAGTCTCCATTAATCACAGAAAGTCAAAGAGAAGAAATCAGATTTGGAAGACTTGGACAGAAAGAGCATTCACTTTCAATTTGTCTGTTTTTCTTTTTCAAACGAGTTAACTTGAAGGAAATTGAAAAATTGTGAAAAATTTGATCAGCTCTGTCCTGAAAATAAGCAGTGCCAGCGCTCATTTACTTATTTATGGTGCTGTTGTGCAATTCAAATTCTGTGAGCAGCAGAAAATTCATAACTAGCATTAGTACTCCTGAGGAGTGAAATCATTTAAATTTCCCCCCACACTTTTTTTTTCCTCCAAAGTATAATTGCCTCCTTGCATGATGTATTCTGCATTTGTACATCATGCTAATTTACTGGCTGAGTATTAGCAGATGAGAAAATAAATAATTTTATAGAAATCCTCCCTCACCCAGTGCGAGCGCTTTTTTCCTTGTCTGTGTCATTTGGATTCATCTCCCATGACTAGAGGGAACAAAAACTCTTCCTGGTAGTAAATTATCACTTCACTGTAAAAGACCACATCCGCGAAAATACATAGTGATCATTTGCCATGCATTAGCTATGGGACAGAAACGAAGTGGTTTTAAATTCCTTTGACCAGAAGGCAATTTCCCCCAATAAATTATGTTAATTTCGGCTTTTGCTCTCCTTATCGCATTCTTTAGTGAGTCAATGAGGAGAGACAAAACTGGCTGCAAGAAAGACAACTGCGGGATGATTCACATTAGAATGATGAGAGACGTCTGGCAAAAGAATCCCTCATATTACTGTACTAAGAAATGAGACCTCTCAAATTGCTGCATTATGCAAACATTTCTGCTTGTTGTCAGTTAATGGCCATCTCCTTGCATCATCACATGGTTCACACCCCCTGGAAATTGCTCTGAGGTGACTGTTCACACAAGTAGGAAGGTGCCTGATATCAACTCCCATGCTCCTTCCCTGAACCAGACAACAATTGCTTGGCAACGCTCACATCGGGCAGAGGGAAAAACAAAGGCAAAGCCAAGGTTTTTATTCTCTCTATGCATGGATAGCTGCTTTTTGATGATCTTTTCTTGAGGAAGTAACAAGGGACTAACAACACAACACTAACAGGCAAGTTTAAATAAATGGGAAACAACAGAAGCAACAGGAGTTGGAGTCATTTGCTGCGGCACAACTACATACACAGAGAAAAAAAAGGCATGAATGCAAACCCTTCTGGAATACCCTCACACACACACAAATACACACTTTGCATACTGAAAACATCAACTTTGTGCACAAGCAGGCAAGGCAGTACAGTTCTTTGTTCCTAAGGCTGAAAGCAACCCCCCCCCCCCCCCCCCCACACACACACACACACACACTCCCCGGTCCAGCCCGTCAGATCACTCACAACACAGAGAAACAGAAAGTGCTCAGCTAGCTCGAAATCTAGATTGACAGGCCTACCTTTATTACTGACTGAGTTATGTTTCTCTGCAACAAAAAAGAGACAAGTCGGCTTTTGATGCAGACAAATGCTGAGTCAGCGCCTTGCCTCCCTTCAGAGGGGAGCTCGTCTGCTCCCAACCGTCAAAAGAACTGGCCACCAAATTACCTTCCGATGCATCCCTGGGACTTACTGTGTCCTGTAAAAGTAGCTTGTAGACCGCGATGGCAGCTTATGAGGATGGCTGTGCTGAGCTAATAAATGATAAATGGTGAGGGGGGTGAAAAAGGGAGGTGTCTGCCATGAAATTCAAAAACAACAACAACAACAACACAAAAAATGAATCACCTTATGTCCCTGAGTTCATCATTTTATTAACCAGTTCATTGCTATTCAGGGTCAGACTGGGGCTGGGAGTGTTACCCAGCATGCTTTGAGTGAGAAGCAGGGAAACACCCTAGACAGAGTTACAGTCCATCACAAAGCGGACAAAGGAACAAACAATATCACACCTATGGGAGTTAAGGGTCTTAAAATTGACATAAAGAAGAAAAAAAACTGCAGAGCTGGGTTAGAGAAGACTCCAGCTGTGAGGTAACAGCACCTCCATGTAAACCAGATAAACCAGTAGCACAGCCAGGACACATTCATTATAACATGCATCTTAAAATTACTGGTAATAAATACCACGCTGCTACTTACTTTGCTTGATATATGAGGTCCCTGGAGCATGTCTGTTTATTTAATCCTAATATATTCATAATTATACCCTAATTAATGCAAGGGAAAAGCCCTCTTAATTCATCATCTCAGTGTCCTGAAGCTAGAGACACAATTACAGCAACTTTTACATGTTTGCTTTCTGTCCAAAGCAAGGTTAACAGTTTGGAAACAAGTGAAAGGCAAACGGCGTGTGAAATTATCATGTTTTTTTAACCTCACCGGTAGTTTCCAGCTGTGCAGCACAGTGCCGATTATATTTACCATCGCAAAAAATCAGGTACATATAGTGGCTGTCTTGTACTTAATTAATAGGCAGAGCTGTGAAATTATGGATTATTGGCATTAGGGCATTTGGGTGTATTGATTACAGCACTGATTTGTCTGGCTGTGCTGTGCACTGCTGACCTACAGGGTCAACTGCTAGCAATATGTAAAGCTGGATTGTCATTAAATGTAGATTTGTTCTCTGATGATTGTGTTGATGAATAGTTCTATCATGGCGCATTGATTTGTGAAGCAAGAATTCACATTTAAAAAGAAAAGGGGATGCGAAATCTATTGCAGGGACTAACACAAATGCCGTTTGTAGCTGTTGGGGTAAACTTATCTCCAGTCTCTGCACTAACTACAGCTCACCCTCACTGTCGGTGATTGTTTTGTACATCAGAGCACATTTGCATGCAATCGCTAGTGTCTGGCCAGGAGGCTACATCATAAAATATAACTCATCAGCGCGAGTAGGTCGTCCACCAACTCCGTAAAGCTGTCAGCATACTGCAAATGCAGCAGGAATGAGACCTGGTCGGAGAGAAACGTGGAGTTGAATGATCCTGTTTGCTGCCAGCAGAGCAGAGCAGAGCAGCACTCGGTTAGATGGATGAATACCGGTTCTGAATAAAGGGTTTGCCCGGTCCGCTCTGTGGCGACATGGCTCAGAGGTTTAATAAGGAAATGATAAGAGAGGTGATATTCTTCTTTTATTGGTATAAGACTCACTAAAAATGCAGTAAATGCTGTTTATGTGACAGTATGAAATGTGCCCAGTGTTTCTGACGGAGCACTGCGTTTCATTGTTCAGGGGCCCGTCTGTTTCAACGTGTCTCAAAGTAAGAGGTTTGCTCCCTTCAAGCAGGTGTAGCCCCAACTTCCCACCACAGTGCGATTGGAAACATGTTAGAAACCACGCGGCGCCGCGTAAAAGACAAACGCAGCAAGAGATGTCACTACATATTCGTCAAGTTTTCACCTTGGTAGACGCGTTTATGGTAGCAAACGCACTCATATTTAACCTTGAAGTCGGAGGCTAATTGATGAGTGTGTCTGCTAGCAAATTAAGGAAAAAGCTCTGCTACCAACGTGCTCTGTCACGCGCTGTGGATGCGTTTCGGACAAAAAAAAGCCTCCAAGCAAACAACTTATCACGTGCACCTTTTTGTATGCACTTGCTGCGTTATACCCAACACATACACTCCACATCACAATAAAAGGGGAAAGGAAATTAAAGCCATAGTGAAACTCACCAGTGCAGGTGAAGCCAGCGAACACGAGCCAAAGCACAAGGAGCGTAGCGCTGAACCTACAGCGGACAAAGGGGCCCAGAAGTAAGGGCATCTTCGTGGGTTTTATCACCTAAGTTTGAAAAAAAAAGGCAGGGAACTGAGGAGAAACACTGGCACAGTGGGCTCTTAAAGGTCCAAAGAGTGTCCTCTGAAGCACTTAACACCTTTTCTTCACAACGCCCAAGTCTTTTCCTCAACACAAATCCTCGTGCCGTAGCGTGGCCATCAGAATCCCGCTTGTGCGTCTTCGTTGCTCAGAACAACGCATCACAGGTGTGGTAAATAAAACTGCTTCCTTTCCTCGCCGCGGCGGGTTCGCTGTTGTGTATCTCTCAATAAAAGCCGCTTTCCTCTCAAAAAAGTCTCCCTCTCCGTCACTGAACCCAGGAGGGGAGCAGTTTCGCTTGCTTTCCTGTCACTTTGCAGCCTTCTCGCGAAAGAGTGCCTTCTCCAAATGCGAAAATTGTAAGAATTGGCATCAGAGAGAGAACATCTGCTTGCACAGCAATGCTGGAGTGATGAGAGTCAGAGAAGGTATACGCGGCGACGAGCGGAGCAGCAAAACCAGGAGCGGACTCTGCGTGCTGGCTGGGAATGGAGCGTCCTCAGCGCGCCCTGCCGGTATATCCTTTTTTCTTATCCAAACATTTACATATCTTGTATAAGCATAACCAACCACATATTGGCAACGTACAGATAGAATGGAAATTATTCCAACCGTATCCTTGGAAGTGTGCTTTTCATATCTTCTACCTTACATGAAAATGATGGATATGACATTCAGTCCTGTATGATAGGAATCAGATCGGTGCTTTGCATACAAATCACACAGATCACATCTGCATGTCATTGAATTTCAGTTAAATATGCCTTTGCTTTTGTCCTGGGGTTTTGTGTGTGTGTGTCTGCTGCAGAACATCAGTGCATGGCGGACAGATGAAGAAGCATGAGGATTAGCGCTCCCATGAGAGGGTACACCTGTCAGCAAACTCAGACCAGGATGTGACTTATGTTCCAGATAGCTTTTCCTCATTTTCTGCGGGTGTCACTGGAGTGATTTTCAGACTACTCAGCCATGCCTTTTTACAACGCTGCTGGAATCGACAGCAGATTATTAATATGCTTCAGAGGAGGAGGGAGTTTGTGTCTTTGTTTATCCATTTTTCCACTCCCACATACTAGTCAGCAGAATAATAAGTGGAAGTGCAGAACTGGACCACTGTCTTACCAGCTAATTATGGGGCTCATGTAGATGGATGATTCCTCAGATAGAGCTCAGCTATTATACAAACTCATTAAGCCGCCTCTCCATCCAGCATCCCTTGCTAAAGGTCAAAGTCACAGGCACAATGACAACACAAAGCGCAGACACATGCATGCATACACAGACATGCAGAAACACACAACCCCACAGCTATACAGTTTATGATCAAATCCTAATGGGTGCTCTGAATGCAAAGGGGAAAGGGAGGCAGCAGCTTAATGCAAGAGAATGACTCAGCCTTGGTCACTTGTGAGGTTGCTCATAATGATCTCTCTCATTCGGCTAATCTGCTCTGTGTCCTATTAGGCGGTACAAGCTGGAGTGTGTCTCTCCCAGTCACTGTTTCTTTTTCCTTAAAACACCAATTTAAATGAGAATGTGAGAAAATGTACACATATGGAAATGCACCGTCAGTTCTATTGTCTTTTTTTTGTAAAAAGAGCTTTTCTTCGGCTGTTTTAAAGGCCTTATTAGACTGTGTTTTCTACCTCTGTTGTGATTGCTGAGTCAAAGCAGGGCCACAGCCTCCTCCACCACCTCTCCTCCTTCTGATTCCTGCGGGTGGAGCATCCTCAGCACCCTCTGCTCTCTCAATCAGACTACAATGAACAATCGCAGCTCTTTGGGGAGTTGACACATTCAGTTGTTCATCGATTTGTGGCGTTGTAATTAATTTTTCTCTCCGTCATTGGCTTGAGTTACAATATCCTGAGACTTCAAGCAGCTCGTCCTCTTGCAATCAATCATGAAACCGAGACAGAACCAACACTTCTCTTGTATCATCCTGAATTATTCACAGCAGCTATGAAATAAAAGAGACCGGACTCAGTGACCATGAAGTATTAAGAAAACATGAGGCTCATTTGTATGTTACAGTGTTTATGATCCAACCCTAAACTGTGCAATTACACTCGTTCCATATTCAACCAATGAAGACAACTGATTCGCCCAGTCGATAAGCATCGACCCAGTAGAGGTGTCCGGCGTGAAATTAATATTATTTATTGTTTACAAAGAGCCCAGAAGGTCTCTAGAGGAGGAAGCAGTGTCCCAGCACAGACTCATGAAGAGACAGGGAGAGAGAGATAGAGAGAGAGAGGGAGAGAGAGAGAAAGAGGGAGTGTATCAGCTTCCACCATGACCACAGCTTCACAGCCTTTGTTTTGTTTATATCAAATTAAACTGCAATGCTGCTCTAGAGAGATATAATTGACCACAATCTCAGATTAAATGACTGTAAAGATCTTAATAAGCCAACAGCGGATTGCATATTACACTGCAAACCACTTATGAAGATGCAGTCCAATGAGAATGAAATTGGGGTTGAGATTTGCATGTCTCAGCATTTTTGCCATTAATAATAAGCATGCAAAATGACTGTATAATGATCAATAGGGTATCAATGTAATTAAATATTATTGATGTGGGGCTGGGAAAATTAATTAAGGGCTTAACAAATCCCAGCTACGTTGGAAGAGTAGGTATTACTTTAACATCATAACATCTCCAGTGGGCCCATCACTCTTTATTAAAGATTATAATTGATCTGGGACCCTCTACTCTCTGTGAAATGACACCACACTGCAGATATGTAAAGGCAATAATAATAAAATAAAGCTCCAAATAAAGCACATGTGATGGATAAGTGGAATAAAAGCCATTATCATCACTACATTAGTAATATACATAGGCTTTTACATTAGATCAGTGTATCCTCAGCTCTCTGTGTGCTCGTAAAATTGTTACGATCTGGATCTGCTATGCAAAGCTGAGACTTTGCTTAATTAAGTGGAGATAAAATAGCCATAGTGTGATCTCACCAGATCTTGCGCAGTTGAGCAAAGAGCAGAAACTGAACGAGAGGGTGAGAGATGGAGAGTTTAAAAAACAGAGAAGGAGATGAGGAGAGAAGCAGGGGTTGGGGGAGATGAAGAAGCCCACTGAAGGTCTCTCATTTCAGCAGCACAGACTGCTGATGAAGCTGAACTTCCAATATCCCACCACTTCAGCTCTGACGGTTTCTCAATTTTACAGATATGGGCCCAGAATGTGATTTGATGAAAATGTAAAATGCGATAACCACCAAATCATATGAAATGGGCTGTATTTTATTCCATGACTATAAATCAAAAGTAGGCACTTTAGAAATTAAAGTTGATTTTGTGTGTTTGATTCAAGTAGCAACTCTCCTGACTTGCAGGAAGTGAAGGTGCCCCGTCCTACGCTCCAATTAAGATTTTTGCTCCTGTAGATCCTTCACATTTTTTTGCAAGTTCAAGAGCTCTGCCGAATCGAAGCCGTCATTTGAGTGCAGTGTTCCAAGAGATGTTTGGAAAGAGGAAATTCAAGCAATTTATTCATGGAATGTGTTTCCATCCCAAATAGATTCTGCTAATCTAAAACAGTGCACGACTGTTTGGAAATATATGATGATTTCATTTTCTCCCAGTCTCAGGGTCATAAATAAATTTGTATTCTGTCAGCAAAATGAACTAACTGGCTTGTAATTCATCAAACCGGCTGCTTAGCGCTTAAAGAGTTCAGCACATGGTAACCCGATTCTTCTTTTTCTGCACAGAGCTGCCTCACAGCTGTGTGCACTAATGGGAGACAAGGAGGAAAAAGGAGCACTTACATTTTAAAGACCTCATAAACAATAAAATAAAGAAGAGGAATGACTTCAATGAGGGACATATTTTAATTCTAAGGAGATGCATTTGCATAAGGAGTGCATGTTGTTTACCATTTTGGATGTAAATGTTAAAAAAAGACCAAGAAAGAAAAACTTTTATCGTATCTAATCCCATCTAAATGAAGTAAGATTTGCTCCAAGAGATTCAGAACAAAAATATCACCTCCATCCTTTCCTTTTTTTCCTTCAAATTCAACATCCTGTAATCCTGACAAAGAATAACATCATGACTTTATGTGAACCATCAGAAACGGGAATATGCTGTTTGATATTCCTCCTGACTACACAATGGGTGGCAGTAAAAAGTGTCAAGCCAAACCTTTTTTTTCACACTTCTACATTTCATTATACTCAAGTAAAAGGACGTTTCCTGAAATTGTTTCCTGCACCGACATTCTCTTGTTGTTTTGAATGTCACATTGTCTAAATGTGCATGGGAGAAGAGACTTTGAATGATGTTGAATGTTTTATAGCTCCCTGCTTTTGTGTGACTCCTTCCCACTGCTGCTCAGGGACTGCACAGCCAACACTGCTGGATCTGACTGAGAGGGAAAAACACGTCAGCTAGCCACACGTGAATATGAGGTACCTTTCAAAATACCATGAACTGGATTAGGGAAAATGTTGGCTCAGACTTATTAATAAAGAACAACTCATAAAAAACATGACAGAATTAGGACTTAAACAATTTGATGCTAAATGTTCTGATGAGTTAAAGGTAAAAAAAAACAATGTTCAACTGTATCAATCCTAAATCTGCTTATCAATTTAAGTCTTGAAGGTACCTTTTGGCCTTTACTTATACGCTCGTTTCCAATGGTAATCTAATAATCACCTGCTGAATATTGTGTTTATCAAACAGCAATAAGTTCGCTGTTATTGACCGACTAAAAATTACAAAATACTCAACAAAATTAAACATTAAATGTAGTTATCAAAGTTCTACTTAATACTTTGCTCTACAGCAAATAGTTCCCATAGTGAACTAAGTGGTGTCACTTACTGGTTTCTGTGGTAGCAGGATCCTTATTGGAAACACCATCAAAATTGAAGATTTAATCAACAAAAAGAAAAAAAAAAAAAAAAAAAACAGGTGGGGAAGAGGTGGACTTTTAGTCCCATGGCAAACACTTAAAGAGCGCCCATGTGTCAGTCAACCTTTCCATGACCCTTATCATCAAATTCATATAACACTCTTTGCCCTGATAAATCAAAATCAAAACGATTGTGTTATACAAAAGTTCACTGGGCTCACAGCATACCAACAAATACAGAATAATATAAAACACCCTCAGGGGGTACTGCAATAAACAGACATGACTCTGTAGTGGAAATCACTGCATGGGTTCAAAATCACTTACTGTTTGTTGGTTGCTGCATCCAACTATTCAGGTTACAATCTAAGAGGACAATACATAAACATAATCCACAGATGGAAACTTCTGAATCAGATGTCAGGACACTTTGTTTTTAGGAAATCATGGACACCACATCTTCAAATGTTGTTTTTTTTAAACCAGAGTTCACTGTCTATGTGCTGCTTTAATGTTGAATTAACAGAGGACTCTCATTACACCTTCAAAGATATGTGGCAATAAGTTTTTTGCTCACACCTGTTATCATTTTAGAACATTTTACACCTTCTTAAAAATCCAAGGTGTCACTTTTTCCCCATTCATTTTCAAATCCATTGGACCATTTAATTAACACCGGAGATACAAACACACCTTCCTTCATGTTCAACCTTCCAAAATTTGTCAGGGAAGAGTTTCATTCATTCAGGACATGTAAGATTACCAAAAATACAACACGTTCAAAAAGGTGCCAACAACTGAAAACAGATGCACTGAAAAAAGGGTTAAATTGAACACTAATGACCTTCAGTGAATATGCTCCAAATGTGGGTACAGGTGTCAAATATCAACAACAAATAGACATGTATTTGTCACATCACGATTCAATACTGTCTTTGACATTTGACATGCAAATAGATACAGTTACCGGGTTAATGGAATGAATGGATTTTGCTGTCACACAACCCATCCGCTTCAATGACACTTTAATTAACCTATATTTTCCCAAACCTGGAGGAATGAACAAGCCCAGGGTTAGATTTATGCTCTAATCACAGCCCATTTTAGCAGAAGTGCATTTCTTGGTAAGCCGCTCCAACATATTTTGACATTACCTTAATGCAATCAATTTCTGTCTCTCATCCAAGGGGAGTTTGAAAATAAACAGCGGGCTGCTGGACATCGCACGTATGTGTTTAAATCTTTATTTTGCCTCTCAGCGCCTGTTTGTGAGATGTCCAATCTATTTGTCTGAACACACTCTTGGAGAGATGTCAGAGCACTATTGACAGAGACCAATCGGGAGGCGAGCGCACATATTGTTCGCCCTGCACACATCCTGCTCATTCAATTCCGGGAAATTGCTCTGCTTCAAAAAAGAGGTTGTCATTATTTTGTCACTCAGTGTCCCAGGTGACATTTACAGCAAATAGCCTCAGTGGCTAAAAGAAAAAGCCACAGAGAAACTATGAAGTCCTCTTTTCTACCAGAGGAAAAGATTTGGAGGAATTCCATGATTGTCCAAAATACAATAGCTTTAGTACACTGAAACTTGGGCTGTCAGTGTTAGTCTCGATGTTGATGTGATTAAGATCCAGAAATACTTTTTTTTAACTTCCAAGTTTTTATGAAAAGTAACAACATCACTGCGCTTTTGAACAGCAAATTTTACTTTAAAAACCACCAGAAATCTCAGTTGACTGTCAAAAATGATACAAACTTCGTCCAAACAGAATCAAAATACCACCCAAGCACTGTGAGTCTGAGCCACTACCTGGGAGCTAAGTATGCAGGTGCAGCTCAGAGATATGTCAGAGGGTAACCACACCACAAAAACCAGTAGAACAGAATTTTGGTAATAAAAAAAAATCAAAACAAATCTGTGGATGAGACTGGATTAAAGAAAACTACAGCACTGGGTAAATAACTAACTGCAGGCCAGTCAACATTGGAGATGACAAAGTTCAAAGGGATGTCCTAAGGTAGTGTGAGCAGTCATAGGTGTTCCTATCACTGGGGACAATATTTTCATGCATACATGATTTGCAGAGGACAGAACTAAACTCCTAAAAGTACTGCGTGGTCACATTAATTAGGTGTTACTGGACATCAGCTGGACCAGGTCAGACTATATGATCTTTTTAGTCCATCACATTGGTCACGGTGTCAGATTTGGAAATCACAGAATGATAAAATCGTGCCGTGACTTGACCTTCAGAGATGTCGCATTACATGATAGTACACAACCAGTCACAATGACTGACAAGAGACAAGACGACACCTGGAAATGCTAACAGCAGTGACTCACCTGGTTGCTGTAATGTGTCTGCTATTTCTCGATAATGTTTCTCTTTTTTGTCCATCCTTTGTGATCGTCCAGGCGCATCACAAAGGTAGGGATGTTGTTGCCAGGGGCCAACAAACTTTTCCTCTGTCTCATAGTTCCATCTGGCAGCACCACATCCTTCATTCTGCCTTCAACTCACAATTTGGTTTGTAATTTTAGCATGTGTGGAGTGCTCTGTGCTGTCACTGTTAAAATCACTGTCAGGAGGGAACAAATTGTAGCAGGCAGAGAGAAAAAGCAGGCATACTTGACTTTCAGTCAGGAGATCATGAGGCATGTCCAAAAATGTTGTTCCCTACGAGACACTACACTAGTCAAAACAATCAACAGGTCTCAACACCCCGATGACTGTTGGATTGGGCTGAAATTGTGCTTAAATGTTGCTTAAGAGGCATGGCCTGACCTCAGCTTTAGTCGTCAAAATTACCTCAAACTACATGCCATAATAACACTGGTTGGACTTTCACTCCTTGGCTTTTCACAATAAAAAAAAAACACTGTCGTTACTTTAAAGCATCAGTTCTTTGAAGCTGTAGTCTGCTCTAGGTCATGGCTCCAGATCACCCTGGTGTAGCAGCACAGCATTAATTTAATCACTATACATGTCACTGCAGCTATTTGACGCCCACACAAGACACTGCTAGGAATTGCTTTACATCATTAACATGGACTCAATAGTGTTTGAATTGCAAAACGATGGCATTTTAAACACGGGATCAACAATGCAATAATTTATGTTAAACTGCCTGAAGTACAACAGCTCACCAGGATTAAATAATGAAACTGTTTGATAGCCCAAACTGAAACATTGAGTTTTCATCCGAATATTAAACAGACTGAAACAAAAATTGAACACCTTTTCATTATTTACATACACTGACCAGACCAACAGCATCAAGTCTGGCTTTACTTATGATATTCTTCAGTTAACAACTCACTGCCTTATGGTGCATTCCAGTTGTACTTGGAAGTCAGGATTTCTGAGCTCTGAGTAAGAACAACTGGAACAACCGCCGAGGTTGGATTTCTGATTCGGAAAGTCGGACAATCCACACAACCCCAAGCTGACATTAAAAGATGGTGGCGCCATTTATGAACTGTTAGTAGAAGCTCCTGTAATGAGAAAAAATAGGCTATCTTCTGCGTCTTTGTGTTTCTTCATCCACCGTGTTCGCAGGTTGCAGAAGGTCTGCATATTTGTCTTGAAGTTTTAAATATCTGACTAGCCAAGCGCGAGAATAACTTTCATAGATGTAGCCATCTTGTTTCCACTTCTGTTTTTGGCCGTTGTCTACTTTATCCCACTTTGCCACAGCAAAGTTCACACTCAGAGCAATGTTTGATGCAAAACAAGAGTAGATGTTTAAAAATAATAATAATAATAATAATAATAATAACTGTGTGTAACATTAGCAAAAAGATAAGAAGTGCAACTTTGTTCACAGAGAGCCAAAAACAAAACAAAACACAAACCAATGTCTCCTGGTGTGACCTTTGAATAAGAATAAAAAAGGAACTTTTTAAAACTTTCCATCAGGTTCAGAAAATAATCTTCACTTTACTTGAATTCTAAAATAGGCAGCTGTTAAATAAACATTCAGTTCATATCATTAAATAATTTGATAATGTACGTAGTCTCAGGGACCACAATTAATGTTGTGTAGTATTTTCAGCAGAAGAATTCCCATATCCTGCTTTCACACAAACCACATGTTTTTGTGGTTCTGCTCTGCTATGGTGGGAAAAACAGACTAAAGGATGTTCTCAAGGCCATGTATTTATTTATATCCTATGTGAAAATTTTTACAAGTCATCGTAATGTCTCTGTGGATTATGTGTTTCATAAACCAAGTGCAGATTCCCTGTGACTGCTGCACTCAGGACTCCTGTACTGTACCTGCCAAAAAGACAGATGGCTGCATTACTGATCAAGCCAGTTCAAAAACACAGCCTTGAATTCAACGCAGGATAGTCATGAAGGGTAAGTGAGCTAACTTCTTCCTCTGTTTTACACACACACATACACACACAGACATTTTTATAAGATTATATTTTGAAGCAGATATTTATACAGTTGTATCCTCCACTTCTCTGTGTGAATATAAACATGAGATAAATTATTCTGAATATTATCACAGAAGGTGAACTTGCCCAGATCACATATACTCTACAGCAGAAAAAGGCCTCACATCTCTCTTTTTTTGACATTGGTGGATTTCTGGCTGCGATAATGAGTTTCTGGGAGCTATTACAAACTGAGTTCAGCACTCACAACTCATAAACTGAATACATCATAACAGGACATTAATGGAAATTGGAAACGTTGACCCCAGCTGAAGAGCTTAACCACATGGTCCAGGTCAACAGGAATTGATGTAACGGGACTGGCTCATTAAAGGAACTACTTGAATCTCCTTTTGGGACAGGTCTTTACACATTTTCAGCCCTTGTGTCCTGACCAGGAAGGCAGCTTTAACTCATTAGCCTTTTAAAAACATGCTCTACATTTGGATGAGGAAAATCAATTCAGTCCTCTTATCAAAGACAAGACTGGGATAAAAATTACAACACGGAGGAAAGGGACTACAGGCTGAAACTGAACCTGGACTGCCTGCCTTCGATTCCCAGCTTCGACCCAACCACAAACCTATTCTTAATTATTTGATGTAAATGATTAGTTATACCTTATTATTAAATTGAGTTTAATGCTTAATTTGTGGTTACCACTTAAAAAGTTAGATTTTATTTTAAGCTTCTGCAGGGCATTTTTAGGTGGATTAAACAATGATTAATAATAATTCTATATGACTTAAAAAGTAAAACAGAGCATCATTATAAAGACTGAATAATTATAGTAACTTTAATGCCAGAAACATAGTGTCATTGGGTTGGTCTTGACAAAAATTATGCTTAAGAAATAGCTGTTTTTTTTTTTTTTTACACTGATACTTTAATTATTTAATATTTAATATTTAATTATTAATTATTAAAAAAAAAAATGAACAGGGAAAGTTTTGTTAAAGAAAAAACTGACAATCTAGATTCATCACACTATAGAATAAAACATTATATCAGAACTTTGTAGGAAGAAGCATTTTTAATGTTTAAGCACATTGTTTAGGCTCCATTTTTTTCTTTTTGGTATGTGTTGCACTCAGTTTCTGGCATAGTTTGGTTCTCATTAAACAACTGAAAAGAAAAAGAAAAAAAAGTCTGAATATTTGTATCTTTAGGTCAGAAGAGTTTCAGCTTCATGTGTAGATGGTGTATAAAAGCATTTACTCAATGGCCAACATTATATATAAAGTGGAATATTAAATACTGGCATGAACTGGTTCCATAGTTGGAGCACATTTTGATCATGTTACAGTAGCAAATCCTTGCCTCACAAACTTCCCCTTTAGTCCCTGTTACATTTAAAGTAATTTTACACAGTTATCGTCATTACTTCATTTAACACGCATTCAGGAATTGGAGTCAATATGGCTCCCAGCAGAGGATTGGAAAAACAGCTAGTTTAGCCCAAAATAACCACACCATACCGCATCGCCATCCAAAAGCAAACAAGCTTCACGGTTCTCCTGAGCCTGAGCAGAGAGGTCGTCTCAGCAGAGTCAGACCTCCCAGCAATCAGGGAAAATGAGGCAGTAAAAAATAGTTCAAAGAGCCATAACAGCGCCTCTCTGAAAAATCCCTTTCATCATTTATCTGCTGAACCTTTCCATCAGCAGAAAGTGCTTCAGCAGTACTGTACCAACATCACAAACACAAGCACATTTAACTGAAAAAAAGGGAAAGAAATGCTAAATAACATGTTCGACTTCATGCATTCAGCCGCCGCTCTCACTGACGGTGATTCTGCAAAGCCCACCTGCGATGGATGTTGATTAAGAGCTGTCATGTTAACAATAGGATGTAATCAGCTTTAAGCATTTAATGCTTTCAACACCTGCAGCATTGGGTTGGTAAAAAGCTGAAGTGTGGGCAGTGTGGTACATTGTTGAATGCCTGGTTTTGTCGGGTATCATCTGCAGCCCACAAACAGACTTGAAATTGATAAATGATGCAGCCTGAAAGAACTTGTTTAGAGTTCAGCAAGACAAGCTGTCCCGAATAGATTCAGAAGATCACATGTCAGCAGGATACAGAGATATTCTTACTGAACCAAGGTTGTATGTGTCAGAGAAATTTTATCCAGCTTCCTGATGGAGTTCATTTTTCTCCCTCATGTCTCGGCTCTGCGCCCCGTTATAGGACTGGGAATTTATGAGGAGAGATGACATATCAGGAGGACAAAAGTAGCAGTGGTGTTTTATACTGTGAGAGAGTTAAAGTACGCTGGACAAAGACTTTCAGTCTGTGTGTGTGTAAGAGAGGTTTTGTACACCGCACTACAGTAAAGTTCTGGGAAGAAATTGAGCCACAATGTGAAACTAATTAACGAGCAGAAATGTGTGTTTACACAGACTCAGTGGGAAGAAAATAAAAATCCTTGTACTGAATTACACAGCATCAGAATAAAGTTCTTTTAGAAGACACTCTTTATAAAACTTGACTTGATGAGTTGCCGTGATTTAGCAGCATGTTAATTCAAGGCTCTGCCCCTGTACAGTAGTTCATACAAAAGTGACAGTTCTATATTTCTGTAGAAAGCATACTATTCACAATTAACTGTGTTGCACTGAGCAGTATTAGAGACATTTTATTGCGGGGATTTTCAGTGCAGTCATAAATTAACTTGTTATTCTGTTTTTACCACTGTGTTAAAATGTGGTACTGTAGTTTTCTGAATGTTTTATAAGGCATCCTCTAAAGATATTCTGTATGTATTATATTGTGGCTAAATTATTATTAATAAATCATGGAATAATTCTTAGTAGATCAGAAATTAATAATAACAAGGAACTTTTGAGCTGTGGTTTTAAAGATGTTGTAAAATCTCCTACAGCAAGACACATAATTAACCTCAATCTGCTTTAATGTCCCATAACATTTAGCATCTATAATTAGTATTATTAAATATATCAGGCTGTTGATAGTGAAGATTAAGCGGTAAGCAGTAAAAAGGAAATTTTAAACACTTATTAATATAATTAAATGCAAAAAGTCATGTGTGCTTCTACACTCATGGCAGAGACATCTATTTGTGTTTTAGTTTTTACATTTGCTATTCGTTTTTTTGAATGATATTCATTTATTTATTCATTTAATTTGCTTATAGGTTTTTTATGATGATTGTCTATGGTTTCATGTTACATCTGTTTTGCAATTAGATATAAAACTGTACGTCATCATTTTGCTGCAAAACAAATCTATGTAAGAATATACAAAGTAATCTGAAACTCTACGCAAGTGCCGAATGACACAGGGCTCTAGTGGAATCCAAGGAATTATTATTCTTTCCTCTAATCATGATTCTCAAGTTTCACTCACATTTGGCCTAGCCAAAAATGTCACCTTTTATGGACTAAGCAAAAAGAAAAGGAAAAAAAAAAAAGAAAGAACTTTCCCAAATCTACCCTCTCATTTTTTTAATTTTTTTAGCCCTGGTGGTAGATTTTTAACTTAATGCATGAAAATCCGAATCCATATTTATCACATGCACCTCTCAGATCAAAACTCTGAAGTCTGCCTTTCTGTGTCATTGCATGTGTGACACAACATTCCACTGTATTGAATCTTATTACATTGTACTGCAGGTTTTATACTTGTTTAATAATGTATTTCAATTATTTTTGCGAATGCTTTTCCCATTTCCAGCTCTACTAGGTCACTTTTGTCACCCTCTCTCTTCTGTGTTGCTTTTCTTCCTTACTGTGTTTCTTTTCCCTCCTTTGTGATTGTTATTGATTCCACTTGTGTCTGATTAGTCTCACCTGTCTCTGATTACCCCCAGTGTATTTATTCTTTGTCTTTCCCTCTTTCTTGGCCAGCTTGTTTTTTCCCTTACCCTTTTTTTCCTTTTGTGGATGTTTCCTCATGGCCAAAACTGTTCATTTTTCCTGATGTTTTATTTTTTGATATTTTCTTGCACAGATGTGGGAATTCTTTTTTTTTTTTTTTTGGCCATAATTCCTTCCTGCATCTGGGTGGTGTTTATATTTTTAAATGTCATGTAACACGATAAGAGTCTCAGAGCCCTCTTTTGCATACATGTGTATGAGGTTGACAAAATAAGTTAACTTCTGCTATTACACTCCAGAAATACTAGGTAAGGCAGTATATGTTGGTAAACTATCAAGTCTACACTATCACTTGATGCACCATGGTGGCAGGAAATACCTGTTTCTGATTTTTGATTTTTTGATTTTTTTTTGCCACAAGGAAAATAACATAACATAACACAACACATATTTTCACTGTGGTTCAACAAAAATCACTTTGCAGTCACCATAGCAACAATAACAATTTGACTCTTCTTACCATAGTTTGCTCTCCATCTTTCTATCAGCTGTAGTATAAACACGATGATCCACTCAGGGTACTTCAGTGTAAAACACAAGCAAATGAAGCTCTTCACCTCCTCACCTTCACAAAGATACACACTGTGTGTCTGTTTTCACACATCACCCTTGATGTCACAATAAAAAAAGAAGTTTAATTCATCCTTGGTAATGTTGACTGGGAGCTAAGCAACACCTGAGACCCGGTGCAGTAAAACAGCTCTAAATCACCAGATTCACCCGTCAGAGACATTTCTCAGTCTATTAAAACCAATATATGCCACTTAGTGCTGAAGTTACAGCCCATCTGTGTGGTATTCCTGTTGCCTGCTTTAACTCTGCAACTCATAAATCACACCAACACCATTCACACTGTAATGCCGCTGACAAATTTTAGAGCAGATTCAAACTTTATTGTGGGTGCTGCAAATCACCGTGATTCATATGGGTGACGCTGAACGCACCTTCTGGTTCAATGGACTTGGTTTATATTGTGCCACAAGACACTGATTAAAACATGTCTCATTGTGTTGTTTTCTGTCGCTGATCCTGTATACAGGTACTGCAAGCTGTAATAAACACAATGCTGCTTAGTGATGCAAAGCACACTTTCAGCTTCTTTCCAGGATGTGTCATTTTAAACCATGATCCTTATTATGTTGAAGCTACAGGTGTGGGTTAATTTTGGCGTCCCCTGTGTTATGCCCTCTCTCTTACTGTTTTCCTCCTAAACATATGAAAATTGTGTATTCTGTTTAAAAACAGTCTCTTTGTCTCACCTCTTTTTGGTCAAGTGTATCAGTCTCTGTGCATCTTTGCTGCGGGATATGTAAACAAAGACTATTCAGTGACTCATCGTATCACAAAAGCATTAGAAATGACTACATCTATCTTGTTGCTGTTTGTAGGTCAGAAAGAAGCATCAGTATTAATTTTCGCTTGTTCGTTGTTCATTTTGCGATCGTTGTTGTTGTTGTTAGCGGTGTTGTGCCGAGAAACGCATGTCCTCCGAGAATTGCATGCACCTCGCAAAACGCGCACTGCTTATAGTAGAGTGGTCCACGGAAATGTACAATTTAAAACCCATACAGTTCTTATTTGTTGGGCTTAATAGTCATGAGTAAAGTTCCGAAAGTGATTCTCAGCGGACACACGTCTCCCTCCATGTGCAGAACATGTGCAGGGGTGGGTTTTCTCCGCCCTGATTTTGATTGACAGCTGGCAGGGTAGTCTGATTGGCAACTGAGAAGTGAGTCTGATTGGCAACTGAGTTAAGGACGAAGGCGATTGGTGGATCGCTGCACAGCACATGCAGAGTCACATGGAGTGTATCTCAGTCGGTTACCCTTGAAATTAAATGAGTTCATTCACCTCCAATATCGCAGGCTCTGCGATGTGACTATCGCACACACGTACATCGCGATGACGATAGTCAAACGATATATCGTTCAGGCCTATTTTAAACCATGATCCTTATTAAGTTGAAGCTACAGGTGTGGGTTAATTTTGGCGCCGCCTGTGTTATGCCCTCTCATACTGTTTTCCTCCTAAACATATGAAAATTGTGTATTCTGTTTAAAAACAGTCTCTTTGTACTCTCTTTTTGGTGAAGTGTATCAGTCTCTGTGAATCTTTGCTGTGGGATATGTAAACAAAGACTATTCAGTGACTCATCGTATCACAAAAGCATTAGAAATGACTACATCTGTCTTGTTGCTGTTTGTAGGTCATAAAGAAGCATCAGTATTAATTTCAGCTTGTTTTAATACTCAAAGAAATGACTCAAAAACTCTTAGTAGGAGCTTTAAAGGTGCAATGTTAAGTGATTAGCCGCATTCAGCAGAATAGACCTGACAGAAATGGAATAAAGTGTTCATTCTTAAGTTTGCTCAAATGTGTGAATATAAAAGGAGGCCCTTTTTTTATGTAGTGTATTATGTTTTTTATGCTCCACCATGTCTTGACCATAGCACAACACAGACATACTAGTAAAGTGAAGTGGCTAGGGGATGAAGATAAGGGTGAAGAAGAATAAGAGAGTGATGATCATTTTGCACAAAAGAATATGTATTGACTGACATTTTTCATGGTAAGAATTAAGATAAGAATTGATAAATGGAGGTTTATACTGAGGGGGGATAAGGGGGGATGGACAAAATCAACCCCCTTCTAAAACGGTCATCCCACCTTTCCATCCCTTAAGCCATTTCTGTCAATGGTCTTACTACTATTTTAACATTACGATTATGACCACCATTTCAAGGTTTAGGGGGTGTGACGGAGTGGCGTCCTCACTGACTGTGGGCAGCGCGTGAAGCTACGCGTACCCACATACACGCCAAACATTTCCCTCCCCGCCTGCGTCGCGCATTACTCACTAAATAGCGCTACATTTCCTTCTCCCTTCTCTTTTGGATAGGGTAACCAAAAGTGCACACTTGGAGCTCTATCGGTTAACATAAACATACATTCACATAGACATTCATTCCTTCACTTACTTGCCGGGCGTCCTTTCACGCCATCATGCCGGTTCAGGTTTCCACATGAGCAACAGAGCGCGTTATTTCCGGGTGTTAAATAGGTTTGTATGGAGGGTCAAAGTGGTCACATTACCAAAGTGGTAATTCCCTTGTTGTTTGCCATGAATCTCTCCGAATTAATGTTCCATTGATTTGTGTAAAAACCTAGTAGAAATGATTAAAACTTACAGAAAAAGGTCTGAAAATTAAAAATGGTAAAATGGTTTAAATGTGAATAAATGTGTTTTTTTCTAAACTTGTGTAATTAATAACGCCCACTGGGAGGGGCTTGGGAGGGGGGTTAAAAGAAGACTACCTGGGCCTTTCTTTCCTTGAGTCTGGAGTTTTTTGCATGAAAAAAAAAAACTGACAAACTGACTTTTGTACTTCTGCTGTTTTCATTTTTTTTTCTTGAGTAAGAATCTTGAGTTAAAGTGGAATTCCTGGCATTTTATTTTTTGGCTTGTACATTTGTAAATAGTATTTGACAATTTTTTTGCGCTTTTGTTGATATTTTTGTTCTGCATCTTTGAAGGCCAGCTGTAAATAAATATCACCATCACTGTATTTTTCAGACTACACTTGTGTTTTTCTACTTTATTTTGATTGTTTGAGCAACAACCCTGCAACAGGGGGCTTTGCGCGTATTTAGTAAAATACTCTGGGTGAGGAGTCACATGTGAAAAAGACACTTTTTTATTGTGTCAGTAAGTAGCGAAGCAGCGCTGGTGATGCTGTTGTGATATCAGTAACATGGCCAAGGGACATGGACAGCTCGATCCAAGGGATAATGTAATATAATAATTATCTTTGTGCTTTAGCAACAATAAATGGGTACACAGTTGGTTTCCCACCATGTGCACTGTCAGCAGAGCTCAATAGCTGTCCTAAACAATAAAGTCCACCATCCCCCCTGATTTTTTTTTTACAGCTCGACTACTGCTCATGCATCACAGGAGTTTCTTGTCCTGGTAGGCCACCGTAACATTACTGATGGGGAGGGTGAGTAAAGGAGCAATTTAGTCTAGAATCTGACAGCCAGATGTTGCTTGATATTCCAATTTCTACAGTTTATACCTTTTGAGCTATTATATGATGCTGTTAATATTTTCCACTTACTTCTTAGCTCCACAGTGGGGTCTAGTTTGTGAAAACCTCTGTTCTAACAATTGCTTATATAACAACAAATATATACTTTCATACAAATTAAAGTTAAAGTTTTTATTTCAGGTACATCTCCAGTTTTTATCAAACGCTGTACACTGTGTCACTTAAAGCCACTGTGTGGAACTTGTGGTTTGTATGGGTTTTAGCGCCCCCCCTATCAACAAAGTAAAACCTCATCTCTTTTTCAAGTGTTTTTAAACAAAAACTTCATCCTGGTGTCTTTTAACAGTAACATGTATCACCTACTGTGAAAAGTTGTATTAAAAAAGTGTATGAAGTCCATTTTCTCAATTTTCTGTTAATCACTTGGTCTGACACTTACCTCGCTACACCTGGAAATTATAACAGAGTCAGGTGTGTTGTTGATGATCTTGTTTGCCTTGAAAATGGCATCAGTATCAGATTCAGTTTAGGTCTGTTTCTCAACCAGTTATAAAATCCTAAGAGTGGCTTTGTTTCTTTGTTTTAACAGAAATCACATTTTCATTTTTAATGTTTGGTTTTTATTTCTCAGAAGGTGAATTCGAACTGTGGACACAGTGACGAAACATAAACTGTTTCTCTCTTTGTCTCCTCAGACTGGTCTGTGAATGAAATATACAGATAGCAGCTATGTTGTGAAATTTTGGGGCATCCAATTAAAATTGTATTTAGTATGCAATAAATATATGTTCTGTAGTCAAATTAGTTTTGGTGAACTGTGTCTAATGGCTCTAATTACCTTTATAACTATATATCATGTCACACGTTTTAATTAGAGTTCCTTATTTAACCCAAGTAAATTCCGGTCTTAATGTGCTTGATTCAAAACAAACTAAAGTAATGCCAGAGTTGTGCCATCGCCCAGCTTAAAATAGTACTTCAACAGACTATATTTTTGTTTGTTTCCTACATGTGTGCAAGTTGACAGAACAACACAACAAACTTGGGTTTATAAAATGTTTAATTTGGGAGCTCATCCAGCTGAAACACAACTGGAACGATCTGTTTTCAGCGATAAAAGAAAATAGGGAAGATGAAATATGTTAAGATTACAGCTATTACAGAGATTTGCACACTGATTGGTTACAGGCATTCATACCTTAAGGTCTCTTGAATGGAGTTTCTGGGAGCTTTTTACTCAGGGTATTTTCTCTTTGAAATTAGGTTACACAAAAGTGTTATTCTGGTGTGAGTTTTTCTTGTCCACTCTGGACCCTTAATGGTTATCATCACAAAAACCTCCTATTGGTGCAATTTGACTTTAAAATATCACAGTCAATAAAAGTGATGATATTATCTACTCTAGTCTATGAAGCCAGGAAGAAATGCAATCATCATTTTTGCTGTATCAAACAGTATCATTAAAGGGGGCAGAGAGGTCTGCTGTTTGAGTGTGTGTTAGATTGTTACAAGCCTCTCCAAATATTGTTTGACCTATCCTTCAGCATTTGTGTGAAACATGTCTGGAGTCTGACTGATTTTTTTTTTCATGCAATTTAAATTTCAGATAGTCAACGAACCCGCAAAAGCATCAGAGATAAGTATCCTCGTGGTAGAGCTGATTGGATATTGAGTGTGAAGTACAGTGACAAGTGAGTGACATGAGCTGCACACACAGCAGGACCGTTCAGAAATAACATCAACAACGCGTGTGTAATGATAATGACAACACAGTGAGCCTCGCACACAGCTTTGGATGAGACTGTTAGGAGTTAATAACACACTGAATAGAATGTTTTTTAACATACAAGACAGTACAAATAAATGCCCTTCACTTTCAGCCTTGAGCATGAAATTATGGTTTATTACAAAGTTATATAAGATTAAAGGCCTTGGACAGCATCAACTCTTAACCATAGAGAGAGATAGAGAGAGAGAGGGAGTTAAGTGAACAGAAAAATAAAGTGCTGTTTCAAGCCTGTCCCAGCCAGGCCCAAATTAACTACTAACAGTTTGACCTACTTCATACCCAGTGGGGCTGATTTTTTCATATTTGCTGATGAGGCCAAACAAGAAAGTCGCATTAAGTGCAAGGAAGAAGGCTAGTCTTTGAAAAACAAATATTTAAAGAAAAAAAGCAGAATAAACAGAGCTGGAACGTGGCGTGTCGGCAGCTGCATACATAACTAACCTCAAATGGCCCCCTGACCTCGGCCTAATTGGCCCACGTCTTCTGCTTGACTCATTACATGATATGAAATAATATAATGGGGAATTAAATGTACTTGATGCAGTGAGTTATGTAGCAGTGCAGCAGGGCTGCTGTTTGTGCTGTTTTGGATACTGTCAGTTGTGTCAGTGCAAACATTACCGGGAATAAAACAACCTGACACAAACCTTGTCAGTTAGCCGCTCTGACGATAATCTATTTTTCATGGAAAGGAAGCCGACGGGATTTAATTTTTATTACTGCCAGGCATCCAGTTTTAGTGTCAGATCTATGAAAAACTAATAAAAACACACACACACACACACACACACACACACACACACACACACACACACACACACACACACACACACACACACACACACACACACACACTGAGAGTAAACAATGTTTAGGAAAAACAAACACTAACACAAGCCCTGAGAGGAAATCGAGGCTCAGAACTAAACTCTTGGATGTGGTGGCGCTTTCCCTACCGGCAGCCCAATCTGCTGGAACCTGTCCCCATGGAGGATTTCTCATGAGCCATGTGATCTCATACACACGCACACAGACACACACATTTACTGGATATGAATTCATCAGAGCGTGCTGCCATTAGAACAAACTCAGGTTAGCTTTTTGGGGCCATCAGTAGAGGCAGGAATCCATCAGACGGTTGTGCACACCTCGCTGGAAGTTTCCCTGAGGAAAAACTGCTTTTAGAATTCACAGTATGAAGCCCCACTTTAAAGGATTTGTTTTACTCATCACTACTGGGACAATTTCATGATAAATAACGTGATTATGTTGAGATGTCAAACACGGTACAGGGAATCAGATGGTAAAGCTGCACAGATGAGAATTGCTTGATCTTTTCAGTGCGATATGTCGCCAGAAAAACTCATTCTCCCCTCAGGATACAAACCACCACGTCCTGCATTAACCCTGTTAACCTCTGAGCAGAGAGGAAAAGCAGAGCCACGCAGAGTGTATAATAGGACAGTTCTGTTTTAACATTTGACATATCACACTGCAGCCCTTTCAAATCTTACTCCACTGAATCAAAGAGTTACAGTCAGACTTATCACCTGTGCCACATGGTAGAAACCCAGTCCACTAATCAAGGTGTCTGAAACACAAAAGATTTTGCCAAGTGTGCAAATATTTACCCAGCATGTGGTCTTGCTATTCTGATTCTTCATATAGCAAAAACACTAGGCAACATTAAGTTTGTCACAATGGCAAGGAAATCTATGTAGGTTGGACATTAAGTGGAACAGAACTAGTCGTGCACCAGCAATGTAAGGTCTGTTTGGAGATAGCCTGTGGTTTAACCATGTTTTCTGAGCTGCAATTTCTGAACAAGAGATTTTATCAGTTAGAAAACGGGTAGATGCGTACTGTCAGTGTAATCTTTTATTCATGAGCAAGCCCAATCTGGCAGTCAATCAGAAAAATTCAATCTATCATTTCAGGTTCAGTTCAAGACAGATGTTGAGATTTAGACATTAATCATTATGCAATCTTCGGTTTTGCTATTTGTCCCTTTTGGAACACCATAGTTAAGCTGCTGCCACTTCTTCCGGCTTCCACTGTGATGGAAAATAATGTTACCATTGTGCTTTTGAATGGCCCACTTTTGAAAACAGCTGACTGCAGGCCAATCAACTTCTTCTGGCTTTCACAGAATGAACTATTTCAGGCTGCCTACTACCTCTAATGCTGTGTTCACACCAGATGGGAATAAAATTGTTCACATGCCTAATTCATGCATTTGAACATCTGAATGTTTTGTGTTTACCTTCTTGATCTGCTTTGATAGCTTGCTCTGTTTGTATACCATATTGTGTCTACACAAGAGCCCAAGCACACAAATTTATGCAAGAGGAGGGGTTTCCTTCATGCCATGTCTGTTTTCATCAAACATGGTTGAAGACACTGCAAGGCTTTCTTGAGTTTTGTCACATCTTAACAGACAGTCCAACCTCTTGACTCACTCCTTTTCATTCTTGGTTAGAAACAAAAACAAAACCAACAGTATTGTATAACTTTAGGTGGCCGCACACCTTCACAGCAAGTTAGCCCGACATTTTTCAAATGAACAAATCTTCGCTCTTCACCTGGGGATCTCCATGCTGATTGGTTTCTAAGGTGTGAGTGAGTTGATGGATTTCAGATTTTTAAAGTTATACAAAAAAGCAAACTCTTAGCAAATAAGGTAAATAGTGTATTACATGCGATGCAAATTTGAGTCCAATTGCATCTTTGCTTTGACTTCACAAGTAATTAATCCATATTTTTATTAACATCCAGTGTGAGCTCAATAGAGGTCATGGTCTAAGACCACACTGGTGCAGTGGTGCAGCTTTCTCTTGAATAATTCATCTAAATGTCAGGTTTATAAGGTATATTTTTTACTTTTATTTTTTTTTAATTTAAGGTTTTATTTTAATTGGAAAAGTAATTGTTTGACAGCCCCAGTGTTATAATTTAAGTTCTCGAAAAAGACTAGGCGGGTCAAAATTTGAGCAGGCTATTTCAGGACTAATACAGATTTAAGGCTATTGTGTAAAAGAGTTCTTAACTCTGATTAAATTGACTGAATATTCTCTTAATTAGTTAGCAAATAAGTGTGATCTACAAGATATGGTAATTTCTCTAAACTTAATACCAAAGGGTTGATGTCCTTTTATTTGAACTACCACTTCTTGGCAAATAGCTGCCATAAGATACCTAAATAGACATGCATGAATGAAACACTGTGATAGTGATTTATTAGGTTTGATATTAAATATTACACTCAATTATAATCAGAGACAACATTCAAATGTAACATCTCTGAGAAGTTTTAAGGAAGAGTAAACATAAACTGTACGTATATTTTTATTGTACTTCTGTTTTGCAAGGCCAGGCTGCTTCTAATATTTGAACAGGAGTGTGGGTGTTAATAATATTCTATCTTTATTTCTGTGGTGAACTCATAAAAACTTTGTTTCTCATAAAGAAAGCACAACTTCACTTGATAAAGCTGTTATACAGTATTGTGCATCTAGTAGCTTCTGAGAGCTCAATTCAGCACCAGGAACTGTCCGTCTGCTCAGCCTTTGTTTGCATGAATCTCATAATAAAACTATTGATCAACATCAGATGATGAATTAGGACTTCACTCGGACCTCATGTAAGCCACTGTTGCTTCATAAAATATTCTGTTTTGATGTAACCTGAAAAGAGAATATCTCAGACATCAATCACTCAGCGTACTGCTTTCTGACTTCTAGTTAATGTATAAGAGACGACCAACAAATCCATAGCAAAATATCAGAAAGTCTCTTCGATTGATCTCTGGGTCTGAGGCTTCTGACTTTAGCGCCTTCAAGCCATGGGTTTTTGAAGTGCTAGGCTGCAGAAAGCACAGAGTTAACCTTCGGCTTTCATTAAGCTGGAGGTTATGGATTCACACCTGAAGATCACAGCTCAGGGTTGACATTGTTAAAACACTAACAGCATGAGAAGTGTTGGGATTTTTTCTGAACAACAAACATTCATCCACTCCTTTTGCTCTACATGAAGAATATCTTTCATGATTTTTGTGGAAGGGCAGGAAAATAACAAACAGGTGTTGGCTTTAGCAGGCCTCGACTAAGATTTATGGTTCAAAGTTCTGATCTAACCAGGCCTTACGCCTGATATCCTATGGTTGTGTGTGGAACAGACTGTGGCCACAGTAAAAAATGTTTCAGCTTAACATTTAGTCATCCAGGTTTGAACCGGCCAACTGGACGTGAAAGAGGATTCCAGCACGTTCTGTCCTATCTGGACAGTCAGACAGTTGGCTGTTGTCTGTCAACTGGCTCAGGTAATGGAGCAGCAGATCCAACACAGTCAGAATAGAAAGATACCATGATTAAAAACTATACTAAAAATACACATTTGTTACCTTGTTCCTCTTCCATCATCTTCAGAGTAAAAAACATTCATATATAGATAAAAATAGAAAATATAAATTGATTTGAAATGATTTGCAATAACTTAGCATTTAAGTATACAGAACAAATTCAGTTTTCATTTCCAAACTGTCAGTCCCTGATGTCATTTAAGCAAGTCTGCAACAAGAAATCTAATTCAATCATAGGAAAGGCAAATCTTATTAAACAGAGGAAGCCTAAGCATACAGCCGAATTTGGTTCATGTACTCCGACAGAGGCAAGGACAAGCAAGAGTGGAAACGGAAAAGCATTGAAAATGTGTACATTGAACTCAAACACTTGTTCCTGCTCCTAGACAAAGCAGGTAAAGGATTTTGTTGCTTGAAACGGTTCCCATGTATCCTGCCAATAGTCGAACTCATGAGCATTCATCTAAATTAGCCAAAACCAAATGGTAGCAGTTGATTTCATTAAAGTTAATATGTGAAGCAGTACTGTAGATTTAGATCTTTAAACTGCAACCATCAGGGAGGCAACTCAGCAACAAAGGGGAGCTGTCTCAGTAGAAAACAAACCTCTAACCTTTTGGGAACAAACTCAAACAACCCTGAGGTAAAATAAGGCATAAGAGGATAACCTTTAACAATACCGTTAACCTTAAACTCCACTTAGATCTTCTCCAGGTAAATCTCCCAGGGCATCTAAAGAGATTGAAAGTTAGATGAAGACAGCTGCCAATGCTGTTATTTATTGTAAGTGCAATTACTGATGTTTTACAATGTTTTTTCTGCTTTACTTTGAATTTAATGTTTTGCTGTGCGGCACCATTAGGACAAGTTACTTTCTAATTAAAAAACAGAAATGCCAACAGACATGTATGGTTGGGGCTGCCAAGTCTTCTCAAAAGAAAAAAAAACAAAAAGAGATTTATTGACCTTGTTTCAGTTTTCTCTCCTTTCTTTCTCTAAGACTTTAGAGGAAGTGTTGGACTCCATGGTAACGTCTCATCTTCTCACCATTCGGCGAATGATCCTCGCTCCCTCTTTGATACACGGTATGTTCGTAGAAAAAGCCTGGAAAAATCTGAATTCCAGGGCAAGCTTGCCACATCTGGGAATTCTGTTCTCACTAGATGTATTTTTTCAGATTCGAATGCTTTCTCCCTCCTGAAATCTGGTGGCAGGGGAGGTGTAATGTTTTCAGCCGAGTATAGGTTCAAGAAGTCACGGTCATCTGGGAAATATCGTACATAAAGGTAAAATGATTGGCCTCAAAAAGATTCCAGGATGCATGTACAAAGAGGCCTCGAGACTGGAAGTCATCACTGGGGGGCTCATTAAAACCATTCCTCTTCAGGGAATCAACAAAAACATGTGGCCTGCTTTTCTCTCTCCAATCTTAAGTCAGTGTTGTTACATACAGCAGCTTGAAGCCACTACATTATTTGTGCAAAACCTGGCCTGGTCAACACTGGATGATTTCACCAGCACAGCCAAGAAATGCACTCTGTAATGCTTCTTAAGCTAATCAAGTCTGCCATGCTTTATATTTGCAACCAGTGGATATAAAGCAAAGTCGCTTGCCAGCAAACAAGATGAGTCTTGGCTCTGCTATGTTTTGCTGTGAGTTATAAATGCCTGACCCACAAACCTGACCCAATATAGAATGCAAGTTATGTTTCTGTGTTGATTTACAGATGTTGTGTTGCTTAAGTGTCATTATAGCGGAGGCACATTCATGGTAAGCACCCACAGTAAGTGGATCCTCATTGGCTGTGTAATGTATGGACAATATTACTAAGAATGTCGATACAGTGTGGCTGTTAGAGGTCTATGTGATGCATTTTTCACAATCACGTTGTGTTTTAAACCTGCGTTAGCCATGTTTTTAAAAGGTTGTGTGCAGCAGCAACACTGATGTTGCGATCAACATGAGTGTAAATGATGAAATGGTTAGCTTGCAGAATGTAACAACACCCATATATGATATAAAAAAACAGACAAGACTATCAGCAACAGGATTGTTGATTTTTATACTGTAAATATTTAATGCCTAAAACTGATATGCAAAGACTGCTCTGACCACGGGAGGTGCTAATCATTTACAGTCATCTTAACATCACATAACAAATAATAACTACTGAGAAAAGGAAATTTCAAACAAAACTCAACAGGGTAACAGTTTATTAAAACATGTTTTTATTTATCATGTATCTTAAATCTCTGCTTTGACCCATGTTCCATCTGTCAAGAAGGTAGGGTCCATGACCTACTGTACACTCTAGCTGGTCAGCAGGGGGGGGCTCCAAATATTTGGCCACATAGCCTGTAAACGTCCACGGTGTCAGTGTTTGTAAGCTTGTAAACAAGATTAAAATTAGAATCGGCACAAGGAAATGGTTAGCTCACAGGATGTAGCTACATTGGAATTTGTTAACCTGCTTTTTAATTTTATATTTAAAAAATGTTCCATCCACAGATTTCTGAATCCACTCTTTGGCAGCTAATGTTTCACTTTATGTCTCCTTGCTTTGGTAATTTTGCTGCTCGTATTTAAACTTTTTGTGTTATTGCTTAAAATCATTTTCTGCTACGTTCAAAGAAGACACTGTGGGAATGTGGGGAACCAAGACAGCAATGTTGGACTAGATGGGACTGACAAACACCACGACTCTCTGCAGAGTTGAGTAGAAATTTGGGAAGATAATAATCTCTGTGCTTTTGTTTTTTCATTATAACTTCAAGCAAGGGCAAACTGCTATAGACCTCTCTCTCCAGCTCTAGCATTTTGTTTTAACAGATTTAATAAATCCATCCTCTTGTGTAACTTGTAAATAGTCAAACCATCTTTTTTTTTGTTTTTGTTTGTTTTTTAAGATGTCCCATTGTTTTTGTAAGCCTTATGGTGCATATTGTCCTCTCTGGGTTTAAACTTGCAGCTGCCAAGTGACCATGCAACATTTGTTGAAATGCTGCAGGGGAGGACAAACAGAAAAATAAAACAATTTATGTCCAGAGTAGCAGCACTATAGTCCGGATGTTTCTGAGGTTGAGGACATGACAAAACACTGTCATTAGGCTCATGCTCACTGTCACAGACTCAAGAGCTTGAGAGCTCAAAACAACAAACAGACACAGATCCATGTACTGTGGACATGGTATTATTCCTTTGCCACTTTTTCAGCCAACCACCTGCTTCTTTGTTAACTTGCCAGACTCTTCATAGATGAAATAATCTTCGGAGACGAGAGGGCTTTTACTATACCCAACATGATACCAGCTAGCGCCTGCTGAAAATCAATTTGCTGCCAGATTATTGCACCAAAGAGTCAGAGAAAACAAACAAATACTTATTTCCATAATTAATCAAGTGCTCATGGAAGTGCTTCACTTTTCCTTGTAGACAGAGATAAGCTGTTGTTGTTGCGGAATTTCAATTTTGGCAGCAAGATACAGTACAATGAATGCACCACACTGTTGTCTTAAATAAAAGTTATTCAGCCTTTTTAAAAGGTCTTCCCGGGGTTCATGCACTGTTTTGGTCAAATTTTATAACTAATGCATTTTTGACCCTCTGGCAATATTTATTTACTGACACATTCTGTATTTATTCTTTTTTTTTTCATCTCTCATACGAAAGCATCACAACATAAAGCACACAGGATTCAGTGACGGATTGGTTTGAATTATTATCCGTCACCTTTTTTTCTCTCTCCTTCAGAGTTTTAGTGTTTTATTCAGTCTCTCACCCTACATGCATGCGTGGTCTTTGGCACTCAATACTTTGGCTTTGTTTTTTTTCTGGCAGACATGCATCAACACATTTTCATCTTTAGCTTTCTGATTGTTAGGTCCCAAGAAAATTGTGTTGGAGAGAACCCTGAAGGTAAACAACGCAAATCTGAGGGCTCCACCCCCGCAGTCCTCCTTCTGTAAGGTGCTCCATTTGTCTTTCAGAAACCTCAGAGAAACACACTGAAAACAGGGCAATTTTAGGGGGGATGTTTCTGAATGATTGGTAAGTAAAGTCAGCATTCATCGGGGACCATGTATAGGACAAATCATGACCTGAATACTACATAAATCATACCTCTTCTTATCATATCATTCACACCTGCGTGCAAACATTTCAGCCACTTTCACACCATAAACAGACTGTCATTATCCATTATCTCTATCTCACACATTGAAAAGAAATGGGTTTGTACACACTGCGAATGAGAACAGAAAATAAGCTGATTTCAAGCTGTTAAAAAGCTGTTACCATAATTTGATACGAAATTGACCACCAAAATGAATTTAAATGATATGTGCGTGAATGTTTTCCCAGAAAAGAGAAAAAAGTCTCAGGCAGCTGCACCTTTTCTGACCTATAATAATATCAAGGTGTTTGTAAACCTGTATGCTACGGTTTGTTAAGGGTCTGAATTCACACATACACTGCACTTCTAAAAACTTGTAAATAAACATATTTCCTGATAAGCCTCCTGATACAATGTTGGTGTGAAGCATAGACTGTATGTAGAATGGTCGTCATCCTCCTCCTCATTGGGTGAAACCTCCGTGAGAACAGCACCCTCTGGTGACTGGTTGCAGTATAGGTCATAAACTAAAAGGAGAGCGGTCGTCCAATAACTGCAAGGCTGGCGCTTGGATTTCCCCCTATCCCAAGTCTATCTGTTGTGTCCTTGGGCAAGACACTTAACCCACCTTCCTCCCAGTGTATGTCCTCCACTGGTGTTTGAATGTGAGTGTGTTGTGTGGTGGTGGTCGGAGTCGCCATAGGTGCGAACTGGCAGCCACGTTTCCATCAGTCTGCCCTAGTTAGCTGTGAGTACTAAGATTGTTTACCACCACCAAGGTGTGACTTTGTGAGCAAATGAATGATGTATCCAATGTAAAGCGCTTTAAGGGTCTCTGATAAAGCGCTATAAAAATCAGATGCATTGTTATTGTTATAAAAATGGGAAATTACATCATATTTTCAATTATTCATATTTGCATTCAGTCAATGGGTGTAAAAAATTGCGTAGGACATCTGGAGGATTTGCTGTTAAAGCAGAGCGTCATTACAGCGATTCTCTCTTTCAAGTTGTCCATACTGTATACATTCTAGGGTGTGACGTTGGGGTGAGCTCATGATAAAAAGCAGCAGGTTAAGGCAGCATGAAATTCTCAACAATCAAGTAGATACGAGTGTTGACATTTATATCATGCATTCTGTGCCAAAAGAAAAAAAAGATTAAAGGGTGAAGGGAGAGAATCATTTTAAAAACAAAAACACAGGTATAGATGTCTGTCCTTGAAGATAGCATTAACATAAATGTGAAAACTATAACTGTGGTGTCAAATTCTCTTTTATAGACTACTGTAAATCTGTTTGGATTTCATATTGTGATTTAATCCCATGTCCTGTCTCCTGAGATTCCTCAATGCTTTAAGGACTTGTGTAAAGAAGACACTCTGGAAATTTTTAGGAGCAGAGCAAATCCTAGAAAATCCTCATATCTACCAGTATTGCCTTATGTCAACATGTAGTGTTTTAAAAAAAATAAGGCTAAGCATGATCTGTATTTCTTATTGTCAAAAATACCTGTGATAAGCTAATCTCAAATAATTCCTCCCTATACATCCATGGTTGTCCAAATATGTCAAAAAACACCAAGATGAGGCATTTTAAAGACATTTTTTTTTCTGTGACGAACACCCACAAAACCTTTCTTGACTTAATTCTGCATTAGTAATCCCACTGCATACAACAGCTCCTTCAGAGAATAGTGTTATTCCACTGCTGAAAATAGTCCCAGACAAATATAGGGCACCCTCTACTCCTGTCTGAGCAATACTATAACTGTGCCTCGCTACTACAACGTGTTTCTGAGCAGTTTTTGGTGCTTAAAGGCGCAGCAGGGTCAGACAGTGTGGAGAAATTGACTCATACCTTATGTGGCTTGCATTTTCCTCTGGGGTCTATTACTGACAAGAAAAATATAGAATTTTTCAGTCCTGTGTATCAGAAAAAAAAATCAACTATTCTGTGTTTGATTATCGGTAAGAAACACTTTGGTATTTCCAGCTTTGTTCAGTGTCAGGCAGTTGAGCTTTTGTCTGCTTGTATCGAATTTGCCGCCTGTGGTGAGAATTGGACCAAAAGACGGTGAAACTCAGCATTGGATAGATAGTGCCCAAGGACATTTCAAACTCTGATAATGAAGTTACAGTTAAGTTGGTACATTGAGTATTGATTAATTTAGAGTCTTGGACTCTGGGTTATTTTCCATTGTTGACATGTGAGGTCTTTTTAAAACCTTGTGGAAAAATATCTGCACACTCACCTTAGGGGGCCGGAGACTGTCCATCCTCTCCCATATAAAATTTTTACATGACCCCTTTGCCATCTTTATACAGTAAAAACTTAAAATATCTATTTCAGACATGTGGAACTATCCTCAGGTTTGTTTAAATCGTGCTTATATCACAGTTAAGTTGTACAGATGTAGCTTTTGTGCCATCAGGGTCATAAAAAGTTTAGAATATCTTGGCAGTGTAAACATAAGCCTACACAGACCATGTGCAGTGCTGAGTTAGTGCAAAACCCTGACAAATGCTTACTCTGGATGACAACATTTACATGAATTCAGTGCAGAGAAGCCATGCTGATACAATTTCAGAAAGTCCCGAGAAAAATGTTCGGTACATCCTTGACTTATATTTGGACCCAGGCAATCAATAGGAACCGAATTATGAGGCAGTGAAGCGAGTGATTTTAATCTGGGACTAAATATCCAGTAGTGGATTAGTTTCAGACAATTTCATACCTCCAGAGCTCTTCATGAAATATGGATAAGGCAGGAGAGAGGGAGTGAGGGGGGATTATGAAAAATAAAGGCATTTCCCCAAACCTCCTCCTCCGTCGATGGAGGCCAGATGAAAAGTTTTGCAGATGGGCAGCTGGAGGATTTTGAGCCACTTTGCATAGCAGATGCACCGTCTCCCACAGCCTCGAGTTTGGGCACCAGTTTAATTAGAAAGCCCCCCTGGAAAGATACCTTTCAGCAGTGATAGTGCAGCTCCTAAACATACCCAGATTTCGCCTCACAGTGGGAAGTCTCATGGTCATTGGCACTGATGAGCGCTGGGTGTGAAGAAAAACAAAGAGATGAGAAGCAAAGATGTGAAAAGGGTAATTTACATACTGGAATCATTAACACAAATCCACCCTGTTCTGTAGTCATTTACTTTGAAATGTTATTAGCATCGTGATCTGGGGCACCAGACATGAATTTGTTAAGATACCCATTTAGTTTATTACGATATTCAAAACTCAGACCCATTTTAAATTAAGATGATGTCTTTGTTTTTCATGAATTGAGTCTGAAAATCTTCTTCACATGTTGAATCAGACGGTCTTAAATAATCTGCTTTAGTTACGTCTTCATGATGGATGAGATTTAATGTACTAAAGGGCTAAAGATGAAGAAATCAGACCTAATGCCACGAAACAAACTGCAAATTTCCCTTTATTTGGAGTCTTTGATGAAAATCAGCAGGGATAAAGCCTCAGGGATGAACACTTTGACTTTTTAAGCAGTCTATACCTGTATTCCAATGTAACCTAAAACCTTAATCTGCTTTATTTAGTATTGATTTATTCAAATTGGTCCATCTTAGTTTAAATCAATGCTCCACCCTCAAATTGATGCACCAATGTTTCTCTAAAGCCCCGTTGTGGCTAGAAATGATTTAAAAGGTTCTTTTTTCTTTAATGTTTGTTTCTTATCTTTGTTTACCCTCCTTGCCTTTTCCTTTGGGCTATTTTCTACTGTAAACTCTTAGATTAAAGTTTATTTTGGCATTATCTGTAGGCGGCCCTCCATGCATTTAATCTCTAACTGCTGGGTGCCAGTGCATTTTTACAAACTGATTACAGCCTGTCTATTCATCTTTTATCGCTTCAGAGGCTCTGGAGCACAGTAGGTTCTGCTAAAGCACAAATCACCAGCTGAACTCATATTAGTCCTATTATGTCTTTTTAGGACTGAAAACAGGAACAAATGTGGGACAAAAGCTGAACCCTGCAGATGTCAAGAACCTCATGAATCAAAGCCTGGAGATGCTTAAAAGCACAGCTAATTTATGGGTTTGTATTTTTGCAAAAAGAAAACAGTTTGTTTTGTTTTGGCCACAGACAGGACGCTCTTTACCAGGGTCTACAACCAATGCTACAGTTTTATTATTTGTCCTTACACCACATCCAAAACTCCACTCCACCATCCTTGCAGACTAGGTGAGTGCATAACCAGGATATTGTAAACTGAATTTATACCATTTTCAGGCACATGAAAGGAATGACAATGTTCAGCAGTAATGTTTCTGTGAATAATAATTATCCTCTCATGGTGACCTTGGTTGAATAGGTAGGTATAGGATAAAGGAAAATCTTTCAAATCTGGAACCAGAAAGGACTACAAGCAACATTCAATATTGACCAAAATGTAAGGCTTTCATGAATTCAGAGGAGGAAGGTTACCATGTTTATGTTGCTAGTGAATGTCAGAACTCTACATGCACTCATGGTGAAGTGTTTTATTTCTTTAACAATTAGGCATTAAGAATGTGAAATACTGACATCGAAGTGGGCATAAAAATTCCACAACTGAGATGATGAAGTGTTAGCTAAAAAATGCGAAGCAATTATGTTCAGAGGTTTTTAACTTATTGTAGCTTGGACGACTGGCCTCGATTGAAGTCCGAACTCTCTTGAATTCCTGTCTTATTCTTCGACATTATGATCAGCGGTCGCAATTGCTCTTTTGATTTCATCAAATGACTGCAGTGATTCCCCCACAGCAGCACTGACGAGCACATATCTCCATCAATGACTTGAAACTTGAGGTCTGGAGGCTCAACTACAACAGTCTTGATTGTTCTTTTTCTCTCTGTTACCAGTTTTAGCTATTCATTTTTTTTTTTTTGCTTTTGTAATAAATTAAAGGCAGAAAGCTGTGGTAGGATCACTACCCTCTAATAAATGAGTTATTTATGTGAATGTTGCTGTTTTTTCTCTCTGTCTTGGTTGGATATAAAACATCTGACTGTTCTCCTTTGGGGTAGTGGTGAAATGAGCTGTTTTTGAAATCTAAGAATATCCCAGACTTTTACAGACATGAAAAAAGCTGCAGCTGACTAAGATGTAAGTTTGTGATAGATTTATTTTTGAAAAATAACCCCGCATCAGTGGATGCCTGTCAGGTTAATTCAAATCCCCCACGAGAGGGAATGTGCTGTCTATGTGCTCTCCGTGAGTGAATCAGTGCTGACTTTAAGAACTTCACCTTTCCAACAAAAAGAGGTTTTAAAGTGCTGTGGTGGCAGAGTGTTGCTGTAACTAAGAGAATTGGTAAGCAAAATATATAATTCATGTGTTGACTCAGTTGGTTTAGTTATAAAATCACTAAGCTTCTTCCTGGTGTGTGGATGTACTGTACTCCAGCTACCATACCGCCTGGTGTACGGGTGCAGACTGTTTTTCTTGTATTATTACTCATCTAAGCAGAACCCAGCTCCTCCTGCTGTGCTCCCTCTGAGCAAAAAACAGCGTTAAAAATCACAAGTGAATGACATTCAAAGGATTAGCAAAGACGAAGATCTTAATGGTTGATTTGAAAACAGTCTGAAAGTGAAAATCTTCCAGATCTTCATCTGGCTTTGCTTCTCAGAGCGTGAGATTAGACAGTAATACGATCCTTGATTGTGAACATGAAAATAAGGAAGCCTGATACTTATCACCAGGAGACTGAAAGCTACAAGATAGCAGCAAATCATATCTGTGATAATCAGAGTGTTAAACTGACAAGTGTAATAATGGAGTAAAGCTTTGGACCAAATCTGCAGGGACTGTGTGATTCAGGTAGGCGATTGTTATGTGACAATAACAGTGTACGACCAATAATGCGTAATGTTTTGAAAAATTAGAGGAATACTTGAACAATCTTGAAAAAGTGCACTCTTACCTCCTTGGTCAGCAGCTGGTTAGCTTAGCAAAAAGGCTTGAAATGGGTGAAAAGGCTGAATTGGAAAGACTCGTACAACTTATTTTCCAGTTGACCCCAGCGACAAAAAAGTGAGGCTGAGGTGGGCCTAAAACTTCCCTGCACATGGCCACATGACACCCTCAAATCAAATCAAATCAAATCAAATTTTATTTATATAGTACAAAATCACAACAGTCATTATCCCAAGACACTTTCCAAAAAAAAAAAAAAAAGAGCAGGTCTAGACTACGCTTATTGTTTGATGAATTACCAAGACCCAACCATAAGATGGGACAGATTTGACCCATCTCATCTAACATGAGTGACAGTGGCAAGCAAGAACTTCCTTTTCCAGGCAGAAACCTTGGGAAGGACCAGACTCATGTTAGACAGCCACCTCCCCACTGCTGACTTGGGGAGAAATACAAGGAGATAGGGAGGGAGAGAGGGAGATAGAGGGGAGTAGGAGGGAGGGCAGAGGGAGAGAAAGAGAAGACCCTCCTGCCTCTCTTTAACTCCGCTTTGCCCCTAATAATCATAGGCTCGGTAAAACATGGACAAAGTGTCAGTAACGCTGCCCAATGACCGATCAGGCACTATATTGGAAATGTTGACTCAACCAAACTTGTAGCAGACTTTGGAGGTAACATTGAGGAGGTGGGCTTTCAGCCTCCCTCCAAATAAACACAAAGAACTATTATCCTGTTAAAGTCAGCTGTGTATTTTGTTATGCCTCTTCAATTAAAAATAAATGCACTGAAAAAATTCAGCCCCCTCAGAGTGTGGGCCTACAGTGGAATAAGATACTCAGACCAAAATTGGATTTTGAACCAGGATTTGAATATACACATTTTACTGTAAGAGTGGGCTTCTTTTGAATGAGTATGTTATGTGGTTTTCAGGGCTTTTGCAGCAAGCCTCAAGTGGACACTGGAGGAACTACAGTTTCTGGCACTTTTGCATTGTTGTCTTACAAGTGGAGATTGCTGCTTAGTAATTATTTTTGCACATAGCCTGTCTGTTTTGTATATATTCAAAACAGACAGGCTTTTATAAAGTCCAACCATCTGCAATGTGTATAAATAAAAAAAGAGCAATATGCTGCAAACATATTTACCTGGGCTATAAAAATGGACCTTAAGTTGAGTGTTAATGAGGATTTCTTGGCTTTTACAGCAAGCCTCAAGTGAACGCAGTTTTTTTTGTTTTGCACACGTGTGAGGTTGGATCCTGGTTAAATCATGCATCACATGCACACCCTTAGCTGCGTGTCTATGTTCACCATTCATGCCCCACATTTCCTGCCTGTCTTCAGTTGTCATAATTGATAAGGGTAAAATGCATGAAAAAAAAAAAAAGTTTTTAAAGACAGCTGTCAGACTATAAAGATTTTGGCTTAACATCTAACCATATAGATATGAGAGTCTGTTACAAACCAGATCTCAAACATGCCCCTGCAAACCTGTACACACTGCTTTAATGTTTTCTATCTACAAAGTAACATCATAAATGTTTAGTTTAGCAGTATTAAAAGCACTTTTCCTAAACAGTTCTCCTTCAGGTGCTGTTGTTAAATTTGCGTCCTCTGATGTAGTGGAACAGCTCTTTGATATATGGAGTGTCTGTGTGCTGCTTCGGTGCTTTACTAACTAGAGAAGTTGGGATCTAGACAGCTTCAGGCAGAAAGCTACATACTGTATGTGTGTGTGTGTGTGTGTGTGTGTGTGTGTGTGTGCGCGCTTCTGTGTGTGTGAGTGTCCCATTTCAATGTGTGTACCTAAATACCTGCTTAAGCGCTTCAAGAGGAGCCAAAGTCTCCCGGAAATGGGAGACCTGACAATTTTTTGGTGTGATAGATCTTCTCCCCTCCTCTCCTCTCCACCATAAGTACATGGGTATGCTCTCCAACATGTAACCTTTAATTATTTTCCATACTTATGTGCACAAATACACAAAAATTCTTATTAAAGGGATAAACTTACAAATCACCGCTTGAATAATTAACTCTAATTCAGCTATCCCATCCAGCATTGGACCAGTGTTAGTAGATTTGATTATGAAAATGGTAAAAAAAGACTTCTGATGTGGAACAGAACATTATGGAAAGGAAATAAAACAGAATAAATATGCCATGTATAATCCAGGTTAATCATTTGTGAATAAAGGTAAAGAGAAAATTATATTAAGGTTTGTTACTGAACGTGAAAATGGTAAGTACATCTGACCTGCAGCCAAGACTGTTCCTTTTTATGCTTAGATATACAATAACAATGTTTAATGTGCAAATGGACTACCACTTCAAAGAGGCGCAATTTTTCCTTGTTATTGTTCTGTCAAGTGTTTATCTTTTACTTACGTCAAATAACTAAAGGCGGGTAAATAACTGCTGCATCTCAAGCAATGGCAGTAACCTTCACTGTGTTCACTGCAAACTTTTTCCATGGTTAATAAATGACTGTGGTGTTTAGATGAGACAAAATTTTTAATGTGTCTGCTGTAATCACCCAGAGTTTACAACCTCATCTATCTGTTATTAAGGCAATCACATATAATAAATGTTCAGGCTAATGTTTGCTAGTTGGCGCTGTAAGTCACCTGAGCTATTAGGCATCTAAAAGCAATGCTTTCCTTAATGACCAGTGAGCCATTTGTTAGGATAATTACAACCAATGTCTCTGTCTGTACCAACACAGATTACAGATGAGCTCACAGGTAATCTTGGGTCAATGGCTGCTGTTCAGTATAATTTAAAGCTTGTCAGATTCCTACGAGCGGGTACAGGGGTTGGTCTAGGGTTGCAAGGGCCCTCATTTAAATCTGATTGGCCCTTTTAGGAGCCAATGTGCTAACAAGCAATGTGCAAAATACCCAGTGGCTGCAGCAGGGAGGCTGAGGAGGCTGCACTTTCATTGTTTTTCCAGCTTTTTGAAAGTTAAAAAAGTGGTGAATATTCTCTCTGACATATCTTCCTTAACTGAACCCACTACATTTCACTTGGAGCTGCTTTTGGGCTATAAGAGGGGGTCCATGTCTGTGGACCATGTAGAGCAGTGCCACACATGGAGGGAGAAGCTTAATTCTTTGTTTATTGTTATCCGTAGATTTTTATTTTGAAGTAGAATGTGAAGAAAGTGCACTTTCAATTTGCCATAAAGGTCAATCAAAAGGTCACCCCAAAACCTCCCTTTATTTGTCTTTGCAGACAGAGTGATTACCAATACCTACACCAAATAAATTGGCTTCATTGAAGTAACCAGCAAACAGCTTTTGTTTTTCTTGTATTTTTCCAAAGAACCACATCTTCATCTGTTTGTATATATAACTGTCTAGGTGCCCACTTGGGCTACGGCCAGATGTACTACTCTTCCCCGTGTTTCCTCTACATCTCAATTTTCCACTTTGTGACCAAAACTCTGATAAAACTCTTCCAACTGCTAGAGCTGTGTCTTTCGTCTGCATCTTGGGTCTAAAAAAACTGTCCAAGTCATGATGATGTCTGGGCCGTTTAATCTGGATAACAGTAATCTGGATTTGTAAATCAGTATAATTAAAAACAGGGTAATCCAGTTTACTCAAGCAACCGTTGTCATATTTTAAATGAGAAAGCATTTTAATTAGATGGTCTGTTGTTCATTTTTTATATTGAATTTATTCCAAAACATTTTGCAATTTGGGATATGTTTATTGCGAATGCTGATTTTGTAACAAAGAGATAGCTGCTTTGTATCATGCAGCAATATGAGGTTGAAATGAACCTGAACCATCAAATTCTGTTTTTTTTTTTTTTTTTTTTTTAACTTTTTGACTGCATCTCTGCAGGAACCATGGCTACAACAACCAAGACAGAAAAAGTTTATAAGCATAATCTTGAGCTGTGCGTGAGGCGCCCTGGGATACAGCCCAGGCAGGTCCTTATTTTCTTGAGAACTAATTGAAGAAAACACTTTCAGAACTAATGTGATCCTTCCCTTCATTTTTACTGTGCATAATGTAAGGCATAATGTAGGAAATATACTTAAAGTGGGTTTAGGTTAAAGATAATAACTATGGTCAACCAGTGAGCAGCACCTGTTCCTTTCTCGTGAAGCGTGGCAGCCCCGCCCTCTGCAGCGCTGCATAATAAATACCCTTGATGAAAACATACACTAGCATAGGACTGCCTGTGATGAAAACTCTCCTGACCTTAATTAGCTGTGTTCATGGCATTGCATGAACCCATTACAAGGACTTTAAAGCATATCCATTTCATTTCTTACCGTTTGTCTTCACCCTTGCCTGAGCTAATGAGAGCCAAAAAGAACTGACAGAAAGGGGCTGTTATGGGGGGTCTTGAAAATTATCACCGACCGCAGAGGTGAGAAAGGGAAATAACCTAGGATTTCTTCTTGGCCTGGTTTCTGCCCCGCAGTTCACTTCACTGACTCTGGAAACTGCCACATTTTTTTGAAGAATTTTGCTTCATTTGCATAAAGCACTGCAGTAATAATGTGTGACATGAGACTGTCCTGAATATTGATGATTTGGTTAAATATTAAAGGTTACCATTAGAGTATGTGCATGCATTTATGGATGTGTATGTGATTGTAATTGTGTAAAACAAGCAGAATAACATCATTATTATCAATGAATTTCTGGCATCATGCATACATGCACAAATAGCAATTATGCAAGAGCAGTGTTCACACATTTTGCGCACATTCTCCACCATGTTTGTGTTGTTTGTGTGTGTGTGTATGTGTGTGTGTGTGCAAAGCAAAAGGCAGAAGCTCTACCACAATCCCAATATCAAAGCAGGTGATACTTCAGCTGGAGATCTCTCCCCTGGGGCGGAGTGAGCGGAGTTGACCCTAGAGTGGTCATCCATTGCATTCCTTTGAGTACACTCCAGCCATAATAACACTTCAGCACCTCTTTCATCTGTCAGCACCAAGCTGTGATGCTGCTAACTTTGTTTCCTGCTGCACACTGGAGCTAGTCACAGTCTTATTCTCAACAGTTTCCTGTGGATTTATACATCTATAGAGGAGCAGGATTCGCAGACCTGCAGTGTTATTTAATAGAAAGAATCCAGAATAGAAATAACCCCGAGCAGCAAAATAGAAAATATTTATTTGCTATCTTTTCTTGCTAGTGCCACACAGTCATTAACAGCTGTTGATACCAGACACAGAAGTCAGGAAGTGTTTCCGTCTGCTCACTCAAGGAAATAAGCATCAAACGTTGAAAATTTCTCATCTTGACAAAAATGGAGCTGCATTGACTGTAATGGAATTTGACTGACAGCACATGATTTTCTGATTACATGCCTGACAGCTTGCACTTATTGAAAATGATGAGGACAGATGTTTGCTCTGACTCACATGCAATTAGGTTTTGACTTCATGAAAACGAGAAATTAATTGAAAGTGAAATATGGAGAAAAGATTGTTTTCTTCTTGTAAGCACTGTGTGTGTGGAGATTTGACATAATGGTATGCAGGCATGACTGATTCCTCCACATGAGGCAGCTTTCACTTGGATTAGTCTGGTGTGAAAAGTTTCCTTTTTATGGGAGGAAATCCTTTTCCTTTAATGAACAAAAATGAAGCAATCATCATTTCTGACATCAGGGTAACAGAGATGATGTTACGTAATCAACAAGTCATTTGTAATTTTAGGATTATCACAAAATTTAGTCTTTTTTTCACAATACCCTGAATAAAAGAGTTTAAATCGGGAAAAAAGGTCCAAAAAACATGCCATCTCCAGGTATTTTCCAACCGGATTCTTTGAAGCTCCACCTGCAAAGCACCAATCAGAGCTCGAAATGCTCACAAAAGGGCCAATCATGCTCTGCTGTTTTATTGTGTTGCCTCTCTGCTCTGCAGCTGCCATTAAGTGTCCTAAAAAGATCTGAAATTGCAGCTCAAATGATCTTCTACAGAACTTATAAGTAATGAATTCCTAAAAATCATGCACTGGTATTGTAGCACTGGAGTTCAGGACTCGGACCTGAAGGCTGATGACTCAGACTTGGACTTGGAAATGAAGCTTTGACAGTACTCAGCCCAGGGCAATGGAAAGTGGGACTCAGGCTTATTTATGAGTAAAGATGGTTTCATTGTTTTTTGTTATTTTATTAGAATAAAGTGAAAAAACATTCCAATTAAATAGTTAATTTGCCAGTTTATCAGCTGTTTATTTATCTGTTTGTTTATTTGTTTAAACAATAGGACGAGGCAGACAGAACTGCACAGGGTAATATGGAAATATCAAGCAACATTTTTGCACATTTATTAATTAATTTATTTTAAACATGCATTTTTGTGCTTCAATGCATTAAGAATATATTAAATCATATCAAATAATTCATCATTGATGTAGCCATGAAAAAAAAGAAAATCAGCACTCAAAATGAAAGTAGTGAAAATGATTTTCAATATGGAGGTCAGCTTATTCACAGAGACATCTGCAGTATCAGGGATTAGTTGACTATAATGACTGCAGTGTTGCTTTCGGGCAATTTCCATATTTTAGCAATAATCTGAAACACACCTCGATTCCACATTTTTTGGGGAGGACAGGGATGCATGGAGATGGGGTTCCTTCTTGCATCCAGAATTACACTCCAAGTAGAATGAATGCAGATCTTGTGCGGCCTGAGGGTAAGGTTTTATGACTACAGAAAAATTTACCTCATGTGAAGCCAGTGCTGAAAAGTTGCTGTTATGGACTGCCTAATGCAAATACTATGTACCTTGATATGATTTGTGTCATATTAGAGTAAACATATAAGTGTAGCTGTGAAATTTACTTCATGGGTGATTAAAAACAGAATTAAACTTAAAGTTCCAGCGAGGAACTTCCTCTCGATGTTGACTTTTGAGCCCCGCTGTGGACAAAGTGGTAACTCTTAGGTTGTTGTTGATTTTGTCTCATCCTTCTGAAAGTGGTGTTAAATGACAAAAACCTCCTCCTGTTGTCATTTTAAAGTGAAATGTAATACTCGCCATGAATATTTACTCTGGTAAAAGTAACTACGGCTGTTCCTTCAGTGTAGTTACCCTCTTATAGCAGTTACAGTCATTCCAGTCTGTTTCATATGTTATTAATAGTTCCTCACAGAATCTTTAAATAACTGTCCTTTGAAAAACTGGCTCAAGACTCCAGACAAGAATATGTCTAAGAAGTGATGGTGCTGAAAAACCCTACCTGGATGGACCAGCTCTTTAATAAGACAGATAAATTATGCTCTGAGGAGGTTAGAGAAGGAACTGAAGGAGTCAATGACAGAATCAACAGCAAAGGTGTCCCGTTCTAAATCTAAATGGCAAATATTTTGCAAGCCAGGAAAACTTGATACCAAGTTTAAAAGGAAGAAAAGAAGATTGTTCTTTGAACAACAACCACTACAACAACAACAAAAAAAAAAACTAGAAATATTAAAATTGCCCAAGAAAACACAACATGTGTTAATGGGCAGGAAAAGTAAGTCCACGGCATTTTCTGAAGAGACATTAGAAAAATTTCTCACAGGAAAAAACTAGTTGTACAAATACTTAGTTACTTAGAACTTGTAAAATTAAACCTCCTGGTGTTGACAGTAATCTCCTCAGGTTGGTGTCTGGTATGCTTGTTCCTATAATTTATCATATTATTGCTCAGTGTTACCAACAGGACTGGGGAATTGGAAAAATGTCCCTCCAGAATGAAGGATGATATTTTTTGAATAAATCAGCCTTTTTTTTTTTTATTATTTGGACGCTAAAGTGCCACATGGATCATTTTATTTTTTTATTTTTAAAGTGTTCGCTGTGGTCTTCAAATTGAGATTGTGAAGTTTTTAGCCAAAATCACGTTAACTGTGTCATTTAAAGGCCTTTCCTTTTACAGAGCTCCAGTGGCTCATTAGCAATTCGCCGCTTAGTCGTGGGCGGAGACAGTGCTGCTCTGCACACTCCTCTTCATGTTAGCTTGCAACGTAACATACAGGTGCAGCAATGTGGGGAAGGAAATATAGGAGCTATTCAGCTCTCGGACACTAATGTCTTTAGGGGCATGATGAAAGCTAATAGCATAATTAGCTTTCTTACGAGCATTGCAATCTGCTACTGCGTACGCTTCGAAAACTAGAATTTTGTTGATTAATTCAACCTGCACGATATGGATTCAGAGTAATCGATAAGAAATGCTTGACTTGGTTACAAAGAGCAGATCATTGTCCTCATTTCTTGAGATCTCCAAAAATATCTCTGTTACAAAGACACCACTTATTTTGTTCAACAGCTTGTCAGCTTGTCTTCAAGTTAAGATAAACATAGCTGCTCTGAGAGACATGCCATAATTGGAAGGTATGAAAGTCAAGGCTTAATTGATTTGCAAAAGTATGTCTATTTGTTTGATGTGTCTTGAGGCTGTGAGAGGTTTGTTTGTGCTTATGGTGTAGGTGTGCTGATGAGGATTTAAATGAGTTTGAGCCAAATTCACTCGCTACTTAAATCATTGTTCGGCATAAATAACTGCAAATTGCTTGCAGCCGTTGTGTGACTATGACCTTTCTTACCTTTTCAATGTGGATGCCATAAAATTGACCCGTTTATACTGTATGTGTATCCTAAGGGGATATGCAGATGTCTTTTTTCATTGTGCAGCGTCACGACTGTAAAGCAGTAGTAGACCCTTAAAAATAAGCTGTTGCAATGAGACGGCATAAATTGACAAACTAACAAAGCCCAGATAATAATTTAGTTTGGAACAAAGGGTGGCACTTTATCTGTATGGACATTTACATGCCGTCTGATTTAGTAACAGTTCCTGTCAAGATGCTTAAAGAAGCACCAAAATGGACGAGTTTTAATTTCAAACATTTAACACAAAGTGATAGCAAGAGCAGTGCAGCATGCTTGAGGTTAAAAGACCATTGCATCGCAACACCCACCATTGCAACATGCCAAAGGGACCAGGCAGAATTTGTTGCAATACCCAAAAAGACCCACAATATCAGCCAAGGTTCATATTTATAGCTTAGAGCGAAACAGCTGTCCTGCTTATGAAAATCATTACATTAATGAGGATTCCACTTGCACTAGGATGCAGCCAGGTAACAGGAACTCAACTGAGACTCAAGTCTAATTCGTCATAGTCACTTAGACTCAATTTGGACTTGAACACTGATGATGTACGACTTGACTCAGGCTTGAGTTTTGATGAAAATATTGACATTAACAACAGGAGCAAATTTTTATCACTGTCTGGATGCTAGTTCCTAATCACTTTGGCAATCTGTTGCTCACTTAAGTGTCCTATTAACAAGGTTTATGTCAGTCTAGCATTATACTTCCAGCTGACAGTGACTGTGCTCAGGCTGACAATGAATTCAGCTGTCCAGGGGACAAGGTAAGTATGACAGTAGATCATCATAAGAGTGCTATAAAGTACACCAGATAGAGAAACACCAAAAAACACTGTGAAGCTAAATTGTTCAACAACAGGAGTCTGATAAGAAGCATAAAGATAAAGCCAAGCTTTTTTTCTTTTAATATACTAGATGATATGATAGTAAGAAACTGTTGGAAAGTCAGTGACACCTAGACTTTATAGAGAGATTTTATAATTCTATTAAAAGCCTCTGTGCTGAGAACGGAGAAGCAAAACGTGTGTAATGACCAGACAGGTGAAGGTGGTCGTTATGTGAACACTGACCTGAATTGGGGTGGTAGAAGGGTGCATATAATGATGGCAAGAATAAACATGGAGACTGAAAAAAGTCATATTTGAAACAACAGCAGGAATGTAATAGGCTGACAGTGTGGGTGTGTAAAATTCTTATTAAATAGATGCAACCAGCTGATGAGAACAGCTGATATCTAAACCAACAGCTGTAGACAGCAGGATGCATGAGTTAGTGGAGTGAATGCTGAAATGTAACAGAAATAAACAACAGGCCTAGCATGCATACAACAGTCACCCTATACAATCCATCAGCAAAACTGCATGAAGAACAAGTAAAACAAGAGAAAGAGCATCTTTTACTTTCTTTTATAGATCTGAAATAGTTGTAGTCATTAAACCAGTTTTTTAAGTCCTTCAGACTCTTCATTTGAACTGGGGAAACCCTGTGCTTCAAAACTGCCATAGGCTGAGATTAGGGGCTAATCCCCATTGTCACCTTTTCCCTTCCTATTTGTCTTTGTCTTTCCCCCTGGTCCTCTGCTTTGATGGCCAAGAGCAAGGGGTAAAAGAACATGCTTCTAAGAAACGAGATGCCAATTAATTCCTGCTACGTCATCATTCCCTGCCACTTGCTGGCTGCATCGTAGGCTGATGTGACAATTGTGTGTGACAAAAGTGTGACAATTCCGGTAAACAGTACATCATAGTAAAGCCCCTTTGCTGTGAATTTGTCACCCAAGTCTAACATCAGTGTAGCTGTCATTAGCTATAGCTTCGTTAGCTAGCTTGTCATAATGAGCAATTTTAAAATGCAAACAATTTAAAACATGGCTAATATTTCTGTGGAGTAGCAAGGGATTGAATGATAAAAACATGGGTGACTTTACTATGAAATCACATCAAAAGCATACCCCTCTCTTTCAAGTGAAGTACTAGTTTGTCTTAGTTTCAAGGGCTGTGTACCCCTTGCCGTTAACTTTACAGAGAATCGGGATACCCCTTCTCTTGATGTGAATGCGCAAAACTGAGGGCTAAAGGGTAAGACAAGGGCTGAAGGTTACAATTGGGATTGGCCCAAAGTCTTGGCACACAAGGCTCCTGTAACAAACACATGTGCTCACATTACACATGGGGGATCTCTGTAAGCACACTATGTAACAAAGAACACAGCGTATCAATCAACCAATCAATCAATCAACCAACCAATCAATCAATCTTTATTTATACTTTGCCAATTCCCAACAAGTGTTATTTCAAGATGCTTAACAAAAACAGCTGGTCTCAATAATCTTAATGATATTTACCAAGATCCAACACAAAGATCGGCTGAGATTGAGTCCTGTTTTACAAGACCAGACCTACTCTGATCTCATTTTTATCTACCATGAGTGTGACACCAACAGCAACAACAATAGTACATACAGATGTATGGTTACAGTGCAAGAATTAATGGATCTGGTTAAATAAACGTAAACAAATCTTGTCTCCCCTGTTTCTCAGTTAAAGTTTATAGTAGACACTTTTAAATGTTGGGCTGCTGCATGCTGGGGTACAGCATGCAGCAAAAAGCTGTACTTTGGCCACCAGTCCGAGGACTTATGCTGCATTCCAGTTGTACTCAGAAGATGGGATTTCCAAGCTCCAATCGGAAATTCATCTGGAACGCCCCCCTGAAGTTGGATTTCTGACTCGGAAAGTCTGACAATCCTCGCCAACCCCAACTTGACAACAAAGTCATAAAACAATATGGCAGCACAGTGCATCAACAGTAAACAGTACTGGTAAAAGCTCTAGTAAGGTATTATTTATTAGCACTTCTGTTTTGTTTGAGTGAAATTAAATAAGTGGTAGTCTCTGCCCAGCGTCTAACTGTGAACACGTTGCTATGGTGTTTGTAGAGTAAAATACTATGTTGCGCGTTGTTTACAACTGGTATCGCGAACAACAACTAACAACCGCTGACAATGCTAACCACAACTGACAACGGCCAAAGACAGCTGACAATTGTAAACAAAAGCTAAAAACGGGTAACTGTAGGCGTCCCTCTTGGTTAACTGGAACCCTGTTAACTCGGGTGTAGCGTCATTCCCGGCTCGGACGTCCAATTTCCGAGGTAGCTGGAACGCAGCATTAGCCTCTGTACCTGGGGTAAAACAGCTGGTGTCCCAAATAAAGAAACCTAAAGATGTTACCAAATGTTTTGTGTCTAAATAAAAATCATGGCACACAAGTATATTTCATATTTTGATGAAAGGTGTGATTGAACAAAAAAATCATCTTTCTTACCACTGAGCAAATGAGCAGTTTAAAAAAACCCTAAGTGGTTAAAGCCTTTAAACCCACCTGGAAAATTAATTTGTAGAATGATGAAGTTTTTGAATCCCCCTGCTCTACAAAAATCGATTACCAAAATGAGAAACTCAAAGTTTCTGAAAAACTAGTGACACAAGAACATTGATTGAAAAAAAAGGAACAAGGAAAAAAAATAGTAGCACATCTTCAGAAAGGAATAAAGTGACACAGAATTTCATCAAACATTGTCAGCTTGGTATTAAATACTTAAGAGTATCATGAATACTGCTTTAATGTTAGACTGTAATAAATGACCAATTAAGTCATCTGCTTGATCCTGTGGTTCTCCCTTTTTCAGGATCCATGTTTGTCTATTAGAATCATTTTAGAAACAACTTTTACATAAAAAGCCACACTGTGTATTGAAACTTCCTGCAGCTGTTATTATGAGATTATCTATCCCACAACAAACACACACACACACACACACACACACACACACACACACACACGCACACGCACACACACACACACACACACACACACACACACACACACACACACACACAGGGCAGAAGATTACCTGAGTGGTGCTTCTCACTGAAGGGGTTTGAAGATGGAGAGGCTTGAAAACGCGCAGCACCTTTGGCGTGGAGCTTTTGGGTGCCACCAGATGACACCTCGGCTCAGTGGCCCCCCTGCCAGGAAAGCTCAGACAATCAGAGAGGATGGGGAAATAAGATGGTCGGTGTCAGCTGGGTAATTTTGTTTACCTAAGAACTTTGTGTGCATGCAGTGCTGCTGTGATGATTATGGGGGTTATGATTGTTGCTATCCACAGAGTCATTGTGCTCAACCTGCTGTCACTTTCAATTACCGCTGTCTGTGGCTCCAAATCCTCACATGAGCTGTACAGCCCCCCTGACAGTCTGATTACCGCTAAAAGAAAATCCATACACATCAGGTTCTCTTTGTGTCTCTGTCCTCCAAACAGAGCATGACAGAGACTGAAGGCAAATTTGTTTTATGCCTTGTGGGTCATCAAGGCCCCCATATGAGGATTCACTCTTTTCCTTTTTGCTTTTACAGATACAGATGGATCTCAGGTTTGAGGATGGCCAATTCAAGTTTCAAGTTCAAGTGTTGCTGCTTTGATGTGCAGCTCCAGCCCTGAGTGACAGGTGTGTGTAGGTGAGCTCACTGACCTCTCAGCACACGAGATCCACCTGCTGAAAGTGATCTCTGTTCCATTTACTGTCTCTTTGTCGGCCCGCGTCTTGACAGCCGAAGACAAATTATTGATCTGTGCTTTAAGAAAAAAACTGTAATTCAGCCACAGATATTCAGCTTGCAGTACGAGCCTGATGTGCAGTGAGCACAGTGAGCCGTACAGGTGATCCCTGTTAAGTACCACAGTCGACTCATTCCTTGAAAGAAACACAAGGAACGACCTGCATGTTAATTCGCCATGAGTTGAAATATGTAACAAGATGGCTAAATGTTTCCATATGCTGCTGCATTCACTGCACAGCAATCACAGTAGAGAGCTATTCTTAGCCTGCTTACTTCCTTTTTAGGACACTTGTAAGTGCAGGTACAAAACAAACTTCATCCTAATTAAAATGGAAATATTTTCCACTCATTATTTGTTGAATAATAAACTTCACTTCCTCTCAAAGAGGACAGTATTTTTTACTCATTCTCGCTCTTTCTCCAGAACTGTCTACTGTGAGAAAAAAAGAATCATTTTTTCTCATTGAAATTGATTTAATTGCATTTGTGTATTTTGCCCTTCGGCAAGGTTCAACCACAACGGTTTAATCCTCATACAGAGCCGAATGAAACATACATATATAATGCATGCGCTTCGGATTGCACTTAATATGGAAAGTAATTAAAAAGAAATCATTTTAATTCAGGTCGCTTATCACAGCAGGGTTTGGAAAGTGGCGCAGACAGAAATGATGGAAGGGGAAGGTGTGTGGAGGAAAAAGAGGGGGCGAGTGGGGGAGGAGGTAAAGGGGGAGAGGACAGATAAGGTGGGATTGGTACTGTCAGGGTGTCACGTACAAACGGCAGGTGGAAATTATCCTGCTCCAAAACAGAGAGACACCCCCGCATGCTGCACCCTACGACTGTGCACCGTTTCATCATCAAATCCCGCTGTTTTAACAGACTGTGTTTAACCCTCTGAAAAAGAGGAGCTGCTATTTTTACACAAAACACCTTCCCTTCTTCATCTTGATACTGGAATGTCAAACATATCTGTACATAAGCAAGGTTCCTGATTCATTTCTGGCTCTCAAAAGATGGCACTTCACACAGATAAATGTGTTTGGTTCCTCCGAGCAGCTCTTAACTCTGCCATTATTTCTTCATCCATTCACAGATGGCTGCCCTCCACTTCTCGGAGAGGACTGCAATTATCAGGAGGTGTGTAGCCTCATATTCACACACTTTGGAAAAAATTAACAACAGGCAAACATGTCAGGCTGCAATCACAGTAAATATGAGGCAGCTCTAAAGTAAAGACTTTTGTTACTTATCAAGTCAAAGAATAAAAAGTTTTTATTTAGCCTCAGTGGAACAAAACTATTTAATATTAGAAAGGATCAACTGCTCAAACAGTGGTTTCAAGCTATTAATAATAAACACATTTGATTTACTAGTAAATATCCTCCGGCTGCATAACACAGGTGATATAAACCTGAGCTGACATTATATCAGTCTAAATTCACTTGTGCTCCAGAGTAACATGACTGAGCCTGGTTGCTACAGCTCAGATACCTACTCTGTTCTCATACAAAAATGTTCTTAATCTTGATAACAGATATTTCGACCAGGGTCACGGCTGTATTTTCTGCCAAGAAGTTGCTAGTGCACTCACTGATGAGTCGAGCAACAGCGAAAGGGAATTACAAGTTCAGATCCCCTGGCGGTGCACCTTGGCCCTGTTAGGAGAGAACATGCTCCACTCTACTGCCCATTTACTCCACAGATATGGGCTGCTCAGCTTTTACTGAATGTTTACTCCTCGGGGAATTGGCTCCATCCTGTTAAAGTTCAGGTCACTTCTTTCCCTGCACAGTTGCTGTTTGCTACTGCTCTTCCACCACTTTAGCCACCTTCCTCTTCCACACAGTGCATCCAAAACCTGGATAGCATCAGTATTTCCCTTCAGGTTTTGTCCCTGCCTTTGAAGTGTCCCTATGGGCAGGTTTTGTGTTTTCCAAGCACCAAGGTTATGCTCACAATGAGAGAAGGTGCAAAAAGCAGCTAATACATTTTACTTTAACACCTCGCTCGGTGGCTTCTTCTCAGTGTGTCCTTCAGCATCAAGGTTGTAATAAAAGGTACTCTAAATTCATCTCATAATAACGATGGTGTGATACTGATGAAGCAGTACAACAGTGACAAGCTATTATCATGCAATTTATCTAATCAGACTGGAAATTATTTTTTTTTCCACAATTACAACAGGTGCACAATGAGCTGCAGAGGAGAATGACTGACAAAAATAGAACAAAGCGAGGGAAAAGTTCTTTGCAGCAACACAATAATTTCTGTCAAAGTTATCAGGGGTGTGTCCCCCTCACTTCTTAAAAAATCCTGATTCTCTGTCTTCCTCACTTTTGTCTCCAAACAAGGAACTGTTTTGTCTAGGTTTTAAAATTCACATTGAAAGGGTCTTGATCATAAAAAAATTACAATAACCCTTGTAGTTCATGAAAGTACGACTGAGTATTAGGGCCACATTAAGGGGGAAAAAAGACCGCAATTACTTACGAGAATAAAGTCGTAATAAAGTAATTACTCACGAAAATAAAGTCATAGTAAAATCATTACTTACGAGAATAAAGTCGTAGCTAACAGCTATTCTAATCTGTTGTTAGTTGTATAAATGAGCGCTGTGGAGCATTTAGATGAATTGAACTATAGTAGCTAGGTTTCACAAACAAGGAGATACTAAATCCTTTGGTGTTTCAGCATCACATTGTCATAAGTATCAGGACGTATGCAAGAAATGCACCTTTTCCGCAGAAAGAACCAGGCGAACTTGTAGGGAATCACTGTTTTTGAGGAGGGGGAAATGGCTGGAAATGGCTGTGCAGAGGCTAAATCCCTTAATGCAGCCATTTATAGCCATAGCAATAGCATGTGGCTTTCGTTTATTGTAGGAATCTATACGCCATAAGGTGTTGGTGCCTCTGCAGGTGTAGGTTGCTGCCGGTGTTGTGCCGGCATCAGAGACAGACACGGTGCTCATCGACTCCCTTTGGATCGCGTATGTTGATCATCAGTTGGATTGTTTCTTGAGAAACCACAAAAGCTCTCTGAATGGCCCACTGATGCACCCACCGATAACTCTGCAGTTGACCAGTTCCAGCCATTTCCTCCTCCACAAAAGCAGCTTTAAGACTTTATTTACTTCACTACCTTATTCTCGTAAGTAAGGATTTTCCTATGACTTTATTCTCATAAGTATTACTTTATTACAACTTTATTCCCGTAAGTTATTACGAAGTGTAATTTTTTTTTTCCCTTAATGTGGCCTTAATACTCGAATGAAATTAATACCTGTGCCTGTTTAGTTTTTTTTTGACCATTGGACTTTGCTGTAAATATGCTGTTTACATGACAAGGGTTGTTCCTGGTTTAATAGAGATGTAAATAAAACAGTATTTCTGAGGATGGCTAAGTTCCAATCAATAAAAGCAAAAGAGGGGGCGAGGAGGCAATGACATGTGGTGTTAGTTGCAAGGAACTTATCTCGAAGAGTCGGTTCTTGTGTTCGAACAATGTGAATTGGCACCATTTTGAGGGCAGGTTACCTTCTCTCCTCTTTTTTATGTTATTTAATACACAACAGAAATGGGATGGTTTTCTTTCAACACTGCTTGCCCACAGACACACCATGCACTGCTGAATGCTGTCAGTTTGTGTTAGCCTTGTTCTGAGAGTGAAACATTATTTCATAATTATCATTAATAGCTGAAGAAAAATACATGCACACATATCAATCATAGGTGAAACCATAACTACAAATGGCTGAATAATAGCCAAACTGGAACAATGAAGAGCTGCTGGGAGCTGAAAGAGCTGGCTTTTCATGCTGAGCTGAACCAAATTATCTGAATCACTCTGAAGAGCCAGATTCCTCTTACCACCACTGGCAGGGTCCCCACCTCCAGACTTGGCCCCTGGCTTCTTACCACACCAAAGCAGATTTAGATTAATGGGATGATAAAAAATCAAATAGGCATACATAATAACTTAACAAAGAACTGGCTTAATTTGAAAAAAGAAAGATTTTTTTTTTCTTTTTTAAGACTTGGATTAAAAAACGACCATAATCCTTTGCTGCCTGTCATCTTGTCTTCATCACGCTATAATGGTAAACAATGTCAAGTTCATTTAATACTTTCTATCCCAGTTGTCATCATATGCTTCAAATTTTACCAGTGAAAAAAGGTTTAGAAGGCATGTTTAAGTGAATAAGCTGTTGTGATACAGCTTAATTTTGGAAATAGAGTTATGGCGGTGCCTGCGTATTTTAGCCAAAGGAATGCTAATATGGGCAAGTTCCTCTGAATGCCAAACATTGAGGCATAACAAGGTACCGTGTAAAAGAGAGGCAATAATGTAAGTTAACAACGCTAGCTAATAATAATCCTTCCTTGTCATGTGCTACGTGAATCTGGCCAATATTAGCAACAGTTAAGCAGGGTGACCGCTTGTTTACTGGAATTGCTCACTTCTGTTTCCATAGTAACGCTCCATGCACATGTCATGGCTTAGGTTTTTGTTCACAGGTATAGTTGTAGATTTCTGCAGATCCTCACTTGCTCTCTGTGGTGACTGTTGGTTTGAGATTTTTTTTAGGTTGTAGAACTCCTTTTGCTTTTGGTTTGTTTATTCTTTAAGACTACTGCTCTGTATCTGGTAACAAGCTTTCTAAAATTGTTGATAGAAAAGGATTTGTATCTTGTTTTTCTGTTGCAATGAGAGTGATTGTTTGTTAAGCCATAAATCTGGAACCCCTGTAGTAGAAAAAAAACAAAAAAAACTGATACCTCTTTTGAATCTCTGGATCAAAGTATGCTATTGCATTAATGACCACTAATGTGATTTAACCCTACATTCATACAATGCTGTAAAATGAAAGTCCAGTATCCAGTTCTAGGTTAAAGCACACTTACTGACACCAAATCAAAACCTTTGTAGCAGCATTAATAGATGATCAAAATATAAATCCAAACTTCCAGTCACAGGCAGTAGTTGCATGTGACCACTAAGAAACAAAACCAGAGTACTTCAAAAACCTTTTATCGAAGGGTAAAAACCTTGTATCTAAAAATGCCAATTTTTTCAACCTTGTATAGAATGAAACAGATTGTACTTTGAGTATCTGGAGTGCTTTTACTAATGTACGAGTTCAGAAGGAGTCCTCACCTTGATGTTAACTTATGATTTCACACGAGAGCAGCATTGCAGATTTAACAGGTTCAGTCAGTCTGTGGGTTTAGGGTAAGGTGTGAAGTGTCTTCCTGCATGTATTTGTATCTTTCTAATTCTTACAACCCAGCCCACTATGTCGGCAAGATTCAGATTATTCAATGAATCATGAAATACAAAAATCATAACAAAAGAAACACCAGCGGTTCCTATAGAAGATGCTGGCTGATGTTGACATTGATCGTGTGTGCAGACATAAATTTAGGTTGAATCCACAGCCTTCAGCCTTTGGCCCCAACAGGGAGCACATGCCACATACAGGCTTTTCACACAGTCTGCTGGACAGGACAGTCAGGCACGCTGCAAATCTGCTTAGTTACTTTATCATGCCATGAAGTGTTACCCATGGGACAGGAACACTTGTCAAAGTGGATATTGTAAGAAAACTCATCCCTGCAAGGCTACGCTCCTATTATTTTGTGACCTTTCTGGAATGTGCCTCATTTATGTTAAAGGGTCTTTTTACAGTGACCACAAAGTTTGACCCCTTTTTATATAAACCGAAAACCTGCCAGAGTATATTACCATCACTGAGCAGGGCTAAAAAAACTGAACATTTCTTTATAAAATGCAAATGTACAGCAGGTTTTATAATTTGTTTAGAGAGTGTTAAATCTTTGGCTTTCGTGACAAGGGGGTTCACAGGTTTCTTAATCCAAATCCTCTATTCAAACATTTTAAAGAGAATAAATAGACACAGAGGCCCCGAGTACATTTAGGCGATTACACTAAAGGCTAATGTTATTTGACGTTTGCTATGTTCATATTTCCTTTCCCCTTCATGTTATGAATCAATTAGCGGATGTTGTTAGAGCACCTGGCAGGCCACAAAGGCAGTGCTGTGAGCAGATCAGGGTTATGAATGCCTTTGAAGGCCAGTAAGGCTCCTAGGGGTTAGTGGAAAAAAAAAAAGAGTAGAACTGATCTGTCTCTCTGCAGGGCACAAATCAGATCCATGGTCAGAAAGGAAGGATAAAACTCACAGATTTCTGCTAATTTCTGCCACCACTTTGGTGCCAGCACTCGAATGAGGCCTGCTGAAATCCATTTCCACTGGAGCTGAAATGACCTCCCAAGGACACAATGGCTCCTATTACCTGCACTGTGGTGTAATAACAGTGGCTGCACACAATGAAAACACAGAGAGGGTCGTGCGGCTGCAATCAAGGCTTGAAAGGTGGCCTATTCTGCTGTCCAGCTAGCCGTTTAAGTGTGATACAATCAAAGAGCCTTGTCTCTTTCACTGCATGAACCTAGTGATGGCAGTCATTACAGGTGTTGGAAAGAGAGGGAATCGCTCAAAGTACAAGGTTAAAATATCAATTGAAAGTGTGAGTTTGATTATCATCAGACTTCACTCAAGTATTTGTCATTTTCCAGAAAGTATCAACTCAATGTCTTGGTGTTGTTTTGTGACAGATTTCCTCAACATTCATCCCTCATCTTTTCTTTCCTCACAACACATAAAACTTCATGTATCCAAAAAGTTTCTAAGGACTGTATTACTCAAGTTATTAACCACAGAAGTTGGATTTGAAATGATTTAGCATGGAGATCAGTTTCTCCCTTCGCTGAAGTTAAAAAAGTCTCACAAGGAAGTCTTTGTACATACTTTTTCTATTTGCAGGTAAATTGTGCAGCTTCTGACACTAGTTTTATCTGAATGCCTGCAGGTTTCCTAAATTTAAATTTGCTGTTTGTATCTCCGTGTTGTGTTGGTCTATGTCAGGGTTATGTTAATTGACTTTCAGCAGGTGGTTTTTTCAGATGGGGAAAAAGACTTTCAGCTTTTCCATCCAAACCAGGGTTTCTCTTTTTAGGATTCTCAGGGTTTTCTTCCACCTCTGAAGTAAATCGGCTTGGAGATAGTTTCTTCCAACTTGAAGGCACAGAGCATCATTAAAGCGGGAGGCTTTGCAATTTAATTTCAAATTTTGCTGCAGTCCTGCCGACTAATCATCAAACAAAACCATGTCAAGTATAATTATAGTGTGTAAAACATGGGTTAAAGTGATCTTAACCCCCACCAATGAGTATGGTTATTTCAGGTCATTCAATTAAACAGAGATGCTGTTTTGCCAGAGAGTGCCAGCAGAGAAAAATGATTAATGTGGGGGCAAATAACATGTGAATGTGGCTCATAAAGAAAGGCTGGGACCAATTACTCATTCAAGATCCACATAAATAAGACAATCTGACAGATGAGCTTACCACAGTGAGTTAAACGGATCTCGCACCATAGATTCCTCTCTGCTTGGTGACACACCTGCCAGTGATCATAGGCCTAATAAAATACTACTAGTGCAAATCTCTGCTTCCCTTTTCTGCAGCTGCAGCATGTACAGTAAAAGCTACGGTATATCCATGAAAGGAAATGTCCATTGCTCGGCTGCTCTGCCATATCCAATGCATTATCTTAGTGTGAAGATGAAAAGGCAGGGCACCGGGTTGGGAGTATTATGGAGACAGATTGTGCGTTGAGATCATTTGGAGCGGCTGCAGGACCTGGCCTGTACACATCTGTGCAGCTGATACTGACAGAGGGAGGAAAGGAGGGCGCGAAAGCCAGCCACAAAAGGTCAGGAAATAAAGTATAGCTCTCACTCTTATTGTACCACCAATCAGCTTAGCTCAGATGCCCTTTCCCACCTGTCAGCCATAGATCCAGGCGGGCTTTGATACGGCACCTGCTCATGTCATGGATTACATTCACACTTTTTTATGTAATGGTGAATGCAGTAGCAATTAGCATCAAATTACCATCGCTGTTTGAGTTAGGCTTATGGAGCGCATCAAAAACTAGAATGACCTCTGATAAAACATCATCATGTCTCTGACAGAACGCTATTTGAAGTCTAAAGCTAAAGGTGGTGTTTGTTATTTGAGACTTTGCACTTAGATGAATTACATCCGGTAAACTGACAATTACACAGCAGATTTGACATTTGGTGAGTTGTTCTGAGCTGAGAGAGAGAGAGAGAGAGAGAGAGAGAGAGAGAGAGAGAGAGAGAGAGAGAGAGAGAGAGAGAGAGAGAGAGAGAGAGAGAGAGTATGTGTGTGATAGGCTGTTTTAATTGGATATTTGGCCCCTCTGGATGTGGACTGAACCATGGAGCAGCATCATTATAATCTCTCATCAGGTTCTAATTTGAACCCCAAATGCCCACTCCCCACTGTGCTCCATGTACTTTAAAGTGCAGCTAGTCTGTCTAATTTTTATATTCAAAGAAAACAGTAAAAATAATTTTGTGAGGGTCAACCATATTTTAATTGTAAGACCCAGCGTATTCAGTTTTAAAGCAGTTTGCACAGATTTTCTTTTTCGTATTATTTCATCTTTTACAGGTAAAATCCGCTGTACTGTGTCTTATTTCCTCATCCTGATCTGGATTAGATTGTCAATACAAACTTTCCCTCGGACATTACTAACAAATTGTAACAATCTAATGTTGATTTCCACCAAACCACATACCCACACTAGGACTGGGCGATTATATGATCACGATTATTGATTGTGATTAATTTCAGTTCGATCACGGTGATCAGCTGTGGGCATATTTACTCGATCAAACATAGCAGAAATGTGCGTGACAACAGCCAATCGGAGTCAAGTTTTTCCTACTCACTTCTGTAAGTTCCCGGAGAGGTAAACAGGGGAAGTAAACAGAATGACTGAACATGGAGCTAAACGCGGAGCTGAGGGCAGCAAAATAGATGTCAGCCGTGACTGTGAGTCTTTCTCCAAAGATGCCATTGTTGAGAAGAAAAGTTATTCAACGTCGGCTGTGTGGTGGTGGTTCGGGTATCTCCAAAGTGACGTTGAGCAATGAAACAGATGTTCCAGGTATGTTTGTGGTCAGTGCCCTCAAAAACTGGCAACACAACGGATCTGTTTAATCATTTGAAGAAGTTCTTCCTGATTATGTGGAAAGCATGAAAATGCGAGCGGAGTCTGCACAGCCCGCCACTGCTGACGGCACAAGTAGCATTAGCAGTTTAGCCACAACTAGTGGTGCAGCCAGAAGACCACAGCAGCAATCAATCGTCTCATCTACTTTAACATCACCTGATGTTTACATTTTAAGGTGTCTTCATTATCCCTGAGGGGGTCATTTGTTTATTTTGGGTCTTGCATACATGCAAAAATACTCAGGACTGTATTATTCAGTATTTATCTACATTTGTTGTAATGTTGAGTTAAAATTGTTTTCATGTTTTTTTAAGTTTGTTATTCAATTTGCTTTGTTATTTGCTTTGTATGTTAATAAAATGATGAACTAATCTCTAGTTTCTTTAGTTTTTAGTACAGATGCTTTAAAACTGGCAGTGAAAAAAAAAACATGTGATAATAATCCAGATTGGACGATATGACAAAATATATTGTGATCTTTTTTTGTCAAATCACCCAGTCCTAATCCACACCCACATTTTCCTTTCCTGAGTGTATAAACAATAGAGTGCCTCCCAATGTTCAAGCAGTGAGGATATTATAGCTGCTGTTTGAAATGATACAGACTCACTGAGGGCCCTGTAGGCTGTAAGAACATGTCTCAGATCAAACCTGTCCACTCCATTACCTGCTAATGTCAAACAACCCGACGACCTTCAGTGAATACCAGGTTTAAATCTATCATATCACTCAAAAGCCTTCCAAGAGCTGGAGAGGCAGCATTCAGACGGAGGGAATAGAAACAGATCAGCAGCAGTGATGCCATAAGGAAAGTAACAGATGAGAGTCTCTTAAGAGTCTAAACATTCTGGTCATATCTGATGTTTCATGTTTCAACTCATTATTTTTTATTTTAACCCTGAGCACTGGTACATGCTGTGAGCTTATTGCAAAGTGAGTTTTTACCAACTTGTGGATGATGCAGAATGCAGACAGCTTTCTCAAATCAATATGCTATAGGTCAGCTGAGAGTCTTGTATCAGTGCGATCAATACTCACACATCAAAGGAGTATGCCATTGTACACACTTAACAAGTGCAAAAAGGCCAAACCCTGGAGGATCAACCCAATAAGTGGGTCAGAAAAACATTCCAATTGGGTCAAATGATAATGTGTTTGTGGATGAGGCTCCTTCAAGCATGCAAGACATGTATGTATGAGCCATCACATATGTGATCTAATGGTTTTATGTATGTTACTTCATTATGTACAATTCATTTGTTTTGATCAATCCTTGAGTATACTTTTTACATGAATATTGATTGAAAGAAAGTTGCAACTGCAAGGGAAAAAATATTATGCTGTATTAAAGACCATTCAGCACTTCTTTGCAGAAATCTATGTGTAAATTAATCTACTCTGCTGAATAAGAGCTCAGTCACAAACCTGCATGTGTCTTTTCAAGCCAAGCAAATCAACAAAACTGATGCAATTGCTGTTATTCCACCAGCCAAAACACAGTGTAAAGAAATCATTACTGTATATGTTAAGTCGGTTTGTCCAAACAGCTGATCAAGGTGTCTGATTGGAAGGAATCACTAGGATATCGTATCAGAGCGATATTTATTTCAGATTCTCAGCCCTTCTCTGTTATCTGTACGCAGCACAAGTGTGCACTTTTTTTTCCCATGTGCCGCCTATCTGTGCACCTTGAGCGCTCAGATAACTCCACTTCCCTTTCAGGGTTTGTGAGTGGCAAAGTTTTAGACCTGTGTAGGTGTTCATGTTAGCATTTCAACCTAGATGGTAACCGTGGGTATTTATGCCTGAGAGGCACAAAGAGATAAGGATGCTCTTGAACATGTTGAGATACTCTATCTCTCAATGAGGGCAGCAGCATCGATCTGTTCATTTCAAATACCAAATAAGATTAATCAGATTAAAACAAGCTCTGTGGGCCCCTGCTTCAAAGCCTGATGTGAAGTAGTGAAGAGGAACTGTGTAATATTGTAGATGCATCGACTGATTTATCAGAGGTGGAACATAATCCCAATTTTAATTAACTACAATCAGTATTATTGTGAAACACTTGAGAGGGATTATCTGACTGGATGTATTGTTTCTTCGCCCGTTAAAAAAAAAACTTTTCTCATAGGTGATAAGTTTTTGAATTACCATTCAAGCTTTTAAAAACAAAGGCATTACTTTATGAGAAAAAAGAGAAGTTATGCTGAAATGGGGTTTGGGGATGGACAAAAACCTTTAAGATTTTTCTTCAGACCATTTAGTGAATAAAAGATAGATATTTATCTTGTCTAATGGTGAGAAAACACTCAGAAAACAGTCAAAATATAAGACTCTTTTTTTCATCATGGCCAAACATAATCACAGAGTCTGCAGGTGAACAATTTCAAGTGATCTGCTGAATGTGAATGTGTCTAACACTAGCTGAGCTAGCACCACCAACCTTTGGTCCCCCACACAGGTTATTAACCACATGCCTGTACTGCAAATTCATTGCTCTGGTCGAGTGGTAACATGGAAGTTTAACAGGACCCTGCCTTCATTCAAATTTACTTCCTTTTTTCAGACCAAAATACTGCCACAATGCATTGCCCAAAACAATACCATCAGTCATCTACTTGTTTACCCAAGTAACGCTTTGAGCATAACATCAGTAGTTCCTGCACATATTTCTGGCACTTTGGACCCTCAGTAATAAAAATATCAATAATTCATTTAACAGACTATTTTCTGATGGTGATTGGTGAGGCTGGTGAGGTTCCTCTTCCTAATAAAAGAAGGTAAATTGTATGTGTTGCTTTTGTTGGCCTCACTATTCTGACAGTGCACTTAATCAAGACTTCAAAACCATGAACCATAGATCTTTTTGTACCACTACACCTCTATTGTCTTTATTTGTAAGCACTCTACAATAGCATGCAAACATTTCTATATGCACCTAATAAAGCTAAGGAAAATAGGACTGTGGTCTGCTTTTTTTATGATCATCGTGACAAAGAGGAGAAACTCTATCTTGATGGCAGCGCAACAGGAATATCTATGCCTAAACTTATTTAGATTCACTGTCTTGCCACCCTATTTCTTTTTTTGTATGAATCTAATAGCACTGCATTCGAAGTGGACCAAAGATACGGACTGAGTGTCTGACATTGTCAAACCCAGAGCTATTCTCTTTTTTAGAAAAGCCAGAAATAGCAATGAATTAAGTAGCTTTCTTGTGAAGAATTTCCATTTAAAAAAGCCATGGCAAAATGTTGAGTACTTGCAGAGCTGTGTTGTAAAAATATATCTTAAACTCGTCCGCTAAAATTTAAATGTGAAAGAAGTCCTCGCCTTGCAAAAAAGCATATTTCAGGTAATATACATGGAGGAGTAATACAGTATTCTTTTTATAATACTTTTTATAGTTCCTGTTTATTTCTCTCTGTGATGTGTCTGTGAGAGGGGAAACAGTTGTGAATACTCAAATCTTCATTTTCCTCACAAACACTAACCTCAGGCGAGAATCACTTTCACATCCTCCCTCTTCCACACCATACAACATATTTAACACAATTAGCAGTTTCCTTTCCTGTCATTTTGCCCCAGAGCAGATGAATAAATGTCACGCATGAGGAGAAAAAGTCTTGTAGAGGTTGAAAAGGACAGTGCGATTGTGGCCAAAAGCCAAGTGAAGAGCTATTAACTGTACCAGTAAAAGAGTGACAAAGTAATCTGTTTGTACAATGAGAGTTCACAGTTTTACTCGACAGTCATGTCTGATTCTTTCTTGTCTTTATCCTCCTCTTTAGCAGTCTTTCAGTGTTTGCTTGAGTGAGATGAAGAAAGAGTTCAGGGAACATCCATGCAGATTGGATTACAACAGAAGAGACAGAAATCTATAGAGTGATAAAGACTGGACACATTGTTTATATTTCTTTTGTTTCTGTCATCAGTGATTGTGAAGTCAGTGTCCTTGGATCTCTTTCCACAAAGAATTCAAGTGGTTATGCATGCACAAGGTTGCTTTTAGCACACACTCCATCAAGTACGATCAATCATAGTCTTCAAACATTCTGAGCGAGCAGGAAGGATGGAGTTTCAAAATGACGGGGCTGTGCCTGATCCGCAACAGATAGAAAATCCAATAGAGCAGGATTTTAGGATTTCAGTTGCTCTGTGTCCAGACTTGTGTCACAGCCTCTTTATTAGGCCAACGGCTATTGTGACTTTGGTTTATATATATGTGAGGTGAGTCATACTGAAATGTCAGTCATGCAGTGAAGCTCCTGGTCTAGCACCTTTTGAGCTTGTATGGCACATAAGAATTTTATTGCCTTGGTATTGCATCCATGGCAACACTACCGCAATGACATGTGGCCCTTACGCTAGAAGAAATCTTATAATTAGGGTATCCAGACAAATATTTTGATTCAGAAGCACCTGACATATGGCAGGCAGTGTTACCTGTTAGAGCTCTGCAGAGGTTTTATAATGGACTCCCATCGGTCCTGAAGCTGCCTCGCAGCCTGTCTCCTGGCTTTATTAGCCTCTCTCCCAGCTTGTTTCGCTCATGCTCAAGCTTGTTTTAAATTCACACAGATAACATTATTACAGTGTCTTACTCATACTGGCAATCTACAGTAAGAAAATAGTTCTTCATGAAATATGATAATGCAGGTTAAGTCGTTTTAAACCACTAAACTTGGAAGTGAACCCACACGGTGTGAGAAAATGCACTGTCAACATGAAATGATCATTATCCTGCATTGTTTGATTGGTCCCTTAAAAATGTTGTGGGATAGGAAAAATATAGTCACAGCCCTTTTTCGGGAGCACCTTAATAATCTGGTGTAGGGGGCCCTAAGGATAACCCCTCTTCTTTAATGGTGTTGTTATCTGTCTGTTGAAATCCTTGGCCAATACTTGAGGTTGCAAAAGGCTAAGGTATGTGTAATTTAAAGCAGTGCATTTTTATTCTAATGGCAGTGCAGCACCTTTGGTAGCACAAGGTCTATGGACTCGTAGATTGGCAGTCACAGCCCGCAGCATCGCTCTGGGGAATCATTGATTCTTTAAACCAACCCAAAGATAACTGAAAATTAACATATCTACTTAATTACCGTAATCAGTCAGCACTCATTTATCAAGCTAATGTCTAAATTACTTTTTGTCAAGGTAAATTAATTTTAATTGCACTTTGACCTTTGCTTCTGCACTTTTTTTTTTTCAAAGTCCTCATTGCTTTGAAGGAAATTAGCATTACATCTCAGCTTGATACAGATTGTGCTCTAGGAGGTTGATTTAGGCACCAAGTCTTATTTTTAACATGTTTTTCCTCTAATATCAAGTCCACTCAATGTGTGATCTCCTCAAACTTTCATACTATGGGTTTATATGCGGACATAATTACTTTTTAACAGTGTGTTTTCAGTGTGTGCCTTCCCACATGCCCAGCGGCAGTCTTGCCCGGTTGTTTCTGGCTGCTGCTCCTCTGAGCTCTTATGCGCCAACCCTGAAGATGGTCTGGAAGAAGACTAATTAGCTCATGAGTGCTACGGGTGCTCCAAGAGGATTTTGGTGCTTAGGAGAAGTGTATGCCTAAATTTTGATTCAACCTAGCCATGCATAGATGGTCAATGCATTTAAAAAACACACGCTATATAGCTGAATAAAATGAGATCAATAACTCTTGTTACTAGATAGGACTGATTCAAGTAGCCTTTTGAATCTACTTAATGATCTGATGTTTCTGCCAGGGACAGGGGTCAAGATAAGCTATACATTAAACACGAAGAGCAGTCAGCTTGGTATTTATTTCTGAATAGATACATACCAGTCACTCATCTATATCTCTGAAATGAATCTATAGTTTGACCCTCGGTTTAAGTAATCAGAGAGCTGTTTCAGGCCAGGAATGAAATAGAGTTGATATCTGACTAAAAGGCCCACTTCTCACAAGAATTTACACTGGATGACACTTCTTAACATTTAGATTCAAGGGAAACTAGGAAATAGTGCCAAAGAGAAGTTATTCTTGCCGTTTTAAGTGGGGGCATATTATCATCTGATGAATCTGTGTTTTCCCGAGCTGACAGCCTCTATTAGATATCTAACTCTTTCACTTGGTTTGTTCTAAAATTGCTAGAAGCTTCCATGAGAACAAGTTTCAAGATTTAGCAACAAAGAAACACCCTTATCTGCTTTTGTTATAAGATCTTAATGGGTTGTGAGAAGGGTTATCACTTTAACTTTATAAAGTAAAATGATTGCTTTTGAAAAGAGGAGATTTAGTCTAAAAAATAGAGAACTTGTGCATTTCCATTTAGATAGTGAATGCTTTGGTGATATAAATAACCCTGTTTATCTCTTTAATCACTTCTGTATTATTTAACATAAAAAGTAATTCAAATGACAATGTTTCATGTGCATAAATCAATGGCCCATATCACATGCTAACTTTTAATGAAAACATATGACATTATTAGGGAATCCCATATGGCAAGGACATTAAGTAATACAAACACGGTTTTCTGAAGTCAGATTTTTTTGGGAAACAGCATTTATCTGTATAATTTAATCAGATCTTTCTTTTTTTAAAAAGACTCCTCATATATGAATAATTCGTTTTTGGTGACTCATTGCTCAGGCCTGGCTTTAAAAATGAATGTGTTGTTTTTCTCATTAAGGAGCCAGTGCTGTTCAGCAGTATTTTGTGATTGTATTGAAGCAGATGTGCATGAGGCAAACTGCCAGTACTCAATAGGGGTGAGTGCATTTCATCAACTAAATGTCTAAACCTCATCACCCTAGTTACACCAGATTCATGAATTGGCTTAACTAATAATTAATATCTTATTGTTGCTGGCTCAAAATGCCCTCGGTTATTATTGTGTGTAGCACAGCCGGCTGCTAGTAGCTGGAGCTGCAGCTCTGGTTTATGGCTACTGCCATGACACTGTAATGTTTGACTACCTTGATAATATCAGGCTCAGATGTGACATAGCACAGCACAGATGGGCAGCTGTGACGGAGCGCCGGTAAGCGCCGTCATTCCAGACTGGCGCGGGTCTCTCTCATGCTGGTGCCGGGAGTGCGCATGGAGCGCGCTCATACCTGGTGGTGCCAAGCTCTTACAAACTGTTAAACTGTTTCCCTGCACCTGTGTCCCGCAGCTCTGCACTCCAACCAACTATTTCCCTTTTTATCTGGACTCTTCTCTCCCCACTGCAGGCGTTTGAGAGTGCACACTCGACAACTATATGACACACACACACACACACACACACACATACATACATCTACTCACCTGCTGCCATCTTGCAAGTCAAACCAAGGTCAGTGGCGTTCCTAAGCAACTTGGCACCCTAGGCAGGATTTCTGGTAGCCCCTCGCGCGCAACTTATTAGACCAACCACAAACCCGACCCCACGCAACTCATTAGACCAACTACAAAATATTCATCATAAACTCACACAGGGCACAGGGTATCTTCACGTCTTTGGAATTTTAAAACCGCAGTTGCAGTGCAATATGCATAATGTAGTAATTGTACTACAATAAACTAAACAGCAGCCATATACCAACTACCCTGGACAACTGCAATCAACAATACACCACAAAATCCTCAAAGGAAAACAAAATGGCTCAAAAGACATATACAGCAGCATTGTAATTTAAGATCAGTCAAGGAAAACAAGTGTCAAAAATATAAATTGCAATATTAATAAGGTAATAGTACAAAATACAATGTTATAGAAAAATACAAACACAACAAATTACAAATAGTAAAGTATGTAAACTAGAAAGAGTGCAAATATTCAGTGCAGTATGCACATGTAGTAACTGTACTACAATAAACAGGGCCATATACAAAATACCCTTGACAATCTCAATCTAGCCCACATCCTCAAAGGAAAACAAAATGGCTCAAAACACAGCAGCATTGTCATTAAATCTCAGTCAAGGAAACAAGTGGCAAATATCTGTAAAATATCTTCATGATGAGTCAGTCAGTCGTCACTGCACAGATAATTTAGTGTAAATCATTAGTTTAAAAGTCACAGTCACAAGTCACACAAGTCTTAGCGCTTCGGTGTGTTGTGTTACAAGTTACCTGGCTGTAACTAGTTGAGTTAAACAGAGAGAGAGTTACCAACCCAACCTACCCCAGAAGCAAGCGCAGTACGACTATGAGGAGGGAGCAGGGGGGCGGGGAGGAGTCGTGTCCTGTGTGCAATCCATTGGGGACCGTGGCGAAATTGCAGGCAGGTTGCAGGCAGACAGACACTTAAGCCCAAATATATAAATGATTGAGCCATTGTTTAAAGACTTTACGATCACCATACTTCTGCACCTGTCTTTTCCACTGTTTTTTGATCACTTGAAAAAGAACCCTGCGACAGCAACCTTGATCTGGAAAATTAGGATACACACGCATGTAAGTCATTATTATATTCTTTTTCAATGCGCTTACAAATATTGTGTTTAATTTCTACCAAATCTGCTCTGCTAAATGTCACCAAATGATCCCCACTGCATCTGTGTTGTGTAACTGGCACAGGTATTTGGATGTTAATCTGCAAGAAGGACCAAGGACTAGTGTTATTAGCTCTGCAACATGTTCAATCCTCAAACTCAATGATCTAGTGATGAGCTGTATATGTAGAATAAAATGTGCACTTATCAACTGTTTTCTAATTGTTACGTAACCATGCTAGGCTAAGGACAAGATCTTGTGTCCTGATGTCTTGCCAAACTGAAATGTGATGAAATCTCTCGTTAAAGGTGACAGGCTGTCTTGCGAGAGCAGTATATTACAGCTATTTCTGAACTCCAGGAATGCAAAAACTGGTTTGTAACTTATCATAAAACAGGGTTTTCCTGAATATTCAACTATAAGGCAGCCACCTCAGCCTGCTCCAGTGCTTGTTAGAGCCTGACAATGTTCTCGTCACTGTTTTTCAAGGACAGTACTCGGTGAATTCATCAATTTTAACAGCAATTACAACATTAAGCTTGTGGTGGCAGCACTTCATTCAAATCATTCTAGTGCAGTGAGAAAGGCGCTGCCATAACTGCCAAGGAGAGATTTTGACAAAGAGTTTCCTTCAATTTTTTCATACGCAGCGAGACCTCATAGTTACACAGAGCAGCACCAGACTCCTTTATCAAATGTCCCATTTTTATGTTACATCTGCACTAATATCCATATTCACATTCACTTTTTTCGTCTTTCTGTCACATTCTACTTTTCTTTTTAATATCGAATGTTTAATCTTTTATCATAAATATTTGGATACCCCCACATCTTATATACAGCTTGTTAGAATGTTAGTAAAAAGCTTTGACATACTCAAGTATTACATGAGAGTACACCTTGATAATAATAGAATAAAAACACAGTAAAAAGTCATGGTTACCACAAATGTTCACTGAGGCAGATGGAGAGAAACACAGAGGTATGTGGTCAGGTCATGAAAACAGCTTGACATGTCAATACCTGCATGTCATACTCAGGTATGGTATTTATAAAAGGCATTTATCTATAGTGGAAAAGCCTTGGAGACATGTGTCCAGCTGCAGTAGATGGTGAATTCCCCTAGTCTGAGTAGATCTGATAACTCTTGGTTATGTAGAATGAGATGAATGAATAATGAATTTCCCTTTGGGGATAAATACAGTTCTTGTATTGTTGTATTATTGTATTGTATCGGGATAACTGCTTAGGTTAAGAATTATGTATCCAATGTGAAGCACTTTGAAGGTCACTGATAAAGCGCTATATAAAAATCTGATGCATTATTAGTATCATTATTGTGAAGTTAACCCTTTGGCCCTCCTGTGTACATTTTTTTTCTTTCAGATGGGTTTTTCTTCTGTCATTTTGGAAAGGAGGGCCTGAAGGCTACGTTGTCTCTGTCTTTAACAAACATTATCGGACTGATGTGTGAATGAGGACACTTTTTACAGTTCTTCAAAGGAATTCACAATCTGGGGCAAGTAGAACGTTGACTTTATTTTTCTCGAATTTTGGTCTTTTTTAACACCAGAACATTTTTTCAGTGATTTATAGAACCATCGATGTTCCCTTGAAAACAGAGTTAAAATCTCATCTGGGGTGGTTGTGATGAACCTAATATCGTGTACTGTCTCCACTTGTTAACTAAGTGTGTTAGCAAGCTCTTACCTGTCTTTTGTCAGAATAAAAAATTCTTTTAGAACAACTTAGAAATGTTTCTGGTGCTTGATACAGACGTTCAGGCTGACTGAGATGCTTTGTTGCTGTAGTGTTGGCACAAAGAGGTCATCATCTTTCAACAAGGATTATTTTTGTCAAGAGCAGCACTCATGTGGCTATCTAAAAGCCATGCTAATAACTGTCCTTCACTGAGGCTATCCATCACCACTGCTCAGTAACAAAGTGCTTACTGGTTGAATTGAAGTAAACAGGCTCCTTTGGCTTTGAGGTAAATGTCGAAGACAGCCAAGACGTAATCTGTGTTTGGAAGGATAGGTTTTTTGGACCCTTAGTCACACACACACAAAACCCCCACTCACACACACAAATCTCTGCTGTTCACATGATCATAAACTTTCATGTAAATTTCATGAACTCACACAGTTATCATTATAGCTATTTTCTGTGAGCACTTTGATTGTGTTAATTACAGTTAATTGGCCGCCTAGCTCAGTCGACTCATCATTACCTGTTATTTGTTTGTTATCTGATTCAGAGAGCTTTGTGAAGTTGCTGCTGCTTGCCAGAGATTGTGCTCTCTCAGCAGGTTATCTGGAAAGGCTTTTGAAAGTTTCAGCACTGTTCAGGCTGCAGAGTGGCTCCATGTAATCACAAATGGCTAGGTTATTGTTTTACTCAAGGAAACGCTTGGATTTTGAGATTTGTGCATTAAGCATGCAGCCTGATAAATTATTAAGGTGTGCTGCAGATGGCATACCTTCTGAACCAAAAAAATATGTTTTTTTTTTTTGTAATATTTCTTCAGTATGTTTCAGTGCATGCATGAGAATAAAAGGGCCTTGTGGTTGGTTTTATTTCTCTGCTCCTGTGGTTGAGAAAGTTTACAGAGAAAGGACTGAAATCCTTTGTAAATATTTGTGAACATGTGGCCAGAAAAAAAAACTGTTGAAGGGGAGATTGATGATTCGTAGTGTGTCATTGCTCTGACAGAGCACCATTTTTCCTCTGAGATATGTTAAGAGATAGACAGCTGGGTACATTAGTGCAGGGTACCCTCCAGTGACATCAGAGACAGATCACCTTGCCCTATTTCACTCTATCAGTCAGCGAACACATCCCCTCCCCGGATCAGTGTACCTAACTCAAACTCTAACCTCTAGCTCACTGAACTGAATTTCAGGCTGAACAGCTCACAAACACCCATTCAGAAATCAACAGTTTGTGATAACAGCTTTGTTCTGCAGAGGTGTAACATCGCGCTTCTCCAGCAGACTCATTTCTCAGACAGCGAAGCACAATAAGTCAATACATATGCAGCCCTTTATGAGCTTTTCTTTGGGGGGAATCTCACTCATTATGTCCACAATGAAACCCAGCGTGACATCTTATTTTCTTACAGTCTGCAAACATGAATGTCACTGAGTGTCTGAGTCGTGTTCAGACCGAGTTTTGCATGAGCCCCTGTGCTGTTGGGGGAAAACAGCAGATCTCCACCCTGTATGTCCCCTCATTCTGGATGAATGATCAACACTTCCAACTGCCTGGCTCCCTCCATCAAACCTGGCCAACTCATAATAAATGATAGTGGGGGACAATGCCCTATTTTTATGGCAGAGTCATCCGTCATGCCAGGCCAGACAAAGCCCCTAGAGTTTTGTCATTTTCAACTATTGGTCACCCCAAAGTAACAAAAAAAGAAAGCTTCATCTGTTCAATAATGGCCATGGGATGCCTTGAAAATCTGCTTCAATGTATTTACTTTATAAGAAACATTTACCCTAGAGGCTTTTCCTGGACATAGATCCATGATGCCCTTGATTTATCAATCTATATGATTTTGATGTAGTCTTCAACATTTCTGTTTTCCTTATCAGGATCCTACCCGTCTCTTTTCATGGTCTGTGTCATATTACATAGCTCCTACTTTCAATTTCATGTGTTAAGTGCTTAATTAACCCCTAGATTATATTAGATGGCATGCCAAGGCAGACTCTTGATGCTTAATGTCAATTTGCAGGTTAATCAGGTCACCTTCTATCATCTGCCAAAGCAGCAGAGGCCCTGTGGTCTTGTCATAATTGTACACATGAGACCTCCTTGACAGATTTCAGCTCCAACCCATCTCATCTCTGGCCATGTAGTCAAAGCTGAGGCTTCTATAGATTCCCATAGTGGGAGGTTAAAATTGGAATGGACCAGTAAAAAAAAGCAGCTCCTCACACTGGAAGCATCTTGGATCCTTTTAAAAGCCGTGCCAGAAAGAAATAATGATGAAAAAGGTCAATTAATGAACTCTGTATCTAGATACTTCAGTGGCTGATCGGTTGTTATAGAGCGAGTTGCTCACTAGTTAACAGAGCTACTTCATGTTTGACCTCAAAGCTACAGCACTGAGATCAACTGATCAGTTCTTGCTGGGAGTACCATAAAGTGCTCCAAAATCTCCACATAGATGGCTGCGATGACTTTGGGCATGATAAAACACAGTGGACAAACACCAGCAAAGAGCATGGCACCCCAAATAGCCACAAACTGTGGAAACTTCACTCTGGACTTCAAAAACCTTTGAGTCTGTGCCTTTCCACTCTTCCTCTAGACTCCAGGACCTTGATACCCAAATGAAATGCCAGATTTACTTTTATCTAAAAAGGGGACTTTTAACCTTTAGACTTTTTTTCTCCTTATCCTGGATGAGATGCTCCTGTCTCTGGCTCAAGAGGAATCAGACAGTTGTAGTCTCTTTCCTGAAGAAGTCTATGTGTGGAGGCTCTTGATGCATTGGCAACAGTCTTGGTCCACTCCTTGTGAAGCTCTCCCAAGTTCTTGACTCAACTTTTTTGACAACTTTTTCAAGGCTGCAGTCATCCCCTTTGCTTTCACACTTTTTACACAACTCTATTTCCTTCTAGTTGTTGCAAGGAAACAGCAAACACTAAAAGGACAACTCTGCCAATTTTGAAGTCTAACAGCTATGAAGTCTCGCCTGGGCACCAGCACATGGTTGCCCCGGGGAGGGAGTCCCTGCAACTTATTCCCCTTTTCTCTATGTTAGTAAGAAAACCCCTTTGGATCCCCCGGTGTGAGAAAAACTTAGCCGTTACAAAGCCTTTCCGCTGGCTATCCTTTTGCCATTTATGAGGGTCCTGACAGGTTCTCATACTCTCAATTTGAGCAGCTCATTTCAACCAGGTAGTTTGTCTGGCTTAGTCTGAACAAAGTACGCCTATGACTTATATCTGGAGATACATCAGACACTGAAATGATCCAGCCCAAGGTTGAGTATGAGTGTGGGTGTGTTGTTTCATCAGAAGTGTAACTTTTGCAGATGTGCTGGAGCTTACATCTCAGAGTCCTTCTGGTAGAGACCCTCTAAATGACATAGATGTGTTTATCCACAGAAAAGTAATTACACTGATAAGGAGACTGCCCTTTTATGTATGTGTGCTTGTGTTCAGACTCTGTCTCAGGGAACAAATACAACCAGAGGCCTTATGAAAACTGGAGGATTTTTGTATTCGACAATCACAAACGTATCAATAATCTTCTTAATTTTCAGAATGATTATACAAGCAAATTAAAAAATCACAAGAAAAGAAAAGAACTCACAATTCTGTTAACTAGATTTAAAACCCATTCATTTCAACCATCCAGGGGGCCTAAGTCTCTTCAGGGAAAAAAAATATCACATCCATCCCTGTGCTGTAAAATCGTATATCATTGCTGGTTGACACTATCGGCATGTGAATGCTAGTAGACATCGTATATGGTTTTCTCTTCCCAAGCAACAGCTGGGCTTTCCTATCTGGGAAGAGAAGACAGGCCAATCCCTCGAGATGAGAAGAAGCAATACTATCACTGTTACCTATACTCCCTTGTTTCACATATAGTCAGACTTCCACCAGCAGAACATACTAGAAGACTGTGTTATTGAAGCCAATTGACCTGTAAGCTGGTATCTGCAAAAGAGATCCATCTACTGCATGGACAGGATGGCTTTCATTTCCTGTTGATATTTTCTGTTACATGAATAGAGTCATAAGATATTCCTCCTCAGCATTAACTATATGACAAAAAAAAACATGCAAAGTGTGATTACAGACTCTGTTTGGGTTTCCCTTTTCTGCGTATTCCTATACTTTATGGTTTACAACCTCTACCCTGTCATTTACCACATGTTGAATCAAACCCTGTTCATACAAACTCATCAAAATACACGGGAGGAGTGATAAAAATGAACATGTCCATTATATCCACTTTTAAATAATTAAGAGATGTAAGCAAACTGAACAAAAAAAACACACATTTCCATGTCGGCAAAGAAATACAGATTGCAGAAGCAAATGACCTAGTTTATTAGACAGTTTCCTGTTGGCAGACATTTACCTTCTTGTTGCTTTTTATTATAATGTAGGTGTTTTTTTTCCAATAATTGTTCAGGGTTAGATGGTTTCTAAACAGCACATTGTATACTCCAAGGTCTTGTTAACAACCCTGAGAGTTTCCTCTTCACTTTCCATTTAGTGCAGTCTTTAACATCTCATGTCTAGAGTCTGCATAACAAATTAATCTGTTGCATATACCTGAAGGCTAGCAGCACAGTGAATTTCCATTGATATGCCTTTTGCTATGAGATCCCTTTTTTTTAAAAAAAATTGATTTTAATTTTTTTTCATTTTGCCACCTAAGCATGTAGAGGACAAAATGAACAAAGACAGCTTTGTCCACAGGTGGTGCCAAAACTGACAACTGAGGTTCCTTACAGGAGCTTTAACCAGTCCATGTTTTCAACCTTTAGTGGATTTTTTTTTTTTTTTGGACTTCCTGAGTTAAAATCATAGATCAGTATTAACATTTCTTTTTCACATCAAATCTGTAACCTTGACCACATCCACATCGTTTAATCATGACTTAGCCTGATATGCAGACCAGACCACCTCACCAGCCTGAATAAAGGATGGAGAGTGCAAGATAGCCCTGTTTAAGAACAAAGCTCTATTAATAAAAACACACTAAAATGAAAATATGCCATAAATATGACATCCCTGCTGATGCATGTTGTAAAAGGCTCAGATCACCACAGTGAAACTGCTCAGATGTTATATTACCAGTTGTGACTGTGGAGTGAATTTGCTTGAAATTGAATGTAATTTTTCTGGATTGTGTATTTATTTCTACCCCATCAACCATTATGTTATTTGAGGATGAATCATTTTCGCCTTCTGCAGTTTCTGTCTTTTTGTCAGTGGTTGCAGTTGAGGTTGGAAAAGATGACTGAGTGTGTGTGTGTGTGTGTGTGTGGCGGCAGATATTGGATGTATCTAGCAAGTTGTTTTCCTTCTCGAGAAAATAAAGGATTTAATGGCTGACCAGTGTGGAGAGTGACGGAGGCCTAATGCATTTCATGGTCCATTTCATCCCTATGAGAGCACCCATTGACAAGACTAAACCATTTCTTATCTTTATGATATTTCACAATGAGCATGACATTTGATCCCAGACCAAAACTCCCACACACACACATCAGTACACACATAGAGTACACACTGAAGCGCTCTTAAAATAATTTTCCTACTGTTTAATGCAAAATATGAATGAATAATCACACCTGCTAACGTTTGACAAAACACGTAACCATCTTAATGTGCATCCTGACACAAATCTGCATCTCTCCCCTTTTCAGCCGTCTCTCCCCCTGCTCCATGCTTTAACCTGTTCTCAGGTGATAGATACTATTTACATGGCAGAGGAAGTGCTGTGAATGCTATGAGTAAGGCACCTGGGCGCTGGCAGGCAAAGACAAAGTGCCTCGAGATAGAAATGTAACAGCACTATCTATCTGGGTTATTAGAGTCCCCCCTCAGGATCCTTTTCCACAGAACACCGGCCATTATGTAGGCCACAGAGAAACAATGCAAGAAAAAAAAAACCTCTCGAGCAGTGGTAATACAGCAGAAGAATTAACTCCTGAGCCCCTACCCCCCTTAGCAAATCAATTAATCAGCTGCTTTTATACTAGTACACTATCATGAAAATCACATTGCAATCATTATTACTCTTACTTTCACGGGTTAGATAAAACTGGATGATATACGGGGATCAGCTTTCTGGGAAAAAACAAGGTTAACTTTGATTCTGTAGAACTATTTTTTTCCTTGAGAAATCACACAAGTTATGCCACAGGCAAACTAAGCAGGAGAAAGTTTTTTTTCAGACAAAAGTACTCTAGGCTGCCGAATTATAACGTGCTATTGATGCTCTGAAAGAGGGTTGGCATGAATTGAAAAGAGACAGCAGGAAAAATGAGAAGCGCGGCGTCAACAAAATGAATGTGTGTTTGCACCAATGTTTGCATGAAGAAGTAGACTGAGACAGCAGCTGAAAGTCTGTAATTGATCATGTTGCAGCCTCCCTGGCTCTCGCTTTGAATGTTCAAAAAGATTAGTCTTCAGGTTGATGGATTAAAGCGAGGTGGGAGGGGAGGGAGGGGTCTGTGAGCAGCAGAAAAGAAATGAAACATGTGTGCGCTAATCCTCCGTAGGTTTGTAAGTGTGATATAATGGCACATAGCTAATGGAAGAGCGATTGTGTGCATGTTCTTGTGTTAGCTGGTTTTGCCCCCAGCACTCTGCTCTGTCCCCAGATCCTTACTGTTTACTTTTAGATATTGAATTAGCAGGTTAAAAATCTCATTAAGCAGCCCCCCTCTACCCTGTACTCCACACCTTCTTTTAATCAGATAGTTTTGGTGCTTCTTGTAAAAGATCTCCACAGTGAGTTCAGCTGCCTTAACTCACCTGCAATGCAATTATGGACATGCAGGTTGATGAAATCAGGGTGTAAAACAAACCTGTGTGTGTGGCTTGAGTTCCACACAAACAAACAAACACTTACACTACACAGGTGCTGGCATATGATCACACAGAAATATCCTCCTGCTGTTGGTACACATGACAGATTAAAGGCAACAACCTCCCACATACCAAAACCTACCTTTGCCCAAACTGTAAACAAGCTCGGAAATTTGGTGTGTGGGAAGAGATATTCTTTCATATATGCACATACAAGCGCACACACCAACTAGTCAGCAGAGCTAAGCAAAGACAGGAAAGTCATTAAGGGAGCATTTAATTAAGGCCAGGAATAAGGTCAGTGTTGGAAGGACAAACATATTCTAATAAAGTGTGGGTGTGTGTTGCACAGGATCCCACAGCGCTCTAATACATCAGGCTGGCCCGCGAAGACCACAGCTCAATTTTAACCTGCTATTTCTATGCAGATTAAAAGCTCATTCATCAATTCCCCTGCACTCTCCTTTTGATTATGTGTGGCTCCTCTTCTCTTCTCCTCTCTTTTTCCCTCTCCCGCTGTTCCCTTCTGACTCTATAATACCACAGGAACAAATGTGCACCCATATTCTTAATTAAATCAATCTGCAGGGGGCCAGCAGGTGCATCCGCTCACCTTTGCTGCGACTCGCTCAGGTCAACACAATCGAACCGACCTTGATCATGCTAATCTGTGGCTGCGTACCTGCTGGACCAACACTCAGACACAGAGCGAGTGGAGTCAGGTGTCGGTCGGTGACAAAAAGGGTCAAAGAGGACCCGTCCGCCATGTGGAAGAGAAGCTGACAGAGAGACTAACGCCTGAAATATACTCACCTCTAGGACCAAAGTGTGCGCCGCAGCTATTACACCACGGTCAGATTAGCTTTCTTAATTAGGTTACACACTGTTCCAGTAATGTATACGCTTTGATAATGAGGACAGCTTTTCCAGACACGTTCTTTTACACTGCAAGTATTCATGAGTTAATCTTCTAGGGATAAACCAGGAACAAGGGGAAGCTTTTCCATACAGAAAATGGGGTTTGTGGTCACCTGGACTTTGTCCCTTTTGGATGGTAATATTTAGGTGTTAGGTTTTAACTTCTAGAAATTTTAGCTCCAATTAAACTTCTCTCTTTGGTTCAAATAAGCTTTAAAGACTCTCTGAACTTTGAGGTCAAAATGTTAGAAAGTTAAAGTCTGAGCCATGCTGATACCTCTCCTCCAATTTATTTTATCGAATAATCTGAGTAAAGAATCTAATGTGGTTTAAAGGGGTAGTTTTCCAGTGTTTAATTGGGGGTTTATACGAAGTGCTTAGGGTAATACCAAGGTGGGGCCTTGGTCATTCCAGCCCCTGTGTCAAGAAACTTAGAACTGGCGTGGTAACAAAAGCAGATGTCCCAATCCTGATCCAAGTTTCATGACAAGATCCATGGCCATCTACTGCTCAGTCCGAGTCACTGTGCAAATGTTGGCTGTAAAAAACATGGCACCATTACTTAAAATTTCTGTAAATGTCTGCAAGAATCTATTGCACAATAAGTTTCGGTCTTGCCAGAAGTAATGCAATACAGCAACCCTGCAATTCTACGAATGAAATTCAAGCACAGCAGTTCTTTCCGTGGCCAAAGGATTCAAATTGTCTGAAGAAACTTCTCAAACAATCCCTGATACATAATCCACTTCTCTCCTGTTCATCCATTTATTCAGTTTGTTCCAAACACTCAGGGTTTTGGCAAAATATGGTTAATTACACATGCGAGCGCTCAGTAACAATACCAATCAGACAGAAAAATATGATCCAGAAAAGCCAGACAGAGTAAAACATCCAAGAGAGACTAGGCTCATCACAAAAATAAAAAAAAAATTCAAAGGAGCTTATAAAGAAGTCAGATGGTTGTTATAACTGTGGAAAAGTTCTCACAGTGTCATTATTTTACACAACTTTCTTGAGAAATCGTGAGTACACACAAATAAATAACAGGGAATGTAGACTGGCCAGATGGCATAGCAAGGTTAAGCCAGGTCAGCTTGTATTGTGAGACCACTATCCTATTACTATGATATTGTTGGCCCTGCTGCAGTGTTGTAGCGGTCTAGTTCAAAACTTGGACTCTGGGAGTTGTTGGACTTGAGCTTTGATGAACTGGTTTTGGAGTTCAGCTCCAGATTATAATTGATAAACTATTTAAATGTTATATTTCCTTTGTTTAATTTTGTTGTGGCCCTAATACTTTATATACATGCAAGGGCTGGTGTGTATGTTCACCTGCATGCTCAATCTTGGCTGTTCATTCAATAACAGGTCTTGACAGGATACCAGGAATAGTGTGTTTCACTCTCAGATATTTTATTGCAAATATAATACAAGCAAAAGGCAGTGCAAGATTTTCTAAATGTAAAAGAATCAAAGAGAAAGTGGGTCTGATCTCAAACTTCTGTTGGCCAGCTGTTTGCTAACAGTAATATCAGCCTCTCAGATGATGCAACCACTGAATCTAAGATGTTTGGTTGATTAAAATTCTGAGTATAGTGTGTGGGTTGCAGGTAGGGTTAAGAATTGACCAATGTAAATGCAATGCACACTTGTGCAAAAATGACATCACCAGGGTGTGCAAAGCAAGTCATATGACCTGGAACACGTCACGCTGTCACCACCTCCTCATTTTACAGGACTAATCTGCTAGGAACATTTATCATTTAAATGCAGCTTCTTAGTGAACACGAAAGCTGTACATGCATACACTGAAGAGGGAATGAGTTTCCATTTCATCATAAATTGTCTTCTTACTTAGATTAAATATAATTTCAAACACTGTCAGAAATGGTTGGTCAAAGATATCGTCCTCTACTCACAGAAAGCACGCACAATCTTTGGAGTTAAAATCTGTACAATTATCAGTGTATCTTCATTATTGAAATAACAATTGAGGTGCAAATTTAGATCAATGATTATGCTTCATTCTTTTGAGATGTCTTGGTCTGACATCCATTCCTTTAATTCGGATATCTTCATTTATAAGCTTTTAATGTGTAGTTGCATTAGATTTCTCACTTTATGACTTTCTTGACTAAATTTTTATACTTGTTCGCAAAAATGACAGTGAGCTGTCATTTCAAATGGCTCACATGTAAGTTATTAAGTTTTGGGTCTTCTGTAACAAACAGAACTCATGGTGCTTTAACACGCTGATTCATATTTGTTCGTGGGGTTGGGACCATAACATGAAAGTTAAATGTTGTCTACTCTCCTTGGACCCATATCCGGTCTGAACACTGAACTGCAATTAAGTTGAATTCATTTATTTCAAAAATGATGGGGATTTGTGCCAGCCAACTGAAGCAAAATAACCGAGGGTGAACCAAGGCCAAAAAAACAAACAAAAGCATCTGTCTGTTCTCAAAGTGCTGGCGAACCCTAGGTGAAACAAAAAGACATTCACTTAACCTAACTCCCTGGGATGCAGCATAACAGGAGGAAACTGCAAAAGAAAATGGCAGCTCTACAGCTTCAGTGCCATTTACAAAAAGTGCAGTGCTCTATCTGTGAAATGAAAACACACTCTTACAGCAAAACAAAAGGGTTTGGAGGCCAAGGACAGAACTGCCAGGCAGCTGAAAAACAGACAGATTACCTCCCATTACCTATACAAAAAAATGAAAGATGTAAAATATCCTTTTGTTCATGTAAGTGGGCAACAAAACAGACAATGTGGAAAACAAACTGATATGGGGTGTGTAGAAGTGCCAATTCAATAGAGATTATGACGGAGATGATAATCTGTATTGCCTGATAGACTTCTCGGATTCACTTTTATGGGTAAGAAATAAAGTTGAGACTTAGCAAATTGTCTTTGTAATCATGTAGGACAACATCATACATCTTATTGAAGCCTTGCAGATTGAATCAGTCTTGCCAGTGAAACTTCAGGAGAGTCTGTCACATTGGCTTTAGCAGAGTGTTCCTGAGACTCTGTTTCTGTTTTATAATTGAGTAAGTAAGCACAATAAAACAAGAGCTAAATTAAGTTTCAGTCCCTGTTTAGTTTCACTTTGCTGCTCACTCGATTTCTCTCCGTCTCTCTTTAACTCTGTTGAGCAGCAAATGGACAATCACTTGAATACGCTTGTTTTGGGCGGATGAATAGAGAGAAAACGACTGCCTGATCCCAAGCTTTACTCTACCTGTAAAAAGAGTGAATTACGTTCAGTGAGGCTCTATGAAATTACTGTAAAATGATTCAGTGTCATGGCATTTCTCCTGCCTTGACATTGACTATTATTGAGGCATTTGGCATCTGTCCATTTACTTCCAAACATCCTTGCTAGCACTTGGTAGAGATATGCTAAATGAATAGTGAGTTACATTGTACAAAGCTTTTCAAACAGAGTTGACTGCAGATGTATGATAAACTGAGTTTATTATAATCTTGAAAAATCCAATGTTACAAAATTATAAAAGATATTGTGTAGGTGAAGTATACAGCCTACTTGCTTGTTGACTAAATTGATCGTATTTATGTGATGCCTGTGGGTGTTTTAAACCTCTGCCTTCACTTAGAACCTTATTCTGCCATAAGGTCAACTTCTTGACTTTTCTATACACCCCTGTAAATGAAAAGCCTCTTTGAGACCCATGCAGCTTCTGTATGAGTCTTTATAAAACAAGCTTTAGAGAAAAGCTATACCTGGACCTCAGCTGTGGTGAGACATATTATGTTTTTTTTTGCCATTTTTTATTGTTTTTTACAGACCTGAGCTCCTCTTACTCTATGAATGCAGTGTCTTAAGCAAGTGTGTTGCACATATAAAAACAAAGCAATAATCACAATGATAATGTTAGCATATGCAGTACACACATCACAAGGCATGATGTTAGTCGTATGATCTAAAGCCCATCATGCCATCACCGTCATTTTACGTGATTTATCAAGGATAACAGCTCCTTGATATTACTTTGATGCCAGCCTCTCACTTCAGCACACAGAAAACTGACCACTGGGCACACAATCTGTAGCCAATCTGTGTGTATGACAACATAACGCAATACCGCTACTGTCACAGACATCCTGGTAAAGGCTTGATGATGCTTGTTAATGTTGTAGGAACACATACAAACTGCTAAAACCAACATCTGCTGGTGACTCATGTTAAACATAATTTCAAAAATGGACAGAAATTATTGATGCCGAGTAAGTCTGTCTGTCCTAATGTGTTGTTCCTCTTGTGTCGTGCTCTCTCCTCTTCATGCGTCTCAACTTTTCCATGCAAGTGTCAGAGGGGCTGGACACAGTGTTTAGATTAATCTTTCATTGAAAAAATACATTGTTTATGAAGAGGGGAGACACCATAGAAATGAGCTAAGAGGTGGCACATCCATTTAAAACACAAGCATTGGCTATAACAGGCACAAATAAGCTCAGCAGGACATGGTGCTGACTGGCTGCACTTTTTTGACAGTTATACTGTATATATTCATGGTTAGCAAAAAATTTTCCAAAGGAAAAAAAAAAAAAAGAAATTTATAGGAGAAAACTCACACATGTTATGGGAAAGAGGTATCACTATCACTACTATTGTATACAAGAGGAGAAAGTTCCTTGCAGGAGCCTTAAGGAACAACTATATTCTCCCTGTTTGCCCTAAAATCTTAAGTAGCACCAGTATATTATTGATACAATGTGTAAAAGAGCCCTAATGTGCTATGTATCATGATACACACTGATTTGGGATAATGGCCATACTCAACACAGAATTTATTATAACAGTTGTTGTGAAACAGTACTTAATGTGCACAAGTCTTATGATCTTCTGAGCCTACGGAAAAGTTTAAATTTTTATTGAATCCACTGAATGTCCAGCTGAGTTGTACCATCTGATTTTGGAGTTTGCAATCGCCTGAGGTACCGCTCTTGTAGTTGAGCTCAGACAACAGTAGTTTTCAGAGTTGTGAAGTAAGGTAATCTACTCATAAACTGTGTCACCCATCGTCATTGGTCACTTGTTTTCTTAAACTGAGTCTCATCAGTCAATTAGCACACCACAAGGTTCATTTACTAATGAGTATCCCACCTTTTTTTAATTACAAATATATGGTTTTTGTCTGCATCACCAAGTATCCCAACATGCTCTGTGCAGCAAAACATGACACAGTTTCACTCGGATGTCGGACCAGACAGAATTATCAAATCATTTTGTGACCCCAAAGGTCAAAGGCCAACTCGACTGCTCCACTGTATTGTGTATTTGAGTTGCATTTTTGTAAACATTGTCATTCCTCTTTGTGAGGGAAATAGTCTCAGTTTTTATGTACTCACAGTGATAATTGTGGTCAAAACTAAAGGCCTCCTTCTGCCTCTCAAACATATTAAATAGATAAGTAAATCCACCTTCTTGGCCGTGGTTAGTCTGTAATTGATTCTGAAGAACACTGATGGTGGTGGTTCTTTAAGTGTGCTCGTAATTTAGTTTTATTCATTGAGTCCTACATATAGCTGTATTATATTCATACTTATTCTGCGGTTCACTTGAACTCCACCTCTATGCAGCTTTTAGTGCTATTGATTTGGTCCTGCAGTCCATAAACATTTTCTAAACTTTAACAATGAAACTTAACGACAAGTTTTGAAGAGTCAAGTGAACCCCTGCTCAGGGCAAAGCACTCAAATTATTGATCGGTGATCATGTGATAAAGTAACAGTAACATCTTACACCCTATATTAGTCATTTCCAAGTTAAGAGTGTTGAGAAATCACTGAGTTCGTGCTGTGTATTGTTGTCATGCCTGCTTTTGGATTCGCCTCTTTGTGCTTATGCATCACTGTGATCAATGTTTAACCATCACAAGGGAGGGTGGGGGTTGCCAGTCTCTGTCACTGTAATTTTGTGGGTCCACTGACTGAAAAGTTGTTGCTCTGGTCATACAGTATGTGGAGGAAGGGGAGAATTTGTCTGCCAGCTTAATATAGTCAGTGTCTCCTTCCTCATGGAGAAGGAAGCAGAATTTTAAAGTAGTGTTAAAACTAAGCCCTGACTGATAGGGTCAACTTTTGACAAGTCCCTTTTGCTGTGTTACCTCTTGCTTTTCTGCAGCGGACATAAAGACCCTCTTTATACAAACAGAGTAGATTTAAGATATCTAAGATGTAGATGTGGAAAGCCGGTCACTGTTTTTCTGTTTCCTTTTTAGTTTTAAGACCCAGTTTAAACTCCTCCTTTCTCTTTTCTCTATCATTAGCTTAGACAATATTCACCCTGGATATGTTTTTAGCATAAATTCTTGAAAATTTATTATGTATTAGCTGGTAAAATAAAAGGGGGAATATTTTAACCAAAAATTTTCTCTCTTCTCTATTATTAGCTTAGACAATAATCATCCTAGATACGTTTCAAGCTTTAATTCATGAAAATTTATCATGTAATAACTGGTAAAATAAAACAGCACAAAAGTTTATAATTTTGGCAGAAAATGAACTAAAATCTCAGGCATAACTGCTGTAAAGAAATTCTGCTCAAGTTTTACACAATGATTGTGTTAGCACCATTTTCTTACTAAAATCATACCAGATAAAACAGCCTTTTTCTTCTCTAAATTGGCTCCAATCAATCAAAGAGAAACTAATAGCCCAAGCCGTGTAAGACTGAAAAGAAACTGTGACACAGCATGATCATCCAATAGGTAAAATTTACTCATGCTTAATGAGAAAACAGTATTTGGTTATATAAAACTGTTTCTTACCAGTGGTGATCAGATTATGCCTGGTGTTCATTGTGAATAATCATACTGCAATCATAATAAAGGTGCACCCTAAGGTGCAGCACCACTTGATTATTTGTGGTAGAAATGTGTCCTTATTATCTGTACATGCTCGAAATTCTTTTGATTCATGCTGCAGTTTGATAATATCTCTGAGGGGTTTGCAGATTGAGCGGTGTGTGACATGAACTCTGATCTTGATCCATGTATAGTAAGGTCAACTTCAAACCGATGACTCAGCCTCTTCAACTACAAGAAAAAGAATCAATAATTCTCTGAGTGATGTCTTCTCAATTTACCAACCTCATATCACACTGTCCACTTTTTTACTCAGCGAGGAGTAAATCATGAACGAGCAGATGTTATCTTAAAAATCAAATGTGTTTAACTTGTTGTGTTTTACTTGTAATAAAACATTAGCCTTTGCTTCCCAACAAGATAAAACTCATGTATTAAAGAAAAATTAATTCGGCAATGAACCAAACAGAGCTCTATGTGTGCACAAAGGATCTGGCTTTTGGTTCACAGAGGCAGACAAACTGAATATCTGATTTTTTGCCTTTTTTCTCCCTTAAAATATTCATAGTACTGATCATAATACTCATTTTTTCTTTAAAAACAAAAAATAGGCTCTTGGATAAAAATGTTGCAGCATTTAGTGAGGACTGTTAATATTCTTTGTAGCAATTCTACTGATGTAAAATAAGAGTAATAAACTCCAATTTACATGTTTCTCTTTGATGGCCTAAATATTCTCTTAGTGAAGAATACAAATCAACCCAATCTGTTCGACTTCCAGAAAAGTATACACTTATATGACTGGCAGTTTTTTATCCGGTGGGGATGACAAAGCTTTATAATACATCCTGGGAAGAATTTAAGACTTCTTTGAAAGGACATGCTCCAGCAAGTTGTCAGAGACAGAAGCTTTCACAAAGATGTCAACACAGCTATTATTATAGTTTAGAATATGAAGCTTTACTTCAATTTTTTTAATGGAGTCTACTGAGAAGCTCACTGAGTCAGTCCCGTCTGTTTTCATCAATCCAGAGTGGATTTGGATGATTTCAGACATCTTTTGCAATTGCATATTTGTGGATTCACTAATATATGCTCATGTCTTGGCAACCTGGGCAAACTGTTTTGTTGCCATATTTTTTCATTATTTCAAACCAGTAAGTATGAGTTTAATTTCGTCGTAATGAGTTGCTGAGGGGAGCCTTTCTTTGAACTGCTAAGACTTATCTTGATATGCATGGTAATACACAGTGAGGAGTCCTGCGTGTCTGAAGCTATAAAATCTTAAAAGATCCAGTAAACTTCACTGCCCATGAGTCCCAGGGATGCACCTCATTTTTCCAAGGAGAAATGATGTATTGCTTGGCCTGAATTTCAGTGCAGTGTGACATAGGTATTAGATTGCCATGAGCCTGGCACTTCCTATATCATACAATGCAGTACACATTTACAATATTGTTCACCTTGCCTCGTGTTAAAGATAGCAAATGTCTCCGCCATTGTCACATGGATGATGGGAAAAGCTACATCAGTATGAACCACTTGTGCTCCAGCTCACTCTCACCTAGGAGTGTATTGAACAGGGGAGGTGACTGTCTGACAACAGACAACCCACTGGTGCTCACTTCTGGGTCTTGGCTTGTAATCCAAGTGAGTGATGACACCATTGTTTGTCTAAAACCTCCACGCTGCTAAATGCTAACATACTCATTCTTGTGTCATTCAGTGCGTTTACATGCACAGCTTAATTGGACTGAGCTCATAATTCCTTTTTTTTTTCTTCACCGAATCGGACTTCTCTCCTTGCCAGTGTATACATGCAGCTGATATAATTGAATTATTGATGCGAATATGTCCTCTTTCCCAAAACTAGGGGGCGATATGGGTCTTTTCAGGAGTGCTGTTTCTGACACCATACAACTGTCAACAACAACAGCAGGTCTGTGCTAGACGTCAGAAGTGGCTACAACTGCTGCTGGGCATTTTCGAGCAAGAATAAGGAGTATCATACGCGGTTGTTTTTGTCCTACATGATGTATGCACTACTTTTTCTGCAGATTAGGTGCACGCTGCTCCTCTTCTCTGGTGTTTTTGTTCCAGAGTTACAGGGGCATGGCACATACACATACATTGTCCGATCATACTCCGACTACACTGGTTACATGGAAGAGAAAATTCTACCATTCAAATCGCATTATCAGGGTGTCTTAATTGGAGTTCTCAAACTCCGATCAAAGTCAGACTTAGATGTTTACATGCCCTTCAGTTGTCCGTTACTAATCGGAATAAGACAATAATTCAGTTTTCTCGTGTCATGTAAATGTACTGACTAATGGTGCAAGCTAATACTAGCACGTGTGCTTTAGAATAGCTCAACACAGTAACAGAGTTGTTTAACACTTAATTCGCAAACTCTGATGATGGCTAAGAAATTCGTACTGCAGCACACATAGTAGAGTGATTCGAAACGTTGCTAAGGTGCTCCATGGTAGGGAACAAAAAAATCCAAAAATAGGTGAAAGAACTGAAGCACTCTAGAAAGAATGAAAAGCCTTTAGTAAATTTCATCTCAGGTCATGTAAAAGAAAAAAAACATAGATACAACCCAAGCAGCCCAAACACCCTTTGTTTCATACAGCGCTGGAGCGAAAAGTTCTTTGGAGCAACACCAGACTGTTTGTTTCACATCATCACTTCTGTTCATACTCACACTTGCTTTAAAAAGTAAAGTATGTCTGCTGGTTATAATTGAATCACACTACAATCAAACACAAGCTAAACTCTCTAAATCTTAAGAGGACAAATTCATTTGGAGTCCGCGTGAATCATGCAAGAGGATGTCAAAGAGCTGCACTCCCAAATCAAACAGTCATGCACACATGAGCCTGTGGGGCTACAATACCAGTACTCAGTGTTTCTATATTTATCTTCTCTGTTTTTCAAAAAACAAACTGCTGTCTGTGTGACAGTGTTTGTTGGTGCCACACATGTTTTCTTTTTACCTCAAAGGGTGTGTTATTTTGACATCCTCTGACTTTTGTCATGAAGTGGTCCACTGATTAAAGTAAAGGACTTTATCACTGGCGATTATTCTGCATATGGCCCACATATAATTACATCCTCACAGGCTGCAAAGTTGAACATACAAGCAGAAAAACATTGTACACAAGTGCTGTGAAAGCGCTTACAGAAATAACTTGCATTTACATCTACGCCTCTTCAGCACCCTCTTGCATGAATTAGACTCTTGTTTGAATCTTATTTATACTTGTGAGATTTGGCGGGGATACTCGTACCATATTTACCACCAGATTTTTCTCAAGAAATAGAAATTCTACTGGGGACCCATTCAATTTCCTGAAACCCACTCAAATCAAAACTTGAGCCCTGCGACTCACTTCACTGAAAACCTAGCAGCATCACTGGATGCATAAAAATCACACACAGTTCATTATACGGCTTCGAGTTAAAGATCATATTTGACCACTCTGAAGTCATGACATTAAAGATAGAAAGCACAGGAGCTTCAAAATGTAACACAACATGTAAAAGCTAATGAGGATCCTGAAACTGCAGTCAAACTGAACTGTGGTGTAAAATGTTTTCAAGCTTTTTTAAAAGTTTGCTTTAACCTTTGAAGCACAGCACCTTTTGGAGGAAAAACAAAGGAAAGCCTACAGCTTTTTTTATTAAAGTACCCTGACTTTATATTTGAGTTAAAGTTGGAAAGTTCAACATTTTAATGAAGTGATTACACAAGGTGAATGCCGTACCCTTTTCATTAAGTTTGAAGTAACAGTAAATGCTGTCAGAGGTAGGATTTCTAAAACTGGATCCTCTGAGTTTTTTTATTTTTTATGATACTGCACAATCCTGCTGCCTCCTTTTGATATATTTTAAGGATGATAAGAAGTCGAGGACAAAAGAGAGAAAGAATTCAGTCTTTGAATCTCTAAGAAAATTCTCCAAACAATGACAGTAAGCCGAGCAGTAGAGAGAACTCATGTTACTCTTACTGATCTTATCTTGTTAGCGACGGCACATGTTTGCTTTTGAATCATGCTGCTCCTGTAACATACGCTCTAAAATCAAGCCGAAGTATCATAGTACGACATGACGTAGACACTCTGTTAAATTAGCCGGTATCATTTTGTATGTGAACAGTCACTTTTTTTAAACAACAGTGCATATTTCAGAAAGGTGTCGATTTCTGTTTTGTCTTTTGAGAGTTGAGTTTTCTCCCTGCGCCATAGATTAGCATTATTTTGACAAACATACACAGTATGTGTGGTGGATTTGTTTTCTTTCTCTGCTTTGCATTTTGTGCGCAACATTACCGCTCTGATAAAACAAAACAAAACAAAACAAAAAAATCTATCAAATTGGCATTGATCCCATTCAATTACTAATCATATGAATCCTTGAACATGCATGATTAGTACCCACACATCCCCAGAGTATGCACTACACCTACACTGATGAGTTGGTGTGTCTGCTTGGCACACTTCAGACTCAAAAACATATCTGATGTAGAGATTTCATTAAAATTTCAACCGGGTACGAGGCTCTGCTTATTTATCTGATGTGAGGTTTTATGTGCTGCACGTTTCTACAGTATTGCATCCACAGATTGAACTCTCAGCACACTGGATTTCAAGGTTATCATTGCGTAACAGCTTTTAGATGAGCTACTCAGAGTACGATGGCGGTGCTTCATGTGGACAGTTTATCCTATGAGAGTGTTTTCGCTTTCAGGACATCGGTCCAAGAAGCCTTGCAACCTTTCTCTTTAATAATCAATAAATCAAACTTAAGCTGAGGTGTGGTGCAACATGGAGGACCTGACTTTCATATTTCTCCATGTTCTTTATTCTTCCGTGGCAGAGCACACTCTCTGGAAAGGAAAAAAAAAAGAAAATCTTTGGTGCAAAACAAGAAAATATGTATTTTTTGCTGTTGTGACTTTAGGTTTGGCTGTGTGGTAGTAATATGGTGGAGTCACCTGCAGAGAGTGTGCAGGATGTGAATAGCCCTAGCAGGAGCCTGCACAAACACACACGATTACAGTTAATATGCACACTCCTGCGCCGCTTGAAAAGAGACATTTGGAAAACTGCAGACCACTGTGATAAGGGTGGATATGACAGCTCTTCCTTTGCCTCAATCCCTCCACCTCTCTCACTTTCTGTTAGTTCTCTCTCTCCGTGTCCCTTTCAACACCTCTCCTCCTCTGTCTATCTCTTCTTCTTTCTCTCCCTCCGCCCGCTCTGCCACCTCTCCTGGTGATGGCTGTCCCCGACACCTCTGTTCACTCAGCCAAATGTCACATAACAGAAACTGAAATATCAACTTGGCAGTCGATATGGCAGAAATGATGGGGTGGGGGGGAAGGTGCAGCTGTCTTGTTGTCCTTAAAGGTGCTCTGAGCATCACTGAGTGTTGGACTCTGTGGCACCTTGTGGAGTGATGACAGCCGTGCAGCCAGGGAAAAGGGCAGAGAGGAACCTTTAACTAATTATTGTCTTTGCTCTATAGCAGCCAGTCTTTTGCTTTGTCGGGCAGTTAAATAACAGTCTGTGCTGACCAGCAAGTGAGGACCAGTCTATTTTTATCAGTTCAGAGGAAATTAATAACAGAGCTTTTTTATTGTGAAGTGCTGCTAATTTTTTTTAGTTTGGTCTTTCAGGTACTTCTTGCTTCTCATTCACCCTCAGAGTCATGTTTAATAAGTTAAATAAGGGGGTGCTGGTTTAGCTCAGTGATTAAGCTTTGTCTCCCATGAGGTTGCAGCCCTCAAAGAGGGTGACCATCAGGGATGGGCCATAAATCCTCATTCACAATAAATCGTCAGAAAAATCCTCCATAATAAATATTTGCCATCTCACGATAAATATGATAAATGCAGGTTGATGACATAAGCGTGAGCGATGGAGTCGCAGCCGTAGCCCACACAGAGCAGAATAATAAACAAACAAACAAACCTGGCCGAAGGTAATGAAGATGTTTCTGAGCAGCTAGTTACTGAAAGAGGCTCCACATGAGGGATTTCCTTCAAGACTTGGGTTTAAATGAGTGCAATCATTGGACTCTACATTGGACAGTAGATCTGCTGCTGTTCACTCTCAAGAGTTTTCAACAAATGTTGAAAATGTTTTCACATCTGAGACTTGATTGATGTCATTCATTTTCTTTATAACCGCTCACTCAAACTTGTGGTTAAGTATCTTATTTGGCAACACCAACTGGTGTTCTCAAGACAAAAGGAGTCAAAAACGTAGATTGGAATTATAATAATTTTTATCTGGACTTTATCGTCAAAATGGCAAATCTTATCATGATCATTTTTTTAGCCCCATCCCTAGTGACCATTGACCTCATAACATTCCTCACTCTCTTGTCATTGTTAGCTACTTTGTCCACCATCCTCCTTCATTGAAACATTAAAGTCCCCCCGAAACTGTGAGGCACTTTTGCTTTGTGTTGATCTTGGCGCCCCCTGTGGGTGAAGTTTTATCTCATGTTTTCGCAGTCCTCATTCTCTACAGTCATAGTGTTTTTGATAAATTAAAAAAATCTCATCCTCTCATCTTTTACTGGTCAATCTTGTCACTTGCTGAGAACCTTTAAATGTGGAAAATATAACAGTATGTCTCTGCACTGTGCTGTAAACCTCTACATCTTACACTCACTCTCCAACAGCATCTGTAAGAAATAAAAACAACTGTATAATCCATTATCCTGCCATTGGTTTTTGATTTTGCAGGTCACTAACTGTTACCACTGTTATATCCAGTTTCATAACCAGTGAAAGCAGCACAGAGAAGCTTTAATTCCAATTAAGAATAATAAGATTTGTTGAAAAAAAACAAAAATAAATGTAAAAGTGATGCAAGCGTGACGTGGTCATACGTTAAATTTTCATATATAGTGGTCAGTGATCCTCTACTTTTAGGACTTTTAAGAGGCATTTTGTTTTAAATACCATTTGGAGACCCCAAAGAGGAAAGACATGGATGGGTGGATGGATAACTTGAAATGCTGTTATACTCACTGGTGAGAGAATTACTAGTCTGTCAAACTTGTGAATATTTCAATGATTGTAAGTTCAAAATAATTGTTAGAAGGTGTGTCTAATGTGTATCTCAGCCACCTGCCACAAACTCCAGTTAACAGCTATTAAAGGCCGTGATAGCCTTAATGCCACAATGCAGTACTACCAAGGTGTGAACAAGTACAGATGGCAGTAATAGTTTGTGGTTTGCAGTCTTGTAGTTCGGCTGTGATTTGATCTAGAAAATGGAGATAAAACTGTATGTTGGCTGTATGTGGTTAAATTAGCAGATAACCACTCCAGTACAGGCGTGTGGATGGTCCCCTGGACCAAGCCTGGTTGTACTTGCTCTATTTACAGCCACACTCGGCAAACCAATCCGATATTGTTCACTTGCTGACTCTGTGATCCTGTGTTTAATTGTGTGTAATGAATCGTGCTCGACTTCAAAGCTCCTGTGAGTAGTTTTTAACTGGCTCTTGAACTGAGACTGAAATTAACAGTGATGCCGCTTGATGGCCTATAAAAGCAAGAAGATTTACAATTTCTACAGTGCATTGTTACTTTTAGAGCCTAAAGATGCTGCAAAGGGTACATGTCTGACAAGGCAATTTACAGCACAGAGAAGAGATTTATTGTCTGTTTTTTTTAAAGACTTTTACATTCATTATGTAAAATTACATTGTTTAAAAAACATCAGTAGGAGACTTTGGTCAGAAATCAGAGTTTGCAAATGTAAAGGACAAGAGAAGCAGTCATGTGAGGGGTCTCATTTTATCTTCAAGGGATGCCAAAATTGAGACAAATTGTTGAAGCTCCTTGTTGGGGCTTTAACTGTTTTCTGAGTGTTTCCTGATCATTTAAAACCAGAAGAAGCAAGAGGTTTAAGAACTTTAGTCATATTTTCAGCTCATATTTAAACAACCAGGAAATTAGTTGTTTTGGAACATCTCTAAATGATGTATTGAGGGAAACTGTGCATGGTGGACGGACATGAAAAAAGTCCTTCGTAGACCTCCCTACCCCTGATCAGTTCAGTCTTTTCCTGCTACTCTTGCTCTTTCCACTACCATAATGCCATAGAAAGTCCTTAACAGAGTCCTGCACACTCAAAGGACTTCAGTCTCCTCTACTGGTGCAGACGACTGGCCCTCCATGAACAACCAGCATTGTTTACTTTTTCTTTTTCTTAAGTCTGTTAACCTTAGCTTTAAAATTCCTACTCTGATGGAGTAATTCAAAAAGTCCTGTATTATTTAAAAAACACAAATACATTACATTTGGCAAGATGTGGTTACCTTTAGTCCTTGTCAGCCAGATAACCATGGCTCTGCTAATAACGTATTTTCGTTATGCTGAAGAAAGCCATATTCATACTTAATAGCATTAATATTAATGGACATGAAGATCAGATCCTATCTTCTCAGCATATGCATGTTGTTAATATTAAGTAATGGGGAATAAAGAATTTACTGTCCACCAGGAATAGTGGATTAATTGTAATGTCATTCAGAATAGATGCACTCTCTGTATCCTTTTCCCTTGCTCTCCGTTTCTGTTCAGATATTGTGTTTCTGTAAGCATGCATCTTACTCAGTGTACTTTTTCCATACTTGCCCTGTACAGCAAATCACTGCCAGCCGTACCATGTGCAGTGTGCCGTCACAGATTTATATGGGAGGCAAATCAAGATGTGCATGTAAAATAGTCCTTTGCTTCTGCAGAGTTCTTCACATTTAGTTTGACTTCAGGAAATCTCAACCAAGACCTCGACAACAAGACAGCCTTGAATCAATACTGTGAAAAATCATTAATAATAATCAGAGCATTTATTGGCATCCTTACGCGAGCTATTAAGGAGTCCTGCCTTTTTTTTCACGCTGTCTCCATTTGAGGATCCAATTTGCTTTGACCTTTAATGACACAGCATGTAACTACTGGCTCTGGAGAGAGACATTAATAGACATGAAAAAACTATTACCAGCCTGCTCTACCTAGCTGCTAATAGCAGAGTATAGAAAAAGTCCCTGGCAGCAAGTCAGGCTGCAGCAGCTCCATGTATAATCCACTCTTGTGCTCATAATCTACGTATTTCTGGATTTCTTTACCTAAAATGCTTTTACTGTCATATCTTTTCAGCTTTATGAAGAAATCTAAGATCTCTCCATGCAGGAAATTGGAAGCGGTCTACTCATGGTAGTAATTTAGTCTGGGTAGTTTTACAAGATGAATTACAGCAAGCACACATTGTCCATTACTAAACATTATGAATACCCTTGTAAATATCTAATGTGCAGGGGGAAAAAAACAAAAAACAGGAAGTCTATTTATAGTTGGAGTATTTATCAAACTGCATGCCTTTGGAGCAGTTGTAATCTGATGTGAGGAGTTTCAATTGTAAAAATCAAACATGACGCTGGTTTGTCCTGACCCCTATCATGGCATGTCTTTGTCCATGGCAGGATCCTCTACATGCTAATTACGGCTCAGTTATTTGTGGAGAAGCAGCTCTTCCTCTTGTTTACTAATGAATAGCATGTGTGTTGCTGCTGTAGCCTTGATTAGAATGGATTAGGTGACCTCTCTTCTCTTCTGCTAGCATCCTCCAGCAGAGACCAAAATGCTCATCCATCCTGGCTATCAGGCAGTTACAGCTTTAATGTGCATCTCTGCCACATCCAATGGGACCTGGGCTGCTTTATCGGGTGCGCGCTCTCGCTCTTTTTACCTGCTGTGATGCATCTGCGATCACATGGAGCCTGTTCGTCTGATCGTGGAGGTGAAGTATGGCCAAAAAGGGATCTCAGCTCTTTTAAAGTGCACCACAGTAAGATACCTGAAGGGAGCATGTGACCTCCAGGGTCCTCCAATCCATGCACTATTGTTTTGTTCTGCTAATTAAGAAGCAGTGTTCAGGCTGATTGGTTTCCAGTGTGTAATTACTAAACCGTCTGCTGAGAGTGCTTTCCATCTGAGTGCCAGCCTCTCCCCCCGTCGACCGTGAGGAAACGATGTGAGAGCTTGGCCATGCAGAAAGCCAGGGTCATGAACCTCATTTACCCAAAACAGACCCAAGGATTGCAAACATAGATGAAAGAAGAGGAGAGGCCATGGCTGCACGCAGGGCAAGAGGGTGCAGCAGGCAGGTACCTGTGCGCTCAGATCTCTTGTCGGTGGCCGCTTCAAACAGTACATTTTTATATAGAAGAGATATCACAGCCTCAGTGCTCCCTCTAAAGGAAGCTCCGACTATTGAATCCAACCCCAGAAGAGAGCAAAAACTATGGCATGAGGATATTTTTTCCTTTTCTGCTGTCTGGACGCTGTTCAAAACTGGGAAGATACCAAAACTGGGTGACTCAGGAGTCAGGCCCAAAATATCATATCAGAGATGCCAAAAAAAATAAGCAGAGCAGTTGGCCACACTGTTTTAATAGTAGCACATTCGCAGTGATGATAGGCTAAATAAAGAAGTTTTCTTTCATATCAAAAAGTAAAGGGAACATGCTGCTCCAAAACGTCGAACTACAGTCAATAGCTCACGGCTGGTTTTCATTTCAATAAACATTTACCCCAGCCATCTCTGCATTGTAATAATGACACAATTGTAAGTGTCAAGGTGTCAACCACACTCCTCTCCTGCATGCAGGCAGGAACGCCACGTTCAGTCTGTTTGATCTTTACAATGCCGTTCAGTATTCATGAACCTGCTAAGCGGAGCAGAATATCTTTTCCGAGAATGCTTGCCATGAGCTGCTTCCACAGTATCACTGCTTAGAGGGACAAGCCAGCAAAGTCTGCCTTCCAAATGAACAGTGAACAAAGGAATGCTTGATTTTCCAGCTCTGGGTTTAAAAGCCCGCAGATGAGACCGGAAAGAGAGGAAAAGAGAGGAAATGCAGTTATCAGTCAAAGTGAATAATGAATACAATAAGTGATAAAACTGGAATGAAAATCAACCTATAAGAATAAGAATAACCATTATGTTACAGGGAAAACAGTGATCCAAGGCAGATGAATGGGTGTTTAATCTTCAAAGGCCTTATGCTCTAATTTACAATTTTAAAATCAGAAAATTGCAGTGTCTGAACAACTCCTACATCATTAGCAAAAATGAAAGAGCAAACTTTTTTTTTTCCTTAAATTAATTATTTCTTTTCTGTACTGATAAAAGATGTTGTTGTGCAGAAAATCTGATTTGAAAAGAAAGACAGTCCTTGGAGAGCTCTGGGATCATAACAAAAACAACTAATTGCAAAGAACTGTTCAGAGACAATATGCTTTGGATGACTGTTGTCATTGAAATTACATTATACAAGCACACTAACGTAAAAAAAAAAAAAAAAAAAAAAAGGAAACTGCTATGTGTCACTCACAGTTGGTAGCTCATACATTTACATGTCTGAAGCTGAATACATGTGCAGCCTTTCAGGTATAAAATGACATAGTTTTGCACAATGGTTTTCTTTCAGCTCTGTAATGTTATTATTGCCTCCGGCAGAGGAAGACATGACATGTCGGACCAAGAGAAAAGCTTAGAAGTCAAGAAACTGACATGTGCTAAATAACATCTTCAGAAATTCAATGGCTGCCTATTCACCATATTCATGTCACCCTAAGCCTAACAAGTTATCATTAAGTTGTCATGTTGTGTTGCTAGGTTTCAGGTTGTAAGTTGCATCATGTACCTGTACCCAAGTACCTGACAAATGTTAGATCACCTGTTCAACTGAGCAGGCACACAAAAGTTAAAAGTACAGGTTAAACCATGTCATATTTCATTTAACCTGTTAGACTAGACAACTATAGTGCATTACATTAATACCCAGCGGTGTCTTGATTCTTACTTGTCAAAACTTTTTAACAACAGTCACTGACTCTTGACAGCAAAACAATGCCAGAGACAACCCGATCCCTCACAGCGTTTCAAATTAAGATACATTTAAATGTCCTGAACAAAAACTTTTTTCTTCTCTTTTTCTTTCTCCTCTGATTAGCTAGAAGTGCTGGGCTCCAATTGGTTATTCCTTATGGCTGTGAAACATCATCACCTGTCAGGTTAGGGTAAGGGTTAGGAGATTCAGAAGTGCGATAATGTTCTGTAATGTTCTATTCGATGGACAGAGCTGACAGCCTGCGTTTAGCCTGAGCGTGCAATGACGTTTCCAGCTTTTCTAGCCAATAAGAGGCGAAGGAGGCAGGACTTTCCCCTATCATCCTCCAAAAAAAAAATATTGCGCCCTGAACATATCATATCTGTCTGTTGACATTGTTGCAAAATGTGTTAAAAATGTGTGAAGGTGAAAGAAAAGCCCTCAAAAATTAAACAAATAACCTGGTTTTGGCTAAAAACTTCATATTCACAATTTAAAGACCACTGAGAACTCTTTAAATACTAAAAAAATAATAAAAAAAAGAAAAATTGGAGTGGGGCTTAAAGGCTCTTCACTTTTGTTAAAACTGCAATGTGCTGTAACTTGATGGATTGGAGCCATATATAAGCAAAAAAATATAATAAATAAATAAAAAAAAGGAGATACAGGTCACTTTTGCCTACAGTAGGAATGTAGCCCAAGCTGCCAACAGCTTTAACTATCTTTAATCATAATTGGTAGAAACATTCATCTTAACAATTGAGACACCTGTTGAACTAAATCAGAAATGTCAAGATAAATATTCCCAAAAAAGATTGCCATGTGTGTATAAGCAATAAGTGTTCATCTTCTTTACACTTAAAAAAAATAAAAAAAATGTCTTCACCGGGTGTCATCAGCCTGAGTGTGAAAGATCTTAAAAATGAGGTAAAATTATGGGCATGTGCATTTCTGGCTGTACATTGAGTGTTGCAGTGGCCAGCGCCAGATGCAAAGTGAGTCAACAGGAGGTGGTTTGAGGTATACCTCTCTCACAGCATTGCATCATATCAAAGTGTGTGACTGAAAGTGCGAGAGGATGGAGATGTTATCCATCCACCCACTCTGACAACTAAGTGAAGTGCTTGAACTGACATGTGATCTAAACTCTACAACTGTCTCAATGATTATCAAGGCTACTTTTGTTCTTTTCCGTCATCTGAGTTGGGGGGGAAAAAAAATAAATTTAAGGTGGCTTGTTCAGACAGAAAGCCCTCATGATGCCCATAACTCCATCTTCGTCACAGCAGATGGCCACTCGTCGTACAGTGCTTCACACTGTTAATGGATGATGGTGATAATTGACCGAAGCAGTCCCTATATGACAGGTTCATCTAATGATGAATGTGGGAGAAGACAGCAGGTGGACAGCGTAGTTTGATATCTGCTTTCTCCCCTTTTATCACAGCGTGAGTTCCCAGCACAACATCCTTCCAGTGCTCAAGGGAACGGAAAAACACGGAAATCTTTTCTGTCTTTCACCGCAGTCTGTCTCCTTATCCTCCCTTTGTGGCTGTGTGTGCACTCAACACAACTGTTCCATTTCATCAGGTTTTAGTCCCTGCAACCCATTAGAAAAAAGGCTCGAAAACAGGATTTCAGCTAGCATTGTCCAGGAAACACACTGCGATGACAGCAGACATTTTTCATGCAAGCTGCTCAAAAGCTCGGGACGCAATCTTCAGTGCAACAGGAGACGAGTAGACAAATCAGTGTGCTATGAAACAACAAGAGTAACAGCATTGAGGAATGAAATAAGCAGCTCCACTTTCAGGATGTGTTGCAGCACTAATGCACGCAGCATTGTGTGTCATCCACATTTCACCAATTACTCTCCCTTCAGTCATGCCACAATGCTCCAAAGCCATCTGTAATTCAAATGAAACATTCTCACTACTATCACCCTAAACATGGAAATCTCACTATTTACTCCTCAGATTCCCTAGCCAGTATCATGACTAATTCAGAGCTAACATGTGGAGAGGGATAATTCAGACCTCACTGCCTGGGAAAATCCCCTCTGGCATATACTTGGGATTTTAAAGAAGCGCTGTAATGCAAATATGAAGAGGGACACGTAGCTGGGAGGAATTAATGCATCTAATGGCCTGTAATTACTATCCATTGTGTGAAAGTAACTGTGGGATAAAATTATGCCAGACTATAAATCCCGAGGTCCCAGAGCTGAGATCTATTGAATAGGTCCATACTGGTCCATATCAAACCAACTATGAATCAGATTCCCACAGTACAGCTGTGACTACTGAAGGAGGCCTTTGCTCAGACAGAATGATTTGAATTAGATGCTGATTAGAGGAAAGAAGAAGAGTAGGAGACAAAAAAGTTACAAGGGCAGGCCTTGTTTCATTACGTTCTCTTCTTACATAAAACAGCTGAACTGAAAACCAATTTTTCAATGCTTTTGATTTTTTTCATGCAAAATGAATGTTTTTTAAGTCAGAAACAATATAAACTCCCCTTTAAACACTAAAGTTTTCAAGCCAAAATGGGTTTTAAGCAGTGAAATACAAAGATGAAGGACCCTCATCATTTAGCACCTCAAGTATTTAGAGTGTACATGGATTTCTTTAAGGCGCTGAAGGTCATGGAGTTGACAAGCTTTTAAAGCATGTAAACCCATTACTTCAAGAGCATGCTTTCCTGGTGAGTTATTTTGTGAGAGCTCAATGGGGAAGCCAATGTGATGAACAAGCCACATTTTTTGGGATAAAAGGAGATAATAAATGGAAAGTCATTGTAGGCTAAGGTGACCAGACGTCCCCGATTTCCGGGGACAGTCCCCAAATTGGATGACCTGTCCCCCGCAAAAGCTGTCCCCGAAAATGTCCCTGATTTAAGCGTTTCATGAATGAGAACAAAAATGTTGTGTGTAGACTAGTGTAGGCTGTGATTCAAAGAGACATTTTTGTGTTTTGTGTTCAAAGGTTGCTGTTTTTCTTTTGAAGTATGACTACATTTCATCTAACTATAAACCATATTCTGTCAAACCCAGTCAAACAAAGGTCACAGTCAAAGGGTCACAATTAGCACATAGTGTCAGAAACGTGGACACATTAGAAAAGTGTTAAAATTATCATTATAAATCAACATTTTTCTACTTTCACAGCACAGAGCATACACAAGGTACAAAATCTATTTCATCAACATGGTCTAGGACTAAAGTGGTCCTGACTGAAATTAAACATAGTGGTAGTTCAGGCCGAACACAAAGTCAAGCTAAAGGCTACAGTCAGCTGATCTTAAGCCAGCCTTCAGCCAGCTGACAGCTCAGCCGATTGCCCTCTACACATCCAATTGGCTAATATCAAAATGGCGCCCGATTTAAAATGCTTCTCCTGCCAATTTGCCTGCTGCAACCACTCTGCAACCCACCTCCACCCCAGCTCCTCCTGTTTATGTTCTGTCTGATCTTACCAATGTCATATGTATTGTCACTGATGCTTGCCCTGTTCTGTGGGGAATTTTAATTTATTTATCTTGGTTTTATTTATTTGCTGTTGCCTTTTTCTGCCTTGGCTTTTCATGCATGCACATGAAAGAGAGGGGGGAGCTCTCCCTCTTATAGCCATGGCATTCCATGCAAGCAAATGGAAGGGCAGGGAACTCTCAGAACAGAGCTATACCGGCAATGTAAAAATATTTGCCCGCCATAAATATTAATTTTGACTAAAGTGGTCCTGACTGAATTTTTTTTATGCTTTGCTAGCTTGAAAAAAATCATACTTAAAACATTAAGTTCCAGAAGTGGACATAAGATTATTATATGTTAATATTTTCTTACACTTCAACTGCATCACTGTTTCAACCAACTTCAGCCCTGTTTACGATCTTAAAAACACAATTTCTTCTCAGAATTTTCCCCCTTAAAAATTTCCAAGGCACAGCCTGAGGAGTGTTCTCTATGGTTAACAGTAAAACTGTTTGCTGATGCCCCAGGATACTTTCATGGGTAAATGGTTAATTATAATGGGCTTAAATATGGCTGTTTTTGTCGTAAATGAGCTCACTGTGATTAATGTTTGTCCAACAAATATCCTGCTTTGCATAGTTTCTCATAAAATACTGGCTTATCAGAAAGATGCTAAAAAAGATATTTTGAAAAAAATGAAGATTTTGGCCATTTTTTTTCTTCAAAAGTTAACATGAAGAAGAAAAAAAAATCTACGCTGGCTTCTTTGTCTTTTTTTCTTTTAAAAGAGGGCACTGGACTTGAATTTTAAGGTAAGGTATGAGGAAATTAAAATAGTACCAGATTCAGAATAAGAGGATGGGAGGGTGGGGGGAGAAGAAAAAGGATGAGGGAAAAGGACAGAGAGAGAGAGAGAAAAGCCACCAGGTTGCTCCCTTACTTTTTCGGACGTTGTAGCTGCAGCAGCTGTCATTTTTCCATCAGGAGAGAACAAAGTCACCTTGGCCTCTACGAGGACAGGTGACAGGAGGAGTGGGAGGCTGCAGCGCTGGCGCCGGCCCCTGCTGATGAGAGCTGGTGTTAGTAGAGGTGACAGGAGCGAGGAACTGCTCACCGGGGGCCCCTGACACCGCACAGCACCTGCCCCCGGAGATGCAGCATCAGCACATCTCTCTCCAGGAAGTTGGAATGAAAAATCAGGGAGGCGAAGAACTTATCCACTTCCTTCCTCTTCTACTGTTGTGTTACTTTATTTTGTTATTCTCCAACCCCCATGTGAAAGACAGACACTGGCATAAAATATTGATACGACCTGGTGGGTTTCCTATTGCATTTTGCTGTAAGGGTGTAGGTGCCAAGGAGCTTTCATCGATAGCCTTGTGAGATACACCAGGAAAGAAGTTCTAGCCTTGTAGAGGAGTGCTTTTGATATCTTGCTGAAAGTGAAAATCCTCTTATTGTATTACTCACTGTCTTACTCCTGTGCAAGCTCAATATTATTCAAATTGTACAACTAGGAAAATCTGATATCTGCCTTGCACCTTGCTCTCCTCCTGAATCCTTTTCTTTCCTTTCCTGTCCTTTCCTTCCTCCAGGTCTGCATCCATCACCATGCGGGAGGCCACCTCTTCTCTGACAGCTTTGTCAATGTAAATTACTGCAGTCTGTCAGGAATGGTCTCAGCCCAGAGAGAGAGGTACCTGCAGGGCTGCCCATCGCCTGCTCAAGAGACACCTAGAATAGCCCACCTATAGGTCTGCTCTGTTTGGACTCCTGTGTCTCTCCTCTGCCTCTTCTTGCATCTCACACACCATCACATTTCCAGTCTTAATCTTTTCTCCCAAACACGCATGCCTAACTCTTCTCTCTTTTACCTGCACTGATCTCTACTAATACTGTGCTCTTAATCTATTGATCTTAATCTTCCCTTTTAACTTTGCAAACAACTGCTGCTGTTTGAAGTCAAGCCAGAGAGTTGTTGCCTTCTTATCCTTGTGTCTGACCAGAAATTGCATGTTTCCATCCTCTGAGTAAACAAGGTTGTGCATTGCTTTGATTTCCTCTATTACATGACTGATTTGGTTACATATTTCCCCTATGGAACTTCATTCACATGGTGGTTTCTCCACTTAGAAATATGGCCTATTTACCGCTTCAAATGAGCTCCCTTGGGATTTATTTACTAAATTGCAAAGGACGAAAGATAATTCATATCTCAGTAATTAGGCATGCAAGAAATACATCACAGAACCCAATACAGCTTGTTATTAAAAAGGAAAAAGCTATGGTTTGATATTATGTAGATTTAAAAGCCCTCCCTGAGGGTTGTTATTCATTTATTATTTCAGCATTTTTTTTCTTTATTTTGTCTGTGAATAGAACGCCAGTGTTGGCTGGTTCACACCCACAATGCTGAGCAAATTAAGAACAAAGATGACAGAGGAAAGAGGTAAATTCATTGTTCCTCTCACCCATGTTCCTTTGAAGAAATACAATGCTCAAGGACTTATTTGTACAATATTAGCACACAGCATAAAAAGCTCTGTGTGTACGTTAACAGCCTTGAATGACCTGGTGGGATCAGAGTGATGGAACATTTTGCCTGTGCAGCATTTTCTTCAAGGTGCTGAATCTTCTAAAAGTCTGGAGGTGCCAGGGCAACCTGAATGTAGAGTCAGACTCCTGTTCTAGTGGGCCTGATAAAACAAAAACCACTGCTGAAGTCTTTTGAATATTCATGTCAGTGTGTGGCTGTCTTTTTATTAAAGTTTATTTTTGGGCTTTTTGCCTTTATTGAGAGGATAGGACCTTGTGTTGTTAACTGCTTTGCCAAGCGCCATGTATGTCTGTATGTAGATTTTTCAGCATGCGCTCTTGCTTTAATACCAACTGGCAATCCTCTGAAATTAAATAAGGAGGTAACTGGAATGTGTCGAAAGCTGCAGTCCCTCCAATGGCCACTTGAGGCTGGACCTTAAAAGAAGTCAACCTCCATTAGGCTCCAAATTGATATAAACAAGTTAACCAAAGACATAACTTATTTACAACCTGTTCCAGAAGGAGTGTCTTGTTGTGTCCTATAGAGGGCACTCCCCCTTTTTTACTTAAGAGTAGAGTGTTGGTGTGGCCCCTTCTCTCAAACATGACTCACTGTCACCTTATCATTAAGAATTCGGATAAAGATGTGTGTTTGTGTGTGCCTGAAAAGCCAAGGGACAGAACGAACATGACTAGAGAGAACCACACTTGCTCACGCTTAGACAGTTAAGCGCTTCAAATGTGCGTTTGTGTGCCTAATGTCCCATCATAAGTGCATATTACTTGATTTGGACTTTATCTATATGTTTCGTTAGAATCACATCTGAGCAGAGCATTTATCAACTTAAGGACAGAGAACAAGAGCCTTTTTAGAGGCATCTGATGGAAAGTGGAAGTATCTTTATTCCTGAAAAATATGGCATCAGTCAACTGTCACAAAAAGACCTTGTTCTGTGGAGAATACAACAAGGGATAACCACTGCTGCTGCTAATGAGTTAGCAACCGATATTGGCTGTTGAATCCATGACTTTTCACTGCAGACTACAAACATGCTGCAGAAGATACCTTGCTTCAGGCTCCAAAACAGCAGTAAACAAACCAGTAAGGGACAGTATGGAAACTTCTATTATTCATACAGTCTGTGTGTAACGCACTTCCTCTTGTGCATTTGTATATACGTAGTTTCTAATGTTTCTTCAATATTGAGTTCTTAAAGGTGGGGTAGGCAGGGTTCTGTTAAAGAAAGATCTTTTTTGTGGTTTATATACAAAAAAGCTTTTAATATCAGTCAATAGCTATTAGTTATTGATGACATTTGGTATTATAACGATATAGCTGTTTTTTATGTCTATGTACTCAACATTTAAAGTTTTTTGAGAGGCCACTCTTTCTGACTGTAAACAAAGCTGTTCTCTGCCTCCCCCAACCTGATCGATTGTGAGACGGATGCTGCTCATTAGTGCTGATTGGTTGTGAGGCGGATGCTGCTTCCCCATGTTGTGAGGCATGCTCCACGTCCTCGAATAAGATGCATGAGCCCAAACAAAGTTGGCGTGCTACAACATCAGACAGTAGAAACCAACCAGAAAGTATAGAAAACACAAGCAATAAAACAAAGTAAATACCGCAGACTCTAGCAGAATAACAGGCGCTTAAAAAGGAGGTAGACATGACAAGGGCTAAGAAGCCGGGTCAACATCAGCATAAACGATGGGGGACTCTTCGGGATCTTACGGACCCTGTAACCTTTCTGCTGTACAGGTAAACCACTTTAACAGAGTAAGCCAAGTGTAACAGAAGTGTTTGTGTGTTTGCTGGTAGTCTGTTGGCATCTACAGTAGCACCAATGTTTTTTACTTTGACGTTGACTGGGCCCCATTTGTAATTATCTGAAGTATTTTTCTGCATTATATCTGAATTTAATTGAAACGATACGAGCGAGCAGGAATGTCTGTTTGTGGGCGGGGCTTGCTGGAGCAGAGATGGAGGGGAGAGGAGGAGCTGAGGGGAAAACTGGTTGGAGGGGTAGAGTTTACATACAAGATTTCTCCTAAAAACTGGCACTTCCTCAGAGCCTGCCTACCCCACCTTTAATTAAGGAAAATGTATGGCAGAGCACATTTTCCCCAAGGAAGTTGTATCACTATCAGCATAAAACTTGGATGTGAAACTCCAGGCAAACATTGTACAAGACCACAGAGCCAGTCTTGCATTCATGGTCAATGAAGCAACTCCAAGCTGTACATCAGCGTGTCATCACAGATTAGAGTCTCACTTCTTTGGTTCTCTGGCTTTGCACAGGAAAATTGTTCTTGATTACACCGTGGAAGATTTTACACATTAAAAACTGTTTGAGCTTCTGCAAAAGTCAAAAGTAAATCGCTTTAAGCTCTATGCAAGCTTGTACAACTGATCAAACTCCAGCAGCCCCAGAAATGCAGAAACAGGCATGCCATGTCATTACCATAAAGAAATAAACACATAAATAAACATAATGCCTGGAAGTGCAGCATCAGTGTCGACATATATGATTACATTTTTATTAAATCACCATTGCAACTTAGAGCAGAGGAAAGCACTGAAACATCTAAAATGTCCGGAGAGATGGAAATATAGCTCCTCATATCTGGCCATAAATAAGTGATGATGTTGTGAGATGTTTCCTGATCACAGCAGGGGAAAGGGGCATATGAGTTGATGTGAGGAGTCAGGGACTGGATTGAGTAGACTGACTCTCCTTCAGGCTTGGGAGCACAGCCACCTGTCACTCCTCTTCAGCCACAGCAAGAAATCATCCAATTTCATCCACACACTATCAGAAGGTCACCAGGATGGTGGTCCATACTTTTAGTGAGCAGAGAGAATCGCTCTTACTTAGTGCTATGTCCCCCGAGACCCTTGTTCCTCTCAATCACTTCCAAGACTCTGGACACAGGGAGCCATTTGGCTGAGAGTCCCACCAGTGTGCGTCTGTGCCACATCAATAGCTGTGAACAACTTGGTCTGAACCCTTTTTTTTTAACTTTCCCTTAAGTTGTTTTGAAGTTAAAAAAAAAAAAAAAAATCAACAGTTCCCTTCATGAAGATACCATACCCAACACCTATCTGTTCCAAGGCATTATACATCGAGTACATGTACTCATAAATCCAAGGCTCTGAGCTTTTTGTTTGAATAGTTATTTAAATGAATCCTTTATTTAAAAAAGATGACTTATTCAGATTTACAGCAAAAGATCATTTTTTATGTAGGACACCTACAAATAACAACTTATTTATCCACTGAAATACAAACACACATTTTAACCTGCATTTAAAACACTTGAGTATGTTGGTAAATTATTATCCAACAATTTCTGTCAGAAAACTGTTTTCCTTTTGGAGCGTCATACTTAAACCCAGTTAGTGAAACTCAGTGTGAACAAGCAACCTGCAATGTCGTGACCTGACATTGTAATAACTGTATTTAGATATGCTCACAGGGCAGCGGTAGTTCCCCAGCTGTGCCCTCTGGATGAATAATGTAAAGTGCAACTCCCCTCTGTTGCTAAAACAGAAGCACTCCACCTTTTAATAACAAAACACAATGGTGAGGGAGGAGCATAGGGCCTGTGATAAATAAACTAAGGGAACAGGTTTTAAGGTGGGGAAAGAGCCCTGCACAGAAATAATGGATTAGGAACATTTTTCTACCAACTAAAGAAGTAAATCAAGCAGCTAGAAGAATTTAACCTGGCGTCACAGAAATACCCCAGATAACCTGGTCATTGTACAACAGCAGCATGTGATGGCAGCTCATAATGTTGTAAAATCACCTGCTGTCAAATAGGCATCAATTTTGCTCTTTTCACAAAAGTCAGCATGACTTCTACTCTAATGCATTTCAAAATGATTTTCTTTGCCTGTGAAGAACTTTCAGTTTTCATCAATTTTGGTGACCCATATGAAAGTTGAAGTCTAATATCTTGATGGTTTAGTTTTGTACATAAATATGTTGAGTTTTCGAGTAAAAAAACTCAATCTGCTGTCTTTGAACAGTCAAACATATCTAAGGCTGCAAAACTTTAGATAGTAAAAAGATGTAATGCTTCCATCCTGTGCTATTGGCATCATTCACACCCAGCTGTGCAGTGTTAAAGAAAAAGTTATGATAAAGAATGTGCATCAACACTATTTTGTCCTCAGGGTGATAAGACAATGACAAGCTCAGATGCACCAATGTTTTTAAAAACCCTGACAAATGAATGTCTCTTTTTTCACTGATGAGAGAAGTGACTAAAATGCTATAGCAGACCACTGGACATTCAATACGTCTGATATTTCCTCCACTGACTGTGTCTAATCTGCCACAGAATTGCAGTGTTAATTTTGTCGCTGATTTGCAGTGAGTAGGGTGTGGGTGCATTTTCTCATCGCCTCCATTCATCTTTCACTTTGTCTATATTCTTTCTCTGTTGCATGTCAGTGATAAAGCCGCAACCAGCTACCTGGATGAAGTTAGTTGGTTACTTTAATTTTTGTTGATTTTGCTGTTAACTTTAAAATCTCCACATTGAAGCCTCAGCGTTTATCCTAGTTTGGCAATAGCAAGTACAACATCTGACAAAATAGGTTTTATAAGACAGTGGATCAGTGTGGTCACCTGCACTATTTAATGTAGTGATAAGGGGTCATGGCTATTGGACTTATTTCTGTCTTAGTGTGTTGATATTGACATAACATTATGCATTTTTAATTAGAACACCCTCGAAGGTGTGAGTACTGCCAATATATTAACAAATAGATAAGAATTGCCTGAAGCCATGCTGCAGGGATAGCTAATAAAATTCAAATCATATTACACAGGCTAAGTTTTTGAAAGTATCCTGGTAAATTTGATGTTTGGCCTTCCGAAAAATACAAACCCTTCCCCCTCATACTCATACATCACATAGCTTTGCCTGCATGTGTAATATAACCAGTGTCCCCCCCTGATTTTGTAAAGATCTCAAGTGCTGCTTCAGATTTTGGAACATACTTCTGTTTAGCGGGAGATTAAAAGTAAGGGCATGGCTATATACTTTATTTTACTTGTGTTATACAATAGTCATTCGGTTATTATGTTTCTTAAAAACAATGCAGCACTTTTAACAGACTCTTTTTCCAACTGAGCCCATCACGTTAACTTCATGACATCTCATGCTGATGACAGTAATCTTTGTTTTATAGAGACAGTTGATGTACCACTATAGGTTGTTTTGCAATTTCTCATTTATCTCAAAATCACAAGATCATCAAATTATCATTATCATGCACTGCAGTTCATGCATCACTTCATATCTCATTACTTAGATCAAATGTACAGAGTTAGCCTGGTGTGTATAACGTTTGTGTCTTATTCCACTTAAAACATAGTCAAGTCCTCTGATAGGTTTCTTTAGTGTTCCTATGATCCTAGCTACCTGCCTGTATGCAACAATTGTGCCTTTGCGCAGACAACAATGCAGTTGTTGACATTATTGCGCAACAATGCATTTACTGGGTTTATCTTTAATCCTGATGCAAACATCAGTAAATCTATTTTTACTGGTTTCAAAACATAAATTTTTAGAGCCAAGTGTCTCTTTAGTTATTCGTCAGTGAGGCAGAGAGACATCTAAAACCTGGTTGAGAGTCTTTTCTCCCACAAATAAAAAATGAAAGCTATTTCATGTTCAAAGAGTTATTTGTGCAGCGCTGGTGTCATTTGAATCCTCCTGTCTGACTCTCACTCTGACAAAACAGCTCTGCGAGAACAGCTTGCCTTACAACGCCTGGCTTAATTTGCCTGCGTGGAATTCCTCTTCTGGAAGTCTATCGACTCGTGTCATGAATCAGAGCTCATGTCCCCGAGTCAATGTGAGAGCACTGGTGGTTGCTTGTCAGAGTGGCACATGACATAAGGCAGGCTAATAAATACATTAATGAAGTCTATACAGCACTGTGAATTTGAAGAAGTTGTCATTGTTGTAGATCAGCAGAACAAGGCAGCTCTTGGTTGTAGGGGAAAATGGTCTGAAACACATGTTGCAGTTCTTTGATCTGGACTGACAGGGTGGAGAGCAACAGAAGACAGGCAAGGCCGACAGCGATCAAAGTCAACACCAACATACCTCTGCATTCAATATTTCACACCACAGCTCTGATTACTAAAACATGTCATCATAACATATCTGGCTTTTTTGATTGATGTTTGTTGAAAAGGTGTCATTCAAAGCTCTCGTATGCTTTTGAAACCACATCAACACAAAATAGATTATTTTCAGCACTCACTGAACAAAAAAACCTGAAGAGTAGCTGATGAGGAATCGTGTTTGGTCGCACTCCAAAGTGATGCAATGAACTCTGTGAATCAGTACTTTAGAGCAGGGTGAACACTCCACCTCTGTGTTTTATTTATCACTGCTGTTTCACCTGCCAGAGCCAGCAGCAGTGACAGATGCACAGAACAAAATGCTGAATGCATGAATCAGTGAGTCCGACAGTATTCTGTAATACATTATCAGTGCTTCATGCATACCCAACACCTGCAATATCACAACCCTGACATGGCACAAATATAAAATATTTAAACTCAGACAATAAGTACAGAGAAATTTAATACAAAAATACATGCAGAGAATCATGAAAATTCCCTGCAGCTTTTGCCATCATTTCCGCTGCAATAAATTTCTGTACCATTATTCACGCTTCCCAGATGATTGATCCTTATTGCTTTGGTTTCCTTTTCCAGGACCCAGACAAATCTGTAAGCTTATATTTTATTTTCTGGGGTAGACATTTCACACATTTTATATAGATTTTCACCAAGCTTTTTTAGTTCAGAACATTTACTACTGTTTCACTGGCAACGTCATAGCCTCTGGGGACTGCAACTTTTTCACGGCTTCTACAAGCAGTTATGAAAGAAGAAGCGAGCAAAGCACCCCTTACAATGTTTGCACAGTGTACTTTTGGCTCCACTTGTATGCAGATCGTATTTATAGATGCTAGGTAAAGCTAAACTGATAATAATGATAATATTAAACAGCTTTGGTTATATTGTAATGCTAAGATGAAAAAAAGAGAACTACCTCAGATCAGTCTCTCCCTCCTGCTGCTAAGAGAGATGAGTCGCCCACCACCACTGTTTTTCTTGGTCCACCAAGGTCTTGTGAAGTGGATGATCCATGTTCTTTAGAGTAGCCTCCACCTTCCTCAGTGTGCTTTTCTCTAATCCTCCAGTGAGTCCAACTTGATACCAACCACAGAGCCAGCTTTTTCCACCAGTTTGTTAAGTTGTTTTATACTGCCTCCCTAGCAGACTGCAGGATAGAACAAAACACTTACCACCACAGACTGATAAAAACATCTGCAGCATCTTACTGCAGATGTCTATTGATCGAAGTCTTCTTTGGCAAAAGAGGCGGCTCTGCCCCTCTTTGTAGATGAAGTCAATGTTCTTAGATCAGTCCAACTTATTATCCAGATGTACTCTAGATATTTACACAATGTCACCACTTTGCTCTTATCAGATCCCTGTATTTGGCTTCTTGTCCATTTCTGATACATGCCACGATAGCAGTGTCATCTGAGTATTTCTGGATGTGGCAGGACTCAGTGCTGTGTTTAAAATCTGATGTATACATTGTGAACAGGAATGGAGCCAGCACTGGTCCTTGTGGAGCCCCTGTACTGCTCATGAATGTCCCAGAAACACAGTTCCCCAGCCTGACAAACCATGGCCTTCCTGTCAGGTAACCTGTGATCCAAGAAACACAGGCAGGATCCACTCCCATCTCTGTGAGCTTGTGTTTGAGTATGATGGGTTGGATGGTGTTGAATGCACTTGAAAGGTCAAAGAACATGATCGTCACATAAACGCCAACTTCAGGGGCGGATTCCAGATAAATTTCCGACTCAGAGCTCAGAAATTCTGACTTCCGAGTACAACTGGAACGCAGCATTATACCCACAAAAGATAACATAAATCCAGTACGGTCTTAGGGGTGGCTGTGGCTCTGTGGTAGAGTTGGTTGTCTCCCAGTCACAAGGTCAAGGCTTCCTGCTGTCCACATGCCAAAGTGTCCTTGAGCAAGATGCTTGACCTCACCCACCCCCACTGACTATTCCAGTGGTGTGAATGAGATTGGTCTATACATAACAGCCTTTATTATCAGTGTGTGAATGTGTTGTGAAAGGGTGAATTTGACATGCGATGTAAAAGTGCTTTGAGTGGTCAGAGGAAAAGAGAAAGTGCTATGTGAAAGAAGACCAGAGAAAGTGTCATATAACCATAGTCCATTGACCATTTTACCATATGTGGGGTTCTAGCTGGGGCATGACCCCATGGCTTTGACCTTATTCTTACCCAACAAAAAACTCAGTCCAGGAAATATTAGATCAAGGCCAAGAAATACAACATTTTTAGAAAGGTACTATATGATTAAAAGTGTGTCTTTATTCCCTGGACTTCATATACTCACTCAAAGGAAAGGCTGAACATGGTGTCAAGGTTCCAGTTTATTTTCAGAGGGCTTTAAAGACCAATGAGGTGTGTGCCAAAGTTCTTTACAAGAAACCCAATTGAAAGAAATAGATTACAACTTAAGTACATGGCTACACACTTGTACAATAGTCAAGGTTTATATTCAGACAGTTTCAGAAAGATAATTCAAGAGTCTTTGTGCTGCTTTTGAGAATTATGTGACTCTGAAAAGCTTGGATGAGAGTGTAAGATGGTTACCAGTCATGTGGAGGTTTACAGCCCTTAACACTGTGACTTTATTGTCCATAATAGCTTGAGTTCGTACTCCTTTATCACTCCTTTTGTGTTTATTTACATTTGGTTAGTCCTCATCATGACTACACTGATTTTTACTGCAACACATTGATGTTATTTTCTGCACAGACATACTTGAGAGGTGATAACGTTGGACTTGAAACCAGCAGTGTACAGAAGCTCTCTAATTTCATGGCTGGTTGTGCTATGGCACCTTTCATTTCCAAATAGAAAATGAAAAAAGAAAACATTGGCTGCCAAGTCATTTTCCTCCTCTCTGTCTCTGTTCACCTGCTCTGCTCCGTGTATGAAAACTGCTGCACATTCAATGACCATTACTTGTGCTGGTCAGATTTCACCTGTTTTGCCAGACATGGAATTGAAGAAGCTGTACAGTTTAATGGCTTCATCTGAATCTCCCAGTCGTGACTGGGGTGGATTGGAATGATTAAATCAATGGAAAGCTTAACTTTTCCCTGGGTTAAATGTGTTTATTTCACAGCAAAGTGCTTGCAGTGTTTCTATGTTCTCTGCAAATCAAAGTCCAAGGGGAACACATGTCAGTTTTTGATGCTTTTTGCTGCAATTTATTGTAATTCATGCCAAATAGAGCTGGATTCTGACCTCTGAAGGTGTGAGTGAACACAGAAATTTTGTAAACACTGCAGCATCTAATTAATTGAGTTCCCCCAAGCATGAATATCACTTCTCCAAACAATGAGATGCTGTGTTTAATGGCAATTCAATGCACTTTCTTGAACTTAAGTAGTTTGTTACTGCTGAATACTTTTTAAAATAAATGCAAAATGGACTTATAATGATATCCCACTAAATTGGAAGTGGATAATAAGCAAAAGCAGCCAGCCAAACATTTCTGCTGTAATACAGTTGGGCATTAGTTGTCAAAAGTTCCTCTAATTAAAACCAAAACAAAAGGTCATATTTTTCCTCTCAAAGAACAACAGTTACACTCATTTACTAAAATCTGATTTAAATTCAGATCACAGATTTGCTTAATTAACTGCGTTCTCTTTAACCATCTGAGATTTAACTCTGCTACTGTGGAGACAATCAGCGCCACATTGAAGTGTAATTTTTTGGCATCCAAAACCTGTAATATACTCAGACGTTGTATGTGTTTGAATGTGTTCAAATGGCAACAGTGACTACTCCTAAAGGTTTGAAAATCTTGATTTATAATAATAGGTATTAAAAGAAAGCATGCAAAGTGTTTTGTGGCCTGCTGAATTATCCTCTACGTCCTTGGCCGACAATGATAAGCTATAATAAGGTGTGACAATGGCATACTATCGTCATAATAGCTCCACATTCAATCTACTTGTTCTTTTTTTTTACCTTCCCTTCTGATTTACAGAGTCATGATGGAGCTTACCAAAGGTCAGGTGAGAAACATGGAAGAGTCCACGTCGGCAGTTTGTCACATGTAAGCGCTATAATCTGCCCATTGTCTTAATGACGTTGTCAGCGGCCCCTAATGACCCGGCTCAGACGTCGCCTGCTGCACTGTATTAATTTGAGCAGGCCTCACACTGGGAAGGTTATTTTTTATTGTGTCTGTCAGAGTCTGATAAACCCTGCACATCATCCATCCTTTTGAGAAAAAGAGAGGGGGAGGAAGGAGATATAGAAGCATCTTACAATTCTCTCCTTCCCACTCCTTTTCGTCTCAGTGCTCTGTATTTATCCTCTTTGTCTTTATTCCCTCTCTCTCTCCTTGCCAGCCATCAGCTTACCTCCCGTTTCACCCACCTCACACTAACACCCATCACATTTTCTTTTTTTCTGCTCCACATGCAGGCCCTAATATTTTCCCGCGGGGCGCCCACTTCTCTCAAACGGTGATGAATGGCTCTGGCTCATGTATCGATTTCCAAACTGAAACAATTTAGGGGCAAAACAAGTAGCAGTTTATCATATTGATTTTCTCCTGAATCCAGTTTCTCCCTTTAAGGTGACACTGTGCATCTGAATGAATACATGAGTGAAAGTATAGATGAATGCTTAACATTTCCTGGCTGAGCAGTGAGTGAGATTTAGGGCCAGTTTCACAAGTGCCCGCATGACTGAGTCTTCTCAAAGTGCTTTTTAAGTGAGAAGTCAATGTGGCAGCAAAGAATATGTATAAAGACAGACCACCAAGTCTGGAGCAAAGCCTCCCTTGAAGATAGATGCATTTGTATTGTTCAGGACATAATGGCGCCGTTGGTAGCCTACATGTTCTGTTGGTGCGTTTTTGTTCACATCCAACCAGCATTGACAGCATTTCTCACCAAGCATGCTTACAGTGCAGCACCGTGCAACAAAGGGTCGTCATTCTCTCTATCCAGAAAGGTTGAATTTATTGAGCGATCTATAAACTTTTTATAAGGTGAATGGAGGCACAGAGATCATGGAGGACTTGTCTACCATCACATTATACACACTAACTTCCCTGTTTTCTTTTGATGGAGTCAAGTGTCAAGATCGTCTTTTAATACCAGATTGGATTTGATTACAATCTGCTGACGCTGCAGCCTGCGACACACCTGAAAAAGCATGTAGCTCTGCCCTGAATGCATTAGTGCTGACAGTGGAGTCACAGGCGGGCAGACGTGTCCTTGGCCATGGTGATCTCAGCCCCGTCCCAAAACAGTGACCAGCACCGATTGCACCATAGAGCGCAGATAATGGGAATAGAAAAAGGCTGCTGGAAAATTTACAAACAAAAAGGAGAAAAAGTGAAGATGCCACAGATGACAGCATGGCGTTGCGAGCACATTATCTGCGTAACCTTGTGTCCTTTCCACATGCTGATTCTTCCTCTCCAGCTGCTTAAATTAGCTCAACTGCTTGGATGCCTGAGATAGAAATCACTTAAACATGAAATGTCTGCAGGATGGCGACAATTGCTGGGAACACATGCATTTAGACGGACATACAGCTTTGCTAATGGAAAGCACCTTACCGTTTTGATTGTTCAAGAATAATAGGATAAAAAGAAATATATGATTTTCACCTACTAAAAGAGAATGTGATTGAAAAAATGACAGAAATTTTATAACGCCAGTTATTGATAGAATAAGGGACAGGTTAAAACCATTTTTTGTTATAGTTTTCCAGGCAGCTATACTCAGGATTTTCATAAACCAAATAGATGTAGGGTTCCAACAAGAAAGTCAGTGAAATTATTATTTATTTTTTATTCATAAATTGACTTCAAAGTAAAACAATAAGAAGTGTCTATGTCCATTTGTATTTATTTATGTATGTTGGTAGATTTTGGTGCTGTCAGGAAGAGAGTGCACAGTGCAGCTATGCGGGACAGAAAATGCTGCCTAAAGGGATTGTATTTTTTAAATGACTATTATCTATGTCAAATTTCAATACCAGCACATGGCAGAAATGCTACTTTTTCTGGTGCAGCAAAAGGTAGTTTAACATATTTTTATATATTTATTGTAACTTTGCCTTAAAATGTATAAATAAATAAAAAACAAAGTAAATGTCATGATAAATATGCACATCAAATGTTGACCAACATACAAACAAAAAAATATTGAGCAATGAGAGTCTCTGGCGAGGCTAAACCACAACAGTTTAGGACTCTTCAAATATTACTTTTTAAAAAAACTTTCAGTAGGAACTTAATCCAGTCATTAATTGAAATAAAGAATAATTTATCAAAACATTTTTACCCAGCTCAAGAAATACAAGTGTCCAGAATTTATCAACTTGCTGCACTGGGATTGTATAATTGTATTTTTTGAAAAGTGAAGGTATAAGGTGGAACAAAGTCAAGATACTTAAAAGAAAACTTTCCTTATCAATAGACTGTGGAGAAAGTTTTCCAGGGGGAGGCCTTGGTACTGTACTTTCATTGAAAGAGTACTCTCACTTCACTCACAGAGGTAGTGGGAAACTCCTGGTTCAAGCTGTCTATGAAGGGACCAAAGATATGTCTTTTTAATAGCAAAGTGAAATTTGTAAGCTGTAAGTTATGTACCTCAAACTTGCTTTATCATAGAATATCTATATTTAATACTTAACATTTGGTTATTCAGTGCAAGGATAAAACAAGGAGACAGATCATCTTTAGGTAAATCTTTTTCTTCTGTACCCAAACCATTAATAATCAATGTTACCAAAGAAAAAAATAATAAGTTCAACACAAACAAGTACACATTTAGTCATGTATTTTTCAAAGCTTTGATAACATCTTTCAATCTGACATGAATGTTCTTTGGGTATTCTTTAGGAGACTCCTGTTGTCCTCCTCTTGTTCATTATTACCATCCATCAAATCTTGCAGACACAAACATTACATAAAACATAAATTACAGAGAAACGTACAATTAAAAAGTGCACTTTTGACACAATTGCTGACACAAAGTTTAGGATTAGTCATTTCAAACATGCCCTGGTATTTGTTATAGCTCTAAACAACCTAAGTGATCTTAATGACCTCATCAGTATCCTCTTGACTTAAAATGAGAGGACACTTTGCTTTGGATAATCTCGTCAGGGTTTTGTGCTAGTTTCTCAACATCGAAGAAAAGCTCACCCTGTATTGGTCTCTCTGTTATGCTTTCCATAAAGACTGCCACAAGCAGAGCCAGTGTGGTTTCAATGGGGCATGTGTTTGTTGAATCCAGCCATGTCCATTTATGCCTTAAATATAGCTCCTTTTGAAATTCCCAGTATTTGACTTCTGGGATGTCACTGAGAATCAGTGATTTGCCATTTATCTTCAAGGTCTGATTTTTGATTTTTGCCAAGATATATTCTGTCCCTGTGCTCTCTTTGCCATGACTTTCCAGTTTTCAGAGTGATTCTCTGCAGCCTTGACCAGCGTCACCTCCACTGCAGTTACCCTCTGCCTGCTCCTGCTCTACTGTACTTCACACTTTGGTTTCTGCTCTGAACTACATTTACTCTGGCATCCATCGCCCACCTCAATTAGCATTTCCTCAATCTAAAGTTTTCTTGCGAGCCTCATATTCAGATCTTAACCTGATGCTGTAATTAATCAGTTTAACTAATAAGTGTGCTTTCAAATGTCACCCTGATTTAATTATACACACCCTGACAAGTGGGTTTGTTGTCTCTCAAGAAGGGACCGGTACATCAATGTTTGCTGCCATCTGCATTGATTGAAAACAAAGTGTCAAGTGTAATGGCTTAATGTCCTGTGCTTACTAAGAGACATGACGGCTGCACTACATTAGCTTAACTATGGTAGAGGGACCAAGCAGGGGAGTTTTGTATTCATCGAATGAACAGCGGCAGCATGGGAGCATTCGGGGTGCACCAAAGACTCATTCAGGTTGATTGTCAGCAAAACCTGCAGCAAAAATGTTGCGCTTAAGGGTAAAACACATCAAACTTGATGCAATATCTGCGCAGCTCTGCAAACACTATACACCCAAGAAAAGGTGGTACCAAATAACTTTGTGATATTATGTTAGTCACCCATTCTTGAGAGTCGGGACAAAACATGTCCTACATAGAAAAGTCTAATTTATTCAAAACAATTAAGAAATTCTAAATGTTTGACATACTCAAAAAGTTAAATCTAACGGATTTGTGCATACCAATCCCATTTTTTAGCACAGATATTTACTTTTTTGGGGGAAATTTGTTTAAATGAAACGTCTGTGGTTAGAAGGTCCATGTTATTGCTTATGTCCTCAGCAAGAGGTCACAATATTGACCAGCCCCAAAAAACTTTAAAAAACTCTACAATTGTGAAAACATATACATCAAATAAAAATTCAGGGCTATAAATATATAAAACAATGCATGGCCTGAACATCAAATAGCTTTTTGCCTAAAAATCTGCCTATCAAAGTTGTGTCCTCAGTTTCTGTCAACTCCGTCAGATTATTCTATAAACCTCATTAAATCATGCAATATCATGGTCAGCTATATCCCTGAGGACCCCTTTTCATTTCCTGCTTCTGGTGAATGCAACACCACCACACATGGTCTGGTAAGTTTTACAGTTTTTGATATTTTAGACAAACAATGTCAATATTTGTATGGTCACAGCTGGACCATGTCAACACCGTCCCTCTGTTATTATACTTTTTTTTAAACCATAGTGAGTTCAATTAAAGTATTTTAGTGAGATTATCAGGACAGCTAGCAACTACAAAAAAAGTAGCTAGCTGCACTGTACAATAAATGTTTTGGAGGGAAAATATATGCCCTTACGTCAACTCCGTCAGACGTCAACTCCGTCAGATTTTGTGTCTGATGGAGTTGACGTGTAAGCTGATGGAGTTGACAAATCCACCTATAACCTCTTAATGTGCTGACATTATGCTATTTTTGAACATGGTTAAGGATAACAATATTATTCCAGGGTCTTATCTGCACATATCTGCATATATTACATTATTTTACCATATACTTCTGACTTGTAGAGTAGACCATGGGAAGGCTGTCTGCTTAATTATAACTTTCAAACTTTCCCAACACACACACACACACACACACACACACACATACACACACACCTTATCTCATTGATTGATTGATAAATGTACAATCCTAAAGGTGCAGTATGTAGTTTTCACTACCGAATATCTACACACTGGCTTCTTATAGAGTGCGCAAGAAGTTCTATGTTGCTCTTTTAAACCCCAGTGTAGGTGGGATACCAGACAGAAGAAAAAGGTTAGTGTTTTTACATTGTTAACTTGGACCCTCAGACCTTGGGCTCTATTTTTGTGTCCGCCGGCGACATGGCGGAGGGTAGCGAACCCCGCGTAGTGGCATTTTTGTCTGGTGGAGCTCGGCGTACAGCCAGTTTGGTATTTTCGTGGACTGAGGTGCATCGAGCTGGGCGTGGATGTGTGGCAGGGTGAGGTGTCCACAGAATCAGCTGGCGCAGTGACATTTTCGTACTTTTTGCCGGTGTGTAAAGTGCGCTGAAAGCTCGCTGATTCAAACCTGGTCAGCTTTCAGCGCAGGTGGAGCCGGATGGGCTAGTGGTATTTTGGGAGACCAGCGGCATATCGGCCTCACCAGCAGGTTTCCACAGTGTCAGGAACATTTCCGTGCAATAGATAATCAATAACAACTAATAATCTGAGTCAGCACATACATTTAGATCTATATAGGTATATTCTGATCTATATCTGATCTGATGAGCGCATTTGGTATGCGTTTGGACACTCAACCTGACCAAATTAAACACAGCTGCTGAATCCGCATGAAATTAAATCAAATATCTAGTAAATAAACACACATGATGAAGTTAACAAGGTATTTAATTTGTCGCCCCCCATTTCTAGCTTCCTCTTCCTCTTATTTCTCACGCAACTCGACCTGGACATGTCTCCGTGTCCTCTCCCCGTCCTGCTGCAGCTACTGCTGCGGCAGTTGAACAGATGATTTGTTCCAGTGATTAGTTTTTTACTTTAAGCCGACATACGAATATTATAATAATCAGTTTTGTGAGCCAAATTTATTTTATATGCCAACATCTATGAAAGAAAGAGCCAGGCCATGGAGCGCGATTTACACACAGATGGTTCCGATTTTAATGCCATTATTGGAATTTATGTTGTGACCTTTGCGCACAACCCACCTTTGTCACGTGAGGTTTGAATATGTGCAACTTTATGTGAGTGTCTTTATATGTGGAAAAGGGTGTTTGTCTTACCAGTGGGTCCAACATTTCACACACCAAATCCATCTGTGCTCGTATGAGACAGTGCGGAGGACGCCCAATGCAGCGCTTACAGTGACACTTGTTGAGGGGCTGCCTTCTGTCGCCATCGTGTGGCATTACTGTCTTCAGACATCCCTTGATCTCTTTGACTAATTCACGAAAATAGTAATACGCCTCGCCAGTGGCGGATTTAAAGGCGAGAAGAAGAGCTGATATTATTGGTCAATACAGGTCTCGGCTGTGTTAAAGCCACTCCACGCCCTCACTCCTCCCTCCCTATGACCTACGCTGCTGGGAGGAGCTGAATTAGGGAGGGGGGATACTTATGCCGGGCTGCACAACTCACCAAAATACGAAAATGTGCTTGGGAACGCCTTGTCGGCGCGGCAGTTAATTGCATTAACGGTATGTTCAGTATGAAAACAAGGAGTTATTAGTTCTTAATCTATTTTCACCTATTGACCTATTGTCAATCGGTTTAAAAACACATTTGTTCAATAACATATGCAATGTCATCAACTCCGTCAGTTTCTCGTCAACTCCGTCAGATGTTCATCAACACCGTCAGATGTATGTTTTTCTTCATTTTTGGAGAAAAAACAAATTGTTTCTTCAGTTTGTATTGTTTAAATAATAAAGGAGCATTGGCTCTACATCCTCTGGTCTCTTATTTACTTACAGAAATTGTTTTTATAATATAAAAATTAAAAACAAAGTTTGAAAATGCAACTATTTAGAAATCTTGGTTTTCAAAATAGTGTGAAATCACACATTAGGTTTATATATTATATTTCATGGCATATCAGAGTAACTAAACACTATTACAACATAAATCAGAACTTTAGATTCTTGTTGGACTAGAATTATTAAAATTATATTCTTTTTAGTGTGTCTGATGGAGTTGACACAAATCCACTGTCTAAGGGAAACATGTTAATTTATAGAAAAAATGTTTTTATTTAGAGCCTGTTCCTTTATGGGGTTAAATAGCTAAGACCTTTCTCTACAGTAATAAATAACTCTAATCAATATAGTGTGCATTCTCAAAAAAAGTTTTTTAGGAAGTGTTTTGTCCCGACTCTCAAGAATCCCTGTAGTACAAGTTACACAATGTAGCATTGAGTTGGAAGGGTGTTAAATGTAAATGTGTCAGTAACAAATAATGACACAGCAGGAAAAGTTGGGCTTTCAGTACAAAGTACAAATCACTGCATAAAGTCTATGAAGAGAAAATAGTCCTCCCAGGGGCTGGTCAGTGGCTATTAACATGAACTTTAGATTACCTGATGTAAAACACTAAGATAGTAACAACAGTTTAAGTCAAAAAGCAAACAAAATTGTATCACACCGTTTTCACCACCGTTAATAATTATGAGATGGAATTTCTGTTTAAAAATAAAAACAAAAAACAGTGAATAGAAATATTTTAGTTTTATTTTCATGATATATCATCTTATATTATCAGTAGCAGGCCGTGCCTTTAACGCCTAGGCCTTCAGTGCTGTTCCACTTAGTCCTACCTAAATTAATACACCTCATAATACCATCAATATGACACCATGGCTCGAGAATCCACCAGAATCACACTTACACATTATATCACTTTAATATAGGCTAGTCGAGCAACACTTAATTTCTGGAGCATTGAAAACCAATAAACACACATTCACAGTTAAGAGTAGGAAACTAAGATCACAGATACTGACAAAACTTAAAAATCTAAGGTGAGGTGTTTAAGATATTAGTCAACAAAAAACCGCCAAAGGTACGCTAGGTGGGCTCAAACAAGTGTGTCCAATAAACTGCGAATTGTCACCATTTCATGTTAACACACCAAAGAGATGATAACGAAACAAACTATTCTTTGAAAATAAAATAAACATATCATATACATTTGTTTTTGAGAATTTGCAACAGCAAAACCATTGGAAATAATGGCGCAGCTGTGACTGAAGTGACCTCAGACATAAAATGGCAAAAAAGATATTAAAAATAAAAAGCTTGCACTCACCAATACAGATCTCTCCACAGCGCCGGCTTATTTGAAAATAAGTAGCCATTGAAGTCTTCTTCAGAAAATAAAATCCATCCACCTTTCTTTTCTGAAGAAGACTTCAATGGCTCTGCTGTACAGTTTATCTGTGCATTTCAGTTCCATCAATGAGTCCTTTTTGGCCATCATGGGTTAAAAATTACAGCCATAGCTGTTGGTAGCTAACCGATCTCTGGGTTTAGTTCAGTGTTTTGCCAAGTGCCGCCTTGGTTGCCACCACTGTGTATTATACATTTATATTATGTAGGCAGGGTAAAGTCTGATGAACCTCCAACTGTTTTATGCTTAACATAAAGAAATGGCACGCTGTGATGAACCTATTGAACACATGAAACTTGTGCCTGGAACATTGAAGTTTATCAGGTCATTCCTATGGGAAAGAAAATCTCTGGCAGATCATTGTTCTGCTTTTGCTGTGAACCAAAGATCTGTCAGTATCTCTTGTCAGCCACGCTTGATTTCATTGAGCTTATAAAGGTTATTAATAAAAAAAAACCATGCTGAGAACACAGAAGGTATCAGTGCTTCTGCTCATTCACTGTATAGTGACTGGTTTCCACAAGTGTCGACGTTTCTGCTGGTGCAACCGTGACATAAGTAGAAGCGACCTGCCTGTACACACCTGCAATGCTAACCACGACATGCTTTAAAATTACCAATAAAATGTCAGAAGACCCCTCAGGCCAGTGCAGACCACAGCAGAACAGATTCTTGTGTTGAAATGAATTAGACACAAATGGACCAGTTATTTAAAGGTTAATGACTCTTTCATTTGTGTTTGTTGGGTTAGCTCCCACATTTGTCAGCATGTTGTCAAACCCACTCTTTTTACGATTAAACAATTAATTGTTTCTAAACTTGCCTAAACAAAATTAACAGTTGGACATAAAGCAGCGTGTAAAGGATGAGAAACCAATTAAAGAACAGATTGTTTGAAGTCAATTTTAATTTTATTGTTTATTTGTTAAAATTATGAGGACAGGGTTTACGACCTATACTGCAAGCACTCAGCAGGAGGCTCTCTAAATCTCAAAATCTCCATTTTATATACTGCTTATGCTTTTGCTCGGACCACATTACTTGCTGTACTAACTGAAGAATAGAGCATGAGAACAGCAGTTAGGTCTAGAAGTCCACACAAAGATAGCAGCAGATCATATTAACACTGGAGACTGGCTTGCAGTAATATACTGGATGACAAGAACTGATGGTCGGCCAAAGTCACAGTACACAGCACTTAGATCTTAGGGTGAAATTCCTCCATCCTGATGGGTGAAAAAATCTGTTTCATTCAAAGTACAGAGCTTCAATCCCAGAGCAAAACATCCTATCTCTCAGCTGACTAAGCCATTGTCTACAAGTCAAGTGAGTACCTCAAGAGATATATTTCACCTCTCACCTAAGGTAATGGACTTTATGGAGAGGGTACACACTGAGTGTCTGATAGTTCAGGGACTAACAGGTACACACGGAAGCAGCATGATACCACAGTGTCACAAGAGGAGCAATATTTCTACATCTGAAAACTTTTGTAGGATAAAATTACACTTCCTTTTGTATCCAGTTGTTTCTAAATTTTGATGTGGCTTCATAAGCATATATACTTATACAGTATGTGGACAACTTGAAATGAAACATGAATGAAGTATTACTTAAAAATATAAATTGGTAATTATTTAAAAACAAAAAAAAATGATTTTCTTTAAAGGCTGGGGAGCCTTTAAAGAAAATCCTTCAGCATTCTCCTCATCTTCTCTCTGCAGCACCTCTGTATGTAACATAGTGACCTAAACTTACAGTGAAAGGGACAAACTGAAAGTCTTGTTTTTGTTCCATTTCCAGATCTGCTCCATAGGTCTGCTGGGCAAACACAATAATGCTTCTGTCATGTATTATTCAGTGTTGTCATGGGGTGTAACTTGATACTGTAACTTTTGGTATCAGAGTAATCCAATTTAACACAGCAAATAGAGGAATGCAAAATCCATCCACGTCTTCTCTTCAGTTTGATTCCACCTCTGTCTATTTGTCTCTATATCTTAACAAGTGAATACATTAACTCTACCGTTAAGGGCATGAACTAAAATTAGAATGACAGGTGAATTCAGATCATTCAGACGGGATTCTGACAGGTGAGATTGAATGCACTGAGCTAGCGGGCATGGTGAGGACACCAATTGCAGTGCTTCCAGCACAACAGCGGAAAAATTTAGAGTCCCATGCCAGGACTCTGCAGCCCTACAAAAATAGACTACTGTATGTGTATGCACACCAATACTCTACATTGTTTTTATGTAGCCCAAAGTGAAGCAGGATTTGGTCACTGAGGATCACTGTAAAATCAATACCAAGAAAATGAGAGGTTATTGCCAATAAGGACCTTTGAATTTGTTATGTAATTAATTCTGAATATGCAAATCATTCAGAACGATTGATATAGAAATCAATTGGCTAAATTAGAAATACACCAATGTGTTATCTAATTTGTAATGTGCTTTTATGAAGGCTTAAAATAAAAGCACAAAGAGGCTTATTCCATTAAATTTCCATAGATAACAGAAAATCACTATCTTCTCATTATTTTCTAATGCCAAAAATCTGGCTATGGTGTGCCTCCAAAATATTTTAGATTGAACCATACTCAAGCACACTTGAACACATTGTTCTGTTTATAAATCGTGATCTACCCAGGAGTATGGATCAGCCTCATATTCTGCCCTGACTCACCTGTTTGTTCATAGATGGTCAGTGCAAAGAACCATAGGTCTGAAATTGCTATCAGACCAAAGGTGCCAATGATAAATCATGGCAGCAACAAAGAGGAAGGTAGAGAAAATAAAGTTTCAGACACAAAAATCAGGGTGCATGTGAATGCAGTGGAGGTCAGAGAACATATGAGGGTGAAAAACAAATGAAAAAAAAAAATCAAGTGGCACCATGTTGCTGCAGCATTTGCATAGTCCTTCATCAGTCTGAGAACGAGAGCCATTTATCATTAAGTCCAAGTTTCATTGCAGTGTTTCTATGTTTGCAGGATCCACACTGCTTTAAAAAAATGTTTATTCACATGCTTTTTAACAAAATTATTATGAGTTTGGTCTTTGAAGGCAAGCTACAGTTGGTTTTATCATGGTTAGCTTGTCCTGCACTTTGGCTGATAATGAGGACAGGTAATAACTATGCGAGAGCCGCCCATAGCTTCTTTGCTCATTAATTCACATAGGTGCAGTCGATTAAGACGTGACCAGAGTGTGTGAAGCAGCCGTCCCTGTCTCTGTGTGCCCGGTGTGGGCAGCACAGTGATTATAATTAAAACTAAAAATCATGTTAGGTAATACTGCACAGTATCAGGCAGCCAGGTTTAATTTTTCTTAATATATTTTTAGATTGGTGGGTTTTGTTATTTTTGTTCGTAGAGTTGGTTTGGACTGCAGACTACTTGTAGTCTAGTTATCAATCTGGTCGTATCCAAGGTTTAGTTTTTAATTTCTGGGTAGCTCAGGAGATGTACTGGAAGCAATGGCATTGTTCAACTGGCTCAGTAGCTTCCCATTTTTTGTTCATCTTGGCCAGGTTTTAAAGTCCCTTCTTGCTTTTTAATTCCTTGATTTTCTTTTAAATATGATCTATTGTTTGAACAAAGCTTTGGACACTCTGAATGAATTGAGCCTTGGCTGCAACTCTGACCAAAAAAATGAAGACTAAAACAAACTTTTGGGGACCTAACAACTTAAACATGTACTCATCTTTGTTGCTAATTACCTGGCTGTGTTAAATACTTGTTTGTGATTGGTCAACAACCCTTGACAACCCCTTGACAATGGTTATTAACTCTGCTTAACAAAGACAAACCCTGGAGACAAGTAAATGCTTTGAGACCAAGACAAAAGTCAACACTTACAGTCTTGCAGAAAACCCAGTCACGTTGTTAAGTGTAACCTTTACTTGAAATGTTAACTTTGATGTTTGAACTGCAAGGAGGATTAGAATCTGTCGCCATGGCAATAATCAGAGTAATGCATAGTGAACAGGCAAATGTGGATATTATAATGCCTTCAGGAAGAGACATAGGGCTCTTTTTTGTGTCTGCCGGGGATAGTGGTGGAGGGTGGCGGACCCCGCGCAGTGGTATATTCGTCTGGCGGAGCCCGGCGCACAGCCAGTTTGGTATTTTCGTAGACTGAGGCGCACCGAGGTCCGCCAAGTTGGGCGTGGTGGCATGGCAGGGGGAGGTGTCGACAGAATCAGCTGGCGCAGTGACATTTTTGTGCTCGCCGCCGGCGTGTAAAGTGCGCTGAAAGCTCGCCGATTCAAACCTGGTCAGCTTTTAGCGCAGCTGGTCTAGTTGTATTTTGGTAGAATGGCGGCGTATCGGCATACGTCACCGATGCCTCACTGGCAGGTTTCCACAGTGTCAGGCACATTTCAGTGCAATAAATAATCATCAACAACTATTAATCTGAGTCAGCACATACATTTGGATCTATATAGATATATTCTGATCTATATGTGATCTGATGAGTGCGTTTGGCATGCGTTTGGACACACAACCTGACCGAATCAACACAGCTGAACCCGCATTAAATTAAATTAAATATCTAGTAAATAGACACATATGGTGAAGTTAACATTTTCTTTCTTCCTCTTCCTCTTATTTCTCGCGCAGCTCGACCTGGTCATGTCTCAGTGTCCTCTCCCCGTCCTGCTGCTGCTGCGGCGGCTGAACAGCAGATGATTTGTTTCAGTGATCAGATGAGTTATTTACTTTAAGCCTACATACGAATATTATAATATTCAGTTTTGTGAGCCAAAATTATTTCATATGCCAACATCTATGAAAGAAAGAGCCAGGCCACGGAGTGCGATGCGCACAACCCACCTTTGTCACGTGAGGTTTGAATATGTGCAACTTTATGTGAGTGTCTTTATTTGTGGAAAAGGATGTTTGTCTTACCAGTGGGTCCAACATTACACTCACCAAATCCATCTGTGCTCATATGAGAGAGTGTGGAGGACGCCCTCTGCAGCGCTTACAGTGACACTTGTTGAGGGGCTGCCTTCTGTCGCCATCGAATGGCATTGCTGTCTTCAGACATCTCTTGATCTCTTTGACTACTTCACGAATATGCTTTGGAATATGCCTCACCGGTGGCTGATTTAGAGGCGAGAAAGAGGAGCTGATGTGATTGGTGAAAAAAGGTCTCGGCTGTGTTAAATCCACTCCACACCCTCTCTCCTCCCTCGCTATGACTTACGCCGCTGGGAGGAGCTGAGTTAGGGAGGGGGGATGCTTACGCTGGGCTGCGCCGCTCACCAAAATACCAAATTTGCTTGGGAACGCCTTGTTGCTGCGCCACGTCTCCGGTGAAGCACGAAAAAAGAGCCCTTAGTCTCATTCCATTGGGGGTCTGGATTTAGATTGATGGGCTTTAAAGTCATAGCCATAAAAGTCATTGTGATGTCTATGCTTTATAAAGGCTGTGATAAAGGGTTTATCAAAGAGTGTATTGAGAGTGTGAGAGAGGGTGTTGTGAGGAATGGTATAAAGGCTTAATAAGTGTGTAATAAAGCATGTTTTGGACTTTTTAAAGGGTGTAATAATATAAAAGGTGCTACAGAAGGTGCTATTAAAGCTTCAAAAAGGTTGCAATGAAGTGTTTAAAGATGTGATTTTGGTTTTATAAAAGGCCAAATAAAAGGTTAACACAGGTGTAAAAAGTGTGATTAGTAGGCTTTAAAAGGGGTGTAATTAAAGAAAGGTTAAAAATAATAATTTCCAAGGGAACTCTTCCGAAAAGGGTCAATAAAGTTATGTCTAATCTAATCAAATCATATCTAAAAAGTGTGATTTGAAATAAAGGTTTTATTAGGGGGTTAAAATGGGCGTTTTAGTGGAAGTGTGTCCTGAATTACGTTATCAAAGCTGTTTGACATGTGTTTGTCTGTTCAAACACGTGATTGAAAGAGAGGAAGGGTTTCTACATGTCAGCTCAGTCTGTTTACATCGCGGAGGTCGACCACATTCGGAGGATCTGTTGTGTCAAAACAACTTACCAGACAATCTGACCTCCTCACTCACTGTCCTCCAGCTGTATAAAGGGTGTTTTGAAGGATGGTATGGATCATGTTATTAAGGCTGTTATGAAGGATGTTTTAGCTGCTGTTTATAGATTGTTATGAGGAGTGTTATGAAGGTTTTTATAGAGGGTGTAATAAAGCATGTTACCCTGGTGATTTAGTTGGCAGGTAAGAGCTTGCCACTGTGTTTTTACAATCAATGTGTGTATGCAGTAACTTGTGGTGTGTGACTTTAAGTTGGTGGCAACAGCTCTCCATGTTTAGAGGGTCTCTTTAGAGGGTGAATTGCATCTTAGGTGTAAGGTTGCAACATTTGTGTAGTGTTGACTACAATTTGACCATTTTGTGTAGTGGTTTGCAGTCCACATTTTCATATGGTCACTTGTGTGTTACTGTTAACTGTTATGTGTTCCTTATTGTAGCAAATTCAGTTTCACTCAGTTTCTTTGTGTTAACCTCGTGGTGGAAGCCAAATTGCTGTCCTTAGTGGGTGTGGCACCCACTTTGTTGGCTACTTCTGGGATTGACGCTCTGAAACTTGGTTTTAGCATCTTCTTAGGCCCCAATGCTTGTAAATAAGATTAAATACGATTTTGTGTTCCACAAAAAACATTTTACACCTTTGTCAACAGTAGTTATATTCAGTTTTGGTAGTTTGAACTTAGCAATACAATTAAATTTATTACTGATTGTGTTTTTAACATGAACTCTGTGAGGTATTAGAATTGACTTTGACCTTGTGAAAATTGTTTATTCGTAGTTTTAAGGGTAGAGGTGTTATAGCTGTATGTTTCCTGTTGGTCCTTCTTCCCTTTTGTCCTCTATAGCTCTACCCAGGTAAAGTCATTCAACAACAAACAGCATCACCTAGTCCTTAGGGTTTGAAGACCAAGAGCCGCCTGCAGTAGCCAGAGGCATTGGGACTGCTGCCTTGTTGCCTCTCATTCAGTGGATTCTTGTGTTTTGTTCTTTGTGTTGTCGTTGAACCATTAATTTGTTAGTTGATCATTGGTAATTTTGTAATTCTTTGTTTGGTTGGTTGGTTTGGTTGGTTGGTTGGTTGGTTGGTAAAGTTTTGAGAGTGTTTTTGATTGCTTTTAATGGGTCATTGCGTGGATAATTGTTAGCCCCATAGGGCTGCCTTTGGGTGGGGTATAACAATGTTATAAGCATTTCATAAAGGATGTTATGGAGGGTACTATAAAGTATAAATAAAAGGCTGTTTTTGAATAGTTCATTGGTGTTCAGGAAGTTATATGAAGAAAAGCCCAAAATAAAGCATTTGAGTGATATAAAGGATGTTATACAGGGTGCAGTGAAGGGTCCATAAAGGATGTTATTAATGCTTATTTATGAATTTTAGAGAGACTGGTATGAAGGCTTTACAAATGTTGTCATAAAGGGTATATAAGGTATCTTATAATCAGTTGCTGCTTGTTTTTTGTTGTTGTAGAAAGTAATTTATGACTGGTTTATTGTGCCCCATCAGCACTAAATCAGCCATATAGACTCGGGGTGAAGCCTCATTTCCTCAGAAGGTCTGCATACTTCGTGGTCCATTTAGTATGTCACACTGTCCTTACACTTCAGTATGTCATTGTTAGAGTCTGTGCTATAGGTGGCAAGCTAATGTTTAGCAGACCCTGTACTCCTTCTACAGCAATACACACGATTAATGTGTATATTTACTACTCTCCAGTGGTTATTTAGTGATGTTATTTACTTTTTTGTTGACCTCTTCTCTGTTATTATGCTATCAGCATCATCTACAGGTTTTTCTATCTCTTTGTGTCTCCCAGAATGCCCTCACCCTCAGTGCATGGGTTTGTCTTTATAGATGCTTTATGTGCTGCTGAGAGAGAAGTAGAAATACCTTTCAACATAACAGCAATTTGTCTACCCAAGAAAAGCATTTGAAGGGAGGATAAAGCTCTGAAGTTGTGCCCTGATAGACAAAAAGCAAAACAGCCACAAATGGCTGCAGTGTATTTTTGACCTGTGCAACTACAGATGGAATTAAAATTGGTAGTTTTCCATCACAGATTTCTGCCCTCACTTCCTGCAACAGAGCTGCGGCAGGGTGATTGACGACAAAAGCCTTCACTTAAAGAGACATGTCAAAACTGCAAATCTAGAAAGTTGTCTGATAAAGTCAGGGAAAAAGCAACTTTTGAAAGTTTACTGCTTCTGTAAAAGAAATATATATGAAATCATTGCCTGTTGCGTTATTTCATAGGCCATTAGATAAGACAGTCTGAGCAGTGGCCCAACTTGTCATAATATGACTTTTTCTGTGCACAGAGGTACCCACAGTATACCTAACTTATTGTTTTCAGATGGCCTTAAAGTAATTTGGCACAGCAATTATCAGTGGTGAGTGGTTTTAAGAAGCTGACTTTGCATTTCTGTAATGTGTATTACAACTGTATGTATGTGGTTGTCTCAGCATGTTTTTTTTTTCTTTAATTAAGTCATGAACATTAATTACTTGTGTAATTCAATAGTGGAACCATTTGGCAGTCATTTCACAGCAACTCAGCTTTAACCCAAGACCTTAACCAGGCATCTTTATGTAAATGAAGCTAATAATCTCCTTGGAATAATATCTTTCAACACCAACTCCACTCTTGCTCAAGCAGTCAAACAGTGAGACTGTGAACAAGGAAGGACATGGAAAATGAAGGTTCTGACCTATATTGCTCACTTATTGCTTAACTATCTTATTTGGAAAGTTAAACCTGACACCATGTATTTAGTATTGCATCATATTTTGCAATATTTCGAATCTCTGCTTCAAACATGGCACTGAGAGGCTTTCGGTCGAGGTTTCCAATGATTTATGGCCTCCAGCTGATTCTTGCCTGTACTCTATTCCTCTGCTGGATTTAGTGATGTGGCGCTGGACAAGTTAATTTCCTGTCAGTCTTTTCTGTAATGCTTTGAAAAGTCTCATCCTCCTGTGCTTCTTTTTCTTGTGGGATGCCTCAGGGCTCTATTTTGGGTGCCCTCATATTCTCTCTATGCATGCCTCCCCCAGGACATATCCTGCATACATAGATGTGCTGATAAGCTCAATGACTCAAAACCTGATGTCAGTGCACCAATCCCTCTGCCCCATCTTCTGGTAACATTAATAATCTGTCCTGTTTGAGCGCCCCTATGTTCATAAAGATGCAACCTAGAGATCATTTTGGACCCCAGCCTTTCCTTTGTTACCCCAGAGACCAAAGCTGTGCAGCTGTGCTTTGCTCAACTGAGACAGTTGAGTAATATCAGGTCTTTCCTTCTTCCTGACAACACAGGAAAAGTCATCTATGCCTTTATGTATTTCATCCAGACTTGACTAATATAGTGCTGAATATTCTGGTCCTACATTGATTTAAAACACTATTCTCAGGCTTTTAACACATAGAAGTGATCATCCAACACCTGTCCTAGCTGCTTCTCACTGGATACCTGTGAGTTTTAGAAAACATTTTGAGCTTTTACTGCTTGTTTTTAAAGCCAGGCCTATGAACTGCTAACCACCTATGAGCCTGATCCCTGCCTGAGGTCTTCTTGCAGATCCATACTTACGGTTCCTAACTATGAACTGTGTACAAGAGGTGACTGAGCATTTACAGTTTGGGCACCACAAGTGTGAGACTCCCTACCCTGATATTAGACAGGCAATCTCTGTGTCCTCTTTTATAACTCTTTTATCTTGTATAATTGAAGTATTGAGTCTTGTTTATTTCACACAGCTTACAACCAGTGACCAAGCTTTTTTTTTTTTTTTTTTTTTTGGCAACACACAAGTCAGAACATGGTAGGCATAATTGTGTCTAATTATTTAGTTAGTTTTTATTTAAGTTAACAAATAAAAGTTAACAACTGAATGATAAAAGGTTGTCACCTTTAATCAGTAATCAGTAAATTAAATTTTAAATACCTAAGTCCCAAAATGCTGGTCATATGTCCAAGCTGTAGCATAAAGACAGCTGTTACCAATCTGGGCTGCAGACAGAATACAGTAATGATTAACTACCTGAATGTAAACAAGCACCTGTCCTCATTACACATCATTTCAGTCAAGTTAAACAGACAGCCTTCATTCAGTTTTCCCCATTTTCTTAACCAAAATACTACCAGGTGCCATCTGTTATCTGTGCACATCTGATTAGATAAGATTGGATTTGATTAGATTAGATTGGGTTAGATGGATTAGATTAGTTAAGATTCGAGCAGATTAGGTAGACGTTATCGATCCTTTTGGGAAGGTTCCCTCAGAGAAACTGGAATTCCAGCAGCATCAGTATATGTACAGAAAAATACAGAATGGTCAAATAAGTAAGAAATAGAAATACAATAAGTATGGAGCATAAAGATATAATAAACCTTTAGATTTACTTAAAGAAAGTAAGAAACAAAGGTATGGACATTTGCACATTACTATCCCTACTATTAACCACAGCTGCTTCTTCCTATTCGAAGTAGAGCATTAAACCATTATGGCCATCACCAGCCAGCCAAAGTTGGCAATACTGTACAACCCACATTCAAGCCTATAACCTGCACATCCCTAATGTAAGCTGTTTTGTTTTAACCACTCAGCTAAAGCAGTAATAAGAAAGCTTTTCTTGCACTAGCTACACTCTGCAAAGCAGTTTGACATCACAGACTCTGATCTGGTGAATGGTTGTGTCTAATAAACTGTGCACAGTTTTGATTGTTTTCTGAGTGTTTTCTTACTGTTCGACTTTTGGTTTTGTTGGAATAAGAAATGTATTGCCCGGGAGTGTCTCTATGAAATACCACATTAGAATTTCCTTACTGTGTATGGAAAATAGCTGTCTATGCTGCTTTACAGCTGAAAAAGGGCATCACTGGGTGTCACTGTCTGGGTGCAGTGTTCAGTGATGGGGTCTGATGGGGTGTGTGGTCAGACAGGAGTGACCTTTAGATGAGAGCCTACAGCTGTGCCCACAGGCTGTTGTTGGACCGACCTCAACGGGCTGCAACACTTCCCCACATCCACATCACATAGCATTCACACCTATACAAGTCACAGACATGATAAGATTATACTGTGTTCAAGAAATGAAAGTGCACAGCATGTGTGACTCATATAGGAGAGGTGAAATGGAACAGCAAGTTCTCATATAGGAACACTTTGAGTGTTTGTAAGAGCGAAATAACATCGGTGCTTTTTGAAAAAGAGCTCATTAAGTGCTTTTTTCCAGGTAAAAGGTTCTTTTCTTTAAGAAAAGTTTTTTAAAGATTGATGTAGTTCATCATCCGTCTCAGTTCTTTAGAAATAACCACTTAAAATCTGGAAAGAATCAATGATGGTGTGTTTTAGCGGCAAAACTGGTAAATTTGCAACATGTTTTTGCCCTCCACAAGCATGCAAAGGCCTCTGAATAATTCATGAAAGTAAGTTAATATGTTCAAATTTGACAGTAAAATGAGGAGTCTGCAAACCAGGCTGGGTTAAAATATCTAAAAAAAATTCTGCTAAACTCCAACCTTTTCTCTATTTTAGGTTTAAATTGGATGAGCCCCATGTGCTACCTACTAATAGCAGCCTCAGAATTACATAAACGGAGTTCATGCTGGAGAAACAAGAAAGAAGAAAACACGAGCAGAATGTCTGCATGGGCATAGCGGTATGTTGCTAGCGTTGTTTAATGATCTCAAGCTAAGCTCTGGTGTCTAACTAGCTGCTTCACTGGTCTACTTAATGTCAGTCCACAGACTGGCTGAAATCGATCTGGGCTCTGATTGTTGCCCGCCTGAAACAAGTCTGCTCAGCGAAAAGCTGTTTGTGTTTCTTTCTTAGTTTTTTTTCTACCTCTCTAGTCACAGTCTGGAGCACAGCAAAGACTCCCAGGCCCTGAACTGCACTCAACTTTTTGTGATATAGACCCCAAATCCTCATTTATTATCAAAGAAGTTTATACATAATTCACTGTTCCAGAAAATACAGAGAGCATTACTAGAAATCAGGCAGTAAATACTGACAAATGTTGTCAAAACAAAATTATTTTGATTTTCCCAGCTTACTTAATGTGTTTTGAAAGTGATAATTTTGGATCTGTTTTACCCTAGGCTTTTTTTTCCCTTTTCTTTGACATTTAAACAAAAGTAATATGATATTTAGTTTTTCAGCTTTTCATGTTTCTCACCTGTTTCATTCTCAGTCCTGGAGAATCTTTTGATGAATCAAACTGGGAAAACAAATTATAATCCAATCAAATGAATACCCCAGGCGACATTTAAAACTACAATCATCAAACACCAAAATTGCATTCGACTGAGCGATGGTGCATTTAAATTCTTTCTGTTAAACAGTTTTTCAATTTAGGTCCACACTTGAGCTCTCCAGGAAGCATGAAGAAGAGAATCGCTCGTCATTTAATCACATTTGTCTGAGGATTTCACTCTCTGAAATACTCTTCTTCACCTGCTTGTTGCAGTCCTTTCAGACATGTGCAGTTATTTTAAGGTTCAGCCTTGTGTTCTCAGTTTATACTACACCATGTGCATCCCTCACTGAGACAAAGATGGATTCCCTGAGTTGCACAGCTCGACCCTTGTGTGTCAGCCGATGCTCAGTTGCAGCCTCTCTCCCTGCAGGCAGCACATACATCCTGCTGGCCTCTGTGGCCATGGGTCTGAGGTGCAGCACTGAGCTTTAAACTGAAACAATAGATTATTGTCACCTCGGCCATGTTAGAGCCAACAGTGAGGAGAGCCTTCTGAAAAAGGACAATGGGCTATGAATTGATTTATGAGGGTTCAGGGGGCCATAATGTGCAGTAGTAACAAGGAATCAATGGGCTAGAAAAATGCTAACAGCAGCCCTTTATGTCCTAAGCCTTTGTCTCTTACAGAATTTAATTAATTTTTCTCCTTTTTTTGGTGCTGGTGGAGCGGTGATGGAGAGGTGCATCAGTCTCCTCTCATGCAGTTTATAAACCAATTCAAGAAGGTGAACATGACAGATGTGATGGGGCTCTTTGGAAATAGCACATCACATCACAAGGACTAAATATTTTCTATTTTTCCCTTTACCTGAAGTGTAAATGTGAGGGGGACCTCCATTCAGGTTGTTAAACTTTATCCTTCTACCTGACTTCGTCTATTCATGATGTAGGTCACTTGAAAACATGAAAAGCCTCTCAAACTCACTGTATCAGACACTGGAGCTGGGAAAAACACTTAATGGTGCAGAGTGTAGGATATAGCAGTATTAAGGAGAACAGACTTGGAAGAAACCAAATATATTATTTGTAAGTATGTTTAGTTTAAGTTTAATCACTAACTTAGAATTATCCTTTTATATCTCTAAAGGAGCGCCCCCCTGTCAACAAAGACCACAATGTTGTATTTCCAGGTTTGGTGCAGTAGCCCAAAATAGACAAACTAGTAACACACTTGATTTTGTATTGAGTAAGTCGCTGCACAAAATTCAATAGTTTGAAGACAAAGATGTGATAACAGAGAGTGGCTGCTGTGCCAAAAATAACTAGTTTTGATAGATGTTTTCTACTCTTCTTCCACTCATACTTTTGACACCAGCTCTGAGACGTCACACAAAACACAGGTGACCTGAACACTATCAATGATTCATCATAATAAAATGATATAATATAATAAAATAAACACTCAGTTTAGTTTAGTTTAGTTTAGTTTAGTTTAGTTTTTTTTTTTTGGATGTGATTTAAACAACATTGTGATATAGACATAGATGCTTTAGGAGAACACTCCATGATACTGTTGGCTGTCATGGGTAGTTCACTGTGGTCTTTTCTTGAGGTGAAGAGGAGAACTACCTCTGAGCAGAATCAGATGTGGGAGTGCCCGCTTGGCTTGAGTGAGACCAGGTGTGGGAAGTTGATTTAAGTCCTCCACCTCCAGTGCAGAGTGCTGACTCATTGTCTCTTCCTTAGAGATTGGGAGAAGATCGATCTCTGTGGTCTTTTAAGTCATGGCAAAGTGTCTGTTAAGGCATTCATGCTTTAGAGAAGAAATATTTGATTCTGGTTCAGATTGGGTTGTAGAGACTGAGCATTTATTGTCTCCAGTGTTTTGCATTCAAGCATCCCTTGGTCTAGGTTCTTTTGTTAAAGAAGTTGTTTCTGATTTTTCTGAGAGTTGAGCTTGGGTCAGCTGCTTGGCATTGTTGGTTTTATTGCTTGCTTATCTATCTGTGTTTCAGAAGTCTGAACTTCCAGACCATTATTTTTCCCTTTCTTTTGAACACGTGAGTTCCAGTAGCTTAGGAAAGAGGATTAGGGCCACATGAAGAGAAAAAAATAATTTAAAAAAACAGTCGAAATTTTAAGATTTAAGTCAAAATTTTAAAAAGTTGAAATAAATGCTGCATGGCTTGAATGGCTCGTATGTGCTCCATGCCGTCAGGATCAATCAACTTGATCAGTTGTCTTATTGTATCTAGCCATACAACATAGCCTCACTGTATAGCACGCAGGTGTAACCATCAATTACCCTGTATCTGCATCATAATCTTCGGCACAGTCTTTTCAGAGTCTAAATACTTATGACCACATTGTGTTTGTGTGCTTAAAGAGCAAGGATTTCCTTGTTACTAAATACAATTCTAAAGCACAGCTTTACACACTGTTCTACAGAGGACGAGACGAGCGATAGTGCTGTTGATTCATTATCATTAATCTCAACATTACGACTTTTTTCATGAGTTTTCGTCTTTATTTGTGTCAGCTTTAATCTCGTAATTTCAACTTTAATCTTATTATTCTTTTTTTTTTTCTTCATGTGGCCCTTATCCTCTTTTGTAGTAGTTAGACCTGCAGGGTAACTTTTAATAACCCTCCCCTGTCTAGGTCTGCAGTTGTGTCCAATTTCCCCTCCTTCTGACAGTTAGAAGTCTAAGGGCCTGATCTACTAAAGGTTTGCGTGTGCAAAAACACGTGCAAACTTGATAGTGCACACAAACCTGATCTACTAACCGGGTGCACCGAGGATTGTGTCTGTCAAATGAGCAAAACAGCGCGCACAATCGATTAAGTGTGTTTGCCTTCATGAATATGCAGAATGTATGTAGATCATCAGAATGCGCAAAATTCTGGGAGGAGCAGATGCAAATCTGCAATCATGAAGCTCCCGCAGTGTGATCTATCAAACCCGGAAACCGATTGCGGTCGCTGTTTTGCTTCTATATTTAGCACGTTTGGAAAGGCACGTGCAAACTGACACAGCATTGCGCACGGTCATTGTGGGGAGAAGGAGGCAGAAGTGCCATGATACATGCCATGATCCTTGTCCAAAAGCTTGTGATTTACTTTGTTTTTCTAGGTCATGACGATTTTTATAAATAATAAGGTCAAACACGGAACAAACGAAAAAGAAAATCTGTTTGTCTTACTGATTTTGAATCATTGTAATCCTTTTTTGATTTCTAGTATATCTTCTCATATCTGTAAAGCACTTTTACTTGTCTTGTGTATGAAGTTCTCCAATACGATATGTGCAACTCCATGGCTTCAAACACTCTGCTCCCACAAACTCTCCATGGTGACAGCCGATACCGCACGTAAAATCCTCCTTTAAAGAGGGCAGTCTGCATCACTTTTGCACCTGTTATCAATTGCACACGCAATCATAGTAGATCATCCGCAACACGCCCACCAATAGTACGTGCAATTTTTTAGTTTGCACAACCAATTTAGCGCTCACTATTTGGGATCTTAGTAGATCAGGCCCTATGTGTGTGTACAAAGACCCTTAAGCATACGTTGTTTTACACACACTCCCTGAAGGTGTGAATGGTTTGCACTGAAGGCAGCCTTTCAAACACAGAGGGGCTGTTTAACAGGCTACTGGGTGCAGAACCTCTCTTTAAAGATGTTTTCGCTTTGTTTTTGAAAAAAAAAAATTTAAGCAATTGCTTAAAAAAAAACACATTTCAGACTTTGACAAGACTCCTTAAGTTTTTCATTCCCAAGATACTCGCTTAACTAGTTTTCACAAGCATTGGATTAATTTTTCCAATATATTTAAAGGATCAGTGTACGCTACTAAGACTGCCATTTTTTTTTCACCGTGATGAGAAGCCCAGACTTCCCAGCCACTTTGTCCAGCTCTTCCTGGGGGACCCTGAGGTGTTCCCAGGCCAGCTGAAAGATGAAGTCTCCCCAGTGTGTCCTGGGTCTTCCCCGCGGTCTCCTACCGGTGGGACAAACCCTGAATAACTCACCAGCAAGGCATCTGGGAGGCAAGCCACCTCATCTGAATCCTCAATGAGGAGGAGCAGCGGCTCCACTCCGAGCCCCTCCTGAGATCCTGGGGTCACCGAACCAGACCCGTCTAGAAATTCTGTCCATAAAAGTTGTAGAAAGAATCAGTGACAAAGGACAGCCCTGGCGGAGTCTTACCCCCACTGGAAACTAGTCTGACTTGCTACCAGCTATTCGGACCAAGCTCTGGCACCGGTCATACAGGGAACGAACAGCCCTTGTCAGGGTGTTTGGTACCTCATACTCCCTAAACAACTATCCTCTGCAGCCAAGGATCATACCACCAAGGTCTCAGCCTTAAGCTGCTGTCCAAATCACAGTGCACCCAACCCCTTTCGCCCCTCCCATGGGATGTGAGCCCATGGGAAGGGGGTCCCACATTGCCTCTTTGAGCTGTGCTCGGCCAGGCCCCATGGGTGCAGGCCCAGCTACCAGGCGCGTGTCATCGAGCCCCAACCCCAAGCCGGGCTTCAAGGAGGTGTGACCCATGTCCGGGCGAGGGAAACTTGATGCCAAATATTTTGTCCATCATAAGGGGTCCATTTGAGCTACGCTTAGTCTGGTCTCTCCCCCAGGAACTGTTTGCCTTGGGTGACCATACCAAAGGCACAAAGCCCCCGACATCATAGCTCCTGGGGTCATGCAAACCCCTCCACCACAGTAAGGTGGTAGCCTGAGGAGGGGAAAAAAATTGTGATATTATAAATGTACATACTGTATATATATATATATATATATATATATATATATATATATATATATATATATATTGTGTGTGTTTTTTTTTTTTTTTGTTTTTTTTTTTTTTTGTGTTTTTTTTTTTTTGCTTGTTTGGGACATACTTTTTTTGTTTTTCTATTTTTTTTTTTTTAGGGACAGAAAAAAAGAAGTTACTTATTCTTTTTCCACCTCTGAGGTTTCCTCAATCCCAGAAAGTGTCGGGTTTTCTTCCAGAAAGAAGGTAGTGGTTTTGTTGATGATAAACCTTAGGGCGCTTTGATAAACAGTATTTAAGAACTGGAGACATTTCAACGAAGCACCCATATGCAGCACATCTCCATAGTCGATTAGAGGTAGAAATGTTGCTGAAACAAGCAGTTTCCTGTCTCTAAGTGAGAAGCAAGATCTAGTTCAATGGTAAAACCCGAGCTTCACCCTGAGTGTGGTGACCAGGCCTGCAATGTGTGCTTTAAAAGAAAGCTCCCAGTCCAGAGGAAAACCCAGATACTTATAGTCAGAGGCCATTAGACCATTCTATAATAAAGCATGTGGTTATTCATTAGCTTGTAAATGAAGATGCCTGTGGAAAAATTCAATATATATACATATTTGTTTCAATTCACCTTCTCCTCAAATGTTTGTATGCATGGGTCAAAGTAAGTTGTCAAAGTGTGCCCCTTTTATATGTTTGATTCTAATTACAGCTTTTGCACAGAGTGGTGTACACCACTTTTAGACCCCATTTGTGCACATAAAATGATAGAACGTATGACCCTGGCTGAGATTATTCTGATGTAAAAATATTGTGCTACATGATAATATAATTTGTTTTAAAGCTAAGTTAGCAAAACCAGGCTTAAATTAACTACTGATTTATATTGTGTGATGCATGTTTAAAGAAGGTGTTGCCTGTATTATCAGAAGTTATGAGACTTTTAACATGGGTATGGTCAATAATTTGTGCTTGTGTTGCACTTGACATCTAATCTACTGACCTCTGTTAGTGTTTCTATGTTATATTCACCCATTCACACTATGGTCATTTGTAAATATATTTTAGCTGTGAGCTAAATGAACACAGTCAATTTAACTTCTAATTTCTCTCTGAAAGCGTTTCAAAGTTTAAAGTCTCTCAGCGCAGAGTCACTGTCATTTTGTAGAGCCTCACCCCCGCGTGCTTCTGTGATCATTCTGTGTTTGTGTGTGCAGTGTTTGTTAAGTGCGCTTAAGATAGGATGAAAGCAACGGAACTGTGTGTGTGTGTGTGTGTGTGTGTGTGTGTGTGTGTGTGTGTGTGTGTGTGTGTGTGTGTGTGTGTGTGTGTGTGTGTGTGTGCGTGCGTGTGTGTCCACGACATTAACAAGCACCAGAATGACTGCCTTAAAATCTGTCTTGCTTGGAGGAGCAATATGTAAGGTATCTATTGAATCAGAGCATTGAAATAACCTTATTATGGGTAGGCATTAAAGAAATGTGTGATTGTATGTAGAACAGCTTCTCTGGCAACGATGCAGCAGCCAGCATATCCTCCTCTTAAGTTCTGATTCTGGTCCGTATTTGTTTTGACCTGAAAAGGGTATTCGGTTTCAAAGCATCCCCATGCAGCCGTTTTGGATGCCCTGTGGTTGCCAGATGAGAGACCAGTTATCACAGCAAACCAACAGGTGTGGATGGAAGCAGGGAAAGCCAACTGGTCTGGATACACCTGGATTCTGCCAGACCTAAAAAGCCTCCTCAGTATTTCTTTAAAAAGATCCATGACCAGAAACAGAAAGGAATAGCAGTAAATTTTGGAGGTGCTTTTGAAAATGGTAGACGACAGAAAGGTGTTAAGACTGTTGCATGGCAGGTCATTTCACCTGTGCAAGTAAGCAGACAGCTGTCAAGTAATTAAAAATCTACATATACAATTAAACATTAAACATCCAATAAACATTATCTGATGCATTACACTAAAACAAACTAAGTGCTATCACTAGCAAGACTTACTCAGTTGGTGTCAAACAGTTAAACTCCATATGAGGAATCAAACCGAGGCACACGTTTTTGTGTACATCATGATATTTACATCATCTGTAAAAATGACAATTGTTTTAACAGGATCTAGAAAGCTGTAAGGCTGGAAATCCCTCCACTGTTTGTATATTTAGAGCATTGAGGGTTTTCTTCCAATATAATATGAGAATTAGTATTAGCTACCATAAACATAGCCAGACATGCAGGCAGCAGTTAAGACAGTTTATCAGAAATTTCACTCTGTCAAATATTGTTCCAGTTATAAAGATGTTAACTCAACAGAGCAGTTAATCTGTTAATTCTGTTTAAAAAAAAAAAAAAACAGCCGTAGTTAACGTTAATTTTTTACGTCAGTACCTGTCAAAAGTCTAATGTCGTGTGTAAAACCAAATACTCGCTCAATTTACACGCATCTAAATGCATGAGTGTTATGTATTTACTTGATTAATTCAGTTATTTCGACTCGCTTGATTTGGGTGTTTTTATCGCGAAGAGGGGTTTCTGCATGTCAGGTCAGTCTGTTTACATCAAACATAGCAGAGGTTGACCACACTGTGAGGATCAAGGAAAAGAGATGGTGTTTCTATCACCAAGAATTAGAAACTCCATTTCTTTTCCTTGATCCAGATCTTCTGGCTTGGCATGAACAGACTCTTTTGGATCTCAAATGGTTTATCATAAAAAAAAAAATTTTGTAGTTGTATTTTGGACAACCAGCAGATCACTTGACTCCCCACCTGAATGTAGATGCTGAGTCCTGTGGAAAGGTAAGGTTTTGTGGCAGTGAGGATGTAAAAGTAGACAGTATATTAACATCCACATTTTGATACCTTTGGTATCTCACAGTGAAGGACTTTGAGTAAAGCTTCATTCTTGTCTTACGTATCTTTCTCTTGGGTTGGTAAAAATGATCGAAACAAAACTCCAAACACTCAAACCACTATGTTAAACGTTAAATAGCTTTTTTTCCTGCAACAAAGCATTATCTAAGGGTATTATCATTATTATTTCTTTTACTTCATGCTGTTATGCAACACAGTCATCCATTAGGGGCTCATTCATTAATTTAACAGTTCAGTGTAGATCTAGGTTACCACAGTATGTTTGTTTGTTTTTTTCTGGGGAGTGGGGTATTGTCTGGTAGATCCTTTGTTAGTTATAATGTTAAAGTAGTCTTCTGTCACTTGTGCACTCTTGTGTTGTTCGATCAAGTGACAGTGCAGTGCCTGCTGTACCTGCTCCAGTCTGTCTCTCCTCTTTCTTTCTCCATCATCTGTGCTGTCTATCTCTCCATCTGTCTTCCTGTTTGATTAAACATGTAGAACTTGCCTGCAAGGTCACTCCAGTACGGTACACTTAGTTTGGCAACTATTTCTCAAGTATTTCTGAGAGCCACAAGTTAGTTTTGGCAGTAGATCTTTTTTTTTTTTTTTTCCAAAAGCCAAAATAGACAAATAAAAATAAAACCTAAATGAATTTGACTATCACTGTGACAGTGCTGTGTCATAAACATGTGAAGGTACATTTGTAGAAATGAAGGAAGAGCAATTACTTGGTTACAGATTGTCAGATTTAGTAACAAAGAACCAAACTGAGTGATGTTTTATTTCACCTCTTCTTTTGCTTACTCTGCATATAGTCTCTGTGAGAGCTACTGTCATATTTGGCAAGGTAAAACCTCTAGCCTCATGCTTTTAACCAAACTCTGTCTGATGTATTGGTTTTCCGTCTGGTGGCGTTACAGTAAAGATGATGCTCTGTACATAGATGATGTCCTGTATATTGAATTATCCACTGAGCTGTCGGTAATTATATCATTCAAACACATTTTCGTTCAGCCCCTGGGATGCAGTGTGATGTGGCGACTGTTTGTTCAGTGCTTCATAAAAGAGGGAAACGGGAATCAAAGAGTTTGAAGTCGGTCTGGCTTTTAGTGCTGGTGGCAGAGCAGCTAATGATTTAGCTGAACCCGCTGCCACAGCAGCTTCATAAGGTGGTTAGTCATGACCTAATAACCAATAATCCTCATGCAGATACATAACTGTGGCTCTTTTTAACCTTAGCACATCAAGCAGTGGGGATTTACTTTTACATGCCTGAACTTGATGTCTATGTGCTGTATTTTATCTATGTCACTGTGGTTTCCGCTGCCTACCTTTGAGTTTGACAGTGTGCAGGCAGTCATTTGAAATTAGATTGGTAATTTTACAAAAATGATATATCATTTCTTTTTTTTCTTTTTTTATGAAACTATCTGTATGACTATACCACAAGGTATAGGTACTATGAAATCTAAAAAAAACAACCTAAAATCTAGAGAGTAGTTGCACCACTGAGAAAGATTTAGAGCTTTATTTTCGTGCCTGCCAGCAGTATGGCGAAGGGTGGCGCACCCCGCGCAGTGGTATTTTAGTCCGGTGGAGCCCGGCGCACAGCCATTTTGGTATTTTAGTCGAATGAGACGCACCGAGGTCCGCCAAGCTGGGCATGGTGGCGCGGTAGGAGGAGGTGTCGACAGAATCAGCTGGCGCAGTGACATTTTTGTGCCTGCCAGCTGTGTAGAAAGTACGCTGAAAGCTCGCTGATTCAATCCTGGTCAGCTTTCGGCACAGGCGTAGCGAAGCTGGTCAAATGGTATTTTGGTAGACCGGCGTAGCAGTGCCCTCACATGACCGATGCCTCACCGATGCCTCCACAGTGTGGAAACCTGTGCAATAGATAATCAACAACAACCAATATTCAGTGCAACTACCTGAGTCAGCACATACATTTAGATCTATACTGATATATCCTGATGCATATGAGCGCGTTTGGCAGGCTAGGAAATTCAACCTGACCAAAGTAACACAGCTAAAACCGCATTTAATTAAATATCTAATGAATAGTCACACATGATGAAGTAAACAAGATATTTAACAAGCTATTTAGGCAGGTATCTCGAGCTGCACTAGTTTCCCATTTGCCAAGTATCCTCACATTCAGCCTGTCCATTTATGGTGACGGACTTCCAACCTCTGCCTTTGCCTTGCCAATGCCTGCTAACCCGCACCAGTGCTGCACACGACTTTCAGCCACACCAGCTCTCCATTGTTAAACAGCAGGCTCCAACCATAGGGGGTTTAAAATGTCACTTAATCAGGTCTTAAGTTCTGCACATCAAGTTAATCCACAAGGAATGATGAGTTTCAGAGCCCAGGTGCAAAACCGAGACATTGTTCTGCTGCTGCAATAACGTTTTGGTCAATAAAATGGGAGTTGACTGATTGAAATAAACTTTAGCTGTCATTACTAAACATTAAGCAAAAGTTTATTGTAGACAAGACCAAAGTGGTTAATTAGCCAGATTTTGATTTTAGTGACCCTTTATCAGATAATTTGTAAAGGGTTATAAAAACATTGAAGAAAAGGTTTCTCGTAATGACTGAATTTACTTTTCAAACTGCTGCCTCTGCCACTGAAGCCAAAGCCAGTAATTTGATTCTAAGTAGGAAAAAAAGCTTCTTTATTTCTTTTTATTTAGTAAATTACACTGTGATTTTTTTTTCCAACATAGTGGATTATAGTAGGTTCAAAACTGCAGGACCAGGGTTACAGACAACCATGACTCAATACTTAATCATATTAGATGTAATGTTGTTTTGATCAAGTACAACAATCAAAATATCTGCTGCAATTTAAAAAGTTAATTATTGCGTCATTTATATCACAAACTTAGCCAGACCTTTTCGTGTTTATTTTCACTCTTGTCCCAACAGAAACATTATTGAGTAGCCCTGCGGTATGCTGCTGCTCAGGGCAGAACTGGGCTTCTGCTAGTATATATATTCTGTTTATACAGCACTGACGTGTGTTATTCAGTGAACTTGGTAAACTGAAGTTTAAAGTGTGTGCTTCTCTGACCCATTTTGCTCCTCTTGAAAAATCTCTCATACACCGCATCACCTAGGAGTGAAAACAGCACCCTCCTACTTTGCTGAATCGATGCTAAGATACAAACATGGGCAACTTCAGGGAGAAACCAAAGTGGCTGAATAACCGAAGATAGTGATTTCGTTCTTTTTGGCAGCAGTGTTGAAAATCACAAATCCAGTATTTCTGAATGATTACCAGCAGGCCTAGATTGTGAACAAAGACCTGCACACAGATTTAATCTGTGCGTTCAGTACAGTAAAGGTTCAGAACAAGTGAATTTGTAGTACATACCCTTAACAGTGAAACCAAGGAAACTGATAATCCTACATCAGAGGAGTCCTCCAGCGCTCACACATGTCCATGAACACAGAAAACTCCACATGCATTTATTTTCGTTAAAGTATATCATGTTCAGGATTTGTTCTGGCTCATTCTTCATTTATTCTCAGGATAAGTTGTTACCTGCTGTGACAGATCTAAAGCACAAGAATTTCTTACATGTAGGTGTCAAGACTATCAAACGCAGACTTCAAAAGTCATTTCTTCTTCACTGATATGTTAAAGAAAATGTGCGAGAGTGTGGATACATGTCAAATTGCATTGCTAAAGCCTTGCATAAAAATTACAGCAAAGTATGCCTAGGGCAGGTGTGAAATTGAATTTGTTGCCAATGATCTTTTACTGACCATACATTGTTTAGTCCAACAAATGTTTCCCAGGACATCACATGCAAGAACATCAGTGAACATTAAAGTATAGTATCTTAAAGACAAGAAGCAGCCATTTGACTGCATAATGTGATCCCTTGTACTTGAATACCCCGGCTCTGGTTTTTAACCTCGACAATGAGTCAGTTTCCATGGAAATGCTTTTATTATATGTATGGAAGGATGTAAGATGGCATTCACACAGCACACTTCCCCCTATACTTGACTATGAATGTATGAGTTCATATTTAGAGGGTATGCAAATGCATTCAAAGTTGGTGCAGGCTTTAAATCAAGAGGAAAGTGGTGAATTTGAACATTAAAGATTAAAGGAGAGAAGTTTTTGGTCCTGTTCAATTTTCACCTATGAATAACTCATGGAGCCCAGTTAAAAGCATCAAATAGTCAAATGAGCAGGTGCCATTAGTTTGCATTTATGTTTTCTTTTTTGGGGGGAAAGGCTGCATCACTCATGCCTCTCCATGTGTTATTTATATGATTGCTTTGCCAGTGCACAGCGGAGGTGACGGATGATGTGTACCCTGTATTTTGAAAAGGTTGACGAGCTGTTGGATGGAGAATAAATATGAACAATGACAATCTTTTCTCTTGCTTTAGTCATGCAGCCACACAATGTGAATCAGGTGCGACTACAATTGACAAATGAATTTTCTTTATGTGTGCCATAAAGCAGGATCAAACACAATCATATGTTGAAGTGTTTACACTGAGCTGAAGAACCTGAATTCAAAATATATTGACTGCTTGATGCTGTCTCATTGTGTATCCAAGCAGTTTTATGTGGACAACGATTGGCTGGCTGTTTACTGACTCACACCACCTGGCCTTAGTTCTGCCAAAAGCATCACCCCCTCCCCCTCACACCCCACCCCAATGGATTGGAGTATGACAGAGGACTATCTGACCATAAAAGCCTAGAGTAATAGCTGGACTGAGAAAACCATTGTCACACTGGCCAACACAATGATAGCTGTAGTTTAATGAGGCAAGCAACTAGAGGAGACCCACCATATAATAAAATTCATTGATTTTAGTTTTTTTAAGGTTCATTTGTGATTTTTTTTCAAAAGCAAAACAAGAAGTGCAACCTTCATCCACCCCATCTTTCTCGTTAGAAAAGCATTGATTGATAAATGAGATAAAACAACTAATTTTGAGATTGAGATTTTTTTTAATGGGTTACTATACATGAATGAACATTTCCATGTAAATAAATGAAATTATAGCAAGGTGGCTAATTTCCATCACCAGATCTATTAGCAGGTTGGTGTCAACAAATAAAACAAAAAACAAACATCAGTAATAGGAATAAAACACAGAGCGTATTAAAAGACAAGCCATAGACAACCTTGGACATACAGTCCAAAATAAAAGGGGTTAGAGTTGGGGGAACATGGTAATAATACACTGTGTATTAAAATGTGCTGAAGTGCCAGTTTAAGTGCCATAGTATCAGCTGCCTGGGAGCTCAGGTCTTCTGTAGATTGTTGCTGAATAATTGCACGGAAATATAAAGTTTATGTTGATTGCACATTCCCTGCTGTAAATTTATTATTATTATTATTATTATTATTGTTGTTTGTTTGTTTCTGGTATAAAATGACCCTGATGAGAAGATCTTTCACTGTTTTGAGAGTGATTTCTGGAAAAATACTTTTTAAAAGACACATTTTTATTTCCACTCAGAAAAACATTTTATTTTAAAATATTGATGGTAGAAACACATTGAATAAACAATTTTTTTTGTCTTTGTTTTTATTATCAAATTTGGTCATTTTAAATTTCAAACTAGCTCAAAATGTTACCATTAAAAGTTTAAATGAATACATAAAGTATGCATGGTAACCAAGCAGAGGGTCTTAAACCTCTAGTCCTAACTATTGATGCCATAGACATGAGAATATCAGATATACATAAGGTTAACCATCAAGTGGGTGTTTTGAGGACTTGAGTAAATTTCTCTGGACAGTTTGTACAATTATGACAGTCTTTCTGGGCTTGCCGTCTTTAAACACTGCACTTGTCTGGTGTCTGGTGATACGCTCACTTTACAGATAAGCAGTGCCATCCTCTATTATATGTGGATATTTGCATTTAAATTTATAGTCCCTGAATATAAGACAATCCTGCTTTTTTGGAAGTACTTAAAGGGAAAAAAATCACCTCATATGTCTTGGGTCAGTAGAATAATTAAAACATCTATAATATGTTTTAAACGGCATTGTAAAATGTGCCCCAACATTAAAATTTCTCTGTTTTTAAGTGAATATCTGAAATTATATTTTCAACCAGAAACAAAAACATTAGCATGAATGATTGAGGAGAACTTCGGCAGCAAAAATCAGCTAATCAGAGGTGCTTGATGGAAACGTCCTTGAAAGCATCCTTTTATCCCCAACCCAAACACAACAGCATGAAATCAAATATAAAGAAAACTGTTGTTGCTATTATCCAGCAAGACCTTTACCAAATGCATCAGTGCAGAAGTAGGATTTATTGTGGTAGGGAAGCATAGAGGAAGAGCGTGTACCCTAGCTTCCCCTTGGTCACCCTTCCTGCGGGAAATCCCTTCAGACGGCCTCAAATCCAAACATGTGTAGGTAAACAAAACAACCAAGCCTTGTTTAAAGACAAGCCTGAGATCAGTCCCAATTTCATCCTCATAAACACACACATCTATGCACACACACAGCTGGATAAACCCGGCGCTCAAGGTAGCAGGTAACCCTGCACCAGACAGCCAACTAAATCAGCCAGGCGTGTGGAGAGGGAAGTGGTGCAGCGAGACCGGAGAATTTTTTCCTCTATTTTAGGCAACCTCCTAACAAGCGTCCTCAGACAGGGCTGTAGGGGAGCAGGGTAACTGCTGAGCCTGGCACCACTCACAGCCCAGAACAGAGCAGCCAGCGGGGCTAACAGGCATCAGCAGACCAACCAGCTGCTGCTGAGTGCCCCGGTCCAGGCACCAGCACCCCTGGGAAGGCAGCAATCAATAAAACCCACAGCCCTGGAAGATATGCAGGGAAGAAATGTGTTGAGGCAAAACAGGCTCATTTAAAACTAAACTGTCCTATCAGTGCGGTTGGAGAGCATGCTGAATATCTCTCCAGAGAGGAGAAAGGAGGGATGATATGTACACTGGAAGAGGGTTTTGGAACGTCTCAGCAATTTGGAAGGTCAGAGTAATTGGCCAAATGAGGGTTCAGGCAAAACTCAGAGTGAGACTGCATTTACTGTACGTGTGTGTGTGTGTGTGTGTGTAAGAAAGAAAGTTTTAAAAAAAAGGAAGCAAAGAAAAAAAATTGATGAAGAATTGAGGTAGGTGCAAACATCTGTTCAGTCACACGGGAAATTTGACAGCAAGAATGATAAGTCTCACTCCCTGATGCCTCAACATGTTGAGAGTTTTAAATGTTTCAACAGGAGTCAGCCACTTAAAGAGCAGTCTGGAGTATTTTCCCACATTTTCTTTCTTTATTCATGTGCTGTGAAAAGTGATCCATTGGTACAACTTTGCAATCATCTGTTTGAAAAAAACGTTTTCAGTAAAGCAAGGAAATGTGATTTGCAAACCTAGGAGGAACCTTTAATGCAAATTCGCCGTCTTTTAAAGGGAGAGATCACAAATTATACAGAAACATAATTTTTCACTCATCCAAAGTCATGTTTGGACATTCAAGTTTGTGTTAGCTTGACAAATTTTAAAGATTTCTTAATCTAAGTTGAGTGCTGCCACTCTAATGCAATGATGAGAAATGGAAAATGTTGCTTGATGAGTTTTTGAGAAATAATTACAAATGAACAACTACTAGTAAGAAAGGCAGATTAAAATCTCCACACAAGCACATCGATATGCAACTCTTGCTGTACTGAGTGACTCTTTGTATTACACACACACCCCACACACACACATTTGTTCCCAGTAGCAATTTCCATTTGTAACTACTGTGCTAAAGTCTCTCTTTGTCATTAGCATATTAAACTGCCCACACAACATGGGTGATAATTTTAACCTGATAGTTGAATAATAATTAAAATCTGGCATGAAGCAACCACAGAGGTGCAAAGCTTTCGCCAGAGAAGGACCTCATACACATGCTGCTGTTCTTTTATGCATCTGAGCATGCAAATGGGAAAGAAAAAAACACTCATGTTAAGACTTTAGGGTGACTAAAAATATTAAATTTAGCACTGGTTCAACCCACAACAGGCTGATAAAAATATCGTTGCCATGGAAGCACTACCATTTATATTAGGGATGGATTTTAGGCTGTATGAATAATGTTGAAATCATGAAAAATATCATGAAAACTGAGTGTGAGCTTGTTTTTATCTGGGTTAAAAGTCAAATAATAGTAAGAATATATGAAGCAGAATCCAATCAGTGATTCCTCGAGCCATACCTCGCTACCATTAGTTAAGTATGTGACCACTTTTTGCTATTTTAAGTAAGAGCTTTCTGATTGTAATTCTGTATCATCTGACGACAAGGGGGGATCATCTATTCCAGCCTGGTGTTTACAGGCTCAGGGCACCCATACATTGGACCATCATATGTCACAGCTTACCTGGGCAGTTGTTTTTGGGTGACAGCTGGACATCAATCCCATCAACATCCAGACAGAGGCTGTCCCCCAGAAACTTGTTCACTTCATTTCATTATTTTAATTATTTATTTATTTAATTGTTTGTTTGTTTTTTGTTTGTTTTATTTGTTTTTTCATAGAAATTTATTTTTGCACAGGAGACTCCACTTGTGGTCTTGACTTTGTAGGACAAACTTTCAAGTGTGTTCTGCCAATTCATGTTTGTTTTTTGTAATGATGAACCATAGACTGTTCTAGTGATTCAAGTGCTTTCTTTGTTTTTTTGCCTGTCAAGCCAATTCACAATGATTTTAAAACTTCAGAAAGGACCCTTGTTTGATTTTCTGGCCAGTTTCACACTGCTTTGCTGCTCGCCAGGTTTCCTGTGCTGTCACAAAAAACACTGTCATTGCTCATGAACCAGGGTCATACATAAGCACAAAGCTTTACTGGGGCACACTCCAACCCACCATGAAAACTCCTAGTACTCCCAATGGCCAGTCCACCCCCCTGATGCTGGGGCACAGCTTATTTTTACTAGGGCACATGCCCGAGTAAATGGGGTCTTGCAACGCCCCTGCCATCAACTATAATTAAATGATTGCTGAGAAGACTAGGCTTGGACAACTTTAAATTCACCTTTATAGTTTTAGAAAAGAAACAAAAACTTCCTGCATGGCAACATTCACGGAAATTTGATTTGTTTTGTTTTTTATTTAACTCCCTCTATTTTACAGGGCTTTTATTTTGAAAGAGAGATTTTTATCAGAGCTGATGAGGAAGAGATGAGCAGCAGTCTGCTGGAACAAAGCCAAACTAGCAAGGCCTCCTGTGTGTTGTGAGCATAATAAGAGGACACATATGGTTCACTCTGGGTAAAATCATTGTGTTTGTGGGACTGTGAGTGTGTTGGTGTGAGGAATGTGTGCGGGATGGGGACGTGATGCACTCATGGCACGTCTGGCTCTGGCAGACCACAGACCTTGTGCTGTCATCCTCTGTTGAGGAGGCGCGACTGAGGTGACATTCACGTCCCCGGTAATTATCAGGACTATGATGTGGGAACATTAATGATGTATGAGGGCCCAGTGAGGGGTGAGAGCCGTGGCTTCTCAGGGCCTCATTACTAAGAGATAGAGCCAGAGAGATAGAGACTGCACCGCCACACCCAGCCCAGATTAAACTGTGTGTTTTCTATTGCTCATTCTCTATTATGTTCAGATTTTCTCAGTTCTATTGCTTTTGTGTTTACACGATAATTAAGCCTCCAAAACACAGACACCAACATGATTCTGTAAACACTTTTTCGTTTCAAGGAGTAATCATGTTTGTTGATGCTTATTTCCCTTAAGAGGTGAAAATCTTGAATGAACAATACTGTCAAATTAATGAAATTGGATTCAGAATGTCAAATTGAGAACTTTGATCCTAGCAGACCTCGATTTTGCCCTCTTGTAACTAGAATGGACAAGATGTCTGATTATCTCTAATTAAAAATGATTAAGCACCTACTTGCAGCAGTCAATGACCATTGATTGAGGGGAATGCTGATGTGGTGAGTGCCGCCCTGTTTTGGACTCATTCCAACAGGCCTTCAAATTTCTCATTTCAAACCAGGGAAGGTGCTCATTGACAAGATTTTAATCATTAAAGCCATCCACTTCTTTCCTGTAGGGGGATTATGGATCTCTGGGCTCTCTGTGCTGTCCACTTCATGCATGCTGAGCAGAGGGAATGGGGAACGGAGCCAGTGAATGTGAAAAACGAAGAAAAGGATTTAAATGGAGAGCAAAGGCGGAGAGAGAGAGAGAAAAAAAGTCGATTGCGTCTCTAGATTGTCAAACATTTGATCATGAAACAGAGTGTGGGGCAAAATAAGAAAGAAAGAAAGTCAGAAACTCTGTGCATCACTGGATGGTTGAGAGAATTAAACAGGATAAAAGGTGATTACATGTTGGCGAGGTGGTAAACAGCGGCGTTCTGCTGGTTCTCTTGTTGTTTTCAGGTTCTTGGAGAGATGACATCCGGCTTGTCTCGCTGTCACAATCCAGAGGGCACGTGCATGACTTTGTGTCTAATCAGGTAGTGGTAACCATGGAAACTGAGGTAGCGGAATGTCATGTACCACATCTCGTCTCATAATACTGTTGGCAAACAGCAAGGCTGCAGGGCTGAAGGCCCACATGGAGCATGTTAGCGAGGTTCAGAACAACACATCTCACCACAAACACGCCAATAAGCCATCTGACTTTTAAAGTACAAGAGTCTGTCCATCTGTCTGCCCATCTTTCAGCCTGAAATATGAGGTTAATTCAGGTCAAAGGTGTACAACATTTATACAGTAAAGTATTTGCATACATTAGTTTACAAATGTTGTAATTTACATAATTAAATGGAAAAATATTCAAGAATCTTGGCTTTTCAATAGAAATATCTTTAATGTACCACTGTAGATTTCCTTTCTAACCCTCACCCTGACCTCTCCATCATTCTGTGTCATGTGATGGGGTAACAAGGAAGTATTGTTGTGAAGCTTATGAAGTTTGAGCAATGATGAAGGGTTGCTAAGAAAGTAGGGGTAGACTGATTATCGGCCTTGGCCTATTAAAAGGTTGATGATTGCCATTTGGCCATTTGGCTGTATCTGCTTTTTATTTTACCGACAGCTGTGAAAACGGATCAGTATATTTAGAAAATTTGCTACTTTGGATCTTCTACCAGTGTGTCTTTTCCTCTTGGTAAGTTTTCTTGCACCACTTTGTCTCACAACACCATCTGACACACAACATTGTACTGTAAATGCAACAAGTTAAGCGTTTACTCCTTTATATGACATAGAACATTTCAGTTTCGATGGAACATGGCGAAAGATAAGGTTTGTGTTTAAGTGTGTAATTTTACAAAGTCTCCACAGAGAAATTGACATCTTTGCTGTATTGGTCTCATGAATTTCAAATGATGGAAAAACAATATCTATCGACCCCTGTCAGGTAAACTTGACATGTTAGCACACTAACATTTCATATTTGGACACAACAAACACAGCATGTGTTAGTGGTATTGTCCAGTATTTGAAAACTTGAATTAAAAAAAGTCAAGAAGGCAGTTCATCCTTATCCCACCCTGAATGTTGGCAGACATTGCCCACCCATGCTACAAGAGTGGATGAAATTTTAATAACATGATAAAACTGGACCTTCTCAGAACTTGTGACCTCAGGTTTAATTTTTACAACTGAGTGAGCTATAGCCAGATTTTCAATTATGAGATTTGGTTCAAAACAGAGAAATCAGATCTGTATGCAAAGACCCAATTAATGATCCAAAGTCATAAAAAGAGCCCAGTGTTAACTGATTGATGTTAGCCAGTAGGTTTAAACAAACCACAAGGGTGCAGTTTTGTTTGTTCCCCATGAAGGGCAAAAAAAGAAGACCACACTTGCTCTCAACTGTGTGGCTTTGACAATAACTGTGATGATGCTGACACAGTTTATGAAAACGAGACAAGCAGCAGTATCAGTATCAGCTAGAAAATCGATGCTGACCAGCAGCAAACTGTCATGCTAAGTCCTGAGTTTGTGTCATGTAGCCTGAGTTTTTAGTTTTTCAATCTCAAAGCCCTGCAATCCAATCATTTCAGCCACAATATAACCAAGATATAACTTGAAATTCCTGTCAGAGTTGTCTTTGAATGTGCAAGGATTTTTGTGACAGAAGCAAATTTTCTTGGCATAATTCGATCAAAACATAGACATTTAATCAATGTCTTCAATGAAACTCTAAAAAAACTTCAAGTTTTCACCCATTTTTAAATAAGTTTTCAATGGCAGACCTAGTAGTTTTCTTAAAGTCTTATTTTCAAGTGGAAAAATGCTTACCAGCAAATGTCACTTTTTGATGGTTTGGCATGGCTTTCACAGTTGAAATCACAAGTCCATTTCAGATGAAGTCCTTCTGTCCAATAACAACTGTGATCACAGTCTCAGACCAATCATCTGCTATCAGGCAATGTAATTTCTGAAGGTGACAGACAATTTCTTTGGGTTCTGGCATGTTTGTTCGCTTTTGTTTTGTTTTTGGTCTGGGCCAAGACCTTCTTTTTCCATGTGCACTCTTTTGATAACTGTCCAGCATGAGGCACAGGAACTGAATCCCAGACGGAAGGACGTGGCTACAGATTTCTATTTGATGTCTGTTCACAGAGCTTGAATTTAAAGTCCGCAGTAATGCTCATGATACTACCCAACAACAAAAAGAAACTTTTCCTTCACCAAAACTGTTGTTCTTTCTCATTCATATGCATAATCTGCAAGAAGAGATTACAGTGATAATGTTGTAGATGTGCAGGATTGGAAAATACTGACAATGAAATTTAATGAATGTAATTTTCACACTTTTATCAAGTGGCCTTTGAAAAATAGAGTTCTTGTATTTTTATTTTTGGTAAACACAACGGACGTGGTCATTATAAAAAACAACAACAACACTATTGAATAAAACACTTGGTGAAATAACTTGAATCTGAATGGGAACAATGCCCACAGCGTGTTTGGTGCCAGAAAAGTCCAATTGTTTTGCTCCACAAGAGAGTATCCTACAATTGCTCTTATGTGTCCCCAAATAAGCAAAATGAAGGTGGAAACAACTGCAGGGCTTCCTCAGTACACAAACCACAATAATTCAATCTGAGAACAGATAAACACTCTAAAGTTTCCCCAGATGCAATTTACAAAACAGTTAGCCACATAAATACTCTACAATAAAAAAAGAATGAAAAACACCACCGAGGTTACATTACATCAACCTCTGATACAGGACCAAAGACCAGAGATCAGACTTAAACTTAATCCAATAAAAAGAAACTGGAGCACATATTTTAGTGGGAGCTGACAGAGTTCATGGTTAAGAAATGTAATTAAGTTCATTATGTGTCACAGTCAGAATAGAGGAGAGAAAAGTAAACTAATTTCGATCAAAGTAACCATGATTTTAATTTTTCCTCAGAAAGAGATCTGTGATTAACTTAGCAATCACACAGAAAAGGTCTTTATCCTTTGACTTTGCCGACATGATAAGACAGAAGAGATTCTGGAAACTTCATTCAAATGCAGTGCATGCTGGGAAGTACGCCAGAAAGCATAATTAAGAGCTTCTTTTAACTTAGGAGTTAAACTCACAGGAGTTCTGAGGCTGATAACCAGCAAGGTGAAACTGACAAAGACATGAATGGGAACTGGGTCACTGATAAAGGCTGAAGTATTTCCACTATATTGTTTAAAACAGAGCATGAGGGGCTGTGAAGTGGGGTTGTATGAGGTAGCTGTCAATAGTAACTGTATTCACCTTACAGTATCTTGGTCAGCTCGTCCTTTTCGATCAAAAACCTGCCATGAAAACAGCACAGAAGCTCAGCAAGCAACCTGTTTAGATTGGGCAAATTACATTATCTATCCAGCAACTTCTAGGGAAAACTACTGAGACCCAAACCCTTACATTGGCGTATAATGTATGTTGCCTTGATTTTTGTTTTGGTTTCACTTTACTGTCGGAAAGCCACTTGGTTTTAGCACTATTTACAGACAAAACATATTCATACTCCCCTGTTTGGTTTCTCAACAAAAGGGCTAATCTGACCATGTTCCCCTTTGAGGAAACACCCCCAACTTAGATGTACCCCATCCTCCCCATTTATAACCCACTTAAAAAAAAAAAGACAAACCATCTCTTGAAGTCTAATGTCTACTTCTGCATCAAATCTACAACGCCCAATGGTTTGTTGTAGCTGTGAACGCTTCACCATATTCCAACATACACCCCATCAGAAATTAAAGTTTATACTGCAGCAATGACAGAACAGAACCTGTTAGCTTTACCAAGAATTTCCAGTTTTTATGATGCACTGCTGTAAGAAGAAGCAGCTTTTGTTTATCATTTATTAGCTCCAACATGGTCTTCTTAGTTTCAGTCACTTTTGGTTTTTGCTCACAAATAGGCTGAAAAATATGGTGTGACAGAAACCTGGCAGTAGGCCGAGCTGCATTTACACAGCAGCCCTTAAGTGAGTGTAAATGGTAAGAATACTGTAGGCCCAAGGCTGTAACGTGGGCTTTGATAAGATGCAACACAAAAGCATTAATTTACATAAGTAGAAGTGATTTTCAAAATCAAAACTGAATATGCTTTTGTTAGTGTCATGCTTTTTACAGAAATCATGCAAACCTGGCAAGTCTGCAGAGATCACACTGTTACAGAAAACAGACTTAAAATTATCGATGACTGGTCAAATTAAGTGATGTTGTATCTTTAGTAGGGGTTAATCTCTTTTAACCATCCTGAAATTTGAATCTATACTTGACCCCCTAGTGAGACAGTTAATGCAGAGTTTGTTTCAATCTATAGTTTGGTATCTAAGCTGGTTGAGGATATTTTCAAGTTCCAAGATAGACTGATTTACATATCATGGCATTGGATATATATCACATCCATCTGAGCAACACCCCAAAGAGGGTGGCTGGGGTCGTCAGAATGAGCAAGGGTAGTTAGACAAGTGTTCTGTCTGTCACAACTATTGCGGACCAATCAGAGCAACAAAACCTATGATGCGGAGGCTGTGCCCAGCTGCTGAGGAGCATAACTCCATACAGACGTACATGACTGGAGTTTGACAGGTAGTAGTCCTTTATGTTTGCTGTAAGCTTCAGCTATGTTTCAGTCAAAAGACAATCAGCTAACACTGAAGTTATACACCTATATATATTTTTTTTTACCTGTTTTGATGAGAGCCACACCAATGTCAATGCTCACTAAGTTTTCAAGGTACACCTCTGAAGACAGCACATTTTGCAAGGTCTAATAAAACTTCTCATACAGCTGCATCCACGCTAACAGGTCAGAGACATTCTCTGACTGGGAAAACCGTTCCGCTTGAACTACACTGCAAGCTGGATCAGTACGATAAGAGATATCAAATCTGGCTGTGCAAGGGTGGAGAAAACTGCATTTATTAGGCTAATGGCTGTTCAGTATGTTGGCTGTTTCAATGTTAATATTATACATTTCGTATGAATTGTTCTTCACTTCACAGGCTGTTTGATGTACCTATGGAGGGCTGGTTTTGGGGGTCAAGCTTTAAGAAAATGACTTTATTAACACAAAAACAGGTCCTTAATTTATTTTTCGGAGCAAAACTGTTTACAGAGAGAAAAGGACAAAGAGACGAAGACAAACAAAAAAAAAGGCCAAAAAGGGTGTCCAGAAAATTGCCTTTTTCCTTCTATTCTTAGAAAAATCCTGTCCATTCTAGAGGTGTTTCTGAATGTAGATCTGTTCACAAAACAATGTAGATCTGGTTTAAAAGCATTTAGTTACAATGACAGCAGTCCATCCATAGAAAAAAAACTGACCAAACTTTAACTGTCAAAGTTTGCCCTCATGCCTGCAGTCAGACACCTTTGATCCACAGACATGTTCATGACAGCTGCTACGCCCTGCACACAAAGTTTAAAACGATTTAGAAAATTGGGTCCTGAAAAGCAGAAATTTTTATCAGTCAAAAGAGAAAAAGAACAGCTATTATGATATGAGTTCAAGCTCCTGGTCTGATATCCAGTACGTACACCTAAACAGTGTGACAGTGTGATCAAGACAAAGACTTGGACCCAAAAGCAGGTCAAGCTAAATTGAATTCTGTAATCTGTGATTCAAACATCTCACATTGTCTGGAGTCAGTGTTTTGTTGCTTTTTACGGTTATTAGACATTTGTCTGCAACTTTTATATAGGTCAGCGCAATAGAAAGCACTCACTTTGTCTTCAATGCAGTGAGCCGGAGCAAATGTAAACAGTAAAACATCCTGCTGGCATGTGTCTTCATTAGTGTTCTGTGTGAAAATGTATAGTGCTTATAAAGCATTTACTCCTCAAGATATAAACAGCAAAACAACTTTTTCTACAACTGCTGAGAGGTCTTTGGCCTCTGGTATGAAGTTAATGTAAAAGTCTGACATGCTACAAATCCATGCAGTTTTAATTTGGAATAATGATGCTCACAGCCCCCTTCACTTCACAGGAATCTGTTTTTCTACTTGCTTCTGCTCTGCTGGTTGTACTCATGCTCTTTCCCCTGTTCCAGTTCTCCCTGTTATGAGGCTAAAAGCATCTCCTTCTCTCTCTCTGCAGGTAAAAATTTTGTGCTTTAAATCCTGGGCTGAAGGTTCAGAATATTTAATGTAAATCACCAAGACATGACCGTGGAGAGGGAAGAAGATTGAGGTGAATAAATCTCAGTGAAAACCCTCTTTAAGTTGTATTTGTGTGGACAGTATGTGAAGCGTACGGCTGAAAATGTACCCATGCACTAATATCAATTAGCATGCAATATCAATTAGCCACCAATCTCACAGCACATTAGTAAGGATAATGGGTTGACCCCTAGTATGACCCCTCCACTTCATTTCAGTGGATCCTTCCAGGCTGCTCTCCATAAACACTGCATGCCTGAAGAGTTCAGAGTGTTTGCAAAAAAAAAAAAACAAAGCAATAAGGACATTAAATATTTAAATCATCTTCTCCTGGTGTGTGAAATTTAAAATTCAGGTATCGCAGAGCACCACAATGAGAAATATTGTTATTCTTTTATTCCCTGCTTTTTGCGGGAGCGGGCCTCGGCCTGTATGGTGACTGAAGGGTCTATAAATGTTCTATGCTCTGTGTCTCGTGAGTTACAATGCTCAGGGCAGGCAATAACTCACACCATTAAACATAACGAGGGCTTAGACAGGGCTTAGGCATCAGCAACAACGGGAAATAATGTCTAATCCAGCCATGATGTGTTATAATATTCCTTTCTTTTGTGATGTCAACCGGCAACAAATCCAGACAAACCGAAGGATGGTTGTGTCATGGAGCGACTGACGGGTACCCCGCCAAGGAGATCCATTACAAGGTCATTACTCTGATTAATGTCGAAAACAAATACTATTAACTCAAGTGATCTGCTTTTTTCTATTCCAAGTAACTGACAGAAAATACATCATCACAAACACAGAAAATAACATTTTGGTTTTGAAGTTGGATGATTTGTTGTTGGTATTATGCTCATTTCTCACAGCGGCACTCTTCAGAAACTGGAGAGTTTTTAATACATTCAACTGCCATGATGGCCAGAGCTGAAGAGGAAATCAAGGCTGAATGTGAAAGTAGATGAAATCCATTTTTAACAGGTTACAGGAACGATTGAAATGCTTTTTTTAAAGCAAAAAAAAAGGCTGAATTAAGAGGTAGCTATCAAACACAGTGATGTCTTCGATATTTGCAGCACCTCCAAAGTCCAAAAGGTCAATTCTTGGGTGTATTGCAACGTACAGTACCTTGGTGTATTTTAAATCTCTGAGTCATATTTCAGAGTGGGTGCCCCACCAGCTCAGAGATATGGGAGCAGGTTTAAATTTAACACCCTGAGATGAGGATGATGCAGTTCATTGACACATACAGTACATGCAGAGTATTTGTTCAGCTAGAAGGAGTTCATCTATTATTTTTACTCATCCATGATATGTAGATTTATGTCATTACATACCTCTGTGATTAAAATTTCTTCACTCTGACACCATTATGCCACAGCAGACTGCTGTGAGCACGAGATAGCAATCTGTTATCTATCTGTTACCGCCGTACTCGCTCCTCCACGTTCATCTGTTACAGCACGACAATCAAAATTCAGCAATTAACCTGCTCTGTCACCCCACACTGAGAGGGACTGCTGGACTGAAGCTGAACTTCAGAGGAGGCAAATGAATTTAAAAGGGGACAAGGGGGTGGCGGGGAAGCTTGCAAATGAAGGCTGACATGCTGTGCTCCACAGAGATGGTACATATTTTAATAGTAAGTAAAATATATTTCAAAGATGCTGTTCGATAACAAGCATCGCATTTGTTTCTTATGCAAAACAACAGCAGCGTATGTCAGAGATGAACAGAATCTTAATTAGCATGAGTAAACAAGGCACTTATTGATTATTAAGTATTTAGTTTAATGGAGTGTGTTTGTCTGCTGTTGTTAGTGTTATTAATGACAGAAACATTAGTAATGACTGCCATCGTGGCTGGACAGGGTTTTTAGATGGCATGTCTCGCTTTGAACTTAAGCCAGATACTTCAGTGGTGTGACTGGTTGTTAAGAGTCTAATGATGTCTTGTTTGTGTTGCGCTACCATCACATCATAGATTAAAAATACTCATCTTCACAGACACTTTCACACAAACTATAGTAGATAAATATCCAATCCCCCAGAGACCAGATCAGAGATTTGGCAGCTCACACTAAAAGTTAGCTCACTTAAAGTTCAGTTCACACAGTTCACAGTTGTTGTTGTTTTTTTTTTTTATGTGAATTTAACTAGACTTTGTTGGCTGAATGTCTGGCCACAGGTTATGACTTTGGCACAAAAAAAATATAGAGAGGAGATATCTGCTTTGTAAAAGCTAATGAGATGGTTTTCACATGCCCTGAAATGAGAGGACTGAGGGTAAAGAAACACTGAACAAACAAACACAAAGTGAGTTCTCATAGAGCTACACTTCTCCAAAATCATTTGAGATTTTAGCCCCATGAAATCTGATTTATACACAAAACTTCTTCAGATGTTCACAGCGGCTGCCCTCCTCGGCTCTGCTACAGGGGATGCATGCCTCAATGTCTCCAAAGTGATCTACATCCACGTTCCTGTTCATGAGTTGCCATTTGAGCCGTTAAGTTCAATGACTGAGGTCACTGTAGGGCATATACCCACATATACTGACCTAAACTACATGTATATGTTAGCTGCTGGTTATGTGATATATAGTCCAGACAAGACTCTCCAGCCTAATCTGAGGAATTACCTGCTCACTATACATTACCTCTGAGTCCCCTGAAGGTGCAGTGAAGGTTTTGGCCACTGGGGGTTGAAGAAAGGAAGCTAAACATACGATTGTTAAAGTAAATACAGTTACCTGCTGGCTCACGATTCCTTCTGGGCAGTTTATTCAAATAATTAACACTATGATGAGTCTATTTTCAACTCAAGAATGTAGGTGTAACATTGACTCAGCTTGTACCTCATTATAATTTTATTGTCTCCACCAGTTTTGGAGGAAAAAAAATCCTCTTTTGCTTCTAAATACTCACTTTTGATGAACGGCTACAGTTGTTGTAGGGTTAAGAGGAATGAAAAGATTGGGTTTGTAGCGATTTTAATTTATAATAAATGTTAAACTATGACATTTATTATAAATTCATATCCCAACACATTATTTTGGTGCGCCGTGTGGGGCATTAATGATTATTTAGATGGTCAGTGATGGAGTCAGTTTGAAAGGAATATTAACTCCATCTCTGTTCTCCGAATTGACCAATTGTGAAGAGGCAGAGGTTTAGGTCAACCCCTGGGAGGGTCAGTTGAGTAACCTGAAAGTGCAAACAAGTCTTGAAAGATTTATATTATCCTATGTCCTGGGACCAGAAAATGAACCTTTCCTATGAGTTTCACACACAGGGTTGTCTTGGTGCAACAGGTTGAAACTCTAAAGGAACTTATAAGACCAGCTAAATCCTTTTTTTTTCTCATAGTATGTAACCCTGGTTTTAAAGCAGCTCCTGTTTCTGTCTTAGCAGGCTTTTATAGTGGCCTCTTCGTAACCCTGCTGGGTGGAGAGAAGTCAAGGCGGAACCTGAGACTCCAGCTTGTTCTCCAAGCAGCACTTGAATTACATAATGTGGGTGAAATCCAATTGTCTCCAATCATCTCAGGCTCCCATGTTATCCATCATTTTTATTAGTGCAGCAGTGAGATAAGACTTTGTTATGTTTCTTGGGGATTCCATTTTCACATCTTACAGAACTGCGATTAAATATGTTTTAACTGCAGGTAACATGAATCACAGAGCTACCGGACTTCAGCTCAGATTGGTACATATAACTCAGAGAAATAGGAAAGATGATAATGCTTATTTCGCAAAGTTTTCAATAACCAAAAAGAGGGACTGGGGTGATATGAAGTGTGGAGCAGGCCTGGCATTGAGGCTGTTGTACTGCACTGGGGTTTATAAAACTGAATTTCAATGGCACATTGAGCAGTTCATTGAGAGGGTGCCAAAAGTTAGAATCCTATGACGGATTGAGACAAATCACTGCCCAAATGAGCTGACAACAAGATGCCTGAGGCATTGCATTACTATTCAATTAGCATTTAAGAGGGCTTTGGGGAGAATTGTTTTGTTCTCTTTTGCAGATAAAATATGAGCATCTCCCACAGATTTCTCATTAGGGCCACTTTGAGGGTAACTCTCCCCCCATTTATCTTCTCCACTGTGGATCCCTGGTGAATTGTAAGCTTCACATCTAGAAGAGAGGAGACACACTATTGAGTTATGCTCATTGAAGTGCAGTGTGATGAGCAGTTAACTACTTTCCCTTCAGTTCCTATCTGAATCTGTTGATGCTGAATGCAGCGTACATCTGTAAACATGATAGTGGAGATAACAGCATCCTTCCATATTCAATTTGTTTAGATTCTGATGGGTAATTCACCGAAACTCCCTTTGACATCCCTGATGCTGCTGTACATTCGCTTTAAATTCAAAATACGGTCTATCATGTGTTATTTAATAACATTGTTTTACCACAGAGCTGCCTGGCCCTGAAAACAAGAGCTCCTAACTGCAAAAAAATACCCACTTTTACACCATAAATCTGCTCTTATCTCTGTCAGAAGCTCATGCTACTTTCATTTTGTTTTTCATAAATCCATTATGGAGACTAATATGCGTGAGAAACCTTTCCTTCAGTCTCATGGTGCATTAATCACTGGGCCACTAATATGCTTTTGTTCTGATTAAGGCAGCGGCCAGCCCGGAGCTGATAAACACCTATGACGTCTGGTTAGTGTCCTTTTTGGGCTTCTGTCCGCCTGAGAAGCCAAATAGCACAAGAGTAAAGGCCAGCTAAAAGCCACCTGATAAACAAGATTTCACAGAACGAGCAGCTTTATTCAATCCATACCTGCATGCACCTTTTTTCCCACTATCAATTTGATTTTCTCTTTTTAATTATGGCAGGATGATGATGTATGCTCCACTAATAAGACATGAATGGGAAATGAAAGGTCGGCGAGACCTAGATAAATGACTCCCATTATTTCACCAATCGGATAGAAGCCCCTCTATATGTTCTAATTTGAATGATAATAAAATTCTGAATTGCTTTGTCCTAGCAGGCCACTTTCTCCATGATAAGCAGCCCAGCAAGGTAACCTTGTCCTGTAACCCGACTTCCATCCCCTTCAGAGGCTGTAATTGCTTAAAATGAATGCACCAGATACACACGGCTCAAAGCTGCATCTGATACACAGATAATGCTTTTAAACTCTGCCGTGCTTTCCTTTTTAGTCAAAGTTTAGCAGAATTTGTTATCATTTATTATCATGATTCAGGAGTTTTATGCAAAAATATTCATTTTCCATTGTGCATGAAGGGGAAACAGATCAACAGATCTCAATCAATGTTCATTTGGAAGATTTGGTTTGCGTCATTATTAAATAATAGAAATGCAACACGGTTCGAGGCGGGTTATGCCTAATGTGGCCATGTCAGACTGTATATGGCACAAAGTGTCCATTATCTGTGCTTAGAAGTCCTAAATGAATTGTTTATTTTTAGCCCGCCCCTTGGATGAGAAGGATAGGGTGGCTTTGGGAGTATAAATAATAAATCACATTGTCCTTGTCTTGAGTCCCTTTTGAAAAGCAATGAAATGTGATAAAGTGTCTCATCCGGATTGTCTGATATTTGTGGCAGTCACTTGCCAGATGACATGCGGCGCTGTATAGGTTACTCATGGCACAGAAGAGCAGGTCTCAGCGGGTCTATTGCACAGGAAAGGCAGAGGCAAAACAAGTCGATGTCAGTCTGTAAATGTGGAGCAGGGCTGCATCCGCCGCAGCTGCCCTGATTTAACACATCACACACGCATACACACATTAATAATAGCAATACTTTTTATTGTATAATGTATTATCAATAAGGTTAAAAACAGAATCAGGCCTAATGGATCCCTGTCTATCTAGGACTGCACAGGGTTTTTTTTTCAGAGTTTGAATTTAGCTAAGTGCAGGCCTGAATTAAACATGTACTTTACTTAATCAGTATCTCTGCTCTGAACAACAATTCTACTTCATTATGGCATGAAATATTGGACTTCCTTCTGACATGCATTAAATGGAAAGCTGTAGGAAGAGTGTAGAAGTTTAGGGTAGATAAAATTAAATAACCAAGAGTTCTTCTGTGAATGTCAGTGGTAATACTTTATAGATGCAGAATGTCAAATCAATACAGTGGTTTATTCTAATGATTTTATAATAAAACATAATTACCCTTAATGCTGAGTAATTTACACGACAGATTGCACCACAGCACCAGGCAGTCTTACAGTTTTTTATAGAAACAATGGAAATTACAGCTAATTGTCACAATTTACTTCTTTCCCTCCTTACCACTATGCTTTCTTGATGGCATTTATTTCCACATCTGCTCTCATTATCGCATAAAAAGTTGGAAATAAAATTTTGTCCCAACTTTTTTTTTTTCTAACATTTCCTTTTATTTTGTCTCTGATTCTTCATCAGTTTTCTTTTTTCTCGTTTCTCCTGCTTTCTCCTTAGATCTACTTTAGATAAAGCACTCTACATAAATGAACTCAGTCAGCGTGTCTGGTGTCAGGCATGAGTGCAGCCAGACTTACATCACACCTCTTTGACTTGCTGTATAAGCAGCTTTGGCCGCGATATGTGTGATTCTAGTGAAGGGCTAAGTTGAGAATAACTGTGTTTGTCTTTTAATTAACTGGGAATAACAGGTCAGCCCGTGGATATTGGACAGCGTCATACCAAATTGGAGAAATGTGTTTTTGTAATACATAGCAATGATGTGCCTTTGTGGATTCATTTATTATGATTAGGCCCATTATTGTTCCACTTTCTGAAATTAATTGAATTCCTCATGCGTTTGAGTAAACGGACAAACGAATTAATCAAAAATCGGCAAATGGGCTTGGATTCAGCTGTGCAAGGAATTCTGCCATTATGTGTGTGTGTTTGTGTGAGTGTTTGTGTGAGTATGTGTGTGCCAGTGCATAAAGCATCCTGTTTGAGGGTGTGTTTGTGAGGCTGGAGCGGGTTTGATTGTGTAATGACGCACTTGACCCAGTCCAAAAACTTGTAAAGCTGTATTGAGTTGACTGACAGTAATATTTGAAAACTGTAAGTCAAATCAGATTTCTGCTTTGGTTATAGTTTCTGTTTTGTAGCTGAGCAGCCAGAGATACAGTCATTCATCAGTTTTCTTTAAAGCTCCCGTGAAGAGTTTTTGGACATCTATCAAATGGACTGAAATTCACTTTGATGCTTTATTATGATATCCAAAGACAAACTAGTCCATCATTGACATAACTGATGATTTTTATATCATGACTGTTGATGCCTGAAACCAGTGAGAGGGGGTGGGCTTGGCAGCTGGAGGAAAAAAACCCAATTTCTGTCTGACTGGTAAAAATCAGCAGGATGAACACTTGTGTCCAAAGAGGCAAAGACAGCTTTGTCCACAGAGGGCACAAAATTAACTGAAATGATGTTTTGACAGGAACATGAATATATATATATATATATATATATATATATATATATATATATATATATATATATATATACTGTATATATATATAAATAATTTTTATTTGTTTATTTATTTATATATATATATAAATATATATATATATATATATTTTTTTAAACAAATATCAGGAGGTGTCTTTCTGTTTCTTATAAAAGGAGGTTCACAAGTATACATGTGTTTTAAATTACATACAAGCATTTAAACAAACAATGGGTGTTTTGAAGAAATACGGTTTCAGCTCCTTCAATAATTCTTCTAATTTGGTGTTCTGGAGTTTTAAGGGGTTGTGATTTGCTTCATTACAAATATTTCATAAATTATATCATACCAGTCTTCTATAGAAGCGAGAAAGGCTAAAGCCAATTCTTTGTTCCTGCCTTCCTGACAGCTATACTCAGTTCTCCAGAGAAATGTTGGGAGTTTTATTTTAGATTATTATAATATTAAAAAGGAAAAAAAAGAGTTGGACCTAATTAAAACTGACATTTCCACCAAATACAATATTTCTTACACCAAATGTCGGGACTTCTAAACATGTTCAATTAAATATCAGATATGATTCTCCCATCCGGACAGTATCCTTGAGGTTAAGCTTGTTATCATCCACAGAATTATGACCAGGCTTCCTCAGAGACACAACCAGCATAATAAATTCCTTTTCCCATGTTTTGTTTAATGTAGGTGGAAATCTCTACTGTCATCTCTTGAAGTCTTCTGTTTAAACTTGAAATTATTTAAGCCCAGAATCTGCTCTATATGGGTCTTATAAAATCTTCGAACTTTGCTGAAAAGTGTCCCTTGGTTGAAGAAAGTGGAGTTACAGGAGAGGCCTGTTTAGCACATTTTTAATAGTTAAGATCCTGTTGGTGGGGGTGGAAAAGTCAAAGTCATGAAAGCATAATCTCAGACATGTTTAGCTCCTCAGAGGAGCCAGTCAGTGATGATAAAAGCGTCTGAGATCCTGACACTTTCTCAGAGACGGAGTGACCCACTCTTATCTTTGGGTGTAAAAATAATCCCTTGAACTGCTTACAAAAACAAAGAACAACTCCCAATCCTTTAACCTCATATTGTTATTACTATTACTATTTTTGTTATTTAAGTAATAGGGACACATGTAGTTTTTTAATATGATCCAATACAGCACATTGCTGCTGTAAAAAACTGGAAAAAACTGTGAGAAACTAATCACTGAGGAGTAACCTTAACTTCTGTCTTCTGATTATGGGGGAAATGAGCTGATCATTTCTTTCATTTTTTCATTCAGGGCCTGTCATGATAAATGGTAATAGTCCGAATGAAATCATTATATTCGAATGTACGACTTAATACGAAAGAAACTATTAAATTCTGATCTAAACCAACCTTTATTTAAAATTCATCACACACTGTCATTACAGGGAGAGGGAAAAGAGAGAGAAGCGCAGTCAGAGACATCAATGGATTTGTAAAAGGTATCAAAGCGCAGTTGCTCTGAAGACATGATAGGGTGGTATACCTGCTTCTATCTCTGAACGGTGCCCTGATGTTTTCTGAAGTCTGCCTACCACTGACACTGCCTTCAAACTATTATCTCTCCGTTTCCTTCCTCCTCATCCCCCTCCGCCTTCTCCACTCCCCTGAACATAAAAACACTCTGTGAGAGTCCCTGTCTCAGCAGAAAATATTGTGAGATATAATGATGATGCGACACGGGGTGCAGAAAGTGATGAAAAAAAAAAAGGAATAAAATGAGAGAGAGAGGGAAAACACTTTGAGCTAGTTGTGCGCAATTTGTTTTCAAAAAAAGTGATCTGAATGAGGAAGTGTCAGTTTTGTAACTCCTCTAAAAACACAAACACACATATAAGACAATAATATGACTGTGTCAGCTAAAGGGAAGGGAAGGGGTGTGTTTTAATGGAGGCAAATTTAATCTGAGTAAAAGAGCGATTATGTTAATTCCTCCACACAACAATGGGATCATCAATAAGAGCGGGATGTTCATTAGCCTCAGAGAGCTTTAATGTATGGATGCTTTGGCTAATACTCAGAGCAGATTGGTGAGCAGGCCCACTCATGCATGATTTCTCTGTTAATCGCTCGACTCTGTATTCAAACATTTCATCCGGGATGGGATGTTACATCTTATGCTCCCATAACAAATCATATTAGTAGCCCGAGCGTCAGCAAATGCACTATAAATATGCAACTTTTTATCACTGTGGCTCCCGACTGAAGGCAACTTTTAATTTTAATGGATGAAACAAAAAAGTATTTATCTACCTGTGGAGAAAACAAAGCTCCTGCCAGGCACTGTGACATTCAAGGAGTAATTGGAGTAAAATGATGGCTCTGTTTGTTGATGAATCATAATGAGGCTAAAGTTATTAAGAGATCAATGAACATTCAAATTACACAAACTTAGTTGAACATCATGTCTGGTTCAAGGTTTCACCCCAGGAGGAATTTTTCCCTCCACTTCACTTGATTTCTACACAAACTCGTAGCGTAGTTCAGTAAAAATAGATGTAATGAAGTAAAAATAAACCAGAACAATGGTGGCATGTGACTCAGAGGAAACGAAGGACACAATAAATACAGGAGCTCTTTATCTCTAAGAGGAAGTGCTTGTATTATCAGTTCTGCAAATTAACACAGTTTCTGTGCTTTTATTTTGATTATAATTGTAATTGCTTTATACCTGCTGGCCTCTTTTAGTTTCATCAAGGTCAGCTGATGACAGAAAACACACAATGATGGCAGCCTTATCGTTCATCAATGATTATTTTCTGCTGAGAATTGTAAAAACAGATAAAAGGATTTTTCTTACCCAGGTCATCCAAAAGAAAAAATACATAATGTATGTTTGTGATTTATGTGACTAGACAGAAAAAAATGAACATTGTGAATCTGTGTGTGTTGAAAGGGTAACATACTCTGTTATTCACTGTGGAAATCTGAGTATAACTTTTAGTGAAATGAGGTCTCATAGCACTCTCACAGAAAACCGAGCAGCAATAGATCACTATAAGAACACCACAAAGCTCAAAACTAATCATTGTGTCCTCTTTAAATACAAAACTTGTGATTATGATAGTGCAGGACAGATTTATCATGGCTAAACTCATACTGGTAAAAAAATCTGTGTAACAAAAACTATGACTCTTTGTGAAACGTATCCTGTTCAGTCTTTTTAGCAACATGACTAATACACCGGTCTAAAAATGTACAGCTCAAAGTCAAGAGGTTAATGTCCTGTAACTCCCCGTAAGGTTCAAGGGACCCCTGTGGACAGAGAGGCGTGTCTTATGTTGCAGCCCTATTCATCTTTAACAGTCACCTATTTCACTCACTGGAAACCCCAGCAGTCGATGACTTTGCACAACACCTACTCTATTTCATGCAATTTCAGACATTAAAAAGAATTTACAATTACTGAAATGTAATAATACACTCAAGTTTTGATACAATGCCTGAAATAGGCCTATCATTGATTCTGTGACAGTAAATATCTTCTTTTTGTATTCTTTATCAATTAAAGTAAACTCTTTTAAGGCTATATATTGCAATAAAATGATTGTTTTTTTTCTTTGTTAATAATGACACAGCTAATAACTTACCAAAGGCCTTTTTTACACATTTCTAATTGCATGCCACTTCTTTTTGTTTTATTTAATGTTTATTTAGAGTTATTAATGTACCCTCCTCTTGTCTCAATTGTATTTTGCTAACCAGCTCTCTAAACGCAGCAGGCTAGACAGTTGAGAAGGGAAGCATGTCTCTTTAAAGAGACTCACCCGGAGGAAAATCATGTTTTTCTTGTTGTTTACATGTTCATATGGCATTTTCTGATTCTAGAGGAAATATCATGAGAAAACTAAGGGCAAAATTGCATTTCTGAGTCTTTCTGCATTCAAATCGCTGTGAAGGTCCAAACAGCAGGTTCAGACACAGTGGAATTTTCTTGTCCAAGTTCTGCCCCTGGAGCCCCACTCTGCTGGCCAGGCTCCTAGAAATAGAGAGGACAATCACGGAACAAGAGTGTGCGGTAGCAGATTGCAATGCTCGTAAGGAAGTTCAGTATGATATTAGCTTTCATCTTTCCCCCAAAGACATTAGTGTCTGAGAGCTGAATAGCTCCTATGTTACCTGCTACTTCTACTACACCGGCAATGCTAGGCTTTAAGCTAGTATGAAGAGGAGCTTGCAGAGCAGCGCTGTCTCCGCCCATGACTCAGAGGAGAATTACTAGTGATCTACTGGAGCTCTGCGGAAGAAAAACCCGTGAAAATGATCCAAGTAATGTGATTTTGGCTAAAAATCTTCAATTTCATAATTTAACGACCACTGATAACACTTTTACAAGTATAAAAAAAGGGTCAGAGTGGGACTTTAAGGCATGAAAATGGTGGGATGGCATAGGCATCAGCCAAGCAGCTACTGAAACAGCCCTGATTTGACAGTTTCTCCAAAATATTCTCAACTAATGATACATCTGACTGTCAAACATCAGCTGGATGAGGTTTTTCTTCAGGAGTCACAATTTAAGCATGCTCGATACGACACGATAAGCAGAATACTGATTTGTCTGCAGGGGATATCAACTCTGAGAAAAGAAAAATAATGAAGGTTTTTTTTTTTTTTTTTTTTTTTAATTATTTTTCTCATCCATTAAAATTGTCCATGATTAGTATCGGTTTTTAAAACCCGGTATTGCTATATTCCCAAAATGAAACAATCCTTTTTTCCTAATATTATTTAATTTGTTGATTTCAGTCTGTGTTGTTCAGCTGAAAACTCCTCAGAAGACGTTTAACAGACACAGGTAAGCCAAAGTAAATAAATACATTACAACACTGGAATTGCAGGACCAGTGTGCTGTTCATGGTGTAGAAACAGGACTAAGTTATTTCATTAAACAGTTCATGAGGAAAGTGAAAGGCCGCTTTTTATCAGAAGTTATCTGAACTCATCCCACCTTCATTCATTTCATCCTGAGTCTCACTCCATCCTGAGGCTTATGAGACAGCTGACCCGCTGGCAGAGGCAGCCCCCTCAGCAGCACACACTGTCAGAACCGAGACACTAATCGGTTAATGGAGAATAAAATCAATGCGGATAATTTAAAAAGCTTTAGGTAAAAAAAGAGTATGAAGAAAGCATATTTTCCTTCCCCAAGTTTGGCTCCACTTTGCTATAGGGGCTGATTTATTTTTCACTCGTGAAGTGATCTGCGTTGTTTGCAGAATGGCCCGCCTGTTTTGTCTCCTGCCCCGCAGCGTCTGACCTCTCTTTCAATTCTCAATGCTCGCCTCCAACAGCAGAACGTCATCTGTTTATTTATGGTCACAGACTGCAACACATCCCTCTCCCGCAGCATTTTAGATGCAACTCTTAGCGAGAGAGAAAAAAAGAAAAGGACAAGGGGATTCAACCAAAGGCCAGCAGCATTTGTTGGCATTGCTGCTGCTGTCTCTTTTCTGACTGGCATCTGAAGGCCGTGTGCGCGGAAAAAAAAAAAAGTACAGTGAGAGGCGGTGAACTTTCTCTCTGTGTTTTTGAGTGGCAGAACGTTCCCCCTCCCATGAATACCAAGGGCAACCTGCTTCCATTATTCATAACCCAGCTGTTCTTAGGTGCCCGTATTTACACTTATATTGCAGAAGCAGCAAGTGGTTTTCCCTTTTTAATATCATGGCTGCCAGCCCTCTCCGACTTCTGCGGCTTCTGAAGGACCAGACACAGTCGCTCTGGGGCAAAAAGTGCTCACTGATGGGTGGCAGGCGAGCAAATTTATAAACAAGGCCTGATAATATCATATTTGCTTTTTGAATTATTGAGCAGAGTTTTATGATGCTTTTAAACTCTATGAGAATTTGATTATTATTTGATTATGAGCCGGCTTTAGTTCCCGAGGATGTCTACTTGATTAGGTTATTCATATGGTTGGGACGGCAGCTCTGTGCCTCGCTCAGGGATGTCTGAGGAGGAATAATGAACAGCAGGATCTACTAGGGCGAAAATCTCAATCCAGTTTACAACTGCAGTGATCAACAGTCATTACGTGGCCACCGGCCAGCAGCCCGGCAGAATGAATAACACATGAATCCCTGTTGATGAAACATTGGAGGGTAGTTACCAGTACCCAGCTGTCTCGTTGAGATAGTATTCATCGCCAAGTGAGGCAGATACGGTCAGAATACAAGCAGAGCAGGTGGTAAGTAAGCCTCATGACACCACGGGCTGACTGCAAACAGGTTTGAAAATGACCTGGTCCGACCGCCACAGGCAGATTGTTCCAGCATCTCTGTTTCCCTAATAATCCCTCACAAGGACAGAGGCAGTGTGTCGGTGTCTCTTACACAGACCGAGCCAGCCGATCACAGATATGACTCAGATCTGTTGTCAGTAGACGGCTGTTGTCGTCCCTGATGGCTCAAAAATCTATGTCTAGCTCCTGCAGTTTGAGCCGGTTTATCCTCTACACCGGACAGCCAGCCGGTCACTCGGGGTTATTTGCCCCAATCCTGTCCAACCCCTTTGGGATTGAAGATGAGACAACGGCAGAGCGCGGGGACAGGATAGAGTTACTGAACGAGACACATATCTTATTTATCGTATGTGGTCAGACTGCACGGGAGGTTGGAGCTTAGCTGGAAATAGCTGTTTGTTGCTGTTGTTTTTTATCCTTTTCCACCAGGGACACCTTCAGCTGACAACAACTGAGACACTGTAAACACATTTTGATGTGAATTATACACCCATAACACACAGGAGGAGGCCTCTACATCCTGTGAAGCTTGTTACTGTGGTCCCATATGTCACACTATATGTTACAATATGTGCTGCAAACCGGATTTTAACACATTCAATAAAATAGTATATGTAAAACACAGGAACCAGATTTTGGAAATGGATGGACATAAGGAAACTATATCTGCTATTGGTTACCACAGTGGTCATTTATGGGGTTTTGAAGGCTCAGTTTAACTTGTCAGGTCTTTTTTCGACAAAACTGAACAAACCCTATACAAATCTGCAGACCTGATCATTTAAATCCTTTATTAACTTATTAAAACCTTCATCGTTCATTCATTTGAAGTTACTCATTACTTGTGTAAGAAGCATAGGAGCATAATCAACCCACTGAAATAGGTTTTCTCATTTTAAGGTTAGATAATTAATGTTTTTGCCACAATGTTTACCAATTTAGAGTGCTAACAGGAACTGACATTTTTGCCACTGTGTCAAAAAGCAGAGGTAAATGTGCTGGACTCCACTTTTGGATTAATTTGATATGACATGTGCAGTCAGACTGCCTCTGGGGTCACCTGTGCTATTGTAGATTAATTCTTTAGTTGTTGTATTTCAACCAACCAGAATCAGCTATTTACTCAGCCACGTAATTAGTAAGGATGTCGGGGATGAAGGACTGATAACTGAAAATAAATAACTTATTAACTACTTAATAAAGTCATTAGCTACAGGCTCTTTTTATTCAAATTGGTTCCATTATAAAGTTTTAAATTAAAACATAATCTAATAGTAATTTCCTCAACATATTAAGATGTCAAGAATGTGGTGTACTTTTCTTTTTTAAGGGGTGTACTGCACTGCTAATGGAGCTCCAGAGTGAGACTGTGAGGAGATGATGGCTGTGCATCAACATCTCTGAGCAGGTAGTAACAAGACGCTGACGCATCACAGATAAATGGGTCACTGCCACTCAGGGGGAGATGGGGGAGCAGACAAGGATGCAGAGGTGGAGAACAGCACAGAGCAGGAGGAGGGGGGCTGGACAGGTGCAGTGCATCATTTGTGCAGCTGCAGCTTAAGTTCTGTTGTTGTAATTGTTGTTGTCAGTGTTGTTGAGTCACGGGAGAGCGGCGGCGGAGGTGATGATGTCACAGAGGCTGCCCGGCATGTAGGGCAGCAGCTGCCTCATTTCGGAACCGTTCCACATTTTTGTGCGTCCTGGTGAAGGAGATGTCATCTGAGCAGAAAGCTATCTGACAGCTGAGAGTGAAATGAGGTGAGAAATCAAAGTCACATTCTATTTGGGAACGTCTCCGTGGTGCCTATCTGCAGGCTGAGATCACCAACAGCCTCCCCGACTCCCCCGTCTCCCTGACTCCCTGTGGTTCCACTCTGGATGGGCCTCAGCCCTCGGAAATCAAATGTTATTACTGAGTGCAGAGGAGCACACATAAACAAACTACATTTACTTACCCATACGAGTGCTGACGCCTGCCTATATGTGGGAATATGCCTCAATTTTACATTCTCTCCTGAAATGGTTTTTTCTCGTTAGTGTGCTAAAAATCTATGAAATCTATTTTTAAAGGAGCTGGAGAGCTCAATGGAGTGAGATTGCTCATTTGAAGACAACACCAAATACATATCAAAGTACATCTTCACTATTCTATGTCTATATTCAGTTTGCATTAACACTGATGAGCCTTGTTTTTGAGCTTTTTTTACCGGAGAAGATGAGCACTTTACAGCTTCACTTCCGCACAAACAGGAGAGTAACCCGTTAAAGGGTGGAAGAAAGTAGCTCAATGGATAGCTCCCTTCACAGTCTGTCCATTAGTTTTCATTAGGCGTCGCAGTGAAACCTGGAGATTTATAGCGTACATTTGCTTTAAATTCAGCCCTGCAGGGTTTCACCTGATTGCTGCATGGGACAGACAATGATCAGCCTCCATCCGTCTCAACACTTGGCTGCCATTTTCATAAATTCTTGCCTGTCTGCAGGAGAACAGGAGCCTGTCACAGTCGACAATGTCACCGGGAAGACATCCACTGCTGTTGGACTTCCAGTTGCTCCAATCCCTATCTTATTCTGCCAGGGTTTAGCGCGGATCAGTGCTGACATATCTGCACCTCGAGATGCTCTCGTCGGAAGACGTGTCAATCATGACTGTTCAGGGACATGAAACAAAAAAAATCACTCCTATTTCTCCCTCTTCTTTGAGTTGAGATATTATACAGGCGCGATTTCTGCAAGCCATTGATTTGCTGTATGACCCAGCAGGCGGCTGGTCAATCAGCGGTGTTTGTCGCAGGGAAAGAAGGGTCATTTTCTCCGAATGAAAATAATCAAGCCACTCACTGCATTCAGTAGGACATATTACTCCATCCTCCTTCGACACAGACTGCCCATTATTCATCAGATGAAAAGTGAGATGAAACACGGCAAGAAACTTTTGAATCATTTGATTAGATTTCTGTTCTTTGAAGTGCCCAGTTAGAACATTTTCATTTGTATTTGTCGCACTTGTTTTCTGACTTTGAGTGATCACTCCCTGATCATTATTCCAAACTTTTCCCAGAGAGGGTGTGATCACTGTCATTATGCAAAGCAATGTCATACAGAGCGACCAATGATTCATCTGAACTGGCACGGTGATATAGGATTTCCTCCCCGCAGCGGGATCAATAGTGTCTTCCTCAGCCCGGGAAAGTCTGAGATTTCATTAACCCATTTAGAAAGACTCGACCATCTTTTGTGAGTTATTATGAAAGGGTAAGAAGGCCAAACACATTCTTTAGCCTCGATGACGTCCTCTGGGTTTTGGCATTTTTCCCTCATTGGCTGTTAGTGTACAGAATAGAAATGATGATGATGATTTATATGCGTTTCAGTCAATGGCAGATAAATCCCAGTGTTTAACCAATCAATAATTCTGTGATCCATCACTTGTATTTCACTATTCATGTCAGAGCCGCTCTCCTCATTGAAACAATATTTTGTATTCACCACGCCAACCATGACTAAATGTTTGGCTAAGAAATTCTGAACCTCCTATTTGGTTGGCAGCCATGTTTCTTCTGGACTCGACCAATGTTTTATTCATTTCCTCTGTCCGGGCGGCCAAACTTAAAAGCAACAGACCTGATGTATTTGATCTCTCTGATGTTTTGATGAGATCACTCTCAATCCAAAGCTTGTTTTCCACCTCTCTCTGTCTACTGTTTCATTCAGCCCTGATGACTGAGCTCCATCTGTTTCCACAACATTAGGCCACGACACATTAGCATCAGAAGAGACTATCTGCTCAGGCCCGGCAGCCTGGTGTGGATGTGAGAGGAGGCAGGCAGCAGCCATCATCATGTGCGTCTGAATGAGCCTGTCTGTGAGTCATTCCACAAAACGAGCTGCTTCTTACTGCCTGTTCTCGGGGTGAACGCCTCTCCTTCTCTGTCTGATTGTTACTCCTGTGGAGCTGAACCGCCTGCTGTTACAGGGCCTGAGGGACAGCCTGCCTCCTTTCCCTGCAGCGAAAAAAAAAAAAAAGGGAGGAGAAGAAGCAGAAGAGGAGCGAAAATCAATTCCTCATTAAACAAATTTGTAAAGGCTGCATCAAAAGGTGTTCAACATTTGCTTTGGCACAGCTGTCAGTTTGATGTGACCTTGAGGATGCGATGCGGCGCCAGACAAATAGCGTGCACGCCAGCTGAGGAAGAAGGTGTTGCTTTTGTCTTACTCTTGATTGATAGTTGGGTCATTGCTCCCTTCACTCTCTAACATGGAGAAACAATGGGCTCAGAGAAAAAAAATCAGAATGCAAATCAATAATGTGTGCCCATGTGTGTGTCTGTTTGACTGTCAGAGGATACATTCTGGATATTTGTGAGTGTGATAGAAATTAAAAAGCGATGTTCAGGGTAGCACTAGCCTCACCTGAAATCTGATTTGTTCCCCAAGGGCCACCACATAAACCTTTATTGTCTGCCCAGTGAAAGCCTGGACTTTGGTCTGAGCCAGTTCATTGTAATAAGCTTTATTTCATTAAAAAGGGGTCCATTTGCTTTTGTGGATACTTTTTACTGCGATTTAAGGAGATACTTTTATGTGTGTCCATGAAGCATGCAAGGTTTATACTAGGGAATTTTGTACAGGATAATGTATAGTTGGTAGGTCTTTATGCAAATTAGACTGCTGGCAGGGTGAGCAAAGACCCCAACACTGAGGGGATTCTCATCTACATAACCAACACATTACATGTATTACTATCCACTATCCCACTTATCAACTGAAGACATAAGTGAGGGGACACAAGTTAATGTTTTAAAAATTGTGATTGTTTTTTTTGTTTTTTTTCAAATGTAAAATTAATTATTCATAAAGCCAAAAGAAAGTCCCTCAGTGATGCTCCCATGACAAAGCATTCTTTTCAGCTACCCTGTGTGACCCGCTAGCAGTAAATTGATTCATTTTATAGACAAGTGAATACAATTTCCTGCTTATTTGTTGTAATTCACTTGAAACATTTCGGTTTAAGGTCACGTCAGGCAAGAAAAATAGGACTTTTGCAGAAATACAGTTGTTGACATTTCTGTCCTCATTCAGCTCTCCATCTTCTTAGACTTGGCAGTTGGAGCACTTTTTAACATAGTTGGAGCAAATATCACAACATGTTGTCACTACTGCCTATGGTTTAATGCTGCATTCTAGTTGTACTCGAAAGTCTGAATTTCCGAGCTCTGAGGCAGATATTCATCTGGAAGTCAAATTTCCGACTCGGAAAGTCAGACGATCCTCACCAACCCCGACTTGACAACAACTTCATAATCCAAAATGGCAGCGCAGTGCATCAGCAGTAAAGAGTAACAGTGAAAGCGCTCATAATGTATTATTTATTAGCACTCCTGTTTTGTTTCTGTGAAATTAAATAAGTGGTATGTTTTACTGCCCAACGTCTAACTGTGAACACGGTGCTATGGTGTTTGTAAAAGTAAAATACTGTGTTATGCATTGTTTACAACTAGTATAGCTAACAACAATCAACAACAGCTGACAACCGCTAACAACAACTGACAAAAGCTGACAATTGTAAACAACAGCTAACAACAACTGACAACAGCTGACAATTGTAAACAACAGCTAACAACGGCTAACTGTTGGCGTCCATCTTGGTTTTCCGACTTGTTAAGTGGAATGCCGTCAACTTGGGTGTAAAGTCATTCCCAGCTCCGACATCCGACTTCCGAGGTAACTGGAATGCAGTATAAGTTCTGCTGCTTTTGCCATGATTGCAGGGCAGCAAATGTCCTTTTGAGGCTCTCTCCAAAAGACAAAAAAAAAAGAAAATCCCCATTTGGTCTCATGTTAAAACCTATATCAACATGTTCTTCAGCTTTGTGAAAACAACTACTTTGGTCTTATTTCTTTGTCTTGAAAACTGAATAATATAATACTCACCTGTGTTAACTGTACTCAGCATAACTCAGGCCAATGATGTGGCAAGATATGTGGCATCATCTGGCCTTACAAAGAAGCTTTTATGATGAGTGAAATGTCAGTATTATTCTATTGATGTATTTACCTGGCTTGTAAACTCATTTAGTGAGTATCATATCATCTATTTGTATGCTTACCGAAGTCATGGCCCCTCTAACAACCCACCTTTAACCAAATATAGTCATGTTCGGCTCAAGTAGGACAACATAGTGGCGACCAAAAGCCTAATTTAAAGTCCAATAATGGGTGACGCCACAGCAGCTACATCAAGTCTATGCTATGCTAGTGCCAAGTTTGGCCTCCCAAGATAAAAAATTCTGGATGGGCCATGCCTCTTACCTGACGACCAAATGAGAAAGAGAAAGGGAGTGTAAAAGGCATGGAAAGGTCAAAGAAGAAACTGAAGTTGTGTCACAGACCAGAGGAGGGAATGTCATCTTCCCCTCATTCTCTCATGGTGGAGGAGTGAAATTACCCGTCCTTATGTGCTCATACATCTTTTCTTTTACAGATGACCAGCTCTCCCCTTTAGAATTGACACCCACAATTTATACTCATTTCACTTTTCTCCACAGGCCGCACAAGGGCTCCTTGCAGAGGTGTACCTGCCACGGCTATCAATAGAGAGAGTCGTCATGGGCTAGCTAATGCAGCCCACTCCCACTGAGGTAATCCTTCAGAGGCGTCCCGCGGCCTGAGAGAAATGTCAGAGCGCTGCTGCGAGGATCAGTCTCCCCTCACATACGGAGATGGAGATATATCTTATTTAAGCCTGATTTAATTTGGGCTGCTTGGCACTGCTGAGGGGAAGTGTTGTGTGTAGAACAGAGGGTGGGAGCTGGGGATGCAAAAAGTCTGTCTTTATTTAGAGGAACTGGCTGCAGTACAACACGGGCCAGATGCACCGCAAACTGAACTGGCAGATGTAGTGGTCACAGATATTTCTCGGTGCAGATTACCACCTGTACGCTTATATGAATATTTACTGAATGCTGGAGTGTCTGCTTGTACACTCGACTCCATGTTGTCATATTGTATATAGGAAATGTTGGCAGTGTTTGAAAGTGTAGCATTGATAATTCATTACGCTCGGTGGGGGATTGCCTCCAAACTTATGAATAAAACTTTGTGAAACATCGAGTATCATCAGGTTTTCACCTGTGTTTTTGGCTCCCTGCAGTCAAGGTCTCTCTGGGATCTGATGCTGTTTCAGGTGAGAGTCGTCCCCTGGCTACAAAAAAAAAAAAAAAAAAAAAAAAGGGGGAAAAAAACTTCTGTCTAAAGGGTGTAAATAATTTTATTCCATTAACATATGTTGAGAAATAGTAACTCAACTGAAAAACAGGAATGTAATTGTTGAATTCATTTGGATTTTTATTTATTTATTTATTATTTTTGTGATCAACTTTTTATTTTGGTTTATTTCATTACATTTCCATTTATCCACACCCCCTTTCCCGTAACCTTGTCCCAGAGAAGAGAAGAAAATATATATATATATAAATAAATAAATAAATAAATAAACAGTATCATCATCTGTACATAGTAAATATGATCATGAGATAAATGAATAAAATGCAAAAAATTTCATTTTGATTATTGAATGCAGTGTGTTTCTTACTCTACCAAACCTGCAGGCCATTATTAACAAACCTTTAGAGTATGCCTTCACAATACAATGATTCTATCAAAGTCATGTTCTCACACAAAGTTCCTGCCATATTACAGCGTCTTCATGTGGTGCCAAAGCTGTGAGCTTGCATCCTTTTTGACAACTCTTCTCAGTGATAAATTGGTGGAAGAAAATACATGACCAGCTGCCAAGAAAAGAGTCACTGTTGTTTGTTGTTGTAGTTAAATCAAATGTGTGCTAGTCAAAACAAAAAAGAAAACACTGCAGACAGGATCATGTAAAATATGTTATTTCAACTGAAAGGTTCTGATTCAGCAGCTGGGTCTTTCAGCTCACATGTTATCTTTAACATTAATGCAATATTGAGGCATTTGTTTAATGAAAATCATTGATCAGACTGTTGCTATTACACCCACAAATTTCATATGGACAAAAAAATGTCCAGGGAAAAACAAGAAGAAAGAAAATAGCAAGTAATCCCTCTGTTGTAAGCTAGGTGGGTCTGTGAGTTAGCAAACTGTTGGTTCAGTTGCTGCAGCAAAGCAAACAGTCAGAGAGGATGAGACAGCCACCAAGAGCCAACGCACCAGCTCCAGACAAGCATATTTACAAGTCTCCTGCTGCCTTAGCTAACACCACAGCAACAGCATGACTTGGCAAACCTGAAAGTAAGTTGAATGTCCGTTGGCAACCATTATAAGGATCACTCTGAGCTCCTTATTTGTTTCCTGTTCACACTAGAGCCAAGGCTGTGTTCAAACAGGATTTCTTTTCAGGCCACTCATTGAAGCTGGGTATGATGAGCACAATGTTTGATCGTGTTAGCTGTTTATTATTGCTAATACACTATCATACAAGAATTTCACTCACTGAAAAAAGAGGTAGACAGACTTCTTGGATGATCGGTCAGAACTATGTACCTCACAGCAAACCGTGTAATTTGAAAGAAGGTCCTGAAAAGAAACCACAACAGCAACATGGATGAGTGACTGAGTGAGATGAGGTGATGGTAAAATAACAGCTGGCAGCACCTAACTCAGTCAGAGTTACTTTGTTTTATAAGGTGACCAGATGTCCCCGATTTCCGGGGACAGTCCCCATATTGGATGACCTGTCCCCGGCTATAGCTGTCCCTGGAAATGTCCCCGATTTTAGCATTTCATGAATGAGAACAAAAATGTTGTGTGTAGACTAGAACAAAAGTTATTACTGTAACCGAGTGGGTAGGAAGCGTGGTCCATGTTGCACGCAGTTCTGAACAACATTTTTTTACTGGGGGTTATTATGGGAGGCATGAGCTGCTACTAAGTAGTACCAAGATGTTGTCTGTGATCATGCAGCCAACCCCCACCCCCGCTCTCCAGAAATAGAAAACAGAGGAGCTGAAATCACATTTTGCGTAGCACCCAACAACCCCTGGATGTTCCCGGATATCATTACAGAAATCTGGTCACCTTATTTTAATTACCAAAAAATGTTTATTCCTGCTGAATAATATGGCATTTTTAGGTGGAGAAAAACCTGGATTGCCTCATTTTGGAGACTCCCTCAAGTGGCCACTTGGCGCTCTGCGGTTTTTGCTAATACAATATAAACAAATCTGACTTCACTTTTTCTCCATGGATAAAAAGTTGCAACCATGACTTTTAATGCATCTTTCATCTTGGTCTTTAGGCTTAGAAAAATGATCAATTTCCTCAGTTTTAAATAACAGGAACATGTGAAAATGATGCTCCATGTGTTATTAAGTTTTTTTCATATGTTTCTTAATGTTGTACCGCTAACATACCTGCATTTGCAGTTTTTACATGACAGTATTCAATAGAGTGAGCTTATGAAATGTAAAACTATTGCTATTCAAACCACATTGTAACATTACCTCTTGAAAGTGAAATCTTCGTGATTTAGTATTTCAAAATATAACCTTTCACCTTTGGCATATATTTTGATGTTACTGCTAATAGTAGCTCCTTGTAAAGCCTCTTCTAACTGAGAGTTAACTCACACCAAATGTATGTGCTGGAAATGTCACACAGATCTATCCAAAAGCTCCACACAAACTTTCCATACCATGGAAACGGAGACCCCCAAGCACACCCTGCCTTGAATACACATCAATGCACACCTTGGCTATCATTAAATATGTATAACTAATATTTGAAAATAACTCTGTATCTGTAGTATGCATGGCTGCAGATATTTCATGAGTTTGGAGCAGCATGGGGAGGCCTTTCTGAAGTTTTCCACCTCACTACTCTCTAATCCATACCGACAGAGGAAGCTCTGCAGGAAGGCAGTATGACAGAGGCTCAGCTTCCAAGAGTTTGTTCTCTGCTGGGAGAGCAAGGTTCCTCCTTTGTATATGAGATGAGTTTATTATACCCTGATAAAGAATACAATTATTCCTTACTGAATGAATAAATCAATAAGAGTGAATTCCATTGGCAGAGGAAATGCTTACTGCAATGATGCAAAGGTCCTCGTGCCCCGGTTTGATTAACTCCATCCATTTCTTTTTCATGCTTTGGGTGAATGTTGTGTTAATGCTCAGAGGCTACTTAGAGCTTGATCTGTCTACATCCCCCATCTTCTTAATGAACGTTAAAGGCATTCACCCTCTGTATTGACCTCTGTCTGGCAGATGGCTTCATAGCCTCACACAGGAGTCTGCAGAGAGGAGTGATGATACTTCGATGCAAACAACACTCACAATCAGCCTTTTAATGGCTTTTTTTCTCCCACAGAGTGAGCTATAGTAACAATTCTGAGTAATAACGACTGATACAGTAGAGTGGGCAGGGGGAGATGAAGAAATTTTCAGCAAAACAAAGACCCAGCCGGCTGATGCAGTCATCCACAGGAGTGAGGATGGGTCAATAACAGACGAAGGGATGAATCGCTGGCCCAGCGAGTGGATCTGAGATGAGGATGAGGGTTCTCAGCCAGGGAAGCATATTCTAGTCCGTCTCCAGCAAAAAATACTATTTGTTTCACACCAAGAGTATTGTTTTTTTGTTGATGAAAAGCATCCAGCTGGCATGCATGTTCCTCCTGTTGGAAAGGTTTCCAGTTTAGAGCAAGTAGAGCCTTGACTTAACAGATAATCCCATTATTCTATTACATCTCCATCTCTGCAGACTCACACTGTTTGTGCGTGTGTGTGTGTGTGATGTAGGTGCAGTGCTGCAAACAAATCAATCAACACATATGGATGTGGTCACAGAGAAGGAAATGCAACAACCAAGGGGGGAAAATGTGCTCAACCATCTCTCCCTTTTTTCCTCTCACCTCTTGGCTCACGCACACACACACTGAGATATTTGCGATATTTTCTGACCTGTTGTCTTGGAGACCATTCCTTGTTTAGATGCGTTGTCAAGGAAACAAAGATAGGGGGATGCTGTTCTGTGAAATTTTTAGAAAATCCATCTGCTTGGTTGGAACAGGAAAGAAGTAATGCTGGAGCCTGGCTGGATGAATGCTTCCAATAAAATAGATCTTCCAAAGGGAAAGGGGGTTGTATTGATTTTGCTATTGTGTTATTAATATAAAAACAGAGCCTGGTTGTTGTAAGTAAGCCCAGTGATTTCTTTTTATTGCGGACCAACTGAACTTTTTACCTACAAAGCTGAAAATCTTGTGCAATGGAAACCTACCGCAGAAGCATCCGCAGTGTAATTAGCACCTCACTGGCCACCCCTTGCTATAATGCTGAATAACAGGATGTCCAAATGCTTATAATCACCTATGATTACTGGTGAAAGGTTAAGCTGATTCAATCCCTCAGCCCAATTTGCTACAAAATCCGGGAAAATGCTCCAAAGAGCGAGGGATTTGTAGGGCTGCTCGTTAGGGATGCTGAATGATCAGATTGTTGCTGTGGGAGAATAATAGCATGTTCTGCATAAGGAGTCACAGCATCATTTTATTGTAGTTGCTGTACCCAGGAGAACGGCAGCAGCTGGACATCTAAGGTAGCAGATACACTGCATATTGTGCAAGCGATTAAAAAAACCCAGTGTGGCCTAAATATCTTCCTACAGCCTCTCTTTTCACACATCCCCTGATTCTGTCACATCCTCCCTGTTCTACTCGGCTGCATCCCCTCCCTCTCTCCCTCTCTCCCTCCTGTGCTGCATATCTCCCCGTTTCACATTGTACATTCAGAAATGTATGATGCAGTCATTCAATAATCATATCCTCCTGTTGCCCACATGCTGATAAACCTCGCAAACACAATTTCCCATCTTCTTTCGACAATCACAAGGTTTTTTTTATTTTTTTCTACAGAGGATGAATCATTTATTCAGCGAGAGGATTGGCTCTGTAGAGTCCTGGCTGCAGAGTTCAGACAAGTTGCACAGTTCGGATGTGGGCCCTGCCATGTTCTCTGGTTTCTCCCAGTGCTGATCTGTGGCACAATCAGGACTGACAGGAGCAATCAGAAGTGGGACCACCTCCACACCAAGGACTTTAGTCTGAACCCCAGTGCTGTGCCACATACTCTTCAGCACTGCAGTAATAACCAAAGTAACATTTGCAGTAACTTCTGCTTTATGTGATACCCTGACCCTTTTATAGTCGACCCCTTGTTAAATTTGAGTGAATATTTATCATGAAACAGGACCTCCATCTTAATTTCTGCTCCAGCTCCTGCACATTGAAAAAGATTCTGTAAAATCTGGAATATAAGCCTCACAGGTACATAAGACACTGTTTTTGTGAGTTCCCTCAGAGGGAAAAATAAGGGTTCTTATTTCCTGCATGTTGATGTAAATCAAAAAGTCAGCAATGAGCAGATCCTGTACGGCACAGTGGGTCTGCCTCGTACTTTGTGTTCACCATATGGATTTAACAACCCCGTAAGCCTTTATGTAGCTGAGCTCAGCTTTGGTAGTGGCACTGCTGGCAAACATTTCACCTATTGTTGTACCACCCACCTCTGCTTAAATTGAGGAGTCTTCAATGGAACCAGCACAACAATAGGTTTGTTGACTTGATAGCGAACCACTGTTGTGAATCAGTTGTACTGCCAGTCTGTTTTGTGTTGCCGTGAAGCCTAGTATCCTTCGTGCAGCCAAGCAACCACTTTCTTCATGGAACATACAGAAAGATACAGCTTTAAGGTTTTTTATACTGGCAGCATCTACAACCTTAGTTTGAGAGTACTTCTCACTGTGCACTACAAAAGTTGTACCATTGAACCTTTACTTCTCCTAGTGGTGGCAGCTAGGTCGATTTTAAAACACTTTGGGCCTGATCTACTAAGATCCCAAATAGTGAATGCTAAATTGCACATGCAAACTAAAAAATTGCACGTGGTAGTAGTGGGCATGTTACAGGTGATCTACTATCATTGCGTGCGCAATTGATAACAGGTGAAAAAGTGGTGTGGACGGTCCTCTTTAAACGAGGATTTTGTGTGCGTTATCAGCCGTCACCATGGAGAGTTTGTGAGAGCAGAGTGATCGTAGATAAAAAATGAAGTTTGAAGCCATGGAGTTCCACCTATCGTTTTGGGGAAGCCAGCAACCCCATAAAGAGAAAGGGAGCTCTATTTGTATAGCATAATTTATACACAAGGCAATTCAAAGTGCTTTCCAGATGCAAGAAAATATACTAGAAATTATAAAAAGAGATTCAAGCAATTTAAAATCAATTCAACAAAGAGATACATTTTTGCGACTGGTCCATGGTTGACCTAATTATTTATCAAAATCATCATTTACTATAAAACGCTTTTGCACTTTTGCCTCCTTCTCCCCATAACAACTGCAGCTATTTGTGCGTAACGCTGTGCCAGTTTGCATGTGCCTTTCCAACATGCTAAATATAGACGCAAAACAGTAAACGCAAGCGGTTTGATAAATCACATTGCAGGTGCTAAATGATTCGATTTGCATGTGCTCCTCCCAGTATTTTGCGTGTTCTGATGATCGACATACATTCTGCGTATTCATGAAGGCAAACACGCTAAATCGATTGTGCGCGTTGTTTTGTTGATTTGACAGACGGACCCGGTTAGTAGATCAGCTTTGCGTGTGATATCAAGTTTTTGTTTTGTTTTGTTTTTTTTGTACTGGCAGTATCTACAACCTGAGTTGAGAGTACATCTCACTGTGCTCTACGAAAGTTGTACCACTGAACTTCTGCTCCCCCTAGTGGTGACAGTTACACCTATTTTAAAACACTTTGTATATATTCTAATGTTTGGGTAGATTTTGCAAAGAAATCCTAAAAGTAATTGGCAGGAATCTCATCATTGCATTAGAAGAGGTTCTAGACCTAGAAAATGTACCTGTCTTGTAAATCAAAGTGGCAACTCTCTTAGACTTAAGCCATTATCATTGAAAAGGGTGCTGCCAAGGTTAAGGACGCTGAGTGCTGTAAACACTGAACTGGATTTAGATTGGCTTGAAAAGAAGCACTGCCAACACAAACACAACTGCCAGTAACCTAACTAGACCAACGAATTTCCATAGAAGCTGTAATGTACTAACACAGTTCACAAGGTGGTTTAATTCTTATTTATTGTTTTATTTTTAAGGAGCTTTATAGGCCTCAAACAGGAAGGATCTGCTCCTGCCAGCTGAATGCCTCTCGGGTGAGTTGGATGGAGGGATGTTGACTCTGGTCCAGTCCTGTGTGGCATTCCTCCTTGACAGCCCCACAGCTCCAGCCACTCAGGGCTCACCAGTAGCAGTAACAACTCTTGAATCTGTGTCTCAGTCCAAGTTCAATGATGTTAGAATATTAACAGGTTTGGTTTGGCTCCATAACTTCATAGAGTTTAAAATTTAGGGAAAAAGAGAAACAAGAAATAACAGGATCCTTCAGTAGCTACTTCTTATTATAATTTAATGCTCCTATGAGGAACTTTCCCATGGTGTTGATTTTGGTGTCCCTGTGGACAAAGTAATAGCTCTTGCCTTTTAGCTGATCTTGTCCTGTACATGCATAATAGTGTTTTAAACAATATATCTCACGCTGCTTTCTTTTAACAGTGAAATATATCACACTCTATAGATATTCGCAGTGGAAAAAGTCAAGAACGGCTATCTCTTCAGCCTGCTATAAATCATCCGGTCTGACACCTACACCCTTGCAGTGGTTACAGGCATTTAAAAAAAACAGTACAGAATTTGCCAATCTTGTTGCTAAAGGTCTTGTTTGCTTTTGTAGGTCATAAAAAGAGGTCACCTTTGATATTGTTCTATTTCATAACCAGTCAAAAACTCCTCTTAGAGGCTTCTCTGAGAGATTTTCAGCAGGCTATGAAACACTGGAATTGAAACTGACGGCCTTATATAATGAAAGCAAAATAAACAAGCTTATTATCAAGAAGATAAATGGTTTCTATGTCCTTAATTCTTTTGACTGTGAACTCTGCCAGTGAGTTAAATGTCGGACAAGATGATTAATAACAGGCTGTTGAGAAAGATGCAAAGTGAGTGACATGTTTGAAGGAGATTTATCATCCGAAAAAAACACTTACCTATCCATAGTATTGTTTCCCAGAACGTTGCAGTGCACACTTCATGTTGCACTCAATCACTGCTGTAGAAATGTAAAACATTATTTAAAATAATAGGTCATTAATACCCTCTAATCAGAAAGTGGGGAGGCAGTAAGAGGAATATTGGATTTCTCTGTAAGGATTACTTTCAAAGCTTCATTAGCAAAACAAAACAAAGGAAACCATCCTTTGTTTGGGTCTGTACAATTGTCATGGTAATCAACCACAAATATAAAGGCATCGAAGAACTTATTTCCCCAGCCACCAAAAATGAGGTACTGTTTGCAAACACCACCAGAGGTCTAGAGAGACCGAGCAGCAATCTCCTGTCTTACAAAATGAAGCCGATGCAGAAATGCTAAAACCTGCAGTTCTCCAAGTGCCCACTTGAGACTGGTTTCAGGACCACTGGAAACAACATACTCACTGAGCCCAAAAAGTCATTTTTTAGATAAAAAATAAATAAATATGTTTGCAGTCTGGTTTAAAAAAAAAAGGTTTTGGTCTGATTAGCTTGGGAAACACTGTGGTACAGGGAGTGATTTTTCTATGAGGCATTTGTGTCCAAGGGATTGTTGGCTTTGTAACCAGGACTCTGTATGAGCTGTTGTTGCTGTTGCTGTCCCCCATCTCTCTCTCTCTCTCTCTCTCTCTCTCTCTCTCTCTCTCTCTCTCTCTCTCTCTCTCTCGCTCTCTCCTGTAGAATTTATATACTATGGGCAACTTGTTTCTGCCTTCTGCCAGTATACGTATTTGAAGCCGAAAAACTCTTGGTAATTCTGCGCTTGATAGGCCCATAGACTGTATCAAATGTCAATCATAGAAAACATGAACCCCCTCATAGCATTCAAAAACGGAGCTGTACAGAAAAAAGGAGCACAAACCAGTCTTAAAACAACTACATGTAAACATCGCAAGCAGGGGGAGGAAGAATTATATTCTGTGTAATGAATTTCTAAAGTTGCTGCTCTCAGGGTGGCTTCACCCAGCGAGGAGGCAGACGGCGTCCATTCTATATACAGTCTATGGTCTTTCCCCTCTCCTCTCCGACTCAGTGGCAGCAGGTAGCTGTCCAACATGAGTCCGGTTCTGCTCAAGGTTTCTGCCTGTTAAAGGGAAGTTCTTCCTTGTCACCATAACTTGCTTAATTCTGTAAAGTGTTTCACTCATGTTGGATGAGATGGGTCAAATCTTTCCCATCTCAAGCTTGAGTCTTTGTGATACATCAAACAATGAGTTTGGTCCAGACTCGCTCTTTTGGAGGGTGTCCTGGGATAACAACTGTTGTGATTTGGTGCTATATAGATAAAAATTGATTGATTGATTGATTGATTGGTTATTAAGGTAAAAAGATTGGTACAGCAGAAGAAGACTGAGGCTGACTTGACTGATAGGCGGACGCACTGCAGCCATTTGCAAGGAGGCCAAAAACCCGCCTTTGGTAGGTTGATCGAATAATGGGATGAGTCAGAATTTCAAATCAGCCAATTTTGGGCTGGGCATATTAGTTATGCAAAACAACAATAAAATCAAACCATTGATCTGAATATACTAAATCAAACGATAATTATTTCTCATGTAATTTTTTTCATGAAATTTTAAAATGTACCAAAGAAGAAGAATTGTGAGAAGAGAGGCTCTAAACAAAATCATCACAGTTCATCATGCTGCAAGTCATCGCTAGTATCAGGTGGATTTTGTACAAATTTAAAAAGGAAACTAGAGACAAAGATACAAAAACCTGTTAAATATCATTGCTCTTTTTCTTCCATCTTTTTTTCTGTTTCTTTCTGCATCATGTGCTCCTGCGGATTGTGTTAAGAGCAGAGGCTGAGGTGCCATCACATGCCGTGATGCTCCAGGCGGCCTGGGACACATCAGCTTCCCTCTGGTTGCATCCAAGTGAGAAAGCCCTGTCAACACGTCCAACACAAGGGTCTCGTCTTTGGGAGCAGAGGGGAAACAAAGGAGAGAGGTGGAGGATAGGGGATGACATGAAAGGGAAAGAGGCGAGGCAGGAGACAGGAGGAGGTAGGAAGCGGGAGTAAGTCGAGGTCATTGAGGGATCTGACAGCGGAGGGCAATGCCAAGCCTCATTTAGAATTCACTCCCTGAGAAGCAGCTGTTACATCTATTATTGGAGGAACAAAAGAATGGCGTGCTATTTTCATACGAGGGCAATTTTCTTAAGAGGAGTATCTGAAGAGACTAGAGGGAAACAGGAGTGTATGAGGAAAAAACAAAATTCTTCTTTCAGGGACACAGAGACGAGCCAGCATGCAGCTCATTACTCTCAGCTTGGTGCTCGTTGTGTGCAGTTCAGGTGCTCATCCTGTCATTTTTCAGGTCAAAAGCCACCTCAGATGGATCGCCAGGAGAGCTGTCTCTCTTTCACTTCCAGACAAATCAATACAGGAGATCTTTTTTTATTTCTGCAGTAGCTGTCTTCCTGTGAAAAATGCACCTTTCATACTCTACAGTTATATTTAATTAAAAGCAGGAATGACTCAAGCTTTCGGTCTAATTACTGTGAAACTATTTCTAAGATGCACACAGGGAAGAGACACATTGTATATTAAAGTATAGCAGAGAAGGCATTTCTCAGAGTCTCTAAAAATGAAAATGGAAATTGCACTTGCTGTCTCCCACATTTTGGTCAGCAGCAGTGATTCAAAAACTCATTATGATTTCCTTGCTTGGCATTTTAATACACTGAAGGGGTAAAAACAGGACAGTCTAGCACTGTTTAGAAGGCCGGTGGGTGAATTTATGTTGTTAAAAGTTAGACAGCTGCAAAAAGAATCAAGTTTTCAAGCTACAAATGAGCAGAAGAAAGCACATGAAGGGCTTTGGTTATCTTGCAACAAGCTGTAATAAACGACTGTGCTGATGTCAGTTATAATACGCACCAATTTTAAACGCTCAGACTGACACTGGACAGTCTGGTGGCCTACTTTTTTGACTGGATGAGGGCCAGCGGCTGAATCTGGTTGCTTAGACGATGTTCTTCTGTGAATGAGCCATTTATTAGATGCTTTTTAATCTTGTTGCTGTTTCTTGGCAGGACATTGCTTGGCTCACATCTCGTGGTTAACAGTGAACATTTCATCCTCTCACCAAAGAGCACTTTTGTGAGGATATACACTGCAACACTTGCCGCATGTCTTGATTATTTAAAAACTGTACTTCGCACCTGTTTCTGTTAACTTCCACACCTGACAAAAGGATTTGTGAATTTCACATTCTTTTACGGTGAAAGATGAAAAATGTGAAGAATACTCTCCTGATTTAGCATCAGAAAAAGAAAGAAGCAGACATATTGGCTCATCTGTTGACCAAGCATGTTTTTTAATTAATTAGGGTGATAAAGTCTTAATAATCAGGCTACTGATGTTGGCTCTCCTCTTCATCAATCCACACCTCCGGAGTTTTTCATTGTCAAACACGTTTTGTTTTGTTCTGTTCGATGAGTCATTGCTGTCAGGGCTTAGCTTGGTAACATTCACTGAATTTCAACCAACTGTTCTGACAGGGAATTTTTTTTAATGATCTCACAGTAAAATAGTTTACCAAGTTTTGGTTGAAAATAAATCAGATGCATCTGCAGAAGGGAATATTTCAGCTGTCATCCAAGCTACTGTTAGGGTGATAAACAAACAGTAAAGCTTGTTTGCATGTATAGAAAACATCTGAGTGGGTCATCCAGGCATGACCAGCCAACCATCTGAGTTTGATACACTAATGTAATGCCTACCTGCACAGGTATCAACTGTGTGCTCAGTAGATGACCATAAAGAGAAATCAATCACTGTTATCACTGATGAAAAGCACTGATTGTGTGATGTCTCATATGATGAGTAATCCCTAGGATGGCAATTTTTTAATTGGTTTGTCTGATTGCGCTGCAATTTTTAGGACATTAATAACAAGCCAGAAGCTAGAAACGAGAGAAGGGATGATGTGAAAAAGGACCTTGGATTTTCTCATTTTTAAAAAAGTGTGTTTTGACTGTAAAATAAATTCTCTTACTTGAATCCATACAGCTTGAGGTGAAGTCAGTCAGCAGCACTGCAGCACTTTCTCTCGCTCGCTCGCTCTGTCCTCTTGTTCTGTGCGCACACAAGAAGTGAGTTACTTGAGGAATGTCAACACTCTGTATCTGTCACTAAAAGTTTATCGTAAGCCACTCCATCAATCAAGATCCCAGAAAATTCTTAACTGAAGTACCATGTGACCGCTAATCTGGGCATATCCTTGTTATGCAGGTGCATATAATAATAATAATAATAATAAATAATGATGCATGAGATTTAAAATAGTGCTTTATCAGAGACCCTCAAAGCGCTTTACATTGGATACATCATTCATTCACTCACACAGTCACACCTCGGTGGTGGTAAACTACCTTAATAGTCGCAGCTGCCCAGGGGCAGACTGACGGAAACATGGCTGCCAGTTTGCGCCTACGGCCTCTCCAACCACAACCACACAACACTCACAATCATACACTAGTGGAGGACACACACTGGGAGCAAGGTGGGTTAAGTGTCTTGCCCAAGGACACAACAGATAGACTTAGGATAGGGGGGAATTGAACTGCCAACCCTCCAATTATTAGACGACCGCTCTACCTCCTGAGCTGCTGCCGCACCAAACTCAGTCACAGAACTACATGTGAACTATACACAAACTTAATGCAGAACAAAGTCACATCTCTGGAAATTCTGCACAGCAAAAACAAGAGAAGTCCAGGGAATAAAAATCAATCCAAATTATTGATTAGGAAAGATCACAGATGAGCACTGAAAAAGATCACCAAAAGACAAGAAAGAGGACACAAGGTGCGGTTGCTATAACAAAATTTGATTAACAAGCACAAACTGGTGCAGAGGAAATGATCAGAGTCAGGGCTGTCACAGAATACTGTCCTTTTTTTGTATAAAAATGAAGTGTGTGATGATACCCTGAGTTCATAGCTGTGGTCTTTTATGCTGGTTGCCACATGTCATAAAACAGGGGAGGAATAAAGCAGCAGCTACCGGTGAGCTAGCTGTAGCAGCCTCTGAGAGCTGACTGTCATACCAAGATTTATTGTGATTACAAAAACAAAAACGTTGACTATGTTGCCTTTCCGGGTTACTGATCAGTCGATTATTTCAACTTTCTAACTGTTCTTTTAACTGCTTCTTATTCAGCCCTGTAACTTGTCATCTAGTGGAAGAAGACTATTTCAAAATAAACGCTGTTAGTTTTACAATACAGAAAGAAATGCAACCTAAACACAAGACAGAAGAGTAATGCTGCATTCCAGTTGTACTAGGAAGTCGGAATTTCCGAGCTTCAAGTCAGAAATTCTTTTGGAACGCTCGCCTAATGTCGGAAAGTCAGACGATCCTTGCCAAACCCGACTTGACAATGACATCATTATCCAAGATGGCAGCGCAGTGTATCAACAGTATAGAGTAACAGTCAAAGCTCTAATAATCTTTATTTATTAGCGCTTCTGTTTCGTTTTTATGAAATTAAATAAGTGGTATATGTTGTACCGCCCAATGTCTAACTGTGAACACCGTGCTATGGTGTTTGTAAGAGTAAAATACTGTACTGTGCGTTGTTTACAACTGGTATAGCTAACAACAGTTGACAACGGCTAACAATAGCTGACAACCGCTAACAACAGCTGACAGCGGCTAACGACAGCTGACAATTGTAAACGTCCATCTTGGTTTTCCGACTTGTTAAGTGGAACGCTGTCAACTCAGGTGTAACATCATTCCCAGCTCTGACATCCGAAGTAACTGGAACGCAGAACATGTTTTAAATGCATGACAAAGAGTTGTTTTGTGAGATAACATCCAATCATGAGGTGAAACTCTGATATAGTCATCAGCATGCACGAAAAGACAACCTGGTGCTATTGGGGAAAACCTCTATGGTGCCAACTTAAACCACAAACTATTTAACCACTATTTGGTCTTAACCGACAGGTTGTTGCTGAAAATAGAGGAAGATTTTGTGTTAATCCTATCCCCCACTACCACAAGTATTCTGTTATTTCAGTGGGAAACAATGCACTGTTTTCAACGAAGCCATTAATGCACAGGAAGATAAGTTTCACTGCCATTACAAGGGCTGTCCTGACCACTTATAATGATGCTCTGAAAAAGCTATGATGAATCCGTTATGGAGCGATAATTATGGGATATAACTTAAATGGATGTACAGGGAAAAAATAGCAGATTTAAATCATCATGTATTCCCCATGAGAGTATAATTTTTAGTCAGGATGTTATTTACCTGAGCTGTATTGATTTTGACCATCCTTCCCAGACTGTCTCCCAACAAGTTTCCCATTTTCAGGGAAGTACAACACTAAAACACTAAAGTACCACTTCATTGCTACTTTTGCAGTAGTTACTGCACTCTGGGGGAGACACATTGAATTCAAACAAGCAATGAGTGTTTCATAACTTTTTCTGTGGCAATAACAAGCCTAGCTGTACCTACAGCTTGTCTGGTGTAATATATAGCAACACACACACACACACGCACACACACACACACACTGAGACACATTTAATGAGATGTTTTCCTGGTGGCTCGCTCTTTACTGAATAGCAAAGCCTGTGGATGTCCGCAGGTTCAAAGGAAGCGCTGGTTAGCCCTTCTCATTTGCCGCTCACAGTAGGATGGGCAGGATCAATCGGGTGTAATCTGAGGAACGTCATCCTTTCATTTTGTTTCGCCCCAACAAAGGCTGAGCGGAGGGGAGAGGTATCATCACTATTAATTACCAAGCCCATTAAGTTTTGATCTGTGTGAAAGCACTGTCAATAGAAAAGGTGTTATTATCAGCCACCCATAGCCTGTTTTTCTTCCTGGCATTAATTTCTCAGAAGCTGTCATCAAATATCACTGCGCCCTCTGAATAACAGCCACACTGATTCTCAGATAGCAGGGTTGTCGCAGCACATATGGCAGAGAAATAAATAATTATTAAAAGATATTCCACAGACAATTTGGACCGTTGTCGTTGTTTTTGTTGGTGATGACTATGAATGAAATTAGCTTCTTGTCAGGCTGTGTGATTACAGCCGGCTATTGTGGGAATAGTTAAAGAACGAAAGAAAGAAAGCGTCTTTAGGATGTGTTTTGTGTCTCATTCCAATAGTACATTACAGCTTAGTGGTAAGGAGCGTCATTGGTATTATATAGTTTCCTCCCTTGTGCTGAAGGATGAAATATGTCCCTGAAAATGGAACAGAAAAGAAATTATTCATGGAAAATGGAAATCAAGAGTTAATGTGATAATATTTCTCTGCCTCTCACAAGTAAAAGACACAGTGATACTTCATCTGCATCCACGCAGCACCTTGAATCTTCTGTCGGGTCAGAAAAACAACGCAGAGAGATGATCTTCTTTGTTTGTGAGGCACATTAGAAGGATTTACATTTGTCACCAACCACCATAACAACATTATATTTTATGATTAGATTTTACTCAAGTGGTGTCAACCCTCACTTGAATACTATGGAAAATAAAGTGGATTAGCACATTCGCACTCTGGAGTGGCTGCGAGCTGGCACAGAGGTAAAGAGGCCACCCAATTACCAGTGTTTTCAGTTTGATCCCTGCCACTCAGAGCTGGGTGTGCTCCAGCTGCCAGCTTGTTACTGAAGGTTAGCTGGAGTCACATCTGTTGCTTCAGCGCACTCTCCGTGTCATGGTGGCTAAAAGGTCCTTGAGCAAGGCACCACACTGCTGGTGCCCTCTGAAGCAGGCTGAATGTTGCCTGGTAACTATGAGAGCATCTCAGGAAAGAAAGTAAGAGGTGAACCGAAATGGCTTACCCCAAAATAATAAAAAAAAAAACTGTAAAGTGGCTAAACTACTTTCATATAAAGAACCACAGCGAGACAGTCTGCCTGTTACTTAGCTACCAAGATAGACTGAATAAAGTATGACAACATAATTTGTTTTTGTGTGACAAACAGCTCATGCTGTGATTTAATAAAAGAACAAGAAGAGAGAGAAAGAAACAACTCAGAAAACACAACAACAGCTTAAAAGCAGTCTTTCAGGAAAGGAGGACTCAATAGAAACATGAAAGGATGTTTTGAGGCGAGACGTGTAAAGAGTTGACAGAAAAGGTGGACTAGTCTGTAGGGGGTGGGGGGGATCCACTGTCAGAACCGTCAGAACTTTCGCACAACCAGAGATTCTGTCCCACAGAGTCAGAAGCCATTAGACAGTTTCAGGACAAGGACAACTTGAGACCAGTTTGGTTGAATGATAGGGGCTACGAATGAAGGAAACTATGAATGTCTAAGCTGAGTGTCATCAGTGAATCAGGAGATGTTGTTGAATTTTACCTTTGGGGGCGTGTAGATGGATAAGATTGACTGGAGTCAAGGATGGAGTGGCAAGCATAGGTAAATCTTTAGTTTGGGAAAGTTTGGTTTCTAAGATTGAACATGGACCAGCTAATTTGACCCACACTGCTAGTCTTTAATTCATATCAGAGTGACAGAAATTCATCATAGACTTTCAGCAGTACAGGCTGTATACTGTGAGCAGCCCTGAAACCTTATTATATTTTGAAGGTGAGGCTTGATGTTAAGACACAATCATTTCAAAGGTTTTGTTTTCAAGATAGGCACTGTTATATATGAACAATCACTAATTAAAAGGAATGAAATTATACCATCTCTGTCTCATTTATGCCACTGTTGGTGTCTCATACCAAAGATAACTGACATGGTGCTGAATTTAACAATGTTTTGTGACCACTGTACTTTTCCTCTGGCGTTAGAGAAGCATCATAAGAGCTGCAGCTTCACATGGTTTTATTATGTTTACTTTATTTATTTCAGTTGCATAAAAAGAAAAACATTAGATATGATAGATGATTGGAGAGGCTGAAAATGCATTTGGAGCTCTCAAAAAATGCTCATATTCGTCAATTTGTTTATTTTTACTGGTGTGTCAGAGTTACTTGGATGAGCGGTTTGTTTGTATCAGATCAAAGTGTGATAGATAGTTTTTTGGTCATGGATTTCATTCATATTTCATGTACAAACAAAGATTTTAGTGAATTTATCAGCCTGGGGTGGCTGATTGAGTGAACAACAAAAATGCCAGGTGGATCGAGTTGGTTGAAAGGCTGTTATGGTTAGTTTACAGGAGCAGTTAATAAATTATACAGGCTGGTAAAATATGAAAACAAGAAAAGCTTTTGAGTATGAAGCAGCCGAATCCATCAATCAGTTTTCCCTAATACAAGCAAGCACTCTATGTTAACTCACCAGGTGGAGATGACACAAGTAAGCTAGCCCTTCAAAATTATGATGCCAGATGTGAAACAAAAAATATAACAAATAACGTGAAAACCCCTCTTCAAGTTTATGAATCAGGTCAATAAATTGTGTAGTGATATATAACCTAATGTAAACATAGATCATTTCTGTGTAAATGATATGCTAGCAGCCACTGCCCCTTGACCAGTTTGCTGTTGACAGAGTGAGAAAGAGTCACTATTAAGCACAAGCCATGAGCCCATAACTCCAGAGCTGGAAGGTTAGATTCAGTCAGCATTGATATTATAGAGATTACAGACTTAACTGGACCTGTTCGAAGAAAATGCCCAGAAATAACACAGGACTTTAGCACTTTACAAATAGAACTGACTTGGCTTTATGATGAATGAAAAATAAAGTTTACAAGAAGGGAAGACTCATGAAACTGTAAAAAAAAAAAAAACAGTCCCATGGTGGTTCATAATTACAAGATGCAAAAGTCAGAAATGATCTAATATTTATGACATTGACTCACAATTCAAGTTCTTCTTTATAATTATGACCTGCCAAAGATGTTTTTAAATCAAGTGTAGGTTTTCATATATTTTTACTGTCAGAAACTCATACTAACATGCCTATGATTAAAATTTGATTTTGAATGAAAATATTCTTTCAATCACAAGGCTGAGGACAGTAATAAAAGCTAAAATTATCCTGTATATCTCCAGTAGAAGTATATGAGCTAAGAATGGCTGGTCTCAGCCATGAAATTCCCCTGCTGAGAATGAGGCCGTGGAACAAATTCACCTCAAAGACAATAAAATCATGAGAAGGTCAGAGAAAAGTTGTGAGATTTTTGTTGGTAAATGTTCATGCACATTTATTTTTGCAGGCTCATAGTATTTTCCACACTGAAACTCATTATGCTTCAGTAGAGCTTCACAGAGCAGGCTGTAGACTCAGTCTTGTTCAGGGATGTGATAGTTTAACTTGACCTCACACAATTATACTAAATCTAGAGAACCTAATTTCTTTTTGTGTATGGCCAACTATTGATTTATAAATATAAAGGTCATAATCAAAGTAAATTATTAAGACACACTGATCACACTTTCACTGACAGTAGTAATGCGTATTTGACATAGGTACTTGGAGTATTTAAAACATCAAACTGCCTTCAATGAATAGCATGTTAAATCATTTGCAGCGTGCATTTGTGTGTGTGTGTGTGTGTGCGTGCGTGCGTGCGTGCGTGCGTGTGTTTGTGTGTGTGTGTGTGTGTGTGTTTCCCAAATGAGCCTTTCAAAACTCTGCTCAGTATAAGCAATAATCTACGCAGTCTCATTTGAGCTCGAGCAGCCTCGTCAGTCAGCAAAGGAGCAGCGCTGTTTGTACAAAGCACAACTCTGCTGATAATTGCCGCCTCTCTCTCCTCGGCTATAAACATACAAGAATGTAACAACACATATGGCAATTCTTAACTTCTGTTCAAATGCTGTCGTTGAAGGTCTCAGTAACACCTGACTGCTCAGATTCATCCCAAATGAGCAAAAGACAACATCTGGAGTTAAACAAAAAAGGAAAGCTCTGAGGAAAAAGAAATCAGAACAAACTCCTCTCGTACACATGTGTACTCACACATGTTAGTGAGACATGTGTGAGGCCATAACACGGTAAAGCCGCCTATGTCTAGAGTAATGTACACATGGTAACTCATCACTGTCAGTGTCTGATGAGATCTTTTCTGTTTCTGTGGTTTTAAAGTGATGATAAGCACTCAGAACAAAAGTGAAATCCTTTAGACAAATCACTACCAGACAGACAGGATATTATGGTGCAGGACTACTCAGACAGCATTATGCAAAGGTGGGGGTTGGGTTGACACTCAATTATTCCCTCAGTCTGAGAGAAGTGTTGAGAAACATAAATGTTGTTTGTGGCTCAAAGCACAAGCAAAGAGAGAAAAAAGACAGCACTCTTTTTTGTCTTTGAGGTGCACTACCACAGGAATGCTTTTCAAATAAGGTCTTGAAAAGGTTACCTGTTCATTGTGCTGCACAGACAACACAGGAAAGGTATCTAGACAGCTTTTCTTCAGCTTAGTAAACTGAGGTTAAATACTATCAGTATTAAAGCTTTGTTGTATATGACATCTCATGTCAAGAGATACAAGAGCGGAAAATAAGCAATAAATACTGTACAACAAGTAGAATGGTATTTGTCATTTTGTTATAATATATTTAGGACAACTCTTACTTTCAGATTGAACTATTTGCATAACAAGAGTGAATACTTTTTCCAAAAGCTGAGAGACATGGAGGGGAATCATAAAAATAGTTTAGGCTAGTTACCTTGGAGACTTGTGATATAATTGACAAATCTAGATGGTGAAACTACGGCGGCTTACAAGGCCAACCAGTCCTCAATGCCCCAAAAGATCAAATCCAGACACAATGCAGATGTATGAACACATGCTTGAGTCCAAAACAATCACTGGGGAAAAACACATGCTGCAAATGAAAAAGTGGAATGATGAAAGACTAAACAGCTGTGTTAGGAGCAAATGTGCAGCAAATACAGGAGTGCTACAAATGCAAAAGCCCGAATACACAACTGCAAAGCTGCAAATGGGAACATGACAGTGAATGCGCTCAGGGCTTTTAGGGGGTGCTAAGTGCAACAGTTTATAACATTATATTATTGATGGGAGAGAGTGAGGTAGACAAGACAGTGAAATTATTTATTACAGAGCGGAGTGGGAGCTCTCTGTCTCAATAGAACTATTAAACATGTACAGAAACCCACACAGCATCCAATCAGAACTGGTTTTCTTTGCTAAGATTCCTTTTTCAAAACGTGAATTAAGATAACTGTGACTCTCAGTTAAGCCAGGGATTCACCAAACAATTTTTAAAATCTTTACCCATTTTAAGAACTTCACCTTGGACACCTCACACCTCAGGATAATCTAGCTAGATAATCTTTAAAACCATCTGGCCTTTATTAATCTTTACTGATTTTTATCAGAAGGCAGGAATCGGGCCAAAAATCAGCCTATAATCTCGCAGTGTGTAACCCACTTTAGCTTTGCAGTACTTTTAGCTAACTCTGTCAGCTGTTTAGCTCTAAATACAGAGTGCTTTAGCTAAGAAGCTCAATCTGTAGTAGTAGTAGTAGTCGTTTATTCAGTCATGGCAACACCAAATATTATACACAATACTGACATTTCACACAAAATCACAAAATCAAGAATCATGTGTTGAATATTGACTAAAAAGGCATAGGCAGAAGCAGACTGCTTATAAAAACCTATCCTGTGTTGTCAACTTTTTAGGCTACTGACCTCCAGAAAAGCAAAGAAACCACAACAACAGATAATTAATCATACTTATAAGCTTCAAAAATAGCTTTACAAACCATTTTCTTAAAAGCCAAAAGAGAATGACATGTTTTTAGATTTACGTTGGCACCATTCCAAAATTTAACTCCAGTAATGGAGACACATCTCCTTTCATACCTTTTTTAGCTTTTTGTACAGTAAATTTGGAAGTACCGCTGAGATTACTCTGTGTTGATTCAAGGAGCATTTTTGATTTTGCTCTAAACATTATTTTATAATAAAACAGATCATAAAATTTCATAACATGTGAATTCAGAAAAAGTGGCTCTGTGTGATCATAATGATCAGCCTTATTGATAATACGTATAGCTCATTTTTGCAGTTTTATTATTAAATTTATAGTGGTTTTAAAGGTGGATCCCCACAGCTCCACACAGTATGATAAATAGGGACTAATCGGTGAGGAGTAAATCAAATGCAAAGCCTTGGAATTCAATACTTTTCCCGATTTGTACAGGATTGCAAGTGATTTTGAAGATTTCCCTTTAATGTATTCAATGTGTTGTTTCCATGTTAACTTAGTCTCAGTTACTCTTTCAGTGTCAACATGACAGATTCCTAATTTAACATTACAATCACTTTCATTTAGATTCCCCAAAACCATAGATTTTGTTTTTTTTTAATATTTAAAGGTAATGAATTGGCATCAAACCAAGTCTTGAGATTTTCCAGCTCTATTTCTACACAACACAAAAGTTTCTTAATTTTTTTACTGGAGCAAAGCAAATGGTTTCATCTGCAAATATTACATATCTAAAAAAATCGGATACATTGCAGATGTCATTGATATAAAGAATGAACAGTATTGGACCAATAACTGATCCTTGTGGTACGCCACATGTAATCTTTCTCAGTGACTACACTACAGCAACTGTGAAAATAACGTTTACCCCGCTGCTGGATAAACATTATTATACTTCAACAAGCTAAGAAAGATAGACCCGTTTTCATAGTTAATCTATCGATAATGATTTCGTAAACATTCATGACAATATAATTTCAACTTCCTCATGATTTAAAGCCCCTCAAATAAACTCTCACATTGCCTTTGGCGCCCCCTGTGGACAGAGCAGTACTTGCTGTTTCTTCACCGATTTTGTCCTGTGTGTTTTGTGTTTCTAAAACCAAATTTGTAAAATAAAGGCCTTTTCTTTATTATCCTATAAACTGCCTATTCTGTCAGTGGTTACAGGCATAGAAAACTACACAGGAACAGTCAGTCTGAATGCCGATTGACTTGTTTGCTTTTGCAGCACATAAAAAGACATCAGTATTAATGCCAGTCTGTTTCATAAGTGCTAAAGCTTTAAACCTAAAAGACCCAGTCACCTCAAGTTGGTGGACAGGGCAGCAGTAGCCAATGAGCAGAGTGGCCTGAGCTCTTTCAGTCTAGATATTGTTGTTTTCTTGCTCAAGACTCTGAATCCTTCAGAGAAATCCCTTCAAAGGACAGAAGCCAGAGTGAGAGAGAGAGAGACTTCAATGAGCAGGTTATATGGCAGACTCTGCTCTCAGGAAATGTTATAAAGAAATATTAAAAATCGGGCCACTCAAGGCCATGAGAGAGTTAATGATGATGACTCGTAGCTTGGCTCACACTCGAGAGTTGTGGTGATGTTCATTTTTGTGAGGTAGTCCATATGTTTGATGGGGACCCCGGAGTTAGAGCTCGCCATCAGACGATGCATGAAGTGTTTATGGTCGCCTGTCACTTAAATGCCACATTGACTTGGTTTATTTATATCTTGATTATTCCGTGTGTGTGTGTGTGAGAGAGAGAGAGAGAAAGGAGAGGGAGAGGGAGCTAGCATGATGACAGCCAATTAATTCAGCTCTTGGGGACTCGGTGAGGAGAAACAGTGACTCGCGGGCTGCATTAGTCATGCAGTATGGCAGCACTGGCATCAGGGAGCTCTCATACACTTTAAAGGTGACTCTGTGTGTGTGTGTGTGTGTGTGTGTGTGTGTGTGTGTGTGTGTGTGTGTGTGTGTGTGTGTGTGTGTGTGTGTGTGTGTGTGTGTGTGTGTGTGTGTGCCCCCACATTTGTTGTTTGCTTCTTCTGCTATCCTGTCATCCCTCCCTCACCCATGGGGGCCCAGCATGAAACAGCCTCATGACTTAAGGATACCGTCGGCGGTGTTGAGAGCAGCCTGAGATGCTGAGTGTCAAACTTCCAACAAAGCATTTAACAAGCCCAACAGTGCACAGCGCTAACAGCTCATTCAAAGACTATCGCACACTTTACCCCCTACAAGTGCACAAACAAACAACTTTATTGTTGTTGATATGATGCACAGTCCGAAGGGATACCTCTTTTTTTTTTTTTTTGTAAAGAAAGCAGCAGTGAAGTGATAACACGATCACCGTGAAGTGGGTCACTGGGCTGTTTACAAGTAATTAAAGGCTTTACTTACTGTATGCTCACTGTTATTGAATGTGACCGCTGCTGAACTACGCATAATAGAAATGAAGTTCAGGAAAAAAGAGATTACTCAAGCTTAAGAGCATTAATGTGAAGAACACACTTTACTCTGCTCATTCAGTGCAGCTGTACTCATTATCTATCAGTTCTGACCATGAACAGCCCGTGTTACGGCTTGACATGTTCTATTTTTATGCACCAACCAATCACAAGCTCTGTGTGAGACATTCAGTTCATTTTGCAGACTCAGGTGTGTCTGCTTCATCTACAGAAGTCAAAAGTGATGGTGTTGCTGCTCTTCTGTGTCATCCATATGCTGTATATATAGCACATCCACTGTTAACCTCCTGTGCAATATAAATGACTCATCCATTTGTTTGTGCTTATGCTAACTTTAGCCTATAGGCAGACATGAGTGCATGTGTGCAGTTTTTTAGATGGTATATTTTTAGGTGGAACAGCTCCACTTGATTGCCTGGAGATATTGCACAGTTAAACTTTTTCATTCACCTGACATTCAAACCTTTGTATAAACCCTGAAAATCTGTACAACAGTGCATTGCAACATTATTTTCAACAGTTTCAAGAAACAAAAACTCAGGATTATAACATAAAAGACATTACAATAAAAACAAGCTGCAGCCGTGGTCTCAAAATGTCCACAAGATATGAACATGTCTGTCTTCAGAGTGTGTTGTAAATAATTCTATATGTTTTGAGAACAGAAACTGAAGGTGGATTTTTCAAGTTCAGTCGAAACTCCCAAAGCCAGAGGCAAAGACAGATAGCAGAGTGTGTTTGGTAGTGTCCAGTGTTCGGTCCATCGTGGACTTAATCACACCTCTAAGCCAGAGGAACTGTTTAATGTCATCATTTTATCACAGTAATTATGGTTTCAACTTTATCTGACAGAGTTAAATATTTGATTTTGATTGGTCACTTCACACCTGTTGCAAAAACCAGGAAATTCAAAATGTTGGGAAATAATTGTATCATTTTTTTAAGGGTGTGTCAACTGCAAATCTCCAAAAAGAACAGTTTGAGGCCAGAAATGTCAACATACCAGTATCTCACTTCAGAAGTCAGTTTAATGTAAATCAGTAAAGCAACAAGGCTGATCAGAAACCGTTGCCATGGTATCAATATGGACTGTAGATTCTGAGAGATTACCTTAAAAATGTTTCAAATAATAGTTTTTGAATAAGCAAACTCATTACATCAATATCATATGACAGTTTTTCTTAGACTTTAGTTTTATTCAGTAGTGAACAATCATAAGAGGATGAACAAAATCCTAACACAGTCTTCTCAGGAATTTACCCACATAAAAACCCACTCTTTATACATTTTCTCTTACATGTTACTCACATAGACTGTATATAGAATGGACGCCATCTGCCTCCTCACTAGGTGAAGCCATCATGAGAACAGCACCCTCTGGTGACAGGCTGCATTATAGGTCATAAATCCCGCCTCCGCCAGCCACTCCTATGGAGCTGTGGACAAAATTTGGAAATTTATTACACAGAATATAATTTTTTCTCCCCCCTGCTTGTGTTGTTGACATGTAGTTACTGTAAGACTGGTTTGTGCTCAAGTCCTCTTTTTTCTGTGAAGCTCCATTTTTAAAAGTTATTAGGGGGTTCATGTTTTCTATGATTGACACTTGATACAGCCTATGGGTGCACGAAGATTGCGTAGCTCACCCGGGGATACGCTGTTTGAGCCGAGCGTCATCACAGCGACAGCGACTCTCCCTTACTGCGTAAGTGGTGGAGTGCGTACAACGCTGTGCCACGTTGGTTTCAGGAAGTGGAAAAAAAACTGCAGAATTACCGAGAGCTTGTTGGCTTCAAATCCGTATACTGGCGGAAGGTGGAACCAAGTTGTCCATACAGTCTATGGTTACTCACAGTAACATTGGCTTTACCTTTTTAATGTCTCATTCAAGCTGGTCAACCTAACCCTTTGTCTCAGGGTGTCTTTATTTCTAATCTGCTGATGTTTCTCAGGCGGCAGGCGTAATTAAACAGGAAGTTTCACTGTTGAGTGAGGAGAAGCTGAAGCCTAGTGAGTTTAGTGTCTTGATGTTTGTTGTAATTAAAGATTTAGACTCAGAGAAACTGTACTCTGCTCTGAGTGAGCCTGGAGAGCTACTCATCAGGAGTGCAGGGTTACATAAACAAGGCAGACTTTATAAATGGTTTATAAACTGAGAGTAAATACTTTATTGTGGATTAATACTTACGATTTCTCAATATTTTACAGGTTTTATTTATTACTTATAACCTTGGATTGAGGGAATATTGGGCAAGCAGTCCTCTTTCACATAACTTTGCACTGACTATAGATGTTAAAAAACATTGAAATACTATAGATATTGATCAAACAGGGTATTCAGTTTTTCATTTTACATGGTCTGTAAATGGTATTAATTTTTCATGGTGAGTTTCTGCATCTTTAGAGATCACTGAGTTTAGAGTTGTTTTGCCAATAGGCTGTTAAAGAAGAAGTGAAAGACTTGGGGAAGTCTAACTCGAAACTATACAGAAGGATTTGCTAATTCTGAAAAGTTGAACAATGGTTTGTTACGTCACTGACAACCATGAGAAATTGGTTAAATGGTTATTAATAAAGCAGATAAAGTAAATAGATTACTCCAAAGACATTTTTACTAACACGTGCTAGCCCGTAGGGATCAGTGCAAAATAAAGATATTGGTTTTGAAGAGATGATTTTGATGGTCTCAAACTGCTGTCTTCATGCCTGCGGCTACATTTTCTCTCCTCCAGCTGATTGAAGGCAGCATGTCTCCATGAGAAACAAATGATGAGGAGGAGCACTGGGTTGCTCGTGTGCTGCCTCAGCCTGTGCTCTGCTACAAAGGGCCATTAGCCAAGGTCTGTAGCTGACAGATGAAGGCCCCCTAATGGTGCAGGATCACGCTGTGATTTACAATCTTTATATTTAACCAGAGAGAGATTAATTATCGCCGGCAAATTGACAGGTCCAAGGGGGTGAGGGAGGTTTCTGACTGACATTGCCATTCCTCACAGCACTTCCTGCCAGAGGGCATCGCTCCTGACCTTGTGATGCCAGGCATGTTTGGCACCCCACCTCCTTTCCAGTACCTCCTCCCTGCTTTTTTTTTCACTTTAATATTCATCCTCTTTTCTTTGCAGGGGTGCCACTCACCACTGGATCAGCTTATATTTCAACAATGGCTGTCAGAGTAAAGCGTGTCGAGCAGAATTCACTTGTGTTTCTGGTCACTGATGCTTTGTTGTAGAGCATTAGAGCTTTGTGTGTTGAAATGAGTGAGTGAGTGAATGTGAGGGAAAGCAAGTCTCGCCCTGAGCAACAAAACAAAGCAATGATTTTTCTCTCCTCCCAGGTTTACTGATACCCTGCAGATGTCCTCGGCCACTTTTTATCCCCAAAGTACTTTTCGTGTTTGAGGTTTTTTTCTCATGTTCCTCACTTTGTTTGGGTTGCAATTGATTTTATGTTTCTTTATGTGTGTGACTCACTGGGCCTGATGAATCCTCTTTATTTACATTTAAAAATAAGAAGAAAAGACAATCTCCCACAGTTGGGACAGTAAAAAGCCCAAATATGATGAGTTAAGGTTGTAAAGTAATAAAAGCTTTAACAGTTGGCATCATGGGAATTAAGTCAAATCTAATCTGAAACTTAAAATGAGGACTGTAAAAGCTTCCACACAGGCATTCGCTGCCAACAGATAAACTGATTTTTTATTTTATTTTCAAAACTTCATTTGAAAGTGTCCACAGGGTGAAGTCATGGAAAACAAAGTTTGGAAATTGTGCCCATTTCTATTGTCATGCCAAGACTCAGAAGAGAAAATCAGAGGGGCTTTTTAGCTTAGCTTAGCATGGACACTTGACTTGGCCTGGATTTTTCCCATGTTCTGCTCTAAAACAAGGTGTTTCCTCTTGGTCATAGTCTTGAAGCTGTTGGGATGGGAACCTCTCATTTTCTTGATGCCATTCTTTGTCAAGTCCCTCATAGCGCTTTGAGGGTCTCTGATAAAGCGCTATATGAAATCTGATGCATTAATTAATTAATTAATTAATTAATCATAAATTCCTGTTGATTTTCTGGATAAAAAAAAAGTAGGCCTGTTCAGGTTTTCTGAGTCAACAAGACAAATTGAATAACAAGTTTATCACCTTCACTGTAATCTGACATGGGAGGGCTGACTGAGTGGTAGCCAGACTAAAACAGAGATGGCAGCCCCCTTCGTACAGTCAGCTAACATCAGAAAAGGCACTGTTTCAGTTTAATCGTCAGAGGAGACAACTTAAAGAAGGGAAGCTATTTATGACAACAATAATTAGATTTAGAGTACTTAACAGAAAGTCTTGGGTGATTGGACTCTATGGGGAGGTTTCCGAGATCCAAGGACGACTGATCTGCACGTCAGCAGGAAATCCCCCCTGTGGAGTCCTGACTGTGGTGGTAGTGGTGGCTGATGACTTGCTGGGACCAGATGGATGATGAATGAAAGTGATGATTCTGGAGACTAGGTGAAGATGGGAATGTGGAGGGTGGGCACATGCCAACAGCGTAAAAGAACAAGAGGCGGGGAAAGACGTCAAATTTAAACATCGGACAGAGCAGTGATAGGCTGATAGTGAGGGTGTGCCGCCATGCTATTGGATAAAGAGGCTACGGATAAACAGCTGATAAACCATGCGAAGATGACAGGAAAAGTGAGTGAGCACGAGAGGAGAGAGGGAAGTAGATGGCTGAGAATGCAAATATAGTCTTCTTGACTGAACTAACGCTGGAGCTTCATTAAAATTTAAACATAAATCATCACAGATTACCTCCTTTTTTTGAGTGACTGGATCTGGACGGTCTTTAAATTCACTTACCTTCCCTGCTTGATAGAAAAACCCTGGATGGCGGTGAAGTCACCAGGCTCAGAAAGCGAGTGGATTTTACAGCGTGTTGGTACGTCATAGTGTGCCAATGTTATTGTGAGCACAACGTTTTGTCACAGACTGCTCCTGTTTCATGTCCACCATTACTTCTTCAACTCCTTGGAGGTCATTCATGCTGACTGCCTCTCGTGATGTGTCACATCATTGTTTTACAAGGCAGATCAGACTAAATGGAAGCCACTGAAGCTATAAGGTGACCACGAAACTAATGATGTCGATGACTCAGACTTGTTGGAACTAGTTCTGACCCGGAGCCACTTCTCAAATCCTATCCTCATTTGAAGCTTAGTTAACCACTTACTGCCGACAGCATTTGGTTTCTTGATTGTTTTTTTTTTTTTTAGTTTTTTTTTTTAGGGTAGAGCTTAAGTGGTTAATCTGTTCTAGCTGATGTTTGTTTTCCTTTTTCTGAAGATGTGTAGCTTGAAGATTTGTAAGCTAAAAATTTAAAAAACAGTTTTTGTTTTCACCAATTTTGCCTTTTTTTGTTTCTAAATAAGACCTGTTTTAACTCTGTCGGCAGAAGTGAAGTGGCACTTGTGTCTGCACGCAGGTATGTTGGTCAGCACTTCACACCAGTGTTGCCTCATCATTTCACCTTCTGCCTGCACATGAATAAATCATACAAACACTATTTGTCTAGCTACCTCGGTGTGGAGGCAGAATGACTCTGACACAGAAATTCTCTTTTGTGGATGAATGAAAAACAACTTCGTGTTCTCTTTGTGTTGTAAAACCACAATGTACCACGCAGGAAAATGATCTGAGTCACAACTGCCATCAGGCTGTGATTCAAACAATGGAGGGAGAGTTGTTCTTGTGCGCGAATGATTGAGCTATCACAGGAATAACACCTTTACACCTCTCATCCTATACAACAGCTTGCACCTCCCTTTGACTGCACTCTCCAGCTCCCAGCAGCTCCCCTCTCACTCCCTTCCTGTCTTCTCTACCCCCTTACTTTCACCTCACTGCTCTCATCCATCTCTGTTTGCTGCCTCTCAAAGCTAAAATATAAAAAAAATAAAACTCACCATGGCACCCTCTCTTGCACTTTGCCTCCTGAGGATCACAATGAAGGACAAGGTGCTAATTATTTCCATTCAGCTTAGCCTCTGGGCTCACTAATTCACACTTTGTCCCAGGATTAATCACAAGATGTATGACATATACATTTCATCTTCTTCTAAGTGTAGTCAGGAAGCAGGGGTGGCCAGGGAGTGCCACACAGGGACAGCATCTGTCTTTACAAATCCTATGGCACCCCTACCAGGTGCTTTCCTCAGTCCATGTTAAAAGTCCCACTGCTGCAATCCCAAAAATTAAACCAAATTTAACCAATCCTTGTGCATTCTGTATGACATTGTAATTTTCTCCGATTACTGCAATTTTTCCACAAATTTGAGCAATCACAATAATTTACCCACATCAATGTGTACATCACCAAACTCAGTTTCCTTATATTCTCGCTTGGCAGAGTGAGCCGTCCAATTAGTTATTTGACCATACTTTTTGTTGAGTCTAAATACCAATCGTAGGCTGATTTCTAACTTTTAACCAACAAGAGACATTGCAAAGGATATATGTCTTAGCAATGATATCAGAGGGAGATGGAAAGTAATTTCATTAACACATGTTCTCAAGAAAGTTTGCCTGCCATATTTATAACCATTTTTTGTAAGTATGAGCCATCTGCAAAGTGCGGATATAGAGACAAAAGAAGCTGCAGATAATAATAACTTCACCCCGGATGGATGCAAAGTCAAAAATACTTTATCAAATAATGCCGTTGTTCCTATTACAACAATTAGTTTGGAGACAAATGCTTTTAAATGATTCAAGCAGCATATCTTACTAGTTTACCCATACTGCCATGAGGTAAAAGTCAGTAATCAGTGTGTAGTACTTTGATTAAAATTCAAATAAAGTACTTTTTACTCCTATTTGAATAAACTAACGGACTGGTAGATCTACTTCTACTACCTCTACTTCTACTATTATTTTCATTTGTACTTACGCATGAACAGAAGTCAGCAAAAATTTCCCAGAAATGGTGCTGGTTGAGCTCAGCTGATAGAGCAGACACCTCGTGTACAGAGGCTGCATATTTGACACAGGATCACCTCCTGGTCCCAAAATGATTTGGTGTATGTCTTCTGCAACTGTCTGCCCATATTTCAAGCCTGTCTATTACCTATCAAATAAAAGTTACATCGGTGTGACATCAGTGTGCTGGCCTCTACTGCACACTGATATTATGTTATACCACCCAAGGCTACTCCAACCCCCATCAGGGAAACGTCACAATGTATGGGTGTAAGTAAGAGCAGCTTTAGACATTTTCAGGGTCAGAATTCCTTAAAACTCCAGTGAATTATCGGAGTGCACATGTGTTTCATATGAAGGCAGTTTTTAAAATTGTGATAAGAAAAAAAAAATCTGTTGCAAATGTAAAAATTTGTGCATTTTCCTTCCAGTTTCAGACAAACTAACTTTGGTTTTGTTACATTTTTGCACATTTTATTGAGTAACTAGACACAAAAACAGCCAGGAGTGATGTCAGAAGACTCACAGTTTACCAAGCCAATTGATGACTTTATACAGGCATTTGTCCAAGTCACCCACAGAGGATGTGTAATGCCTGAAAACAGTGCATCTTTTTTTAAAAAGCTCACTTTTTAAAAAGGCATTTTAAGCTGCAGCAATCACAGAAAAAGTCTGCAATATTCCAGAGGGACTGACTCTTTAAGGGCAGACATGACTGATGGATTATAACAGCGAAACGGCTCCACCTTATTTAAAGATGCCGTTCACTGTCAGCAGCAGTTTCAGCCCTTACTCTTCCTCCCTTAACCCCCCTCTCTTTACCACCATTATATCACACCAGCCTCAATGTGAAGTTAGTGCTTTAAAAGGAGGGATCACACCAATCCAATGTGTCAGCATGGGAACAATTAGGAGGCAGGTGGAGAAAAGTGCTCTTTTCATAATGAAGGTTATATACACACAGTCCCATGTGGAGCTGGACTTGCTGCCTCATTGTCACCCAGTTAGCACTAAAAAGGCTCTTTATCAGCTTCCAGCTTTTTTTTTTCTACCTAAAACACACAGACACAAAAATCCTGTTGCTCAAATACAGCTTACAGCTCAAATCCAAATAATATGAAGAAAAAGCCTGTTGCTGCCAAAATCTGACATCAGCTCCTGTGTCAGATCAGACTGAGACATCAGTGATTCTCAATCCAATTATATTAATCGAGCATGGTAAATCCATACTGAAGGTTGATGAACAATCCTTACTGCCAAATTACAGGGTTTGCACGATTATAATTGAAGTTGGTTGTGGCTGTCACTATCCGTCTAATGAAATAATCTTGTTGAGCCAACCCTCTGACCGCGATCATGACAGACATAATTATCTGTGTTTTTTTCCCCCCTAAATATCATCCCCTGCTCTCTCAGTCTCTTGACAGAATGGAGATTTTTCTGTTAAACCAGGATAGCTGGTGACGTTTCCCGACATTTCTGCAAATAGCAGACAGGAGAGGAGAGATCAAGCCAACGAGAATGACAGGAAGTAGTCCACCATCAAATCCAAGGTGGTTCACTGACTTCACCGGCACTGAAGACATCAAAGGTCACACAAAGCATCACTCATTGAAAACAGCCTGGCATGATTTAGAGATGTCCACATGATAACAGCTCTCTCTTTGTGCAGCACGTTTAATTCTCTCTGCAAGGTGAAAGAGGTCAGTGGACAAAGTGTTGCTCATCTAACCTGACTCATGCTGCTCTGCATGCTGTGCTATCAAACCACAAACACAGAGCACTACTGCACTCTACTGACAGCAGCGTGCACCTCTCACCTGTAGCCCTGCTCTTTTATCAAGGTTTACTCCACCAGTAATGACAAAAATGACAGCTGAAACCATCCTGTCTTTCACAGCAGTGAAAGCTTTTTGAGGATTCACTTTTATTTTATTTTTATTTTTTTTTTTCAGAGTAAAAGAGGTTTAGAGTTTGGGAGCTTCTGCTGAGGATTTGATTGCATCTTGTTTTGGCCTCGCATCATGAGGGATGTAATCCCCAGGCCTTATTATGAAAAGATACACATCTTTATCCTCTCAGCTTTCTGATTGTTGACCACCGCTGACACCCCAGAGATATCCCCTGCTTATACAACTGCCTATCTGCTGCAGGATTTGTGTCTGATTCTCCACCATCAACTTACAAAGAGTCATTTAACTGTCTGCAAAGTATTTCAATGCATATATAATACAAGTATACATATAAACAAATTTCTTATTCTAGTGACTTAAAAAATAACCTATAAGTAATTAAATGAACTATCATAATCCATGTGGGAAGTATGTCATGTTGTCTCCATCTAGTGGCTTTTATAGGAAAATTACATCAGTATATGTCACTTCAAGACCTGTCTTCAAATAAAGTAATCAAATGCAAACTTTTATATCTTATAATTTACATATAGTATTTGAGATGCTAGCTTCTTCTCAATCATCAAACTTAGGTGGACCATTTTTAGTTGTCTCTGAAATGATGTTCTTAATGACAGAAGTATGAGTTCATTTTGAAAAATACAAACAAATCACATAGAAAACAGAAAAAATCAGGGCTATCAGAATAAAAAAACACAAGCTTATAAATCTTAAGAAAAAAGTCCAATCTATTTTAATACTCGAACTAAATACCATGAATAATAACGATGTATTTTTATCAGCCAATCTAATTTGCATAAATTAAGAAAAAGATCAAACATAAAAACATCTAATAAAATGCAACATAAGTTAAAGCTTCAACCACCAGATGGCATTACTTGTTCTCTGTAATAACCACAGTTATGAGTTAAAAGTTGCTAAAAGTGTTTTTTGGTGATGTGTCATTGGGTTACAACACAATGCAATTGCTTCTATTTCATAGTCCAGTGAGTTTATCATCTGCCTGTTTTTTTTTTCCAAGTGTCTGAAGTGTAGTAAAAAAAAAAACCTTAGCACCATATGGCTGAATGTTTTCGTAATAACCACAGTCCCTTGATTGTAAAATAAATTGGTATTGTGGATATTTATAGTTTACTCGTGCTCTGCTCTGTTTGTAAAAAACATCATGTTAACATGTTGTTGTGAGCACAATGCACCCAGAGCATCCATTATATATTTCAAGTGTTTATGCATCGCTGACAGCCCTAACAGTCACTGATGCTTGAGCGTCTGAAGCCTTTCTTCTCCTTCTTTTGATGGACAATCTTTACAGACCACTCTGCCTTTGCCTATCTGCCATATGCTGCTACAAGAAAAGAGCTCATTTCATACATGAAGGAAACACTCCATGTCTCTTTGATGACTGGTTAACTATTGTTCAAGTTTGCTGGAAATCTATACAAATTATGCACTGAATAAAAGTAATGCTAAGAAGAGATCGACCCTCCTAGGAAAGCCATTGTGAGTAAACTTTAGTCCGTCTTTATAGCATCAGTAGGGGAAGGTGGGGTTAGTTGAGCCACCCCCTGTTGCTTGGAAACGGTAAAAAGAAAATTGATCATGTGACCAAATATTTAGGAGATGGGCATCAATTCATGAAGTCTGTGAAGGTTGGAAGCACATGGTTGAAGGGGTTTGACATTTATTTCCAGAAAAACATTTTTCACTCTTGAAAGTGAATTTAGTCTGTCATAAGTTTTATTAGAAATGTGTTCGGACCAAAAAAGATCATTTTAAATTTGTTTTATACATCAATTGTGGTATCAATGAGCTACAACATGAGGTCAAAAACCTAGCATAAAAGTCCACTATTTTAGCTTAGAGGATTAATAAATAAAGTCATGATAGTAGTTCTGGGGTAAGTTAAATTAAAATGAGTTTTTACAAAAACAAAACAGCTTTTTAGCAGTTATATGCAATAATCATAAAAAGAACTATTCTTCCAGTTGAAAAGCATATAATAGATAAAAATACACATGAATGTGAAGAAATGACTGTTATTCAGGGAGAGAGAAGGTGAGGGAGAGTTGGGGTGGAGAGTATGTATGTGTATGTGTGTGTGTGTGTGTGTGTGTGTGGGGGGTTGGGGGGGGGATACGGCTTGACTTACCCCGATCCTATAGGCGAACCCTTTTTTTGGCATGCTCTAATATAAAGACAGTTATGTTTACACTCATTCTGTTGGCTTTCAGGGATGTACATCTTGAAATATATGCAGATACACTAGTTAGAGACAAAACTAAGATTGCCTTTATGTAGTGATCAAAAATATGAAAAATGGCTCATCTTACCCCACTCTCCCCTATATCATAGTCGAGCCTTTTTTTATTTAAAAAAAAATCCTATATTTAAAAATAGTTGCTGTATTTAAGTGAAATGGAAAATGGAATAGTAGCAGATTTTTATTTTAAAATCAAGTCTTATCAGGATGACACACTTCTTATGCCTATATCACACATGACTGAAATATTGTCCACCTGTTAGTCCTGAGGGCTATATTCTATGTTAGGACTAAGGGTCACTGTTTCCCAGTGAAGAAACATACATTTCTAAATGGCAGTCTGCCTCGACTTGGGTTTGATCGTTGTTTTTGTAGACACGTGTTCAACAAAGGTAACCCCTGTGATCACTGGGGCAGCTCCGACTTGTTGTAAGACCTTCTTTGTTGCCACCGTCATGCTGAGTAAATTTGCTGACCTTTAGGGCTCCGTCTAACCCCTGAGTCACCAGCAGAAACTGCCACTTGAAGATCTCAAGCGTCGCGCGGTTATTTTCTGCCTCAGTGCGGTGCTGGTGGTGGCTGAGCGGGTGGTATCCTCGCGCTACGGGAGAAAAGAGTCACGCAAACGATTATTTCAAGAGAGACACAACGAAGTCCACTCAGTGCCCAAGACGTATTACTGTCCCTTCCCATGAGTTCATCAATTAGCCTCTTAGCATAGATAACGTTGATTTAATGAAGCGTTTCTTTAAGCAGAATATTACTTCCCTTTTCCCAAATTAATGAGGCCGTTAATTGTCCCAATTTGCGCGTGAAAGCCCAGCATTAAGATTTGGTCTTTTCTCAGTCGAAGCACCTCCGTAGCTCCGGGTGAGTGAGGATAATTACAGACTGGCTGCTCCCAACATCAAGAGGTTCACCGTTCCTGGTGAACGACTCTGTGGAAAAACATGGAAATGCTGTATTTTTAGGAGACTACAAAGTCTTTCATTAAAACACTGCAGGGGAAACGATGAACAGTAACTTACTATTGCACAAAGATCACTTGGGCTCACTTGGGTGGTGAGGTAGAGGATTCGTAGTGTCACTGTAGAGTTACAGCTGCCTTTAACTGTAGTTAACCCCATGCAACCCACTTTTCATTGAATTATCACTCGCAATGAAATCACTAGAAACACATGTTGGGTTTAAAAATTGACAAAGAATTATAGGCCTAGAATAATTACAATTCAAAACTAATGCTACTGCCCTTAACAAAGATCCAAATCTATGAACTTTTGCTTCTTAGAAGTGTAACTAGAGATTATGAGATTGTTAATCTTTGTCATGCATCAAGGGTCCAAATTTGCCAAGAAAATAATTACCTTAATAATAAACAATAGAAAAATTTTTGTTACAGCTGCCTTTAACTGTAGTTAACCCCATGCAACCCACCTTTCATTGAATTACTACATGCAATGAAATCACTAGAAACACAGTTTGGGTTTCCAAATGACATAGAATTATAGGTCTATGTGATGTAAGAATTCAAAACTTATGCAACCGCCCTTGTCAAAGATCCAAATTTATGAACTTTCGCTAACTAGAGATTGTGAGATTGTTAATCTTTGTCATGCATCAAGGGTCCAAATTTGCCAAGAAAACAATTATAATAAGACAATAGAAAAAGCCTTGCTAACATGGAAATAATAAGGCTCATCCATGCACATAAAGTGAATTCAAAGAACTTGCAGGCCAGCTGAGCAAGAAGTTATGAATGCAAACTACAGTTAGTCAATAATTAATCAACAGTATTTGTGTGACTACTACCACATTACCATTTCTTATTAAAAGATCTCACCAGGGTTTTTGCGCACAGACCCATTCAGTAATTGTAATTGTGGCCCAAATGTGTTTTTATGGTTGTATTGCAGATGTAAAAAGGTGTAGTGGTACCTTTAACAGGTGGACAAAGAAACAGAGACACAACACGCCACTCCAAAGCCTCAGAAATAGAGCAGAATTAATTATAGATTGCTTGGGGCCATGGTTCCCCGACAGTGGTTCCCCAGGGAAGAAAGAGGAGGTTTTATTAAGGCGTCCTGTGAAATGAGGACTGCTTTAATTTCACTATTAGGCCTGCTTCATTTACTTGAAATTAGAGCAATGAGACCAAATTATAGGCACTATTCCCATCCTCTCTTTCTATTCACAGGAGAAATGGAACGGTTTCACAATACTTTTTTAAGCAAACACCTGAGTTTAAGAACATTATTTCTCACCTTCTGGTGTGACAACTCGCTTGACAGTAAATGACTTTGGCTTTGTTTTCTCATACCCATTTGCTACCCACAACACACAGTTTGCCTTTTAGACTAGCAGGTGGTTGTGTTACTGTCTGACCTGAAAAAGGAAACAGGAAAACATTTTAGGCTAAATTTGGTTACAGGTTTCAGAGCTGGTTTCAAGCTGAGATACCTTTCACAGGTGGTTAAATGTCTGTGTTAAATATAAGCAGTTTCAAAAGTTAATTTAACTTTTCTTATTTGAGTGATTTGAAGGTTCATAGGTCTTTTGTATGGCTCTACAATGCAAAGTTAACAACTGTTAAAAATTTGAGGAAAATAAGTAGTTTTAAAAGTATGAAGCCTTTTTTTCTGTTAATCACTTTGCTGCCATTGTTCAAAATTCTACTTGTATCTCAGTGAGGTAGACTTAAAATCTTGTTTTTCATGCGTTATTTAATTTTTGACATTATGTGTATTACTTGAACAGAGATTTATTCATTATTCAATTTGAAACAGTTTAAAGGGGAGATTTTTAATAACACTACAAGTTTTACAACTATTCAGCCTAGGCCTACTGCAGGTAGGCGACTTTTCCCATCACCACTTGGCAACTGCTAAACATGACAAAGACAAAGTTTATAGTGTTTGGAAAGAGACCAATTCAACCAAATACAGAGGTTGAAGTGAGTATTGATAATGCTAAGATAGAAAGGGTGTATGAGTGTACTTTTTTAGGGATGAAAATTGACCCCCCAATAAACTATGTTAGGTCGAAGTTGGCTGGGAGTATTGGCTTTTTGGATAAGACAAGACACATATTGAACCATAAAACATTATACTTATTATACAATATGCTTATATTACCATATCTGACTTATTGCATAGAAGTCTGGGGAATACAAGATGAATTTACAACCTATACAAATTATGCAAAAGAGAGCATTAAGGATTGTTAACAATGTAGGATTCTTCCATCGTACTAATGAACTGTTTATAAAATTAAGAGTATCAAAATTTGCTGATCTAGTTGAATTTAGAACTGCACAGACAAATGTATCAAGCAAGTAACAATCTACTCCCTAGTAAGATACAGAAAATGTTTCGTGGAAAAGAGGGAAGGTGTGTACTCAGAGGGGAATGTAATTTAAAACAACCAGGCGTTTGTACCAGACTTAAAAGCATGTGTCTTTCTGTTGTGGGGGTGAAGCTGTGGAACAGCTTGCCCAATGATCTTAAACAAAGTAAAACTATGGCACAGTTTAAAAATAAAGCAGAGTATGATTGAAAATACATACAAAAGTGATTTTCATTTTGCTACACTTATCATATTGTATATGGGTATGGTATAGTTTATATTTGTGTGTATAGGCGTGTTTAAAGGTATGGGTGTATATATGTACATATAAGGTCTTTGTTTTGGTATTAGTTACATATTCATGTTAGACTTTGGAGCTTTGGTTTCTTTTTGGCAACATCAGAAATTCCAAAGACATGTAAAGGGTTAACGAATAGGAAGGAATGAGGGTTCGAACTCCAAAAACTAGGGGATTTCTTGTCTAAAATTGTACTGTCTGTATATTTGATCGAACAATCTCACCATCAAATAGTTAGCATCTTCCCTTTTGAACCTGTGGCCTACAGTAGCCTTAGAGCTGGTAACTCTTGAATTGACAGTCATGATGTCTCCCCCTCCTCCCTGTCTGTGGTGGGACACATCAGTCTCTCTTGCAGCAGGTCACTAAAGTTGACCTTAGAAATGTCCCTCACACCTCCTCAGCCTCCACTGCCACTCCCCCGCTCGCGCCCGCACCAGATGGGAAGTGTGCGGAATTTTTAAAGCCCGCGCGCAGGTCTGCAGGCTGTTGCGCTGGTCGAGGGGCTGAAGGAATGAAATATTCATGTGGGCCAAAAATGAATGGACACCCCGGGACGGAGAACGTGCCGATTTATTCAACTACCACCAGGCCTCATTAAACTGCTGGCGGTGAGGCAGGTCACGGTGATTTTCTTTACCAGCGCGCGACCATTGACTGTTACACACATAAATACCCACGCGGGGGATGGAGAAGGGGTTGTCCACTGAATGCCAAATTTGTCCAAACCACCATCCTAGCTTAGAAACCCCTGGCTCTCCCTCCGGACAGGTCTGATATGCTGCTACAGAGTCTCCTCTCGCGTAATTGATGACCTAATGAGTGATTAGGTCTCGTGTCAGAGCACTGAGTGTCAGCGTGGAGGCTGAGTTGTCGCTGCGCGCGGCATATGGGAGACGTGGGTGACACTGGTTGTGACAGAGGTGTGTGAGTGAGGTGCCAGGGGACAACAGCTGATAGGCACAGGGAGCACGTGACTAATCAAAATAAAGCTAATTACCCATACAGGAATGAGCCTTACTTTATGTTCACATTAAAATCCAAAAAATCACAACATGTGTAAACTAATGGAACTTTTGCAGCTTATAGGCCTATGTCTTATAACCTACATGTTTGGACCCCCATCTGTCATTAAATGATTTATAAATCCCCTGCAGACATCTTATCGGTTATCATAGCTCTAGTATAGACAGGTGTGTCCCAGAACTTGCCTTCCACCTGTTCGTTTTATTATTCCTCTGCAAATAATCCGCAAAAGATTGTCCACCTTTTTATTGTTTGTTTGAGAACAAACCTCGATGCTGCCAGATCACCCAAGAGACAGACCCAATGAACGAGTCAGTTCCTTTGGCCATGAGAAAGATGTCTGAGTTATTTTTCCATGAGCTGAAGATGATCAGGGCGGTGATAAAGCCTTTGGTGTTTTCTCTTTAGAAAGCACCATATCACACATTTTTACAGTTAAGAATTAATGTTAATCCCTTTAACTGCTTTTTCACAACAATGAGATTAAAAGACAACACTAATACTCACATTTAGAGATCAGAAAGTACTGAAGGTCTGCGTATTTAAACATTCATGAGCAGTTAAGACACCAACACTTTGTTGATTTCTTTCTTTAAAACTTTAACAAAGGGGCCAGCAGACAGGCAGCCCAAACTTCACGAAATGGGTTCATCAGATCCAGTTTTCCAACGCTTTAAAAATCTATAGGCCACGCTCTTAAATGATTAATTCCGTCCCCCCTCTTGTGTGGGGATAATAACAAGGCCGTGATTGAGTTACAATGCACAAAAGAAGAAGAAAAGTCAGCTTTGTCTAATTGTTCCTTGACAGGGACAGAGGGGGAGTGCGATTGGCTGCTGCCTCCCGAGGCTGTCAGATCTGTTTGGGAGTGACATCAAGGTGACTGAGGGGAGGCCGTGGCTTATAAAATGCTAGAGCACTCCCAACCTCTCCGGAGAGCATCAGTAAGTCCTCACTGTGACCTTTCTCTGCCGCGCACAACTACAGGCCAGGCCATCACAAAGATGACTGCAAAAGCAGAGCTCTCAAACTGGCCGGAGTACCCGGAGGAGTTTAACCTGCTACAGCAACGGAATTTGACCCAAATCAACCCCAAAACTTGGATTTCTTCTCCTTCTCTCCATGCGTTCTCCAGGACGCACGGAGCCGTAGACGCAGCCGTGTCCTTGGAGAAACTTACGCCAATGCATAAACTTCCTGAGTGTATATCTGTGCCTGGCATGTCAGAGACAGACTCCAACAAAGCAACGGGAGGAAAGGTGAGCCCCTTCGGTCCCCAGAAACACCGGCGAGTCGCAGCTAATGCCCGGGAAAGGAGGAGGATGCACGGCCTGAACAAAGCGTTTGACGAGCTGAGGAGCGTTATCCCTTCACTGGAAAACGAAAGAAAGTTGTCCAAGTATGACACCCTGCAAATGGCGCAGATTTACATCACTGAACTGTCTGAGCTCCTGGCCGGTGTGGTTCACCCAGAGTGCAGAAGTCCAGGATCAGCAGAGAAACCCCCCAGAAGGAGCCTGATCCACTCCATCCTACCATCAACAGGACAGCCGCCGAATCAAGTGAGCGGAGAGCAGCGAGACCCCTGCGCTTCAATCGGCCACCTTTTGATACTGGGACCTACACCTGACATGGCATCAGATAAATCAACGAGCTCCTCTACCAGCAGTGATGGAGAATCTTCACACCTCAGTGACTTGGAGGAGAGTCAGAGCAGTAGACAGTGACAGAGAAACGTCTCTTACATTGTATACTGAGGTGTCTGTCGTCTGTCAGACAGAACCAGGGGGACCAGCTTTTACAGCCTGTGAGAAAAAAAAGATCCTGTTTTGTAGTCATGCATTGTCTGCTGTCCTTTTAATAGCTTAGATGTTGCACTGCCAAATTTCAGGAAAAACAAAAAAAACATGTGAAACTCAAAAAATGTATTACTTTCCAAGGCCTGATCAACTCCAAGAGGCCTTTTATGCACTTTATGGCGTAAACATCACTGACTGAGGACATTACCAATGTTAATAGTAACATTAGTCTAAATTAAAAGCAGTTATTTTCATATTTATGTATAGATATTTTATGAGGATTGTTTTGCTACAATAAAGATATTTTTGAAAAATGAGTTGTTTTGGATGTTTTTCTTGAATTTTTTTTTTTAAATCTCTATCTGCCGCAAAACGACTTTAAGAAGCAACTACTCTCTCTGCTGCAGAAAGGGATGACAACACATAAAGTAGACCATGGGGCTTGCAACAAAGGTGTAATATATTTCTCACAGAAACTAAGAGAGAAGCTATTTTTCCGAGTCATTTTCATGATGAATCATCTTAACACAGAGAGTCTAATTTAGGCAGCCAAATAGTGGTGATGTGGCATTGAATAAGCAATTTATATGAAGCTTTTTAAACATTTCAGTGTGAAGGAAAGCACTTGTCAAATACTCTTTCTGCAACAATAAGTCACAGGATAAAATGCACATAGGCTGCACATAAAGGCAACAGCACCATGGTGTAGACACACTTGGAAACTAGTCATGCACTCATACTTGGTTTTTAAGCACAAAGATGAACACAACTTGTGTTAAGTAAAGCATTCATTTTGCAGAGTGAAAAACCTCCAGAATATAAACAAAGCAATACAATGATGTTATACTACAAGGAAAGTGATGCAAGAGCATGCAAACATTTATATGATACTGCAGCCAATAAAGGTGGAGCTAATTTGGGGAAGTCAAGTCTAAGACAAGATGTATTTAACTATATAGCAGTAACAATATAACTGCAGAGAGGCAAAAACTTAGAAAATAAAACATGAGTAATTTCATAAAACCTAAAAAGAGACAAAAGCAATAATTGTGCTTGGTTGGATTCCACCACTGCAGGAAAACACCCTAAAACCTGCAAGCCAAGATCTGCTGCCTAATGCCCCCAGTGATAGGGGTTTTAAAGAAATAAACTAGTTAAGCTTTCATACAGTTTATCATAGTTAAAACTACTCCCTCTGGGCTGCCTGCGAAGTAATAGTCTATTGAGAAAATGTGAGGCTGCCCGCCCCGGGGGGAAGTGGGGGCTGGAACTTTGCCAGGTCCTTGGAAATGATTTCTGCCAGCCTGTGTTTAAAGCTGCCGGGAGCCTCTGTGGGAGCCGGGCGACTGGAGGAGCCGGTGGCCTCCTCTTCCTCCTTCATGTCATCCACTGGCTGATCTTGTGTATTGTTGTCTGGCTGGAAGTTCACAGGGGACTGACGCTGATATCGGGGCCGAGGGAGGATGAAGGGAGCGGTCTGGGGAGGAGGGCAAGGAGGAGGGCAAGGAGGAGGGCAGAGAGCCAGTGGGGGGACAGGCTGAGGGAGGAGTGAGGAGAAGGGCAGTCTGGGATTTAAAGGAGACTGGATAACTTTTACCTCAGAATAGATGCACTCTGGATCTTCAATCCCAGGTTTGATCTGTTCTCTCGGGATCAAGGGCGGCGTTGCTCTGCTAAAATTGCAATAAAGATTCTCCTCCATGACATCATTTAGCTGTAAAGACTCCAGGGAGTGACAGCGCTCATCATCATCATCATCCCCCACAGACTCCTTGCTGTTATAGAAAAAAGGCTTGAGAAGAGATAGCTGCTTGAGTTTTGGTACAGAGGTGTCATTAATCGTAGCATAATGGTCTGTAGACTTGTCCTCTTTGTCGGCAAAATAATCTGCAGGACTTTGGACAGGAGAACCGAACGGTGGGATGGTTTTAGTGGGGAGGATAACAGGACACTGGTCAGATAGTGATCTTCTGTGGACGGCCAGTTGCTGAGCAGAGGGCGTCTTCTCCGCGGTGCACTGTTTTAGTATAGCCTGGAAAATCTGGGGGCCGTGCCTGGACAGGAAGATGAACACTCCTTCACCTGAGTCACAGCGACGGCCAGCCTCAATGCTGAACCCACCCTGCAATAACATCAGATTTTACATTTTACTAAAGGGAAATGGTGGCCAAACTATAAGCACCCATAAAGAATACCAATATGATTAAACAATATCACACAAGGGACTGTGCTGTTATACCCAATATTAACCCTTGCATGATTTCAAGATAATCTCAGCTGTGCAGCTTTTCAGTGCAAAGGCTCAACCCTGAGTGTGATATTGATTTATCTTAATTGTGAGTGAGTCTAGACTGCAGACAAAAAATCACCCTCAGATATTTTCCAACCCTCTTTCCCCTCTGTATGTCTTCCAGTTACACATAAATACTGTATTTAATTATTTGCAGAAATTATTTGCATTTGTATCCATAAGTATGCTGTAAAGTTTTCTACTTTCTGGTCAACCACTGATAGCCATTACTTAAGTGATAAAAAGTTTATTAACAATATATTTTTACACCTGGAGCAAACTAGTACATGCAGGCTAGTATGAAGTCCCAGGGCTAAATTAGTAATAGAAAGCCTCATGTCCACAAAAGGGACTTAATGAAGAGGAAATATCATAAAGAATGTTATTTCTTCTGTAATTATTAAGTAAAAAGTAAAAAATAAAGATAAAGAAATAAACTGTAAATATATAATATGATATAATATGTTTTGCTACATAAATCTCATATTAGCATCGACAAAAACACTGTAAACAGCTTAAATAGCCGTCCTGGCACATGCCTTGAAGTCTGTAAACCACAATGTGTCATTTTTACAGCTCAATTCAAGAGACAAAACAAATGAGGTGTGATGTGCTTATGAGTGAGTGTTAGAAATGCCTGCAAGCCATGAAAACCACTTAACTATGGTTTATGAACAGCTCAGATCAAAAAGTGGCCAAGGCAGGTCACAAAGTGGGCGGACTGTATTCCCATAGATGGTATATACCTGTAGCTCTGCAACACACCAGAGTGGTTATGCTATAAAGCTAGTACTTCAGTGTCGGATGCCAGTGTTCTGCTACAGTTTAGAGACAATTTTGTTTCCCTTTATAAAATACCTTACCTCAACCTGTCCAAATTTCCGTAGGAATGTGTATGGCCAGCGATAGATGATGTGACCAGAACTCATGGACAGCAGAGACACAGCCTCTTTTTCTGGGGATACCACATACATCCCCTTCAGCTGACACCTCCTGGACGCCTCTGTGCTCTGTATGGTCACTTGGTACTGATTTGGAAGAAGGGTCACATCTAAACATGAGAGACAAGGCGACATTTCCATATGACACAGCTTTGTGACATTACAGCGCAGTATCTAACCATGAAACACACAAGGTTTGCTTTATAAGGCAATGCAGCAGCAGAGAGACTAACTCTACAGCAAATGCATTACCATGCAGGAAAGGGCTGGTTTGAAATTGCTTGTATTGAACTAATCTCCCCACGTGACTGACTGGCTGGATTGTTCAGCCGGAGTGTAATCCATTAGGAAATAAAAGGAAAAAAAAATGTGTAAGCCACAGCTTGCTGACGCTAATATATTCTGTCATTCCTGTTTGAATAAATTAGTGGCTTTGGTTGCTGCTCCCACATATTCATTTTCTGCTGATGTCTTTAGTTTATGATACAATGAATTTGTCTCTCTCTGCAAGAGTTTTCCTGGTCTTTATTGAAAGGTGTTCCCAAAGTAACACAGTTAGAGCTGTGGGTTTTTCTCTGCTCTGTTTGTCTCTTTCCTCCGTCAATTGTCTCTCTAGTCCTTCAGGTGATACTGTCAACAGGGTACACCTGGTTAGGGTTAGGGGGCTAGGGTGTCCCTTGCCTTCGCCTGAAGATGCTGGGATAGGCTCCAGCCCCCCCACGACCCCGGGAACGGGAATAAGCGGTAGAAAATGAAAATGAAAAGATAACCAATGAAGATACAAGGAAGTGTACGCTTACAAATATTGCATAATAAATCATGCGTTTATGTATCTAATATGAGCTTTGTTGTTTTAGGAACATTATGAACAGTGAACATACCAGTTTAAACACAAATAAAAGTTAATAAAAGACACGTAACAGTAAAAGTTTTGGTGTGAATCACAATATAAGGGGGGACATGAGCTGCTTGGCGGAGGTCTGCCCTCTCTGAGTGCTTTTCTAGTTTTATTTGTATTTGGTGTGAACACAACCTAAGACAGACATTTTGTCCTTTTCTTTGTTAGTATGATCGATGTTTTTGGTCCTTGTTGACTGATATGGTTCCTTTGTGTGTGTTAAATATTAAGTGGATTTAAAAAGTAGGTTGTTTTTGGATAGTTTTCAACACCATACAGCCCCCTTTTTGGATGGGGTGTACCATATATTATTAAATGACAGGCCGATGACAAAACAAGAAAAATGGCTTCCGTTCGATCTGCCTTAAAACTCCACAGATGGATCTCAGTACTGATCACTAACTGGCCGATCAGCTGTCCGCCCACAGACTGACAAACATTACCTGCTTTCCAAGACGAGTAGAGGTCATTGTCCTCCATAGTATAACCATTCTCTTTCTCGAAACCCCCTTTGTCTGATTCTCCAGGATCCTTCTGTAAACACAGTGGCACAGTAAACATCACATGGAGTGTACACTAGCCTCTTATCTTCTTTTACGACCTTGCAGAGCTAAGATGCAAGAAACAGAATTGCTTGTGCAAGCACAAGAATTAGAGAAGTGAAGTGGCAGAAGTTACAGATACTACACCCACTTCCTCATAGTGCTATCTGTCCCTGATTGTGGGTAAGGTTAGCCCCCAACTTTCCCAAACGATAACACCACTGTTATCGATAAGAGAAGAAAAGTGCAAAAACAAAAGTGGGGTGTGATACCTGAAAGGCCAGAAGACAGAGGGCACTCAGCCAGTCCTCGCTTGTAGTGGAGGCCAAGGTGTAGGTGCTTTGAGTGGTGTTTAAGTAAAAAGCTGTGCAGCCACGAGGGCAAGATTCCTTTGGTGCAGGGGTCACGCTGAGGAAGTCACTTAAACGCACCACCTTTCTCTCAGGTGTTCTCTGCCAACTGCTCTTCTTCTGATCAGCAACAGGACTGTTGTCCACCACTGTATGAAGCTCTAAGCGTCCAACCCCTGTGGAGCTGGGTTTAAAAAGCATCATCCATATTTTCCTCCATGTTCTCTATTATAGGTGAAAGGAGGGAGACATGAAGACAGTACTGTTAGTAAATAGATTGCGTGACATGCTTCCTTTGTGTTGGTACTGGTAAACCTCGTGTTACAACATCATTATCATCTTTATTATCAAGAATGTCATCTTTCTCAAATGTTACACAAATGACTGTTTAATCAACATGTCTGCTTCACACGATCTAAGCCCTTTTGGCAAAGCTTAACATTAAATTCAGTGATTAGGTCTGTCAAATATTCATACAGCTATGAGAAAAAAGCGGGTAATGGTTGAAGAGGACCAGCCAATACTTGTACATCGAAAAACAACATTGCTGGTTTAAGATCAGGAAATGCAAAAAATACATCTAACAGCCTGCAGGTCAGTCATCCTATTTTCTCAAAAACAAAAAAAACACATCTTGATTATCAAACTCAACTTTTCACAACAGGAATAAATGAATTGCAATAATATGTTGCCTGCAGGTTATAGAGTTGAATTCAACCCTTACGACCCCCCCACCCCCCCACCCCCACTCCAACCCCGATGTGATCTCTCTCTCTCTCATGGAACACAGATGTGAAACGCCACATAAATCCAAGTTTTTAAGTTTATTTCATTATAAAATATTTATTTTCTTGATTCAAAGTCCTGAGAATCGGTTGTGCCTAAAAACAGACATTTCAAAGGTTTCTTTGGGTGATTGATTACTGTGCTTAAATCTTGATATGCCGTTGCTTTTATATCCAGTTTTCTTTAAGTTTAGGTTCAACAAGTTTCTATTGGTTCTCTTTCTTTAGTTAAGGACCTAATCGCTTGTCAACCACTAAACTAGCAGCTTAGTCTCAGTGAAACCTAATGAGTTAAAATAGAGCTTCTTATTTATGATTAGGCCTTACATATGCAGCAGGGTTACATTGAGGATGAAAAAGCATGACTGCAGCAGTAGTTAAAATAACTAATGTTGCTATTTGTGTGTCGTTTGAGACTTCATTTAGGAGAATAATCCTAATTTTTACCTTTAATTCCTTGTTGTCATGTTTATTTTCAGACTCAAATTTAAGGAAATCGATTTAAAGGGAATGAAAAACTGTTAATAATGCAGTATCATGCTGATTTCACATAGCTGGATTTTGTACGGTTGCTTTACTTTGCAGAGATGCCAAAACTACTGAGCTGTTAAGACATTTAGGCAGAGAAAGATTTAATAGCTTGATAAATGTGATGTAAGGTCTGGAATGACATGTTTTCTAAATTTTGAAAGACTTCGTTCTGTTGTCAAGAGCAGAGGTGACAGCTGTCCTATAAAGTGAGAGGTTGAAACACTTCAGCATTTCATTTTCTCTTTCTTTAGTTGTAAGAAACTACTTTATCACGGTGTTGCTTTTTTCAGCTGTCACTGAAGCAGACATTGCTAAATACTTTGTATATCAAGTGATATGAGCTGATGAAGTAAAGTTTCAAAAAGACTTACTTTTCCAAATTTGACCCCTTGAAGGAAGAGCATCCCCTCTTTAAAGATCACCTCCATACCTCTCTGCTCTTTCTGCGAGTCTTGAAGCGCAGCACTTACTGCCCTGTGGTGCCACACGATGGGTTAAAGTTAGGTTTTCTATACCACAAGAGCAAATGTTTCCTTGACGTCATCAGCAGCCCTCATGCTGTTGTCCACCTTCGTTCTTCTGTGTTGCAAAAGAAAGCACACTCATGTTGTGTGGCTCTTTTCTTGAGTCAAACTTCCCTTTGCATATGATGCTAGATTTTGCAACATCCTCGCTGTACAGAAACCAGCACCACACCTTGTTAGGAGGAGCATCAGACATCACAGCAGATATAGTGGTTTTATTTACAATTAGGCTATCAAAGAGTATCTTACAAAGGTGAAACATGACTGCAGCTGAAGCATTTCAGGAAGTAGGTAGAAAAGGTTTAAAAAAAAAAAAAAGATCTGACAGATCTGAACACCATGTAAGGTGATGATAAAAATACATTTCCTCAGTTCAGTGACAAACATCAAACTGTTCAATTCCGAGAAAGTCTATCAGCTCAGTTTCCCACAGAAGAGTCTTCCACTGAATGAAAATCTCCTAGAAGTCCATAGAGCTATGTGCCAGGTAGTCTTTCCGCCCGATGTTGGTGACCTGTTTGGTCTGCATGGCTTCCAGCTTTGGACAGTCTGTGATACGATGACCCAGACCACCACAGAAGGTACAGCCCCTCTCTCCTGTGAAAATCCAAGAATCGTGTGTGTTAGCAGAGTAAAGCAAACACTCACACTGTTTCTGTGAGTTTGTGACTAGCTAGAGAAAGTAAAGAAGCTAAGTTTTTACAGAGCAGTGGATCAATAGAGAACATACTGGCCTATATAAAAAAAAAAAACAGTGAACCAGATCTGGTGTGAACTGTGACTCACCTCCGATGTCCAGCATGGTCTCATCTCCTGTCTGAAGCACCTGGAGGACTGGAGGAACCTTCTGCTTGGCTTCAACCAGCAGAGCCTTAAGGTCCATCAGTACTGACTCATCTACAGGGAAATCCAAATACTAGTTTAATTTCTTTCATTTTGCGTAGCGGTAAGCTTACTCCCCAGCTTTAATACTGTAAATTTCAAATATTCATGAAATAAATAATAGAATGTTCTTGATTGGTATTTTTCCTTACCACAGCCCTTGTTGATGAACGTAGTGGCGATACCAGTCTTGCCTGATCTGCCAGTTCTTCCAATTCTGTGGACTAAAACAGACAGTTTCCAGAAGTTACTTTGAAAATCAGTTTGCAGATCCTCCTTAAATCTCTTCACCTTGACAAGTGTAATGAAAAAATTTAAATGGATGGTTCATCAAACCACTTTTTAGGTGTAACTTTTCTGTTTCAATCTAATCTGTTATTCATCCAGCAAGTGCAAATCCAAGAAATGACTGATTTAAAAAAATGAAAATGGATCTGTGGTGTAAATATGGCGGTAATAGCACTATGAAACATGCAAGAAGAGGACAGGTAGGATGGTTTGGGACTCTACAAACTACTGCCAGTATCGGTAAAATACTCCCACTGCAGATTATGAAATCATCCCAAATGATTCTGTGCTTTTTTGCATCAACTTTTTCATGAAGTCTGCATGAACCAGGAATGGTTTCAGCTTGTCGTTCTGTTGTTTACTAAATCAGACTCTGTTGGTGCAGTGCTGGATTAAGCGTGCTTTTAACTGGCAGTTCTTTCTGATTCCTACCAAATGTATTCTGCACGATTGAAGGGACAGGCCTGTTTTATTTCCAACTGGGCAGTATTGAAACTCTTCAAAAATAGCTTTGCACCATGTCTTCTTACCATAGTTTTCTATCTCCTCAGGCATGTCATAATTAACCACATGTTGTATGGCTGGGAAATCCAGACCCTTGGAGGCGACATCTGTGGCGACCAAGACATCTTTCTTCCCCTCCTTGAATGCCTCTATGGCTTTAGTTCTTTCCTCCTGATCTGATAAAAAAGCACATTAAATGGAAAGTGTTATGCAAGATGATGACAAATGGAAATCATAAAGGAAGTGTCTGCAACACCCCGTGTCTAATGTTAAGCAAAGTTTGTAGAAGCGGTGATATTTGTAAGTAGGATGGCATCTGGTGGTGATAAGCGATAACTGCAAGAAAGTTTCAGTGGGAGAAAGGCTGATCTGATCTGAACGTCCCTCTTAATACAGTCCTTCTCTGCTGGTAATATTTGTATGTACTAAGTGCTGCATATGTTGTCATGGTAACAGACGTCTCGCGTACCTTTTCCTCCATGAATGGCCACCGCCTCCACTCCTTTTAGCAGCAGATACTCATGAATAGCATCTACATCAGCCTTCTTCTCAGCAAATATCAACACCTGCCAGAATGAACACACACCATGTCAACACATCTGAAATGGCTGGGCTCGTCTGCGTGCATGCTGATGTTGCACCATGAGGAAATACTGACCGGAGGAGGCGTTTTCTGGAGACATTCAAGCAGGTACACCATCTTGGCTTCTTCTTTGACATATTCTACTTCCTGTACACAAACAAAGGGTTTTAATAGCCTGCATAGGTTTGTAAATATGAGTTTGTGATTTGAACCCATAGTTGAAGAGTAAACTACATTTAGCATTAGTGTACCTGGATAACATCCAAACTGGCAGCACCAGCTCTGCCCACGTTGATGGTGATGGGTTTCACCAGGGCACTCTTTGCAAAGTTCTGGATCTTCTTGGGCATAGTGGCACTGAAGAGCAGGGTTTGTCTTTGTCCCTAAACAATGAAAACCAGTTTCCAATTTACTAAATTATGCCAGACTACATCTGCAAATCTCTACTTAGACATATGTTTAAGAGAATCTAGACACTGGCTGATTGAGACCAGTGGCTGGGTGACTGGGTGACTTGCCAACAATGACAAATGCTTTGAGGATGACTTAATTTGCAGCCTTTTAATACATCAGGAAATCTGTGCACTGCAGAAAATCTCAAAACATATGATGCGTTTGGATGAAAAGACAACATAGATAACTGTCTAGGGTTATTTTTAAAGAAAGTCGCTCGCAGTCCAAACTAAGAAACTGAGGAATCTGATGCAGGGTTAACAAGGAACTTTCTTTGAAACTAACCTAGGCAGTCAGCTCCTGATTTCTGCACCCACATTTTTCCTTTAACTTACAATATATTTGTTGAATTTCTTGTCAGAGATTACAGAAACATCACGTGACAACATTTGACATCTTATTTCTAGATAATACATCCTGTTTATCTTGAAATGTGTAAAAACAGTTGCCAGCGCAGCAAGTTAAAAAATTTTTAGATCAAGAAACTAAACAGGTAAGTTTTATCTGACTGAACCTGTTTCAAGCACTTCAAGTTGTGATTTTCTTCTTCTGCTATCTTGTAAAAAAGATTTTATTCCTGGATTTGTCGGTTGTTTACACTTTATGAAGTGTTTTAACAAATAAAAACACTTCGTGAGATTGCCTCTTTTTTTGCAGTAGAACAATAGCTCATACTTGTTTTTGCAGATGAGCTTTGCAAATTTGATCTTCAAACTAGGATCTACAAGGATAAACTCACCTTGAAGTAGGAGAAGATGGTCCTGATATCCTCCTCGAAGCCCATGTCAATCATCCTGTCAGCCTCATCCAGAGCCAAGTAACGACAGATGTCGAGACTCACCATCTTTTTCTGCAGCAGGTCCATCAGCCTGCCGGGGGTTGCCACCATCATGTGGACACCACTGTGAGTAAGAAGAGATACAGTACAGGTTGAACTATTTGCTGCTTGTGTTCAGATTGAAATGCTTGGTGCTTTTGATGAACTGTATCTGAACTATATCCATCTATGTTGTTCACCTCTGAATGGTTTGAGGCACAATTAAGAAACTTTTTCTGCTTGTTACTGGTTTCAAGTGAAAAACTGAAAACAGCAGGGGCTAATTGACTTACTGTTTGACTACCTCCATCTGCTCCTTGACAGACATTCCTCCAATGCAGAGGGCAGATCTCAGCTGAGGCGCTCCCTCTTCCTCCAGCAGCTTGCAGTAGTACTCGATGATGCCGTGAGTCTGCCGTGCCAGCTCTCTCTGGAGTTGAGAGGTTATTAAAATCAGATATGCTTAGTTGCAGAAAAATCAAGGTTGCTCATGGTAAACACCATCTGTCTAAAATGCTTTAACTTAAAAAAAAAAAGGATAATTATCTTCCCCTTTGACAGTCAGTTTTATCTTTAAGCTATCACACTTTTCAAAGTCATAGATTTCACCAATTAGTCTTATTTCAAGTCATCTATTGTAACACAAATGCTGTATTTTTGTTATTGCAGGTTACACTGTGTGTTAAATTTAAACCTGTGTTCTGAATTCAACAGGTTCGTCTTACCGAAGGACAGATGATGAGTCCGTACGGTCCCTCTCTCTTAAAGAAAGGAAGCCTTTTCTCTTGTTCCAGAGCAAACATGATGATGGGCAGAGTGAAGACCAAAGTTTTTCCAGAACCAGTGAAGGCGATACCAATCATGTCTCGGCCTGACAAACTACAGAAAAACATTGTGAATTAATGAACACTTGAAAGTTGCTTTACTAATACTTATATGTGTTGATTAAAGACACTCACACTGTTGGGATTCCCTGTATCTGAATAGGTGTGGGATGCACAATTCCCTTCTTCTTCAAACCTTTTAGAATTGCTGCAAAACAAAAGTTGTCAGCTGTTACAACTTTAGCCCTCATACAGAAACACAATGTGTGTTTTTTTATCAGTGTAAAAGGTAATGTGTTGTAACCTGGTGGAAACTTCATCTCCCTGAAGCTTTTGATTGGAGGAGGGATGCCATCTCCGTCAACCAGGATGTGAAACTTCTTCCTAACCCGCTCATGTCTGGTGTCTGGCATATTTAGGATGTAGCGTGGTGCCTTCCAGCTGTGAAAAATATTCTGTTTAAATAAAAGCAACAAAATAAACTCAACAATGATGAACAGTACAACATTTACTGGCCAAGAACTTACCTTGTTTTGATGGGATCATCATATATGATACCTTTGGCCATTTCCTTCACAGACATCAGAGCTAAAAAAAGGGAAACACGAATTATCCCTTTCAGCTGAAAATGCTCTGTATAAATTGTTCTGATATTTGCATGTTTATCACAGTAGATATTACCCATGAGTCATTACAGGAACTTTGCAGATTTATAGCTTTACCTCTGCCCTCTGCGACACTCTCAAGAATCTTCTCCTCCTCTTTTAGCTGCTTCTCTTTAGCCGACTCCTTACGAGCTGGTGATGCAACATAAAGCAGGTAAAATAACAACTATGTATTTCATAAAAAATGATGTATTCTTAGGTTGAGCTGAACTGTGAAAATAATGCGAGTTCACCATCCAGTTTGCGTAGAGTTTGAACTGAATACCTTCTGCTTTTTCTTTGAGGTGCTGATGCTGGTCAAGCAGACTGACATTGGAGCGTGGACCGAGACCCTCATCCTCATCTCTCTGCTCCTCCCCGCTGTCTTTCTGCTCCTCATCCACCGCCTTTCCTCGCAGACGCAACATCTTCTGTAGCTTTAGACATATAAAAGTGCATTTTATCCACTGCTAATTCAGTCAATGTGACATCTACACTCTGATAAACTTTGTAGTGTTCTTTGAATGATACGGAATTTACAGAGAAACAAGCCATTGACACTAACCATTTGTTGCTTTCGTATTTTGACTGGAACATATGGGACATAGTCATCTTTTTCTGATCCTTCTGAGCCAGACTGATCGTCCTCCCCATGGGATCTCTGTAGAAACAAAGCACCAAAACCTACAGTGTTACCTCTTTCCAAAGAAAGGTTTAGGTCTCACATCAAGACAGACCAACAAACCTATCCAGAGCAAACTGTTACACTAAACAAAGTGTGCAAAATAGATTGAACACTCAGATTCCAAGCATATTTCTAGGGCTGCACTTGAGCTTATCAGAATGCCATCGCAAATGGAAATATGTGTGGGATGAGATTTCACACGTCAGAGTCATATATACATATTAGAGCAATGTGATTTGGACACCAGTACTAAAGCTGCACATTTGATTACATTTTAATCACCCAATTTTAAATTTTGGCCGAGCTCAAAGTAATGTGATCAATGATGAATATTGACCCAGAGTGCAGAAAAACATTTGCAGCAAAGACCAGACCGAGAGGATGAGATGTGTACATTAGTGAAGAAGGGGGACCACTTGAAGAAGGAGAGGAAAACCGTAGCATTAACCAGCATAAATGTTTGTTGATAAGTAATAAGTAAAGGGCTGCATGTTTATACACTGGGCGACCTATCATTTTGAAATATAAACAGTGTTAAAGGCTTAAGTCTTAAAACACTGTCTGATTCTTGATTCTTAATAGCACACTGAGAAAACACTCCAATACAGTGAGGGTTTGTCTCTGTGTTATCATTGAGATAATCAAAATCAGAAATACTTGAATCAAAATAGCTTTTTGTCACATAAAATTCCAGTGCAAATAAAGTAGAAAGAGGAGATAAATGATAGATAAAATAAGTAAAAATAAAGAGATTAATAGATAAAAATAAGTAAAATAAGTAAAAATAAAGAAATAATATACCAGAACACTATATACAACACAAAATAGTAAAATAGTATGCATGCAAACAGTAAGCAGAGTCCAGGTAAGTAAGAAAGTAAGTAAACTTTCTTTGTATAGCACTTTTCACAGACAAAAGAGTCACAAAGTGCTTCACATAGACAAAAATAAAAATGTACATACAAATTAAAAGGCCAAGACAACAAGATTAAACAGCCATAGCGCCCCCAAAAACAATTAAACAAAAGCCTGAGCAAATAAATAAGCTTTGAGTTGGCTTTTAAAGGAGTCAACAGAGTCACTTAAGCGCAGAGAGAGAGAGGAAGATCATTCCAAAGCATGGGGGCAACAGCCTGGAAGGATCGGTCTTCTCTGGTCTGAAAACGAGTGCACAGAACCATCGGTAGATTCTGATCCACGGACCTCGGAGCCCAAGAGGGGGTGTAAGACTGGATCAGATGACAAATATAAGATGAAGCCTTGACCATGCAAGGCTCTAAAAGTTAGGACCAGAATTTTAAAACTGATCCTAGAGGAAACAGGCAGCCAATGTAGTGCTTTAAGAATAGGGGATATGCGAGTCCTCCTATTAGTGCGGGTCAGAGTTCTCGCTGCAGAGTTTTGCACTACCTGAAGACAAGACAGCTCCTTTTTGTTCAGACATGAAAACAAACTGTTAACAATAGTCTAAACGTGAAGACACAAAGGCATGGATGATGAGCTCCAGGTCACATTGTGACACCATTTTCCTGAGTTTCGAGATTTTCCTCAGTTGATAGAAGCAGTTTCTCGTCAACTGTTCACAGTGTTGCAGTAAGGACATGTCTTTGTCAAAGATGACACCCAGGTTTCTTAGGCTAGGTTTAGCTGACTGGCCTAAGTCACCCAAGTTCTGTTTAATCCCTGGAATTGAATCATCAGGGGCAAAGACTACTGACTGAGGGTGTCAGAGTCACTAATGCTTAAGTTCTTGTAAAAGTAAAGCCTGAATGTTTTTGGATGTTATATTTGACCAAATGTTTGGGGACAGTGCCTGACAAAAATTAGACTCCTTAAATTTAAACACTTCTTCAAAGTAAAGTTTATGGTTCCGCTGTTACATTGAACGCAGGTGTTAGGGCGATACAGGATCTATTTATGAACTAAACATCGTTTCCAACATTGCAAGCCCTGGACAGACAGGGTAACTTAGTACTCGCATGTTTGGTTTTAATAAATGTGTTTAGTCTCCTCTGAGCTAGCCTGCTGACCTCTTTCACACTTAGCGTCACCAGTACGTAGCCTCCTTAATGTGAATGTTCCCATATTGTATTAAAAATACGGGGTTGTTTAGCGGCACAATACGAATTTTGCCCTTAAATGACGGAAAATGTCATCCTAGTCAAAACACAACTGAAACATGATAGAAAATTGGACAGAAAACATTGCAAGGCTAACTAGCTACACTTAGCTAGCTCCGGCTAACTGGTGTAGCTTTTTTATAATACGAACAGCAGGATTTGATTTACTCACCTTTTTAGGTCGGTTATCGATCTCCATTTTGATTATGGACACAGTAACGCTCTTCTTGTCCTTCAATGATACCTGAAACGCAGTTTAATGACTACAGCTAATCCACATGTTTACACAACACAGAGAGAGATGCTAGTGTACGGAGAGCCGGAAGGGTCAAACTTTATGGTGACGCCACGTTCAGTCATATCAGTGCGATTTTCTTGAGTTTATATTTCTATTACATTTAAAATAATCGTAGAAAGCAAAGACCACACTTTATTTTTGTCAAAACTGTATTGTTTTTAATCTTTCTGAACGAAAGATTTTTCACAGTATCAAAAGTGAATTTAAAAAAAGAAACAAGCCAACATACACTTGGCTATTATTGATATAGTATAAATCTACATTCGACACAATAAGATAATCCTCTCTAAGTGGATATAACCTGGAAAGCATCAGAGATGTTATATGAAAACAAAGTTTTAAGCACAGATTCAAGAAAGACATGATCCATCTCTATGAAAGCCATGAACTAAAACATGAGTACTGATGTGAAATGGGCTCTTGTCCTGAAGGTATCAACCCTTCAGTTGTAATTCCTATCAATGGATTATAGTCAGACTTTAGCTAGGCTAGCTGAAGCACAAGATGCCACCAAGGTCACAGTACAGGGAAAAGAGTAGTATGGTTGAAAATGTATCTCTCTCTTACACACAAACCCCCCAGAAACAAATAGGCAGGCTCAAAAGGGCCCAAAATAACCACTCACTATGTACAAGCATTGAAAATAACTTTTGTAAATGTGGGATGGTTCCAGTGATGACATTTTACTCCGCACACTGGTGTACCTGTCACTGCTGGGATAAAGGGGTTAGAAGAACAGATTGAGTGAAAGCTGTGGTGAAGAATCTTCTTTAGACTGCAGAGTGCATACTGGGTATCACTTCAAAGAAGGAAACTGTTCCAAATTAACTCAAAGGATTGATGATGAAGCAACTGACATTTCACTCTTAACCAGAAAGCACTGGGAAACAAGAGTTCTTTGCTCGGCATGCTTGGGTCTTGTTTGCAAGGATATTTTATGTATTTTCAAATACACCCTATGAGCCAAGAGTTTTAATCCATCAGACAATCACAGACATGTTCTTCAAGTGCTGTGCTGTACTAAAAACTAAGTTGATGTTTTGTTAACTCTTAATTTGTGTAATCAGTGTGGCAGTGTGTATAAGTATTTGTCCTTTTGGTTTTATAGAACTGGCTGCAAACCATTTAAGATCACAGTAAAAATGTTTGACCGCTAAGAAACAACAAATACACAGTAGTTCACTTCTGAATGAAATGAATGCAATTACTGTCACTATGGTAACCTGCAGAATTTTTTTTGTATTTAATAGGCTAAAATGCTGTCCTGTTAAAACATGTCAGATCGATCGTCTCTTGTGTCGACTGAGACCAGTATTGTCGAGGGAAAGCTAACAATGTATAATATCTGTTGTATAAGGAGCACCAAATTGAACTGATTGGAATTCAAAGTTTAACAACGTTAAAATGTCCCAGATTTGTGATAAAAACATTTATTTCATTTAAGGTAATTGTTTACATACTACATAAGCACATGGATGCAGTGGATTGAACAGACTTTTTTTCCATTTTTGCATCTCATTTAGTGAACATTGCAATAATAGCAAAGGGTAGAGTTGGCCTTGAGAATGATCCCTGGCCTGTCAGCCACAAGTTATGTATCAGTCTTGTGAATGGAGAGTATGGATTTGAACCAGGGTCCCTTGGCTTAGTAAGGAAGTGAAGAAAACAGGGAATGAGAGAAGGCCTCAGGCCAAGTAGAGCTCTAATGAAAGAGTTTGTGTTGGTAGTTTTTTTTTATTTTCTGTGGCACTCATCCAAGTTATTGAGCTGCATTGGAAGGAACCTTTTTGAGGCTGAAGTTGGACCAATTCACTGCTACCTTCTGGCGAGTTTGTTTTGCAGAGTCAAGACAGAACCTGGAGGGAACGTAAACAGAGACAAAACAGCGGGAAGAGACGAGGAGGAGAAAGAAAGTGATGGTGTTAACATGAATCAATATGACAGGTTGGTTTCAAATTTTTGAGAAATATTCCATTTCACAGCTTCTGCGTATCGAGCCTACCTTTTAAAGTATTCCACTTCCCGGTCAATCTCATCCATTTCTGTAGGATCAACATCTTTCGGGAGAAAAACATCATCTGCGGAATGACAAAAAGCCTTTGGATTAGTTTAAAAATAATGAATAAATGATAACAAGAACATGTTTTCAGTGTAAAACTGTTTTATTACCGATAGTACTGCTGGGTTTTTCCCCTTTGTTCTTGTTCTTCTTATTCTTTCCCTTGGTTTGCTGCTGCTGTTGTTGCCCGTTCGCTGTGATAGTAGGGTTGGCTTTGTTTTCTGAATCTTGCTCAGACCGACAACCTCGTGTTTCTGTGTCACCTTTTCCTTTTTGTGCGTTTGGGAGGCTACCATTTGCTCGGCTTGCTGGATGTTTGGTCAATCTACTCTCCTCAGGTTTCTTAGGCCCATTTTTCTGGCTGTCTGCAGAGTGCTGAAGCTGTTTGTTTCCAGCTTTAGAACCGTTAGCAGCCGTTTCTTTAGACTCATTGGTTTTCTGTGTTTCATTCCCAGAGGCAGCTTTGGTTGGTTTGTTGGAGTTTTGCTCTGACACAGATTGCTCTGGCCTTTGCTGCTGTTGCTGCTGCTGCTTTTTGTTCTTCTTTGACTTTGCACCACCATTCCCAATAACTGCATTCTTGGGATCGGGGACATCCTCCTTCGATTTAGCTGTAGCCTGGGCTGGCACCTGCGGAGAACTCTCAGATCCAGTTGAAGTGCATCTTTCTGGGGATCGAACTCTTATGAGCTTCGAGAGGCTGGGGGTGGTGTGCAACCGCTGGATGTCCTTGGACACAGCAGTGACCCCTGACGGTGTGTGGGTGGTGGTGTTAGAGGACGAAACAGGGGTTGTGTCATCCCATCCATTGACCAGGTCCAGATGGCTCTTAAAGGTCCCCAGTGAAAGAGGAGCCAGGTCCAGGTCTATCTGCTGCAGGTCAGAGGAACCGTTGAGATGCGACAGTAAATGGTTGCTCTCCAGCGTGGCTGCTTTCTTTGGGAAGTCATTGACGTCCAGATTGAGGTCGTACATACTAAATGAGGCCCGGATTGAGTCTTTGATGGTATTCTTAATCTCTTCGAGTCGACTGGTGAGGAAACTGTTGACGCGTTCAAGCTCCAGCTGTGGCCAGTCCAGCAATCGACTGGCTTCTGAACCGTCAGGGAGGGACTCGTCTATGGGCTCAGATGGATTGGAGTGGGGGTCACTGCCTGCAGCACCCATATTGCCCTGCTGAGCTTTTTCCTGGAACAGAAATGGTAACAAGCTTAACAATTTGAACAAATGGTGCAAACGCAAGTGCAATTCAAATGAAAACACGGGAAAAAAATGAAAGAATTCCAAAGTTGCCGCACCTTCTTCTTTTGTTTGTGTCGTGCCCGTTTAGCAGCCTTGGCACTGTTGACAGGTTTGGGCTCAGAACTGTTTATGAAGTCTAGAAGCTCGTCCACATCTCGGTTGTCGATGGCTCCGGTCACTGTCGGGTCTGAATCCTGTCGCTGGGGCAGCTCCTCCTTACGCCGAGTCAGACGTGAGCGAAGCTTCTCTCGGATCTCTGCGTAGTTCCGGCTCGTTGGTGCAGCTGGAGGCTGTAACCAACAATCATTCAGATATCTTTTCATAAATTCTAACGTTTCTCAGTGGTTGGCATTGACATTGTATGTTAACGCATTTTGAAAACAGCTTGTTAAAAAAAGTCTTAAAGTACCGCATTGTGTCCAAAGAACTCGCAGTAGCAGCAGTCGCAGTACTTCCCGTCTTTCTGGTTTGTGGAAGAGGAGGCACAGGAGCTCCTCTCAGAGCTGCTGTCTTCATCCTCCCCCTCCTCCAGCTCAGATGAAGGGTGACACAACGTCCCATTTGTCATTTTGTGCCCTTTACATGCCTGGTCCCTAAAAAAGTATCAACACAGACCCTCAATAGGAGCTCATATTGAGAATAAACACAGCTACAGAGGCAGTTTCTTTGTTGCTCATGCTGTATAACAAGCATGTTGAGATACAGTAGTAATACTAACCTGCAGGCCCCAGCTGTCAGATGGCCTACATTTGAAGAGGCCACTGTTCCCGCACTGTGTCCGTTACACGGGTGGTTACAGCCCATGATGGAGCTGCCCAGTTTGCTGTGTTGTGTGTTTACAGCAGGAATGTGGGAGTTTTTGCAAGGGCTTGGTTTGTGGACAGATGTGGGGCTGTCTGGACAGGGTGCACCGAGTTTAGCTGTGGGGCCGTGGAGGTTTGGTACCAGAGGGGAGAAGGGAGCATGAGCTGCCACACCTGGGCCAGCCGAGGAGGTTAAGTGGCCGTGCTGCCCCGAGCTTGGCTTTGGGGGCAGGAGTGAGGAATGCTGGGATGACAGTCCAGTGGGACTGTTGGGGGGTACCGACAAGTCTGTGTGTTGATGGTGGTCACTCGGATGGAAGGCTTCACCTGCAATTTTGAAAACAGTACATTTGTTCATTTCACGAGGTTCCTCTTTGAGCATATAAGAAAGGTATAATTTCGGAGTAATATACAAAATGAACTACTCAAAACCAGCGGGTAAATTGAAATTGTCATCGACTAGTTTTCTCACTTTTCTATAAATCAAAAAATCCCTTCAAAGTCAAGCCCTTGTTATAATGCAAATGGTGTCTTGCAAATTGTTTAAGCTTTGGAAGAGTAACTGTAATAAAATTAATTTTATTTTTTTTTTTCCATTTCAGAAAGGGCTTTGTTTTGGTATTCATAAGATTAAGATAAAGATAAAACACTTTTTACATTATGCATATTATTTTGTGCACATATTATGGCAAAAGTTGAAGGAATCCAACATTATGATCACACAGAATGTCAGGCAGTATATTTACAGTGTTGTGACAGTATAATTATTAGTGCTCATTGAAGGTCGTAAAACTTTAGACAAATTTCAGCAGGGTGAAACCGAGGCTACCCTGAGAGTTGACAGAAATGTTACCTGGTGGAGTTGGTCGGCGGCACATGGTTTTGAAGTGCTTGGGAGTGGTCTTACAAAGGTCTGCTGAGGTAGACAGGGGGTTCCCGACAGAAGATCCGCTGGAGTTCTGGGATGACGGGTGACTGTAGGGACAGACTTTGGGTGCTGACGTTTTAGCAGATTTTCCAGGCGCTTCATGGAGTCCTCTTTTCTCGTGACAGGTTGACCCTGCTGCTAGACCTGTGGATGGACAATATGTTTCAAATAAATCTGAAACGTGTTACAAAAAAAAACAGTGAGCTATATTCTCGAGCCAAGTGCTGATTTCTGTTTTTGTTAGTATTGTGTGTTAAAATGTCTAGTCGGGAGGTGTCAGTGATTTGAATAACATTTAGAGTGACAGATACGTATCCATATCACCAACTGTCCAAAATGTCTTTTTTGAGATTTTGAGGTTTTTTTTGTTAATGCCTTTGACAGAATAGCTTCCTAGTTCTAAAACACAAATAAGTATAAATAAGTTTAACTCCCTGCCTTATAGAGGGGTGTTGATTTTTTCAGTGCTGATGATGTTCACGAGTGGAATGTGAGAAAAATCTAGCATGCACCTTTGACTTAAATGAATAAAACCTTTGTTAGTAACCAAAAATAAAAGGAGAGAGAGTAGAACTACAACATCTGAATTATTTAACAAAGTCATTTTCAAAAAGGACTCTCTGTCTCCATCAAACATTAATCTCTTCTTTCCAGTAGAAGTAGTGAACTGTAATATCAACTCAGATTTGTAGTAATTTGAAAACAATTTTGTTGAGTAGCTCAGTTCTGCTCGGTCTGAGGTTGACAAATATTGTTGAATAATAAGTACAGCTAAGGCACCCAGTGGTCTACAAGCAAAAAACAGCACTACTTAAAAAAAAAAAACACTCACTTGAGATGCTATGATTTATGACTGCTTTTGCACACCCAAGTTAAGATGCAATTTTGCACAATGATCCATTCACAGAATTTGTTCAACTAGAAATACTGGCACAGTTACTCATCAGGTAACCTTAACAGGTTGGTTTGATGAGCAACAAGAAACAGGAAGAAAACAGACAAAAGCAGAGATCGCAGCTGATTGAAATGCTGTTCTTCCCCTCTCACAAACAACAATCCTTACTCAGACACAGACCAACAAACTAAATAATCTAGATTTTTAGATTTTAAATTCAAACATCGAGGAGGAGGTTGTAAAAAATCCCTTACTCACATCAAGTTACATTATCTTGGGTGATTCTGGCAATATTTTAAAATGTGATTTTGTTTTTTCTGGATAGCTTAAATGCTGAACTTCTCAGTTTGTTCAAATATTGTTGTTATCTTGTTGCATGGTTAAGTTATGTACATGGACCATAACATATCGGGGTAGTTCTCACATAAACACTATTTTTTAAGACAAATAATATGAGATGATAATTTTCTCTAATTTGGTGGAAGAAGTGGTGTTGATAGTCTTGTTAAGATGAAAACCTGCAAGTACTAATCCCAGAATAAAGAGTGTAAATAAACAATTACTGGTCTAAAGCTTTAGTAACTGTAAAGATTATACTATTACAGGTATGATGGATAGTGAACAGTTTTTGCAAGAATAATGCATGAGGATCAGGCTGACAATTATCAATTCTTTACTGTCAAGTTCTCATTGACTCCTTTGCTGCAGTAAATCCTGCACTGTTTGAGCCAGCTGGATTAGGTCAGGTCTGGAGTATGTTCAATCTTCTTCACTGGGTTTTACCTCCACTATCTGAGCACACTGGGTTGTTTTGATGACAGGATTGTCTTGTAACATTTTTCAACCTATAGTGAAGCTGAACTGAACCTATGTAAGCAGAGCCTGTGAGCTTCTGCGACAACTTCTATGTTCTTCTGATCTTCACCAGCTCTGTAGCATGTGGACAAAGTTTCCGAAAATGTGTCAAACATGTTTTGCAAATAACACCGACAAGTCACTCACACATCTAATTCTACAGTAGATTTAGATCTTTTTTTCAAAACTGCACATTACATTACAGACTGAGATTGAGGTGTTTTGGGTTTTCTGTGGTGATTGTTGGTACCATCAAACATTCTCCACAGCTGTCTTTTACTCTGACCTGACAGACCTTGTTGTGAGTGTGAAGAAGTGTTGTGATTGCAGTGCTCCCCTCCGTTGGTGTGGGCAGAGTTCCAGAGACCCGACAGTTTGTGGGCTGACAGGAAGGAACTCGGGTCCCAATCCACAGTACTTTGCTCGGGGTAACCGTTCCCACAGCTCTGTGACTTACAGGAGGAAGAGTGTGACAATGGTACCTGTATAAAAAAAAGAGAAAATCCCAACTGCTTAATGACAGGGCTGTATACATAGGCTTTCGTGGGGCACAAGAAACAACAAAAACTACCAACACTGGCTTGGAACACACTAAGAGTGGAAAATAACACCAAAAAAAAAACAACTAAAAATATAAATTTAAAATGTTAAAAAAGGAAACACTGAGTGATTGTTCGGCAATCTCCTCCTGTGGTGTGTTTGTGTTTTTTTCTCTCTCTTTTTGCATTTGCAAGTTTGAGAAAAGTATCAACAAAACATCAACACTCAAGCTTCAATATGATGATTAGGTCTTCAAAATTTGCATTGTGTTATGTAAAGTTTATTTGTAAAAACACCTCAGGACAGATAGCTAATAAGCTGCCTCTAATTTATGACTGCCACAGAGAGACAAATACCAAATATTCTAATTTAGAGCCCACAAAAGCAGAATTCATGTTTAACTTTACCAAACATTAAATTCAGTGTGTCATTGACTGAGCTTGTACGCACATGCAAATGCAGTGCTCTGTTTGGCGAATGCAGATGAGATTACAACAGTCAACAAAACATACTTCATTTAACTATAAAGTACTGAAAGACATCGTGAAAAGGATCCAGACATATGACCCAAATCAATCCTTTTTTATTTACCGGCGTCGGCTGCTCCAGGGTGCTCCGCCTCTCCTCCTCTTCCACACTCTTGCAGCAGCTTTGACAGATCCATAGAGGCACCTCTCCCAACAGAGACTGTGACAGCGAGGGCACGGCATCAGCCAGCTTACGCCCTGGCGCCTCCCGCAATAAGGCCTGGGAGAGCGCAGGCACGGCATCAGCCAGCTTGGTCCCATGGCCCCCGGGGAGTCCGTTCACAGAGCCTGCTCCCCAGTCCTTAAACTCACGGTGACATAGAAGGCAGCAGGTGTGCATAGGCTAGGAAGAAAAAGAGAAGATGCAGAAATTGAGTAATAGGATGATAACATAATAAATGTGACCCTGGATTGGGTCAAACTCTGGAAATAAATCAAATGGGATAGGTAACTCAAAATTATCAGCAATATCTGATCATGGCAACAGAATGTGTAGTTATTAAAGAGGTGATTTCTATAATTAACAGTTATTCATGTGTGCATGTGCATTGGAGTGTGCTATATTAATAGTGTTCCTCATATTTTGTCCATTTTAACAAAATATTACAAACAACTTTCAATATTATGCACCCAATGTAGGGGTGTCCCGATACAACTTTTTTACTTCCAATCCGATACCAATATTGTAGCCTTCAGTATCGGCCAATACCAATGTCAGGGTTTTTCCTGCGTTCAAAATTGCGTGGCGGCCGCCTCCACCTAATTTTGTGCCGCCCCCAGCCAGAGCGATTGATTCCGCTCAACACAGCGTAAAGCTCCAGCTGTGTTGATTGAGCGATTGATGTCCCGATGCAGCAGCAACGTATTTTAACTGCAGTTGCAGCGTTGCGCCACTATAGAGGCGCTATATCAACAGCAGTGCACCGGAAAGACCTGAAGCATCTACCGAAGAAGAAACGGATCGAATCATGTTTTTTCAAGTTTTTTTTCCCGCTAGTTGGTGCTGTCGGCGTCCTGATTTTCGCTGGCGGATGGTACAAACAGGTAAATACTGCTTCTCTTTTTTGCATCCAAGCATGTCGTGTTTATTTAAAAAAAAAAAAAGTTTCCTCCGTTTTTAGCGTTGCAGATATGACAGGCAAAATCAGCCAGTACTTTAAAAAGCGACCTCGCGAGGAGGAAAGTCAAGAGTCCAGGTGAAACACAGCAGAGAAAAAACGTAACAGGCAGTTAAAATGCTATAATTCATGTTGGTGACAACGTGGAAATTTGTGTCAGGTCTGAAAGTAGTTCACAAGGGACTGGTGATCGCGAGGGTCAGAATGCAGGACAGGACGAGTCGGCGAGGCGAGGGTAATTAATTAATTAGTTTCCAATTAGGAGCATAACAACGCAAAGCCGACGTGTACGTGGTTTTTATTCGTCTTTCCAGATCTTCTCAAAAACACAGAGCCAGTGGCTTTGACAAGCAATGGCTCAATCAATTTACCTGGCTCAGGCATACTGAGGAAGGCATGCACTGTTATTTATGCCAAAAGCACTGTGTCCCAACACAGCAGGCAATTGCTGCCTCCTTAGCGAGACAGCCATCAACCAACTACAGGCTGGACACATTAAAAAGACATGAGGTGACAGCCATTCACAAAGCAGCAGAAGAGAAGGAGAAATATATTAAAGATGGTAGTACCTAAAAAAACTCAACTAATAAAGTTACAAAAAATAAATAACATAGTTTAGACAGTTTAAGAAATAATTGGTTGTCGTTTTTTTTAGGGAGGACACTGCAGCGTATACATATATATGATTGAAAACACTATCACTCTTCATGTCTGTATCAGAATAAAAACAAAAATACTTAATGCATGATGAATTGTTTTGTTTAAGGTGAAGACACATCTGTGGAACAGACTGAAGGAGAGGCACTTGGATGTCTGTTGTAAGGTGGCCGTTGATGGACCAGACCAGGAGGCCTTGGACTACAAGGAGGGCATGACGAGGTTCTACAGAATGAAAAAGAGGAGGCTGAAATGTTCTGTATGGTTGCGAGATGTGTGGATGAAGTGTACTTTCAATTTAAAGTTGCCAGCTGATTTGTGTATGTATATAGTTTTAATAAATGAATGCTTTAACATGATAATGGTCACACTCTTTTTTTTGAACTCTTAACTTAAAGTATGTTGCCTGTAAAAGAAAGTGAATCGGTTGAATTTACAAATACATGCACGTCGTGGCGCATGGTCAGGATGGTGCCACCTCTGCCTCAATTTGAGCCAGGAAAAACCCTGCCAATGTTGATCCGATATTGGCACAAAATTGTGCATGAAAAGTTTTGCACTCAGCTGCAATGTCTTTTTTGCGACTTCAACGAAAAACTGAAAACTGGCTGACATCACTCCTACTCCTTGCTATTTTGTTAGTACCTATGTACACACTGTTGTCGTGATTACGTGGGCTCCAAATGCTGGAACGGAGTCTAGAATGGACTGCTTGTATCGGAGTGCCTATATCTGAGATTTTAGATGCAGGCCGATATAATCCGATATTTGTTTTTTTGTTGATATCGAACCGATATCCGATATCAATATCATATCGGGACAGCCCTATGACCATGTCAACAAGAACTGAAAATGCAGAAACTTCCTTAAAGTAGAATTTATTGTAGAACTGATGCATATTTACCCAGGTGTTCATAATGTTATGGCTGGTCGGTGTGTGTTTTAGTGCAGTAGGACTGTAATCAGTTCACCTTGGATTGCAGGAAAACTGGCAATAAACATTGATGATAGCTTTTTCCCAGTAAATTTGTTTTTAGATTACTATAGAATAAATATTTATGATCTGAAACAAACTGACCCTTTATCATCCAAGCACAGCTCGGTACTTTCCCAAGAAAGAAATGCTTGATGTCTGATTTGATGAGCTCTGAGGCGCGAGATATCAAATACATGTTATCACCCAACACAAGGAGCAGCAATATTAGTTAGATTTCAGGTTTGCGGGTTAAATGGGGACAGTATTCGTACAGGAAAAATGTCCATTTCACTGAAATAGCTTACATTACTGTCTCTGATGTAGCTCGGCATCATTGGCTGATAACTACACGCATCAAAACTTTTGAAATTGGCACCTGTCACACTCTGATCAGAGTGTGTGCTGCAGCAAATAAACAAAAGCAAGTTTATAAAGTCGTATTAACAACTCGAGCCATGCCTGAGAGGTAGGTTGTCTGTTTATGCTCCCGTACATCTGTCTCTGCTAACCAGCTAATTAGCAGGTAGCTGGTTAGCCTCTGCTAACTGAGGGGGTTCCTGTGGATGTGATCAGGCAGAGAGCAGCACGCTTGCAGCACACTAGCTTGGTGATGATAGCCCGGCTAGCCACCAGGCTAAGGCTAGCTGGGCGTATAAAGAGCTGTAAAGGCTGGAAATGAGACGACCTGTCCGAGGCACAATGTCACCTGTCCGGCTGGAGAAAGATGGGCTGCAATGCTAACCCCACAGCCTGAAAGCCGCCTGCTCACCTCGCTAAGTTGAGCGTATTATTTATTTAATTCCATGGCTAACGACGTGAGAGGCATATATCAACAAATACTACATTAGAACTAAAATAGCTTTCACTAAGCTGGTGGGTGCTTTTAACTTCACTTCTGCAGGAGTTACCTACAGAAAATAAAAGCACAATAGAGGATGCTTGGATTAGCAGAGTGGTGCTAGCTCAGAGGCTAGCTAGCCAGTTTTAAAAGCAGCGATTGGCTTGCTGTTAGCTAACCTACCTGGTTCGCCCTGGTAGTGGCCAGCCTATCCAGCCCAGCATCTCCGCCGCCACCGCCAGCTGCATCGCCGGGAGAGACTGGGCTCTTCGGTACGCTCTGCTGTCCAGGACTTAGCTCCTTCTGGGCCACCCCTTGTTGCTTGCTTTTCTTCCTTGCCATCGCGACGCTTTTTATAACACGCTTTAGCCAAGTTTGCACCAGTTTCGACGAATTCAAGAGCACACTTTCGTTTCTTCTCGGACCTCAAAATGTTCTCTATCTCCTCCAGTCAAGACAACAGTCAATATGGCGGAGGACTGGCACACTCGGGAGTTCATAGGTTAAAGATACTGCTGGCAAAGCGGCTTCACTGCTACAAGCGGAGTGCTAGTGTAGCTCGATACACGAAGTGAAGCCAGACGCCGCCATATTAAGTAAGGGCAATCCTCCCCTCCCACTTTCTTCGAAGTATGAAAGGAAAAATAAAAAGACGCTGCGACTAACCGTTGATAAACAAACAGTTTAGTGTTGTTCGGTCTCTCATAAACTTATCATTATGAATTTTGTTTTGCAGTCACTAAATTAGTATGTATCTGCAGTATTGCCATATCGTGCTTTCTGAATGTAGACCGTGTATGAACAATAACAGCTACTCATATAGTGATTAAGAATGACGAAACAATGAAAATAATGTGTATTGTAACTGGAGAACATAAAAAGTTTATTCTTTACGACCTTAGTAGGGTATAAACGTTTGGCATATGACAAATAAAAGCTGTATTGTCAAAGTGCAACTTTACTAACACAGCAAACTGGCAACTTGCTTTTGTGAAATGTGTTTCTATTTGTCATAAAATGTGTGTAAAACATGCCCAAAACAGCGCTGTGGTGAATGACACAGTTAACCGGTATATACATAATGTCAGAAAAAAAAGTGAGGCTCTGTGAGAGGGGATGGGGGCTTGACAATGACGTTTTACGTTGTCTGTTGATGCGTTTAAAAACGTAGGGAAATTACAGCTACCATTTAGATTCATCACAACAGTCCACCAAAGTCCCATTATATAGAGAAAATCAATGTGTTAATATTTCAACTTTTTTTAACAAAATAAACCCCACCGGGATAGGTTGCTTTACTTTGCCATTATTATCTTTAAAGCATTTTGTCGGGTCTGCATATACTCAATTGAGTGTGTAGGCATTCCTGACAGAACATAACAATATAATATAATATAACACTTAGACAATATAACACAATAATATAACACTATAATAACTCTTTAAAAAAAAAATAAAACAATCGGCACCGATACTTTTGATGGACACGTAGTTATTTCAACTTAATGTCTGTATTTGTCTTCGAAGTTTAAATTATCCGAGTCTACGTGAGGACTTGAAGGCAGCGCCTGTGTTGGGAGTTCAGTGGACTGAGGACGTAGCACAGACACGGCTTCAGCTACTTCAAGCTATTGACGCCTTGCACCAGTGTAGGTTGTTTACCCGCTTTTGTTTTGCTCAAACAAAAATAAACATGGAGGGAACCATTTGCAACATTCAGGTGCTTCTCCGGGCTGCGGAGTTTCTCGAGAGAAGAGAGCGGGGTAAGTATTTGAAGCCGAAGTGTCAGTTAACGGGGAGGAAGTTGGTTATTGTAAAAACAACAAAATGCACAATGAAACGATAGCATCTATGTATGCAAAACACTATACAGAAACACGCTGTAATGCAGACGTTTAGGGAACAATTGATATTGTCGCAAAGAGGTAATTTTAGGCGATTTTTCCTATTTGACTCAGTGACCTACATATCGGTCGCATCATTGTACTCAAAGGCGCCAATCTGGTCCAGTTTGAAAATGAATCTGAGCGGCGCTGAGCGTTTGCGACGATGAATGAAAGCGGGGCAGAAAAGGGCAAAACTACGAGTTTATTGCAAAATTAAGGCTTCACAGACTTTGTACCGGGTATGACTCACGGCTGGCAGCAGGAAGTGTTTTTTAACAGTGGATAGGTAGTATGTGATGGCGCCAAAAACCAAAAGCAGATCTGTCTGTCTGATGGACACTGCAAAGTGTTTTATCCCTTTGTACACAGTTAATTTTGCACGATAACGGTTGTCTGTTTGTTGCACCAGGGAACACTTATCTTAATGGGAAGACTTTTATTTTTAGCATTGCACACAGTTCCTTATGTAGTATTTTCTGACGCAGTCTGTGATTTGTTTTTCTGCACAGAGGCTGAACATGGATATGCGTCTGTCCTGCCTCTCAGTCCAGATCACTCAGATAAGAGAAGCAAACAGAAGAACAAGAAGATATCTGCTGGTGGTAATAGGTGAATGCATTACATAACCCATAACTGCCAAAAGGGGTGTGGTTGTGAAGTTTTACATGGCTCAGCTTTGATAAAGCACCCTTTTAAACATGAAAACCTCACACCCACACACAGTGCAGAGCAGCAGCCATTTCCATAAATGTTATTTTAAGATTTTAATGTACTCCCTGTGTCTTTTACTGCAGATCTGTTCACAACGAGCTGGAGAAAAACAGGTAACGAAAGTTGTGTCATATCACGAATCTCACATGATTTATGTTCACAGATGTGTTGATTATTAATAGAAGGCTGAAGGTATTAAAGGATATGCATTATTGTTGTTGTGCTTTGTAGACGGGCTCAGCTGAGACACTGCCTTGAGCAGCTCAAAAAGCAAGTCCCTCTGTCATCTGACTCGATGAGGAACACCACCCTCAACCTGCTGAGACGAGCTCAGCTCCACATAAAGGTAAACAAAGCACCATGGTATTGCTCTTGTTGCCTTTTGGTACCTCTGCAGAGCTCTTTAACAAGAGCTCTGTAAAGGCACATTAACTAACACTGCTTGGTGGCCTCGAATGCTTTTTAGTCCACTGCTCACTTCTCCCTTCCCTTTCAGAAGCTGCAGGAGCAGGATGAGCGTGCGGAGCAGCTGAAGGGCCGCCTGCGCTGGGAGCAGAGGGAGCTGCAGGTACGGTTGGAGCAGCTGCAGAGAGGAACGGAGAGGATGAGGAACGATAGCCAGGGGTCGACCATGTCCTCCGAGAGATCTGACTCTGACAGAGGTAGGTCTCTATAGAACAAGAAGAGGCGGTCTCTAGTCATCTCAGTCTCAGTGATGCTTAGCTTTGCTTGATAACTGCAAGTGTAATTACAACTATGTTTATGAAGTAGACATACTCCATTACTACATTATCAGAGAAAACACAGTTGTGTGCCTAGACTTGAGTCGTAGACTACACCGATATCAAGAACTCTGTGGATAAGAGTGGAAATAGTACATAAAATACAGTACAGGCCAAAACTTTGGACACAACTTCTCATTCAGTGTCTTTTCTTTATTTTTTTATATGACTATTTACATTGTAGATTATCACTGAAGGCATCAAAACTATGAATGAACACATGTAGAATTTTGTACTTCTAAAAAAAGTGTGAAATAACTGAAAACATTTCATATTCTAGTTTCTTTGAAATAGCCACCCTTAGCTCTTGATGACAGAAGTACTTAGTGACTGACTCTGTCAGTCACCAATCATCAAAAAAGCAAAGGGTGGCTACTTTGAGGAATCTAAAATATAATACATGTTTTCAGTTATTTCGCACTTTTTTCTTAAGCACAATTCCACATGTGTTCATTCATAGTTTTGATGCCTTCACTGAGAATCTACAATTTAAATAGTAATGAGAATAAAGAAAATGCATTGCATGAGAAGGTGTGTCCAAACTTTTGTCCTGTACTGTATATTGATTGGGGAAAACAAACTGCCGATATTTTGCGAGCCTAAACTAACATTACTCTCTCATAGCATATCATTGTTGTTTTATTTGATACCACAATGTTATAATTCACTTGAAATCCTTAATTTTAGTTATGGTAAATGGTATCTTATTTATTTTCTGGCATTCTTGCAAATATCTAGTAATGCATGTTGGGCTTCATCTAAGACATATACTGAATTATTGGAAAGTCTAGATAATAGGCTTAAATGTTTCCATTAAAAGCATGTGGGTGCAAGTTCCTGGATAAGACAGAAAAAAAATCAAAGGAGATGTCATCATGAGAGAGAATATTGTGCCGTATTAAAGACATTCATATCACACTGAAGACAGTATTTTAGCTCACTGTGATATGTGACTATTACATTTTTCCTTCTGCTAATTTATTTAATCTTCTGTTGTTGTTGTTTTTTTAATTACAGAGGATGTGGAGGTTGATGTGGAGAGCATCGTGTTTGACTGCATGGACTCTGATGGACTGAGCATTACACACACTGGTTCAGACCACTGTTACTCCAGCATGGACAAAGCCTGGCTATGACGGCAGTAACATACTGTAATGTAATGTCAACAGGTGAACAGTGGGAGGAGAAAACATTCCAAAAATAAGCAAACAGGAGGAGGAGGAGGAGGGAGAAAGATGTTACCGTACAACTGAACATGTTTTTTCTTACAGGAGAAGTAACTTTGGACTTTCTTTTTTCACAATACATCAGACTACAAGCTAAATGATGATGTTATGAACAAGCAGAGTCCATTTGCACTGAAAAGCAGTAAAAATCACTGGGCTGGGATGGATGTACCATATGCATTTATATTTTCTGGCAAGCATTTCTTTGAAAGCCATGACGTCTGTAAATTCGAATGGTTAAACAGCTATGATTATTTTTCTCGAGGAAGTTTTAAATCCAAAAAAGGGCTTTTTATTCAACACTTGTAACTTATTCTTTATTTCAGTATATCTATACTGAATTCTGCCTTAAATCAGATTTTTTTTGTATTCAATACAGCTTTCTTTAGCACTAAGTTCATATTTCAGTTATGTCATGTGTAGCATGCACTTAAACATTTATCTCTGCTATTTTTCTTTGTATTATTGCCTTTTATGTAAGGTCAGCCATGTATTTTGATCTTTTTCCTCTGTTGCACAATACGTCCTCACATTGCACTTGTTTTGTTACTTAAGGATTGTGGGTAAAAAATCAAAACGACACCACAAGCAGAAGTGAACTGGTCATATTTGCACATTTATAACTGGCAACCACGTAACCGTACCAAGTGTTCATTTTGGTAATTTGTACACGATTCAGTCTGTAATTAACTGACGCCTAGTATTTAAGATTCAGTAGTTCATCATGACTGTACACTTCATTGCTTTTGCAGTTTGTCAGAATAAATGTTAATAATGCATGCAACAAAAACAGTCAGGCAGGTATTGTCTACTTGTAATAGATACACAACGCAAGCTTTATTACAAGTATGTATCATACTCATTGCTATATATTTAATAACTGAAGGTGCTTTTTTCTTTACTTTTGTATATGCAAAATGCCTTATTATCTTTAAATATTATGTATGCATTCATCTGTCTCTCCGCCCAGTAATATTATGTAGCATTTTTGTACTGGTGTAAGCTTTTTTTAATTGAATAAATATTTTCTATATTTATCTGATGTTTCTGATTATTTTTGTCAAACATGATGACTTCAAACACTTCTTACCCCTTGTGTGGATGTTACAACACTTTTATTCACCTGTTGAATTTGCGCATCCTGTGCTTGAAGAGGATCTATCACTGCTTTAACATGAGATAGGTAGTTCATTATCAGAAAGAAGGGAGCTGTATAGTTATATATGAATTAAACCTTGAAGTTGTCAGTGATTTTTCCAACTAGCATGCCCTGAGATTCACCCCAAAACCCCTTGGAGGCGATCCTCAGGAACAGAATACTCAGTCAAGCATCTCTGAAAGTTTCCTAATAGAACAAACCATGAGTGTTTTGATAGTGTGAGGACTTTTGGGGGTTTGCAGAACTGAAAGTTTACACTGACAGCTAGTTCGCTAATTCCAGCACTTTATTTCAGCTATTGTTAAATTTTCATTTTGATTTTGGAATTCTCTTTTTATTGAAGCTGCACAAAGCATCAGTCATAGTAAAATCTTTAACTTTATCTTATTAAACCAAGACCAATGTTTTTTAAAGCCAAGAAATATACATGTAAATAAGAGACCTTCCAATAACTGGTACCAGAGAGGGACCTAACTTAGGACATATTGACATTAACTTTACAGTGCTGAACCACAGGGATCTATTACCAGCTGTCTGGTAAGTGGAAATGAGGCCTGAATGGCTGTTAACATTTCCACATAAAAACCCTTAAATGAAAGTAGAAGTAAAACGCGTATTACTTTATGTACTGCTGTGTCTGAAACCAGAACTGATTGATTACGGGGTAAACATCAAAGTGATCTGCTTTATTTTCTCTAGTTTCTCCAACACCTTGCATCTCGATCTTTTGTAATTGTTTTCCATTGTTGCTCATTTCTCTGTCCATTTATCCTCTGTTACATTTGCCTCTTCCTCCCTCAAGAGTATCATTTCCTCTTGGATCTTAGAAAACAAGGTTACAAAATTAACTTCCTGTCCAGGTCTGACAACATATTAACTAATCCTCATTTTGCTTCTGAGAATTGAACGATCATTTTGCCTCTGGTAGTGATAAGGTCCCTGCAAAAATATCTGCAATGTTCAACAAGCTGAATGTTGGTGTAGCAAACAGAGACAGGAAGTCAGTTTAAATTCTTTACATCATGTTTTTTTGACCATCTGATTTTTATTCAATAGAGTAAGAGCACATTGTTGCATTGGATATTTCGTTGTATCCATTTATACATTTAAAGTTGTCCTTTTACACTTTGTTCACACATTGTATAAGTGGGCAAAGACACAGACGGTATCCAGATCTTACCACGCTATGAGTGCTAAATTTGTATTTTCTTTTACATAGCAATGAATGCCAACAATATGGACCCTTTATCAGTCAATGCACTTCAACTTGAAGCAGTCAGACGTGGTAGGATGATTAAGGTGTGGCTGGGTGAGCTGAACAAAACAACAACAGCATAGTGACAAAACATAAAACAGAGGTAAATCAAATCACATGAATTAGCATGAACAGATAATCCTGTGTTAAGCTTATTTTAGCTTCTCAGGCAAGAAGCTGGTCATAATGCCAGTCTATTACAAAACAACAAGATGCACTCAGAGGAACGGAGTAAAAAGCAAACACCGATGGGCACAGCGGTTGAGCAAAGGTCTGAGGAAAGTATGAAGCTTGGCATAGTGCTATGATCGTTTTATGGCACCCAGAGCCATATTCAACCAACCCTTCCTCTATCTCTATCTCTGGTAAACACTGAGATGATGTGGTATCAAAGGTAAAATAAATTCAAAATGAGACAAACAAGGAGGCTGAAAGAGGCTCTTAGACCAGCTCAAGCCTATTTATGGTCCACCCACCGTTTAAGTCAGAAACTTCCTCATAGAGGTGTCTACCCATGACTGGGACAAGTCGGTCTTACCCCCAGTGTTCAGGGGGGTAAATATAAATCTGTACCTGTATCAGTTACAAAAAGTAGGACTTTCACATTTCTCACATCACACATATTGTTTCTTCTGGGCGTGTGAAGCAAGGTCTTTGGCTTTCTCCTTAGCTGCCAGCGCCGTCTCTCTCGCTCGCTCCGTAGCTGTCTCTGCCAGAGTTCTGGATGGTGTCTCACCTATGAAAGTCACAGCATATTCCTTTTAATATCAGCTGATACATTTGTATATTTATACCATTTATGCATATCAATATCACTTATTGTTCAAGGTTTTTTTTTTCACAGCCTTGCTACAACACACCCCTGCAGCCTGAGACACAATGGAGCAACTACAAAGTTTTTTTTCTCGTCTTCAACTCCACTTCTACCGATTCAAATTCAACACCTCAGCAAGTTCATGGTCAACAGGCTGATTTTGGGCCAGATTCCCCCTTTCAACAAGTCAGAAAACTTTTTACCCCCCCCCCCCATCTGCTCCTAAGATGATTGGAGCTGCTTGGTTTGTTTTTGTGACAATTCAACATGTCTGATATGGGGCTGTCATGACATACCGGTATTGACAATAATAGTCTTGGAAAATATGGAAATGTTTAGAATAAGTGTATGTTAATCTGGTCTTCACAGTAGGGGGTTAAGTCCTCCCTTCAGTTTGGGAAAAAATAAAGTATTTGTTGAGGTGTGACGCAGAACCACAGTTGAGAAGAGACAGTGAGTTTTGGTTTCATCAGGAATTTGGTGACATGGGAAAAACGTAACTTTGAACTTGTAAACTAGTAGGAGAAATGGATGATCAATTCTCCTACTAGTTTACAAGTCTAGTGTATTTATCAGCAAAGATTAAAACGTGACATGTCACTCCACTCTCGTCTTTGACTTTTTCCTACATTTTCTTCAAACACTGCATTACTATTAATGTGGTGAAGTTCGATATCATGACGGAACTACTTCAGTATTTATGATCAGATATCATGTTGTGGGGGGGGGGGGGACCCTGAGGACAGCCATGCACACACTTGGAACTCAGAAACTTCAGACTTACATCAACTCACACATGGCAACAACAAAAGTGTTTCCATAATGTATCTGTAAAACATCAAACTGAGCAGAAACTCTGACTGCAAATGAATATAGCAGGTAACTAAGCAGCTAGAAACCATCCTGCTTTCCACCATGAGTGTTTGCTGTAATTTCATGTCTTGACTGTAAGAAATTTTCACATGTCAAAGAATCTGCTAGAGTGTGGTGTGCTGTGGTGGCCGTGATGCGCACTATGCACTTTATGGGATATTCACGTTTTCAAGATCTGTAAAGATTTGAAAAAGCTTTCACTGTGGGCCAGGTTTTGGCTGGAAAGCCAGTATCATCTCTATTCACAGCTGATACTTTAACTCGTCTCTATTATTGGTCAGCAAGAAGGTTAGAAATAAAATGTATTGACCAGACGTACTGATGACAGCCTTATGGACCACTTACCTTGCATTTTGGCCAGGACGTACTCAAAACCCTTCATGGTCTTTGTAACACTGGTCTTGAACCTCGCAAGGCCAAATTCCTGGAAAGTGAAAAGACAAAGTTTTGTGTTGTTGACAACCTGTGACTCATGTTGCTATATATTCATCAACATGTGTTCTCACAATGTACGCTTGGTGGCAATAAAAGCTCCCTCACATCTGTCATAAATCATTCAGTTAGATCTCTTCAATCTCGCAGCTGTTGCATCTTAACACTTTGTGTTATGTTTCTAACTCCAGAATGAAAGTCTCCCTTTCCCTGGGCTGCTACAGTGTTTCCCTCCTCTTCACTCTACTGACCTGAATAGCTCTAGTGAGTCCGTATACATTGGAAGAGATCCAGGCTTCTCTTTTTATCTCTGTCCAGCTGCCATTCTCAGGGTTAATTCTGTACTGACAGCGCTCTTCCACAGACTGGGACAGAGAGGGAAAGATAAACACGGTGACATGAGGCAGTGTTGTTACTCAAAGCATTGCTATGAATGTATGGAGGAAAGCTTAGAGGTACCATGAGGCGCGCGTGGCTGATGTTCCATGTCAGCGTGGTCATGGTCCTTTTCTGAGGGTCCACGACGGAGTCCTCGATGATGTACGCCGAGCTGGCCATGTGTTTGGGAAGGTACCGCTCCATCCAGCGAGGCGCTCGGCTAGTTTTGGTCAACAGGCGTCTGGAAATGAGGCAGTTGGCAGGAGTAACCTCCCGAAAAATGATGTCCTCCGTTAAAACATGGTTGCTGTAGGGGAGAGGGGAAGTTATGGACAGGATTACACAAAAAATAAGGTTTGCAACTTGTGTTTTTTTTTGCCCAGTAAAATACTGCAGTTTGTGCTTTACGAAGGAATCTTCTTCACTGAAATGATATTGCTCCAAAAAGAGCAAAGACAGTGGAGCATTTGCATCAAAATGAACTTCAAGCACTATTGTTGTGGTATTCATTGAAAACTGAACAGCCCCTCTATAAGAGTTATTACCAGGGGCTAAATAGGATCTTCTTGCAGTGGATTGTTTATTTTTTATATGCAATTATTAAGCTTTCTGATTACAATTCTGACTAAACTGTTTTGGTTGCTTGAACGTCAGAGCCTTCAGAGAGCTTCTGAAGCAGCTCAGCAACATATAACCCCCTGATCTGACAGTCAGGCAGTAAAGTGTGATATGTGGCAAGGTACAGAAACCACTGTGTCAGAGACAGGCAGGTTAAATAAGTTCATGTCTCTGGGTTACTGTACCCTCACCTTTATATAAGGTTATTAACAGTCCTGATTGCAACGCTGAAAACTGCACTAGCATGCAAAATAGCCAACAGTGACTCGCAGCCTTATCTTATCAATTACGTCATAGGCTGGATATCACTGCGGCTTGACCAACAATAAAGCTGTTAAATGTGGGCTTGTTTCACCTTTGCTAATAGCTGGAACAGTATGTGGTGGAAAGGAACTAGCTTTTAGGCCCTGTGTTGATGAGTGACCTGTTGAGGGTGTAGCCCACCACTCACCCAAACTGGAATCTACTCCATTACCCCCAAGATCCTCAAAACTACCGTCTCTGTGCTAACGCCCTTCTTTCTAAAGGTCATAATTGTCTTTTTTAAGTTTCTTTAGGGGATGAAAGTAGTCAGCATTGTTTATCCTTTCCTGTAAATTTCACTTTTATAAATCTATAGACACACAGATATATGTGAAGAAAAAACAAGTCAGGTTACAGATTATTCAAAATCTGCCCAATATTGCAACTGATCAGACTGAGGAACTGTGACCAGTTGGGTTTTAGCACACTTTAAACATAACTGATGCTTTTCATGTTCAGAGCAGGGAGTATTCATACCTTGTTATGCTGTATTGTTATTTCATTAAGCCCAGACACAACAAATCTTAAAGGGATATTCCGGCACAAAATTAATTTAGGGTCAAACACACCGTAACACCGAGTTAGACACCCCCTCGAGAGATGAATGTTGCAGACTGCTTGCTTCTCTAGTTATACCAACTTTAGTAACTATTGCAGGATAATTTGTTTATCATTTCCTTGAAGTAATAATCATCATATTAATCATTTTGCACTGCAGACGCAGTAGTTCTTCTGCCTTAGCATCTCGGTCTGATTGCATTTCCATGAAGAAATTATCATAAATGTTCTTCCTTGAACTGCATCACCCCGTTGTAGTCCGTAATGGACTGGCCTGTCTCGCTACAAACAAGCAGCTGCTGGAAGAGAGTAGGTGAGTTGTGTTTAGTCTCTTTGCTAAAGAAATCAGGCAAAGTTAAAAAGATGTTTGGTGGCTAGTGCTGTGGTGAGGACCCTGTATGTACTGTTGATGAAGTTAGGTGCTGTTCTGAGCATTATTTGTGGCTATAGAGCGGCGTTTTGGTTGAGGTTTGTTTATGGCTCCTCAGACCGCTGTGTATTGCTATTCTGCGGTCATTACTAAAGTTGGTATAACAAGAGAAGCAAGCGGTCGGCAACATTCATCTCTCAACGGGGGTGTCTAACTCAGTGTTACGGTGTGTTTGACCCTAAATTAATTTTATGCCAGAATATCCCTTTAAATTAAATCTCTCTCTAATTCTGTCAGAAGTTACCTTCTTCAATCCGCCTGCCTCATTAGTATGAAAACTAGCTGTCTAAAAAATGTTGTGAAACAAAAGCACAACACTGAAGCCTGCAAGTATCACACACATTCTGATACACTGAATCTGTGCCAACACTTCCCTTTCCCATCACACTAATACTGAGAGGTCAACCAAACATGCAATGGCCAAGCATGGAAACGTGTGAAGAGATTTATTTAGATAGTAAACATTCATACAGATTAAAATGATAAAAGTCCAAACAGAAGAATTACATCAGATGTTAAAATCATAACTAAAACAAGAATTATGATGACATTACATTTCCAATTACAATAGACACCAATAAAGGCCAAGATAAATGTACTAGTAATCAAAATCTCATTGGCATGTATTGCATGTTGTCACAGCGGAGTCTGGGTGTTCTGTTTCTCATTACAGTGAGTCTGGGTCATTAGATATCAGTATACCTTCTTTTTAAACACATGTTTACTGTTTAACCTTGTAATAACAGATGGAAGACTATTCCATATTTTCATACCTCTGAACATGACAGTGTGCTGTCTAGAATTAGTGTTGGTGAGTGGAAATGTGAAATACCCATTTGATGCGTGCCTTGTGTTGAAATTGTGACCATTATGACTGAACAGCAATTGATTAAGGGTCAATGACGTGACGCCTAAATATTCTGTCCGGCTCTATTTTTTTTAAGTTAAAAAAGGTTTAAATGCACAAAAATATACTTTCTATATGTAGTATCTCTCTCATATAGATGTAGTCACTTCAACTTTTCAAAAATCAGGTCTTATTTGTAATTGTTCTGAACTTCAAAGTGTCAAAATATCACGTGGTGCGACCACAAATAACATTAATTGTCTTAAATACAAACTAAAATATCTAATTTCTGTAACTGAAACATTAATACCTGATACAATATGCTTAAGTAAAAGGTAGTTTTAAAACATTTTTTATTAGTATTATGCAAGTTAAAGAAAATTTAATGCAATTTAAAGAAAAAATTAGTCTTGTAACTACATTTAATTTTGTGACTGACATTATAGAGCTGAAATGTGAGATCATTATTGCTAAAAACTCAAATGAAATGCAAACACTTTGTTTCTATCCACTTGATATTACTGACAATTTGTAAAAAACCTATTAAGTGTATTAGAAAAAATGTAATAATTTTGAGATAAATGATGGTCGCACCACATGACATTTTTAAGGCCACGGGCAATTCATCTATATGAAAAAACACTAAAATTGCCTAATTTAAAAATTTAACATTAATTTTAGTATAAACAACATCCTTAGTGTTTGAACTTTTGCAAAATAAATTCTTGTTTTTGCTATTTTAAAATTGGCATGTTTAAAAACCTTATACGTCATTGACCCTTAAACAAAATATTTGGCCTTTTATACACTAAAATTTCTTTTGAAGAAGGTAAGCAGAGACACAGTAATCCTCTCTTTCACCAATGACCAGCGTTATGTCATGTGCAGATAAGAGATTAAATTTGTCCTCACCTGTAAGGGTTGGGGTACCGCTGCCAGAAAGCAATACAAACTTGGTCCCAGGTGCTTTTGAGCAAACCTGCGCAGCAATAGTACTTCACCATTTCTCTGTGCTTTCACACTGGCTCTACCCTGCAGAAAAAAACAGAAAAAAAGAAGTCAGTCAACTAGTAACTTTCAAGTGCAGGACAATGGTTAACAGACTGTTTGCTCACTGCATAGAACAGAGGTGGAAAAAGCACTAAAATATTCCATTCTAGTAAGAGTACTTGGATTACATGCAACATAAGGAGAAGTGAAACTATGCCTCACAGATCTGTCTTTGAGTCAGATATGTCACATACTCTATTCTTGTCCTCTTTAGACCTTTGGCTGTAAATCATGAGGGTCCACTCAAACCCTGGCTACTCATATGCAAAGAGTGCAGAATGTACCAGATTTCTGAGAGACAAGGAGCTAAAGCTTCTGACAACGACCAAAATTACTAGTAAAACGAATATAAATGAGTTACATACATTATTAAGCATTCATCCGTCATATAGTTAGTCAAGAAAGGTGCCTTCACCAACGACTGGACACTACTTCCCGAATCTTCCAGCTAACTTGAAGGCTATATGACAGCTGTCAAACAGATAAAGAGCATTTTTACCAACGTCAAGTCCTGCTTTTACTCTTTAGGTATGGTTACAGAAAGGCTAATAAGCTGAGACTTGCTGACAACCATTTAAACAGTGAGTAATTCCTAATAAAAGTAAAGGTCTTCTTGTCACGTCCGCACTCCTTAGCTTCCTCGTTAGCATGAGTTAGCTTAGCATGTAGCCAACCCTGTGAATGAATGGCCCGGTGTGACCCAGGAGCTCCTCTGACCCACATTCAAATAAAAGACGAGCAAAATCCTTTTAAAGACAGAAAAGTGTACCTGTGTGTCGATGACATTCAAAGAATAAGTCTCTGCATCTTGTTATCCTGTCGGGATGAACTTCAGCCATGCGTCAAATCATGTCAAAAGCGAGTCGGTCGGACTAGAGAGAAGGTCAAACATTGCGTCATATCCGGAGGGCGGGGAACTTGCGATATCTCTTTTGAACACTAGAGGGCAGCAGATTACTATGCAAAACCAAGCACAGGTCTGAACTTGACCTGGTTATGAAACCTTCTAGTACTGTGAAATGTTGCTGATACTTCTCACAGTACAGTCTATTTGTCTCTTTAAAGAAAACCTCTTACTTTGATGTAGTCTGAGGTTGTTTAATATTGTTCTCTTAGGAATGCCATCATGAAAGCTTCAGCTTCGGGGTCATCAAATCTTTGAAATAATTCCCGTTGGAACACATTTTTCACACACTAGCTGTAAGATCTGATGCCAAGAGGCCTAATTTTAATGTTATCCTGCTGGTAGTCCTGATAAAGGCTTATGGCTTCTAAAATAAACTATACCACATAAAGGAATATATGCAGAGCCAGAAAAACATCAAACGTGGGAGTTAGGAACCAGTAACATTAACCATATTCACATATCATCTGCTGTGAAACAAATCACACTGTGTAGGCCACTTGTTCATTTAATGCTTTATTGGATGGTATTTGGAATCATGGGTTCATTTTGAGTTTTGTTCAAATGGAGTCTGAAAGTTTGTATCATTTAAATGAACTTGAGTTTTATGAAATGCATTGTCTGTATATCTTTATGTATCGGTCTCCCCTTCATTGACTGGGTTGTGCAGTTTATCTTGTATTTTCAGTGTGGAAGGTGAACTTCTAACCTAAAAGTTTGTTGACTGGTCTTGGTATAGTGTTGGTGTTTTTCATGCCTTGTGTCATGTGTCACATTTTCTTTTATTGTGCTTACATACAGATTACAACACACACTTACCTTGCTTCTCTTCTAATTAGATGCATTTATTTTGGCTCCCCACAAGCTTGTTTATTTAACTAGGAGGGAAAAAAAAAATCATAATTCCTCCAGATGGTCTCAACAACAACAGGAGATATGTGCAAAAAAGACCCTGGAGTTTGCCCAGAGGCACAGTTGTGCAGAAATGTTCATCTGTTTGTAAGTAAAAGTCGTGAAAAAAGACCACATCAGCAGCTGTACAAATACATGTTTTGATTACCTTTTAACTGCCGTTTCTTTTACATGTCCTCAAAGCAGCTTGATTCATACTGCTATGAAGACATCAAGAATCTCCTGCTCTTTCTTTACAATCTTCAGTCGTTTTCAATCCCATTCCTTCAGACACAGAGGCCTGCAGCTCTGTGTAATGTTGAACAGCTGGCTGTCAGGTAAAAGCAATTAATTTCCTGCATGGAAAGAAAACCATGGATAGCCTCTTCTGGATTCCTTGGATGAGGTCTAAATGGATAAACCCAAAAGCCAGTATTTGGAATAATCAAGCAAAAATCGTCCAAATGCTTAGGACAGCCAACAAAGAGGAAAATGAGTGTGAAAAATTAAATTTCATCACAGTCATATTGATTTCTCTCTTCCCTTCATGATGTTTTTTTTCACATATATAGCCAAAGATAAGAGACGTATGCAACAGAGTGCATAAACTGGACGTAACAAGAATTCAGCAGTTACAGGAAACACATTTTACAGTTTACCAAGTTAAATAACACCATAGTAAACATTTAAAACACATATCTGAATAGGTTTGATAAGTGCTTTTTCACAAGTACCATTTACATAGGAAAGACGGGTCATACAGAAAACAATGTGCATGCAAAAACGCTCCAGTGACAAAGATACTCAGGCTCAGACCATTCAAGTCAAAAGGCTACTTTTGAAACCTCAAGCACCACAAACTTTAGGTGCTTTCGACGTGTTCAGTCACAAACTGGCTTTTCATTCACGTTAATCTCACACAGCAGTCGGAGGATGTCCGCCATTGCGACCATTCAGAGTCAGCCCTCTTGTTGAGCGAGTCCTGAATGACCCGTCAGGGTGGAAAGAATCCGGCTTATCCTCACAGCGGAAGACCATGAGGAAGCCAGTCCTGTAGTTTTTATTCATCCACCCGTACAAGAGAGGGTTGGCAAAAGTTGAGCACATGGCTATGATGTGAAACACTGTGTATATCAGTTTGTACTCCTTGAGCCTGAGCGCCAGATCCAGGTCACTGGCCAGCTGAAACACATGGAACGGCAGCCAGCAGACTGCGAACACCACCACCACCAGCGCCAGCATCTTGGTGGTCTTTTTACGACGGCTGATGCTGTCATTGCGGCTGGACGGGCTGACGTGGTTCTTCAGTTTGACCCAGATGCAGATGTAGGCATAGCTGATGATGGCCAAGGGGATAATGTATTGAAGGAGCAACATGGACAGGCTGTAGATGACCCCGTCTCTGCTTGTACCATGGGGCCACTTCTCCGAACAAACAGTGAAATCCATGTTAATAGACAGGATCTGCTCATGGCGGTACTCTCTGAAAATGGCCAGAGGTGCTGCCAGGATAGCAGACATGGTCCAAGTGAAGGCCATGATGAGGAAACTGGAATGCCATGTCAGACGTCGACCAAGGTGGAAGACGATGCAGCGGTAACGCTCCAGAGCGATCACTGTCAGAGTGAGGATGGATACATGCACGCTCAAGGCCTGAGCAAAGGGAACCATGTGGCACAACAAGGCCCCGAACTTCCACTCATCCAGCAGAGTGTAAACCAGCGTGAAGGGCAGGCAGAGAGTGTTCACCAAGAGATCTGCCAGGGCCAGGTTGGCAATAAAGAAGTTGGTGACAGTCCTCATGTTTTTGTAGCGAATAATCATGTAGATGACAAGAGAATTCCCCAGTAACCCCAGCAGGATGATCAGAGAATAGGCTGTGATTAAAGTGATCTGGACTCCAAGGTGCTTGGTGATGTCAGTGTGGAAACCAGGTGTGTGAAAATCCATGCTTTTGTTGAGAAGACTCAGGGGTTCTGCTTCACCCTCCTCCCCTTCACTTGTGCTGTTGGACATGTCTGGTGGGCTCATTTTAAAGGAAGATGGTAGCTCCAGGCCGAGCCAACACCTTAAGAGAGAAAAAACGTGAAATAAATTCCTTTTCTGACATAAACCAGGCGGAACAGTGATTTTATCAAAGCGTGAAAGGAAACTGTAAAGGTTTTCACTCAGAACAGCACTCGCGCTGGAGGTGTTTATTCATTACCTCTGATAAAACCCCTGATCTGAATTCATTGTCACTGCCGACTTCACTGTCAGGTTCAAATAGTGTCACCACAGGAGGGTGTTTCTTTGAGTATACCTCGCTTTACATCTGTCCTCAAACACACAGTGTGACTTTATGGTGCATGATCCCTCACTGGCTCCACTAGTAAAAGCTGTCACTTGTATACGCTTGAATGCATGACCAAGCTGGAAGTTAGTTGCTGCTGGGGAGTGAACCCTGGGTCTCTGGGTCTGAATATCTTCTTGCTCATTTTTTTCTTCTTTTTAAAGAAAAAAGCTGTTCACAATCATCCTTTAAATGTAAAAACAAAGTTGCATGATACAAATTTTCTAGTTTTTTCTTGTGGCACAAAAAAGTGCAAAAGCCTCTCACTAAACCTAAATGCTAATGTAATCCGTCCGGAAACAACATACAATGCAACCATTTTACTATTCTATTCACATTACCTGGAACTGGGGGCGTGCAATGTGAATGTTATACTGTTATCACAGACACTTAGTGTTTAATATGAGAAATTAAACAGTGCCATCAAGGAGATGAAAGAATTCTCAAATGAAAGCAGCCTCATTATTAGAACAATTGAGCAAGATTGCATTGAGGAAAAGAGGATCCTGACAAGCTAAGAAGATAAAAGGGATGCATTTTGGTAACAGACTGTAATCTATAGAAAATCTGCTCTTTTTGCACACAATCCTAATCCTCTGCAATGCCAAACATCTTAGATAAAAACCTCAATGTTTCCACCTAGTATTATTTACTGTTTACTGAGAATATATTCAGCCTTGGTGAAACTGTTCACTTGGTTGCATTAGTTCTGCATTTTGTACCTGCAGTTTCTCATGAACAGCTTTGCCATTATAACGACTGTTCAAAGCTGCCTCATTAGAGCTGGAGACCACTCACATTCACAGTCTGCACCTCGTACAAAGGCAATAGCATGAAACATGTCTTATTCTTGCTAGAATGATCAATGCTGGAACATGTTGCACAAGCCAAGAAGAAACTGTCTATTTTCAAGGTGCTCTCTGATATTCATTATCATGTTATTTCTATCAATTTACCTGTGAGGGGCTGTGCGCTCCTGCTGAATACGAGGGGAACAATTTGTGGCTTCACGTTTAAAATGACTGTTAATGTTTGAATCTTATGTAACAGCTAGGGCTCGGCCACCTTATTAAACAGATGAATGCTAATTAAATTAAGTGACACTAGACTCGGCCAGGGGCTTTTATCAAATCTGTAACGACTCTGGGTCTAAAGAACTTCATTTGTGGGTGCAATAAGAACTCTGAAGTTTTCTTTTTCTTTCTTGGATGACTTTGACTTTGCACACAATTTTAAGGTGCCTATATGTCCCTGAAGTTTTCAGAGTCTTGAGATAAACACGACAGCATCCAGGTAGAGGTCATTTCTTTGATGACACTATTGGAAATATGCAGCCAGTTTTGTTTCTGACTTTGGTTTAGTGATTGCTGTTTTTCCCCATCATTTAACTCTTTTGGAATGGTAAATAGGGACTCTGTAAATTTGCTGCGTTGCAATACCTATCTTTGACAGTATTCATGTTGCTCTCTTTCTTTAATTTACTTCAAACGACAATCCTCGGAAATGTGTGTGTCTGTTAATGTTGACAGGATAAAAACTCTGGGTTCTTTAAGTAAACTATGAGAGGAGGATAAACATCAGGTGGATAGATCATGTTCAAACGTGAACATGTACGACTATAAAGGTAAAGGAGCATTGCAATCTGGTCAGTAACAACAAGTGTTACACAGCCTTGAAACCAAAGGTGCGCACAGCCTGCCTGCTCCCTCTGCCACAGGAGCAACCCTCTACACAGCAGCACACGGCCGTGGATTTGCCAGGCTGACTACAGGCGACATGTGCACTCCACAAAGCATCAGTAATTTGTCAAAGTACCATTTTCTGATCAGCGGAGGTAATCCGTGACTTGAGACAGGCTTGTGCCAGCAAGCAATCTGTCACTATACACCCGCCGGAGCAAGACGCCACTATACAACCGTGTTGTTAAGAACACTATGCGCCGTCTAATTAAAATAAGAAACATTTCCTCCAATTGAATATGCACTGATGTTTCGTTTGAGCGTAGTTTAGCCTCGTTTAATTAACTTAGAGAACAGCGCGCGTTCAATTATCTCCAAACAAGCTCTCCAAGCCCACCCAGCCGACTCGACAGGTGCAAATCGTCAGTCCCCGACTCATATACACTCTTATCCTTCCTATTTTGTTCTTATTCTTTTGTTTCCTTCATTTCCAAATTACGCACATATAAAGGTTTTGATGACCAGCACAAGTTACGCAGCAACAACAGAACAGAAAAATCTAAATCGTTACATTTCTTCGTCACCGAACTGTTCATGAAAGCTATCAGAATGATCTCGGACTCACCTTTTTCCACTATATCTCCTTTTGCAAACGAGTCTTCACTCGAGTGTGGTATGAAACGAGGGGGAAAATCCCGAAGCTCCTCCCAAGCTGGAGCGCCCAGTGCGCATCTTGTGGCTTGACTGTGCGTTCCCGTGGCAGCCCCAACGCGTCCACTTCAGTGCCAGGGACTGTCAGTGGAGAACTGCGCAGGAAGTGCGCTCTGTACACGAGACATGTGTAGCAGAGGGATCGAAGTTATAACATTTCCGATAGGCTACATTTAAGAGTCTATCGTGAAAAATGTCACATAAGGTGCAAACGCAGAATTACGTCACCTTGTCTATTTATCTTCATTTATTATTCTCTTCATTTCCAGGTACACCTGTCTCTTTGACGTCCATCTTCTCAGTCATGTGCGCAGTTTTGGTTGAACTTTGGAACAACATAGGACTGTAAACCAAATCCTCATATATTGCTTTATTCGAGGCTCCACATCAAGTGATGTGATTCCAGCAATCAAATGAGCAGCAACAAAGGCGAGTCATAGATACAAGTTGATATTGTTGTGCAGCAGCATGAAACTGCTGCCAGATTTAGCTGATTCACTGTGAAGACAATGAAGACACAAATCTCTTGCAAGCTCATTTCTCTGAGCTCCCGTGACTTCCTAAAATAGATCAAAGTTTGAGCTGAATGGGTTTGTCAAGCTGCAAACAAACACATTCAAGTTTAAGGAGCCAAATCACACTCAGAAATATCTTACTGAGCAGTGATACATCTGAGCAGGAGTTGATTTGCACTTTCAATAAAGATACTCCTTTCACCTGAAGAAATTCTCTTGAAGGGTTTTAGTTGTCTTATTGAGTGTCTCCAGTCTTTTGTTTTCACGCACAGTGGTGGAGAGGTTTGCTTAAAAGATAAGTGGCAGTGATCAATAAATTCCTCAAGGTTAATTTGATGTTTTACTTCCAAAGTACTGACTCAGTGGTTTCCAACGTTACAACTAAATAGATAAACAAACTGGAAAAAGTGTGATCCAAAAGTTACCTTGAAAAAAACATTTATTGTGTGGGGCACAATAAAATCCCATGTACTGGCAGCAGCTCTGTCTTGGCAGGTATTATGACCATGACTTTTTTGTGGTAGTTTAACCAAGGATGTGTGAATCTCTTCATCTGAAACTCACTAAATGGGCTGTGGCCATGGACTGTATGAATGTAGCTCTTGTCACATTCTGACAATATGGTCTTACATACAGAACAGGAGGCCATAGCTTTGTGAACAACCCAGTGCCAGTAAGAGCTGCCATTCACTATTCAAGCTCAGCTTTATCATTCTGGGAGCACTGTCATGTTAGATTCATGAGTTCTTTTGTTGTGGTCTAATGTGATGATGAAATGATAATTGCTGTGCTAATTGAGATTACCTGTATTGATCAAGGAGACCGGCCCACCTCCTCAATTTATCCCTTCAATAAGGAGAGCTGTTTCCTTGGCTCCACGGGCACCAGCTTATTCTGCAGTCAAGGATGGCACTTCTTCCTGCATGACTTGCATGTTTAAATGATAAAGGATTTCTGTCCTTGTCACAAACTTGTGTATTTGCCAGTAAGTTTTGTAAAGGACTGTGGCCGTGACTGAAAACGCTATTTTCTATATTGTTTAAAATCTAACTGAAAAAAAAATGTTGCCAAGTTATTTTTGGTAATAATAGTTATTTTTGGTAATAATTATAAATTTGGCTCTTAAAATGTGTGGCCAATGAACCTGTATATAACACAGTTGTGGACATATAATCATGAGCCATTGAAAAGCGGAGGTGCAGATGATTGAACTTATGAAAGGATGGATGTACGGATGGATGATTTTTATGTACAGTTAATAAACAGAAATGAATCCACTGACATACATATTTTAAAAGATACAGTAACTCAGCCAAACACTCAAACCAGGGGTCTCAATCTTCGTCTGGCTAATTATTGGTCCTGTCATCTTAAAGGAGAGCCACATCAAAGTTAAAGTACACGAAAGCAAAATATAACTGTAAATGTGTTTTATTTTCTACACTGTTATTCTTGGTTATACTGCATTTGTAATTAAACTCAACATAAAGTACCGTACAACTTTCTTAAAGCTTTTTGCTCCTAATTGACTTTATTTTTCCTTCAGAAAGAGAGAAATCCTTGTTGCTAGGACAAAGTTAGCCTTTGACTTTTGCTGTTATTTAAGTTATATTTCAATGTTATTGTGTTTTTGATTCAATTTTAGATGATGGGGTAGTTTAATGGATATGAAAAACTAAAATAAACATGTAACTTCTAAATTAAACAAGGAAAAAAATTGGGGGCCAGGTGAAAAGTGGGGAGGGACAGGGGGTAGGGAGCAGAGGGCTGAAAACAGTCCTTGTGCCAGCAGTTCATAAGAATAAGAGTAATAAGAAGAAGAACTTTATTTATCCCCGAAGCAAAATTTAATTGTCTGTAGTGAAAGTCATCTACAATTCATGGAAGAATTGTAAATTATAAAGTTCATGCATTCATTTCAATATGAAATAGGTTTATCCTAGCCTAATCTATATGAATGCCTTATGTACAATTGTATGTCTGTATTAGTACTTTTTCCAGAGTACGACTCCATCAATTTGTCTTAAAACTCTTGAGATTTTCAACTGTAGTTTATACTTGTGGATCTATTTACCTGTGCCTACAGGAATCCACACTTCAACAGTAATCTTTGAATGACTCCTCTCACTGTGTATTTATGGTCCATTGCTCTCCATTTTAGTGTTGTTTATGTTAAACGTCTGAGAGAAATTGCCCCATTGATAGATGATATAAGGATTTGGGTACAGATGTAATCAGGTTTTTCCAACCTGTCTGTTTTTCTGTATGTGAAGGCCATGCCATCTTATACCTCCTTTTGCTTTCTTTCACATGAGGTGGAATCTAAAGTCTAATACAGATCACGGCCTTAACTTCTTCAGTGCTAAAAAACTATCCATCCAGGGGATAAACAGCGTGTAAAGTCTAATTGGATCCCAAGGGTGAACATTCATTGGATTTTCCATCATAGCATCTGGTGTGCATTTTTTATTCTAAGAGACACATATTCAATTTGTTGTATAAGTATGAAACAGAGGGTGAAGTTAAGGAAGAATAGATACACATCATTGATTGTATCCAGAACTGTTGTTCAACCATGCAGTGTAAAGGTATTTAGACTCTAAGGTTAGGATGTAGCCTATTCACTTTGCCAATTAGGATGTTATTTGCCACTTTGTTCCATGAACCAGTGAAAGCCATGAATATTATTAAACCCTTAAATTCAGAAAGATTTACCTCAAAGTCTGTGTTGCAACATGGACCTGCTGTTCAAAAACCAAAGCATTTATTGATAGGAAGTGTTACATGCTGTGCTGCCTTGTTCGGCGCTGCATTTTCTTAAACAAAATTGGTGTTTTGCAAGTTGTTTTGTGCAAATGCAAAAAAAAAAATGGCTGGATTATAATTTTAAGTCACCAAAGGAAGAAATTTAGGAGGCAGTTTCTCCATCAAAAATCTCAAACTGTTAAAGGCACAACAGTCAAACCACCATGCATGTGTAGTTCAGAAGATCCAAATAGAACTTGGTGAGTAGTGGATAGAAAGAAAAATGTCATCTCACCATTTAACATAGTTTGCCAACGTTATGGCCTGATTGACAAAAAATGACTTTAAAGAGGTTTTTTTTTTTTCTTCAACTTTTAGTGTACTATTATTTTGACCATAAGAAGACATATTATAAGAAGTGACTAGTTCTGCAACTCTACAGTAGTCTGGAAATGTACCTTTGTTTTAACCCTAGAACACTATCACCGGGTGATTTTCACCCGACCAAACATGTTTACGTGGTTTTCATTATGTTGTGTTTGTCTGAGTATCATGGGTCCCTGGATAGCTTCAGCGTTGCCTTTGACGTCTTTGAAGGCATATTTGTTTCCCTGATCAAAAACCTGCTTTTTCCTACAGACACGTGTTCTGGTGATTTTCACCTGGCAATGGAGATAGAGGGTAAAGTAGGTTTAGGTGGATTTGATAGCTGCATGTAGGCGAATAAGGTAAGTAAGAGTGGTCCTGGAATTTGCATGCTATCTTTATTAAGCACAGTGGTTATGAATAACTATCACAAAGTAGTGGTTTTAAAGGGAATTCATGTGGTGATGAGAAATATTTTAGTCAGCTGGTCATTTTTACTCACTCAAAATCTGCCATATTTTAGTTCTCTCTCCTGCAGCTGTGATTGTGCCAGGGACACTGAGTCTTCACCAGGGAAGACTCACATGCCCCAGGGATGGGTGGAAAAGAAACTAAGTTTACAATATATTAACATTTTTTTTAGGAATTTTTTGTTCATGAATGCCTCATTTCAATTATTTTGTTGCATTTTTATATGGCCCCCTCATAGCACCTTTTCTCCTCCCTTTGGACATAGCACAGTTAAAAATAAAAGAAAACTACTTTAATTGTCATGTATTGTCCTATTTTGTTATATTTTGATGACAAGTAAACAACAGGTAAGGAGGGAAGAAGCGCTCGCTCACATGTAGCGGTCTGCTTTGAAATATATAGACCAATCAGAGGGCCGCTTAGTGCCGCACATGCGTAGTAGAGCTGTACGTCTTGTTCCCAAACAGCAGCCGAGGAGGGATCAGAGAGGAGATGGAGGGACTTTGAAGTATTTGACCACATAATTCTCGGAACAACACACACCGTAAGTTCACCAAAGTGATACAGTAAGGTTAATTGTTGTTAGTGTGTTAAAGATCTAAATTTGTGTCGCTTAAAATGTCGTTTCCTGGCTGCTATCCTCAGCTAAACGCTAGCTGGCTGGCTGAAACCAAAGCAAACATCTGACCAAGCATTGCTTTGACAATGCAAATCACAAGCTAGCTTATAGAGTCCCGTGATAGAGCACCTGATTTCTGTTCCTGTAACCCCGATTAACATTTACCCTTGAACTGGCTGTCGTTTACAGTTGAAGTAGACGAATACTGAAGAGCAAACAGAGCTGTTTTGTATATATTTTTCTTTTCCAGTGTTGGACTTTAGATGGGATGGGCACGGACCACTGTGCAGGATACAAGTAGTGGACAATGATTAACTTACAATAGTCCTGAACGAGAAGAGTTTGTTAACTTTTTTTTCACCTGTATAGAACAACCTGTGCCTGCATGCTGTCCCCTGAAAGGCAGTGTTTATACCTCGCCGTCTCTCTCTGCCTCCAGGCTTTTGCTTTCACTTCCTTTGCGTGGACACACTTTGGAGAGGAAACTCCCCTTCACCATGGCTGCTGCTGCTAATGTCGCCACATCTTCCAAAGGCAGCCTCAAGGAGGATTTGACATGTGCCATCTGCTGCGACCTCTTCCGGGACCCTGTCATGTTGGCCTGCATGCACCACTTTTGCAAACCCTGCATCTCCAGGTACTGGAGAGGAACTCAGGGACCTGTCACCTGTCCACAGTGTCGCAAGGAGTTCAGCTGCAAGCAGTTTCAAACCAACTACCTTGTGACAGCCATGGTGGAGAAAGTGAGAGCCACCACCTCGGACACATACCTCAAGAACCTAGAGGTGAGCTCAAGCCTCGAACCGATTTTAACTCTAGTCTTTGTCATCTGTAAAGCACTTTTAAGGGTTAACAAGGTATGAGTTATACTGTTAGATTCTTCAACACAATTTGTATGTACTTTTCAGTACAAGTGAATACAGGTGCTCATGAACTGTAGTCACACCCTCAGCATGTCTCACTTGAATAGCTCAGGAGAAAAATACACCCTCCACTCCCTTTTATAATCTTTTGTTTGACAGGATTTATGACTAACCGCAGCATTCGACTCAGTAAACACTGTCAAAATACTGGAAGAAAAATGCTGCCTGTTTATATTCATATGGATCCATCTAATCTTCCTGTCAATTATCTTTAATAATAATAATAATAATAACACTAATGATACATTTTATTTATGCGCCTTTCTAAACACCCAATGACACTGTCCAAATCAGATAAAAGCAAACAGTGAAAAAGCAAGTAAGATGTAACAGTTTGTCACTATTATTTTTTTGTAACAGTATGCCATCCTCTGTAAGGAGTAGGACTTGAGGATTATATGATCGTGATCGATGATCGGGATAAATTTCAGTTCGATCACGGTGATCAGCTGTGAGCATATTTACTCGATCAAACATGGCGGAAATGTGCGTCACAACAGCCAATCGGAGTCGATCCTGCTCACTTCTGTAAGTTGCCGGAGAAGTAAACAGAATGACCGAACGAGAAGCTAAATGTGGAGCTGAGGGCAGCAAAATAGATGTCATCCTCCGAAGATGTTATTGTTGAGAACGAAAATGATTGTCGGTTGTGTGGCGGCGGTTCGAGTATCTCCAAAGTGACGTTGAGAAATTACACCAATGTGTAAGGTTTGTTGGCAGTTGGTGCCCTCAAAAACCACCAACACAACAGATCTGTGTAATAAAATGTTGAACTAATCTCTAGTTTCTTCAGTTTAAAGTATAGACGCTTTAAAACTAGCAATTTAAAAACAAATCGTGATAATAATTGAGATCGGACGATATGAAAAAATATATCGTGATCATTTTTTTTGCCAAATCGCCCAGCCCTAGTAAGGAGGTCTGTCTTTCTTTCTTTTTTTTTTTTTTTTACTGTTTTTTGTTGTTCAATTTTGTTGACTGTAATAAACCCCGAGATTACACAAAGTAAGATAAGAGGATCAATACCACTCTTTCCTATAAATACAGTAGGCCAAAGCCAACAGCAGGTTAGCACTGCAAACAGAGGGAAATAGCTCATCCGGCTGTGTCTAAAGGTGAAACAATCTACCATGAAGTGCATATAAAGCTCATGAAATAACAGTTTTTATGTTGTGTTGAAAAGGAACTCAAAAGCTGAAGTGTATGGACTAAAAAGCAAATAAGCAAAGGCAGTTATAGGGATCTTATCTTTAATGTTTTTCTTGTTTGGGTATAGTCACCCCCTGAAGTTTCTGCCTGTTGCTTGGCAACATAATGGTGACTTGAAGTGTTATTACCATAATGTCAAAGTATGTCTTCACTCTGCCATGTTTTTACAGCAGATGGAGTTGAACTGTGTTAAAAGTGTTAGGGAATTTCAGTTTTTGTTAACACAAAGCTTACACAACACAAAACTGCATTTACTTGGATTTCATTTTCTGGTAATTCAGGTTCTGGTATGTAAACAGTTGAGTTCCTTGATCCTCTGCACGGTCTTACTGTTACCACGCTGACTTGATTTGCATATTACTGAACAGAAACAACTCAAGGAGACTTTGGAGAACCACCGCCTGAGGAAGGAGGACTTTATCAACAGCATTCGCAGAGACAAAGACAAGATGGAAACCATAAAGGTAAACTCTCCTGGAGGGAGTGTAGGGATGACAGCACTTAACAGATAAGAATGCACACATCCCTCCCTAATGGCTGTTTGCAATATGTAGCTGTACATATTTGGTGTTTGCAGATGTGGTAAGTGCTAGCTTGTGCTTTGATATGTTAATCATTATGGTAGGTACGCTTCGGTGCATAAATGCCTTGCTAACCTCTGACTTCACTGTGTGTAAACTATGCATAGGAAATCCTTTCTGCCGAACAGCCTTATTGGTACACAAAAAACCCTGTCATTATTGATTATGTCGAAAGACTTGCTCCATTAAGTAGGTATTGTTTAGCTTTTAGTCGCTTGATAAATCAACAAGCCTTCATTATACCGTGTAAAAACCTCACGTACAGGCAGGAACAGAATTACATCAAATGAATGTCAGACAGATGGAAGATAAAAGCTCGATTTTTAGGGCAAGCTGTGCTGCCAGGAAAATCCTCTCTGTTTTAATGCAATGTTTTTGTTTGACACAAATGCTTTGAGATGCTAAGTGTAGCTTCATTATCTGTTGTTCTGCTGAGATTTGTGCAGCGACATATTTAGAGCTGGAAAAGTAAAAACTTTGGTAACTTTACTTTTCTAGCTTCTCAATGTGAAATAAGGTGACATAAAGAAAGAACCATGCTACCTTTTGTGCCAAACCCAACCCTTACCCTCTTACCATCAAATTCCAGCCCCAAGCCTAAGCCATCAGTCATTTTCCCCGCCACAGAAACTAGGAGCAGACCTGCAGGCTCGTGTCAAAGGAGAATTCAGAGCTCTTCATCAGATCCTGCAGGATGAGGAGACCTGCATGCTGGAGCAGCTGAGGAGAGAGCAGGAGGAGGAGCTGGAGAAAGTCCAGCACCACCTGGAGGCCATCGAGGTGGCCCTGAGGGAGCTGGAGGAAAATATAAGGGTGTTGCAGCAGGCCAGCGTGGACACAGAGAATGTTGTGGTGACTGAGGTGAGGACTGTAAATCAAGTTTAATGCCTCAAGCTGATGTACGTCATATCTGGGTGTGAAATAAATCCAAATGTGTCATCTGATTTGACTTGTTAGATTTGCATCATATTGAAACAAAAGTCGTTAATCAGATTGTTCTTTCATTTCCTTCCTTCCAGCTCCCGCAGCTGAGGTAAGTGCTCATTTCACAGTGTTACAAACAATTCAGCGCTTTTAGCATTTTTGCTTCCAAGCTTATTTGATTTCCTTCTCCATTTAGTGTCTTTTTTTTTTCTGAGAATATGTCTTCCTAACAAAATGTACGCTTTCCTTTCTTTGACAGGCCGAGTGTGCGGGCCGATATTGCTCCGGAGTTTGATATAAACGCCTTCAGCAACAAGTACATGGCCCCTTTGCAGTACATCACATGGAGAAAAATGTTTAAGTCTTTGAAGCCAGGTAATGCTCCTTCACATGTGCTTCATTAAATTCTATAAGACAAGAGCTGATAACCGGTTCTGCCTCAACAAAGGGAATAATTACAGAAGAAGCACCCGAGTATTATCGAAGATAATGAAGTGGTTATAGACTGACACTAATGTCAGGGTTGGTCTGCTGATTAATAGCTTTTCAATTATAATTTTTTCTCTTTGTTGAATCTTATTACAGAAAATTAAATTACTTTCATAATTTAATGATCTGTTTCACCCCAAAGGTCCTTCCCCGTTAACGTTTGATGTTGACACGGCACACCCCAGCATCTACATCTCCAGGGACAAAACCGTGGCTGTCGAATGTGACGCCGTGATCCCTCATATGGGCCACAACAAACGCTTCCTCCAGTGCATCAACGTCCTGGCCGCCCAGGGCTTCCAGTCGGGGCGACACTACTGGGAGATAGAAGTGGGCTCCAAACCAAAGTGGGACCTGGGTGTGGCCTCTGAGGCTGTAGACCGCCAAGCTCGGATCAAGCTGAGCCCTGAGAGCGGCTACTGGACGCTGCGTGTCCGTAATGGGAGTGAGTACTCTGCCGGTACGCAGCCCTGGACCAGGCTGCAGGTGGGCTGCTCCCCTAAGAGGGTTGGTGTTTTCTTGGACTGCGAGGAGAGGAGGGTGTCTTTCTACAACGCAGATGATATGAGTCTGCTTTTTTCGTTCACCAACGGGCCGAGGGGGAAAGTGTTTCCCTTTTTCAGCCCGTGCATCAGCGATAACCACCAGAAACCTCATCCGATCAAACTCATCCACTACCCTCCTGTCGCTCTGTCTGGCTAATGTGGTCCAATCAATCAAAGTCTTTCAGAGTGTAAGAGCTGTTTATTCAAGTATTGACCAATGACTATTAATCTCTCTGCTGTTCAAAGACAGAAGTGCCATGTTAGCTCTGGGTCTAAACTTTCACACTGCTGTCTTCTTCTTCTTTATGCTGTAGAGATCCTTCATGGCTGGATGCTCATAGCTTATTACTGAAATGGGCCTCAGCATCTTGGAAATCTTCTGAAGTGGTCTCATTATTCATTTAAAAAAAGAAGTTATTATTCTGTAATCTTTCTGAAGAGGGTTTTTCTTTCTGCAAAGCTGACGAGCTGGAAAAATATTCAAATCTGAATTTTCAAACTAATATTATGATGCATAAAATTATGAAAAAACTGTCCTTTGGACAAATTTCTGAAGTGGCTGAACTTTTTTCAATGGTAATCTGGGTAATTAGCTTTCATCAGGTCAGTCTGGCCTTTGGCAAAAGGGTTTTTAATTCATGAATTTTAATCAGTATCAAGGAATCGTGCACTTTACTATTGAATTTCTATTTTTTGAATAATTGGTTTTTATGTTTTAAACATAAGTTTAAAATAAAACCCCTCTGCTGTCATATTTTTAAGTTTTTTTAATTAGCTTGGCACCAAGATGTTATTCTGAGCACCTTATTAGTTCTGTAGTAAACTTGCAGTAGTTGTTGAAATATGTGTTTTATTGTAGATTCATATACATTTAACACACGTGCCTTAGTTTAAACACATACACAATATGTTGCTGTCTTATTTTATTTTAAAATGTTTGTCTCTAAAACATGTGAAGTTGAATTTTTCACATTTTAGAGTCTATGCAAAATGTTCCCTGTTGTTTTCATTACATGTTCATTACATGTCAATCATTTCCTGACAGAGCCCAGAAACTCTTGTAAAACCTGCTGATTCAAAAAAATAAACCAAATCACTTTTTCTTTCAAACTAACTCTGTCTTTGATCCTTCTCTGCAGCTGTGGCTCTGCACACCTCCGTGACCTCCCTTTGAATTATCAAGGATGTTATTAAGAATCATCAAAGCAGAGCGAGCAAATATGAACACATGAGACATCTCTGACACTTAACCAGCACCGAGAGGCGGGCTTTTGGTTATCTTTACAAACACTAGCACACCAACGTCCTGTTTCCTTTTGACAGGTGAAAGGTCGCATAAACAGAGTGACAGTGGGGATGCCTGCAGGCCACTGAACGGGCCTCAGGGGTACAGACAGCAGGATGCTGCTGCCTCCTCTGCAGACTGGAAAAGTGGCACGGAGAGGGACTAATAAATATCCCCTTTTACAGCAATTGCATGGAAAGAGTGCCATTCGGAAATACGAAATAAGACCCCCAACTTTGCCCTGGATTCTACTTTCAAAATATTGATCTAAACTGGGTGGTTTTCTTAGTTGAATTAAGTGAACAGGTAATCCTTACAAATCCTTACTTAAGTCAAAGCAACAAAACACTCAAAAACAAGCTCTGCATAATTAGCTTTTCCCATCATAACAGTATATATAATGAGCAAAAGCTAATCACCATTTATATTCTCCTATTGCACCTATTATTGGGATGATATTCCTGCTGCATTTGTGTTTCTTAGTATTCATGGTTCTTTCATATTTCTGATCAAAGTCACATTTTGACGATCTTCACCGGGCTTGAGGGGAATAAAAACGTGTGATGACTCATTATAAATGTGTGTCACGGCTTCATGGAGCAGAGGCCCATTTTTTTTTTACATTTGAATGCGTGGATGTCAAATTGCTTAAAATATAGAGGAAATCTCAGAAGAGCAGCTATGGTTTTATTCCTGTAAATGTGTCCAGTAACAGTCCAGCCGTGCTGAATATAAGAGAGGTTTTTTGACCTCATGTCCACTCAGGTGGAATATTTTGTGCCTCTCAGTGGGACATTTTGGCTGTATTCTAATTTAATTCTAGCATATTTTCTCATAAGAGGCAAAAATCAAAGCTGCATTAATCAGTATTTTTCCATTAACAGTGGGAAATAGAAAAATGAAAGAGGTATCTCAGTGACCCCACAGGCAACTTCAATCTGACTCTTCAGGTCCACTCAGACTTAGAGAGCATTTTAGCATTTTGTTGCCAGCAGACTTTTGGCACTTTGGTTCACACTTTGCTCTCTCAACAACTTTGTTTTTAACAGCAGGCAGTTTCACTCGCTGAAAAAGCCACTTATTAACAGCAAAGTGAGGAACTAGTCATGAATGAAGTGCAGCATTTTGCAGCTTCAGTTGATGATAATATTTATTCTTATAAAACTACAATTCTCTTTGTCTGCTGGGGTGGAAAAATGAATCCAATATGACAGTGCATAAAAACTGCAAGTTCCTTCAGTTACCACTTGAGGCAGGCTCTAAAAGTCAGGGAAACTTCATTAGATCCAACATGAATATTTCCCAGCAGAATTTAACATACTTTCAGTGTGGATTCAATAAAAAATTAGCTGCATCAGTTTATTTTTCTCTGTAACAGCTGTTGGAGATTTATTTTTATAGCTCATCCATCTGATGATAAAGGTCAAGGGTTTTATACATGAAGGCAAAACTGGAGCCACAGCTGACTAAACTGACAGGTGAACGTTGTTGTCAGAAGCCAAGATTCAGTCAGCAAGACTCAGTTAAACCACTTTGCATGTTTATACTTTAGCTGAAAATCAGCTGGAGTCAGCATTTTTAATGTGGCACCCACCATCTTTGGGCTTCAAAACGGCTCTTTAGAAAATAGTGGTTGAAGCCTCTGTGACCATGTTTGTGTTTTATACAATTTGTGATCAGAAAACTAGTTTAAACAGACAGAGACGATGAGGATTTTTGCATTTCAGGTTAAATAAAAAGTTTTAAGTTTCAGTTTTCTGCTGTATTTCTCTGAATTCACATCCAATCAAAAAGTAAATAATCTACAGGCCCGCATACAGAGACACAGCTCTGTGTTCTTGTTTGGGAGCGGTCCTGAGCTGCTGACTGATAGTGAACATGACCTACAATTGGTGAGAAATTTTGGCAACCTCAATCAAAACAAAACACAGAAACCCTTTTGAACATTTACAACTACTTCAAAGTAGCTTGGCAGAGTGCAGCAGCAGGCCCATGGGCATGAACTTGAGGGAGACCGAGCAGGGTTGCATGCTCTCTCCACATATCCTTCCTATGATAGTAGCTGTGTGTCCGTAATGTGTTTCCTGACCCGAGGATGGGCCGGATGGTGTGCTGGCACTTCAAGGACAGGTCCTTGAGTTCTCAGTTGTCTCTTAGGAGTCGGCAGGATTACAAACTTCAACCTTTTCATCTGACACAACAGGGGCCATCATGCTGTCCTCCATGAGGGCTGTTGTTTGTTATCCTTGCTGTCTGCATGCTTATGTGTGCAGTTTTTTATTACTTTGGCTGTTTTTTTATATGACATTATCTTTTTTTTTTTTTTTTTAATCGGTAATGGGATTTGGCGACTCCCTGGACATAGTCTTGCTAGACTATCAACAATTTAGTGTTTGTTTTCCTGTGAAAGCGAGGGTGCTGCTGGACTGAAATATGGAGAACATTTTAATTACAACCATTCAATCACAACATTGTGTTTTAAGGTCAGAAAGGTGCATAGCCATGAGGAATCTGTGGGGGAACACATGCCCACAATAACACTCAATGATCTTTTGACTCCGTGTTATTCCACACACCTCTGATATCCGGTTCTCCGTGGTTTGGAAATCAGAGCGAATAATGCAATTGCGCAGAGAGAAAATATTTGTCCTCATATGTCTCATTGACAGCTGCTGTGTGATGGATTAACTGGTGTTTAGTGGTGCTGAAGGCACAGTTGGGAGGGAGTCTTGGGTCAGCTACAGTCTTGTAATGGATTTCTGAGTGCACACTGCTGGGTTTGCAGCATACTCACAGGGCATGAAAAGGGGCTGTCTGGGATTGATTAAACTGCCTGAAGAAAAGGGCTCCCTGGTTCTTCTTCGGCTCCTTAAGAGAATTGACTCAATCCCAAAACTGCTTCTCCAGCACCCAGTTAATGAATCAAGGTCCTCATTGCATCCAAAACTCTACTGTTTGTGTGTGCGCGCACCTCTTGTGCCCTCTGACTCTTTTATATCTGAGTGTTTATGGTACACAGGTTTTCAATTTTCCCAATCCCCCTCAGTCAGATAAAAACAGGGCAGATAGTGGCTCAGTTTGGCCCTGTTATCCTCTCGCTACATGATTTTCATTCACACTCTGGAGACTCCCTGAAGATGACAGATGTGGGCGGAGGGGAACGTTAACAGGACTTGGACAGGCCTGCACTGGTCAGTTTCAGAGAAGGCATCACAACATCTGACCCCTCTGGAAGAAGAATTACACTCTTATTAGAGAGCTACTCCCGAGGCTCTTTAGTTTGTTGCACTTCTTGAGCAATGAGGAGAGAGGATAAGTGTTTCTGCCTTCAATTTACAGCAGGAATCTGACCTTAAGTGGGAAAAAGTATGAGTTTGTGAATTAAAAGCGAACAAATAAGTAATTGTTTGATACTCCTCAAGGGGCTGTGTTATGGATTTGCTCTCTTCCCTGGTGACTTTGCCGTGATCCTGCTGTGGCTTTTTGTGAATTTCTGGCGGTATTAGGATTACCTGCTGAGCTATTTGAATGTCAGGAGGGATTTGACCGCCTCATAAATCCACGCAGTAAAAATCAATAAACAACAATTTTGCACTATAGCAACAAAAGAAACTCTGCGGCTCCCTCTATGCATCATGAAGGTCTCCTCTGTTTACAAAGTTGCCTTATTGAACAAGGATTGTATTGACACATATAGGCCTACAACTTGATCACTGTGGGTCTTCAACGCAGAGGATTTAGACCACTGGGATCTTGCAGGAAGGAAATTTGTCATGGATGTTACAGGGAGACCTCCCCTGAACACACACACTCTCTCTCTCTCTTTCTCTCTCTCTCTCTCTCTCTCTCTCTCTCTCTCTCTCTCTCTCTCTCTCTTACACACACACACACACACACTCACAGATACTCACAGTTGTCCGATTTAGCTTGTTTTATGAACTGGATGGGTGGGCGTGCATGCGCTCCAGTCACGAGCAAAGGAAAGGGAAATCATTGTAAATCCCATTCAGTGCCTTGTGCATCCTTTGGATAAAACGAGAGGAGAAAAGAGACACTTTTCCCCCCCTCAGCTTTCGGCTCTGTGGTCTCTGTGCAGAGTACAGACAGGCATCGATTAGCCGAGGTTCACCTGAGTTGTTTCTCCCCCATCCGCGGACATTAAACCTCTCCACCTCTCCCCCTGTCTCTGGCAACTCTTCTTTAGGAGGAACACCGCTCAGGCTTGTGCGCTTCTGGACCGGAGATCTGGAGATGAAGACAGATTTCACGTTTTTCTGTCGGACTTGGATTGGAATAGCGTACGCCTCAGGTGAGTAGACTTCTGGAGAGGGTTTGAAACTTTGGAGCGCAAAACTTTTATATGGAGGGAAAAGGTTTGTGAGAGACATAAACTTTGAGTAAATAATTTATGCGAGGTTGTCTGAACTTTAATCTTTAGACGGCTCAAAGTTTTATTTGCGCAAGTCTGGGCTGGATCCTGAATGCGAACTATTGCTTTGTTTTCTATAGATGTAAAGACAGTGCTACACAACTCTGAATAGAAGAACGAAAAAGACGCTCCAGCTACTTTCCAGCTACTTTCCAGCTACTTTCTACTTTACATCACTTACTTTTGCATTGCGCACGGAATTTCTTACGTTAACAGCTGGCCTTAAACGCACCACATATCTACTCCTTTAATACTGAAAATTTAACTTTCATGCATCTCACTCACTTTGGGATTGGTTTAATAAGAACCTCTGTGAGGGGTCTCTCGTCTTCATGCAGATAGGCACTAGAGGGAGGCATATTGTTGTTGTCTTTTGTAAATATGCAGTTTTTAATTAATGATAACCCAAATCAGGTGCAGAAAAAAAGATCAGATTGTATGGCACAGTATTTCTATATTTGTGTCTTTACATCAAAGTGAATGTACAGTATGTAGGTCAGAATTTGGAGGAGGCAAAGTGGGAGGAGAGCTGACTGATATACAGGCTACAGGACTGACATGATGAAGAGGAGGAGGAGGTGTAGGAGGAGTTTGGTGGGTGTCAGATCTCCTCTTATCTCTTTTGTTCCATGTTATCTTATAGTTGTAAAAATGTCACTCATATGCAGTTCAAACTAACCTTCTTGAAGTGCGTCATCTTTAAATGGTGTCGTCTGCTTCCACTCACTGTCTTTTTCACCACATGTTGCAGTGAGGCCAGGGGTGCGTCCACGTCTTTTGATTGTGGTGGTACTGGCTTATGGGGGGGCATGAAGTATCTACTCCACTAACTAGTATCATAAGGATGTTGTCCTCATGGACTTTGAACATTTTAGTCTTAAAGTCAATTTTTTAGCGCATAAGAATTTTTATTTTTTGTCCAAATTCACATGTTAAAGCACTTAAAAAGTAGCAAGAAAACACACCAGGGCTTGACACTTACTTTTTTCACAAGGAGCTCATGTGAGTTGAAAAAATAAGGAGCACACATGCCATGTCAATTGGTCACATGACATGGAAGCTACTTGAAGTAAAGGTTCGAAATTTGCCTTTACATATAACACAAAAAGTTTTTAGAGGACATATTTGGGAAATAAAGAGGTGTGTTTATTGTCCGACCTTAGTACTATTATTTGAAATAAATTTTAGATCAATTGGTCGCATGACATGGAAGCTATTGTAGGAAAACAGCCTTTTCCTGAGAACATCAACCGGTAATTTATTGATGGTCCCTTATTCGATACCAGACATTGACAGCAAGGGTGCCTAGTAGATTTAACCGCGCTGCTGTTGCCGTTCCCGGTTATGGAGAGTGAGAGGACACTGGTAGATCCACAGTGAATGTCCGTCAAATACCCAACCTAAAACTAACTTCGCCATGGTATTTACATGAAAAAAACATTTTTTCCCCCTAAATACATTTTACAGTTCGCACACATCCATTTTAAGTCACAAATGCGAGTGAAATGGTTGCACTGTCAAGCCCTTCACATGCTCAAACGTAAACTCAATGGAAACATTTCAATACCTAAATGCTATGATAAATACATTTTTTACAGAATTTTTAAAGAAAGCCACAAGCAACCTGTTGCAACATAAGAAACAGTAAACTAAAGTCCAACCTCTGCCAATGAAAGACATCTGGTACTCTCATAACAACAGGATCCTAGTCACTTGTCAGACTCTGTTCCTCTGTTGACCCCCAAGTGGTGGTATAAAATACCTAACAACAGACTTATAATCAGATGAACACAGCATGCGATGTAGCAAATAGCATAAAAAAGATAGACAGACAGCACTATGCTAAGGAAAGAAACATCCTTTTACCAGTGAGTGCCATATTTGCAGTTTTTTCTTCTTGTTTTAAGGAAAATACATCATTCGCTTCATATCAAACGGTCGTGGTAGCATATTCCTCAAACCCTCCAGCGGCAGAAGCTGCCATCTTGGTTGTTTACAAACATGAAGATGTGGCGCTTCAGTGTTGTCATGTGAAATAAAGGACTGTGGTTGGGTTGATATATCTGACACCAAGGGGAAAGCTTTTAAAATATGTTTCCAGACCAACTTGCCAGGCGACAACTCATCAACACTAATAATGTTTTTATGAATTAAAAAAATAATAATAACATCCTGTGTGTTGCCACCATCACTGCATTATCTTCAGTTGAGCTTAAAGCTGTTTTTCCTCTGATGTACAGTGTTTGAACTTGTTAATTTAATACTATCATTGTAAATGTAATATTATCAAGGAAAAGCAACCAATCATACTTTAGGATTCAGGGGCTGATGATTAGATTTCAGAGGGGCCTATGCCACCCCAGACACCTCATTGGACACACCCCTGACTGAGACCATGGACTCATAAAGCCCACATACATTGTTATAGTTGAACTATTTTACAACACACACTCAATCCGAGGCCTTGTGATTGACTGTGCTGGCTGGGAGAATCTGGCAAATGTTGTTTGCAGTTTTTTTGTGCCAGTGATTTGATATGTATATATGAGATGTTTATCATTGTTCACTGCTGAACAGCTGTTCATAAAGAACAGGGAAGACTTTTGTGAGGGGATGTCCACATATGGTCGCTTGAATCATGTCTTCCAGTGTGGAGGGGTGTCTCTCGTTCCAGTGTGGGGTGAGGCACATACATTTGTTGGAATGAAAAGACAGTGCATCAGACAGGAAGGAGGACTTGGGGCATCACAAAATACACTCCAAGAGAGAGGGGAGCCTTCTGCTACAGTGAATTTTATTGATTTCAGCTTTTCTAGCTGGCCTTTACAGAGTCTGGTGCATTTTCTTCCCTCCTGTCCATCTACCATGTGTACCTTGGTAATATGCAGCTGATGTCCCTCTCAGCTCTTCTGCTGAAAGGTTTTTTTGCAGCTCTTTTAGTTCAAGCTAACAGGGTCTCCATCTTTCTCATTTAGGGCTGGAAACACAATAAAGAGACAGTGTATCTCAGGGCTCTCCTGGAGGCTGACAGAACCATCAGCTTCGTCCTAGAGACACATTTATCAATTATAGCCTCACAGTGTGCACCTGAGAGACGGAGTGTGACATTAAGGCGGAGAAGTGTGAAGCCGGGGACCAAACTCAGGCTCAAGGCTGCAGCTTTTTGCACCTCAGACTTCAATATTTTTACTATTGGTGATGCATAAGAGAAAATGCACAGAGATATTCTTACAGCCGTGTTAACTAAGAGTTTGGTTTCAGTCTTTACTTCCTCTCATGGATTCAGAACATTGAAACAAAGATTGAAAAGATGGACCTTGAACATGTTGATTTCAAATGTTTGTGTTAAATCATTATAACTTTGTAAAGTTTTGATCTCCCTGCTTAACCACTTAATTGCTTTGATAAAACTTCAGAATGTCTGACCTTAAAAAAAAGTCGAGGCAAAGTCTGGTGTTAGTATGATGAGAGCCCTAGCCTCCCATTATTCTGATCTGTGGGGCAGACTTGAGGCCGAGCAGGTTGTGGACCTGCCAGCTCAGAAGTCATTGTCATTTCACGGCGAGAGGATATAATTTACACAGCAGCTGCATGGAGGAGCAGTAAGATCTCACCCCGGACTTTTTCTACCATCTTCCTGTCACGCTCTGACTCTGGTTAGAATTATGATGCTTCCAAAACATTTATTTCACAGCTACAGAGATTCTTATATGAAAAAGATATGTCATTGCCACTCTGCAGATATAGAATACGATTGAATGCATGAATGAATGGATCATAAATTACTGATTGCGTCTTTTCCCCTTGATTCCCTTGATTTTCTCACAGCATAATTGGCTTTTGAAATCCTTTCCAGTAAAAAAAAACCACATATAAAAGCAGTGAATCATTTTTCTCTCATAAAGCTGAGCCCCAGAGCTCAATGATCCTTGGCTTACTCGGTCTTGGGTGCTGAGTGTTGATATTGCTTTTAGCTTAGTGTTTTCAGTTCGCATACCTTCACTTGATCAGATCATCCCAGAAATCTGACTCTCAACTTTTGGTATTATTCTAGTCACCCACTTAAGGAGGTTGAGTTGTTTTAGCCAGCAGTATCCCTCTATTTTCTCAGAGCTGATCTCAGATTCAAACCCCAGTACTCAGAGGGACGGACCCTCTGTGTCCGTCTTTGAATATCTCATTCTCCTCTGAGAGAGGAATTCCATCTTTGCGGCTTCATGTGGGAAGTTCTCTGCAGTAAAGTCCAAATAAATAAGGAGTCGAAGCCTCACTCATCACTGGCATGGAGTAGCGAGGCCCCAGGGGCATTAGGATGTCTGGTCACTCACTTTCTCATCATGCTAAAGCACCAACACCCCAAATATGACTGGAGCTGAGAGATAAGCTCTTTCAACAGCAGGAATCTGCGGCAAAAGCCAAATATGTGTCTAAGTTGGTGTTAGATAGTTGATGAAAAACATCTGTGGTGTTTTTGTTTTTATATTCTGACCCATGTGTGGTTTTCTGTGCCCAGTTTGTAGCCAAGCTGGCTGCACGGCCTCAGTCATAGCAATGCTGGTCAGGTTGTTGTTTCAGCACTCTGGGGTTGACTGAAATACCTCACCAGGAGGATCGGTATCAAATTATGAACTCACATTCATGCCTCCGTAAGGGTCTGTGATGACTACATTATTCAAATGAACAATGAACACGTTTCCTTAAAAGGTTTAGCTAGTAAAAGAATTTAGAAAACATTGTTGTAATGTAAGTGTTTGTTCAAAATGTGAGCCTTATGTCTACAGGAGGGGTGAGCAAGGGAGAATTACACTCTGCTGCTATTAATCACTAAACTTTCCAATTGCAACTCACTCTACCTTCAAAGTACTGATAAAATGTCACTGATCAGATTTCTCTAAAATCTGCAGTTTCTTGAGTGTTCATTTGTGGCTGGTTCATAAGAAATCAGGGGACCGAGGAGGCTAACAGCTTGCTCCTCTTACTTCTTGCCAAGTTGATGGAAAGTAGGTTGAGTCAGTACTTTGATTGTGGTGACTGTCAATATTGGGCCCAAAAACTCTGCCTCAGAAACCAGTGAGTGGTGTCTCCACATCCATTTTTTATTCTTTTGATGACCTTAAACCTCTGTTGTAACTAAGTACAGCCTAAGAGAGTTGCTAACTCTTCTTTAGCCCCACACTCTGCTAAACAAAATTGTTTTTTGCACCGCACAACATCAGTTTTTTTCTGAATTGCAATCTGAATTAAGTTGGACAAAGACCTAAAAATGGACAGCCATACAACCATAACTTTTATTGGACCAGCTTCAGAGGGTGAAGAGGGAGGATGTTCCCAGCGCTAATGAACCATTTTAATGGACCACACTGACAGCTTTAGACTGTTCTGATGGCAGAGCTCTTTAAATGCTCCTTTTAGTGTTCAACTCGCCATATGAAACATGTTTGAACAATTATTGCCCCCCTAATTATGGCCCTCGACAACTCCCCAACCCTTTTCCAGATCAATTGGACTGTTGTCTTTCACAGCCAAAGTCAGACCTGCCAATAAAAGCATGAATTGCACAATAAAACCAATGGTCAGTCCTTAAAGATGTTTGTTAGAATCAATTCAGCGTCCCTGCTGTGCAATAAAATGTCAGCCACAGCACTCTTCAATTTGGCTCAAGAAAAATACATTTTTCTCAGCTTGAAACGCCACAGTTGGATTGATTTTCATACCAAGCAGGTTTAACCCGTTGACTTTTTGTCTTGTTCACTCAGGCTTGAGTTTCAAACTGCAACTTGTAGCTCACAAAGAATGTCAAAAATCAATCTCACTGCTGCTGTGTGTGCCAAGGATAAGAACCATGGTGCAACATCATAGGTTTAACCAACCCATGATGAGGGCCCCTTTACTGTAGAGGTTATTGCATGTGAAGCTGTTATTCAGGGGGACTGCTTCTTATTTTTCTGTTCGGCTTAAAACCTGGCTAGCTGAGCTAGGATGTTAAAGACATGCAGATGGTTTTGCCAACTCATTAGAGAGTCCATGATAATTAGGGGTTTTTGAACGCATGGATCCAAAGACTCAATTTAGCATCAAAATGACTCATTAATGTGAGGCTAATTACACAAAATTCTGAACCGCTATCTGCCATGTAGAGGACAGTAATTGTACGTTGTGTTGATAGGCAGTGGAAAGAAAACACTTTTTGGCATCCATTGCTTTTTATGGAGGATCATTTGACACGTTTTTTGACAGCAGAAACTGGATCCTGGGTTGCGCTGGGTGTTGGATGGATACTACAACCCGCCAGTGCTCATGTTGCTAAGAAACAAGCATCATTTTGAACACTCGTCAGCTTTACGACGGCCACCTTGCTGTTGTGTTAAAATTTCTATTCATGAAGGCAGATGTTGTGTGTAGGGCTGTGACTGTCTGAGCAGCATTTTGTCACTAATTCCTTTTGCTTCGTCATTGGAGGTCGCTTGAGGTTCATGGGAAAGAGTCCATTGGCAGAGTCTGAGGAAATTGCCAGCTTCCCTCCCTTAAGGCATCCAGGACTATAATTGTTGACCTGACACTCCCTACTTTGCCCTTGTTTACTACACCAGCTTAAGCTGTGGCGGGGATTTAGCACACTAGGTCATCTGAGCTAGTAATAAAGGCTTGTTTGTTGTCTGAATCTCCATGAATTAGGTAACAAGTGCGGTAACAGGGCTCCCTCAAAGTTTGGCCCCCGAGCAGTCACAGCGTGAGTTTTAGGGGTGTGCATGCCATCACAGTAGGTCTGCTAAGCTTTGGCATTTGGTTACTCTGAGATGTCTTAGATGTTTCTCAACGGTATTCCATTGGCAGGATTCAGGACAAAGCATTTATCAGAATCTGCTTGGGAAAACCAGCGTAGGAAATGATTTCTCAGTGATAAAAATGATGACCAGTAAAAAAGAATAACTCTCCAAAGAGGAAGAGCTTGAGTTGTCCGGTGTGCCTGTGGGGCAGGTACAGGAAGATTTAGTCAGGGACGGAGGTTTTAAACATAGGAAGCTGGCCCAGATGGCCTGTCTTTGCATCCTTAATTTTCTCACCCCTCCTCTAGCAGGATGTTGGAAAGGCTGAACTCCCCCAATAGTGGAGAGGACAGGGACGTTTTGGATGTCATCCTTCTTCTTAGTAACAATGAAATCAAAGCTGTGCTGCCAGTCAGGCCGTCGCCTCGCCTGGCCTTGTGTCCAGATGACACAGGAAGTGGACTTTATTTCTTTCAGAGCAAGACAGAGTATGTTTGAGCCCAAGGCAGAGCAGCTCTACATCCAGAGAGCAGGTCTGTTTAGTGGCCTGTATGGCCTCTTGTCCGTCACCGGACACACACAGCTATTCAAGAGTGCCTTAGCCTTGGCCTTGAGCCAGATACTGTGTCACTGAAATAATTGTGGCTGCACTGTCATTGGCTTGTTGCTGTTTAATGTGAAAACCCTATGGAAACTGAGGAACTAAGGTCATGATAAAGAATACCTGGGTATTTTTTTTAACCATTTTTAACAGCAGCTCATGTAACCAAAAATCTTCAGCACAAGTACACAAAATGCAATTTCCACATCTGTGAAAACTCTGTGAAGACCCCCATGTTGCATCCTTTTTGCCAAAATGAGACTCTTAGAAAAGCTGTATTTGTTGACATGACATTTCTCTTTTCCTGTTCCTGTCATGTGACTGATCAGAGACAAAAAGTACAGAGGGGCGAGGAAACACTAACGGCAACATCTCCCTCACCGTCCATGAAAAAGGGAAGTGGGACAAGAGCAAACATGATAAAGAAAACAGGAAATTTGCTTGCAATGAAAAAAACGCTCTGCCGCCTTTCACACGAGCGTAGAATGGGCCATGTGTCGTAGCTCCCATCTTCAGACTCACCTTTGATGCTTTCCACTTCTGCTTGCCTTGGATCTGTCTGCTTGTCAGAGAAGCTTTACGTTTCAACTGGCTTATAGAACTGTATGGCAGCTGCGTTTGCATGTATGATTCATCTCAAGTCAGCAGGTGTCCTCTGTAGGATGCAGAGTCCGGTTACAGTTACCCTGAATGTGACAAAACCACCAGAGAAATAGAGAGCTCAGCATAGGGGAAAATAAAAGAATCCCGTGCAAAAGCAGTAAAAAAAAAAAAAAAAAAAAAAGGTAAAAAAAATTACTGCAGCTTCTTTAGTGGTGTACTCCCACATACTTAAGCAATTCGACTGTTCATTTTTAAAAGACTCTATCTAATATTGCTGCTTCTTGAATTCTGCTGAACTGCATTGAGATGTTAACTTTTATTTCCTCTTGATTCTTGTGTGTAGCTCATGTCACATCGTAGCAGCGTTTCATACACCGCCTGTTCACACATATCTCATCAAGTGAGCTATGAAGACAGACAGAGGGTGGATTGGGAAGCAGCTTTTGTTTTATTTATGTGATTTTCAAACAAATAGGCTTTACAAGAGAAGTTCCTTAATTTGGTGCTTTCATTGTGTTGTTTTTTTGCTGACAGTTTGGTTAGGAAATTTGCTCCCTCTCTAATGTTTCATTATACGGTGTAGTCTGCAGCCGGTGAGCTTGTCTTAAAGAAGGAAACAGCTCACCGAACTTAACCCCAAAGTTATATACTTTCTTTTCATGTTTTAACGAAGCCAGGCAGGTAAACAGGTAAACGAGTACTATAGTAATCTTTAGGAATCCAGAAGTGTAAAAACAATACATCTTTTAAATTCTGCATAGGTTCATCAGTTTTTCTTATTTTTAAATCATGTTTAAAATTCTATTATTTTGCAAAACAGCCTTTCAGTCCACAGTGGTATTTACACGTATTTTGATTTTAAAGAGACGGATGCATGTCCTTTGACATGTCATTGTGTTCTAGACATCACAAATGTCTGACACCACTTTTGGCAGTTCCTACCATAGTCTTAATTTTATTTGATTTTTGCTCAGCTCTTTTGTGAAACAGTGCTTTGCTGACAACCGTGTGATTAGCTGCACCTGTATGCTAAGCTGGTTGGTGGTAAAGTTTAAACCTTAAAATACTACAGTGAGATTTTAATTCTGTTTGACACAAAATGCATTTTACTTTACTTTACTTAATTTGTTAGCTGGGCCATCTGGGAGTTCTTCCAAAGTGAAATGTGCCATTCATAACCACAGTAGTGTCTTTATTTTGTATCATCACTGCAGCAGTTTATCTACAAGTTATTTTTTGAAAGTGTTAACTCTAGTAGCTCTCATAAAAAGAAAAAAAAATGCCAATTTAAAAATGTAGTTTGCCAGTCTATGTCTTTGCCAGGACCAGTAACCCTCTAGTCTCCAGCTTAATACCTGGGGACTGTGATCGATGACAGGTTGTCCTTTGAGCATCAGGTGGACGCCGTGTGCAAAAAAGCCAATCAGCGCATGTACTTCCTTCGCAAGCTCAGGAACATAAACGTTGAGTCAAAGTTTATGGAAATGTTTTACTCTTGTTTTATTGAATCAGTCCTCACCTTTGCTTTTATATGTTGGTTCGGGTCAATCACGTTAAAAAACCGGAACAGACTCCAAGGGATAGTCAAAGTGTGCAGTAAAATTGTCGGTACCCCACTGACAGACATCTCCCTCCTGCACAAATCCACGTCCCTTGCGAAAGCTAAACTTATCCTGTCGGACCCTTGCCATCCTCTGGCACATGAATTCAGCCTGCTCCCTTCCGGCCGTAGATTTAACGTGCCAAGATGCAGGACAAACAGACTTCAAAAGTCTTGGGTCCCGGTGGCCATTGGCCTCCTGAACAACACCAGTTAGCATGCACTGTGGTCACTTTACTCCTTCTCTTCTGTCCCCTATCGTGGTATTGCACTTATGTATTGTCATTTTGTATATTTTTAACCCTTTTTAACCTGTCATGTTATTGCTGTGTATTTTTTTTAAATGTTGCCTCTGTTTTGCTGCTGGCTGCACCACAAATTGCCCCTCGGGGACAATTAAGATTTCTTGACTTGACTTGACTTGACTTATTTTCTGGAAATAGGTTTTTGTTTTTATATGAATTTTTGTGCTGTTGGCTGGCTTTTGCTGTTTTGAGATGTGAGACTAGCTTTTTCCTGCTCCTCCAGGCTTTGTTAGAGTATAAATCTCACACTGAATTTATGAAAAGAAGGAATAAGATGTTCAGCAAAATTTTGAATACCTCATTAAATTCAGGGCATATCACAGGTTTAACAGGCCTGTGAGGTACAGAGATGCTGCCTTAATGTGGTACGCAGGTTCCAACCACACTGACAGAGTTGACTATTTTTACAGTGGGCATGGCAGAATATTTTGACACCAGCTATATTTTATATTTTTTTATATTTTTCCAAAAGGTTGCAATTTATACTTTTTCCCCCTGTCATCTTTTCCCAACACTTTTGTCATATGTTATGGCACCAAATTATTGCAAAACTCCAAGATGCAACAGTCCTTTATTGCTCTTCAGGCTGTGGTTCCTTGAAACACCGAATGAGTCAGCTACTTTTGATGTTGGCATGCTGTTTGAACATTTCATTTTACAAGTAACCAGTCACTCCCTGGCAGCCAGGTTTGTGAAGCTAACACATCAAAGTGCAGCCAAATGGACATGCTGAGTGACCAGATGCAATTGTTCTTGAAATTTCTGACTTCTGGCTCTCACATAAAACTGGTACAGCACAGGACAAACAGACAGAGAGACCAGCCGGAGGATCTAACATGTCTAATGTTGCCCTTTCTATACTGTGTGAATGTTATTACATGGTGGACATGTTCAGCTGTAACCCAACCAAATCATTCAGCATTATCACACTCTTATCTACTAAAAACCTTATTTTCTTTCTTTTTTTGTTGATTCAAAGAAATGTAAGCCCAAAAAGTATGGTTTAGTCATTAAAACCTGTATGTTAGCTAGTGGAGGGTACAAACGTCATTCCTACTGTGAGAACAGCTTTTCACAACACTAAAGAAAGCACAGTCCTATTGAGTGCAATGCCAAGTTTATACAAAGACGTGTTCAGTGAGCTTGATATAAAAAGAATACCTTTTTTATGAAATCTTCAGTTGCTGTTGAATTATTTTTGACAGATCAGGGTGTCAAATGTAGCACAATGAACTCATTTTCAACACTTTGAGAGTAGTTTGAAGTGCTTGTTAAAAAAAGTGCTCACAAGATTAATGTCAGAGACTTGATGGTGTGTTTGTGTGTCTGAAAGATTTGACACATCTAAGCTTACGTGTTTATTTCCCATGTAATCCTACAAAAACAGAGGGAGAAAACCAAGCTTGGAAATGTTGTGTTTTATCTTTGTAGGTTAAAGTGTGGTGTTTTTTTGTATTGGTAGAAGTTAATCACCCAAAACTGCAGCTTATCTCTGCACCAGCAGCTGGAATGCATGGGAAAAGATGGGGAACCAGGCTCAAATCATTTTTTGGCTCTCTGCCCCATGTTTTGTAAGGTGCTTGTCAAACAGCCAGTCAGCATCCAGCACAGGTTTTCAAGCAGAGCATTCAGTTTGGGAGGATGAATGTTGCTTTGCCAGATGTTGGCGGCAGACAATTATCAGCAAAAATGACTTGCATAATGAGCACGATAAGTGATCTTGCATGTTTTATCTAATATTCAAACAAACAACATACCCTTTGCATAACCACAAGCCATTTAGTATATTATGCTGCTTTGTCTTTATATCAAATGTGTTTCTGATCTGCCAGGCAGCGATTTCAATGTAATGCTTGTTTGAGAAAGTATCTGTTATCATGCTTTTCAAAGCTGCAGGTGATCAATCACAGTAATCATAAACCGTGGATTTATTTGTGCAAACTGACATTGAGTAAATCTCCACTTAGAGCTGCATTAATAACAAAATATTGACAGGTATGTCTTTCAAAGATGTTCACAGTTAATTAGATGAAAAGAACTGCTAACCATGAAAATTTCATCAGCTCAATTTTGGATTTAATAAAAGGATGAAAACAGGCGCCATACAGACTGTTTAAAATGTAAACACAAACATTCATTTAGATCTGTTTGCTAAAAAATGAAGTACAGAAAAACAGTTCAAGAATGTTCATTAATACAGTTTGATCAAACAATGAATATGATGAACAAAGAAATGGACAGATATATGATAGATGGATGAATGAATGATGGACAGACAGATGGATAGATGATCAAGGGACGGATGGATGAATGATAAATGAGTTGATGTTGGATGGATGGATGGATGGATTATGTATTGATGATGGATGATGTAACACAGACAGACAGAGAGACGGACAGATAGATAGATAGATAGATAGATAGATAGATAGATAGATAGATAGATAGATAGATAGATAGATAGATAGATAGATAGATAGATAGATAGATAGATAGATAGATAGATAGATAGATAGACACTTTATTGTTTCTTGGGAACTGTGGCTTAAATGAGTTATGAGTTATGACATGGCTCATATTGGTTTCTAACTCCCCCACTTTATTCTTGACCTTTTTCATTAAGCTCACTGAGAAATTCACGTCTTATGTCATAAGGATATACTGCAACGTTAATCTGAAAAGTCTATATCATGGCCGTATGGAGGTTATTAATCCTGAACTAATAAGCAGAGTCGGTAAGAGCACTGAGTTTCATATATTCATATTTAACACACACACCCAGCCTGGTTATGTAACCTGATAAATGAAAGAAAACTGTCTTCTATTTTAATGCTAGAATAAATTTAAACCCTTACCTTAACTCACAGTCTGCTACATGATTAAATCAGACAGTTTCTTATTTGTAGCCACAGCATTATGTAAAAAGTCATAATGAACCAGAGTTCACAGCTGCAGCTCTGCAAACATCATTTCCACCTACAGCTCTGCGAGTGCTGCTGACTGTCTCCCCTGCTGAAACCAATGTTTATGAACAAAGCCTGTTCAGCATAAAGACTCTGTAAAGCTTTGTTCACTTCACTGTGTAATGCATATTAAGACAAATGAGCGAGCTGAGTGATAACAGTCATAACAATCTGTCATGAAATGCAGCAGTGAAAGGTCACAGCAGCAAAATGTGTTTATTATCATGTCAAGATGCTATCAGTCATGAACTTGTATGATTTGATATGTTTGGTTTTCTTTGGCATTCCTTCTACATAAGCTACACATGGAGGCATTGTGTGGTCTTAGTTACATCTGACAGAATGCAAACAATTACTAATGGGATCATATATTTTTCAAACCACTGTATGTAGCTGACCAGCCTACAGGACTCCATATTTGACGTCTCACAGTTTGAAAATACGGTGTATACATTATTCAGCACATCCATATGGAAGATATTGACATCTGGAATATCTTCATCATTGTGAACTAGCTGCTCCTGGAGCATCATGGGAGAAAGTCATCAGTATGAGATGTATGCAGATGCCCCCTCCCTGCCTCTCATCAATCACAAGTGTCCGAACAGCAGAGGAGGCAGTTTGGCTCGCAGCCATATATAAACCAGAACACATTAAGTTATGACTCTGCAGCACCTCCTTCACCAGTTATGAGAGAGCCACTTAGAGGAAAGTGATGTTTAGAAGATTCAGTGTCTTGAGATGTAAGCTGTTAGCCTTAAACTCACTCTGAAAATCGGGAGAGTTAAAGGTGCTGACAGTACAGCAGTGTATTTGTCATGTACTGTATCAATTTGAATGATTTGTTAAATGTTTTCTTGACTTCAGAGATATTCTAACTTGACCCTGCGTGGGTGTTATGCCTTCTGGTCTGACACTCATCTTGTGCAGTGATGGACTTAAAAGCCTGCTGACTTTATTGTAACATTTTAGAGCTGTAATTTTCAGTATCAAGCAAATACTTATTTTCTGGTTTTTCTGCCAAAATACAGCTCCAACATCTTGATGTCTCGTCTCTGAGGAACTGAAAGTCAGTTCTGACATTTGCAGAAGATTTACAATTTGCATCCTGTCTGTCAGTGGGCGATCCCTCAGCTGATTGTGAGGGAAACATCCATCACTGAAATCCACTGTGCTCATGTCTCTGGAACGATAATCATGCAAGTACACATCAGCCTTTACAGTGGATTCTTGAATATTACCTTTGAATTCTATTCCAAGGTATGTTTTAAAAATGCAATCAGGGCGTAATAACTGATATCATGTATTACTTGCTATTATGATGGATACATTTTTATTGTATAGGCCCTGCAAATTTGTCCATTCCAGTTATTTGTGCAGCTATCAACATCACTTCTCACTGGGATGCAAAACCATTACAACTGGTAGTAAGAGTTTCTCATCTGCTGTTTTTAATGGCTGATGTTTAGGTAAGATTAAGTTGGTAAAATAACTGCTGGTATAGGAACAAAAACTTTCAAATTTTCCAGAGGACACAAAGTGGGTTGGATCCTTCTGTACCTAAGGCTACATGTGGTATTGGTATTGTATTATACTGTATTGAACCATATGGAATGATAATGGATTGTATTACAATAAACAAAAATTACTGCCGAAAGGAAACAAAATAATCAAATTTCACCATGGGGACAGAAAGTATATTGTATTGTTGTATATCATATCATGGGGTCAGAAGGTGCATCATAACAAATTGTATCGTATTATATTATATTGAATTGTATTGTATTGTATTGTATTGTATTGTATCGCTTCAGATCCTTTTGCTATGTATCGTTTCATGGTTCAAAGTGTATCGTATCAAATTGTTTTGTATTGTAACGGATCATATCATATCATATCCTTTCTCTTTGTTTCGTATCGTATCATGAGGACAGAAAGTGTATCATATCGTATCATAAGCATGCCTTTCTTGTATCGTAGTATAGTTCAACCAGCGAATATAGGCCTAAGAATAATTCTCTCTTTGCTGTGTTTTGATCTTTACCAATTCATGAGGGTAGAATCTTGTTCTTTAGCTGATTAACGCTCCACCAAGTTCACTTGTTACTTGCTGACTTTGTCCCAATGTTGTTTGGTCAAGTATATATTGGATCTACCACACCTTTATCATTGAAGATAGCTCCTAAATAAGCTCTAAATCAGATGCTCTTGGCTTTCAATTCGGCTTTTGACGAGATGGTGTAAGGAACCAAAATAGAGTTAACATGGAGAAAAAAACAACTTTGAACTGACAGATGGTAAAATGTTTATCTGAGAGGAATGGTGGTGCCAAGTGATAACTCTTGGTGCATACTTATAGTTCTTAGATTTTTCGTTAAGTAAAAATATCGGATAAGTGCAGTTTTATGTCCCCTTCTTATAAAGTGAAATCAAGCTCTCCATCTACAGCCAAAGGGGAGTATCCAGATCTCTGTTGGGCACAGAAGGGACTGAATTCATGTTGGAAATGTGTGGGAGGTCGAGGGCTTATCTGTGTAATCCCCCAAGACTAAGACATTCTTTCTTGCTCTCTTCTCCTTGGTGTGTGTGAAGGAAATTTGTTGTCTCCAAAACAGTGAAGATGAGCTGCGCTGACAGGAATCTCTTTCCCTGTTTGTAGCTTCCATGGGCCCTCTATGTTTTTTTACACAACCTACTGTTTGGCTTTACAATATTTTAGTTGTGAGAAAGGAGTAGAAAAAGCTGTGTTGATGTTGCAGATGGGTGGTGATGGGACTGAAGCAGGTGACAGGTTCACATCTGTGTTCAGACAATGTAGGGAAACTTTGTCTCTCCTGGGGACATAGTTATAGATCTCTGTAAGAGGAGGGAAGGAATGACCTGCTGGGTGTCCAGCAGGGAATGATTCATGGCTGGCCACCACTTCCCTACCCAGTCCCCTAACATAGTTATTTTCTGTCATCACGTCTACGGTGCCATTTTTCACAATTATGCAAATTTGATTTTGGTGATTTTAAATAGGCACAACAGCTTTAATAATTATGCAAAAAATGTTGCCTGACAGTTGTTTGATGTTTTGATCAATATTAGCATTAAAAATGGAGATAGTCCCTCTTCTTGTTGCTTATCTGCACAATAAAGACAATAAAAATGTAATAATAATAATGATAATAATAATTATAATAATAATAATAATAATTATTATTATTACTTATACTTGTAAGTTAGGTAGGAAATGAACCACTGGCAAGCAGCTGAATATGTACTTTTAAACAGCGATAAAACAAGGTGCCTACATTACCCATAATGCAACCAGATAGCTAGCATGTCGATTTCGTGTTCTGTCGGTAACAGCTGATGTAGCCTCGAGTTGGAAACAGAGCCTGGCAGGTCCTGAAGCTACCTTACAAAAATAATTATTTTGGGATACAAAAACAGGTACATTTTACAGGCAAAGTAAGCTTTACAAACTGCTTTTTCAACGTTTACAAGACAAGGATGAGTAAAATGGTTACCTCTCACCTGTTCACATACTTTATCTTGAGATATTCAAAAAACGTTCGCCTGTTTGTAAATGTATTTATTCATAGCCTACAGAAATCTATAAATATGTAATGTATAGAAAGCGCATGGCTACATACTTAGGCTTAAATGGTGGTTTTGATAGGCTGTCATGTGATTCAAAAGCAAGCAAACAGAAAAATAAACAGACATCACAAATGTCTTGGAAGTCCGACCATGAGTTTCCCCTACTATTTTACTAACAAATGAATACCTCATTTTATAAGCAGCAGAAATTGTGTTAAAGGGCTTTGCTCCTTGATTGTAATCTAAGCTAAGCACAATCTTACTTTACACTTTTCACTGTTGTCATACCATTTCAAAGTGTAAAACGTTGATCAAAATGTGAATGTTTTAGTGCATAGGGCCTACATTTAGGGGTAAATATTGTATAACCTCCCTCTTGTTCATAGCACATTGTATTTTGATTATGGTTTTAATGAAAAATATTTAACTTATTACAAAAATGAAAACTTTGAATAAATTAAAAACTATTCTAAGGCAAAATCTTATCACTCACCTGCCGATTGAAAGTTTGCTGAGTCTGTTTTTGCTTCATGTTTTTCGTCAGGTTGATATCTCTCACCACCAGAATCAGCTTTCACTGGGAGAGGATTAACAAAATATTTACATGGAAGTAGAGATGCTCTATTGTGCTCCCTGTGCAGCAGGATGTGTTGGAGGGGTAAAGTTTGTGTACAAAACCTGCAGCTGTCTCGGACTCTGTGTTTTTGATTAGCAGTAGGTCATGGCGGACTGCTGTAGAAACTGCTCTTGTTGGTTTGCTGTCTGTTTGATTCACACGCTTGGATACGTGTGAGTCAGAGATGTAAAAAAGTGCATGCTCTGCTGTACACCCGAAGTACTTCTCTTTGTCTGGGGAAGACACAGTGTTGACTGAAGCAAGAAAAAGTATGAAATGCAGGCTTTCAAGCGTTTGTCCTTGTCTCTGCTGAGCTCACATGGGCAGCGGAGTGCCAACATGGAGTGTGCATCACTACCACAATCATTTTCAAACAAACACAAGGTCTGAGGCGAAAATGGTCATCTCTTTCCTTCAAAAATGCACGCACCTTCAAACGCCCTCTCACTCTATGATTTTATTCCGTGTGTATTTTCATAATGATTTCCACGTGGGCATCAGTCATGCTGGCACTTTTGTACATGATAGACTGTAGGTGTAGACTCTAACCAAGGGCTAAAAGCACCCCTGAGGGGGACTCTGGGATGGTAATGACATTCTGGACTGGCTATATTAAACAGGCACAAGCCAGGGGAGTGAATAAATCAGTGATGAATCAAGGGGAAATGTTCTTTGTGGCCGAGTTGGGAGCTCAAAGCAGTGTCGGGTGTTTGTCAGCATCAGTGAGTGAGTTCTGTATCCACAGATTGCCTTACAGCCTGTAACTTTAATGAACAATGTGCTATCTGAGCTGCTGTCGTTTCAGATTTTAGATTCCCGATGTGTTGCAGAGATTTGACAGCCGACCAGCAGCTCTGTCAGAAACACTCTTTCTTGAGCGACTGGAGTAACATGAACCTAATACTGATGCTGTGCTTACTTCCTCAGGTCTGGTGATTGGCTTTTCTATGACTCCACCCGTCCTCGACAGCTCTAAAGACGACCTAGTGATTCCAGTTCGCCAAACACTCACTATTACATGCAGGTATGTGTGTGGTGTGCAGGTTCGGAAGGGGAGAAATCTATAATGATAGTGGGGCCATAGCCAAAATCAGGCATCCTATTCTGTGATAACAACCCAAGGCACCTTGGGACATTCAAAGTGTGCGAAACATTACATCTTGGGAGTAAATTCATCGAGAGTTGTACACAAAGTTCCACCTTTAGATACTTTGTATGAATGATGACATTTTTGGTCTCTCGACTGGTCAAACAGTTTGGAAAGAAAGTTCAACCTTTCACTACACAAGCAACGTTTGATGGATGTAGAAACTCTTTGATAGAGACTTCATCTATTGATTGGGGTGCTTTGAAATGGAGAACGTGCAAAACAGTAATATCAATTAGAGCCTTCATTTTCAAGGAAACATTTCCCTCATTTTTTTTCACTTTGCAAGTCTTAAGCTACAGGTCAAGGCACTACAAAGAAATACTGGAGGCTAAACAACATTAATTAGGTAGTGGTATACCATTACACCTACACTAGTAAGGTGCATTTCTATTTTTCAGTAACTGAGTCTGCTGATGTAATTTTAATTATTGTGAAATACATTTAGCATCATGTTTGATTACCTTGAGTTAAATAGCCCTTCTGCTTCTGATTGAGTACACTGATATTCATACTGTGAGGAGTTGGTCGCTGGTTAGAAAGCAGACAGAAATTGATGTTGATGCTGCTTCCTGATCTGATGTAACCTTTGTAGCCTGTGTCAGTGCACAATAGTTACATTGCAGGATGTGCAATGTCAGTCATATAACCTGAAACACGTCATGCTGTCAGCACTGTCTTGTTTCAACGTCACTTTAATGTAGCTTCTCACTTGAACCGCATGCAGTGTGCATCTGTGTGTCATATGATTTAAACATGTAGACAAGCATGAGAAACTGCTGCCATCACAGATTCTCTGGCAAATACTCAATTAACCTAGACAGATTTTTGGAGCGTTGACTGTGCCCGTCAACATTATGTGCTCACATATGGCCTGCTGACAGGTTCACGCAGTGTTTACGTTTATTATCCACACTTGTAGTGCTGAAGATAAAGTGAAGTGTTTTGAAAATTACAGGGAGAAGAACATTGAGAGTTTTCATTTAATTAAAGTCACCATCACAGGGCTGTTGATGCAGATTAAATATCCCTTTAAACATTGTCAGAATTTACCGGCGGCACATTCATTTCATTTATCATTAAAGTTATAAATAGTTCCATCCCTATTTCTGTGTAAAAGTTACAGAGCACTGCAGACACAGCTTTAGTTATCATTTTAAAGGGATATTCTGGCGTAAAATTAAGTTAGCCGTAACACCGAGTTTGACACCCCGTTGAGAGATGAAGGTTCCTGACCGCTTGCTTCTCTAGTTATACGAACTTTAGTAATGACTAAAGCCACTCTATAGCCACAAATAATTCCCAGAACAGCACCTAACTTCATCAACAGTACATATAAGTTCCTACCTGCAGCACTAGCCACCAAACATCTTCTCAGCTTTGCCTAATTTCTTTAGCAAAGAGACTAAACACAACTCACCCACTCTCTTACAGCAGCCGCTTGTTTGTAGCGAGACATTGGGCCATTCCACCATGGACTACAGCGGGGTGACGCAGCTCAAGGAAGAACATTTATGATCATTACTTTATCATTTCCTTGAAGTAATAATCACCATATTAATCATTTTGCACTGCAGACACAGTAGTTCTTCTGCCTTTACGTCTCGGTCTGATTACACTTCCATGAAGAAATGATCTATTGCTATCATGCGGTCATTACTAAAGTTGGTATAATTAGAGAAGCAAGCAGTCGGCAATATTCATCTCTCGAGCGGGTGTCTAACTCGGTGTTATGGTGTGTTTGACCCTAACTTAATTTTACGCCGGCATATCCCTTTAACAATATTCTCAAAGAGTTATGCATTTAACTTCTAAAGAAGGCAGGTGAAGGTTTTCTGCTTACGTCAGAACTCTTGGTGCTTGTACATGCCAAAATCATTGATGAAGAAGAGACACTGCCTCATCCACAGGGGACACCAAAATCACTACGCACAGGGAGTTCCTCACTCGAACATTAAGTGAAGGACATGAACACTGCCTTACTCAACTTCTCCCCAGTTTATAAATCCTTTAATCTTAGGTTTCTACTAGAAAATATTGAATTAAAATCAAATTAAAGGGTGTATACATTAAACATCCTCTATTTGCACATGAGGAAAAACTTAACAGAAAATCACACTCAAAAAAAGGAAAGATCAACTTTTTGAACTAAGTTCCCACTAAATAAGGGTCATGTCCTATAATACACAGAGATTTTGTGAATCATAAACACAGCCAACAGCAATTTTAAGGAAATCCCTCTGAGATGTGAGATTGCTCATAATGACCATCCTTTATCCTTATGAAATCTGCTGCACCGCTGTTGCCAAGCTCCCTCCTCATTCACTGTCGGGTTTCTGCTGTCTAACAAAAGTGCTGTCTTTAGAAATCTGGTGAGACCTTTGGACTTTTTCCAACACAGGTTTTGGAAATGTTTTTTTTTTTTGCTTATATCTCACATGAGTAGCTTTTACAAAGAATCTCCAGGGAGAGGATGTGGGTTCCATTTTGATCAATTTAAGCTTTGCAGTGAACAATTTTCCAAAATCAAGACACACAGACATAATCCACAAGACTCAGAAAACAACCCAAAATACTTTGATTGTTCACTGTGATATCTGCAATTATCTCCAGTCATCAGGCTTTGGCTCTGTCTGCTAATGTGGACATTTGGAGTCTGTGGCAGCAGGTTGTGAAAGCATGTATCAGTTTACAGACAGCCATTATGATTCTACTCCATCTCACTTGTAAAGCCTCAGGGTTAAGCATAACTGGATTTATCAGACAAAGCAGGAAACCAAAAGGGATGTGTTGATGTACGGGGGAATTTATAGCACCACTCACACACACAAACAAACAAACAAGAATAAAATGATATCTACATACAACAGTTCTGTTTGCCTCTGCAGATATTCTTCCATCATTTCTTAATTAGTTATTGTGCGAGATGAAACATAAAATTTTAAAAACCCCTCTCACACCTGCTTTGTTTGGAGAAGTTGCAAATCAGGAGGTGTTTCCCTCCTCATTTTTGAACACAGCAATCACATATGAAACGGAACAAAAACAATCCAGCCATGATTACCCAGAAAAGCTTGTCTCAGCCCATTTCAGATGAGCCTTGGAGAGGTTCATCTGCAGTGAGAACCCAATCAACCCAGCAACCAGAATAAATACCTGCTAAACTCATCACACTCCAGTAATAGACGCAGTGGTTAGCGTAAAAAAGTGGTGGGCTGACTTTACGTTCTTTGCTTTGTGCAGCACTGCTGGGTAGAGTGGTGAAAGCCCATATTACTCATGCCAAGACTCACAAGTTTGGTCGTTTCTGTGTGTTCATGAATACTGTCCATTGTTTGACAAAAGTGCTCATCTGCCTGGGTAATAATGAGGCATTTGATCTTTTTGCCGCTCCAAGTCCACCCACGAATCATTTTGTTGGTCGGTTTGCAGGCTACTGTTATTTGGCCTTAAAACCCGCCCTCCACTCTGTTAAGTTTGACTGGTACCAAAGCAGCTTTTGTCTATTTATTCAAAGGAGGCTGTGATCTAACAATGTAAGGTCAGCACAGGGACGGTGAGTGCTTTGACCTGCTTTTCAATATTGCTGTAAGAAGAGAAAAGACCACAGACTGTACATAACATGAATGTACTTTAGTTTCTAAAGCCCATCAAAACTTCACTTTAGGTCAACAAGGAGAAGAGGCAGAGTCAAGGCAAGCCTTTAGCCTCCTCATTACACAACCGGACAGTCAAGTCAGCTATTGACAATGCAAAACTCAGAGCCTGTCAAGAGTAGGTGTGTATGTGGCTTCAAGGGTCTTACGTGTTTTTAGCATAATTTCCAGACTCATGTCAGAATCACACTCGTGCCTTTATATTTCCTTTATGTTGTTGAAATGATGAATAACCAAAGTAACCCAGAGTAAGCTAAAGTAAACTTAAAGTGACAGTGGCTAAAACGAAGCATTTGAGACAGCTTTGTTTTAGCTGCTGTTCAGTTAAAATAATAGCATTTTAATACACCAGAGGGAGAAACACAAGGCTTTTTTTGATCTTGAACTGAACTTAACTTAACTTAACTTAACTTAACTTAACTGAACTGAACTTAGTCCATGTAGATTCTCATTCATCCAGGTTATGGTTTTCTTGAAGACTCCAAAATCAGGCAACTGGTTTTCAACTCTACACAGTCCAGTTGCCTGTTGACTTAACTTAACTTAACTTTGCTTTACTTTACTTTACTTCACTTCACTAAGCTAACTACCTAAACTGCATGTGACTAATACACAAAAATGTTTTGAATCAAATTTTTACAACACTAAGATAATTCATTTGAAGTCCATTTCCATCCCAAAGCATCCATCAGCTTCGTATGATTGTAATCAGCTCCTGACTATTGTTGAACAATGTGCACTTTTCATTTAATAATGTCATAGACTTGTGATTTTTCATCCTTTAACATTCAAATCTGTCCCTTTGTCTTCTCAGGGGGCAGCACACTCTGGCCTGGGCCTGGCCTGATCAAACTCTGCCGGGACAGGAGCTAACTGACCGTCAGGCCCAGCTGCCGGTCACCAGGGACCCCGGGCAGAGGGTGGTCCTGATCAGTGAGTGTCCAGGGCAGCCAGAAAGACCGTACTGCAAGAGGCTTGTCCTGACGGCTACGCGGGCCAAGGACACGGGCTACTATAGCTGCTATTACAAAGATGCCAAGTCCGTCATTGTCGGCACCACTGCCGTCAGTGTTTATGTCTTCGTCAGAGGTGAGTCATTCCTCTACAAACACAGGCGCACACACACTTACACACGAGCACACACTGACTCAGTCAAACTGAAAATATTCAAACTCCTCATTAACCTCAGCAGCTCAGCTTAAAACATTCATAACAAAGTTTTATTTCCACTTATTTTTTTTTAACCATCAAAAGATAATTTTTAAAGTGTGCAAACTTTGACATTCAAGTTGTCACTTTCGATGAAAACATTTTGTAAACCAGGGATTTCTTTTCACTTTGAAAAAGCAGAGTCTGCAGCTTGTGGGGCCATTTTGCCATCAGAACTTTTTCTGTGTTTGAAGACAACACGTTTCATCTTCCTCCTCCCTGTCTGACCTGGTCTGCGGCTCTTTAGTTTCTCTTTTGCTTGGGAGGTTCACAACATAACCAAAGTCTTTCTTCTGAAAGAGATCTCCTGTTTGAAAAATGACTTCAGTATCAAAGCAGCCCCAGTATTATTAGAGTTGGGGATGGTTGGCTTTACCTCAGGAACACCCTGGAAGCTGGCTGGGTTAATGTTTCAGATATTATATGCAAAGTGTTTGAAACAGGATTGAACGGCAGAGTCTCTCTGTTAAATAGAGAGAAGATGTTTTATTCATTTTATTCAAACCAGAAATAAGAAGTAACTTTCCTTGTTAGCGGCGAAGTTGGTTAAAACTTGAGAAAAAAAAAGTTAATATGAGTGCCTTTACTGTTATTCAAACTCAAATAGAATGAATTAAATGATCTATAAGTGCTTTTGAACATGTTTTAAATGTATTCGATTAGATTAGAAATAAGAAAGTAAAAGAAATATGAAAATAAAAGACCGGCGTGATGCAGTGGGTTTTATCTCCATGCTTACAGTGATCCTAGGAGTAGGGGTTATATCTCTTACTCCTTTTGTAGACTCTCTTTATGCCTCTTTTCCATAAGGGTCACCTCTCCACCTTCTCTGTGGGAAAAAGAGGAGGAGGAGCCAATCAGAATAACTGTAGAGAGAGAGATGATTGTCATTTTGGGGAATTCTGCTGTCCAATCCACTCATATGAAACACCAGTTTATCGGCTGTGACAAGGTGCCAAAACAGTTTCCACAGATCTAAGCAGGGGGCTGATCAGAAGCAGATGAAATCGCAGCCATAAATTAGACCCAGCGTGAGACGAGACGAGAGGAGACGCATATGGATCTAGTTAGACAGGGAGACATAACCTCTTTAACATGTCCCTGCTCCATACTATCACCTTAAAATATGACTGTGCAGTATGACCTGAGAGATGAAAGTATTGCATGTGTGAAGGCTTAAAAACCAAGCATGCAGGCTCATGTAAAGTACACTCATACCCACACTAGTACCCCTGATGGTTTGCGTCTCGCCCCAAGGAGGACATCCCCTCTGACTAAGCCCAATGCGTCCAATACCTGCTGTGATTTATTGTGAAGAACTTAGAGTGCCTGAAGTTGTGTATTATTTCTGTTACCTTTGTGTATTTAGACCGCCGCCGGGCAGAAATATAAGCCTCTCAATAGGACCCATTGTTTGGCCTTGCAGCAGCGTGAAGTCGTGGCTTTGATTGCCCAGGAAAAAAAAGAAAAGAATAGAGGGCTTACTGGAGAAAAAATAAGGAATAAAAGAAGAGAAAGCAAATAAGCAGGTTGTGGTCGCACATCATCTTTGGCTGCCGCACCAAAGTCACCAGTATTGAAAGGAAAGCCTGAGAGATAAGCTCTTTTATAATGGTGTGCGCTCATGCTGTGGTTATGAGGTTTTGTAGTGATAACAGCGGCATTTTCAATTAGCGGCTGTGAGGTCTCCCCAGAGTCCCTCTCAAGAAACAGCGGGGCCGAACTAAAGGGAACATCAAAGACAAGAAGAAGAAGAAGAGACAGAGGGGACGTGTTTCCGACTAACTGACAGCGTGTGTTGAAATGGCAGCAGCTGGTTAGAGGAGGATTAAACCCCGTTAGCTGTGTGTCTCTGAGCTGACAGATAATAACAGCACTTAATGGCGTTTCCTGGGAGGAGACAGACCCCACAGTTGCATTAAATGTAATCATGATAAACTCTGTATGTGATGTGTCCATAGGGGTCATTATCAGACTGTGAGATATGTAGCTAGCTGTAGGTGCTGTGACTTTGGTAATAGCTGTCATTATCCCATCCGGAATCAGGGCCACTCTTTAGAGCCTCTGAAAACCCAAAAGAAAAAACCTTTCAGCCATGCACTATGGATTCTTTTGTGCATAATCGTGAGCAGTGGAAAAGATGAGAAATCAGTTTCATTTGAGAAAGCAAATGTTGTCCTCTTAGTTTCTGTAAACTTCACAGAAACTGGGTTTTGATTTAGTGAAATAAAGCTGTGAAGTTTGCGATTTAAATACTGCAACCTGGGGATAGACATGATATTTGGATTTTGCTATGACATCTGCAGGCTTTAAGAATTAACCCCCAGGGGGCATCAAGTTTGAGTTTTCGATTATCTTTTGTAATGCTGCCCATTGAATTTGGTGCCCTCTTGATGTGACGTCTTAAAGGTGGGGTAGGCAGGAATCCATTAAAGAAGCGTCTTTTTTTGTGGTGTATATACAAAAAAGCTTTTAATATCAGTCAATAGTTATTATTGATGACGTTTGGTAATATAACGATATCGCTGTGTTTTGTTATGTCTGTGTAGTCAACCTTTTAAATGTTTTTAGCGGCCCTCTTTCCTCCCCCAACCTGATTGGTTGGGAGGCAGATGCTGCTCCCTCGTGTTGTGAGGCATGCTCCACGTCCTCCAATAAAGTGCAGGAGCCCAAACAAAGTTTGCGTGCTATAATATCAGACTGTAGAAACTAATCAGAAAGTACAGAACACACAAGCAATAAAACAAAGTAAATACCTGAGACTCTGGCGGAATAACAGGCGCTTAAAATGGAGGTAGACTGGACAAGAGCTAAGAAGCCGGGTCAACATCAGCATAAAGTGTTTCTTGTCAAACGGGGCCTGCTGCATGTTGTAGCGCCGCTAAACTGTTTACCTCGGGTCCTGGAGAATGTCACTTTATCGTAGTTGTGGAAGTCCTGCAAACATTGTGTTTGCTGGTAGTCTGTTGACATCTACAGTAGCACCAATGATTTTTACTTTCACGCTGACTGGGCCCCATTTGTAATTATCTGAAGTATTTATCTGCATTATGTCTGATTTAAATTAAAATGATACGACTGAGCAAGAGCGTCTGTTTGTGGGCGGGGCTTGCTGGAGCAGAGAGGGAGGGGAGAGGAGGAGCTGAGGGGAAAACTGGTTGGGAGGGGTAGAGTTTTCATTCAAGATTTCTCCCAAAAACTGGCACTTCCTCAGATCCTGCCTACCCCACCTTCAAGCTAATGCTGAAGAGCCATTGTTTAGTGTTGTTTCGAACATTGAGCTAACATTATATGTACGTTAATTGCTAGTCAGTATATAGGTAGCAAAGCATCTTGGTCATCAGGGCTCGATCTTCTCCCCACAAATACCCTTTACCCCAGTGCACCAGAAAATGTGTCTCTGGATTTTTCAGTCATTCACGTTTCATTATAAGCTGTTTTCTAATCACATCTCATTGATATGCCGACTTGAATTACCATGTGAATTGACAGTGCAGCTCAGACTTTTGTGTTTATATGCTTTCAGATAATGGTTGTAGGAACTGCTGTCTGTGTCTGTATTCTACATTTTAAAAAGTTTGTTTTTAAGGTCACTGCCATTTTTAAAATTACAATGAATTTTAAGAATTTGAATTTGCAATTTGTTAAGTTGCATTTTAAAAACAAAATCCATGGATGTCATATTTGAGATGCAAAGAGTACTTTGGTTATGCTCGAGGCTTATGACATACAGAGAGCTTCTCCTTTGGGATGACAGCTAGATGACACTGAACTGGTCTTGATGTAGGGGAAAGTGGGTGGAGTCAAATGTTTGCCTCAGCCCACAAATGTGACACCCAATCAGGGGCTTCACATTTACCATCACTTTAAATCCCGCAAGTTTTTTAAGAACTTTTCTGCCATGATTGTCACAAGTTTTGTGCTGAGTCGTTGTCAGTCAAGATGTGATCTGTGATGCCCTTAAGATCATGATAATTGATCCAACCAGCAAAATTAATAATTAAAGTTTCACTCACACTTCAGTGGATGCTTTGTTGAACTTTCATCTTCTGTTTGTACCATTTGAAGTCTTTTTTTCATAAGCTCTTTGTTTCTATCCACACACAGATCCTGAGCAGCCCTTTCTCAGGAGAGACGGCTACAGTGAGGCCAATGGAAACAACCTGGAGACCATTTTAATCACACGGTTCTCCATGCGCATCATAGTGCCATGTCTAGTCACAGTGCCTGATCTGAACGTCACTCTGCATGCGGTTTGTACTCACAAAATGCTTTCTCAAACCTGTCAAATAATCTCGAAATGATGACTTGAGCTGAAGGAATAATTTTCTCATGCCTGTCTGTCAGTATCCAACTCCTCTGGAGAATCGCTGGATGACATGGGATAACAAAAAAGGCTGGTCCATTCCCCGTCAAATCATCGACAGCGCGCCCATGGTCATTGGAGTTCAGTGTGTCGCCATGTTGGATGGCAAAGAGTTTCAATCCGCTAACTACCTAATCCACACCACAGGTACAACATATTCCATCAGTAGTACATGCTCACACCAGAGGTTATAAGGTTGGACCTGTATTGATTTCTTTAAAAACATAAAAAGAACTCTGATAATGAGTTTTTGACGTTCGATTTTCTTTCAGGCTTCATCCTTGTGTTTTGAAGATAGGATTTCTTCTGTCACAATGAGCACAAGGTTGAACGTGATGAAAAGAGAAAAAATAGGGGAAAAAAGAGGAAAACATCCAGTTGATATGTAGAGGCGGTTGGCTAGGACACCTAGTTTAAGCATCAGAGTTAGTTTCAAATATTCACTTTAGAACTTCATTAAACAAACCTAAAGAAACTTCCTCTACTCTCCATCCTTTTACCCCTCTGCTTTGTCTCTAAGCAGCAGCTCTCTCATTTACTCCTAGCAGCACAGCCAGCAGGATTCGGCGTTCAGGGCTAAATCAATATAGTGGCTGGTTTTAATGTCTCTTATGCTGGCAAAGTTTAATGAAAGGAAGTACAGAAAACAAAATGCTCCATAAAATGCAGCAATCAACTTTAGACCGAAGCTTTTTTAAAACACCCACATCAGACTCACACAGGTATATCACACATCAGGAGGTGTGAGTTGCAATTGGAGCATAAAATGCACCAATCTAAAACAGCAGGTGTGTTCCAGTTAAGCCTGATTTCAGTGGGCAGGTTCAGCAGGCGTAGGAAAACCTTAAATAGAGTGGATGTAGCAGGTCTTGAGAATTTAAAGGTGAACATTTTGGAATAGCAATAAATTTCAATGATAACTCTTATCTATTGAAGAAAGCACAAGGTTGAAAAGACAGTCTAATGCTGGGAGATGCACCATGTTCAGTTTGACAAGCCTTAGTGTTTATTTTTCCTGTGCTGACCAAGCTCTTAAAAAATGAAAAAGTAGTTAAATTCCAGTGGTTTGATTGAAATGAGCAGTAAAACTGATCAAATAAAGCAGCTCTGCTGAAGTCTTCTGTCATTTCCCAGTAAGATATTCAGTAAGTCCATTCAGAGCTCAACTTCTGCAGCTACAAAAACAGAACTGACCGAGAGCAAACATTTAAATTAGATTTAAAGACAGATTAGCGAGGAAATTAAAGGTGGCACCAGAGTGATTTCATTGTCACCATAATTCTGCACAGCCGTCACTTTGCCAGTTTCTTCTTCACGCTGGCAATTTGAGCAATTTTTATTATTTTATGTCATTTCCTCTGGAACAACTCCCACTTTTGTGTGCCAATTTGCTTGTAGAATTAGAAGAAATAACAGAGAAGGAAGAGAGGGGAGGGCATAATTTGATTTCAGGGAACCAAGAAGAAGAGGAGAGATATTATGCGAGTGTTGCTTTGTGCTGTAGTGAACTTTGAGGGACCCAGAGGCTCTTAGCTGTGTTGTGTGAGATCACTCACCTTGGTTTTCAGAGGGCGAAGGAAACTCATACCCACTGCTGCTGGCCAAGAGTAACAGCAGCATCAGTCAGAGCTGAAAACTGAGAGCCAGTCTTCACTCCTAAAGCTAATGGGGCGTTTAAACAATCAGGCAATCACAGCCTGCTGCACAGACTTCACTGGCCCTTATGTTACTTTACACACCACACAGTTTCCAGTGACTGCACAGAGAAGCGGCTTGAATATCAAGAATATCAAAGACACTGGCCAGAGTCTATTTTTTTTTTAGCCTTTCTTATCTGGAACCGGGTCCTCACTGTATTTTAATATTCCTCACTGATTTACAGTTTGACACATGAATGGAAATAGACCAAGCCAGTGACGGGCTATTCTTTATAGCTGGATGGCTCCTTGTTTCCTCTGGTCCTGAAAGGAAGGAAAAACTGCTGACGATGTCACCGTGACCTCTCTCACTGTCCCTCTAACCCCCCACCCCCACCCCCCCATTCATTTTCCCTGACAGGAAGTCAGGTTTACAATGTCAAGCTGTTTCCTGAGAACCTTGTGGAGCTGATAGCTGGGGAGGCCCTCACCCTGAACTGCACAGCGTTAGTGGAGTTCGACGCCGGAGTGAACATCCAATGGTCCTATCCTGGTAAACAGGTAAACACAGACTGACTGACTGCATGTTTGACAGAAACAAAAAGTGAAATGTGGAAAAACTGAACAGTTTCTTCTCATTAGACCAACAGTCAGGTGGACTTTAGGCCCTATCGGGAAGCTCTGTCTCACGCCACAGAGGCAGCTAGCATCCTGACCATCCATAGTGTAAACGTCACAGACACAGGCGCCTACAGCTGCAACGTGACCAGCATGGAAACAACACTGACGCAACAAACTCAGGTCATAGTTTATGGTAAGCAGAGGCTCAGGAGATCTCACATTAGCTGCCTTGTCTTACACTTTGATCTGTCATTCACAACTTTGAAACAGATTGATAAATTACCTTGAATAATCTGCTCTGAGCTACGATATGACAAATGTAAATAAGTGTCATCTGCAGTAGGCTAATCAGAACTTCAGCAAAAGACATGATCAATGTTTCTGCGGTGATGAGAGAGATGACATGTAAAGAAACAAACACACTCAGGAATGTTCATCACAGAACAGTATTAATGTGGAGCAACATCCATTTCGACAGTATTTGTCATAGAAAAACAATTAAAAAAATATGTGAACTGACTGAAATTTGGAGTATATTGACTTAAAGTTATCTGTAGATGAGATAAGAAAATATGCTGCAAAATCTATGAAATACTTGGTGCTGTGGGACTGAAGGGTGGGTCTGATTCAGCCGACCCAATTCAGTACAAATACCACTGAGATGTCTGAAACCACTCCTAGCATACTTGGCTTTAACCTGGCCTTCAAAGGAAAAGCTGTAATTTGAAAATACTGTTTTGACATTCAGCTGAGGAATGATTTCATAAGTTTTGACTGCAGCTTTCTGATCATTTTAGGTCAGCATTTGAATCGACAGTAGCTTTTTTTTTTTTAATGAAAGCTGACTTATAGCCACCGCTCGCCTCCAAGAAGCCGTCTATAAGGCTGTAAAACAATGAACACTGTAAAGATTTCTGGCAAAGATTTCCTTTGGCTCGGGCTTTACTTAAGACTCAATATATCTCATTCCAGAAAAGCCATTTATCAGCCTCAACTACAGAAATGGAGCAGTTGTGGAGGTAACTGCTGGTCAGAAACCTTTCAGATTACAAGTAAATGTGTCTGCATTCCCCACACCTGAAACACAGTGGTAAGATGAGACTCTCTGGTCTATTTACTGAACATAATGAGTGATTTTCACAGTGGATAGAGGGAGCACTGCTCTACAACACCTGTATGTGTGTGTGTTTGTTTGGGGTTATGAACAGGTATAAAGATGGAAAGCCGATAAACCAGCGACCTGAGTTCAAGATGAAAAGGATGAGGATGCACTCTAACCACGATCTGGAGATTAAGGAGGTCTTTCAGGAGGATTCTGGCCTTTACACTGTGGTGCTGAAGAACAGTTTGGCAGCCCTGGAGAGGAGGCTCAACATCACTCTTGTTGTCAACGGTAACCAGTCTGTTTGTCTGTGTACCCTCAGTGGAGTTCAGCCAGATATTTTAAGTACAGTAAAATCAGAGGATGTGCTATAAATTTTAACACCTGCAGCAAAATTCACAGGGTTTATTAGTTTTCCAAGTAAGGACAATAGAAGGGACACGCAGTCGCTGGATGGCTTTGATCAGTGTGTACACAAAATGCTTTTGTACAAGATTAAGTGTGGCTTGGATTTATGGTAGGGGAAATAAAAGCCAGAACATCAAAACCGAAATGAGAAGAATGAGTCCAACATGTTATTTTAATCAATATAATTATTCATGTAGCCTTTAATCACACTAAAGTGTATTTGATTATAATAATTAACTTTTTGGAGTTGTTCAGTTGTCTCATTTTATTCTGACTAAGTTTCCATCACAGATTTTGTGGCCAAATTGTGCCCAGCTCATGTTGTAGTTACCTTAGATAACTAAGCCAGATTTCAAAGATGAACCTAAACTTTTCATGTTGGTGGACAAAGATTTTTGAAGTTATTCTCTCTGTCCTGACCGACTGCCAACTACTCAACAGTGTCCTTTTCTGCCAAATGAAAACATAGTGAGATACATATTGTGACTTCCAGAATTAAAAACTGTGATTATATACTAAGCTATCGCTCCTCTTCCTCAGTTCCCCCTCAGATCCACGAGAAAGAGGTGGCAGATCCATCCAGTCCTTACCCCAGTGGCAGCAGCCAGACTCTAACATGCACCGCCTATGGTCTCCCGGCTCCCACCGTCAGCTGGCAGTGGAGGGCTTGGGGTTCGTGCATCCTTAACAACACTCGGAGCAGACTGTAAGGAAAACTGCCATCCCATCTACAGACTGTTACACTTAAAAGTGATGTTTTTTGTGTGGGAGCCTTTGCTTAACAGTGTGGGAGCAGAAAAAAAAGTTTTATCGAACGAGTGGGAAGCAGTGTGTGAAGTGTTTTGTGAGGCTGAAATAGGAGGGAGAGGTCAGTGTGAAATTATCCACTTGCTCTGTCTGTAAAAGAGGAGACGATGATGAAGAAAGAGATGCGGAGGTGGATGAAAAGAGGAAGGATTAAGAGGAAGGGGAGGAGAGCCAAACAGAGGGACAAGAAGACGAGAGAAGGAATGAACGTCTGTTTGGTGTCCAACCCGCAAACTCCCACATGTAGTGATTTTGTTCTGTTTTTCTGCAGCTGGTCAGCCATGCTTTCGCTCTCACACAGCGGTCTCAAATACATGATACACACATAGTATACCCACTGAGACATGCACAGAAACCACCTTGGTGTGTTCGAACCCATCAGAGTGCTATATATCATGCAAACACTCACTCAAATGCACACATAAACTCAAGAGCACACTCTCATATTTATTGCCAAGCATTGCCCTGGGCCCTCCTCCTTTTCCGTGTTTCAGCTGAATCCCACTGCACAGTATAATGGATTCTCAGGATGGTCATTTACGATAGATTTCAGTTATTTTCCTTTATAAGCCCCCGGGTTGCGGCTGCTTCTCCTGCATATCCTCATAATATCACCTGCCTCTATCTTCCTCTAAGGCATGATTTTAGAGCTATAGCTGTTCCCCTGACCTTTCTATGTGGGCAGAAAACATGGACACACAAAGCACCCAAACTGTTCCTATAAGCAGAAGCACACTACAGCGGTATAATAAGCTCAACTTTTGCTCCAGCTGTCAGGTTCATATTCCGTCTCACACACATCTCTTGTGACATTTTATTGGCACAGACCGAGCAACTGTTGTCTTGACCTTTTCACTTCAATCAGAATTGTGTTTTCATTTTATTTATTAGATGGTCAGACATTAAGTGTAGGAATAATAAACCTGTCTTGGGTCACCAGAACTATTTAGATATGTAGCACAAATCACATTTAAACCATCTGCCTGTCAAAGTGACACTGATTTCAGCAAAGTCTTGGAAAAACTTGACCCACCTCATCCTCAGCTTGTGAGTTAAATACTTGGATTATCAGAAGGGGATTGTGTCACACAAAGGACTGTGTGGAAGTGTAAAGATTTTGCTCCTTTTGCAGGACCATTTGAGTAACTTTTTAGTGAAATTAATCTCTGTAACATGCAGATGATTGTAATAATTGGCTTTTGTGACTAAGAAGACAATTGATATCATCATCAGATCTGTATGTCTATTATGAAGTGAGGACCAGGACACATGGCATAAAGACTGGGGTCATTGGGGGCAGAGTTTCTTTCCTGGATTTACAATCCTTCCCAAACACAACATTACTTCCAAATATTTCTTGTTATCTGTGCTAGGGTTAGCGAGGACAATGCTCAAGCTCAATGAACATCCCTGACTTTTAAAGGTAATGTGAAGGAAACTTAAGAGTAACATCTGAGACACCACAAGTGGACATCCCGTCCTGCTGTTCTCATATATTTTGGTTAATTTGGCCATTGGAAGAAAAAAAGATATCAAAAAAAGAGATGTAGGATGAATTGTATAGAGGTAATATGTCTACAAGAAGAAGAAGAAGACTAGCTGGGATTTTGAAACTCAAAACCCCACATTTTCATCAGGTAATGTATTATATGTATTATGTGGTGTCATTGCTAAGTAATTTTAGAGTCCAACCCCACTTTTTGCAAAATGAAGTTCAGGATTTCTGAGCTTCCAACAACAATCTCTCTCATGAGTGTGTGCGTGCGTGCGTGTACAAAAACTGAGATGTATAAACCTCAAGTTCTGGTTAAATTTGTTCCTTTTTCCCGTTCCTTATCCTGGGCTGAGCCAACCATCTTGTTACTGTAGTTTTAAATTCATAGTTAAGATATGAAAGTGGGATTTTGTCATCCAAGAATGTGGATGAATGTATTAACCATATAATGAGCTCTTCATTTGTAATTAGGGTGAAGATTTTATCGAGTAAAGGTGTTGATAGACGGACGAAGACATTGATTAAAATGTTCAACTCTGTGTGAAAAAGCAGAGGATTAACCCATGGGACCTAATTTCACAGTAATCTATGAGATAGTGCTGAGATATTTCAGTCTAGACCAGATCAATGGATACATAAGACTACAGCTCCTGTGGCCATTCTGTCAGCATGTTGTTAACAAAACTTGTGTAAGATGGGAGCAATTTAAAGTCATGTCACCTTAAATTCCCCAAGACAGAGGACACAGCCCAGACTCCTCATAGATAGCGGTGACAATGTCAGGTGTTTCCCCCAAGGGACAAAAACAAATGTATATGTAAATGGATATTGGCAGTGGCATTTTCCTAATGGCCATGACTAGGAGATAAAGATTTCCTGGAGGAAATCACAGCCTGTTACTTCATCCAAATTTGATCTTGGGGGAAACTGATATACATGTTGTTGTTTTTTTCATTCACAATTTGTACGTGAAGCTCAGCTGTTTGTACACAGTTGCAGAATAAAATGAAACTGACCCTGATTACCTTTAGCTAATGTGGAAGAATGCAGTTGTGCCTTAAGGAGAAAATGCAAAACAAAAAATCCATTTCTTGTTCATTAGTTCTGCTACAGTGTTCACACTATGGATCCTTATAATAGAAATTGATACCATTGTTTTTCTATTAGTTGCTGGGACACTAAGTATAATTGCCTCAGCTTTTGGGAGCTGAGCTGATGTTCAGCTCTGAAATGCAAAATAGTGCGTGGAGACAAAAATCTCATAAAAACCTCAGGATGTCTGGTTTGATGTGCCTCTGGATTCTTCCCCCACGGCTCCATCTCTGCCATGCATGTCAATGAGGAGAGATGTCACGAACGCGTCTGTGTGTGTCTCCAGGGTTCGACGAGACAGGAAGGGCCGGAGTGACAGGATCGCAGACTGTCAGAACTGGCAGGACATTAACTTAGAGAACGGCGTGAATGCAATTGAGGCGATCGAGAGAACAGTGGAAGTGGTTGACAGCCGACAAAAGGTAGAGTACAGTTATCTGATTATGATTGACACTCAACCTAAAAGTACACCTCTTCATGAATAAGTAAATGTCTGATCGTTAAGGATGATGTTATTATGTAAGATGCCATTTTTTGTTACAAAAAGAAAACAACAATTAAAGTGAACCCAGAAGACATTTATGTAAGTGGACTTATCTCTGAACTGTGATGTTTTTATGTAAGCGTCCCAAATCCTGAGCTCCATAACAAAATTTGTCAATCATGAGCCATTTCCACAGTAGAAATATTTAGAGCAGCCTTCCTCTGCAGACTTCCTGTGAGGACGGGTTATAAACACATCCACACATACATGCAAAGGGGGCACATGTGCACATACACATGCCTGTTCATTTATAAACCACAACCATTAGAGGAAATGATAAAATGGGCACACACATGTATGCACACACAGAGTCCTGATGTTTTTCTGTCACACCTGTATGGGGTTGCCTCTTGTTCACCCGTCAGCACAAAATCTGGTTTGTGTCAGCACATGAAGACTAACATGAAAGCATACCACCTTTCCCAAATCTGCAAGTTATTTAAGTTCATGATTTAAAATCAAAGTCTTTTTTTACTCTACAGATTGTGAGCAGGCTGCAGATTGGAAACGCCAGTGTTTCAGTTATGTACAAGTGCTCTGCTGAAAACAAAGTTGGCAAAGATGAACGACTGATCCACTTCTATGTGACCAGTAAGTATCCCTGCTTAGATTTAACAATGGATGCACCAATCCAGAATATCATAATCAATATCAACTCTATTGACAAAATCTTCAAAAATTGAGGTAAACATTGTTGAAGTCATCCAGCCCTTCTTTACATCAGTTTTAATAAGCAAAATTTAATTTCAAAAGGACCTTAAATGTACCATCTTTGACATGAAAAACAATTTAATGAAAAAAATAACTGCCTCAAAAGCTTCCTGATTCTCTTTTGCGATGACTGACTCAGCCAGAATGCATTTTTCAATACTTTGACAGCCCATCAAAATGAATGAAAACATGATGATGAATATGAAAATTACATTAAACGCTCAAACCACCAGAACAGCAGCTAAAAAAAAAGCATGTCAGATATAATGAATGAATCATCACAAATATTCAACAAAACAGCTCTTGAGTTTGTTTTTCCTTTCAAGTTTTATCACTAAACCACACACTCAGCTAAATTGGGGATTCCTAGCTCGCCCACACCAAGTCCATGCAATATAACATTTTAATATGGCCACTATCTGCCATCAGTAAACAACAATTCATGTGCCTATGGGCAGTTAGTCATCCACAGGATGAGTATCCGCTGATAATAGCGGATAAATCCTACTTAGCAGATAAATTGATGATTCAACCTAATGATAAAAACACATGGAGACAGTAGTGTTTATGAACGACACCTGGTATATTTAGCAGCAACACAGATCATTTGAAATTAAAGACATTAAAAGACTTCTAGGATCGCTCCTAGAGTGTGTCTACCTCCAACTGACAGGCTGCTACCATGGTGACCCATCAACCAGAATACAAATCTACCAAAGTGTCCTCTAAATATGAACAAATCTAGCTCTAAAATAGGTTTTGATAGCAGAAAGAATAACTTGAGACCTGAAAGCAGTTTTTCACAAACCAGTGGTTGACTTCACAATGAATACATTTTTCATACAGTCTATGTTTGCACCCCATCACACTGGAGGTGAATAGAATCTGCAGTACCTACATCTCTGGAAAAGAACATTGAAAAGATTCAAAAGCAGCATCACTTTCTGCCTGGGAGCGTGGACGGATTATTGATTTGGCTTCTTAGACACAAGCTCAGGAGCATCAGATCATTATGCCAAAACCTCTTTTTAACAAAAAGTCACAGGGCTGGACAGAAATGAATCCTGACCCTTTTGGTGAAGAATTAATGAGTCAGTATTTGTTCAGTATTTTTTTTTACCCAACAATATTTTTATCAGTTTTATACAGATTATACAAAGGAAACACATCACAAAAACCCTGTCTGCTGCTGGATATTCCTATTACTGTGGTTAAATAACAAACTCTGGAGCTAAAACAAAAAAATAATAATAATTTTAAAAAAAACTAATTTGTGCTGGGATTTGGGTTTTGTAGATCTTGAAATATATAAGATGTTGAGGAATACGAATGAACTATCATACGTTAAGAGAAACACAAATGTAGACAAGTCGCTGAGAAGTGAAAAAGTCCATAAAAGAGATAAGAATTTAAATTTTATCATTATAAAACATCACAGATATATATCTGAAAAAGAACAACAAGAAGAGGAGAGTGATAATTCAAAATGATGAGAGTTTCTGAATGTGGTCCAGAAAAGGTCCCTGTTCAGTATTTTTTAGAACATCTGTATAACTCAGAAGTTCACAATAAATGTTTGACAGCAGAGAAGCAGCAAATTCAAACTTTAAATATTAAATATTAATATATATATTAATATTTAAATATTTTCTTTTTTCTTTTCTTCTCCCTTTTTCCTTTTTCTAAATATTTTCTTAATTATTACACTTATTTAAGTTCTTAATATTAGGATCTTTATTTTTATAACTGCATTTTTGCACTCTTTGTCTGTGATGCTGCTGTGACAAAAAAAAAAAAATTCCGCTATGGGGGATCAATAAAGGAATATTCTATTCTATTCTATTCTATTCTATTAGCATTGTGATATTTAATGCTGATTTTGTAATTCATTGAATATCAAAGATGTATTGTGATATCTGTTGCACAAGCTGTGTCCTGTTAGACTACCTAACCCCCCTACCTGCCCTTCTTTGTATCACCAAAGCCATCCCTGAGGGGTTCAGCCTGGATGTTAAGCCCTCGGAGAATCCCCTGGAGCAGGAGAGAGTGTCTCTGAGCTGCAGCGCCGACAATTACACCTATGAGCAGCTGCAGTGGTACCGCCTCGACCCCCAGGCCCCGCAGGATGAGCAGGGTAGGCAGGATAGGCAGCAGGAGCCAGACTGCAGGAGCGTGCACCTCTTAGCACATACCCTCGATGGCCAGCTCTCTTTCCAGGAGCCCTCCAATAGCTGGGTTCTGGACTTCACCATCCCATCCATACAGCTGCAGGATGAGGGTCGTTACGTCTGCGTGGCTCAGAACAGGCGGAGCGGGGAGAAACAGTGCCTGTTTAGGAACATCTCTGTTAAAGGTGAGCAATCAAACGGGTGAAAGCTGTAGACACAGACTTGTATTCACATCTCGTGTTGGTGAGAGGAGTCGCTTTAACAGCAGCTAATTATAGAGGAAAGCTCAGGCCTTTGGCAGCGGAAGTACACACAGGTCTCAATAGGCATGGAGGAGATGCTGGAAGCTTAAAAATACACACACTCACTGAGAAAGTGCCCACGCAGCCTGTTACCCACATCCACTCGTAACACAGAGAGAAGCTGGTGTTTGCACATTATCAGTATGTAGTGACACAAAACAGAGGTGAGATGCTGCAGGGCTAAACACACAAACAAATCCATACTTCATTCATGTCGTGTGCGGTAACCATCTATTACTACCTGCTGGATGGATGTTCAATGTAATAGGATTTTTTAGCCTTTTGCCCTTTTTTCAGGGGCAGGAGACCCTTCAGTGAAAACAGTGAACACAAATGTGGGCAATAACAGTGAATTCCCTCTCCTCCCTCTGTATTTTGGTCTCTCTCCTTCTCCGTAGCCCTGGAGGCACCACGGTACAGACGCAGCCTCACCAACCAGACGGTGAATGTGACCGAGTCCCTTCGGATGGAGTGCGATGCAGAGGGCAGACCCCTGCCCAGCCTCTCTTGGTTCAAAGACAACCAGCCTCTACACCAAATGTCAGGTGGGTGAACACAACCCACACAGCGTTTACACAACAGTGCAGCCGCCCCCTTACCACACATACAAACAACACATCCAACAAGAGCTCCTCAGGAAGTTTGCCACCTCAGCTCGACACACTTGTTTACATTCATAAACCAGTGTTAAATATGTTCATCATCTCTGCTTATATTCACTGCCAGAACTGCAGCAGATGTATAGCCATTTCTTACACTTTTGTCCTCAAGCTGTTCAACTTCTGTTACTGTTTCTTTTCAGTTTTGCTCTTGGTATTCAGTTTTTTGTCTTTATTTGAAAAATTTGGAGCAGTCTGACACTAAAGATGCCCATAGGATTTATCTTTGTCTAATATTTTAAATTTCACTCTAGGTTATCAAATATAAACAATAAGCTTTGTTCAAAGTCCTTTTCCCCTTCTTTTGGATGAGGTTGTACTTTGTTTCGTGATGAAAGGTTGACCTGCCATCCAAAGGGCACACAGGCCAAGATATACAACCACCCACACGCATGTACTGTTGAACAAATATGTCAAACAGAAACAGTGTCACACATGTGTCAGTCACACATACACACACACAAACAAACACACACATACACATTACACCCTACGGCTAATGGACTCGGCTCATTACCTTTCTCTGCAGCTTCTCTTTACATCTGAAGAAAAAGAGGAGGGGGAGAAGGGGTGGTCAATATGGGTCTGAATGACAGCTGATGCTTAGGGTTCACTCAGAGAGGCTGCTGAGACATGTGGCTACTGCTGCTGCTGCTGCTGGACAGGGTGATGGGATCAAAAATAAACACTATTGATTAGAGTCCAGAGATGTGACAAGAATTCAAGAAAGTTATTAAAACTGTATTTGATTTTCTGAGAGTTAAATTAGGGTTGAGGTGCAGCATTGTGTTTGTGTGTGTGTCTGGATGTGTGACTCTAATCCTTGTTGGTTCCTCACAGGGATCCAGCTGCAAGATTCAAACCGCACGCTGAGTATCCAGCGGGTTAGGGAGGAGGACGCCGGGCTCTACACCTGCACAGCCTGCAACCAGCGTGGCTGTGTCAACTCCTCGGCTGCAGTTAAGGTCATCGGTGAGACAGTCTCTCTCACACACACACACAAGCACAAGCACACACATGCAGAAACAGACTTGTCAAGATACCACCTGTATCCACTCATACACTCTCCCAGCTGACATGCTGTCTTTAAAGCACTCAGGCCTGAAATCCCTCTCATCCTTGAGTTTGAATTTCCACACGCAGGCGTTGGTTTTGGTGGTTCACCTCTCACACTTCCACTGCAGCTGTAGATTTAGAGCCTTTTGTTCTGAACAGCTCTTGAGATTAACATTGAAGTTATTAACTGCTGGGATATCGTATAGTCAGAATGAAGGATTGAATCTGTCTGATGGAAATGTGCATGATGAATGACTGAATGGATTAAATGGCTGTTTTAGCACATTTATGAAAAGCGAGAGATTTGATGCAAGGAGCCAGTTAGCAAACTGAGATGATACTTTGTAATACAGCACCCCCTACAGAGTGAAAAGAGTCATGTTATGACAGAGGGACAAAATACAGGAAACTTTTCAGGTACTTGGTATTCACATTTGCATCTTAAAATGATTTTCTCTCTTTGTTTCTTTTTCTCTGCCAAGGTTCGAGTGACAAGGCCAGTGTGGAGATAGTAATCCTCATTGGGACAGGAGTCATCGCTGTTTTCTTCTGGGCCTTACTCATCCTCATTTTCTGCAATGTGAAAAGGGTCAGAGGGCGCCGCCTTTCTCTGTGTGTCTGTGTGTTTGTGAGAGAAACTGACAGACTGTGACGGAGACACTTTAACCTCTGACACCCACCATGTCTGTCTGAGTTTCAGCACGGCTTGTTTGATCTTTGAGAGTCTGTGATTTTTTCCTCTGATATGCGTCTGCCAGGAGTAAGTCTAATTAGCGGTGGCACCACTATTAGGCCAATCAACAAGGACGTCTGTAATGAGGCTGAAACCACTTTTATCTCTCCTCACTTGGGCTCGTATTCACTCTGTTGCTGAGCAGCAGCTCACAGTGTGAGGATGGCTTTGACAAAATCAGAAAGACATGGCTCTTCTTGCTTTTGACACTGTTAAAGCATCCTCATCTTTTTGGCCTCACAACTATCAATAAAAAAAAAAAAGTCACCAAAAATGTAAAATGGGAAAAAAAGATTATGTGAATATCAGAAGTGACTCACACTGTTGGGCAGTTATACCACATCAACTCCTCTCATCATAAAAACTCTGTAAAAGCAGCAGGGAGGAGAGTCCAAGTTTGAATTCTGAATTAAATGATTTTCTGTTAAAAATCCAACAGAGCCAATGAACAACAAAGAGTCCCGCCCACACATACGATCGGCTGATTTGAAAACAAAAATCGGACACATCAGACAAGATAACATTTTACAGATATTATTCACATTTGAAAGAAGTACTTTATAATTTAGTAACTTGTGAAGTCGGGTATGATGTGTCAAGTTTTATCTTTTCTTGTCTATGATACCTGTTGTATCCTCTGTTATCTAAAATATTACTTCAGGTAGAACTTCACATAACATACATATGCGTTTGAATTGATACATAACTAAAAATGCTTAATTGAGGATGTGGTTATAAGCAGAGAAGAGGAAGTTAAGAAACCAAGCAGGGATCTATTGAATCTTTGTTTGTATTTTTGTTGCAAGACTTCAACTTTAAGATGCTACATCATGGTGCATCTATGAAGAATAATATCTGCTGTAAAGTATGATAGGAAATGATCACACAAACTAAGAAGTCTGTTTTGTCCTTCCCGAGAATCATGTCAGTGTTTCATAAAATAACTTACTGTAGGGAAAGAGTAAGGTCAAATGTTAAACTTTTTTCCTGAGAGTGTCTCAGCCGACAAACTAGAAAAGAAAAAAAAACAGTTTGATTGCACTCAGTAGAGAAAAATACTGTATATAAAGTCTAATTGGAACAGAAAGGCTGAGTGTGACTTATTATGTTGAACAGGTTTTGTTGTCTCTTGAACGGTTAAGAGTCCTTGAACTCTCGAATGCTGTCTCTGTGGCTGATGTGAGATCTTTTATTTACTCTACAGTATTTTTATTCAGGTCATTTTCGTGTTGTTGCCAGCTGTCTCTTTCTTTTTTTACCGTGTTCACTCCTACACCTCCTCTTCTTATTGAACCTCTCTGTCTTTTTGAACTTCAGGTTAATCCTGCAGACATAAAGACCGGCTATTTGTCGATCATCATGGATCCAGGAGAGGTTCCTCTAGATGAGCAGTGTGAATATTTGCCTTATGACTCTTCTCAATGGGAGATCCCCCGAGACAAATTAAGACTGGGTGAGCATTTGGTATTGGTAGGAATAAATAGTGATGATGGATGATGGATAAATGAGTCAATGGGAGTGAAGAGGAGTTGGAGGATGTATCTACAGGAGAGGATGAGAGCAAATAGATGGATGAAACTGAATTAGCTTTCCATTTTGAGAATGCTTAATGGCAGAAGTTTGGATCGCAGCCAGCTGGGCAGAGAGCTGCCTAGTAAAGTGCTAATGTTTAAAATGTGCTCGTTCTCAGCATGGCTTTCTAAAACCGCCCTGAGGTAAAGCATCTGTTCCACCACAGCAAGTGAAGGGAAACATGTTGTTTTCCAAAGGCTGAAAATTGAGAGTCTAATGCCTCCCCCCCGACTATGTGGGGGCCAGATGCATTTACATTTTGCAACCACAAGTGTTTGTGTAGTCCAGTGGGACTAAAGCCAAGCCTGCAGGGATCGATGAGAGTAAATATCCTGTCTCTCCTCTGATGTAGGGAAGGTTTTAGGCCATGGTGCCTTTGGAAAAGTGATGGAGGCTTCAATCTACGGCATCAGCAAGAGCAGCAGTTTGGACACAGTGGCTGTTAAGATGTTAAAGGGTAAGACCCAATATCATGTATGCGTTTAATCTGTCAGTAAAAGAAAAAGTGATTAAAAAAACACACTAAGGAGCAACTGATAGACAAGCTTGGAGAAGTTTATTGGAATTTCTTGGAAACATGATTTATTCTTGAAGTTTACAGTAAACTCACAAGTTTGATATATGTTTTTATAATTTTCACTTTACATATGATTTTGTAGATGGAGCTACAGCCAGCGAGCATAAGGCCTTGATGTCAGAATTAAAGATCCTGATCCACATTGGGAATCACCTGAATGTGGTGAACCTGATAGGAGCCTGCACAAAACCCAATGGTGAGAAATTCCTTCATTCATTCATTCATTCTTCTGTTATTATTATGGTATGGTATGGTATGGTATGGTATGGTTTGGTATGGTATGGGTCATCAGTGATGGTGGGAGGCCCACAGCTGCTTGTGACGTGTGCTGCTGACCTCTTGGCCAGGTCACCCTTGGAAAAGAGATCTCGATCTCAATGGGTTTCTTACCTGGTTGAATACAAGTTCAATAAAAATGTTTATGTATCATAGAATTGTAGATGGTAGGGGAGAGTGGGGTAAGATGAGCCATTTTTCATATTTCAGATCACTACATCAAGTCAATCGTAGTTTTGTCTCTAACTAGTGTATCTGCATATATTTCAAGATGTTGTGCATCTATGCAAATCAACAGAATGAGTCTAAACAGAACCGTCTTGATCATACAGCATGCCAAAAAAAAGTGGTCTCCTATGGTCAACTTACCCCTTGTATGGGGTAAGTTGACCATAGGATCGGGGTAAGTTGAGTCGTATCCAAGCTAAAATGGTGGACTTTTATGTTAGGTTTTGGACCTCATGTTGTAGCTCATAGATACCACAGTTGATGTAAAAAACAAATTTAAAATGATCTTTTTTGGTCTGAACACAATTCTAATAAAACTTATGACAGACTAAATTCACTTTCAAGAGTGAAAAATGTTTTTCTGGAAATAAATGTCTAACCCCTTCAACCATGTGCTTCTAACCTTCACAGACTCCATGAATTGATGCCCATCTCCTAAATATTTGGTCACATGATCAATTTCTTTTACCATTACCAAGCAACAGGGGGTGGCTCAACTTACCCCACTCTTCTCTATATGTGAATTGAACATATATTTAATAATGATTTAATACTGCTATCAAGGTGACAATTTAGTTGAGGTGGAGAGTTTGCTGTCCACTTAAACTGTAGATAGTTTTGTCTGCATGCTTTCGTGTGCAGACAGATGTTTGAAATAAAACTGAGTGGTGCTAACTCGTTTGCTTTCCTAAAGGGGCAATTAAAAGGCTATGAAGCAGTGGTATAAAAAAGAACAGAAGTAGCATAGAAAAAGAGGTATAGTATGAAAATACAAATAACTATGAAAATGAATATACAACAGAGCTGTGATGGAGAAGTAAAATGATTCTAGTCCAAATCAGATTACGTAGCTAATATCACTCACACTAAAATGAACATTTCCTGTAGGAGTGAAGTAAAATCAGGATCTCATGAATCAGCATTGTACCTGATGAGATTCCTTATCTTTGCTTGGTCAGACTCTGTGACATTTTCTTTGACATCATTTTTTAAACACCATCATAAATCTCAGACTGTGTTCTGTGAAGTGTTCTCTCCCTGCACCGTCTGCAGTTTCATATCTGTTTTGATTGCAGCCTTCTGTTTTTGTGTCAATAACCCTCTTGTCTTTGTTTTCATTTTGTCTGGTTTTCCCGCCACGAACAAATCGATGTCAGATAAACCCAACTTCTGTCTGCACATTGATATGATTACACTTAGCCTGCCAGTATCTGTGTTTGAAGCTGCTCTCCTGCTTCGCTTTGGTCCTCATAGCAACAGTCTGCAGGCTGTTATTTTGGGAGGGTTCATGTCTGGTTGTTTTGCTTGCTTCTTTCTTAGATTTGAGACTGTGGTGTATTTATTTATTAAAGGTGAAGTATCAGATGTTTTTTTAGCCCCTGCAGCTTTCAGAGATTTCATACAGCACATCAGCAGAGGAAGTGAAGCAGCTGCCTCCCCTTTCCTTCGACACCCCTGATTTATTATCCATAGATCAATTTGACCCGTGGAGCACATTTTTTAAGGACAAGCATCTGACTGTGTTTACGCTCAACAAAAGCTGTAATTTCACCCTGCTGCTAAACTCAGGAAGGAAATGCTCAAAGAATGTGGTCTCTCATTATTTTCAATATGTTGTTGCATAAATGAGCTCTCAAACATGAGGCAAAACTTTCTTTTTTTGACTGACAGAGTAAAGATTGAAGACCGTGTGACGTTTGGAGTTTTTTTTCCCACTTACAGTAATGATGGAAAAAAAACAGCTCAATGATCTGTCTGTGTCTGCAGGTCCGCTGATGGTTATAGTCGAGTACTGCAAGTATGGGAACCTGTCCAACTTTCTGCGAGCCAAGAGAGAGTTCTTCCTCCCGTACAGGGTATCTGACACTTAAGTGAAACAGTTTTCATTAAATTAATGCAGCTGAATCCTTGGAGAGAACCTCCTTAAATTTTCGCTTCCTTAAATCTCCTACATCTACGGCGCTCTGGCACATCTGCTTTTTAACTCCCTGCTGATATTGATTTGGAATTGTTCCCCTTCACAGGACCGCTCTCCTAAAACTCAGAGCCAAGTGAGACGGATGATTGAGGCGGGTCAAATGGACCAAAGAGCTCGCCATCAGCCTTCGCCTTCCTCCTCTCACAGCATCAATCCTCAGACTGCCTCTAAAACTCCCAGCCAGACTCCGGTGGTGGAGAAAAGTGAGTCTGTTTTAATTAAAGAGAGAGTTGCTTTTTTCCCCGACTAGTTACAGCTCATTAACTTCCTTTCTCTTCATGACTGCCCTCCTCATCTTCCTCCTCCTCTTCTCTCTGTAGTGGAGGACTTGTGGAAGACTCCTCTTACAATAGAAGATCTAATTTGCTACAGCTTCCAGGTGGCTCGTGGGATGGAGTTCCTGGCCTCTAGAAAGGTTAATTGTCTGCATTACAAAGATAATCAGTGACTGAGCATAGCAGGATATCACCATGGGTTGTTTCAGAGGCTGCAGTTGTCATCACTTCAGAATGCAATGCTGTTAATTATTTATTGCATCAGCATAAACCTGAGCCGTGCAACAATGACGCACCGCATACTAACACTGAGCAGGTATTAACTTATTTATTTATGAACACTTCTTCCACAGTGCAGTGTAATTGTTTGTAGCATACCAAAACAATCCTCTTGATTGTTTTAGATGCATAACATGCTCTACTTTCTGTGAGTACTTAATATTAATATAAAAGTTGTTCTTGTTAAACAATAACTATAAACTCTAATAATTGAGATTAAGCGCAGGGCTGGATTTATGATACATCCTGAAACAACTCGGTGTGACATAGAATAAAGTTTAAAAAAAAGTAAATATAGTAAAAAGATATAGTCAAATAATTAATAAAGTTCTTCTTTTCTTACTACAAAGGTTCTGAATTCAGCTTGCTTAAGTTTTTCGCTGGTTATAAAAGAAAAATAAAGTGACTGTGATGCCTCTTTGTGATTGTCATTAACATGATGGAGAGTTTCTACACTATAATTTTAAATGTGTCTCATCTGTCCAAATTATTCACAACAACATGGAAAGTAAAAAAAAGTAGTAATGATAATGAGACTTTTGAAAAACATTGGCTCAAACTTGTTTGGAAAAAATAAATGGAACTGAAATTGAAATATCGTGTTGGACGAGAATTTCTGTGTAATAAAAAATGTCAACAATTCAAAAAAGAATTACTTTTAAATAAATCAAAATGACATGTTCAATTAAAAAAACAATCAAACAGCAGGGATAAACTGGCTGGTACGCTGAAGTATAATGAAATGAAAAGGGGAATGGACCAAAGCAGCTAGAACTGAAAATAAATACTGACAAACTAAAAAGTTCAAATGACGTTTTTGACTGTCAGGCTCTGAATTAGTCTTTCAAAACAGTGTTTACTGCCGGTGTGTTCAGCTGACAGCTTAGCAGGAGATGTCAGATCTCCTGCTGTCAATCCACAGTGCACAGTTCAGCCAAGACATAGTCCAGTCCCTTATTTTTAAATTGGCAAAGAGACACAGAAACCTACACACGTCTGCGCATACACAAGTTAAAGCAGTACATCATTTAAATGTAAAGTTGCCTTTAATCTCCTCCAAATGTGGTAATCATAGTAAACAAATGAGAAGCAATGCATGCTAACAGTCTTATAACACACATGTACACACACCTGTCTGCAGTGCTGTGATATATGATGTGTGTTTGTGTGGTTGTGTGCGTCCACAGTGTATCCACAGAGACCTGGCAGCCCGCAACATTCTCCTGTCAGAGAACAACATTGTGAAGATCTGTGACTTCGGTCTGGCGAGAGACATATACAAAGACCCCGACTACGTCAGGAAAGGCAATGTACGGCACTCATGAATGCTTTGTGCCTCCAGCTTTGCTACCCACCCCTCTGTTTTGTTTTGTTTTTTTTGACTGTGGGAGGACATTAAACCCCTTTTTTAGTGTTTGTTCAACCACCCACACAGTGTTTCACCTTTACAGCAGGTGTCATTTGTGTATATGAGACTAGCTTGTTCTGTTTGTCTGATGTTTTAATGTTCTCCTCCAGGCTCGTCTGCCTCTGAAGTGGATGGCTCCAGAGAGCATCTTTGACAAAGTTTACACCAGCCAGAGTGACGTCTGGTCTTTTGGAGTTCTTCTCTGGGAAATCTTCTCACTTGGTAAAAACCAACACTGTCATAACACACGCATTTCATCTTTTACGAGGTGTCCAGAGTGTAAGTATCAAGGGAACAGAGTTTTAGTCAAATTGCCTGCAGTAGCCGTGGAGCATGTGTTTTGTAGACGCAACAATTGATCTGTGTTTCTTCACAGAGCTCTTTTACAGGAAGAGTAAATCCTCATCGCTGGGATCCAGACATAGCGGCCATTCTGAACATGTCACTGAATAGTTCATCCTTCTTTGTGCTTCTCCAGGTGCATCTCCCTACCCGGGGGTTCAGATTGATGAAGAGTTTTGCAAACGGTTGAAAGATGGTGTCAGGATGAGAGCCCCAGAGACTGCTTCACCTGAAATGTAAGAAAAAGTCCTGTAAATCAGTTTATCATACTCAGGTAGCTCTTCAAACTGATTTTTTGTTGACATATTAGCCCTGTTGTCCTGAGTTTCATGATTTAAATCAACAAAGTTCAAGTGCATTTAAGTATCTTCAGTATTTTCAGTATTTAAGTACTCAAACTCCGTCCAAAAGGCTAATGTCCCCAGTGTGTGCTTTGTTGTGATGTTACTGCCCTCTGCTGACAGATACGGCATCATGCTGGCCTGCTGGCAGGGTGAGCCTAAAGAGCGTCCAACATTCCCAGCTCTGGTTCAGATCCTTGGAGACTTGCTGCAGGACAACAGTCTACCTGTAAGTTTTGTGCCTCGAGTTGTTTTTTAGTTTGTTTAGAGAGAGTTTCAGGGCGTAACATCATCTTCAACAAATTTCTTTCAGGATGGTAAAGACTATGTCCCTCTAAACTCCTCACAGAGTTCAGAGGATGATGGTTTCTCACAGGTCTCGTCACGGCCTCCATCTGAAGAGGAGCTGAGAATGGCCTTCAACTCTCTGCCCAACAGGTATTCAAGCATGCTGTTGTCTTTTAAGCACCTGTTATAGAAAACAACCCTGAGAAATCCCCACAGCCAATCACAGACTGAAGAAGCCTGATGTACTGTGTATCAAGCTTTTACCGCACTGTTTTCCTGGATGACGTGTCTTAATTAGCCTGAACACACTCAGCAGCCAACTGCATATACACTACCCTGCTTCTGTAAATACTCACCACCCTAAAGCTGACAACAGTCCCCAAAGTTTTTGATAAACTCCGACAGTGGTTGTGTTTTCTCAGAACAACAGTGCCTTGTCCTTTAAAGAGGAAAAACATGTTCACTACCTAGACCACCTCCTGGTATTTGTATTCACCAGAAGGGTTTCTCAAGTATAAACCGGATCATCTGTCTGTTCTTCAGCAGGTATTATAACTGCGTGCCCTTTGCCGGCTGTGTGTTGGTGGGACCCTCTAAAGTGTGCCAGCCCAGAGTGAAGACATTTGAAGAATTGCCCGTGGAGATGCACCAACAGAAAGCTCCTCAGGTAAGCTCTTTATCTGCGCATCAGATGCTGACAATGTGAGCCAGCGGGTGACATTTGGCAAACAGCATTCCACTTCAGCAATTTTCTCCTCAGATAATTACCAGAAATAGTTGCTGCTGTCAGGAAGGGGGCATAGCAGAGCGGTCCGTTAAAGGTGTTTTATTCACATGATGTCCAACCGTGTCACCCAGCAGGACAACCAGACAGACAGCGGGATGGTGCTGGCCTCTGAAGAATTTGAGAGGATCGAACACGAGCACGGGGGAGCTGCCTCAAAAAGGTTAACCTTATACTGTAAAAGCTGAGGTCCTCGTTTCTGTCTGATAATGAAGGCTGCACTCGGGAGAGGTGCAGCCAGGGCAGAGATATCTGTCTGTCGTCATTGAAAATGTTTTAAAGTCAACACGAGGAAACTGTCACTCCATTTTAATAACATTATTATGTATTTATACAACTCAGCTCCTCATTGGCTGTTGTTGAGTGAAGCAGCAGGATATTTACAAAGAAGTAAGCATCGACAGAGTCATCTGAACCCATGGTAAACATTTAGTTTAGCAATTAATGAGAATTACACTAAAAGCTCTCAGCCCACATGGATAAAACAATGTTGCTTCTCGGAGAAAAGTTATCAAGTAACTTCATCCATCTCACAGCAAAGTGTAGGAGGGACTGGTTAGAGTATAAATGCTCTGAGCCTGCGGGGCCAGTCAAGAGGAAATTTGAACAACCTCTTGAAACCTACTGCCTAATCAACATCCTTAGAAGGAAGTTGGCTTAGAGTTTTAAGTAGCAGTGGGCCTGGGGAGTCAACTCTACCAGCAGTTCAACTAGAGGAATAAACAGGTCTGTGAATGAAAAGATGATGAACAGAAAGAGTTCAACAGAGACAAGGATAAAATACAAACGGGAGGTCAAAGATTTGCGGCGAGGCTGAAAGGTCAAGAAGCTTATGTGTATTTGAGAGTTGTGTTCATGGTAGTTTCCATGGTAACACATTGTAGCCTTGTTACTTTTGCCATGTGGATGTAATGTCTTTTGTCTTCATTACGAGTGGATTTTATTCATCTTATCAGCAGAGACAGTGAGAAACAGAACTTGATAAACTGAAACCTGTAAACGAGTGTTATTCCCATATTAACGTTCTTCTACCTACCTCTTCATAGATACTCTTGCTATAACTTCATCTGCTGTCTTTTCAGTTTCACAGTATTTGGTATAAAAACTGACATCTGTATGGTTTCTCCACAGTCGTATAGGCAGCAGCAGCAGCACAGAGCCTCTCACGGCCTCCCATGGTTCCCTGGGTCGAAGCAGTGATGTCATCACCTCCAGACACCGCCCCCACTTCTTCAGCCAGCTGTCAGGTCAAACTTTCTATAACAACGAGTACGGACACCTGTCCGAGGAGGGCTTCTGTGACTTCTTCTTCTCACCCGACGCCCCCTGCCTGGCCTCCTCCAACGTGTAATCTCACCAAAAATGCAGCACAAGAAAGAGGGAGGGTCGAAAAAGGCGTACTGCTGAGGTCAAGGGAGATGTGTTGATGTTCGGTAACACCATCATTGATGTATAACTAACCACTTATACCAAAAGATCAAGTTATGACCTGAGCTGACCTCTTTTATTCCAAAGTCCAGCTGTTCTCCTCCCCTTTGCTGCCCCAAAAAACAGACTTGAGCGATACGTGCCTGAAGTTCCTCAAAGAAGCCACTGGGTGGCAGCATTATGTCAGTATTTTCTACTCACACCTTAATATTTTTATCTTTTATATACAGAGTATTTTTCTTGTATTTGTACAAACTATGATTCATATGTGAAAAAATAAAGAAATTTATCTAGCTGTCGACTCTATAATTGATTTGAAGTAAACATATATTAGCCCATGTCAGGGAGGAAATTTGTCATGCTGCAATAAATAACGAGAGCCACGAGGCCTGTGATGATCCAATTTAAGGGCCACTTGACGTATTGAACAGATATTATAGGCTCTGTGTCATACAGTGGAGGTGGACACACTAAAAGGCATGACATAGTTGAAAAAAAAAGCAGAGTGACGGTGGTAAACAGAGGGATGTGGGGCGAATAAAGGAGTGAGTCACACTAAGCATCTCTTATCAGAGCTGGACGTAAGCATGATGACAGCTGTGAACCGCCTAACACCCTCTTACATGCTCACATCACAAAATGACAACCTACAGGGTGTTGACCTCGGCTGAGGGGAATGAGAAGTGTCTGGGTGCAAAGTCCAGTTCACACAGTCACAATTACAGGCCCTGGAGCGGAGTTAATATAAACTCAGGGCTGTAATTGATCCGTTTTCATTTTCTGTGTCATTTTTAAGAGTATCAAACTACGTTAAGGTACGGAGTTGATTTATACAAAAAAGGAGAGAAAAAATCCAGTATGACACCTTTACACTGAAACAACTGTGTTTGAAATCAGTTGTGCTTTTATTTCTAACCTGTCTTTACAACTTTGACTCAACGTTTTAAATTTTGTTTAAAACTAACCACATATTTTTCACTTCTTTTAGCCATGAAGTAGGAAACTTTTCCCTTTGAAACCTCAGTTTAATCGGCTCACTTTGAGATCTGAAAGCCAAATCACTTTCTTATTGAAGAAAATGTATTTTAAAAAGACATGGGAGTGGCAGGAAAAACATTCAGTGTACATCAGTGATTCTTGTGGTATTTTTTTACTTTAGAAACACACAGAACAACAGAGTAATTCATGACAACATAAAATGGACCTCTAGCCAGTTTTGAGGGCCTGTGAATATCACTGTACTCAGTCAGGAGTCTCCTACACAAGAAGAACAAAATAAACACAGGAGACAAACATCCTGGCCAACAGTTTCTCTCCTTACAAATCTAAACTTTCATAACTTCATGGAGAAAAATCAAGTATCAAACTGTGTAAAAATAAACTAGATCATTTTCTCGTAGGAAAAACATTCGACTCAATGTTTAAAAAAAGAACTGTAACTGTAAGAAAATACTTGATTTAAATGCACTGAGATGTAGAGGACACCTCTAAAAGTGATACTGTAGGATCTAACATGCATGAAAGAAGATGTGGAAACACTGATTTTAGTGGCAGACACTAAAACAGACACAAATATGAGAAAGGTGATGATGATGATAATCCTGTAAGGTGAGACGGCCAAAATAAAGGCCCAAAGTTTCAACACTGGAGATGAAAACTGAATATAGAAAAGATGAAAACTTGATATAAAACTTTGTGTTACGGACGGTGAGAATCAATCTGACATTTTACGCTTCAGTTGAGTCCGGTGTATACAAAGCACACGTTTATAAGCCAGGGCACTTCCTCCAAAAGATCATGTCCCTCTGCAGTACCCAGGGACTGAGCACAAGCTGACTAGACTGATGCACTAACTGAACAACGGACCTCTCGATGTCAGTAACTCACACAGTCATAAACTGATTAATGATTTCTATGACTGGAGATAAAAATGTGGGTCATGTTCAGCTACCTCCATATTTAAAAAAAAAGAAAGAAATCAGCTGTTTTTTGTACTTCATTCCTTAAAAAAATCAAGTGCAACCTTTCTGTCCCCACACCAGTTAAACCCTGACATACAGTACAATAGATCTGAGTAACTAAAGAGTTCCCCTGTCCTCTCCTTTCCTCACTCTGTCCACATGTGGTGATCACTGAAGCAGACAGAGCCCAAGAGGACCGGCGGTAACTGAGATGCAGCTGTGTAGCCTGGTAGTTAGATCGAGTGCCAGAGCTGTCACGATGATAGGATCTCCAAAAGGAAGTTGGTTTGAGCAGGGATTGGATTTAGCTACCAGGCTAGCAACATTTCACTTATAAATAAAGACGCGAGGAGGGGACTGGGGGGGGGGCTGTCCTCATGACATTTTTCCAATCTGGATCTTCTTCCAGGCCTCTGAAGCTGTGAATATACAGGAGTCGATGATTCCTGCGACTGTGAACGTCCCCCCGATGATGGCACAAATCTGCACAAACAAATCACTCTGTTAGACTCTACAGTAAAATAAATAAAACATATATATTTTTTTACTCCTGTTACAAACAGCTCAATATCAGCTGCTTTTTATGAGACGCAATCGTGACAATCACATTGACACCTCAGGAATCCAGCAAACAGTTCTGCTGCTGCTGCTTGACTCACAATCTTAAGCCATGAGTCATAATCACACTATAAGCTCCGTCATATCCTGAAGTCATGAAAAACCTAAACAACACAAAAGACAAATAACAGTGTAGCTCATCAGTCAGGCAGCCAATTTAACCCTGACTGCATTATCAGTCAGCAGGAAGCTTTCCCGGTGAGGTGGAAAACATGCGTAGCTTGAATTCCTCACAAATCAAGGTCAGGTGAGGAATGGAGTCATGGAAAGATAAAATAGATGAAGAAAGTTAAAGATTTAAGTATCTTCATTTACATTTTTATTGGTTTTTGAAAAGGGAGTTTATGTCTTTGTGAAAAAAGTTGATCATTTATTAAGATATGTTCTGATAACACATCCTTACTCTGCAATGGTTTCATATTTTGAGAAAAAAGTTCTTAAATTACTACAAATTATTTTGACGTATTGAGTCATTGCGTCAGTCCGTGTTTGAGATAATACCCCAGAGGTACTACTCCAACACTTTGACAAAGCTAGTCATCATTTCTGATACCTGTTTGTTTTAAAAAGCTGCTCATAGTTTTGACTCCTACCTCTTTATTTTGAGGACTTCTATCGTTTTTTTAACACTCACTCATTGTGTTGAGATGCTTAACCAATTCTTCTGTAATGTTAACTGACCCAGTAAAGCTATAAACCATCTTAATCTTCCTTTTTAAGTGATATAAGTCATCATCCTGGAAATGGTATCCTATTACTATTATTATCAGCACAGACCAGAACTGACAGAGTCTGATTACTCGACTTACATCCTCTCTGACTAAATTCAGCTTCAATGCTGATAACAAAATCAGAGATGTGTTTATGACTTGCTTCCACGGGTCATAAGTGATAATAAAATCCAGCCTCAAGATTAAACTGAAGAATAATTGTTAAGATGAAGACTTTATGAAACCTTACAAAAAAAAAAAAATTCCGTCAACTTTTGGCCACGCTGCCAAAATTTTCCCCCAATGCAGAGAGGGGAAGTGTCTCACCGTTGTGATGAAGCGGTAGATTGGCTGTCTCCTCTCTGTGTACTTGACTGTAATTGGACTGAGATCATATCGGAACCAGATGGCCGGGATGATCCTGCCCGTGTGGCTGTAAGCGATGTATTCCTGAGCGAGGAAACAAATAAAAAAAAAGTTTCAGTATATTTTTTATTCAGGGTGAATTAAAAAAAAAAGATTCAATTAAGCCCGTTAAGACAGTTAATCTCATTACGTTTACTAATCATGTCAGAGAAATCTTGACTGTGATGATTTTCTCCTGAGGTGTATCAGTCCAGTCACATTTAAGTCATAAATGATTCATTAAAAATGAATGTTGGCTCAATAAAACTGGTTAAGTAAGCAGGGAGAGGGAGCAGTGTGTTAGGAATTACTACGTGATGACAGATCCTAGTGGTCATTCTCAAGCCTTCGTTTTATATCATCAAAAGTAAAACTCTGAAAAACGATCTAGGCTAAAGTCCAAGCAATGGACGATGTGGGCCCCATCTGGACCTGTATTTATGCTTTCACATGAGATTTCCGATTATCTTGCAAAGGCCCTCATCCCCCTCATCTCACAGCTGACCTGCACTGTTATGACCAAAAACCCCAAACCCAGCTGTCAGTCAGCACTGTTCTAGGAAGTATTTTTATGGTTTGTTGACATGTGCGAGTGTTTCCAGTCTCTAGGGGTGAGCTTCAGCTTCCAGGTGAGTGCACAAGTTAACACAGCGATACATGCTCTGACCATATGTTGGGCTGGTCACACTTCTTCCATGACAAATGCCAAAACAACATGACTCAGAGGGATGATCTAACTGGGGAAAAACATGAAGACAAAAAAAAGCACCTTGCTGGCTACTGTGTACTGGTAGGAGAACCTCTGCCTGCCTGACAGATCTTCATACACCGTCGGGACGATCTTCAGGATGTAGTCGTGTGAAGACAGAGCTGCAAGAAAAAAAAAATGAAAAAGTTGTTTTAACTTTTGAGAGAAAGTTCCCAAAAAAGGATGCAGTTTTGTTCGTGACGCAACAGGCTGCAGGCTTCTCCATGTGACATGCGGTGTCAGCTGTGTGGAGAAAGTTTCCACTCAGTTTGGATTCAATATGTCCACTAGGTGTCCTATTTCATTGCTTCATCCAACACCAGAGCAGCCTTACATAAATGTGACATAGTGGTTATGATGAGAACATGTGCGGGGAGAATACATACGATTGGAGGACAGCCTGTCTGCCCCTCCTAATGCGTTAAAGGCTCCTTTTACTTTTTGTACCTGAATGAGGGAAAAAAAAAAGAGGAGAAAGAGATCTTTGTTCAAACTCCATCTTCTCTGGATCGTTTCTATTCGGTATGTTTTGAATCAGTCCTGACCATGAGCTTTTCCCCAAAGGCCAGCTTGTGGATGATGTGGGTCATGTCAGGGTTTGAAGGCTGCGATGTAGCACCGTGCGTCGACACGTGGAAGTTTCCTGGTACCTGAAGACACACACACACATAGTAGTACGAGTGTACAAGTACCTGCAGCACTTCCACTTAACTAATGACCAAGTCTGAATGCGAGCGCACAAATGTGTCGGGAAACTAAATGATCCTTTACTCCTACTTTGACACGTTTCATAGATTACTAAACATTCCACCAGGTCGAGCGTTAAATGTACCACAGGTTGGTTAATTATTTTAAGTGTAATGGAAAGTGTGACGCACAAGGTGGTGGAAGCACAAACAGCGCTTCACAGAGTCCAGACTATACTGTCAGATGTAACTCAAACTGATCCCAGAGCTCTAACGTTACATGTAACTTGATTTAGACAGGAGGAGGAAGCAGCTCTACTTCATTCATCTCAAACCGAGGCTCACAGCAAATAAACGACGTTTAGCCTGAGAGGTTGTGTTCAGGCCTCATGTGAATTGTTGTATCAGAAAAAAGGCAGATTCTGGCCTCACTCTGGGGGAGTCCGCTGAGTAAAGACACTCATTTGAAGAGTATTTTCCACAGTGTGAGGAGGATTTACTTTGTTGATGGTGAAGACTCCCTCAAAGCGGCAGCCACTGTCGTTGTCAATGGGAATCTTCATCGAGTTGTCTATGTGACCGACCTCGTGCCGGCCCATCTCATCCTGGATGTCCAAACCCAACACTGAGGGAGCAAGGAGACACAGAGGAGATGAAAAATATTTAAAAGGAGAGGAAATAGAAGCAAAAATCAAACACAGCTTCTTCATCAATCAAAAATCTTCCCATGTTCTGTGAGAAAGGTCACGGTTCATCTTGTTAAACATTAACTATTTCAACATCCAAAATATCCATACATGAGAAGCAACACTTATGTAACTGTGGCGGTCAGTGATTCACCATCACATACAGTTATGAAGAATAACGCTTTCACATTCAGCTGACCACTAAGTAAAACTGAGGTCACTGTTTCAAAGAGGACAACACAAAAGCAATCTGTAGAACATGTGCTGCAGGTATTCTGTGAGGAGAAAAGAGCTCCTCAAGTGTCAGGACAATGAGTCTTCACATCTCTTGAAAAGTTGTAGATGTACTGTTTTTTTATTCGTTTTTACTGCCTCAGGTGTCGGGCCCTTTTAAAGAGCTGGCTTGTTCTTGAGGCAGGCTTTTGGTCTCAGGGGATTTAAATTCTTCATATTTTAGTACAAAGTGAGGGCCTAAATAACTAAAGCTGTACAGAGCAGCTCAAAAAACACTGAGTTTAAGGCTTCACAAACTTCACTCCTGAGGAGACTGCCTCTGTGTGTGCTTGCACAGATTTGAATGATTCATTCTATGTTCGTTTGGAGCAAGTTATACTTCTCTATCTCTGTGCAAACAAGCCTTATTGTAGAAAACAAAGCCACAAACCATTAGAGCCACATTTCTACCATCTGCTCTTTGCTCTATTTTATCATAACTTTTATTATCAGTATTACCTCTTATTATTTTACTATCATTGTTGATATTGCCTTTTAAATTTACTATCCTGTTTCTGCTTTCCTCCTCCCTTTTAATTGCATTTTCTTTTTTTCTGAACTATTTTATGTTTTTATTTTGGTCCTCATGGTTTCATTTTATGTTGCATGGTTCTTGTATTGTCTGGGTTCCTTATGACATAAAAACGGCCTTCAATTCCGCTTTTACTAAGCTTTTTGTTTTTATCTGTCTTTTTCCATGTGCTCTATGACTACATGTCAAAGCACTTTGTAAACTTCGGTTTTTTTAAAAGTGCTATACAAATAAAGTTATTATTATTATTACTATTATTATTATTATGATCTGTGATTAAGTATTGATAAGCGTTGTTAACAGAAGTGGAAAATAAAGGTAATCAACAGGTGTGTCACTTTTGTATCTGGTAACCACCTGAGCGCCTCTTCACTAACACAATAGAGGAATGATGAGAGAAAGTCTCACTGTCTCTGCAAAATGTGTCCCACAGAGTAAACACAGAAGGACACAGACCACCTATCTTGCCCGTCACCCTCTCTCTCTCTCTCTGTCTGTGTTTTTCCATCCAGACCTCTCAAACCCCCCTCCCCCCTCTCCCCTGCAGACCTCTGTGGATTGGCACACTGGCACTGGCCTATTTTCAGAGCAGGCCTGTGTGGAGTGTGGGCCTGCAGTGCAGTGCAGGAGAGAGGGCTGTCTGTTTGGTCTGTGCTAAAACCTCCACACGCCGCCTGTCTGAACTTTGACATTCAAGACAAGCTCGACCCCCACGGCGCTCCTCTGTCCAGATCTTTAAATACAGCGCACAAATATAAGCTAAGTCAGTGCGAGCGCGTCCGAGCTGCTTGTTTCTCCTTTTTAAGACATTTCCACTCGGTAGAGAGTTCGTTTAAAGTGGATCTGAGCTGCTGTGGAGGGATTATTATAAGATTATTACATGCTGGTTCTGCTTTTCCATTGAGTCACAAACCAAGGCCAAGCAACCTGTAAAGGTCAGAGGAGAGAAATGCAGGGCAGCAGCAAAAAAAAGAGGGAAATGCAAGCTTTTCCATGATGAAATGATTTCTCCCTTTCAGTCAATCTTTAAAGGATGACGGCCTGTTTGGAAAATAACCAGATGTAGAATATTAACCCTCTGGGTGAACAGCAGAGGAACATTTCTGGCCATAACATCCAGCTGCAGCCGTGTGGTTAGACCAGCGTGCCTGAGCCCGGTATTTAAGGGGCCCCCACAGGTCTGCAGAAGAAAGGTTTAAATTCTGCAAATAAACAAAACCAACATACATACTATCATCAAGAGCTTTAATTGGAAACGGCAAGAGGAGGCCTTTGTTTAGGCATGTGATGAGAGAGCTCGTCTGAACACATGGCCGACATGTGTGCGCATGTGTGCCAGAGAATCTCTCTTCAGAAATCTGGACTGAATTTTTCACACAGGCATTTATTAGCGTTGCCATTTTTGGATATCGCTTGAATCCAATGAATGTGTTTTCTGGGCACTCCAACTGGTGTGTGTGCATCTGTGATAGTGTGTGTGTGTGTGTGTGTGTGTGTGTGTGTGTGTGTGTGTGTGTGTGTGTGTGTGTGTGTGTGTGTGTGTGTGTGTGTGTGATTTGTCATTGGAATAGTTTCTGACAGCAGTCATGAGGAGCAAATAACCAGTGACTCTCCATCCTGGCAAGCATCGCCCTGGCCTGCCCACTTCTCAAGCGCTGAGGCAAAACACAGGCCAGGAGAGGCAACTTTATACCAGAGATGGGGGGCTGTGTGGAAGAAGCGGATCAAATAGAGGCTGCACAGGCTGGAGGCTGGGTGAAAAATCGAGTGTTATCAACGAGCATGCCACACTAGAGCAGGTAAACAAACCATTATGTTGTTGTGAGGCCTCCTCTTTATCTAAGGCGGTATTTATCTTTTGCCAGTGTGGCGTGTTACATGATAAGGCGTGCTGTCTGATAAGTAACAGTAGAAAGGAGGCCATAAAACATGTGAAAAGGAGAACACACAAAGAGAGGGTGAAATGCAGAGAAATGAAGAGCTGTACATTTATGTATATTATGTATATTATACTCACAATCACAGTGTAAGTTTGGCAAACTGACGTTTAAACTCACATCTATCTTCCCACCACTGTCTTTGTCAGGATCATCCACATACAGTTCATTTACACTGTGAGGGGCAGAAAGAAGAAGAAGAAACGGCTCATTAGAAAATCTGAAAACCAAAAGAAAACCTTGAATGTGAAGAAAAACAGTCAATTTCAGCTACAATACTGGATTTGTGTCCCGAATGTAACACTGGAGTAGATACGTCTTCTGCCAATTAATGCGCCTCTCTGACAGTGCAATTTCCTTCTTGTCACTTCCTCCCATAGTCATCCCTTATTACACATCGCCAAGAGGCTGACGCACACTCAAAGCCAATTTCCTGAGAGAAAACAGCCTCCATTTATTGGCTACAAGAGGCGCAGAGCTGAGTACATCATAATAGAGGCATTGGCATTCATGATGAAGTCCCCGTCTCTCGTATATATATCAGACGGCAGGTCCTGTGCCTGCGGGGCAACAAAGAAGCTATCTCTAGATCAGCCACCGGATATTACGAGAGACGGACGGTTATTCTAGGATGTGATGGGTGATACCTACATTTCAGTGGCTATGAATCCAGTCAGCTCAGACAGGAAGAGGAAGAGGATGAAGACACAGCAGAGGATGGAAACTGTGGGCAGAGAGGAAGAAAGTTTGAGTTAAGACTTTGTTTAAACCTAAATCCCTGTTGAGCTCCAATATGGCACCTCTTCACTTTAATCTCTAATTAGACCGGTTTTTAATAAGGTGATGAAAACAAAACGAGCCCGGCTGTTCCAGCCTTAAGGAACAGCTGAGCTAAGATTCTGACATTAATGAAATCACAGGGGCCATAAAGTTTTTCTCTAAATAGCTCTTTTACTGGGAGTGTTAATTCCACCATTACGCAGGTCTTTACAAACCCTCCTACGCTAATTACACATTAAATACCAACACAACAGGCAGCCATGACAGCATATCCGCTTTGGAGAGGTGAGCTCATGTTATGTGCGTCCTTCAAACAGCTCAATTTAGGTGTCCTCACACACACTGACAATTACTGTACTCTGACCACAGCTGATCTTAACAAAAGCCGAGACAGAGGCCAAATCTGGACGATCAGGCAAAATCATTGAGCATTTTTAGCACTTAAAAAATGAGCTAAAGCCTTTTTTGGCAAAATCAGCTCTGATGCTTCTTATAGACGAACTGAGAGGAACTTTCAGTTTGTGTCAAAGGGACACTCCTTTTTCATCCTGTACATATTTAGACATCCTCCCACCAACTTTTTAAGGTATTAAGATTAGTAGATTTTACTCAGTTTGAAAAAAAATCTTCATAATCCTGTAAAGTGTTTTACAATCAGTTAGGAACTCCTCACAAGGACCTCTATGCTAACTTATAAAGTCGGGTTGCACAGTGTTTTCAGTTAACTGATACTGTCCCATGACAAGTGAAAAAGCCAATTATAAGCACTGGCAAATACAAGCATGTCTGGTGATGATGTGACTCATCGAGTAGGTACACATAACGAAAGCTTGCGTGTGAAAACAACAAACTTAAACAAGTCAGCTGTGCGGAAGTATTTTTAAAAGGGTCAGAGACGAAAAGCAACAAGTCTTTTACAAAAGTTTGGATAAAAACCTGACAGCAGCCTCTACGTCAGTCACTCCACAAAGCTAAGAAATGAAGCAGAAACTACATTTAAAAATCAAATGTATCATCCTTTTTAAAATCATGAATCCATTGTGAAGTTTGTTTTATGTCTTTTATCTTAAAAAAACAAATACACTCTTCTAAGAGTCACTAGTATATTCTAGTCCAGGAGAGACTTGGTGTTGTGAAAAAAAAGGTGTGTATTTGTATCTGGATAAATGAGTTTGAGAATACTGGTACATGAGCCCATTACTATAATTTAAATGTTATATCGTCTTTAAATCTGTCCATATAGATCAGTGGAGAAATGTCAGTTTGTTTGCTGCACTTTGCTCTGGTGTTCATTTGTTCATTTGGTTCTAGTACGGTGATTTTGTTCGCTCTGAACACAGCCATTCCCTCTAACAGTCTACCAGGGTGGGTTTGAGGTCAGTTGTGCCAATCTTTCCAGCAAACTTTAGACAGTAACCAATCAGTGTATTTAAAGTTTGTAAAAACTGAGAAAAGCTCAAGTATTCCTGTTCAGTCTGGGTCAGTGCCTCAGTACACAGTGTGGCCTCTTCCAAATAGATCCCCATGGTGTATTTGGACTGTTTCAACATCCTGGGACTTCTCACCAGCTGCCAGCACCCTATCCCGTCCTCCCCGTATAAATGTTTCTCTTGATGATACATGGTAGCCCCTAAAGTAGATGGTAGCGTGGACTGTAGCGTGGTGATGCAAAGATCCAGAGGTTCTTTGTTTGTGTGACACACTGAAGAAGTGTGTGGTTAAGATCAGGATCATATTCTGGTATCTTTTATTAACTGTGGACATTTTGAACACCATACTCATGGCTAACTGGTAGTGGGCGCACAATACACTTGCCAACAAGTCAAAAAGGGGAGTACTGACACTTCTATTTCCCACTCAAAGCACTGGTCTGGGTTCAAACAAAGTCTAAACTTGAAAGGACATGTGGCATGTGTTTCATTTCATGTGTCAAACTAATCAGCACATTTCAAGTGCTCTCATGTGTTTACAAAGATAAATATGGAAGGAACTGATCTGTGTCTGCGCAACTGCGGTCTATCTGGTATGGCGAGAGCCTCCATCAGGAAGCTTACACTCAGCAGGTGAGGCGTGTTTACGTGGCAACAGTCTCCTAGCAGCTCACAGTCACATGACCCTGTGGTTAGCAGGGCATCAGGGCCAAACCTGTAGCCGGTGGAGGCTTTACATAAGGTGATGTTTAACCACCAAACAAAAGGGAGTGTCGCTATGACACATCGGACATCAATTCAGGCTCATCCAAAGCCGTCTACGGTAATTCTTCCCGGGTTTGAAAGAGTCAAATACTGGAAGGAGGATTAAAGAAGATCAAAGAAAGAGGCTGCCACTGATTTAAACTTTTAAAAGGCCTGCCATGGAAACACTGACAAGCCCAATGATTTGTAAAGACTGTAAATGTGCGGTTTTTATTAAGTCTCGAGCTCATCCATCCTGGCACGTACCCATGCCATGAAGGGGGATGAAAAAGTTGCTCCATTATTACTAATCTGTGACACAAAGGACTGGATACAGTAACACCGTGAATCAGCTGGCAGCCTTGTAAACTAGCCCTGCTTATCTGTAATCAGATGATCCCATGACCCTCCCCCCAGTTTGGACAGTTTGACAGAAAATAAATCACATTACAGGTTGATACATGAGTTCCCCACTAAGCAAGATCGGCTATGAAAATGTCTGAGGCCCAAACAGAGGTCGCGTCCACAGTAAGCACCATAGAAATTGAGCCCAAAGGAATGTGGCTCTAAAACAAAATAACAAAAGCAGACAGGGTCAAGTATTTGACCTTTGTGTGTGTGTGTGTGTGTGTGTGTGTGTGTGTGTGTGTGTGTGTGTGTGGGGGGGGGGGGGTCTGTTCCTTTTTACCCATGAACAACATAAGTCAAAATGCGGGTTGAGCTGCTGTGGGCTGGTGTCTAATATCTAAATCAACCCGATGCCCTCAGCCCTAGACGGTGGAAGGAGACAGGAAGGGTGGTAACTGTGCAGGAACTGAACTTCCATCCATTTCCCTCCTGGGTGGAAACTGTGCATTTATGTTTAGCAGACCCATTCTCTTCCCCGTCCTCCAGGAAAGTGTTAATAATCATTTTCAAACTGTTCACAGTTCAGCAACATCACTGCTTACACAATCTGTCATCGGTTTGGTTTGGACTTGACGTTTTGTTCTACTTCGCGCTGTCATCAGCTGACTAATGAATAACCAATACTAGAAAATGACTGAGGGGCTAAAAATGTATCACGGGGCCTATTGTATTCAAGCAAGCTGTGAATAATCAATACAATCCCTGATTACACAATGACTGATTGATGACAAGCAGGAAAGCACATGACATGACAGGAAAAGCGTTGAGATTTCCACTGATGACTTCTCAAGGGCCCGTGGCGATGAAAGAGCTTGATCATTAACATTCTTACCATACTAGTTGTGCTAAAACAGGTATAGCCCCCGAGCTCAATGACTCCATCAGGACGTAGCTTTGACAGGCAGGTACTTGAATTACAGATGTCAACTCCTCCTTTCCCCTACCTGTTTCTGAAAACACCCACCAGCAATACCTGGTTCTGCTTTCTGTTTACTTTCTATTCGACTCTTTATGTATGCTGAATATGAACTCTAAAGTCTTGCCACAGCAGCAGGGACTCTAGTAATTGGCCCTGAAGAGCAGACGCTGAAGGCAAGGCTGTCAGTCAAGTGAAATAGAAAAATGTGGGTGTCGGAGTAAGTCTGGTTTGTCACATTTTTTCACAACTTTCACAAAACTGAGACAGTAAAACTAAGTGCTATCCTCAACCACTGACAACGGGAGGAAACAAATGAATAATAAAGATGCAGCATTTCACTGCTGAACACAGTCTGTCCTGTTTTTTGTCATCCAAAAAAGAAAAAATGGAATAATGACACACGGTATTTTAAAAAAGAGACACGAGAGCTGTGAGTCATGAACCAGTTAGCCAAGTTATCACAAAGATGTGTAATACCCGCAACAGCTAATTCTATCTAATGACTGTACATTGAATTTCTCCAATACGTTAGAAAAGATGTGGAAAAGAAAACTACATGTGTTCATTTCTTCACTTGAGTTTGATGTTATTGTGGTTATCATGGGCGCTTATGAGCAACATCTGTCAGCCCAGGATGGAGTCAGGGTTTTGCATGTTTAACCGACTAACGGTTACTGTCTCTATGCTGTAATGGTTACTTCCACTATGCTACAATTATTTACTAGCAGCGCTGGAGACAGGCGACGTCTCAAAGCACAGCAGAGCCCAGTTTGACAGTAGTTTAATCTGGTTAATAGGGGTAGGAGAAAAAATCAATACAGCATAGTATTGCAATATTTTGTCTGGTGATATATCGTATGAAGTATCGATTTTTCAGATTAATTGCTAATGTGAAGTCAAATCTATGACAATGGAAAAATTAAATCAACTGTTTGTCCAGTGAGGTTGGCAGAGGTGACGTCATAAAGCAGGAGAAAGTTAGTACAACAAATATATATAAGGTTTGCAAGATGTGCTACATGAGAATAAAATACAGCGTAAATAAGACAACATAGTGGAAAGCCAAACGCTAAATTAGCTTACAGTTGAAAAATATGTATAGATCACAATATATCGTATTGCAAAACTCACTGTCTTGTAAAATGTTAAAAACAGCAATAATATCGTATCATGGCCCAAGTATCGTGATAATATCGTATCGTGGGGCCAGTGGTGATTCCCACCCCTACTGGTAGATGTCAATAACACTGAGCGAAGGCTGTTGGTTGAAAACAGTTGGAACCCCCCCGCCTCCTTTCACCATTTCAACCTAATCAACCTAACCTAAGAAAACCTGATATGCTAGATTTTATTTACATTTATATGGACGATGCTAAAAACTAAGCTCCAAATAAATATAACATTATTCTTAAATCCCACAGACACATAAAAGGAGGTAAGTTTTGGTCTACTGTCATTTAAGGACTTAACTCACTGAAAGCTCCTGTGTATGTTGGCTGGGTGAGATCTTTTGGCACTTTCCGGTAGATATCAAATCTGAGGAGAGAGAGAGAGAAAGAGAAGAGAGGGGGGATGGGGGGGTCAAGAAAAATAACAGGGAGAGAGAAAGAGTGAGTGAGAAAAAAAAAAGAAATTGTCAACACTACGTGCTGTGAAAATAAGCACATTCTGTACCCATAAGGCAGTGCGATATTACAGAAGAGTGGTGGAATGTTAGCTCTGGACCAACGCCATTACACACAACAGGTCCAGACAGCCAGCCGTACAGCCAGCCGCAACACACACACACACACACACACACACACACACACACACACACACACACACACACACACACACTATGTGGACACACAAATACACACTTATTATAGGGTGTCACCTCTTCCTCTGAATGTGTGCTCTGTAATTCTGACCTGACCCCAACAAAGGTCTCTGACGCTCAACATACACATAGAAATACACACTATCAGCACACACCTTCACTGCTGAAAGAGACACACGCTGTGATTTAAACATAACGGTATCACACACCTCAGATTTTATCCTAAGATCTTCCTGGCCCTAAAAGTTTGAGTTATGATCAAAATAAATACCACGAGTGTGGGATTGAGCAAGTTGATCCCGAAATTCAGAAATGTAGGGGAAAAGGCATATTAGGTGTTAAAAAGTGAAAGCAGAAGTGCAGGAGACTCGTCACCACCTGACACAATCAGCTCTCTTCTTGTGAAATCCTTGTTGCCTATTTGGGGAGCTGAGAGGAGGAAAAATTCTGCTGCTCAACACCAAAACTATTTGGGTTCATGTGTTCTTGCGCATGTCCTTTTTTGGGGAGTGAAATATTTTTGACCCCAAACTGCGCTGACTTTGCAAACCCCGCCCACTCATCTCTCCTCTCCTTTCTCATCTCCGTCAAAAAAAACAAAAAACTCTCACATCTGTTCAAATTTCTTCCTCCGAGAGCCGCCGGTGAAATAATCTCAGCTGATGCAATGCAGGGCGGAGGAGGAAGTGGGAGGGTGGGTCTCCTGTCCAGCCCTGACCCTGCTGCTTTGTCTGTTTAGCTTCGGCTCCTGCTCTCACTCCTTTGTTTTTATCTACAACACAAAGACCCCTGAATAATCCTAAACACCCCAGCCAGCTTCCCTAGATCTCTTCCTCTTCCTCTGATCCCCATCAATCTATAACCTCCTGCAGCCGTGTCCTATTAGGTCACTGTATGCGAATAGCAGGCCGGACAGGAAATATAGGGCAGACGGCATGAAGAGGAGCTGGGTGGATGTGCTAAGGGAGGGGTTGCTCTGTATCAGGGTGAGAATAACTTTGAGACTACCACATTTCCTGGATGTTAAGCTTTACCGTGACACTACTTTCTCAAGTTCTTCTAGTCCCAGTAATTTCAGCCTGAGAGCATCAGACAGGTGGGGCACAGCGTTAAACACCATTATCCCATGAAATCCTTGAAAGTCTGGTTTTATTTATGTTCAGCTTTGGAGAATTTTATGCTCCCAGTGTTCATGACCAACATTATTTTTGTTTTTTGTTGTCATTTTTGGCTGTATCAGACAAGACAGCTTAAGAGAAAGGAGAAGCAGCAAATGTTCTTGGCCAGGATTTGGAGCAGTCCTCCAAGGGTTTCTTTCAAAGCATTTCAAATCTTTTAGAGGTCAGAACCACCCAAAAAGCCTTTGGTCCCCTGGTAGATTTACTCAACAGCAATCGACCTATGGACAAATCCAGCACACAATTTGTGTGTGGTACACCTCGCATGGCTGTAATTACAACAGAGGCAACTTAGCATTGACTGCTGCCTGATAACTAGCTGATCCAAATTCTCAGTCCAGAATCAATCTACCTGCTCACCATTATCATGCTAAATACACAGTGTGGCTGTATTTTGGCTCTGTGGTTAAATCTCACACTCCATAGAGACTGTAGTTGTCAAAGCAGGCCCGGGTTTGAATCTGACCTGCTGCGTTATGACTCTCCTCATTCTCTTGTCTTGGTTTCCTACTCGAACCCCTGTCCCATCCTCTGAGTAAAAACATGACAAAGCCTCTGGAAAAGATGTCTTTGATATACAGAGTGCAATAGCAGATACATTTAAGTTAGTAAGCCCTGTGTTTTTCTATAATTTAATTTTTTAATTTTGAAAAACAAAACTGACTGAAAAAACATGTAAATAGAGAAAAAAGGAGAGGCATGAGATTTACCACCATACCTCACTGTACTCCTTCATTTCTCAAATTGTTTTTTTGTTTGTTTGTTTTTAATCAGACACACTCCTCAATTCAATTACTTCCTGGAGCTGGAGCTGAACTTGGAAAGACTGCTTTTTGTTACTCCGCCCCTGACTCCTGGAACAAGTTGCTGCAACTCCTTGGCATAAATGCACTTTTGGACATTTTAGAAATTTGATTTAGAGTCGACTAACTTCTGTTTCAAACTGTTTCATTTAAGTGTACCTTTAGTTTTATCACTAGAATCATCTGTCGTTTTCAAAAAACTGTTGTTGTACATTCTAGCTCTATCTTACAAATCTTGTCTTTATTATACTTTTGTATCCTTTTGATTTCAAGCAAGAATTTTTCCAATTTAGTTATTTCATTGGCCTCAAATCAATCTCAGTTCTTTTCTCCATAAATGCTTTGTGGGCTGTCTTTTGACTGCTTAAGTTAAATTAAGTTAAATTAAATTTAGTAAAGTCTGTGGCCCAGATGAGCAAGAAACAAACAAACAACAAAACAAAACATGCCATCAGTGTGAATGTGACATTAGGGCTGGCCTCAAATCAATGTCACGATATATTGAACAGTTCCCTTCAATAACGATAAATGGACGATAACTACTCCACAAGCTGCTCACCCCCTCCCACATTAACTTCTTCTACTTCAGCCACCTACAACTTTTGAACCGTCCTCCATCTCCTCACCTGTCTTTCCCTCTTTATTACAGACTGGATGGGGTGGAGTCATGTCTCCCACGTAGGACAGTGTCTTAAAGGGACATGAGGCCATCGTCTACCTACACACATCCAAAACCAACTTTTATTTATTCATTTTTTGGCACTGAATACATTGACATGGGCAAAATGGCATCGGTTAGTGTCAGAAATTTCGGTATTGGTAAATTAAAGTGATACAGAGCATTTTATAAGTACAGTCCACCATTTCAGTCCATTTACTTAAGAGTACTCTCAAGCTACATTTTGACTGCTGTTGATGGGGCAGCCTATGGGCAGTAACTCCTGCAAACAGCTGGTCTACTTCTGACGTCAAGTTCTCAAGTCTATATATGAGTCCAGGTTATAAATAATGGTAGAAATCCTCACACTTGCTGTAGGATCACTGCCATTTTTAGCAGTCACCGCCTCCCAGCTGCTAATATCAGACATGATCGAGGGAACACAATCTCACTTCACAGGTCCACCAAACACGTGATATGGAATCTGACTCTACTTGTGAACTGTAAATAGTCGAAGCTTACACACAGTCAGCATCTGCCTCGAAGAATTGTGACTGGCAGTCCAAAACAAAAACCCTGGTAGCCTGACAATGACCTCAATGTAGGGATGATAAAGACGACGTACAGTAAATCAGTGTTTGTGTTAAATTCTTGACTGATTTTCTACAGATGTAAGACACTTCACTCCACATCAAAGATTATAAGAGCCAGCTGAAGGGAGTCAAACTCATTTTACCTCTGCCTGTGGGATAAACTTGAGATAAACTGGTAAATAAAGTAGCATCTAAAAAATGTCATAACACATTATTTTCTGAGAATACACTAGAATATCATCTGAAAATTAATTGATATCTTTTGAGAAATGATGTATTAAGTGAGGTCTGTTTCTTTCCAAAACGAAAACACTGCTAGCTTAATGCCCTCTTAACGGTTTTGTTATTCTTGTAACTCTGTCAAAATTCAATTTAAAAATAAAATAAAATATTGGGACATCTTACCTCCCCTCTACCTTTGTTACGGTCAGGTTTTCTTATACTAAAGGTTGCAGTGGGGCTTAGTTTCACCTCATTACCTGTGCTCAGAACACTTTGTATTCATGAGTGTTAATGTTGACTCGATGATGTCCATCCTTGACGTTTGTAATTTCCTGAATTACAGTCAGTACATCTCCCTACATCACTTCCTACTGCTCAGTGGTGTGTGAAGGGGCTCAGATGTTTTTTGATTAGAGTACACGCTGTACCGGCATCTCTATGTTGACACCACAGGGTTGCTTTTTTAAGAAAAGGACCTTACTAAATTAACCATAGAGCTCACAAATGAGTCACTTATGAGTCAGTGGTTCTTGTTTTGAAGCAATGGGGTGAAAAACTACCTAAACTATTCTTTATTTTACATACGATCATCTCGCATCACAAGACAACATTTATGCCTACTTCCTTTTTTCTATCCAGCCATCTGCCTAACATGTACGTCAAAACCAGCAAACAGTTACTGTCAAGATAAGACGGCCACTGACACTGAGCATCCTTCCTTCAGCGCTTAGTCGCAGTGATCTAATCATCACAGGAGCAAACACACTACATCATCAGCTCAGCACAAACCAAACCTCCTTTGTCAATAAATGACATAAGCTGAGGGTCAATTAAGCTCAGACATAAATGCTGTTGTCCTCTTATTCATACTGAAGAAAAGATGTTCAGTCACTCTGAATGAGCTTCTCTTGATGAATAGAGACTGTGACATCACGGCTGAACAGCATCCCGAACAGAAGACGGTTTATTCTGATTTTGACAATTTAAAGTCAGTGATGTATTATGACAGCAAATACTCACAACATTAAAACTAGCTTCCATCAATATTTTTTAGCAACTGGAAAAAAAAATGCTTAATGACTGTGAATTTAATGCCTCACTGCATTAAAAACTGACTTGACTCTGTAGTGGGAATAACTACATGAGCTCAGAATCAGTCAAGACTGCTGTCTGTTTATACAGTTAACACTATACCTGAAAAGGCATCTTAAATGCAAAACAATTCATACAATTATTGGAGCAACAAGTGCTGCCAGCTAGACAATGCTGTTTTTTCAATAAAGCAATAACACGCCAAACCTTATTCTGCGTGCGTGCAAGTGACATGACATGGCATAGGGGTAAAAGAGCCTGGGTACTAAAACAACCTGTCTGTAGTCCCAAGTTGACAGAGAGAACCCTGACCTATCAAACTGCCTTAAAATCCTTTATCAGACAAGCATGGAAAAACGTAAAAATTTCAAAATTGGCTCACAAATATTTTATCATTTCAGTTTTGTCGTGTTGTCTTCGTGTTACAGGTGGCAGTATTAAATTGTTCTTTTTTTGTTGACGAACAACAGTTTACAATCTGCGATTGGTAGTAGTCCTTAAGAATAAACAGATGAAGCATTGTTAGCTAATGCCAACCCCATGATTCACAACAACACAAATCTGGGAACACAGGGGAAATGTTTATCAGTCTTTATAATTCCATGCTATCAGTAAAGAAATATACCAATTACACAACCAGTCATAGAAACCTGTGAGATTGGGATTAAGTGTCACAGACAGATATTGAGATACACAAAAAGACAGTTTTGGTTTTGTTTTCCATACTGGATGTTGATGATTAGAACTGTGAGAAAAAAATGGACCAAAGTTTTCTTCTGATGTGGTTAAAACAGTCATTTGTCCATTAAACCACAGCATTCTGGGAATACATGCTATCTCATTACATGGTGTAATCTACGGTAAGCTACGCTACACTGTTTGCGACACACTGTCATACTGCTGACTAACCTACCAGTGTTTCTGAGTGGGTGAAACCTCACTGTTAAGTAGTTGGTAAATCGAGCTATTTCCAGTTGTTGCAATGCTGGTTTTGTAAAAACAGGGCATGAAGTTAGCGAAGCATCTTAACAGGATATGACCACATCATGACACCATGACACACATGCTCTCACACGACTATCAAGTACAGGTCACCTACTGTGGTGTCAACGAGAGTTTACAACAGAGCCTCTATGCTGACAAATTCATTCTGTCATTACAACAAAGCTGTGGTCAGTGGAAAAAATGAGGGTAGATAAACAGGAGGAAACAGACCGAGAAAAATGCTTATCACAGTCCCACTAAACTTAGGATGAAATAAAATGAAGAAAAAATGAGAACACTTGTGTGCTATTTTCTTTTCTTTTTAAAGCCTCCCTTTCCTGTAATATTGTAAAAGAAACGTGGGGTCATTTTTTTTTTTACAAGATTACAATTTCAGTTAGCAGACACTTTTATTGAAAACGACGTACACACGAATTATACACCAGTGGGGGACACACACTGGGAGCAAGGTAGGTTAAGTGTCTTGCCCAAGGACACAACAGACAGACTAGGGGTAGGGGGGAATCAAACTGCCAACCTCGCAGTTGTTGGACAACCGCTCTGCCTCCAAAGCTACTGCCGCCCCCATTTAATCAATTATTAATTCAAAAGAAATCAAGAAGCAGTAGGGATGGGAATTGAGAACCATTTCTTGTTGAGAACCGGTTCCAAATGGTTCAATCCATTGACATCATTTACATTTTATCTTAACGATTCCCTTAACGATTCCTTTCTTCTAGGTGCCGTGAAAAGTGGTCTCGTAAGAGCCAATCTACGAGAACAGTGACAAGGAAAAAAACATGTCTGAGAGCACAAAAATTAGGCAGAAACGATCTGAAGTGTGGCTCAATTTGACTAAGAAAGATGTCCTGTGTTAACATTAGCACAATGCTTGCCAGACTTAACAACATATTATGTATTTGACCTAATACCGACCGAAGTAGATGCTGTAAATATAGTTTGTTGTTCGATTATTTTTAGACTCTCACTAAAAGTGGCATACATCTTTTTCTGTTAACAAAGACTCAATAAAATTGGAGTTAACGGTGAAAATCTATAGTCTACTTTTTTTTTTTTAAATCAAAGAAAGGCATTGTTCAGGGAATCATTAAAGAATTGAATCGATAAGCAGAATCAATAATGGAATTGTTATCGATAAAATCTTATCAATTCCCATCCCTAAAAAGCAGCCATTTTGATGTCATAAATTATAGAAATTATGACATTGTCTCTTGCTTAAGCTTACCAAATGTAGGGACTAACTGTCTTTTAGTCATTTAATTGTACTCTATTTTAAGGTACTTGGATAAAAGTGTAGTGAACTACTTTGTCTTCTGGGCAGTTTTAGTGTTTTTATCTGATATAAACAAATTAAACTACTTAATACTATTTGGTTCAACCATGGCCGTCCTACATGATTTCATTTTGGTAGCAGAGGCAACCCTTTCCTCTCTTCAGTACAGGGTTGTATACATAAGGGTTTGACAGAGCAGTTAGTATCTGTCCCCAAGCTCTGCAAACATCCTGTCCATTAAATTAATAGGGTGTGCTCTGATGATAGTTTCAACAGCTTCATAGGTGAGGCTCTTACATGTGGCTCTGTGTTTCTGTGCCCAATTATCGATAGATTCTCTCATTGTCTGTGTAATAGTGTATTCTGAAAGGCAACCTGTCAGTGATAGCTGTGTACTGGTGGCTAATGATACTAGTATTGTGTATTTGGGAAAGCATACCGGGCTGAAATGTAAATTAGACGATACAATGGTTGTAAAATTTGTTGGGTAAAACATGCAGCTATGAAAAGCCGTTGTCAACTGGAAACTAGTCCCGGGGTCACTGTGCTCACTTTCACGTCTTAGAAAAATGAGGATGGATGTGGACATCTGCACATGCGCAGAAAGAAACCAAGACAAAAACTCCTACCTGAGCATCACTCAGACTCCTAAAACAGTCGACAGCCCTCGCTACAATAGAGTCCATTCATGCCAAAAGTGAGCCAAGACTGTTTCAACTTTCTCCCACTCATTAGAAAAGATTTCTTCACAAACAGTTTATTCATCATCTCTAGCTCACAGACTGCACAACAAACACCCCCGCCTCTTCTTCTGTGAGAAAAACACGGAGGAAAGCCCGTACTCACCTCCTAACATCGAAAGGCATGGTGTTTGCGGGTTACACGGGGGGAATAGCAGACAAAGCTACAAACAACGGGAGACCACACAGACCTCTTCAACGCTACCGGGTGTTCATCGGTACCGGGCTGACGTCAGCTTAGGACGCTTTGCAAAAGCTGATTGGTCAGCGGATACTTCCTGTTCACGCTGATTCTGTTTCCGTCTTGAGCGCAAAATAATTTTTATCAAATATATTTTTTAAAGGGTTTTCTATTCATCAAAGATACAACCTAGAAACACGTTGTCTAAACAAAGAAGGAAAAATAAAATTATACAAATAGTCAACTAAAAGATAATTGTTAAATGAAATAGATTAAGATGTATGTACATACTTTATATGTAAAAAAATGTGTTTTTAAAGAGAGATAGATTAAAATATTTGATACCTGTAATAGTTACTTTTGTTTTACAGGATGACTATAGTGTGTGATAAGCATTCCATTCTTCACAGTCACCCTACACAGAAAAAAATTGATCTAAACATATAAAAGTACATTAAACCACAATTATATAGATAGATAGATAGATAGATAGATAGATAGATAGATAGATAGATAGATAGATAGATAGATAGATAGATAGATAGATAGATAGATAGATAGATAGATAGATAGATAGATAGATAGAGTGAGTTATGAATAGCAGGGGATAATTTTGAGCTGTACTGGTTAAGTCAATATGTGTTGGACGTCAGGTTTTTAATATTATTATTATTATCATTATTGTATTTTGTTTGTTTATTTGATTGTTTTTGTTTTTTAATCTGAGGGTGTCAATATGTTTCCTTTTTAATCCTTTCGCTAGAGGTAAAATTTGATGCCAGGCCTTTTCTTCCTTTTCTTGGATTGGATGTAGGTTTTGCTATTTCAAACAGATTTACTTAAATGCCAGAATTTGCATTTTTTTTTTTATTAAAAGTCTGGAAACTTCCCTCACAACTGTTAAAGTCAGGCACAGCCTAACCATAACATTTTATTATATAGCTCCTAATTGTCTCTGGGATTTTTGACCACTTCATGTTTACAGACACATGATATAATGATCTAAGTTTGCCCATATTTCACTGTCAGTCAGTGAGTAACATCTTGTTGCCCAAACAGCAGGTCATAATCCATGTGTGCAGAGTAACTATAAATCATCTTTATATAATTTTTAGTGATTACATTTAAGACATTGCTTTAACCTAGCAACACATCAGCCAATAATGGTTAAAAAACATAACTTGTTAAGAGTGAAATAGTAATGAGAAAAAAAAACCTTGCAAAGAGTCTATGATTGCAGTATCTTCAAAGATTATTTTCAAAGACCGGTAGGTAGTTTTTTTTTTTTTTTTATCTCAAGGATTATCTTTCAGGAGTTAAAGGTCTTTTTTCCCACGGCAGAAATGGAAAAATACAGCACACGCGTGGCTGTTTTCCTGTATGCAGATGATGAAGGTCTCCCTAATCCAATATATGCATGAAACATGACATCCAAGTTTAAACATGTCTGTTTTAGAAACAGAAAAGTCAGGACAGACCCTGTGTTTTCCCACAGTGGCTCAGTTGTTGCCCATAGCGACAATGACAGTAAACAGTCAGAGATGACAGCAATCGACAGCTCTATACAGACCACAGGAAATGCCTTTTTGTCATCCTCTGTTTCACTTCCCTTTCTGGATGAGAGCCGCACTTGGTCGTGAGCCACAGTTATGGGAATCTAAAACACAGCAACAACTTGGGTGCTATTTTCAGACCCCAATATCAACAATCTGACACACACTGAACAGACTCAGAATTTTTTTCTTTATTTATTGTAAGGCGAGTTTTGGTTTCCTGAGTTATTGGCGGCTGAAGAAAGATAGGGTTTAGCTGGTTATGTTTATGTAAAGCTTTGGAAAGTACTAATATCATTGGTGTCAGTGGCAGCTGCTTTCAAATTAGAATAAGATGGAAGTGAGCTTCTTTTGCTTGGTGGGAATTGCTTCACCCGGCTTCATCTGTGCAGGACGTCACGGTGTACCCCTTATTTTCCCAGCATGTACGTCTTCAACATGACTGAGAGGAAGACACGTTCAAATTGAGGACAAAATGTTTGAGTACAGACTGTTTTCAGTTTGACCCTCCTCCCCTGTATAGTGTAACATTCCTGCTTTGTGGCATGTGCCTCACAGTTGACTCATCTCACTGGAGTGTGAGGTTAAACTAGCAGGAGAGTTTTTGCACTCTGTTGTGATTGGAGACGTTTATGTCCTCTAAGTTTCCCCTTCCATCTCCCTCTTCCTTTCTCACATCACACATCTACAGTGTGCTCCCTTTTGCTTGAAGTCAAGATGGCCTGGATGTGGATTGAGTGAGCTGAAAGTCTTCACTTGTTCAGGTCACAGTAAAGTGAGAATGATGTCATGGCCTACATAGTGTATGTCAGCCTTAATCCAGTTGAAGCAATAAACACATAAAACTCTTATCACATAAACCATGACAGCTCAGTGAAACACATTTTAACAAATTAAAAATTAAATCTTTAGGGCACACCATAACATGTCTACAAGCCCTCATTAAGACTAATGGGACCCTGTCAAGCTGAAACTGAAGACAATTGGACTACAGAGCCCTGTTGCAACATAACCTGTTAAATCTACTCAGTAAACATTTGTTTCACAACAAAACAACCCCAGAGTGTCTCTGCTGTTAAGTTTCTACACACCCTTTTGTCAGCGTAGACGCCTGTTGTCGGTCAATAATAGTCCTCCTGGTTTCTTATTATGACACAGGAGTGTTGCCCACTCTGAGTCAGCAAGCAGATAAATACAAAGGGTTTCCCAAAGTGACAGTAATCCTCATTAAAATATAGTCAAATACAAGGATGGGAAAAAAAACCTCACCAAATGAAACAAAAACTGACAAGTCAAGAGGTCTCCAACAGCTGTGGTCTTCCTGGTAGACTGGTGTTTTGTTTCTCAGCATGTGGAAATTTACTGGACTTCAGATTTCTATACAGTGATTAACTTTTATGGTTGGCCTTTGCTCTCGGCGCATTGAACACTATGTACCTCTGACTAATAAAAACAAAGAATAAACTTTTATGGCTCCCTGGCAGATATTTACTTATTATCTTGTTATTTGTCAACTCTCAGGTGAAGAGGCAAAATAGAAATCTAATTAAACACTAACATCATGGAAAATTTGGCAACACAAAGAAATTAAAATACCAGCTCTCAAAATTAAAGGAAACATTGGGTTAATTGTGATTTTAATTATAGATTTTATTATTCACATAAGTGTCATTTTATGGGAATATCTTCACATAAGATCTCCAAGAAACAGATAAAACAAGGAGGGAGTGAATAAAAACACAGATATAACTCTGTCTCACATAAATTTGCTTGACACCGCGTGCCCGCATACGTGCACTCCGTTTGTACAGAGATGTCTCGCTTGTGCGCGAGCCCTGTTCTGTCCTACTGCCATTGGTGGGGGGAAGGGGGATGACGTCCACACTTCTGGCACGGAGCCAAAAGAGGCGGTCGCCTGACGTCAGTGCCTTCTCATTCACAAGCACGAGCCGTGTATATAAATCGTCCGGAGCACTCTTGAAGTAGAAACCACTCGGTAAAAAAGTTAGGCCTATTAAACTTTCTAAGAAGGAACACAACATCCGGATACACTCAAGAAGAAGAAGACAGGACCGGCTTCGATAAAACTTTTTTTTCCCTGACTTGTTTTGTTTTTGTCACATATCAAGCTACCCGGAACAAAGGACTCAGCCGCTCGAATTACTTGGTAACTTTTGGGGGAAAAAGTTACTCTCTACAACAGCTTTTGTTTTCCTAGCTTTATGTATTTGGATTTAACCTTCTACTTCAGTCGTTCTACTATGGTCATAATGGAGGTCCCGACCATCGACAGTGCGTCCCTCCGTGGCTCGTTGGAGGGCGACGTCCCGGGCTGCCTGGTGCTCGACTGCCGATCCTTCCTCTCCTTCAACTCGTCCCACATATCGGGCTCCACCAACGTGCGCTTCAGCACTATAGTCCGCAGGAGGGCCAGAGGGGGTCTGGGGCTTGAACACATCGTCCCCAACGAGGACACGAGAAACAGGCTCCTCTCAGGGGAGTATGAGTCTGTGGTACTGCTTGACGACCGCAGTTTGGACTTAAGCCAGGCTAAGAAAGACGGGACTCTGATGCTGGCTGTTACGGCTCTCTGTCGCGATCCTTGTGGAGCAAGAGTTTTTATCCTAAAAGGTAAGCGAAAACAAGTAGTTCCCTTGTTTAAAGAGCCGAGCACAATTGTTTGACTGTATCTTAACAACGGGGCAACAAATGCGGATTACAGCTGTCACCACACCAGCTGGCTCTGGAGTAAACAATGTTCCAAAATAGCCCCCTGAGCAGTTGTCACCTTTTAAGAGACCCATATTTAAACATGGATATGTCTTTGTGCTGTCCTATTAAATGACCACTCTTCTGTTTTTTCTTCCCTTTCCAGGTGGTTTTGACACATTTTCCTCAGAGTATCCTGAGATGTGCACCAAACCTTCCCCTCCCCAAGGACTGAGTTTGCCACTGAGCTCTGGTCACCCAGGGAGCGCAGACCCAAGCTGTAGTCCATGCAACACCCCTCTATATGACCAGGTTTGTATTATATTGAGTTCACAGCACACACTGTTTTCTTGTTTCTGGTTTTACATTAGGTGTTGACTGAAGTTTATTCCCCTCTGTTTAGGGAGGTCCTGTGGAGATCTTGCCTTTCCTGTACCTTGGCAGTGCCTACCATGCTTCAAGAAAGGACATGCTGGACATGCTGGGTATCACGGCTCTTATCAACGTTTCTGCCAACTGCCCCAACCACTTTGAGGACTCCTTCCTGTACAAGAGCATACCCGTCGAAGACAACCACAAAGCAGATATCAGCTCCTGGTTCAACGAGGCGATCGAGTTTATCGGTGAGCATAAACACCTTTTTTTATTTACAGTCTTACCCGCCAAATGTGAGAGCCTATCACAGCTGTCACCCCCTGAGCCAGTTGAAGAAACACAAACAACCACCCACCCCCCACTTCTCCCTTTGACTCCTGGATTTAAATTTTAAAAAGTTCCCTCCAAAACCGACCAGCTGGCTCTGCACAGGCTCCCTGCTTCACCACAATGGTGGTTACATCATTGCCACCTTCCAGGCGGAGAAAAAGGGATGCCCCCTCTTAATGAGTTGCAGAGCAGAGGCTCCAAACTGGTTCTGTAGTAAAGAGGCTGGCCAGGCTTGAATGGCTCCCCCTCCACGTCGCTCTTTGTTCTGGCCTAACAAAAGGCAATTTCTCCTCACTCACTGTCGGCCTTCCTCCCAGATCAATACCCCCAGCAGGGGTCTGTACCCCTCCTTTGTCTATTCAGACTGCCTCCATTGGGAATACCCCCCAAGCTCACACCCTGCACCCCTAACTCTGTTCCTGTGTTTTAATGAGTGCTCTTGAATTTAAACAGCAGTGGAAAGTGTTGCAGACTTTTGTGGTTTGGGCTTCCTGTGACAGGCGGAGTGTTAGCTACACCTTTTGAAAAAACAACCCATCATGTGATAGATGTTTACAGAGTTGTAATGTTTGTTTTCCTTCTCTCTCCCTTCCAGATTCTGTAAGAAACAAAGGAGGCCGAGTGTTTGTGCACTGTCAAGCCGGCATCTCGCGCTCTGCCACAATTTGCCTCGCCTACCTCATGAGGACGAACCGGGTGAAGCTCGACGAGGCCTTTGAGTTTGTTAAGCAGCGCCGCAGCATCATCTCCCCAAACTTCAGCTTCATGGGTCAGCTGCTCCAGTTTGAGTCCCAGGTTCTGGCTTCATCGACCTGCTCTTCAGAAGCAGGGAGCCCGGCCATCGGCAACAGCAGCACAGTCTTTAACTTCCCTGTCTCTATCCCTGTACACACCTCTGCCGGTCAGCTCTCGTTCCTCCACAGTCCCATCACCACATCTCCTAGCTGCTGAGAAAGGAGAGGCCAGCACAGACATTTTATGAACTTGAACTGACACAAAACCAAACTTTGATCATGACCTGTTCAGTGGTGATACTGGTATCACCAGACAGCACAGAAGAAGCTATCATTTGAGTCAGTTTATTTGACTCTGCCAGTCAAGTTTCTGTGTATATGGGTGTCATCATTTCAAAGGGAGATTGAAGCTACCATGAGGCAGTATTCTACTTTTACCTCCTAAATGTGAAATCATCCAGTCAATCCTAGGTGGCTTTATGAATGGCTGAAAGAAGATGAGGTTATTCAAGTAGAGGAAGTCTGAAGTACCTGAATATTCTTTATTCATTTTTTTTTTTTTCAATGAAGGCAACTGCTGTTGATAATCAGAATCATTTTGAAGAAAACAAAGAGCAGAGGGCTAACAGTTGTCTCAGGAAAGTTAACTAACCCCCTCTACTTTGTTCAAGAAAGCAATCTGTGGCGTGGATGTTGCTACTTCATGTGACGAACAATGAATGTATCCCCGTGTTTTTAGAGCAGAGGTGGCAGAGATCTTCTTGTTCAGTTTGAGAGTTGAATGGGTTGCCAAATCAGATGCAAAAGCCTGCCTTTCAAAATGTCATGAAACCTTGACGATCCTGACGCTTTGGGGAAACGGACCATTAAATACCTCATGTTTCTGTACTGTGTGCTGCAGCACTGACATAACACAACCCCGACAACTAAAAAAAGGGGTGATGTGGTCTTCAGCGGCTGCATCCTGACATATTTATTGAACTAAAGTAATATATTTCTTTATCATATCTATTTTTGCATATGTTTGTTCGTATGTTGTTTTTATACTGATGAATAAATCATTTGACTTTTTATAAACACTCAAACTTTCTTTCCTTTGCTTTGTAGCTACAGAATAGAGATCGGGGTTGTCAGAGGCTTAACATGGGAAGTGAATCAAATCAATTATTACTGACCTACTACTTATTTAGTTGTGCAGTAAATTATACCATGTTTACCAGTTATTCACCACAATCACATTTGCCATGTCACTCAGCACACTTCACAAATGAAATATAAATCATATATAATGTTCTAAAGTAACATCTTTTAAAGTCATACCACTTCAGTTCTTAATGCAAAGACAATTTCTGAGTTATTTCTCCCAAAGTTACATAAAACTTTCTTTTCAATAGTGACATGTACATAAAAGCTTATTTTGGTGTCTCTGAAATGAACAATACAAACTCTTGAAGGTCACAGACCTGAGGTCAAAGCGATGCACTGGCATGTCCCCAGCTTTCCCTGTTTTTGTTCTCTTTGAAGGAATCCTACCATATATCTGCATTAAGAATTAACCCTTATACAAGGCATGATGTCATGGCGTGGGCCATTGTCGGGGCCACACTCCTTCTCTGTGAACCGGTGTGAGATCAGGGCAGCAGCAGGAGGCCAAAAGACTCAGCCAAGGAGCCCCTCCCTCTGGGGCCACAATAGGAGCAGCTGCGAGGCGTTTGGGAAAAGTGTGACAACTAAAGAGCATTCAGGGCTCAGTCAAGCAGTGGCCTTGTGTCCCCTGCCTCACTCACCAATAAGGAGGTGGAGACAGAGATGGCCGTGAAAGGGAAAGGAATATGTTTGGTTTGCAAATTAGCCAAAACATTGGCTGTGACCCTCAGAGGAGTGTGAGAAAAAAAGGAAAACTTCCTCCTAAGGTGATTACAGAGATGATCCCACAAGGTCTTCCCATTCAAAATAGGTGTCTTAGATTAAAAAAAATACTGAAATTCTCTGTCAGTTTCCCTTCAGAGCACAGACTATACACATGACAGTATGTCTTTTTTGAACCGATGTTCATCTCTCATCTGTGACAGCGATGCAAATGTTTGTGTCTGAAAGCAACCATCACTGTGACGCTAACTCTGTGCTGAAAGCCTCATTCATTACCTCACCAGCCTCCTCAGACAAGCTGTGGTTTGGGTGACATATGTGCAACTCCTCAACCCCCCCAACCACACCAGCCCCTCTGCCTTTGTGTCTTTAGATTTCCTGTTGTCAGGAGGGGGGCTGGCAGCAGCGTGTGTGTTTGTGTCTCCGTGTGTGTGAAAGTCGTTAGGCGTCTTTTATGATCTGATGAGGGTGCTTTGGAGGGAAAAAAGCCCTCAGTCAACTGCCAGATGATGGACATTAAGGTGTTGGGATGTGGAAATGAGTGTGTGGGTGTGTGAGACTGTCTGTGTGTGGTGTGAGGCAATGTCAAGGTGTTATCAAAATTTGTCCAAACTCTGCAACAAAGCTTTGAATTTTGACCAAAATAGAAATCACATTATTTCTTCCTCAGTGTGGTCGATACATTCACTCTTATCATAGCCTCTTGTTTTTTTGTCAGTATTATTCAAATATAAATGACCTTAATGTCACTTTGTTGTCAGTTGGCTGTTCAATTTCACAGCTAAGCTTTGACTCAACATCAAAGTCCTTTTAATTAACACCAACCTAAGAAAACAAAGCTTATATAATGCGTCTGACTCTGCTGCCATGACAGGAAGGGACATAATCCCACTCCTCCCTTTTAGCACTGTTCACTTTGGATCAAATACAGCAGCTCTGTTTTCGCTCTTATGTAAGACACATGACTTTATGACATCAGGAGACATATTCCCACATCTTTCAGGAATGTGGCTGGCACATCTGAATTTAATGGGACCGGATGTTTGAAAAAACCATTAAAACTCCCTGATCTGTTTGAATATCACAAAGTGGAAATATTTAGGGAAGGACAGTTCAGATATTGAATTTCCCCTCGTGGATCAATAAGGTTCTTCTTATCTTATCAAATAATGAAATGTCCCGATGAAAGTTACTTCATTAAATAGTTTGATTAAGTATGAGCCCATTTTAAGTTTCATTTTACGTCACAACAGCATGCTGTAAAAACGATTGTTAACCTTTTTAAGGGCGAAAATTCTCAGAGATGTAGAGCCAAGTTTAAGAAGAAAAAGTTCATATTACATGAATAGATTCATCGAGTCATGAGAAAAGTCATCATTTGATGTTCACTCAGTCAGCCCCCTGAACTTAAATGAGGAATGTAGAACATCTTGTGACATTACATTTGAGCGCTTAAATAACTGAATATGTCGTCTTTTAGCACTAAAGCACCACATCATCATAAATAACAGGACTCTGAATCGATTTAAGACTGGGCAGTCTGAACGGCAGCCTCAGTATGTTTTCAAAAACAGTTTGTCCTCAGCGATTAAACACAACCTCACAAGATGATCTCTCTTCCTGATTTTGTGCAGGCAGCTGGTGCTCCTCTGATGTCCCCATGTACCTAATTTAACAAATAGATTAATATTGCCTGTAACTCTGGCTTTTACGTAATACAAAATCTATTCTCATAAGACTTCCCTTATCCTTGTAAATTTATGTTTCTAATCTTGAGCAACATGTTCATTTTTGGAAAAACTACAACTCATTTTTTCAAATAGATTTACCATTTTTCCTGTTAGTTTTCAGCAAGTCTCATTAAAGAGTTCATTCTTGTATCTGACCCCTTTTTTGAATTTTACAACTTTAACCTTGTGAAACCATGACTTATTCAGTCACAACAAAACTACGATTACATCTTTATTGTTGAAATCTCAAAGTGTTATCATCCTTAATGCAGCCCAGTCCTATAACAGCAAGATGAAGTTTTCCATTTGAAAACACAGCTTATACAAGGTGGACAAAATAAGTAAAGTGTGAAACCTAACACAAACCTTCAGCTCCTAACAGGAGCTTTAAAATAGCAATGAGGAACTCAAGCATCTATCCTTGGGCCCCAGATGGTAAAACGCTTTTATATATCTGTTTTACAGTTATCTTGTGGGGAGAGAGGTCATTCTTTCCTGTTAGTTTCTTTTGGCCTCCATGTACATCTCTCCAGCCCTCTCTGATTCAACAGCCCTTTAAAGAGTTAAATCAAACAGGGATGGCCTTCATTTAGAGATCCCACTTTCAAGGTTGTAACCTGGTTTGACATATTTGCTCTGGCAGGATTTAGACAAGCAGATCGTACTGCAGGTAAAAAAGTTAACATCAACTGATGCATTTTTTTCTGCACATTTTGCAAGTTACACTATCTGATCACAAAAGATGTGTCTATAAATGCATGGGATATTATGTTTCAGCCTAATTTATAACTGTCATTAACATGTGACTGACAAATTTTAGTTAAAAATAAGCAGTAATCTGCAGTTTGACTTTACTGTCTTTGTTCAGCTTAACATCAGTATTCAGTTCCTGTAAAACTGTGTTCTATCTCTGAGCTTAGACATTGTTTCTTTAACCAGTGACAAAGGTCAAAATTACACAACAGACTTCTCCAAATGAGCAACTTTGACAAAGATAAATCTGCATCAAACCAGAAATACCTCAGCTGTACGCTACCATGACAACAAGACAAAAACAGACCCAAAATTTCTCAGAAGTGAAGACCCACTAAACTTAACCGCACTTCCTGAGTGAGGAAGTAACATGCGAACACAATTGCAGTCTGATTAGTCGAGGATGCAAAGTAATTACACCTCTCACCGTTTACCCTACCTCCAAACTTAATTAATTTAGTCTCTCACTCACACACACACACATAGACCTCCATTCTCACTCACGCACAATATCCTGAGTGGGGAGATTTAGTCCACACATTGATGTCAACGGCACACTACTCACCTGCAGTAAATCTGTAAGAGGATTAAGAGTGTGACGGTAGGCCTCAGTAACATGTTTCAGCTGTGGCGTCATATTGGCTTCTTCTAATCTTTACATCAGCACCAAGTGAAGACGTTCGCAAACAGTCTGTCGAGCCAGATGCCAAATCTCATGCTGGTTTTGTTGCTACAGGGTCAGCTGTGAGCTTTTCTGTAAAAGAGGGCGATGTCTCCAAGCCAAAAGATACCTTGGAAATGTAAAATTAGCAGAGACATGCTACAGGTACCATGTATTACATGAATTCTTAAGACAGAATATAACAGTAGTAATTAGTTGTGTGATAGGCTTATTATTTAATCCGCACACGATATTGAAGACCCTGAAATACACAACCCCAAAAGTTGGGATGCTATGTAAAATGTGAAAAAAAGGTAGATTTTAATGGTTGACAAATCAGTTGACAAATGGTTGATAAACTTTGCAAAGACTTCTTGACTAATTACATATTAGAAACTGGACTTTTTAGTGAAAAATGGGTGCTCATTTAAAGTCAGTTAGGACTGGGATGTGTTGACCATTGAGTCCCTTAAGCTCTACTTTCAACAACACTCTGTTAACATTTGAGATCTGACAAAACCAGTTTCTAGAGTTCTGGAGGTGAAATGTTCCACACAGGCCTGATACTGGATTTTCTGCTCCTAACCAGTTTGCATCTCCTTTGTTGTTTATGATCAAAAGAATGTACACATTTTGATTTGTTGGGTTGCCGAACAGTTCTACATTTTACCTCATTTCACTTTTAATGGGCTTGGCTTCGTTTTTTTTTTTTTTTGGACCATGTGTTTTCCTCTTTGCATTTTCCAGTTTTAAACCTGCATTTGTGGGTAAAGCTACAGACAGGAAGGGATTATGAAGCCATGCAGTGATTTCCATTATAGAGTCATTTCAGATTTTAATGCAGTGTTGCCTGAGGGCCAAAGATCTCCACCAACCAGTATTGGCTTATGGCCTTGTACCGTTTGTAAAGAGATTTCTTCAGATTCTCTGAATCTTGTCATGACATTATTGGCCATGATAAAATCCCCAAAGCCTTTGCAATTTTATTTGAAACTTACAGACTTATCCCTGCTGTTCCCCCCCAAAAGTTACAGGAGGTCTTTCTATCAGGCTCTATTAGGCCCTACAGCACAGTTGCATACGCTCTTCAGGGTCAAAAAGATTGAGAACCACAACCTCCACTGAATGTAAACATTACAACTACATTTGTGATACATCCAGGGGGAAAGCCTACATCTAAAATATTACTGTTGTGGTAGAATTACGCAAAAACAAAATTAAATAATTCAAGTGGAGTCTTGTTGAAGAGCACTACTGTACCAAAACCACAGGAAATTTAAATTATTTATATTTAAAAAAGTACAATTAAATGAAACAACTTAGTGGGCAACAACAAAAGTTTCTTCAGAGCTGTCTCTATATGGGACAGTCTTTAAGGTTCCAGGTCACTTTGTAAGAGCCATCCCTTTAAGCTAAAAGATAATAAAGGTGTTGCTGTTTACTTTTTCCTTATTTTATTTTATTATTTTTACAGTGGTATGTGTTTTTACACTGTGCCAATAACAACAAGACAAACTGTATTTGGAGAAAAGGACACATATCTACAAAATCACAGCTTTTCATGACATTCCTACACAAAGGTCTACCAGAGGCCCTGCAGAGAAGCCAGACGAACTGCAATTGCGTGACAGGAACTGAGATAAGGCCAGATCTGTAGCAGAGATTGTATGGCCATAGGAATGTCAGGCTAAAGACATTACGTATGGCCGAAGAGAAGTGGCTTTTCCTCACTAGCAGGCTGCCCCTTCCTCTCACAACCCCATTAGGAATGTGAGACGAATGTGGAAGAGGAACTAAGCTGGCTGTAAAGGCGTGTGTACTGCTGTATCATATAGGGCATCTGTGCAGGAGTTGTATAACCTTTACGTCCTATTGTGTTAGAAGTTGTTCCACCTGTTTAGATAAGGGGCAGCAACTATGCATGCATGTAAAGGAGGGCAATAAACTCTAAAAACTACAGTATGTGCAAAGAAACCATTAGATGCATAAAAGGAGCAGTTTTTTAAAAAAATATAATGTGTAAAATCAGGTCAGATAGTAAACGAAACACCCAAATATGACATCCATCAATGTCCCAATGCCTCAATCACATCACTGAGTCTCAGCAGAGTCAGTATTTTTCCACTCGCTGGAGGTGCAGGGTTGTGTTCACAAGCAGAAGTGAGATCCTGTGTGGAGTATTCAAGGAATTTCTGGCATCCTGCCTTCTAAACCGGCTGCACTCTGGGTCGGTGATGTCACACCCAAAGAACATACAGACAAGCAGACATAAATCACCTGAGGCCTCGGCAGATGTGCACAGCAGCTAAAAACATTAAAATTCCTTGTTGTGTTTTGACTCTATGTAAGCATTGTCAGTCAAAGGTAACAGGTTTACATAAGCAAAAACAACATGTTGGCTATGACGACAGTTATAGCACCTCATTCGATACCACGCATGGCTTGTTTGTCTGGGTTTTATCAGTTATCTGTGACCTCAAAGCATCACAAAACCAAAATAAGCCTCATTGTGGTCAAAGCCAAAGCACAAACTGATGCACTGCTGAAAGCAATGACAAGTGAGAGTGTAATCTTCCTCTTGTCAGCGCTAAAGTACCTCAGTGAGAGGCTTCAGTCCTGCTTCAGAGGCTTGAAGGCTCAAGGCTAAAATGTGATTGAGACACGGTCAGTCCAGATCCTGACAAACCACATGTGCTTTCTCACAAAAGCTTTCTTACAAGTTGCAGCAGATCCCACATGACTGAGAAATGACCAGTCATATGTTTCAACTGGTGCAAAATTATAACCTCAATTTCAAAGATGTTCGGACATTGTTTGAAATACTGAAACTTATGTAAATGGTTTGAAAATCATTTAACCTTTTTAGTAATTTAAGTGTTACGAAGACAACAAATCAGATGATGAAACTGAACAATTTGAATGCTTTATGAAAGATGTGTGCTCATTTTTTGATTTGATGTTGCTGACATTTTATCACAAAAGATGGGACAAAGGTCTGTTTAGCATTGTGTTGTATTCGTTCTTCTTTTGACAACTCTGTAAATGCTCGATAACCAAAGAAACCAGCAGTTTGTGAAGTTTTGAAAGTGAAATGTTGTTCTGATTTTAGCTTGATTGAGAATTCAGCTCTTTGTCATATATTGTGTTTTATGAGAAGCTGAATAATTTCAATAGGTGATATGTCCTGACTGTAGACAGTCCAGTTTATTACCACTCTTCTACCAAAGAGCCATGCTGCTGTTTTTGATGCACAACATGAAATGTGTGTTTCCTGAAAAAGGCATTTGTTACCTGGCAGCATATGTTACCTATATTGTTCAGCTTTAATGGTGCCCTCCAAAGTGTGTAAAGCTGCCTAGTGGTGAGCATTTATGCATCCTCGGACCGTTGAGGATGTTGGTTTTGGAACTGTGCACACAAAACAAGTCCTGTGGTTCCTCTCTTTTGTCTATTATTTCTAAAAACACTGTCAAATTTTGATTTATCAGACCAGGAGACAATCTTCCACTTTATTTTAGTCGATCTTAAATGGGCCCAAATAAGTCATATTTATAAACCTTTCCCCTTTTTCATGTTATCACAATTTCAACCTGCATTTGTATACGCAGCATCAATCAGTGTTACAGATCTTTTGTTTGTTTGAGGTGGTTTAAAGGCCATGCAGTAATTTTCCCTCCAGAGTCATCTGCTGCTTGAAGCCCAAACACGGTCAGAGCCATCCAGTGTTGGTTTTAGTCCTGGTCCCATTTGTAAAGATTTATCTAGTTCTGCTAAATATTTCAGTGATAGGACTTAACATACATGACAGAATATCCAAGGAATTCACAGAGGAACATTGCTCTGAAATTTTTGAACCGTTTGCTCATATTGCCCGTATTAACATCTGAGAGCCTCAGCCTCTCTGGAGTGACCTTTTGTAACTACCCATTGCAGAGCAACCTTTTACACAAGAGATTTTTTTTCAGTACTACACAACTTTTCAATGCTTTGATGTCTCTGTGTGTACTTTTGTAAAACACAAGCTTGCACCAAATTTAGAATGAACACTTTTTCTGTTGATAAAACGTTTGATATGTTGTCTGTGTACCATTTTGGATCAAATATAGGGAAAGAATGACATTCAAATCATCAAAATATTTTTTTTTACTCAAAATGTAAAGAAATATTCCTACTTTTTTTGGAATTAAGGTTGTAATGTAGCTGTTTAATTGTGAAAAAAAGGTTTAAGTCTTTTTTATCACATTCACATTTAGCTTTGATATGAGTTTGTGTGTTATTTAGGTTTAAACATTTGAGTCAAGTGAGGATACTGCACCTAAAGTTAAGCCCAGTATTGATTTAGGTAGTTAAATGGTTTATAATGTTTATTTAATTAGATGACGGATGTTTGTCTGTGACTCAAGCATGGCAATCTTTGCCCTGAAGTGATCTTGGAGCAATGATGACTAACCGCCAGGTTTGGCCACATCGTGACAGTCATCTCATTTTGGTGTTGTTTTTTTCCTATGCAGTGACACATCTCCAGTGTGTGAATTCATGCCTTCATGCTCTACTTTATTGTGCTTTTTTTATTTTTAAAGTTTATGTAAAACTTATCTGATGAATACTCTTAATTTAGACTCTTTCCTATTTTTTCTTCCACACAACTGACACAATAAATGAGATTTGTTAAAATTATGTTTTTGCAAATGAAGTATGCTCATACAGCCTCTTCACTTCAGGATAGCAAATGTAACCTACTTTTGAGGGCCCTTTTGGTCATGGGCCAAATACATGTCATAGCTTGTCCCCATTATGGGGCCCTTGTAAAAGATAGAAACAAGAGGCCACTCTAACTAAAGGCATACTGGATGGAGAAATGCTCTCAACAATGGTTATGAATCATGGCTGGTTTTGTGAAAAGGAAGTTTCCTCAGTTACAGTTCATGTGAAGAAAAGCAACTAAACTAAAGCAACTAAAGCATGACAGGAAGCAAGGCATGATGGGCCATCAATTTTCATTCTTTTTACTCAGTATCATATCCCAATAAAAGGTTAATCATAACACTTTATGATTTCAGCCCTAGCACATCAGATATCTGATTTGTTCTGCATGTTTTATGATCAAGATCTTTCAAAAATATGTTGAACTTTTTGAATGTCACTCCTCATTAACTGTTAAATGTTGAGTATGAACTGCATCGGGTGAATAAGGCTCAACAGTTTTAATAAGAAACCAAAAATTCAGACTGGTTTCTCAGCAGTTAATGTTGAACATAAACCCAGTATGGTACATCACTCATTCATCGGTCCCTGAGGAGTCTTCACAGTACTTTCTTTTCTTTGACTTGATTGGGTGTTGGTGCCATCTCTTGGTCTATATCCAGTATTACCGTTTACTAAGTATAATCCTTCATGAGGATTTTCAATTGTACTTTCTTCAGTTAAAATTGTTTACCCTCACCTTTTATAAGCAATTATGTTAGCTCAGTCAGACAGCTCTCAGCACCACAGTTTGAATACGCAATCTAGACCCCATATTTACTTTCACCTCACATGTTCGGAAATTGAAGGAAGTTTAATCTCAAAGTCTAAGTTGACACACGAAGAGGTTGAGAAATGAATGGATCAGTGTGGGTGTAGAAAAATTGACAGCATTTAGTCAAACACAGATACACTGATCATGAGCATGAGCAGAGGATGTTAGACTAACCTGACCTGTGGCTTCTAGTAGTGTAGTGTATTTTCAAACCAGCTATTCAAATGTGAACTTCAGGCAAACAAACACTCTGGGTCCAAAGGACGAAAACTGCTGAGCTGGCTGGATAAGCTGAGAAAAAGCCTTGACTCTTATTGGTCAAACTCAAGGTTTCTGATTCAAACTGTTAACTTTCAACCAGGGATGTTAATGAGTAACTCGTCTGTTGTGCCAGCTTCAACAAGCAATTTAGAGGGAAATGTGTCCACTCAGCTATCTGATATCTGATTTGTTCTGCATGTTTTATGATCAAGATCTTTCAAAAATATGTTGAACTTTTTGAATGTCACTCCTCATTAACTGTTAAATGTTGAGTATGAACTGCATCGGGTGAATAAGGCTCAACAGTTTTAATAAGAAACCAAAAATTCAGACTGGTTTCTCAGCAGTTAATGTTGAACATAAACCCAGTATGGTACATCACTCATTCATCGGTCCCTGAGGAGTCTTCACAGTACTTTCTTTTCTTTGACTTGATTGGGTGTTGGTGCCATCTCTTGGTCTATATCCAGTATTACCGTTTACTAAGTATAATCCTTCATGAGGATTTTCAATTGTACTTTCTTCAGTTAAAATTGTTTACCCTCACCTTTTATAAGCAATTATGTTAGCTCAGTCAGACAGCTCTCAGCACCACAGTTTGAATACGCAATCTAGACCCCATATTTACTTTCACCTCACATGTTCGGAAATTGAAGGAAGTTTAATCTCAAAGTCTAAGTTGACACAAGAAGAGGTTGAGAAATGAATGGATCAGTGTGGGTGTAGAAAAATTGACAGCATTTAGTCAAACACAGATACACTGATCATGAGCATGAGCAGAGGATGTTAGACTAACCTGACCTGTGGCTTCTAGTAGTGTAGTGTATTTTCAAACCAGCTATTCAAATGTGAACTTCAGGCAAACAAACACTCTGGGTCCAAAGGACGAAAACTGCTGAGCTGGCTGGATAAGCTGAGAAAAAGCCTTGACTCTTATTGGTCAAACTCAAGGTTTCTGATTCAAACTGTTAACTTTCAACCAGGGATGTTAATGAGTAACTCGTCTGTTGTGCCAGCTTCAACAAGCAATTTAGAGGGAAATGTGTCCACTCAGCTATTTTAACTGATACATGAGAAAATAAATTATCTATCTTTTCTAACTGCAGTATTAATGAATAAAGGGGAAAAATGTAAAGTAAAATAACATAATACTTCAAAAGCTTTTAGCACGAAGCTCTTATTTTGAAAACTTATTTGTAGCTAAATGTGACTATTTTTGTCCATCATATTTTTATATTATTACTGAAAAAATTGGTACCACAGTTGCAGTTTTTTTTAAGAAGGTCAGTCCTGCTAAGATGAACTCCTATGGAAGGACAAGAGATATCAAGAAGTCCATCAGTCAGATGTGCAAACACACTTTTCAGATTTGGCTTTCTTCACAACTAACCTGATTTCACTAGTACAACTGATATTCTGAATTACACCTTCCTACATTGCCCAACTAAAGCTACTTGTACTTGATATACCTAAACACATTTCCATTCAGGCTTTTTTTTTTTATATATATTTTTTTATTTGTACAAATTCTACCCTACTTTTTCCTAGCTTAAGAAAAATGTTTTGAACGTGAGGTATCCTCTATCAACTTAAACATTTACAAATGAAACTGTCCTACGACTGTGACTCCTGTAGCTGCAGTAGAGCCAATTACATTTTTGTCAAATGTAAGATACAGCAGCTTACCAGTTTAAAAACGGTATAAAGGTGGGGCATCGGACAGATTATTTTTGAATCTTTTTTTCTTTTTTTCTGTACAGACGTGTCTTCTTACCTCGCCAAACATCCGGTTCCCGCCCTGCTCTCGAGAACAGGAGTGAGCACGCCCCATTTACCTTTTCTGGAGATATCGGTGTGTCACATGTCTTTTAGTGCAAATTAACGGTTCGTTGTGGAGTTTGACACACACACACACACACACACACACACACACACACACACACACACACACACACACACACACACACACACACACACACAGCGTGCCAACGTCCTCCCCCCTCCATGTTGGATTTTATTGGACAGAATGAAAAGATAACAATACTCACGTGCCTATGTTTACTAGTCCTTCAAATTTCTGGCGGGATTTGATCAGGTTACTAAAGCACATTTTTGAAGGGAACTGACTCACAGAAGGCTTCCATTCGACCAAGACGTCTCTAACAAACCAGCAAAGACTTTTTGATAATTAGTTTTTTAAAAAGTTGAGTTTTTATTGAGTTTTTGAGTGAAGAGGAAACAACATGGGAAATAAGCAGTCCTCAGACCTGTGCATTCACTTCAGCTTGCCTCTGTCCAGCAAAGAGAAGAAACCTCAACATGACACAGCTGGTAAGTCTAACTATGTTAGTACTTACATTTCTTTTTATCTGTGTAGCATCTTTTGTATTATTTAAGAGTGTTGAACAATATCTGTAAATAAAGGAGTACATTTAGTACTCATCAGAAAAACTTCACATGTAGATAATGGATAAAACACTCTTATTTCTCTCTAGTTTAACTATAATCCACTAAACTAAGAAGTGTGTGCTAACTCTCTGACCCCTTTCTGACTATCAGCATATTTTGGCAAGCAACACAGAGAAATACTAAAATAAACTGATCTTTTTTTTTTAGTATATATGGTCTATGTTTGTATAGGAAAAGGCAAGGCAATTCATCTATTTGTTTTTATTTCTATCATGTTACAAATCTTATCTGTTTCACCAAAACTTTATTACTCAAATGTCAAATACAAGTTAAAATCTGGTATTTGTTGTTGTAGTCGGACAGGAAATGCCTGTCACTCCTCCAGTGTGGTTTGGAGCCCTGTGAGGCTGACAGAGGTCCATGTAGGCCTCTGGTGATGTCATCGCTTTCCCAGACCCCTGAGGGGTGATGGGAAAAAGACAAAACAGGAGTGAAAACAGAAAAAAGAAGTCACTGGACAAGAACCAGTAGAGTTCAAGAAAAGAAAACAAACTATTTCAGTGCTTAATTTTTTTTTTGCAGGTCAAAGATTCACTCATTGAAAGGTTATTTATTGATTGAAGACTCAAAAAACAGACAACTGGACTTAGTAGAGATGAGAAGACGTTTCGCCTCTTATCCAAGAAGCTTCTTCAGTTCTAAATATTGCTAGTGTGAGGAGCAGATATTGACATCATGAATGTAACCTCCAAGTTTGAATGAGTGGACCGAAGACTATCTGCAAAACAAACACAACTTAAGTCTGAAAAGTTATCACAAAATGAACAACTACACAAAAGTAGGAAAAAAAAAATGAAAAGTTAAGAATAATAAGTAACTTTGTTAGGATTCATTGCTTCTCAACCAGCACAGAATTACAAAGATCCAACATAAACCTCTCCAAGTACCAATTGCTCTTGTGTTCTACTCTTGCAATGGTTTGGATCATATCATGTTTTAAGTCATTTTTGGTACATACCAATGAGTGCCACTAGGTGGTGCCACTAAACTATGTTGATAACACAAAGTGGAGGGGGGCCATCAATAAGCCTTGGCCTTAATGATCTGACTGTCAGGTTCAGAGATGAGTTTATTGGATCATTGTAGCCGAGCTACACTACATCTTTCATCCATTTCTCCCTTTCTGTATCAGATCACTGCATTTAACGGCGAACATTTACTATTTTCCAAATATAAACTGACATGGTGTGAGGCCACAGTGCCACCAGGACGTGTTTACGCACCCGTTTACTGAAAGTTGCTCCTTAGGTCTTGTTTCCCACAGCGACAGGTGTGGTTGTGTAATATCTGCTGTGATATATTTCTGTATTTTAAGCTGCAGCAGGGCCTGTCTTTGAAGTGTGTGTGAGTCTCCTTCAGAGGACAGAGGACCTGATACCATCAGACTCATGAGTGTTTTGAAGGAGAATGAGAGAGGAGGAAAGAGTCAGACGAAGAGAGAGCAGAGCACTCGGGTCGCACAAAGATCCATCATTGTGACGACTTCATCTGTTGTTGTCTGATTACATCTCAGTTACTTCAACTTGCATAATGCTCTGAGTGTCCGTTAGCCAAATGAATGTATGGAATTGAACCAGCATTTGTATGTTTGACCTTGGCTATTTCTCTGACATGTGATGAAGATCTTTGAGGCGGCATAAGGGGAGCCTGTGAAACATTCAGCATCGTCTTAATTATGCAAGACTGCTCGACTGTGTGCATATGTGTGTTTGAGTGTGTGGGTGTGTTTTTGTGTGTCTGTGAAGAGTGAGAGAGAGAAACCGAATAGAAAGATAATGAGACACATCATAATTTTGTAGTAATATTCACTGGGAGTATACAGGAAATAGCTATCAATTATGTCTTCTGACAGGGAGTCAATCAGTCTTTATGTGTCACAGTAGTTGTCATACATTTTTAATGCTGATTTAAATTTCATGAACAGGTCATGGCAGTCATTCAGCCTTTCTTCTTTGAGAGAGGCTGTTGTGTCCTCTTTTAAATTGGTGTAAGATAAGCAGCCAACACAAAAGCTTTGGTTATAAATGACAGGTTAGTACAGGGATGTGGCGTTTGAAACAGAATCAGTAAAAATGAGGATAGTAACAACAACAATAGAGGAAAAAAAGAAGAAAACATTAAGAACATCAAGGGATTTATTTAGGACGTCCTCTAAAACTCATTCAATCCAATTAAAATGGGAAGATTTAAGGTTGAAATAGCAGCAAAATAATCCCTTTGTACAAGCTGAAGTCATCATATATAGCTAGTGGGTTTAGCCTGTAACATGACAGCTGCAAACTGAAGTTTAGATGACATAAATTTAGCCTCAAATTCAGCAAAACTGTCTATGCAGCCAAAGAAAATCTCTCTCAATCTCCTGTTAACAGTCACAAAGAGCGGCTCAGAGTCTCTCATCTGATCAAACCGGATCTGTTTGCGGCTTAAATGCTGCCAGTAGACTACAGATTACCCTTATCGTAATCTCAGCTTCCTCTTTTAATGTTCCAGTTTAGTTTTTTTCCTCCCTACCTTGCTCCTTGCCTTGTTTTCCCACTTGCAAAACAGTAAAAGATTTCTCTGGAAAGGGTAGCATTTTGTTTGGGAAGCTTATGAAAAAAGATTGAAAAGGAATTGCTGTTAAAGGAAGCTTAAAAGTGTGAGTCACGTTCTCTGTGTCTGAAGGAGTTGGTTTTAATAAACAAGATGGCGTCTGTTATTATGGGGCTCAGTCTGCAGCGTAGCATTGATTCTCCCACAGTACATAAAGAGAAACTGTTGCTCTGAACACTTGGCAATCCTGCCTCTGTTGTGCTCCTTAATGTTAATAATCCTCTGGGATATTAGCTACACTTTAGTTAAGGAAGTTCTCATATTTACAAGTTCCCGAAATAGCCATGTCAGCCAGCACTCTCAGTATATCAGTGTCCTGTCTGAAGCTGGGGCCCTGCAGAAGTTTCCCACACGTGTCACAGGCCAATGTCGTGACAGGGGAGGAAGAGGAGGCCGGGAATGGGAAGGAGGCAAGATTAGCTTTAAGGAGAGAGAAAGAGGAGAATTAGCAAGGTAAATAATGGCAAACAGACACATGTCAGGAGAAGACAAAGGGTTTGGGTGGTGACTTGATGGCAGCAGAAAGATGTGGAGGACAGGAAAAAGGGGGGCACAGATGGGCGGAAACACTCAGCAGTGTAAAAGTGTTAAAGGTGAACTGAGTGACTGTGAAATTGACCCTCGATGTTCCCCCTCCTTTAAACCAAACGCAATAGTTATGTAACGGGGTGTTTATGGCACTCGCATCTTTGTCTTTCATCTCTCTGTTAAAGTGTTTCGGAGCTGTAACCCCTACCTGTTGCTGGCTGACTTGTTTACCTGTTTTACATTGTAGTTGCATACTGTACATTTTAACATCTCAGAATGTCCCGGACATGAGATCAGCTTACAGCGCTCCAATTGGCTCCCGTCCTGTCATGACAGTTTGTCTTTGATGTCTGGTATGCAGCCCGTCTTTGGAGCAGGTTTTAAGATAGCAGATAGGATCCAATCCAAGCCCACACGTTCCAAGTTTGTTTGATTCTGACAAGGCGAGAGTTATCAGCGTCATTCAAGTCCCTCTCCGGTAAACTCCTCCACAGGGGGCCTCAGACTAAACACATACTCTGTGTTTTACACACTTTATGAATAGCTAGATAACGTTGGGCAAAATATAAACTATACTGAAGGAAAAAAAAGTCTGTAATTCTACAGGCCTATTTTCTATTTTTTTGTTGATATGTACTACTCTGGTTGGTCAGTATTAATGTGCGAATCGCTACAGGATTATGATCAGAATTTGATCTTTTTTTATCATATGCTATTTTGTCCCTCACTCTTTGTACGCTTTTCAAACAATATGTACATGTGCTGAGTAACTACTTATCTACAGTAATTACTGAAACTCAGATTAATTGCAGTTAGGATATTAGCCCTTGATTTATGAATGACTTTAAATAATCTTACATCATATAGTGTTAACATCAGACACCTTTTTGAAAAAATGCTGAGGGCTCTTTGGGAGGGGATCCTCAGAGTTATTTTTTAGGAGCTGCATTTACTGCACTTTGGATAGCTTTTCTTTTCTACATTCACATAAATAGTTGCTTTTATTTTTGTCAAAATAAGGTATCAGAGATCCCAGAAAATATTTATCCTTGTCACAGTATTGAGTTTTTTTCTTATACATCTCAGTTGCTAGTCTTCTAGTAAGGAATAAAATCTAGCAAGTTGTCTCTGCAGACTGATTTTTAAGCATGTAGCATTTTGTGCCTTTACTCATGCTGTAAGAGCAGTGAGACCATATACAGGAGAACAAATGAATGTATTATCCTTTCACAGCTACAAGTTCAAAGAGGTATGTCTTGTTAATTTCGTATGAGAAGCACACATTTAATTCATTTATTTATACAGTTTGATGTAAAGACTGTGAATGACATTGAAACCTTGTGAGTGTTCCGTTTTCTTAAACTTCACTTGCTTTTGCAGCTTGAAGGAGAATAAAAGGCTCGAAGACATCAAAGGAGAAGTGCTCATACTGCTGTAAACATTGGCAGCAGGTTCAAATACGTGTTGGGGTTGAGTTGTATGTTCTTGTCTTTCCATGTGTGGGTGTCCCTTCAGCCCTCTGTTTTTCTCTGAAAACCCTGTTAGTGAGGTGGATTTGTCGCTTTAAATTGCACATAGCTGTGAGTGCGTTCAGCTCTACATGCTACTTCTGTGATAAGTGGGCTGATGTGTACTCTGCCTCACATGCGATGACAGCTGGGATGGCACCAGCCCTCCGTAACCCTGGATGGGATAATCGGTATAGATATTAGATGGATGATTGGGTAGACATCTAGTTTTGAAAGGTCATTCATGAATTTTTGTCTGTTATTGAATTGATATTTTAAAATTTTATCAACTTATCTGAATAATTCACTTTAAAAAAAGAGTCCCTCAGCCTTACTAATCAACAAAATATCAGCATTCCCATTTTTCCTTTTCTTCTCTTGTCCTGTTCCTCGCTACAACTGTGTTTATTTTGGTGTTGAACTCTGCAGCTGCAAATGGTCAGCCTAGATAAGCTGATCACAATCATAAGAAAACACAGGGAGCCTGGTCTTCTGCAGCTGATCTGTCTCTGATTCCCCAGTTCAGCTGCAGCCGCGGGGCAAGAAGTCCATCATGAAGAAGAACTGTTTCTCCATGTACTTCATTTATTTATCTAAGTCTAGTAATCTAATAATATGACTGGAACACAGATCATTTTCTCCCTCTGTCTCCCAATTTACTGAAAATTGAAACATCGGTCTCTGAATCAATGACAGTAATAGTTGTAAAGACGGGAAGCATTTTTACGGAATAGTTTTATTTGACCGGGAATCCTTTAAGTCTTGTTCCATTTGCAAAAGACTGAAATTTGATCAACTCAGACAGATGTGTTCTGCTTTATGTCTCATGCTGTCAGAGATCGTGACAGTGATCAGTGATCCTGAAGTGAGGCTCAGGTAGCAGAAGAGACGGCAGTGTTGATGTGCTCGGTGAAGGGCATCCATCCAGAATAGAGTGGAAGCTGGTTGAGGAGTCTGCACACACCTCGGCTTCAAGCTGCTCCATGGGAACAGGGGGATGGATGGCAGCTGTTTCCCTGGAGACCTGGGCTAACAGGACCTGCTCTCTAATTACCTACACCCACCTGAGTCAGCCACCGGGCAGGCAGTATGGCTGAGCTCAGGACCCTGAACACGGGAACAACTAGCATCTCTTTGACTTCATGTTGCTCTTTTGTTATAAATAGCTGTGGCAGAAGGATGTATAAAGGCAGAAGGACAGGAGCTGAGGACCTGAAAGCTGGAAAGGAAACTATTCATGCACTAAGGACACAGTGTTGGCATGACTGTAGAGAAAAGCTGACAGGTAACTTTGAAAATGTTTAAGAACAAGTGATGAAATTGCTCTTTTGCTACAAACAGGTTGGGAGGCTTTTGGGCCTTGGCCCTGCTTTAAAGACTATGTGGTAGTAATGTAGCAAACACTACTCCTCATTTCCATTTATGTATGTCAGTATGGTTGAGCCACTCATCCCAATGGGAATCTCTCCAAAAACCCAGTTTTCTAATATTTTGGTCTGTTATTTGCCTAAAGCTTTTGTGGTGGATCTCAGTGGGACCATGTGACAGTATACCAACTCAACAAACAGGCTGTTAACTAGCTAAAAGGCTGTTTCCATCAATTCAGCGGCCTATGTTTGTTGTTGAGGGTCTTTTTGGGGTGAAAATGATCTTGTTTATATGGCTATAAAACTTCAAAATCTGAGCAGTGCTATTCTGCTAAATGATGGTGAGGGAAGAGCCTCGAGTTTTTACTTCAGGCATATTCTGCACAAGAGTGTGATAGTTTTGTTTTCAACTACCAACGACACATGTTTCATTATGTGGTACATCCCTGGAAATAATCACTTTAGTTGTAAAATTAATTCAAAATAGGTTAATAACTTCTCAAACAAAGTTGTCTCTTGGATCAATTTACCACTTTTGAGGGTGAAGTTGAACTTTGGCTGAGGATTAGTTTAGCCACAGGGGGATAAATTGCTCCCCCCATTTCGTTTAAGTAAAACTGAACATTTTAACCCTCTGCACTGCTGTATTATAGTAAATCTAACTAAAGACATCTTGAAAGTGTTTTTTAAAGAATCACAACTTCAAATGCAGTTACTTTTTTAACATGTTTACCCACTTAGCCCACAGGCAGGCACAATGACCAACCATATTAAGCCGTGATTAAATAGCCAAGCAGGTGAACACAGCTCCTCCAAAGTAGAGCCACTGGCTCAATTTGCCAAGGCCCTTTGCCTCAAACAACCTCATACCAGCAATTTTAAAAAAAGTGTCTCACAGTGACTCTAAGTCATTATTGTGCTACTTTTAACTCACCAAAGCACAAACACATGAGCAATGTTTTCAAACTTGTTCCCAATTGTAAGGTTCAAGAACCATATCTCCTTGAATTTGAAAAAATCCCCTTAAACAGTAAAAAACTGATTTTTAAACTTAAACGTGTTTGCCATGTATTCCATTTGACCCTCTTTGTCACAAAAAGAGTTAAGTTTTAAAATCTGTGATCACATGACAAACTTTCTCTATAGTTGTCTCCAAAGAAGGGTGGCTTAAATCACTCTGTTCTCCCCTGACCATTATACAGTCTAGTAGCTTCCCTCACAAAATCTATCATCCCTGTGTCCAGATCTTGGGATATCATTCACAGATTGAAATATTAATGAGGTTAAATGTGTCATTTATGGAAACCTTGACACTGTGTAAATAATAGACACAGTGACTTTACCCAATACTTTGTATTTGGAATGATCAAGATTCGTCCTTTGGCTGTTGCCTTATTTGGGTTTGAGGTCAGCACTTGCTGCCAAACGCTTGAAGTCATGCTGGTTTCTCCAATTGCCATTGCTTGTTTCTGATTAGATAGTCAATCATAGTGAATCCAACAAGACTTTTTCTGAGGAAGAGCAGCTGCCTGGGGTTGTTTGCTTATAGACAAGCAACCATTGTAGACAAGGAACATCGAGAACTTGTAGCCTGCTCACATTTCTTCATAAACAATCCGGTTATTTGCAATTTCTGGTTTCCAAAGTACTACTGTTTTTAGACTCTCCAGAGAGCCACCTCAAAAAGAGTCAACAAGCCAGGTGCAACAGAAACTGGTTAACCAATTTTAGATGCTTAAGTAGATATAAAAGAAATCTTTGTGCTTCTTACGTGATTTTCAGACCATCAGACCTCTCAGAAGGTCAAATAGAACATGGTGAGACTGAGATGGTGAGATATGGTGAGTACACTTACCAAAAATAAGTATACCTCAAGTACATTTTAAAAAGTATACTGAAGTTCATTTTAGCATACTTACCATACTACTTGTACACTGATACGAATATACTACCAGTGTATTTACATGTAAACTTGCGACATGTAGCACAGGGTCAGGGCAGGGAACAGGGTTTTCATCATGGGGCACGCTTTAACCCTCTCAGTCATCTGTGCACCCACTCTGAAGCAATCTTAAAGTAACCTTTTTGGTATGCTATTATCTCAATAGTAATACATATTTATGTACTTGGCTTGTACAGCTTATCTTTTTAAGAGTATACTCTTAAAAAGATAAGCAGCACAAGTCAAATATACTTAAACCTAATGTACAAACACATACTTGATTCTACCTTGATCAAAAGTTTAAGTGTAAGTATAGGTTAAATATATTTGAACTTTTAGTATAAATCTCAGTGCAAGCCATGTGTACTTAACATTAACTTTGTCACGTATATCTATAAAAGGGCATGAAATTAAACCGAGGGCATACTTTGTTTAAACACAGTATACTTGAAGTACACTTAAACAGACTTTTTTTGGTAAGAGTAGACTTTCCAAGTATTTCAGAATGACCTGGCATCTTAAACGATATCCATTTTTTAACTTATTTCTACCTTTCATTATGGACTGTATGTCTGGGACACCTGTAGAGGAGCTTTGCATAACTTGCAGCTCAACAAATTCCTTCTTTTTCTTATATTTACATTAGTAAAAAACCCTTGTTTAAGCACTATTTAGCTTCTGGCTAAAACATTTTATTTTGACTGCTTTCCCAGTGATATACAGTTAGACTACAGCGCTAGTGTAATTTTTCATGCAGTTTTGTTGTTGTGAAATGGCCTGAAAAATATGTCTTTACCAAAAACGTCAGAGGCTAACCATTAGCAATCAGTCAGCTTATCTATTAGCTCTGTAAGTACATCTTAGGCATGGTTAGCTGCTGTTTTAATGTGACCTACAGTCTATAGTTCTGAGCCTTCATGGAGGGTCTTCAAAGGTGGCACAGCCCCAGGTCTTTAGTAACAGTTGGGATGCAAACCCAGCTTGCACTGACCTCTGTTTACAAGGAGTCTTCAGTGAAGTGGTGAGCACAAACAGCTGTTTTGTCTCAATAATAAAAAACAAACTTCTCTCGTCTTTCTGGCGCCTTGGTGTTTAGGTAGAGAGAATATTTGTGACTTTACTTCACAAACAAAAGAACACTCACAAGCCACTTTCCAAGATATGTCCAATCAACAAAATGCAGAAAAGAGGGAAAGACAAGCAGTAAACTGGACTTAGAAGCATCCAGTATCCTTGACAGAGCTGCTAGGTTCATGTGATGTTCAAATTGGACGGCACGACCAATTACTTTGGCTAATTTAGAAACCAAAGTAGAGGTGGAGTTGTTGCCATAGTCTTGCCACCAAACAAACAGTTATGATGTATTGAAACCACCTCACCCTTGCTTTTTTTGCTCCACTGGCTTCCTTTTACTTTACTCAAGGTTGCCACTTACCATTGGCCAAACACTAACATGTCCATCCATCCATCCATCCATTTTCTACCGTTTATTCCCGTTCCCGGGGTCACGGTGGGGCTGGAGGAAACCGGAGTACCCGCAGTAAACCTACGCCACTAACATGTCCATAGACATAATTCTACCTAAATTAAAATCAACCTAGACACAAAAAGTAGAAGCTGAGGTAGGCCATTATTTTCATCTTAATTCCTTTGAAATAGGCGAATTTTAAAAAAGCAGATTGCTGCTCGGTCTTGATTTGCTTTTGGAGCCACTCTATTGAGGTCACTGGGGGAATCGCATATTTGGGCAAAGCATAATTTCCCAGCCCTGGAGGAAGTGATAAAACCCTTTGGCTTCAAAGTCAGAAGGCATGATTGTGGGCATGAAGCTACAAGCCTTGAAAGCGCCCTTGACACCGAAAGAACGGCACATTACTGCTGGACCACATGGTACACTGCCACTGGTGGCCTGATTGTTTTTTTATGGCAGTTAACATTGGGTGACTCATGCACCCAGAGCTCTGGGGGGAAAGGCTTGACTTATGTCCCCTTGAGTGTCAATTATATGTCCTTCATAGTAATGTACAGCCCAGTGGAGACCAAAAACAGCCTTGGGTTCCTGCCTCTGGTATGGTGTGCTCATAAGTTAAGCTGTTTTTGATAAAGGGATCTGACTTTAGAGGTGAGGTTGATAGATTGGAAATGTTAAGGTTAATGCTGATGAGGAACCAAAGGTACATGCAGTATTTTGATGACATTGAAGACACCAATAAATTCAGCATTTACAAGAGCAATAAAGAAGCTTCCATGACCTTTGACTTGTGAAGGCCTGCACTGTTTGTCCAGTCAGATTTTTCTGCCTTGTATGGGAAATTTTGTGCTTGGCAGCCTGTATGTCACTTGTAATCTCCAGAGAGGGACAGAGAAGGGGCAGCTGGTAAAAAAAAAACATTGGATAGGAAGGGCTAGCATAGTAGCAGAGCTCAGGTCTGTCTTACAGTCTCTGGCCACCAACAGAAGAAGAATGGGGAGAGGTTTGGAAGGAAATCTTCTGTTATGTAACACAGAACCTGGAGCTCTGAGCTATCCCTATATGCCCTCTGCTGTGGGACTGTGAGACTGAACCAGCACACACTCATGGTCAGTGTATATAATATGACAGCTGCTGGCTGCCTGTTCTTGAACTTCTTTTACTTCGTGGAAACACTGGAATCTGTTCTGGAGCTGCTACTTTGTGTCAGCTTGTTGTTGAAAATGGGCTTCGATGTCTTTTTTAAGCCCACTGAGGGGCTTCACAGGGTAATAATAGCTGAAGTATTTGGTGTCATAACCTCAGGGCCTGCACTGGGTCTCTGAGCCCTTTGCGGTCAAGGTCTACATCAACATAGGCACTCTGCTGTGTGTCAACATTTTGTTACCTCCAGCAACATGAAGGAAATATTCAAGTCTGTTAATATGGGACTTTGGAGGGAAACCAAATGGGGCTTTACACCATGTTTGTTTCCAAGTCTTTAAAGCCTCTGTAGAGTTGCTCCATGATGTAGTTTGAGGTTTGCAAGACATACTACAAAAAATGATTGTGTTTGTTGTGTTTAGCGGTTCATAATTTTGTCTGTGTGTTGAGTGGTGTACATACTTTAAAAAAAGAAACACTTTTCACCCTCATACCATTATACAGCTTATGTTACAGTAAGTACTAAGAGCTCATTTCCACTTCTTAGGAACATAAACTTTCAGGAACCGCAGTTCAAGTAAGAAATTATATTACATGATCAACACATGAAAGGAGAGCAATATAAAGACACGGATTAAAGCAGTTGTAGCTGAAAAGCCCCAGACCGGGCTGCTCAGCAGTTCCCCAAAACCACTTGCGTTTCTCTAATGAGATCTTGGATTCCTTCAGCTAAATATTTGAGAGTGAAGCAATTTAGAGGTTAGGATTTGGGAGCCTGAAGGCAAACTCTGACAAGGCTTAAATTGCTTTGGAAGCGATTTCCTTTTGAACTGTGTCATAAACTCTAATGATGTTAACAGGTTTAATTGGGATCTTCTTAGCTTTAGGTTTGTTGTTTGATATACACCACAAGAATTCACCGTTTCCCCCTCAAACGCCTGACAGGATTAATGCCATGATGGCACGAGACTTTTTAACAACTGTGGTGCGGCAATGAAATGCCGCGGGTCAACAACATCCATCCCGTTTTATGATATTATCCCACAAAAACACACATGCATACTGTTAAACACACATACCAACATAAAACTCCTTCCATATTTACACACACCTCTCTTTAATTAGCTCTATAAGCCACAGTTCCCACTGTTATTTTTATCCGATTTGAAGAAAAACAGGTTCACTTGGTAAATTTTTGTGCAAGACCAGAATATCTATTTCTAGGGTGTGTCTGACAGCTGTCCTGAACGGGTGTGCTGCTGCTGCTGCTGGTGTTTGTGTGGAGTCATGTCAAAGATGACAAAAACCCTAACAAGGACACCAGTAAAACGTTCCTGTTCCTGATTAGCTGTTTGACATCTGCGTAGCTCGGTGAATTTTCCACTACATCAAGCATGCTACTGTCTGATGTTTTGAAAAACATGAGAGGGGGAAAAAAACCCCAAAGACTGAATTCTTGTGTGGAAAAATGTTCTCTTTGGATCTCAATAAATGACTGATTGCTTCGTCTCATAAAACAATAGAACATTTTTCCAGTATTATGGATTTAGCATAAAGAATTGCCTATCGTTTCTGCAAAAGTCTTAAGCTGCACTCTGCAGAAGGCTTGAAGAAGTTGGCTGTGTTGTTCTGGGTCAAGAGTATTTCCTGCATCTCCTTCGGTGGTGCATCCGCTCCTCATCCCAGAGAACACTGAGACAATAGAACAGATGGAGGAAGAACACTGTCCGTGCATCTGGTTAAATGCATTGAAAGGCCATTTTTAGCTCGTCTCCCACTGACAGAGAGGCCTAAAACAACAGTTTAGTGGAGCCGTGCCACTGTTTCATGTTCCACCAAAGTACAAACTGAATATTTGTGTCTATGTAGCAAAGTAGAGCGTTGATTTATTGATGTCTAAATCTGTTTTTAAATACTCAATAAGCATTAAAGATGTGCAAATAACACATTTTTGTATCGCAGCCCCCCTGACTGATTCCATTGTGTTAGAGCAGCAGGGGCCGATTGATGTCAGGGGCCAACGTGTTACATAATGTCAGGATTTAGACCCCTTCAGAGGAAAATGAAAGAAAGTGCTCATATTCCAGCCATCATATCAGTTCATATTCATTACCATTGTTAACGTGCACGTGTTCCACATGGACAACAATGGACATGGACCATTACAAACACGAGGCCCAAGCTCGGTTCAGCAACCCTGAAATGATTTACCCTTATGACTTTAAAATTAAATATTGATGGTGTGTGTTGAAGTTATTTGTCTCTGTACCAGAGAGTGAAATAAGTCAAGGAGAGAGCAAAATCACAAAATATAAATGAAAAAAACATGCAGCCACTTTCTGGCACTTTCTCCGATCTGTGCTCTTTAAGTGTCATTGAAGAAAATTCAAACTGAAGGGAGAAAACAGAAAGTTGGTCTCCATCTTGCTTCATTTCTCCCTTGCTAGCTTATTTAAAACCTTTTGCTCCCTCTGTAATCTGAGCTTGTTTTGCTGTATATTTGCCCCTTACAAAGAAGGAAACAGTTGTTTCTTTGCACTGTAGTTTTTTCTTTTATCATGTAATCATGTTGTAAAATGTTAATGGTTCATTAATAGAAAAGCTTTAAACATAAACTGCACTAAAGAATAAGCGAAATGAAGTTTCTTGAGGTTGTTTATTAGCTTCTTGAGGCTGTAATACTCCAAAACATTCAGGATTTGTGTTTCTAAGTGGATTATTCCTCAGGTCTGAGTTCTGTGCTTGATTCTCTTGATCAGTTTTTCATTGAAGTATGTAAAGCTGTTGTAAAAAGGAATAAACCTCAAGAAAGTATGGTTGATTTCAGTGTTCAAATTTGTCACGTTTTCTATCAAAAGTCAATTTAGAACGTTGTGCAGCGTTGAAACCAGCAGCAGGGCTTTGTTTTCCCACTTGCCAGTGATTCACTTCTTGGTGGTGTTTTTAATTTGCTGAAATCTGAAATTGCAGAAGTGAAACCAAGCATGCACGCGTTTTGTCTGCTTAAGACTGCCACAGCATTCAGTCTCATGATCTGAGGATTTTGGAAATGAGAACAATCTGTGAGGGCATCGAGCACATGGCAAGAAACTCCCCTTAAAATGGCTCCAATTAAAGGCGAATGCTACGCTGCTGCTCTGACAAGAAAGAAAAGGCCTGTACTCAGTCAGTTCATCAACCACAGGGGGGATTTTAACAGATATGATGGCATTGGTAATAGGAGGACTCTTACTGTGTTGTTGAAAAGCAGGTGCTTGACTCAGATGGCCTGTTAAGAGTTGACCTAATGAACAGATAGGAGCGCTCATTAGAAACAGATGTGGCTTTGCTGTAGTAGAAAACATTGTTCCAACACAAGGAGGTGACCAGAAAAACATTGTTGTATGAATGTGGCTCATTGTGCTGGCCCATGTGTGTTTGATGGAGATGGTTGCGCTCACATTGAAGGTGGGTATGACTCACTTCATCCATTAGATCAGTGGCTGAGGTTTGGACTGAACAGCAGCCCTCCCCTGATACTGAGACCACCACGTACATACAAACCTTCCCAAACAGCCATCTGCTCAGCATTTCTACTTTGCCTTTGAATTTTTAAAGAGGATTAAAATACTGCAAATGTAACACTTTGCTGTCCAAGGAGCAGTCGCTGCTCTGCTCTGCATGGCAGCAGTCACACCGCTGAGGGCCAAGTTTCCTTGAGCAGATGAGGCATGTCTGCCCCGCTTCTCTGGAAATAACCTCCTGCACTGTAGGGGCCCTTGTGAGATCTCTTCATCACAGATGCATGATACCAGAAAGGAAGACGGAAAGCATTAAGGTTCACTTTAAAATTTACATCCCTTTAAATCAAAGAAATATGTCTTACACCAATCAGTTTGAAAGTCTGGAAGGAGTATAGTACAGGAAGTTGAAGCTATGTCTTCAATCTGTTTTTACATGAGTGGTCAAACCGAAGACGAAGGCTCTTCTGGAGGCGATTTTGGTAGAGTCATGCTGTCAGAGGAATCACACTGACATTTCTGTGTTAACAGCGTCCAGAGGTCAGGGCTCAGGGTGATGCCGGGTTGTAATTTAGGCTTTGGTTGAGTTAGATGAGGAGCTGACACGCACTTCAAATGATTGTGTTTTGTCTGTGGACATCTGTCTGTCCACACACTCTAAATGTACTAAGTGGTTTCTTTCTGTATAATAGAAGGACACGTGCTGTTTATCAATGGTGGCTGTCTCTCACAGCTCATCTTTAAGTGCTGTAGTCACTCATATTTTAGATTTGACTATTGTCAACGCTCAGATGCTGAACTATATTTTTGCACTGATAAAATCAGTCTTTCCCACATGGCTTACAGGTTAATGATGTAACCGTGCTTCACCTTAAAAAAATGCGGTAAGCTCTCTGAATGTCTGTTGTCTAAGTTTCTTACAGCCAGGAAGCAGTAAAACAGATGATAATTTGCCATAAATGGTAAAACATGTTACAAGATGTGTCCTGCTTCAGATTCAGTGCAGGAAAGAGATGACACTTCAGGAAATGGGCTTTCTGCAGTTCGTCAAATCAAGGTGTATGGGAAAATATTCAAGAGATGTTTCAGATTATAACTTAAACTCAGGAGCAGATAGAATAAAAAACTAAAAAAAAGCTCTGCAGAGCTCCAGTAGATCATTAGCAATTCGCCTCTGAGTCGAGGGCAGAGACAGCGATGCTCTGCATACTTGTCTTCACGTTAGCTTGTAGTCTAACATTAGCTGTGCAGCTGAAGTGGCAGGTAACATAGGAGCTATTCAGCTGTCAGGCACTAATGCCTTTAGGGACAGATTGAAAGCTAATATCATAATTAGCTTTCTTACTAGCATTGCAGTCCGCTAACACACACGCCTGTTTCCCTAATCATCCTCTCTATTTCTCCTCTATAAGGTGTAGCAGTGCCAACATCAGCACGGGGGGTTATGGTGCGTAACATGCCAGCGCGGCCATTTTGACAGACATAACAACACTAAGCACGTTGGAATGAATGAAATTAGGGTGACGGTAGGTTTTAAAAACTAACTATTTATTAGCTGACTACACAGTAACGGAGATCTGAATGGAGAGTGCAAAACTTGGACTCAACATACCATACAGGGACAAGCTGAACAATAAAGAAAGAGAGCGTTACCTAAGCTAAATTGCGGACATTAATGGACTCGACCCATATGAACACACTGTATGATCAGAAGATGCTACCACCACTTAACCGAGTGCATTTGATGCAGGACCTCAGTACATAATAATTTGTTCAGGGGAGTCTGTGTGTGTGTGTGTGTGTGTGTGTGTGTGTGTGTGTGTGTGTGTGTGTGTGTGTGTGTGTGTGTGTGTGTGTGTGTGTGTGTGTGAGAGAGAGAGAGAGAGAGAGAGAGAGAGAGAGAAAGGCAGACGTGTTTGTGTGTGATCACCTACCATTGTGCGAATGACGGTTTTGTTGTTGACACTGTGCATCTGCAGTTTGTGTACCCACCCAGATGTGAAAAAAACGTGGGCCAAGAGAGACCTTTCATTATGGAAGGAATTAAATGTATAATAGCTTGTTCCTTCGATGAAGTACTGCATCAAATGCACTCGATTAAGTGGTGGTAGCATCTCAAAATCATTTTCTGACCATACAGTGTTTGAGTCCAGCAATGTCCGCAATTTAGCTTAGGTAACGCTCTCTTCCTTCATTGTTCAGCTTGTCCTTTTACGGTATGTTGAGTCCAAGTTTGCTCTCTCCATTCCGATCTCCGTTACTGTGTAGTCAGCTAATAAATAGTTGGTTTTTATGCCCATGCCCCCCATGCTGACGCTGGCACTGCTACACCTTATATGCAGAGTGTGGCCTGCATAGTGGGGCTCTGGGGGCTGAGCTTGGATTGGTTACGTATGAAATCTCACTGTTTCTGAGCCTGCCATTTGGCTCTGCCAGAGATTCACAGAGATTTGAATAAAGGAATACTCAGAAAAGCAATTTCGCATTTAGCTTTCTCAGGGTATGTCCTGAAGTATCAGAAAAATGCCATATGAACATGTAAAAACCAAGAAAAACATGATTTTCATCGGAGCGGGTCTTTAAGAAAAGACTCACAGTTATTCTCCCCTGTGAAATAACTTATAGCCAGTGAGCAGTTAATTTACCTCATCACAAAACTGTTGACTGCTGGCCGGACTCTGTCTAAACGTGACAAAATATGCTTACCAGAGCTCTAAAACTTACACCATGATGTTTTGTGCTCTTAATTTAATCCCAGAGACTCGTCAACGTGAGGATAGAAGTTGTCTGCTTAGATTTAAATGACAGTTTGGTTAGAGATGAGCTGTTTCGGCATGGTTACAACAACGCACATGTGGTTGCGATTAGGGAGCAAACATGATCCGGTATTAAAAAAGAGAAAATCTGACATAAACTTGCTGAAATGATTGATGAGGTCGTTCTACTTTTAGGGGATGTCTCAGATAAACAGATTGTGCTTTAACGTCTCTGTGTAACGTTTCATTATCCAGCCGTGTCTTCAATGATTGAGCTGAAACAACCTCTTTATATACAGTTCCTTACCATTTGGAATAAACTCAGCTCAGGAATCATTATGCTGTCATTAACACCCTGCAGCCTACGCTCAGGCAGTTCAGCAAGCATCAGGGGGAGCAGCACTTGTTCCTGCAGCTCTGCTGTGTTTACAGGGAGTGCTTGATTGCAGACTTCATCACGGCCTCATGTTCACTTCCTGTGTTAATCCCCTTTGCTATAGTAGATCATTTTCTGTCTGAGACTGCAGCGTGGGCATGGAGGGGGAATTTTACTTCTGCTTCACTTCACCCCAAACACCATTCACCCTGGGCTCATGTAAGGAGCCACCATATCCTGCTAAAACAAACAGCATTGAGGAGGTCGAAACAAATGCTTTTGTCTTTGAGTTATATTTAGATCCAGCCTGTATTCACCCAAACGCCACCTCTCAGGAGACACCACTGCCCTCAAACTGAAGGGGATCATGTTTTTCTGGCTGAGGCACTTCATCTTTGTATCTGATATGGATCATGTCTACAGTCAACCCACCGTGCAGGAAGCAGGAAGTAAACCCCTGGACTTGCCAGTGTTTTCTAATTAGTCATAACTTGAACATTACAGGGAGACACAACGCTCGTTTATCAACTCTCCCCTTTCTTTTGTCCAGAATATGTGACACACAGCTGCTGCAGCGATTCAGGCCGCTCTCATTTTCCACTTTGGGAGATACTTTGTCCTGGCACTCCCTTAACTCATGCGTTGAGTGCTTCAGACCCTGCAGGCCATGGCTCCTCAGAGAGCGTTGTGGTCCAGAAGACAGGAAACAGCTTGAGAGAAGCCCAGCAGTCAAGGCTGTGGGAGGGCAGAGGATAGGGTGGGAAAAGGGGGATTTCCTCATATGGCAAGTCCGACTTTTATTAGCAGTTTGCAAAAAAATTAATCTGTTATTTTCAACGATTGTGTTTGATATGAGCCAGATGAAAAGCCAGGGGGATCTGGGATTAAGAACCCTGACCCCAACAGTCAATTATCATGTAAATGTCTTCCTCTGTATGCAGATAAGTTTAACCTCTTCAACAGGATGCTTAAATCAAACACATCTCTTGGATGGACATGATCACTAATCCCTTTTTTTTTTCTTTTTTTTGTTATCAAACTTTACAGCAGTCTGTCTGCACCAGCCTCTATATGCAAACAGCCCTCCTACAAATCACATTTCCTCCTCTGATATGCTTTCTGTCCCATAGGCTCCTCTCTCATCAGCCTTCATCACAGGCTCAGAGTGAATAATTAACTGAATTATTCAGAGGCTGAGTGATGCTTGCGAGGGGGATCTCTGCTTACTGTGTCTTTAAAGTCGTGCAGAGGGGAGCCTGTACTAAAGAAAGGAGGGGGCTGCTGTGCGCCAGTTGGAGGTGTCCGCCTGTCGCAGCCGCTCGGGGTTGACATTAAGAAGAGCGCATGCATGCTTCAGCGAGGAGATAGGCTCCAGCTACCAAAAAATTAAAACCACTGATTCTGAGATTGAACTGGTTCCAGGCAGATACTCATCACAGCGAGGATTCATGGATGGGCAGAGAGATATTGCAATCGGAATTAACTTGTCAGCCGGTGAGAGGAATCTCTGGATATAATGGGGAATACGACACCGAAGCCTTTAATAGGTGAGACCTATCATTAATGTGCCATTCACCAGGCTCTGGTCGAAGCAGTATGAGTGTGAAACGGTGTGTTGTAGCCTCAGACACACATGGCTGGTCCTGGTTCCTCCGGTACTTGTGCGTCCGCTGCGTGCAGACGCGCTTCTTCTCATCACGGGGGAGCTGAGCGTGATTTCCAGGGAGCGAGTCCAAACCTGCGCTCCCGCTACCGCGATACTCCGGCTGAATGGCACTTCTTCACATATTTATGCTGAGGATTAGAATCAGTGATGTGCTCTTAATGAAAGAAAAGAGAGCAGGCATGTAAAGTCGAAAGTGTAGCTGATAATTTTCACGATCAAACAGGATCAGCACCCACAGTCTGTTGTTCATAAAAGCTCATTTGCAACAAAATTGTCAGAAATACCTGAGTGGTATCGGCTCATTTTGATCATCAATTGATCTGGAAGTAATACATGATCTTAAAATGCTTTTATGTAGAGAGACAAGTGGATCACACTCCTCTTCTGATCGCATTTTATTTGAAGAGAACAACATTTAAGGCTACTTCTTATTTTCTGCTTTTTTGTGTGTCACTCGATTCCATACCGATCTTTTTATATAATCCTATCTTGATACACTATTAGTGTGCAAATCTGCCCATTGAATTAAACCTAATTTGTGTTTTTGTGCATATTTTGCCACATAACCCATTATGTTTTTAAAGACTATCTTCAGTTTTAAAAGGTCAGAAAAAGGACAAAACAGTACCAAATCAGAAAAGAACTGATGAAGAAATGAATAACCCTGAATTTTAGAATTATACTCTTAAGTAGCTACATGATCCTGTTAGTATTTTTAGTTATAATCAAAGCTGTATGATATAAAATGGAATCTCAAGGGACCGTCAGTGAAAAGATTTGATTGTCAGCTTCAGTTTTTGCATAAAGCTGTCATCATGAGCCCTCACACTCCCCATTTTCTGACACTCAAAGCATGTTACTTGATTATCAGCACCCAATATTAGTTTGATTTAATGTCTGTCGCTCTCCCACGCCCCCAACAGACCCACTTGATGGCTAAATGATGTGGTTACTGCCGCCAGTTCTGGCTGTCGGAGGCTTTGGACTCAAAACACTGAGTCACAGAGGCTTGGGTCCTATTGCGTGCTCTGAGTGGTTTCAATTAAAATGAAATTAATTGAACAATAGCTTTTTTAAGGAGGCTTTAACTGAGATACACAGCATTGTGTACAAAAGGGGTCAATTTCATACACTAATAGGTCTTTTGCATGCGTTTGAGTGATGGAAAACTCCTTGTGTACGCTTTCAAACTCACGTCAGAGAGTTTTTAATGGAAAATTCCTCTTCATTACTTCTGGAAAGAAAGGTGTGACAAAACAAGTCCTTAAATTCCCTTGAAATGCAGAGAGATTGACGTTTTTAGATGTGAATGAAATATATTATGTACTGCCCATGTAGCCCGGGGGGGATGGGGGGGATGAATAAAGGATAAGGGGCTAATGATAACTCTGACGAATGCACATAATCAGTTTTAGTGTGGAAGCAGCTTGCCTTGGCACCGCAGTGTGTCTTGTGGAGTCTTATGATTGCATGTATTTGTGCTCTTTATTTCACTAGATACACTTTTCCCACAACTGCTTCTAGCTTAAAGTATTTAAACCACGTGTCAGAAGAAATATAGACCTACAATATGGGGGCTGTCCAACTGAGCTTATGCGTGATAACAACTGATCTGATCAAGGTCACATGATTAAGTTGGGGCCTTTTAATGGATCTATTGAAAAAGTCTGCAAAGCCAGTAGTCAATCTGTGCCCTATGATGAAGAAAAGTGAGTGACCTGCAGTGAATACTGACCTTTGAGTGAAGCGTCTAATTTATCTGAAAACAAAAAAAAAGAAAAAAAAGATTGTGTTGATCTTTCAAAAAGGTCATCAAGCAACACTTACTGCCATTGAGATGACGAGTGGATCAAGACTGATTCTTACATCAGATAAAGCCTCAGCCTTCTGTAAAACAGATTTTGAGCTGAATCTCAGACTATGGCTGTGTAGTCTTTTCAACTAACTGGCCCGCCTGCACCTTATAAAAAAATGTTGAAGTGTTGCATCATCCTTAAATTGCTCAAAAATTGTTCCACTTTACAAAAAATGGAGATGACAGCTGCATTTTTTGAAGTTGGCATGTGGAGTTTTTGTAAACAAGAAAAAATTATGTTTATCCTCGACATTTTTCACCAATACTCATCATGTGTAAACAAACATCTTTTAGACATTTCCCCTCTCATAAAACATTTGCAGAGCTGATTATTTCATAATCAAAAAACTCTACTTTTACGTCCATGTCTACTTTCATCAGTTGAAGTTTTTGATGCTTTTGTCTGAACTTTAATGCAGCTTTTGGCAGCTGCCAATAGGTGAAAAAGCCATGGGGCAGAAGTGGCATGGCTGTGTTATATGGCAGCCATCTTCACAGCTTTATGTGCATGCATCTGCACAAGCTGACAAGTTAAGCCAGGGTGGAAAACTGCAGTTTCTTGATTGGCCACTTGAGGCTGGCTTCAAAAGGGACTCAGTCCCCATAGATTTCTGCATTAACACACCCTTTGTTTATCAAAGCATGTATTTAACATACTGGTGAAATGTTGAAGAGCCCTCAGGTTGGTATGGTCGCAAGCAGGTGGTGGAAAGTCAAATGTTTTCCCTCACCATTCTTTCCTTATTCTGCTTGTCTGATAAAGCCAACAGAGCTGTCAGTCAATCATCTTTTTGACATCAAATAACTATTAAACTCTTAACGCCTCAGAAAAACCAACACTAACAATGATGACAGACACCAGGTTTGAAAAAATTACTTGACATGTATTTGAATGTCACAGTTTGACCCATGTTCCATGTGTCACTAAGAGAAAGGTGGGATTTGTGACCCATACTGCCGCCAGACAGCAGGGGGAGCTCTAAATCCTTTGGTGTCACAGTCAGTGAACCATTGTGACATTTATTTTAAAATATAGTCTGTGGGTTACTGTGGTTAGGCTAACAGGCGCCACCACCTAGGGCTAAATTGCATCAACACAGGGGTACTGAACAACCGTTTTATTCAATACACATGAGAGATGAACAAGAACATTATAATTATCTCTTAATAGGGCCTCCTTGCCTATAAATTTGTCAATGAAGATAAAAGGTGTACAGTGGCACACTGCTGGTGTACTACAGCACATGCCTCTGCCCCCCCTTGCTTCAATTTGCTACCCAAAATAAAGGTGGCATCCGCTGCAATGCCCAGCTCAAGGTTTCAAAACATAAACAATGAAGTGATAAGTCAAGGCAGCATTGTTCCCCTTTTCAAAACTGCCTATGATGTGTGCAAGGAAACAAACCACTGACTTTCTCAAACACACCATGTGTCTTTGAATTACAAAACAGAGCATCACCTTTTTTTGTCATTTGAGACAGTTTTTATTAATGTCAATACAGATAGTCCACATTTATTTATTTTTTATGTTTTTGGACACGATTGCTCAAACTCAAACTTAACTGAAGCTAAATGTTGAGCTACCCCTCACTGCATGACCTGTTTGGCAATGCCTTTCATCTAATAATGGCCAGTGTCTATATCGGTCTTCATCGTAGGTGCAGAGACCATCCCTTTGTCAGCGAGGCAGTTGATCCTTAGATTTACAGGCTTAACCTTCACATGTTTTCCACCAAACACTCCCACCAGAGTATATTTCACTCCCTCTAAAGCCAAATGACTGCAGCCCAAAGAAGGGGGCACACGCTGATCATCTGAGATGTTACAGATGTTCTTGCTGCTGCTTCATAGTTTAGAATATAATCAGTGATAATGTGTAATTTAGGAAATGTACTGTGGAACATTTCACTGAGTTATTGTCTTTGCACCAGATCTCAATGAATTTTAAACAGAAATGTATTCACTCTGTGGCCTGGAGCAGAGGAGAAACTGCCTCCCTTTGAATATTGGATTTCTTCCAGCATATACCATAAACACTCACTTAATTTAACTGAATATACGATTGAAACGACGCAAATAAAGTCAGAACTGAGTCATATTAGTCCTCTGATCAATGTTAATATGCGTATTTGATGGTTATAAAGAAAGTATTCACTAAACCGGGTCAGTGATCTCTGTAAAAATCAAGATAAAGATGAAAGTTTAAATTTTATGTTTTACTATTATTCTGCTACAGAGCACAGTGTGATTCACTCTTCAGAAGATAAGCGTTGAGGAATGAAAGGGGCCATTCAGGGTTCTGTTTATGCTGTAGGCCAAGGGAGTATGCATCCTTTAAATAAGCCGAGGTCTTATTGCATCTGTTGTCAGCTCTGTGTGGATTATTTTAATGCCCTCTCTACTGTGACACCGCTAATATTAGCTCCGCTCCAGTCCGTGTTGATCTTACAAAAACCAAATATTTCCCGGTGATATATGCACACAGGTTTTTGTCCAAAAGTACCTTTTTTGTCTATGATATAAATACCCCATGGTTGCAGTGAGAAGACTGATTTAGGGCAGCGGGCCTTTTTATACTGTAAGTGTGGGATATATGCTAAAAGGGACTATTTGATGTACTTGGTTAGAGGCTTTAAAGTGTCAGTGTGGGAAAGGAAGTGTGTGAGACTGTGGACTCCTTAACATAACCGGCCTCTGCCCTCAAAGCTGACTGCCATGGACCACTTTCAAATGAGTAACAGTGTGCTGATATGTTTGTATCTTTTTCCAACAGCTGGTGTCTCCTACATAGTGGATTTGACCGGGTCACACACAGCCAGACCTGCTCTTCTCATACAAAGCCGTCCTCTGTGCTTGTCAATCGCTGATGGATTTCTTAATTTTAAAACTTTTATGTCAACAGATGCGACTCTACAACCACGCCCAGGGGCCAGCAGGCAGTACTACACCCTCCCCAACAATGGGGCAGGTGTGGAGAGAAGAACGTCCGCCCCACCGGTAAGCATTAACCTGGAGTCTCCTCGCTTTCATCCTCATGCCAAAGGCAAGAATATCAGGCTGGATGGGCAGCTTCGCCGAGCTACACGCAAGAACAGCTTCTGTAATGGCATCACATTCAGTCACAGGCCTGTCCACCTCTATGAGAAGGTACATCATCCACTCCATTGAATGCCCACTCTTACAGCTTACAGTTATAGCTTAAAGATAAAGAATAAAAGCCTACTTTTTGCAATTGTTGTCTCTTCAGGTGCGTCTACGCCTGACTGGCGTGCACACAGGCTGGAGCGGAGCTCTACGCTTTGGTTTTACCAGTTTGGACCCAAGTGAACTGGTCACTTCAGACATCCCAAAGTATGCCTGCCCAGACCTGGTGACACGGCCTGGCTACTGGGCCAAAGCTCTGCCCGAGAGACTGGCCCTGAAGGACAATGTGCTGTCTTTCTGGGCTGATCGCCATGGACGAGTCTTTTACAGCATCAATGAGGGAGAGCCCATCCTCTTCCACTGTGGGCTCAGCATCGGCTGTCCACTGTGGGCCATTATAGATATCTACGGCATCACTCAGGAGGTCACACTGCTTGGTAAGCATTCGATTAGGTAGCTTGTGAAAACACTCATGAAAATGTAAGTGTTTTTGATATGTGTTTGGCTGAGAGAGGAAAGAAGAAGCTGACTCATATCCAAAGGGAAGTGAGAGAAGCACATTTCACAACCAGCCAGTCATGTGTCTGTACACAATCCATCATTACCAATTGTATGTTTGCATAAAATATTGAGCAATGGATGTTTTTCGTCTGTATTGGAACTTCAATAGTCCGCTAGAAAGCTGTCTATTTTGACCATCAACCCTGAAACCCTGGCAACTTATTTTTATAGTGTCAACACATTCACGGCTAATTTAAGCAGCTTCCTGACAGTTCAGAGAGCAGCTGTGCAATGAAGGTCTACAGCAGCAGAGGTTACTGAAGTAGAAGAGGTAGAAGGGTCTGGAGCAGTTCAGTGACTAAGTGATCCTTTACTTGTGTGACAGAACTAGATTGTGGAGAAGACCTAACAGGTCTGGACCACAGAAGTAAACGGATCCTCAACCACCTACTCCAAACCACTCTACATGTACACAGGCTTATTACAACTTTCCCGCTCTTTGTCGCTTTCCCCTCTCTCTTGGTTTCCATCATCCTCTCCCCTGTGGTTCCCTCTTGGACTGGCTGGGTGTGTTTATCTTCGGTCTGACAGGAGCAATGGCCATGTTTGGTCAATGCAACAGATCCCAGGAGCTTTGGTGAGGGGCCAAAGTGCTTAACTGCTGCAGCATCACTAGAAATAGTAATAGAGGAATGTATCTGTGGACCACTAGTGCCCAGGCTGTTTATATGTCACCCCCGCATACATATAGAAACACAGCTGTACTGTAAAAGCTGTCCATAAATCAGCCAAAATAGAGAGTCAAAGCCACCAAAACCAACAATAGCCTTCTAAATGGAATATAGTGTCTTATGTGCAATAAAGATAGTATCTCGCAAACTTGTTCAAACTCAACTTAATATATTGTCTTTAAAGTTTATGGATTTCCTGTTATTGGTCTTCAAATGGACATATTTAACTCCATCATCTAATTATAGGAAAAGTCACATGCAGCGATATGTGAAACTAGTGGTTAATGCCAGCCAATGTTCCCAGCCATGGTTATCAAGAGTCAAGCACAGCTAATTTCTGAAACTTGTGATTTAAGTAAGGCTGTTTATGATCTGTTTGAGCCAGTGTGTTCAGCACCAAGACAGGTTGGTTTCACAATAGTTTAGCTCTAGACTTAAAGCTCTTGTTAGGATTTTTTCTAAATCTAAAGGTTTTTTTCTTGAGCTTTACTTCAGGAAAGTTGAATGTACAGAACAGATGAAAGTGGTTATATAAAGGGATGCTCTTGAATGCACCTTGTCTTGTTAAATGAAAACAAAACGTACCTTTGTCAGTGTTTGATATCTGATGTATTATTTGTCTCGTAAATGCCTTCATCAAAGAAAACACTGTTTTAAAGCTCCTGTGGTAGATTTACCAGATAACTCAATACACTCTTTGAGTTTTTTATCATTAGGCAAACTGTCTGATATCTATCCCCCAGGAGCGGTTTCACAGACCAATATTAACTGTAAGAAAGTCATGTCTTGTTGCTTCTGGTCTTGTTTGCTTCAGTAGGTTATACAAAGATGTCAATATTATAAATGTTGATTCATGTTGAGCTCAGAAATAATCACAGCAGCTTTAAGCATTGAAAATCAAAGCCAACTTTAATGCTAACTGCTAACTTTGTGAAGGCTTTTCTCGACAGTCCGTTTTGCACTGAGTTGCAGTAGTTTGACTGCTTTATCCTCTGATTCTTACAAACACCCTAAAGCTGAGCGTCACATGCAATTTTGCTCCACAGCTGAGCCCGCAAAATGTCAGTTAAAATGTGATCTGCCACGCTCACAGGAAATTAAGTACAGCATTAAAATTAAAAGCACAAATAAGCTGTGCTTTTAAACTTGTTTTTCCAAAAGTTAATACTTAAATTTTACTTAATTTTAGCTGAGCAAACTCTTAATTTTGATATCATGTATACATCTGTACTAGCTTCAGCCATGTTTACAGTGACTCCCATGTGAGGTTAAGGTTATGTAGGTCAGGTGTGTAACATGTCCGTGACCGTCAAACACACTGCTGATTTACACAGCGTATCTCTACACAAGACTAACGTTTATTTAACCCACATCAAACTCTTTGACAAGAGCAGGTTTCTGCTTTTTAGCTCTGGTTTGGTTACTTAAGGTGTCCATCACTACATATGACCAAACTGTTCACCATATGATCCGTATGTACAACATTTAATCTTGTTTTCCTCATCAGCCTACCTCCAGTGTGGGAAAGAGTGTGAAAAAGCTGTTCAAACATTAACAGAGCTGTCATAATCATAAATCAAAAATATCTAATGAGAATGTTTGGTTATTTTAGCCTTTAATGAAAGTAGACTAAGTGTTGTTTGTTTGTTTTCTTGGTAGATGGTTTTGTAGATTAAAAAAAAAAAACACATTTAAGGACTTCACCCTTGACTGCAGGACATTGTGATTTTTCACAGTTGTCTTGTGATTTATGGACAAAAAAATAGATTTATTGTAAACGTTACCAGCTGAAAACCATAATGAAATCAATTATTTGCGGCAGCGCTATCATGTGGCTATAAAAACAAAAGCACACATAGAGTAATAAGGCATTGCAGGGACACGCAGCTACAATCTTCCCCTTCCAACAGTGACGTGTTGGAAAAGAGAAAAGGATTAAAGAGAAAGGAAATGTCCTGAGCCTCTTCAGAACACATCACATGATTAAATGTTTCAATAATGTAGTTTTTTTTTTTTTTCATATTCTCCGTCACAGAGAGCACATTTGCAGAGAGTGTGGGCTCCAGCTGCCTGAGTGCGGCCCGTCTGAGTGCCTATCTACCCCAGAGTAGCCACGACTCAGCCAATTACAGCAACAATCAGCTGGAGAATAACCAGGCCGCCGCTGCCAAGATGGCCAACCTCCAGCTCAATAACTACACTCAGATCATCCCCTGCTGCTCCTCCACCTCTTCCTCCTCCTCCTCCTCCACACTGTCCTCATCTTCTTCCACTGGATTCAACGTCCCAAGGCTGGTCCGAGGCCTTCCTTCCCCTCTGGACAATGACTTGCACTTTCACCCTGTCCGAGGTTCCGATGTAATTCTCTCTGCAGACCGCTCAGCTGCCTGCATCCACTTCCTGGACAGCAGTCGGACTCTGGTCTTCAGTGACCGGCCTCTGCATGTGGGCGAGACTTTGTATGTGGAAGTTGGCCATCTTGGCCTGCCGTACTTTGGAGCACTGTTGTTTGGTTTAACCTCATGTGACCCGGCTAGTCTCCATGCTGGGGACTTGCCGGCAGACCCTGAGGTCCTCCTGGACCGTAAAGAGTACTGGGTGGTGCACCGGGGCTTCCCCATGCCTTGCTCTGGAGACGTGCTCAGCTTCAGTCTGCTGCCCAGTGGAGAAGTGCACCATGGGGTGAACGGAGTGGGACGTGGCAGGCTGCTGTGTGTGGACACCTCACAGGTCCTGTGGACCTTTTTCACGCTGCATGGGGCGGTCAACAGACTCAGGATACTTGGTAAGTAAAAGGTACAAGTACATAGAACTGGTCAAACTTAGGGATATCTAGTAAGCAGACTCTTGAAATGCTCCTTTGCTCACCCCTCCTGTCTGTGAAGTGACGTGAACAAGATGCTCCTGTAATACATGATAGAAATGATCCTCTATTTGTCCAGGTCAAAAGTGTCTATCACTTAAATTTTTTGGTTTGTTCCCCAACCAATTTGTTTTATGCAGCAACTTGCCAAATATGAAAACACATATGTGACTAGTTTGTCCAGGTGCAGCAGCTGAATAAACTGACTAATGAATAAAAGTCCACAACTTGCTGATCACACCATTTGTTTATTTTACTTTTAAAAAAATTGTTCCTCCTCTTGGGCGGAGTACCCACCTAGACACAAATATTCCTACTTTTTATAGAAAAATCACATGTCCCTATGAGAAACAATGATACCAGAGCTTAATTATTTTGCATTATCTGCTCCTACACAAGTAATTGAATATAAATATACCCATGAATATCATACTTCATTTATGCTAAGTATGATCTGCTAAATGCTGCTAAATACTACACATTGCACCTTTAGACTGAAAACAGCAACAACTACATGTGATACGAAACCCCTGATTTTTTGTTATAATTAGGATATTGACACTTGAACAGGAACAGAAATCTTCAGACCAGCACTCATGTATGAAGTAGTCCTATTACTAATTGACTGCAGAAACTACAAATATGAGATAAGCATGATTCTAAGAGTCAGAAAAAGGACGTTGATACTGTCCATGTAACAACCGCTTTGCAAAAGTTAACAGTCAGCACCGCGTTAGCTTAGCATAGCATAAGATCTCCTAAAAGATTGGTTTATTTGCCATACTGTTTCTTGCCTCTGCAAAGTTACCACACAACCAGCAGAGACTACAGGAGGGCTCTGGGTCATGGTCCAAAAAAATAGTCTGGCACAAAGCCAGTCGTAGAACAATGAACTGTGATATAATGTGTTAAGTCGAGGTGCTGGTATGCAGGTTTTTGTTCTCTTTGGACAGAGCAGGAGTAGACGTTTCTCCCTATTCCCACTGTGCTAAGTTACCCTAGCCTGCTGCAGCTTCATTTTTAATGAAGAAAAATGAGAGTGGTATCAATCTTTTCATTAATTTCTCTACAGTACAGAAAACAAACATGTGTCCAAACAACTCTAAACAATTTCATTCAACCTAAAGTGATAAATGTGCCCTAAAAAGAGGACACACTCTGTTATCATTATCAGTTTACCCTTGAGTCCATGCAACTCTTCTAATTTATTTTTCCCAGACTAAAGGAATGCAGCAAAGTGGTTTATGTCTGCATGTGTCTGTTCGAGCTGTGACCTATCTGTCCCGGTCCCACTACTCCCACATGAACTCCCATCAGCTCAGACCCCATTGTTAACAGCTTCTGATCCAACAATATTATCCTCCAACAGGCTACAAGTATCCCCAGTGAAACTTCAAGCAATAAAAATAAGCATATCTAATCTGACCGGTTTGGGACAGTCAGTATAAAGCTCTGCACTCAGTTCAAGGACATAGTTTAATATACACTTTGTGAATGCACCATCTAAAGGCTCGACATAAGACTAATTATCGAGTGTTTATTCATGTGTATTTATCTTTTTGACACAGGAACTCTGCAGTCCAGTCCTCCCTCCACATCCCCCAGCACTTCCCAAAGCAGCAGTCCAGATGACAGTGACTCAGACCTGGCGTTCAGCGTCAACAGATCCTCCTCGGCCTCTGAATCCTCCCTGGGTACGTTTCCAAACCCTGACATCATACATCAACACTAAAATGTATGTGGAAACCATCATAGGGTCACAGCAGGAGACTCTGCGGAGGCTTTTATTATATGTGTCACTCACAGAGGCATGCGAGGCAAGAGGTTTTAATCTGCAGTGAAGGATGTGGGGCTTTAATGGTTTAATAAAGATTAGAAATTGGAGGGGAAGTTTGTGCTCTGCTTGCCTTTTATTAAGAATAAAGCAAGTGTGATAGTCAGAGGGAGAATACGTATAAAAAAGTGACATTATTTTAAATCCCAACTAGGCATGCTCTTAACATTCTGTCAGATTTAATCTATATTGCATTATATGTATTTTTTTTTAAAGCAGATTTTTGTAATATTATTTGTACCGACTTAACATTATCAGCACAAGTACAAAAAACATCAGTGAAAAAATGTGAGTTTTGACAGAAACCTGTATTAGAACCAGACTCATCAGTGAACAGCCATCTGCCAAGACTGAAGGATCTCAGGATGACAGACAGCTAGGAATAAAAGGAAAGAGGTGGATGAATAAACAGAAAGACTACAGCAAAAATCACAACAAACTGTAGACTTATATTAGAAGTATGCTGATGATATGAGAATTTTGACAAATGTTGGTAATGACAGGTATCTTAATGAAAATCAAAGTCTAAAAGACTTTTCTGTCAACATGGATCTATGCCTGTTTCAGACCCACTCATGTTGCCTTTTCTTTTCCTCCAGTGACAGCTCCCAGCTCCCCACTCAGTCCTCCAGTCTCTCCCACTCTCCCCGCCTCAGAGCTGCCCCCTGCTGCAAAGAACGGAGAATGCACCATTTGTTTCGACCAGGAGGTCGACACAGTTATCTACACCTGTGGTCACATGTGTCTGTGCAACGACTGCGGGCTCAAGCTAAAGCGACAGATCAATGCCTGCTGTCCGATATGCAGGAGACCCATCAAAGATGTGATCAAAACATACCGGCCATGATGGTGCAGATGTTTAGTCATCAGGTGCTGAGACTTTCCCTGCTAAAAGCCACCTGTGTCCTCTTCTCAGGCTCTGATGGACCTGGATTTTGGAGATTAGCCATCCCAGGACAACTTGTGCCTATATTTCCATTTTATAAGGGTTTATAATTTCTGGGGAAAGACCCAGCTCCTTATACACAGAACTATGAAAGAACTCATGGAAACACAAAGACTGCACTCATGAGTTCCTATATTTTGGCTAAGAAAACAAGATGAATCATGCTCCTGTTTTATATTTTCCATGGGATGTCTCTTATGTCACATGTATTTACTGTGCAGAAATATTCTGTGAACATTTTGTCCGTCCCTTGCTGTCCTAGATTTATGTGTGCTTCAGCAGAATAGGCAGACTGTAGTCTATGAATCCTAGTGCCTTAGATTTTTTGTCACTATGTGCGTCCAAATAATAGTGCTAACAATCCTAGCCATATTTTTAATGTACAGTACTGAAGGCTTGTGGTGTAGAAGGCACAGAGGTTAAAAAAGTGTAAAAGTAAGTACAGAGATGTGACTGTATGGTGAATGTGTTCAGTGACATGCTTTCAGAAAAGGATGTTTGGAAAGTACAAAGGGAGGAGTCTGGTTTTGCACAGTGAGAGGTTAATAAAAGTGGGCTAAATGTGATTCAAAGTGTGTACTTTTATTGAGAAGACCACAGCCACTTTTAGAGACATTTCAGAACATTTTGAACTTTTTCTTGTAAACACACCCATGACCTGTTATTGTTTTATCTAGTCAATATTAAAGGTTCTTCAAATGAAGGATCCTTTGTTTAAAAAAAAACACATTTTCATTACACATTTTGCTTCTTTATCAGGACTTAATCAGGCTGGTATCAGTTTATATACAACCTTCAGTAATACATACAATGCATCTGAGAGCTGCATAACAATATTCTAAGTATTACTGGTGCTCATACATTCATACAAAATATAAGCAGCTTTTTGACACACCTTTTACAAGTGTCCCTACAAAAAGAAGGCCTAGTTTTTTATTTGTACTTTATTCTTCCACTTATTTGACATTGAGTGACATTACTCAGGTTTCTAAGATAAATACATAACATTGAGGAGAGACAGTTTGCATTTAACTTGTATTATTCTACATTTATTGTGCACCTGTTTCTTTTACTTGGTAGAAATGTGTTAAAATGTTTTCAAGTCTGTTGAAACTACTGTATAATCACTTAAATGCACAGATTTGGTCATTTAAAATGAGCGCTTGTCTCCTTCCACGGAGGATGCCACCATACCCAGCCATGTTTCTGCATTGGCACAGAATGAACAAACTAGTTTTTGTAGGCCTATTTAGTGAGCGCCCCATGCGAATACATCAGTTGAAAAACACAGAGGAGAATGAGAAAAAGAGGAGAATGGCTGTTGTTGTGAAAAAAAATGTAATAATGAAATATTTGATGGTAAAAAACTTGGCATGCGTCATCCGAGCTTCTTGTCCTCAAAGGCCACCATTGCTTCACTAACGACAGGGGTGAGCAAGAGAGCACTGAAATCTAAAATCTGACCACTAGATTATGCTACATAGTCCCATTTCTACACATTGTACCTTTTATGAAGTTAATTTAAAGAGCGAATAAAAGAGACACCAATCTTTCTAAACAAAGATAAATCACTTTTCCAATCACTATTGAGAAAATCACACGAAGGCTGCTGCTGCTCCACTGCAGAAAGTCACTCTGGGCTGAGAATGAGCCGCATGTCCTCTGCTCAGCTGCAGGTGCTGGGCATCCTGCAATCAGAGAGTGAAGCACACCCACAGACACTCTCACACAACCACTCCCACTCACTCTCGCAGAGACACTCCCACACAGGTACGTCCACACAGGTACATGCTCACTTTCGCATGCAGACACACCCACACAGATACTCACATTTGGACACTCACACACATATATTTCGTAACACCTTGTTTGTCCTGTCATGACATGCCAAAATGGATCCCTTCAAATAAGGATGCTTTGCTGTGGTAGAAGGAGGTTTTGGAGACAGGGTTGCCCTGGCCCCTTCAGGAGTTTGATTCAAATGCTATAACAGGTAAGTACTTCTCAGATTTCACATTTAGGCATAGAAATGACGTCAATGTAATTCCTATTTAATCTTTAGCTATCACAAGTGATAAAGAAGCAACCTTTTTTGCAAACATTATAGCTGCAAATGTTAACCTGTATTCAACTTTAATAACCATACAGTGATAAAGAACCAGACGTTTACTTCATAAGTTGGTACAGACAAAGAAGAGAAAATTATAAGAGACAATATTTAAATTCGTGTAGGGCCAGAAACACAGCATTATGTGCTGATGTTACTTGACTGCCATTTGTATCCGTTGCCTCTGATTGGTCAAGTCGGAGAAACAGCTGCTTCTGGGTCGGACCAAGGATGATTCATCACTTTTAAATTTTAGCTGACCCCATATCCTCTCTTCTTCCCCACATCCTGGTTTTCTTACATGTTATATAGATGTGGACGTGATATTATTTTTAGTGACTATATATTCTTATAACTTATCATTGCCTTGGTTTAAAAAATGCCTTCAGTTGTTGTCTGCAATCTGGTACATCTTATAGTGGTTCAACAGGAACGAGAGGCTCTTTCAATCGCTTCCTCTTGTTTTTACAGTTATCAGGACTCTATCTGCAAAGCAAGCTTATCACGTCCTGGGTATGTTTTGGTTATCTGGCCTTACTAAAAAATATGAGTAGGCAGAGTTTCCTTATCTTGACCATGTCGTGGAGCAGGTGCCATGGTATTCCACCCTGGTAAGAAGTGAACCACCTTCAGGTAACCAGAGTTAGACCTGGAAACACCTTTACAACAGCAGATACAGCTTCGTAGTACCCCCAGGGCGGTGTTAGTCAGCAGGCTGACTTAGCTAGCATTGTACCCCAGTTTACGGTTGCCCCCCAAAGCAAAAAGAAGGACTTGTTGTTAGTTTCTTAGAAACCTTATCTTCTCGATTACATTCACCACTCTGTGAGACATTCTTTCTCTAACACACACTTTGGCATGTACAGGGACAGCAAATGATGTGTTTAAAAGCTTTTATTTGCCAAACCAGGCCCAGTTGACCAAAGGGCCAGATTAAACTTTGTGGAGAAATCCAAAAAAAGTATAAATAATTTAAACAGTCTCACTTCACCTTAGACAACCAGGAGTGTCCTCACCTTATTTTCCATTTTTAATGATGATAAAATGATCAAACCTTCTGGGAAATCTACAATCTGTAATAACTGAATGTGTTACACTTTCCTATCAAACTGACATGTTTGCTTATGAGCATCATGGATTAAATCTGTTTTGTTTCAAGGCTGTTTATAGGTTTGAATATTTCAAATGCATGTTTAGGACTCTTTCAACCTTATTAGTGAAATACAGGAAAGAAATGAACAGCCTGACAGTGTTTGCGTTTCTTTTTCTGAAAACCTGGGCATAGTTTGTGGAAATAGTAGATGTAAATGTTTGTAGAAACTGAACACCTGTGCATCCATGAAAATACCTCACAAGATCCAAACCTCTCCTGGCAGGGAAACGTGTTTTTCAGCACAAATGCTTTGTTAGAGTTACAACGCTGAGGGCACAAACAGGACTATGGGAGAACCTCAGTGAGGACTCATAAAAAACTCAAAACAAATTTATGCTTAATTAGTAACTCAGTGAGGAAGTAACATCTGTTTACATTTCTGTGAGTCAGAAATATTTAGTTAGGTTATGTAAAATGTTTAAATGGAGTATGTTAACAGTGAACTTCAGACGAATTCACAGTGAGTGACAGGTTTTCTCATCTGTAATTAGAGTGATTACACAAAATGTTGTCTCAAAAGTGGAATATGAATTTCACCTCATGAAGACATGACTGCGTTAAAATACCTTGTAGACGGCCATGTTTTATTGATGAGGTTACTTTTTAAGCTGAATTATTTACAGGTTAATTTTTATTGCGAGTTAATACACTTATTTAATCCCTGTCTAGACGGTAAATGGATTAAGTTAGATTATCTATCATATTTAATTCAGCCTCATCATATATTCTCATTTTCTGCTGGTTCAGGCACACATAGGCATCTGAGACAAGACAAGAGAATGTCTTATTGTTTATCAATGACAGTGGAAAATGCTAAGTTTACCATTGAGAGGTAAATACACAGACTAAACTAATTTAGCTTAGTTGCTGAAAGTATTGAACAGCTAGCCACATTCATCCATCAGAATGATCCATTCCTGCTATTTTGTTAAACTTGTCTGTTTATTCGTTGAGTTTTAGAAAGAAAAGTCGCCTGCACAGTGCCATGAATGTGTAAATCAGCTACCACAGCCAAAATAATCATTTATTTATTCAATCATCTGATTAGTGGTGTGAAATTGCAAAGTTTCAGAAGCAGGGCTGCACTTCTGCTGCGCCTCCTCTTGCACTCCCACAGCAAAACATCTCAAATTGGCTCAGCGTGGCATGCCATAATGAGAGATTTTAATAGGTTCATACCCTTCATATGTCACCTAACCTGAAGTTTATATTTAACTCCCCATACATCACTTCTCCCTCCATATTTGGTTTCAGCATTGGCATGTAAAGTCAGTCTTATTGCATTTTGTTCTGGGAGTCAATCTCATGAAACAAATGAGAACATTACATTCAGATTATTTGATATTGTTTCTATCAGTCACCTCATTACCTGCAATAAGGGCCGTCAAAATCCAAACCAAAGTTTACATTCTGACAACAGAGCAACGTCCCTTCTGAAATTGTTGGTTTCAATAGCCTTTTCAGAACTGTTGCTATGGTCCTCTCAGCGCACATATGCCATCAGCTGGCGCCAACTTTAATGTGATATAACTTTCCTTGTATGGCACAAATGTTACGAGTAATGTTCTGGCTTGCATTCTTCATTTTTCTCATAGCCTCATACACAAGAATCTTACTTCCCCTATAATATTCGACAGTGTTCTACCCAAAACAGACCCTTCAGGCCAGCCTCCACCAATTTCAAACATCTGTCACCACCACATACACCGACACAAACTTCACACAATCCCAGAGCACGGCATACATCAATCCGACTTTCATTTCAAATCAAACCAAAGTCCATTCAATTCTGGTTTCACCAACATTTCATTCACTCATTCCTCCTCCTTTGCCCCCTAAAACGACATCCTCAAACATTTCATACAGAAATGAGGCATTTGTCTGCACAGAAAAGTAACCACATCCATTCCCATCCAGAAGATTTCAGATCCACTCAGCACCTTGTAACTGGAGGTTGCTAAAGGTTTGTCAGCCCTGAGATCTTTTTATTATGACCCTGAGTGAGAGTCCAGCTTTGTTGTCAGGATTTCAGTAGCTTTGGTTATTTGATGTTTTGTACGGGTTTGAGTATTTTGACTTTTGTCTTTACTTTTACTTTTGTCTTTTTGTCTTTTATCAGATTACTTCCTATTTCACCAACACAAACTACACACAATCCCAGAGCACGGCATACATCATTACGACTTTCATTTTAAATCAAACAGAAGTCCATTCAGTTCTGGTTTCACCAACATTTCTATCATGGTACTTTTATCTATGCTTGTTTTTGTTTTTGTTTTGTTTTATCATTATTTTAACTTTTTAGATTTCAGTATTTATTTTCATGCAATGTTTATCTCATTTTCTTTACTGTTTGAATTGAATATGTCATTGCTTTGGTGTACAGAAGTCTCTGCCTCTTCTGTTTCTTTACATACAAATGTCCCATTTTCTACATTTTTTATTGGCCATTTTATTCTAAGTGATTATGAAGCACTTGACCTTGCATTTGATATGTATAAAAATAAAGCTTTAAAAATAATCAACTAAGCTTTATAAATAAGGCCTGTTTGATTTAATGATTTGCTGATTGATTACAAGCTCCCCCAAACTTACAGCAACAAGACGTCCAACATCAACTTCGGAATCATGATCTCATCAAATCAATATGTAATGGACAATTGCACCTAATAGCACCTAAACTTTATCAACAGTACATACAGGCTCCCAGCACATAGTACTAGCCATCAAACATCTTTTAAGCTTTGCCTGATTTCTTTAGCAAAGAAACTAAACACAACTCACCTACTCTCCTCCAGCAGCCGCTTGCTCATTTCCATGAAGTAATAATCATTATAATAATCATTTTGCACTGCAGTGCAGAGGCGGTAGTTCTGGGTCTGATTGCATTTCCATGAAGTAAAAGTCATAAATTTTCCACTTCACTTTGTGATCGACTCATCAGGGCTCCCCACAAACAAGCAGCTGCTGGAAGAGAGTAGGTGAGTTGTGTTTAGTCTCTTCGCTAAAGAAATCAGGCAAAGTTAAAAAGATGTTTAGTGGCTAGCACTATGGCTGGGACCCTGTATGTACTGTTGATGAAGTTAGGTGCTGTTCTGAGCATAATTTGTGGCTATAGAGTGGCTTTTTGGTTGAGGTTTGGAGGCGTAGACCGCTGTACATTACTATAATGTGGTCATTGCTGAAGTTGGTGTAACTAGAGAAGCAAACGGTTGGCAAAATTCATCTCTCGAGGGGGTGACTAACTCTGTGTTACGGTGTATTTGACCATGACTCAAACTTAGTACCCCCTTACACTGGTTTCAGGGATGAAAAAAACTACAATCTAAGAATCAGTAATCATGTCACTGATGGTCTTATTCGCTTGTTATTAACAAGCATTTAACATGAATTTCAGTCTTTTTCAAAAACTCCTTACAGAAGCTTTAAATGTGAAAAGTATTTTGCAAATTAAGGGAAATGCAACTTTTTGTTGTGTATCTGCCTCTGCTTTTGGCCTATATTTTCACATGGCACAATTATCAAATTGGAAACACTGACAATTTCAGTTGTAAAACATAGAGCAGTTGTTTTAATTTTTGCAAAAGTCTCTGTTGGACACATGAAGGCGCCATTTCCATGCACTTAGAAAGAGAGGCTCTTTGTTTTGATAAAGATACGGATAAGAGATGTCAAGTTTTTTTAGGCTAGTACTGTAAACATTAAATTTTAAAGAAGATACTATCTTTCCAAGCTTCAAATCAAGGCAAAATATAAAGTTAGTATTTAATGAGAGGTGTACAGAAAAAAGCGCACACCGCAAATGTGGCAGGGTATTTTTGCTTTTGAATGCTTCAGTCTGCCTGTCTACCCTGCGACAATGATGAAGACAAATATAGTCTTCATGAAAGCCTCCAAAAGTCAACAAGGGACTCTCCGCCGCTCTCTGTGTGAGCCCCGCATCCTAGCATTTCCATTACGCACAGCCAGCCGAACGCTCACATGCCTCCTGAACGAGCTCTCCGGCGCGCAGGAAGCGCCTCGGTGACTCACGAGGACCTTACAGAGGACGACACATGAGCTCCTGGCATCTTTGTCACCTCCGAAATTAACCTTTTATATTTCCAGCGTGCGTTGAATCAATTACTCTGCCTATTATCATGTCACGGTTCGCGTATCTCCCCCCGGGCGGAGTAGGAGGTGGCGGTGGGGAAGGAGGAGTGCGGTTTAGTCCCTCAAAAAGTTCCACTCTCCCTCCAGAGAAAACCCTTTGAACATTTTTGGGCTTTATTTTTTTTTTCTAGCTGGACATTGGAGTATTTCCACCAATGAGCCGCGCACCCTGAGGGGAGATGGATTTGGAGGTGAAGGATGTGAACAGGTCGAGCTGTTTGTCCCAGAATGAGAGCGAGTGCGGACTGAGCGCGTCTTCAGCTGGAGTGTCCACTGCGCTGGCCAGCGTGCTGATCTTCACCATAGTGGTGGATATCCTGGGAAATGTCCTCGTCATTCTGTCTGTGTTCAGGAATAAAAAGCTCAGGAATGCAGGTGAGGGTTTTAAAACATACAGAGATATGTGCTTTTGTGGGAGTAAATGTTGGTCAAAGCAGTCTTATGATGTGGCTGATTCAGGATAAACACGCACTGAAAATAGAGCCAAGCTTAAACATCTTTTTCAGAGTGACCTGCAGTATATGGGGTGCCCTGCTCTTCATTCATAACTAAATTATGTAATACAACATGCAGAGTGTGACCTCTGACAAACAGGCTGCTATCACTGACTCCACAGTCTCATTATGGTGCCTCTCCTGCCTGCTGTCGTGTCTCTTAAAAATTATAACTCTCCCTTCTTTCTTCCATCTGCTTCTCTCCTTGGTCCTCCATTCTTAGATGAATCACTTCCCTTTTTATGTCCTCACCTGAGCTGTCCCACCAGCATGCTGCCAAGGTGACAGACACGCTGTTGTATGGCTTTTGTGTCCTTTTGGACAGGTTTAGTGTGGAAGTCAACCTCATTTTTTCTTGTGTTACACCTAAAGGCAGCAGCGTGAAGGCGAGGAATATATTTATTATGTCATTTTAATGCCATTTGTTTTAGTTGGAGAACATAGCATCATCAGTCAACTGAACCCTTTCACCTTCTAGCCTTTGATAAATGGCCACAGTGTCAGGAGGAGTTTGTGTTTCTTTGTTCTGTTTTCATGAAAGATATAACTCTTGATCATGATTGTCATAAATGATACAAAAGGGCTGGAAAGAGTCAGAGAATTTAATCTAATTTCTGGGTTATTAAAAGAAGTCTAACTTGTCTTGTTGCTGAAAGCAGAGGATGCCCTCTCTGACCCCAGTTTTACAGTCATTTATCCTGTTTTATTTTTCTGAGCATAGTTTACTCCCCATCCGCTCCTTGTAAGCAGAATATACTGATTTGTTTCTGTGACAGGCGTAACCCCATAAATTATGTGGCATAATCAAAATGTACTTTGTAAACTTTTTATACTGACATGAGAGGTGATTGAGAGGATGATACCACGCAGTCGAACCCTTAATCACTTTTCAAGAGGAGGATGAAACTTTTGTACATAGAATACATAAAATACACAGAGGTAAATAAAGCTCCGCTGGGGGACTTTTCATTGTTGTTGATTCTGGCGCCCCCTGTCAACAAAGCGCTACCATTTATTTCGTTATTAATGCTGTTCTGGATATAACCCTAACCATCCTGATCCAGCATGTCGCAAACCAATCTCCCACCCATTTTTCCATGCTGTCTGCTGTCATACTCTCTCATGATGAAGACAAAAAGCCTGAGAATAAATCTTTTAAACAAATTTTTGAAAAAAATCTCACCCTGCATTTTTCTAACTGAGGTTGCCAGAGGTGTGCAGCCCCCCTTAAATCTGATCGGCCACCCACAGTACTATCCTGAAATTCTTAACTTTGAATAACTATTTGTAAATGTGAGACTTATCTTGATATTTTCTAATTTTTTTTTTTTTTTTTGACAATTTGCTGGTCATCCTCTTTGCATTAAAAAAAAAGTAATAATAATGTTTCCTTTTGTTTGTACTTAAATTCTAGGAAGCGATTTAACATATCAATTTCATAGTTCAGGTGTGCGGAAGAGGAATCACTCCAAAGACAATTGCAAGCAAATTCCTGCATAACAACTAAATGCCAAAACAACATTTATTCACTATTTTTTTGCTTATAGATATTTGTTTAATGTAATTGTCATTCCCCTTTGAGTCCCCGAAGATTTGAGCTCAAACAATTGAGATGTTTTGTTTCTATTGTAATACTTTGAAAGTTGTAAATTTTATAGAGGAATATAAATGTATGTAAAACTTAAAAGTGATTATAGACCAGAGCGAAAGGGTATTAAATGTGTCTCCCTCGCATAACACGGTGTTTCACTTGGGCCACCTCAGGGAAAAAATAAATAAATAAATAGATAGACAACTTACAGTCTTCGCAGAGGAAAATGTAAAAAATAAAAGGTAATTTCAGCAGCCTGCAGTTCTTCACTGTGACCAATAATTACCTCCAAACAGTGGTTTTAGATATTACAACTATATAAGAATTGTTAATTTTAGAGCTGATGATCTTCACTGTAAAAGTAAGTTTACACAAAATACAGAAAAAAATGTAAAATATCGAATCTACAATCGGTTTTACTAGAGTAAACACGCTGAATTTCTGTAAATACAGAAACAGTACAAAACTTAGATTTTTACAGTCTTCATTTATAGAAAACATATTTTGCTGTCAAATTAAATTTTTAGTAAAATTAATAAGAAATTACTGTAAAATAAATCACAGATGTTGCTTATGTGTACGATTGGATTTGCAGTATTCCACCTTTAATCATACTTTGATTTCCACCTACACAAATATTATAAATAGAATATATGAAAATGTCCATGTCAGGTAAATGTATGTGTTCAAATATTATTACTTACTGTCCTTTTATGAAACTTTTATTCAAACCTTTATCTTAATGGATAATTTTGGTTTGTTTTACTATCATTAAAAATAGATGTATATATTTTTCCAGTTAATGCTCTGATAATTCAGGGTATAAAAAAAGCAAATGTTGTGCTTCTTTCAAGTCTGGTTGATTTACAGTTGAAATTATAAACTCATAGTCCTGTAATTTTGAACAACCCCTTAACAAATGCTTCTATTAGTCTTATCTTACGTTGTAAATGGTGTCCGTTGAAGTCCATTTCCTTCCATAGGAAACTGATCATATCTCACTATTGGCCTGTTTGTTGTCTATAAGAAAAATACAGTGTAGGGGCCAGAGGATTTCCAAAGAAGCTAACACTGAGCATTTTCCGTGAAATCCCAAAGTAAATGCTATTTTTAGTCTTATCATTTTTGAGGTTGTTTGTTGTCTGGTTTGGAAAAATAAATAGAGTACAGTGACAAAATAAGAAACAGCCACATGATGATTTAAGTGATAAAACTAATATTGTAGCCCTTCAGGTGTTGTGACATAACAAGCAGTTATAAAAAAATAGAAGAAGTGTACAGAAGGCATGTTGTATTCTCCAGCTGCATAAATATAGAAAAAGCTAACCAAACTTCCTTTGCAAAAAAAATGAGCCCAAAACAATGAGCTGTATGAAATGTCTCTCAGGAACTACGAACTACGAGAAGAAAGAGTCTCTGAAATTATAGATATGATGTTGCAGCTGGAATTCACACATATAAACCAGCACTTAAATGGTTAAAAATAAAGTCGGGGAGCTTGCTGTTAAGGTAAAAAAGTAAACCCAGTGATCACAACATGAAGCTAATGAGAACATATGAATCAGGCAGCAGGATTAGGTCAACAAGTGTTGGAAATAATGAGCTTTTAATTACACTTAGAAACATGTTACATAACATGTGTGTTCCTGTGTACAGCAGCCAAAAGCAGTTTGGCCTGAAGTTTAGGAGTCCGGAGAATTATCTGATTAACCGGTTTGAAAAATAAAAGCCACAGTCCAGTGGTCTCAAACAAGAGAGCAGGTTCGTTCAAATGTCCTCTCCATGGACTCTAATTGGATGGACTGAGAAGTCATAGTCACACGAGAGTCCACGCCAGTGTCACCATGTCCCTGCTGGTCAGCATATATGAGCAGAAACATGAGACTCCTATAGCAGCTTTGAAGCCTTATTTCTCTATTTCCTCTTTTGAGTGTGTCCTTAAGTGACTGGAATTGTTCCTGCTGTTCCCCACATGCAACTCCTCTGTGCTCCTGACAAGCTATTTATAGGTTTAGCTCACTTTGTATGAATGTTTAATTCTACAGACCGTCTGAAAGGAAAGCACGGACTCAAATGAAGAACAGGTGTAGATGATCTGCGTGCTGTAAAAATTTATTTTGTGATGGATGGCTGTTTCGTAAAGGGCTGTTAGGCGCGCTATAATACAATAACATCCTCTGGGCCCACAAACAGAGTCGTGAGTGATATATGGAGGGATAATTTGTGATTTACAGACACTCAGAGGTGTATCTTTGTAGAATCTCTGAGTCTGCTGAATACATCCCAGCTCCTCTCTGTCTTTTCCCGACTCTGACACAGCAGCAGCAGCAGGACCTTTCCACTCCGCTTCACTTCACTCATCTTGCATGCTGCCTCCATATATCCCTCAACCACTCAAGTCCCCAAAACACATGCTTGTGCACACGTTTGTTAGATTCTGCCATATCTCTCGAGCAGTATATTCCTCGTTACGTAATACATTTGAGGAGAATTGGTGCAATATGTTCCCCTGTCACAGGTTTGCAGGTCCTCTCAAGTGTAAAAATGTAACAGGATCTAAGGAGTGAATCTTCAAAGCGTAGAGCGTGGCACTATAGAATTGCCAATGGGCTGTAAACACTTGAGTTTCCCACTGAGGGTTGACCATACTAAAAATACTCTCAGAAAATACAGTCATGAGGGAGAAAACGAGGGGGAGGAAGAGGAGGAGGACGGAGATGGAGGAAATAAGGAAAGATGAGTCTGACTGTGAGTTCGTTTTGGGGAAGCTGTGAGTCCTGAGATGATTGAATTTTCGTGAACCATGCACTGCATCCCGTCAGTCAGTCTACAGTCATGAATAAAACTTAAACTCCACAGTGTCCGGGGGGGTTAATTGAGTCAGCAGACTTTGTGAGTCAAACCAGAAGCCAATTTACATTGACAGCACTGATCCTCGGGGAATATCACTTAGCACACTACATTAAACATATCCTCTCTTCCCAACAACACAACAGCACGTGACGTTGAATTTCTCGTGTAGGTAGGATGATATCAGGTTAATCTTATTGGATTTAAAGACACAGATATAGTAGACACGCGGTTGTGTTGACATTGCATCCGCTCTTACCTTCTCCTGCAGGAAGCTGTGTCTTTGAATCATATTTCAACATTAAAATCCTACTTCCTGGACTGCATCCTTAGAGGGAAATTCTGTCGGACTGCTTGTGTCGTGATAGTCTGCTCCTCTCAGGGCCCAATGAGTCTTATTTTCTTAGACAAGTGAAGACTGATTGGTGGATGGTGTCTGATGATAATGGTGATAATTTTGGCCTGGCTGTATCACCAAAAGGCAGCTTGTGTCAAAATGTTAAACTTCCTGGCAAGCAGAGGAAGATCCCAGGCCTCTTTGAAACAAGTTAATGAAGCAGTCAGCATCAATTCATCACTGCTAATATCCTTGATGAGAGGTTATTCCTCATAATTTATGACGAGATGAACAAGTAAATCAGAAGTGATCTGATTTGGGAGTGCGCCTCAAGTTCTACAGCTAGATTCAAGAGATGCCAACCCTCCCACACATTTTGTAAACCCATCTTTCCTCTGAAAAAGGTGTGCAAATATAGCAGTGTGAATCAAAGTGTGGTATATCATCTTTCCAGTGTGAGTGATGGGATACAGACGTTGGGTTTGACACAGGAACCTAAGCCCTTGAGACTCACTCGTGCTCATAACCGTGGGAGTCATCAGAGTGGAAATCCACTCAGCCATCAGGCTTTTGTTTTGACTCTTCTTTTATTTATCTCCTGCACTCGCATCTTCATTAAGTAGCTATTCTTGCTCCAGCATAACTCCCCTTTTATTTCCTGTATTGTTATGATCAGATTTAGATTTAGAGAAACTAGAAAGAGGCAATCTACCATAAATATGCCCACATTGCGCAAAAAGACTATTTTAAATGCAGGTATGCAGGTTTATGAGGAGTGGGGTGGCAGGCTGCTGCTGCTGTCGAATTTATTCCTGATATGTTGCAGCCTGGTGTGTGCTGGTGACACATGTCATGTCAGTTCTGAGCTGTTTGGTTTGCATTTGTTTTTTTTTTCTCTTGCCAAGAATGTTGTGTGACAGACACAGTTCACAGGAGGTTTGGTGACTCTCAGAGGACCTTTAAAGCCAGGATCAGTTAAAACGATGCAACATTTCACTAGTTTGACAGCGTGATTACACTAAGGGATCACATCATTTCAGAGACACTGTTGTCAGAGAAGTTAAGGGCTGCAAGTAAGTCCCCCCCGATGGTCTTAAACCAATTGGCATTTAGGTTTAGCTCCATGCAACTCACACTTGTTGGTAATAATAGCTCTGAAAGATATCACTGACCACAGTTCTATTCTGGTGTCTAGAAAAAAGGACGTCTTTTTGTCTTTGCTTGTTTATGCTCAAACAACAATGTTTTGTGTGCCGTGGGCTGGATGTGAGAAGGATGAGGCCGGCCAAGTTGGTTAATCGAACAGCAGAGAGGTAATGGTTCGTCCAGTGTTTAAATAATGAATGCCAACAAAACAAAAGACAGTCATCTGGCTGCTGCTCAGCAATCCTCTCAGCGGTGTTTTAGCACTTACCTCATCCCCTCGACGATAAAAGGGGGGAAAGACGGTTCAGCCAGAGTGAGCTACGAGGCCGTAACATGCCTCGCCCAGCCAGCAAACACGATAACACCAAGCCACATGTTGTCAGTGAGGAATCAAACCTCTGCACTATGACAAATGTGCAGCGCGCACTGTGAGCATCACAAATACAACCTGACAGATTTGCCCACTGAGCTGACTCGGGATGAAGAACAAATGCTTTTATTTTTATCTCAGCAGGCTTGATTGGGGGGCTCATTCTGTGTTAGAAACATGGAAAATGTCTTCTGCCGAGTACCTGCCAGGTCTGTGGTAAAATGTGAAACCCTCACATGTTGTCTTTTTTAATCAAAACCAAAAAGGACTCAATTCAGTAAGCATAATAGCAAGCTTTTGTTTCTGTGTAATATAGTCTCTATCCATTGTTGGCCTTTTTTAAAACCATGTTTAATGGATCAAGTTCAGCCAAGTGAATTAAAATTAGACCCGTTGCTAAACAACAAACTGTAGCTGTGTTGTCTCTGGGGTGCAGGGATTAAAACAAGCTTTGAATGCCGAGGATTGATCGTGGACATGTGTTTTAAATCCACTCCCATCAAAACTGCCAATCAACCCTGTTGTTTCAGCTGTCGTCTGAGTGAGCGAGGGAGAGAGAGCCCTGAGCCTTCACTTTTCAACTTTAGTTTATGTTTTATCAACCCCTGGATCAACCCAATGTCTGACCAAAGCTGTTGGTGAAATGGGGCCAGTTTTCATTATCCTGTATATGTCATTCAGGCTGCAGAAAACACACGTTTAAATCAAAACCAGCAATGTTGTATGAGACACAGGCGTGAATGGTGGTGAGGGTAGAAAAAGCGGTATGTGGTCATTTTTTTGGGAACGTTTTTTTTTTTTTTTTTTCATGTAGATCACCTTGGTGCTTCTCAGTACATGAACAACAAGTTACATAATAACTTTTATCTCTAGAGGGCTGGGTCAACTGTACTCAATGTGGCCAAATATGTCGTTTATTTGTGCCAAATCTTCACTTCATCATTTTGTGAAATCCTAAATCAATTGTGTTGTGGCTCAACTTTGTGCTCTTGTTATCTATCTCTCTATCTTACAAAACAACAGTTTAATTTGATGTTACATTCTCCTCCACCCAGACCATCTGCAGTGTACCAATATCAGACGTCATTTTCTATGATTCTTGTTCTCTGTAAAGATCCAGTTTAACATTACCATTATTAGTTTGTAACACGGGGCCTGAACTCGTTAGGATGTAATATGATGATAAAATCGCCTATGCCCTGACTTTTATGCACTTAAAGCCAATGTTCAGCTTTCTGGAAGCATTATAGCAGCTGCACTTGAGCCTTTTATCAGGATGGATCCTCCAGATAAATGATGTTGACAGGGACTAAATGAGTTGTGTCTTTCACTGGAAAAATCGGGGGTCATATGCAAGGAAGCATGATTTGAATTTTCATGCAAGACTCAAAGACACACAACCAAGAGATCCTGGAAGACTGCAGTTTTTTTCCAATGTTGCATTGAGATGAATGCTAATTAAATTATGTACAGTGTGCTATCTAGCTATTTCCCAACTTCACTGTGTATCGTGTTAGCTAGCTTTCATTTGTCAACTACAACAAAGCAAAAGCTACAGCTGATGCCAGTTGCCCTTTGTGGTGTGTAAGGGACTTTTGATTTATAGGCAGTTTAATTTAAATTGATTTCATTTTTGGTTTAAAAACAAGTGACATTTTGAAAGTGCCTCAGCCTGCACTACTCCTAATGGCCAGCAGGGGGATGCTGCACAAGACGTAAAGTAGATCGCATTAAATGTGACCACATGAGAAAATTCTACTTGTTTGCTGATTTGAACTTTTCCTCATAGTTGTGATCTCACTTTCAGTTGCGGGCCACAGCTGTGTAAAATTGAACAGGTATCATCTGGATATCAAGTTGCTACCACTGAATGTAACTTACTGGCAAATGACAAAATTCTTGACTTTTAAATTAGGCATTATCAACAAGCCCTAGATTACCTCTGTTGATACCTATGACTATTCATCCTTGCATCTCTGCAGGCCCATTTCACTTGAGAGCTATGGACACAGAGACCCTTTTTTTATCAAGTCTGATTCCTAGATGCAAATATACCATCATACTAGTTCAGACACTTCAGCCGGTATAAGTTAAACTTTGTTTGGACAGACATTTTTGATTAAGGCTTCAAATGGTAGTCCACAGTGGACAAACCAAAGGGGTCTTGTGGTCTATAGTTGGTCTCTTTGTTAATGGAGTTTTATGAAATCCATTCTGAGAAAAACATGGATGCCTGATCATTGCAGTCAAAGGCCCGTTCACTCCAGGTCTTAACCTGATTGCATGATCGTGCTACAGTCCCTGATATTTATCCTCTGGGCATAATAAACATAGTAGAGACACTTAGACCAGTGTGCTCTGACAAGCTGATAGACCACCACTGCCATCTGAGTAGCCACAAGCGCAGATGGAAAATATGTGGGTTTCAAAACAGTGCCAGTGGGGAGACAGGAGTTGCTACACTGAGAGCTTTCATATCAAAGCATTTGCCTGAATCCAAAAGACGTTGTAAGCCACATTTAAAAAGTGTCTCTTTTATGATGCGAAGTCAAAGTTGGACCCTGAGTGACCTAGTTTGTTTTAAGTAATTTATCACAGAGCAGAGAATGAAAGGGAGTACTGTCTGCTCTTATACACCCTTTCAGGTCATGCTTGGTCTGTAATCTAATTCTGTTGTTTCTTTTCAGGCAATATCTTTGTAGTGAGTTTGTCGGTGGCAGACCTGGTGGTGGCCTTGTACCCCTACCCCTTGGTCCTGACAGCCATCTTCCACAATGATTGGACCATGGGTGACCTACACTGCCAGGCTAGCGGCTTCATCATGGGCCTCAGCGTCATAGGATCCATCTTCAACATCACAGCCATCGCCATCAACCGCTACTGCTACATCTGCCACAGCCTTCACTACGACCGCTTGTACAGCCTGAGGAATACCTGCTGCTACCTTTGCCTCACTTGGCTGCTCACCGCTGTTGCCACAGTGCCGAACTTCTTTGTGGGATCGTTGCAGTACGATCCTCGTATCTACTCCTGCACATTTGCACAGACAGTCAGCTCGTACTACACCATATCAGTGGTGGTGATTCACTTCCTTATCCCACTGCTGGTGGTGTCCTACTGCTACATGAGGATATGGGTGCTGGTAATACAAGTGAAACATCGTGTCAAACCGGAGCAAAGGACTAAGCTAAAACCAAGCGATGTGAGAAACTTCCTGACTATGTTTATGGTGTTTGTGTTGTTTGCAGTGTGCTGGGCTCCACTTAACCTCATAGGTCTAGCTGTAGCTATAAATCCCGTCAAAGTAGCACCAAACATACCTGAGTGGCTCTTTGTTACAAGCTACTTCATGGCATACTTCAACAGCTGTCTCAATGCCATCATATATGGACTTCTTAACCAAAACTTCCGTAAAGAGTACAAGACAATACTTCTTGCTCTTTGTATCCCACGCTTGCTCCTTATTGAGACATCCAGGTGTGCCACAGAGGGACTCAAAAGTAAGCCTTCACCGGCTGTAACAAACAATAATATTGCAGAGATTAATGTATAATCCAGTGTTTCACTGAGAAACTTAGATTAAGCTCCATGGAAACTCATCATGGATGCGTGACATGTTGTTCATCCAGTGCCTTTTCACAAGATACGTACCATTTTAAAGATGCAATCATGAGGACACTGAAGTGCATCATTTTTCTCTATGTCATGTCAGACTGTTCCCTTACTTAAAAAAAAAGATGTCAATGGTATCAAAGGTACATTCTGTGCTTTTATGTTAGCTTCACACACCATCCAACAAAATGGTCAAGAGAAAGAATAAAATACATATTTACTGAAATACATTTGAATCCTGGATCAAGAGACTTACTTCAAAAAAATCTTTGCCATCCTAACATCACCCATCTTCGTCCGTCTCATTGGCGTCTGTCCCCTCATTGTAGCCGAACCATACTTAATCAAGAAGGGAGGATGCGGTCAACAGTCATTAGGTAGTAATGCTAATGCCACTCTTTTATCTACTGATTGATTCAAACGTAGCTATCGGGGCTTTCTGTTGAGTAGCTTTAGAGCCATGTGCTCAATGCATCACACAGAACATAACGCAGCTCCAATGTCAAATTTATGCCAAACCAAGTAGGCTGCATGATCAGACTGTGATGCTTCACAGCTAACCACCACAGAAACATTGAACACTGTAGGGAACAGTGGTTCTGGTCAAAATATTAAGTCATTAATGAAGTCTGGTTTCATCCTGGACATGAATCATAGACTGTTTAAAACATGGATGTAGGCTCTGTGCCATTACCTATTGGTTTCTAAAGACACATTCAGAAGTGTAATGATGGAGGATGCTATACTGGAAATGCTCAACCCAACTTTTGTTTAACCTAGATCACTAGCAAACATTTGGTGCTAATAGTAAGTTTAAGCCTCCTGGCAGGAAGCTACAATGCAACCCACCTGTCAGTCATCTCAGCTCGGCTGTAAATGTTAATTTACAGGCATTTCAAAATTTGACATTAAGGTGTTTTTTAGGTTTTTGCAGCCATCCTCAAGTGGACATTCGAGGAACTGTAATTGTGTGTACTTCCATATTGGCCTCACTTCTGAACACCTGAGGTTGCGGCTTGACATGAAAAGGGGTCCCCCGGGTAGAAACATTGTATAGGACCTATTGGCTCTCCTGGCTTATCAGGACACACTATGGACTGCATTATAAAAGAACAGGGTCAGGATTAGGTCCAGTCCTTTAGAGGAGAAAGCAACACTAGCAAATGCCAGCTAGCTTGGTGAAGCAACATTCACAGGGATATGGATGCCTGTTTTGGCCAGATTGAACAAAACAGCTCCGAATAACAAGCACTGGAGGAGCAGGAGGTCTCAGTTACACCAGATGAATTGGTTTGAAACACACAATAAGATGTCTGAGGCTTGACACGAATAACACATTTAATAACAAAATATGTACAGTGCTGCAAATAGACTTTGGTATTTCTATTCTTACGCAAGGTCACCCTGTTAGGAACAGTGAGTCACAAGAAAACCATGCCCCAGAGTATAATTTTATTATCTATTTAAATGGGACTGTGATTTGCATATCTATTTTTATGCTGTATTAGAGAAGAACTAAACTTGACAATAAGACCATGAGCATTTTTATTTTGGACTGTTTTTTTTACAATGGTAGCAAATTTAGTTCAAGTCTATTTTGATCTCATAGTCTTTACACAGTCAGCCTTCTTTGTGCAACAAGTCACCCTGTGCAGGTAATTATGAAAGATACATGTTTAAGACGGTTCCAGGCTGCTTTCACTTCATGACCTGGAGGCTATTTCAATCGATTTGATCAAGTTGATGGTAAATACTCTGTGGATAATTAATTGGATGATAGATTTTACCATATCATGTGCAGAGGAATGACTTACTTTGGCACAAATTGACTATGTGATTGTCAACAACATAGTGAGAAGAAACTACATGTATTTTCTATTGCCACTGTGTGTCCGTGTTTATAAAAGCAGTGTTAATAATGGAAAACTGGAGGTTGGTTGTTTTTCTTTAACGCAATATTTAATCTTATGTAAGATTAAAACTGAAGCCTTTTCATTTAATGCTCGTTTACTAGGAACTCAATGCTTGTATTTGGATTATAGAGGCCAGGGATATTAAAATTGTGGTTATGGTATCATATAATTCATGTTCAGCGTGAATGAATATCTCAGTCTGTTTCTCACTTGGTATGCAGACTGTTTTAATGCTGCTGTTTCACCCTTGGGCTTGTTTTTTTGAGTGGTAATGGTAGCACAAAACACCCTGAAATCTTATGGGAGTGTTTTTACTCAGGTCGAAATTAAGAAAAAGAACAACAAATGTCAGAAAAGTTTTATGTGGACATGAGGAAGGTGTCAAAACTTATTCTTACACGGCTGTCTTGTGTTCAGCTAAACTGCTAATCAACTATTTAAACTATGTGCTCCATGTACCAGATTATGGGCCTAAAAGATTCGAGCTCCAGGGCTTCCTTCACTGAAGTTAAAAAACCTCAGTCCTAAAATTAGGGGCACAGCAGAAGGGCTGACGGTAAGACGAGTTCTTGTGTTTACAAAATGCCCGTAGGGACATTTTTACATATCAGGAGCCAGAGACCAATTTCCTGATGGTGTGAGTGTGCCTGTCCATGTCACACCAGCAGAGATGAGTTCTGACAACCTCCTTGCACAAGTCCAGCCAGACAAACAAACTATGAGTGGTTCACCTCAAAGGGCGTCTTGAATTTGTCAACGTGACGCATTTTTGATCTGAAACACTGCAACTGTAATGTTTACAAGATTAGACATTCCAGATGTCTTTTTCAAATCATTCATCAATATCTTAGTGTATTAAACCTTTGCTTTTTGATCCATACTCTGATTTTAGAGTTTGCCAAAGCTAAATTAGGAAAGTCTGCTTGCTGTCTGACTAAATAAATCCCTAGATAAATTACCAGTGGTGTACAGGAACAGGGATTTCAATCCATGATGGATCTTGGATCAGTGCTGGGACACTCAGCCTGGTGCAGACGGGTTCTTTAGCATCAAATGGGAGTAAACTCTTTCGTATTTCTCTGCTATTCTACAAGACAGCATCTCTGATGTGGAAGTAAGAAGCATCCCACATGCCAGTCCAAGGTCGACTACAGATGAGTGGCTAAACGGTTCGAGGGGAGATGACAGAGTTGGCTGTACCTCACCTAAGAGTCACAGACTAATAGCAGGGTCATCATTCTTCCTCATGTCACCCTCTACTCATCATTATTTTCATCTTGCTGCCTTTTACCTGATTTTGTTTATCTTTCTCAATGAAAGAATAATTTGACACCTTGGTTTATATATACTTTTAAGGGTTTCTTGCCAAGAACAAGACAAGAAAGTCAAAATTTCTCCCAAACGATGATTAATCTTAGCCTAGCTTTGAGAGAAAACAGCCAGCCTGGTTCTAATGAAATATTCAGATCTGCCCACCAAGGCTTGACTGCCAGCCAGTTATGTCTCTCTTTTTATATTCATTAAAAGGACAAAAATATGGGGGAAAAAAATGAAACATTTTTCAGAAACAGTCTGATATTGTACTCCTTCAAAAAAACTCGAGTGGCCTCAGAGATGGTTCAGATAGGTGACAGTGGCTGGACTCTTTTCTTGTATGTTTCCTTTGGGTTTCACCATGTCCCTGCCCCTGAAAACCTTACAGAATATTTTGAGTTCATTCACCCAAATCCAAAAAAGTGAACTTGAGCACAAATTTTCATTGTTTCTTTCCCCCTACAGACATCATATTGAATATTTAATTAGTTTTATTGTATCTTCTGATCATTTCTTTAACCTGTAGAAGCGTTTTCCTGATTTAGACATCTATAAGGCAACCAAAATATCCCTTTTCACATGAAATATAACAGCTGATGCACTGCGTTGGTCTTCTCTTAGTTTGTCCTGAAAGATCAGTGCTGCCCACATTGGTTGGAAAAAATAAAGTGTTATGTGAAGCCGCAAATATAAAGCTAAGGAAACAACTGTGTATGGGCCTACATAGTCGAGTTACTGAGCTGAGTCTGAACACTTTAGTGTGTGAGTCCAAGTTTAGTCTGTCACTGAAGAAGAATCCAAATCCAGTCAGGTCTCCATTACATGAAGATTTATGAGGAGGATTGTCGTCTCACTCCAAACATTTTCTGTATAAACCTTGACTGAGTGTGTGGGATTTTTGGGATGTGTAGCAAACACATTTATTCATCTACATTAGATTCTGACTGATCTGATTGTGTGTCTAGGGATTTAAATCACCAGTTAAATTCCAGCTTGATGCATAAACCTGCAACCCACCTGCAACTTATCACAATTTTAACAAACTAAAAACTTGGACCAAGTAGTTGTATTACTCCAGAGCCCATATTTACTGGCAGCTGACAAAAAGTGTTGTCCAAGTCACTTGAGCATTGCACTTACGTTGTTGGCGTCTTGGACAGATGTCTGATACAATCTGTGATTGTCATTCAGTCGGTACATGTTCAAAGACGTTGATATTTTTCACTACTCTGACTCAAACTGGACTTTTAAAAATCATGTAAACATGTTAGCCTGTCTGAAATCACACCAAATCCAACTTCTCATCACCAGACAAACATACATGAGTAATGTGGTTATAAATGGGTTTTCTCATGTCATGTATGCGGCTCCTACAAACTGAAACTGGCCTAAACTTGCCCCAGTGCCCCAGATGGGCTTTAAGGTGATGCCTTGCTAGGAAGCAGGTCGTGAACAAAACCCCAACAGATGAAGAAAAAAATTCTTATCGTACAAAGAAACGGCACAGAGTTGTGAGAGAGTCAGTGTTTTCAGCATTTGGTGTACATCCTGTTTGGCTCCTGCTGTTTTGATATGTCAGCCTGGAGACAAGCAGATAGTAAGAAGCTGAAGAGAAACATAATGCCACCTATTATAGAGGAGGTGGACATGCTTTTGTCAATTATTTGATTTATGCCTAGTACTTGTAAACTGGGACTTGGACTGTCTTCCAGTTAAATCGCCTTATAAAGCTAAAACCATGACTTGACTCAACTGTGCGTGTAAACTTACAGCTTGTCTTCTCCTCAGTGGGTCCTAGTAGCCTTTGAACTGTTTGTATTAAATAGTGCCACCATTTTTAACAGTATTGATGGGAAGGGGGACACAGGCCTCTATTGTATCTTGTTTTTTGTTTTTTTACAAAGAATCTTGGCTCTTTACTCCAGAGTGTTTCAGTGTAATTTAATAAAAAGACGCTGAGCTGCGAGAATGCTAACCTTTAAGGCTAATGGAGATCTAACAGCTATTGGCTGGCTACAAGGCATGCATGAACTCACAATGATATCAGTTTCTCAGAGCAAAAACCAGCAAAGATACTGTCATCTGAGAATTTATAAGCAAAATTTAATGCCAGTGCTTACTTTTCCATGAATTAAAATTTTATCTGTAGAATATATCCAAAGCCTAATATTGCCTGTTTTTGAAAGAATTCTTCCAATTTCAGATAGACTGAAAGTGGATTTCAAGGGAAAGATATCTCCTGTTTGACACTTTTTTCCCTCAAAGACGCCAATGAAATTGGTCCACTGAGTGTAGATAAATGAGAAATGCAATTTGGGGTCATGAGTGAGAGCGGACATGACTGGTCTTTTCAACCACATGATTTGTCATTTGGCCTGTGATTTAATATGAAGGGCCATCGTATGTGGAGACCGTTTTCTCATAGTTTGTTCAAGGACAGCATGATCTATCCATGCCACACCCGGCTATAAGATCCATCATAACAGTATTTTGCCAATTTCCCCATATGGGGACTGCATCTCTCCATGGCTTAAGAATGATGTTTACACTGTAGTTTCTCCCTAACATTGACTCCATTTGATTTTGCTCTGGCTGCTTCTTCTCTTTATCTCAGCAAAGCTTTTTCCAGCCAAGTCATCTCATAAATCCCTGTACACTGCCAGAGTCTAATGTCATAAGTTTTATCATTCTGTTTTAATATATCAGATACAAGACAGATATCCTTGTCTTACTTTTGTGGTTAATATATCACTATGATCTGCAGAGCTCTTTGAGTGAATGTATTACCTAAACTGGACCAAACAAAATGGAAACACTTAAATTTGTCTGGAGACATGATACTGCACTCCCTCCACGTTCATGTTTCTTCTTTGTGCTTGTTTTTTCCACCCTTCTTGGTGCTATGCAAATGGGAGAGGCCTCAAAGAAAGAAATTCTCATTTGTGGGAGATAAAGATGATTTCCACAGTGACAGCCAGAACACTGCCTCTAATCTGGTTAAAACAGAATAGATGAGGAATGAGGAATTACATGGGCAGACACTAACATGACATGATGTTTTTCGCCTAGATGAATCCAGACACAACTCCCCTCCTCACACTGAGGAATTTCTACAGCTCTTGCACATCATTGCATTTTATAACAGGGGGGGTCTCACAGCGGGTCCGCTGCCCCGATAGCAAGTCTCCTAATGGATTTGTGCATCGGGTTTAGCACTGCCTGTCCTCTCATGCATATGATGTGTTCCTACACATCCAAAAGGGCTGTGGGTCACAACGCTACCAAGTGAATTTTGGGTGTAGGCTCCGAGGAAAGACAATGAAAGCAGGAAAGGGGGGTAGTGGTGAGTTTTACAGTCAGATTATTAGTTTAAAATGGTGCAGAGATAACACATCAAAGCTGAGAAATGTTGTTGTTTTATGAAAAATATATTCACATTTTTCAATTTGATACCAGCAAACATATTAAAACAAAAGCAAAAGACTGTGAGAGACTGCAGGTTCAAAAACTTTAACAGTTTTGGGAGACTGTTCCTCATTAAGAAAAGCAAGAAAAAAAAGACAAGGCTGTAAACTCATTCTGTATGACTGTGATCGTGTGGGGCCCTCGGGTAACCCTGCATAACAAATAAACAGGACTCCGTAATGGAGATCATTGCATGGGCTCAAATTCAACTCCAAAATCTTTTGTCTGTAAATACAGTTTGCTGCATCCACAAATTCAGAAGTTCTTACAATGTCTGCTTTTTTTCTGATAGGAGCCACTGTTTCGTCAGAATAAGCTCAAATGTGAGACCACTGCCAAAGCAAAAAAATCCCTCTTTTCTTCTCAGCCTGCGGTACGTTTATCACATAGACTGTATACACTATGGACAACTTGGCTCTGCCTTCCATCATTACACAAATTAAAAGCCGAATTGCTCCCAGTATTTCTGGGATTTTCTCCACTTCCTGAAACCACCACTTGCGCAGTAGCAGTGTACCCATTTGGCGGGAGAGTCGCTGTGATGACGCTCACCTCAAACAGCGTATCCCCCGGGTGAGCTACGCAATCCCTGAATGCCAATAGGCTGTATCAAGTGTCAATCATAGAAAACATGAACCCCCTTCTGAGCTGCACTGAAAAAAGAGGACTTGAGCACAAATCAGTCTTACAGTAACTACATGTCAACATCGCAAGCAGGGGGGAGAAAAGTTTATATTCTGTGTAATAAATTTCTAAAGTTTGTCCACAGCTCCATAAGGATTGCTGAAGGAGGCGGGATTTATGACCTATACTGCAGCCCGTCACCAGAGGGTGCTGTTCTTGGGGTGGCTTCACCCAACAAGGAGGCAGACAGCGTCCGTTCTATCTACAGTCTATGGTCTAGCATCATGGGTAAGCAGTTCAAGTTGCCGTGGCAACCTGTGAGCCTCAGGCCAGGCCCACAGCTGAGACCAATTTACTAATCAGGGACTGCTCTGGTATCTCTCCATCATTGAATCACTTTTAGAGCAATTTGATAACGATAAAATGTTGACTCTTAATCAAAATCCTTATTTGGGCCGCTGGGAAATGCACTGAGACCCTGGCCTCTAAGCAATAGAGATGCTATAAATTTTACAGCAGACCCCTATACAAAAATGTGTAAAAGATTACTGTGGATTTTTTCTTATTTTTTTTCTGCACACATTTCTAATTGTTTCTAGTCCTGCAGCTTGAAAAGTTGTAGGACAAATAAAGATATGATTAACATATCGTGGGAATGCTTTGCAATCCCACTTAATCATATATCGAAACGTGTGGTTTGATCGATATCACTGAACTATGACTTTTTTCTCTATTTCTTTATTGCATACAAATGTCTTGCGACTTACAGCGCAAATCTTTTGAATTTTGCACTGAAGTCAATGGGACAAGCTGAAAATAAAAAAAAATAAAAAGAGAGCAATTATTTGAGTTATCTCATCGTATAATAGTAGATACAACCTCAAACTGCTCTACTGCTCAGCTCCTTTTTTTTTCTTTCTTTTTTGTTTGTATAAAGTAATATTTAAAAAAAGAAATGTTTGTTGTAGGTGTGCATCTTGTTTCTGAACTCTCCAAAGAATCTCGTCAAAATGTACACACCCCGGCAATAGCCTCTGTGGCCCTTTTGAAATTTTCCAAAGGAAATCTGCCATTTAAATTTTATATCACAAACAACCTAATCCACAGAAAAATGTCATGACAGATATTTTCATTGAATAAAAACTTTACTCCAGTAGTCAGGTTTCATATACACTAAATAATGATTTTATACAAATCAGTGTGTCTCATTTATTCTTGTTACTCACCATAAACTAACAGTACAAGCATTCTGGCTGTTTTCAGTGAATTTCCCAGCATTTGCTTGGCCTATCTGATTAGATATATTTTTAAAAAATCTCTCTCTGAAACTTCACATTTATAACGTAATCAACAATATTTCAGAGTACAACCAATGTTTGTATGAATGAAAATAGTATAGTGACGCTTTAAATGCATCTTAATGATCTCCTCTGTGTTCAATGAGAATATGACAAGAAGCTTAATGTGCTTTGCAATACGGAAAATACAGGATAGCAGTATTTATAAAAAAAAAAAGTATAAAACACAAAACGCTAAACTGACAATAATAATGAAATTTAAACTATGAGTGTACTACAAGCTACAAAAGCAAATAAGATAATAAATGAAAATATTTAATATTATTGCATATTTTTAAGGCCTGTCATCTCAGCAGCTTTTTTCAAATAAATTCATAAGGAGAAAAAACAAGAAACATCTGTATTGTGAGAATTAAGCAGCATGAATTTCTAAAATAAAAGTGACTAATACCTCAAACTTAAGTGGAAAAAACAAATAAACGGATCTGGAAACCATCCGCTGCTGTGTGGTATTAGATTTTTACACTTTTTTGGAGTGAATAGAGGCTAAAAAGAATAACTCAACATTGTCAGCAGCAGTTGCCAAACCAGGAAATGACAAAGCTAATAATAGCCGAAAGCTATTTTAAACAGTTTTAATTAACACTGTGTTTTCAAATGGAAACTTTATTGATAGTGATAGGTCTGACACGTTGGGTATTTCCTGAAGGACGGATTACGGTTCGGTCAAAACAACAGGTGTGTGCAGTGTGTGTGTGAAGGGCTTCGTGCTTGACATGGAATACTGGTGACACCAGGAATGCAACAGGCATAGCTCGGGGAGTCCACACAGAGAGAGCCATGGGAAATACTCCCAGGAGGTCAAAGGTCAGGGTCCATGAGGAAAGAGAATTTAGTATAAAACTTGCAATGGAAGACCCTTTGACCAGATCCACAAACTGTTATTCCTCTGAGGACACTGCTTTTTGTCAAACTCCAGATTTGGAGGCTGATGTTTTATTAAAATTTATAATCCCATCACACTGGACTGAACCCGTCCATGCTCTGTGGTTTTCCATCTATTCCCAAAGCTCACTGCAATAAACTCCTCTAATTAATTTTGAGTTTTGCATCTGTTTCCAGACAAAATACAACCCCTCTGTATTGGCAGGATGTGATTTTAATCTGAAATAATTACAGATGCCCTGCTTATAATAAGAGGTCACTATTTATTTTATATTTATTACCCAGAATTTATTCAGAGAAAAGGGGGCTGTAGCAGCATGTGAAAAACGTAATTTATTTAGCTATCAAATAAGTTGAATTGATGACTGATGATTCATATACTGTGATGAGCTGCATGTAGCATGTGGACAGTCTGATTTATTGAAAAGTAATTCTAAGATAACAAATAAAACTATGTGAGTAACACATTTAATCTCCTAAAAGCGACATGCAATTGGATACATACATAAATATCGAATAGATTATGTCCCCTGATCTTTCAAGGGTTGAAGCAGCAAAGCCATTTGAGAAGAAAACAGGCCATTCATAGAGCGCATGAAAAAAGGCATTGATACAGAGGGCAATAACATTTGCTCAGTAGTCTACATGGATTACAGATTAAAGACAAGATGCATTTGGTTTGATGCGTTAGCCAACAAATAGGCCCTGCACACACAGGATATGGTGGTCAGATAAATAAAGGAGGATTTTTGAGACCTCGTGTCTGTCAGTTTTTAAAAGGCCTCGTTAAAAATGACAGGCTCAGAAAATTAAATGTTTAAATGTTATGGTCTGCATTGGCACAAAACCTCTAGACCGTGCTTGTAGCCAGTTCTTCTTCAATCTTACTTTATTTTTGGGGGGGTAGGGGGTGGGGGTGGGGACCTGCTGAGCGAGAGACCGGTGAGAGCAAAGCCAACTGGAGCAGAAAGAGCCACTCCTCAGACTTCAACCCAGGGAGACTTCAACCACGCACAATCTTTGCATGAGACTAAATGTATACAGTCAGCGCGAAACGGACTAAACAGCTCTGTTATATCTGCAATTAGACGAGAAATCGCCTTCAGTGTTGCATTATTAAGGAATGAGGCAGGCATACGTTCCATGTGCTTTGTGCACACACAGCCACTGGAGACACAAGGGTTATGTCACATCATGTTTTCACTTAAGATTAAATTTATGTAAGGCTGCAACAAATTGATGCTTGAACGATGAACATACACGTGCAAAACCATCCGACCTCTCATTCTATTTATAGAGCCAGCATGGGAATGGGGGGAAATGGACAGTGATGTGTCAGGATTGGACAACAACAAAAAAAACATTTTGATTTAATGTGGAAAAATGTGTATTTACTGTCAACAAAGATCAATGTTACTTCAGTACAATGGCTTTTAACCTTGCTGATACATTAAGAACTTGTGATTTCATCATTTCATGATGACCATTAACTGGTTTATAAAATGCTTCAGTGATAAATATGTAATTTTGTTTGTTTAAAGTAATTGTAAACATTAGAATTTTAAGGCAGTACACATTCTTGGATTACCCAAACAGGAAGTTTCACTTATGTTGCTTTCACAGAGTTTCACTCACAAAAACGTGTGTACAGACAAAGGCTCACACATCCATGCACAAAAATATAAACATAATACAATATTATGTATTACAGTATAATCTAAGCACCACTTAGAACCTGCATCCTCCCAACACTTTAACCCTGCATCTGCACGCTGGGGGAAGCACAAAATAATGGTACAAAAAACTCTAAGATGCAGTGTTATGGTCTTTATATGTGTAATCCTCCACTAGCTGTCTGAACCTGCTCTTTATAGGGAGTCTTGAAGAAGACAGTGAAACAGATTATGAGGAGAATATGAGGATCTTTGTTTTTTTGTGCTGTCATTTGTTCATCAACAGTACTTGATACAAAAGTCAAAAGAAATGTGTCAAAACATTGTTCATGCATTTTTTAATTTCAGATTAGTATCGCCAAAACCTATATCACAGTATTTTTGTGATGAAAGCTATGACTCATCATAAAAACAAGTGGCCCTTTCATTGTTATTGGAGATGAATTGTCAACATTGATCATAAATGTCTGTATCATTGAAAATCTAAATAAACAGTTCCCCTAAAATATTTGTTCATTTTTACTAATATTATTATTGCTATTAGTATTACACTTATAACCATGAATAATTTTTAATTTTCTTGTGGGAACCTTCCCACAACTCAATGGAGTTTATTTAATCTAATCTGTAATCTATTATTGTCAATTGTATTATTACTATTATTATTGATGTTATTATTATAATTATTATTATTGTTGTTGTTGTTGTTGTTGTTGTTGTTGATGTTAGTATTATTAGCATCATTATTATTGTTATTATTATTATTATTATTGTTATTATTGTTATTGTTATTATTATTATTATTGTTGTTGTTGTTGTTGATGTTAGTATTATTAGCATCATTATTATTGTTATTATTATTATTGTTATAATAATAATAATTATTATTATTATTATTGTTATTGTTGTTGATGATGTTGTTATTATTATTATTATTATTATTATTATTATTATTATTATTATTATTATTTATTTTATTTTATTTTATTATTTGTAGAGCTTTGAAAACCCCTAAAATGGGTAATTATCCAAAAAGTAAGCAGGACATTACAGCCTACATTTGAAGACTTCCTCCTGATTCAAACCTTTCAAAGAGGAGGAGGTCCCAGAAACAAAGCAGACATTGTTTGGATGGTGGTAAAAGTCTGAAGCTCGCGGTTTATTAAAAGAGAAAACAAATACTTTACTTCAGCGATACCCGACGCTGGCTTTGGCGATTGTTTCAGATCTGACCTCGCGAGACTTTGTGGCGTCCAACCTTGTCATGTGACGGTCCCATGATCCAATGCGGAAGAGAAGATTTCAGCCAGTGACAACACAACGCAGAAACGTTATATCTGTAACCCGTTAGAAATTAAGTTCATAACTTTATCTTATCTCCTACCAGCCCAGAAATGGACGGCTCTGTCAAAGCATCTCTGGACTCTAACGCTGGACCGCCAGCTTATTACAGAGGGTGAGGAACCGACCAACTTAATACTCAAAAAGCTGACTTAGCTGGCTAGCCTTGTAGCTTAGCGTGCTAATATCTCTGCTCTGTGCGTATATGACTGGCCTGGATATCCTCCTCTCATCTATACTGATGCAAAAGTTCGAAAGAGTTTGATTTGATGTGGCATTATCCTGAACCTCAATATTAGACATGACCAGCGGACATATCCTCAGTATAAGTCAGCATGTTACCGTGCCTGTGCTCCTCTTCTGTGTGTCGTGTGTTTATATGGGCTGACACATGAAACTGTGCTCCTCTGCAGAAATGAAGGCTCCCTGGTTTCAGCCCTCAAGACACTGCTGTTCTTCACCATCCTGATGGTGACCCTGCCCATCGGACTCTACTTTGCATCCAAGGCTTACATCTTTGAGGGTGGGCTCCATAACTCTGTTTGTGTTTGCAGGACTATGAAACCCTCAGACTTTGATTTGGTTTGTTCACGAGGAGGTTCATCTGTCCCTATCATCTTCTCCAAGTCTAATCTCTGTTCTTGATCAAAGGGATATTCCGGCGTAAAATTAATTTAGGGTCAAACACACCATAACACAGAGTCAGACACCCCCTTAAGAGATGAATGTTGTCAACCGCTTGCTTCTCTAGTTATACCAATTTTAGTAACGACCGCACGATAGCAATACACAGCGGTCTATAGAACCACACACAAACTTCAACCCCCCCCCAAAAAAAACACTCTATTGCCACAAATAATGCTCAGAACTGCACCTAAGTAAATCAACAGAACATATAGGGTCTTAGCCAGAACACTAGCCACCAAACGTCTTTTTAACTTTGTCTGATTTCTTTAGCAAAGAGACTAAACACAACTCACCTACTCTCCTCCAGTAGCCGCTTGTTTGTACGGAGACCTCAGGCCAGTCCATTATGGGCCACTGCGGGGGGACGCAGCTCAAGGAAAAACATTTATGATAATTTCTTCATGGAAATACAATCAGACTGAGATGCTAAGGCAGAAGAACTACTGCGTCTGCAGTACAAAATTATTAATATGGTGATTATTACTTCAAGGAAATGATAAAGAAATGGTCATAAATGGTCTTTCTTGAGCCACGTCACCTCTCAGCAGTACCCAATGGACTGGCCCGAGGTTCTGCTACAAACAAGCAGCTGATGGAAGAGAGTAGGTGAGTTGTGTTTAGTCTCTTTGCTAAAGAAATCAGGCAAAGTTAAAAAAGATGTTTGGTGGCTGGTGCGATGGCCGGAACATCATATGTACTGTTCATGAAGTTAGTTGCTGTTTTGAGCATTATTTGTGGCTATAGAGTGGCGTTTTGGTTGAGGTTTGTTTATGGCTCCTCAGACCGCTGTATATTGCTATCTGCGGTCATTACTAAAGTTGGTATAACTGGAGAAGCAAGCGGTCGACAACATTCATCTTTCGAGGAGGTGTCTAACTCGATGTTATGGTGTGTTTGACCCTAAATTAATTTTACACCCGAATATCCCTTTAAGCATTTGACTCCAAACAACAGAAAGTCTTTCCTAGGGTGATAAAGACACACAGAGGTGTGTTAATACAATATTAATGATGAGAATGCAAGGTACTGGGTTTTGGCTGAAAGTCTGATATTTTCAGACTCATTTTGGCTGATACCAATATATTCCATTTTCTCCTGCACTACAACTTATTTGTAACTTTTACTGCCACAGTTTGTTTTAGAAACAGACAAAAAAACAAGACAAAACTAATTGGGCGGTAAATGTTGAATGTTTTCTTCTGGTTGTGTATATGACAACCTCGGCACGCTAAGCTACAAAAATAGCTGTTTTGCTGTCTGCTCCAAACACTTCAAAATACCTCCATACAGTTTTTTTAAAGCTTATGTTGCTGTGTGTAGGCTGTTATTGTGTGTGCAAAATTAATGCATCAGCATATCAACAGAACACAGCAGGAATCTTCTTGTCTGCCAACAGTGATGATAAACTTTTGAAGCTTCTACCCCCCTATATCATGGGCTGATGTGCCAATCATATTGTGCATGCCTAATAAGTAACAATCAATATCCATTAAATTCCAATATTTAAGCTGGTACTTGTACATTTTTAAAGCGATTCCTTTTAATGTTTGCATTGTAATTGTTGATGCATACAAACCTCATAAGGGTTGAAACCATGTTGGAGATAAAGTAACCATGTCTGTTGAGTCCAATTACGAGCCTGAAAAACATGAATAGCTGACAAAATAGATTGTTTATCACATTTACCGACGGAAGCCTCCAACAGCTCTGAAAAATGATTTTTTTTACATGAGATATTTAAGTTGAAGAGTGTTAAACAAGGTTTGAACAAAGGTGTGATTTCTCAGGAGTAACTTTGTGCTAATATTTGGTTTGTCACTGTTCTCTTCCTTTTATATCATTTTACTTATTTTTTTTTTTTGTGTTATTTTTTTTATCTTTGTGGGCTGGGTATCCTTATGGCGCCCAACACATTGTATATAAACTAATACTACTACTCCCACTATTTGACCGAGAGTTGTTCTATCACACTTGATTTTGTGCTGGTTTTCTGAAAGGACAGTGCAGCTGTGGTTACACTCTCTGTTCAGTCGAATCCATTCACAGCTGTGCTGATATTCAGTCCAACAGCACCACCTCAAGTGTGATATTCCTTTCATTCAAAAGATGTAGTTGCTGCAGCAGTAAGAGCAATGGACATTGCTAGATAACAATTTTTTTATTTACTTAATAATTTATTTAAATTAGCAAACAAAACTAGTCCCACAGCTTCCCTGAAACCTGTCTGTTTACAAACAACACTGACAGTTTGAACTGTTACTGTCTTGCGTGTCTGTGAATGGTTCAGCTGACGGGCTACTTTCCGTTATGTTAATTCATCCTTGTAATTCAATTTGTCGTGCAACCAGTAAAATACGAGCCTGTGGACAGCAGCTGTGGTTGCATGTGTTTCTGAAATACCAGTTTGATTGATCTAGAAGAAGGCTTGGCTGTAATAATTATGTGACACTAATTAGGCCTATATAGAAGAGATACATTTCCTTGAATATTCCAGTTATGTGGTTTTCTACAGAAACACTCAAAAGATGCCTTTCATACATCAAAAGTACTTGGTTGTTGCAAACTGTTGTGTAATTCTTTGTAATATTTCTCCCCAAACGGTATCTCAGAGTTAGGGAGCACAGAATAAAATCTCTAAAAAGACTCTCACACCGGAATTTTAAGAAATTGCGTTTTATGTGATTCTCCAGTCAGTTAAAGCTCATCCCAATTTATTGTAACCTAAAAAAGGATCTTGGTCTGGCTGCTCTTTCTACACTTAAAAAAACTCGCCATGTCTTCTCTGGTAACTGTCTTCTGCCTCCTCCTCCTCTCAGGTTCGATGAAGATGTCGAGCTCTGACAGCTACTTCTACGCAGCCATTGTTGCAGTGCTCGCCGTGCACGTGGTTTTGGCCTTGTTTGTTTATGTGGCCTGGAACGAAGGCACGCCCAAAGGGAAGGGCAAACACGATTAAGACTCTCCCTCATCAGCTCGCAAGACCTGAGATGGACAGACAGACAAGGGCACGGATCCACAGCCCCTCACCACCCTCCACTGTGGGCTCCCACAGCAAAAACAGCACCATCTACAGCTGGGAGACCTGGATTGTGCTTAAGCTTTAACACTGGGGTTAGAGCAAGAGAGTACCTTGTTATTCCCTGGCATGAGGGAATGGAGGGTTTGATTTTTCACCAGCCTCAGCCTCAGACCTGATTTTTGTCCTCTGAAGTAGTACCTCACAAACTGAGGATGGCCACACATTTTTATGAGGCTTTGTTATGAGATGTTGTTTGGCAATGCTTTGAGTCAGTTCATTATAAAGAGTTTTACATGTTGGAAAACATCTTGGGGGTTTTGGATGATGTGGGTGTGAAAAATTGTATATTTGACTCCAAAAGACTCATCATCCACTCAGAGAAGGTTATTTTATTCTCTTGTCAGATTTCACTTTTCAAATAAGGCCATAATGTGCTCGACCTGTAGCTCTATTTTGGATCAGAAACTCGTCCTTAAAATGCTCAGACTCATCTTTCTGTCCTCGTAAACATGTAGTCCATGTTTTTGTTTTAATGTGTTTGTGAACTGTGTTTGAGTGATGCTTTGGAATTTGGACCGGGAGCTTTATGCAGGATTAAAACGTATTTCAAAGAGTGTTATGTAGTGTAAATGTTTGGTGATCAGAGGATGTAGATGTTTGTGAAGTTGTGGTGTTGCAGAGGTGAATGATGACTTAGGATAATAAATCTGCAAAATTGTGACTTTTAAGTCTTTGTACGTGATTTTTAGAGGCCATTGGCAGATATGTTTTTAATCAAGACCATTTATTTCAATAACAGTTAAATTGTGCATGAAAATGTTAGCAGATTTATAAACTCTAATGTCATGCCAAAAATGACTCTCTTTAGTCTTATGATGTTTTCTTAGAGCAAAAACTTCAGTAACTACAAAGTGGCTGAATCCTGGCTAATAAATAATGAATCAGTGGTCCAATAAAATCCGTACTGGGCCCAATCATGAGCCTAGTCACACTACGGGTCACAACTTCCTAACTTTTTCTGTTCAATTGTTTATCCCTGAAGCAAATCTGACTGCAACAATATTAACAAGCCTGACATACGATAACAACAAGATACCATCATGCAAACCTTTTAGAATTTGTCGTCTCATTCATCGTCCTTCAAAGCTGGTTTCCTCTTGTTTTGAAACAAATATTTAAAAATGTGGGTGCTCTTCTTAAATTGATTACCCTAACTTTACCCAATCAAGTTGCCATAACAACACAAGCTTTATCTGACACTGAGACTACAGTTGCTGTCACATGGTGGCAGCAAACAGTCATCCTGTTCACACAGACAACACAATATGGGAGCCGAGACGAGAAGTGACAGATGTCGAGCCATAATGACGTTTTCTGCCTCAGAAACCATGTCAGCAGCTGATTTCTGTTAACTTCTCCTCTATGATGTGTGAATGTCTCTGCTCCCACACTGTGCTCAGCATAGTTTGATGTTGGGACTGTGCAGTCTGCATCTAGTTTCACAAAGCTGGTGTTGATGATGAGGTGACAGGCCTGCGAGCGATCAGACTGATTTAGTCAGCAAACATCAGAAGCTCGGCGTTCCCTTTGGCTGATATTTCATCAGCCTACCCTTGAAGCAATGAAAAAGTTGGTACAAGGGCGAGCTTCGCTGCTTGCTCTGTGTCATTTTTTACACATTAGCGGGTCTGGAGCATCATGTCTGTGTGATGAAAAACAGGCCAGAAAGAGAGGGATACAACAAACATTTAAATGTCACTTCTGCTGATTTAATCGTGTCTCACCAACATTCAAAAGTTACTATTCACATATGTGTGCCCCGAATGGACAAATAAAACAGCTGTTTTGAAATAGCTGCTTATAATTTCGTGTGTTTCCACCAGTAAGATTTTACAGTTTTCTTTGGATTGCATAAACGCTAAAATAAAAAGTATTACACAATTATCAAAACCTTCCACTCAAGGAGCTAAACAACTGACCAGATTAGCACCACTATAAGCACAATGTTAGCCTCACACTTTTGGCAAACCAATGCACTCAGTGATTTTCAAAAAACTAAACACACTTGTATATATTAGACATGGATGTATATCATCATGTTACTTACTTGCAACTTCCAAAGCACTGACTTTCAAATGACCACACCTTTTTGCCAACTGGTTAAACACAACTCTCAGGAGCACAAACACATGCTAAACTGCTCACAACACAGACACAACAATCAGGTTTAAGCACTATAAAATAGCAGCAGGTGAGTTCACTTGACTTCAGCTCATGCCATTTTGGGCCCTTAAAACACACCTTGTGTTCTGACATTTCTGGACCAACTGCACAACATCATCACAGTGTGTCAAATGCAACAGATGCAATAAAAAATCTGCACAGGTCCAGAACTAGTTTCAGCAGCATCCTCATTTTGCTGTGTTATACATTCCACCATACTCTTGATTTCTAAATTCTGCTGAAGTGTGATTGTCAACATAATGATCTCCAGCCCAAGGATCAGGTGCCCCTCATTCAGGCCATGGAGGAGGCCTGTGACCAAAGTGACACCACACCCATTCAAGGATGGATTTGACACTCACAGCGGTTCGTTCCTCATCGTCTTGACATGATATCGCCTGTGATGTTGACAAATTCTCTGGCCAGATCTAGCGCGAAGACGTAACCCCTAATTTTTTCCCTAGTAGATTTTCTTTTCTTTTTGACTCATTTTCCAATATTTTAAAATGTAATTTAGTATAGAGTTTGTATAGAGAGGAATAAATGACATTGTCATCAGCCTGCAGAGTTGGTCATGTGTTGTATTTGGTGAATTTTCTGTTTTGTATATTTGGACTTTTTCTGTGTACTTCACTTGCAGTACTCAAAATATTGAGAACTAGAATTGCTAAAAGTGTTTTAGGTTTAGTACTGCAGTATGTACCTGGTTCAGACAGAACCAGGTACATGGGTATAATTGTGCGGGTGGGAGGTTTGGGGTTTTCTTGGGGATTTTAATGTTTCATTTTGTTTTTATGCTTTGTAAGGCACTTTGTGTTACAACTTGTAGGAAAAGTGCCATATAAATAAAATAAAGTTGAAGTTGAAGTTGAATAAAGTCATGAACCGTGCATTCTCATATGGTAACAGAATACCGTTTCATAAAGTAGTGTACAGTTTTTTACAGGTCTTTTTACAAGTCTTTCGTTTTGAATCTGAGGTGTTCTGCTAATTGAAAAAACTGGGCCCTCTATTCAAACTTTAGCTTAAGCAATTAAAAAACTGTAATTGAAGCAGGTTTTGTTAGATTTCTCAGTGGCTCTATTTTCTCTGCCCAGCAGGTGGCATGCCAAACAGACACATCCCTGGGATGAGCTGCGTGTCAGTGTTTCAGTGAAAGTAAAGAGAGAGGGCAGTAGAGGACTGCTGGAGAGATTTACAGCATCACACCAAAAGGAACAAAGAGAATAAAGAGGTAGAAAAGCTGGTAACAAAAATTTGAATCTACAGTCAAACAAACCCCAGGCAGTGCTTTCACTGTGCCTGTCTGTGCTCCCGTTTCCAGGAAAATTTCATTGTTTTTTCTTCAAGGAAACAGAAACCCTAGAGATTTAATACTTAGTCAAAAACATGAATTATCATTCATACAGTTAAGGGGATAAAACAGCACAGTATGTAGTTATTTTTCAGGTCTCCAGTTTGAATCTCTCTTCCACCCAAATAAACAGACATCAGTCTTTTCCTTCAGCTTAAAGTATTATTGTGCACGAGTGAATACAGTGTATCTGTCATCAAGTTCTATACAAAAAGCCACGACAGATAAGAACTGTCACTCATATTTTTCTGTGTTAATGTGTTTCACTCCTGCAGGTGTTTTTCTGTGGTGCTATGATGGCCTTCAGATTACACCACGGCTTGCCCCAAATACTTAGGTCCTTTTATTGGAGAAAAGACAAATTTACAGTATTTATTTATTTTTCTTTAGGATTGTCCAGTGTCCAAACACCACGTTTAAATCGCAAAGTTTGTCCTTATGCTCCAGCTGTGTCCTCTGTCCCTTAAAGCCAAACGTGTCCTGAAATGTCCATGTGTTGTACCAAGCTGCAGAGACAGCTGTTCATTCATGATAAAAGAATGACTTAAGTTTTTAATGAAAAGGATGTTTTCATCAGATTTCCACTTCTGTTAGAAGCTGTGTGAATTTTTTTGTCATTAGAAACTGAGAATTGAATTCTTTCTGCACTTTTAGTTTGTAATGATCAAATAAATTTTGTCTTTGGAGGATCTGAAATCCATTCGTAACTCTGGTAAGGGCCAAAATACTAAGCTTGACCTCTCCTCTACCGATCAGAGTGATTTAGGTGTAGTTTATGAATTAAATTATTACAAAAACTAAAATTTAATTAACAAAGTGTAATTTGCTCTGAGGGAACCTCCCAAAAAGGATCAATAAACTTCTACCTAATCTAATGTAATCTAATCTAATCTAATCTAATTAAATGAATATTCAGTGCTACAAAATTAAGAAAACAACTTTTTTTTACACACTGGCTCTTTAACTCCAAACCACAAACCGACACATGAGGATTCAGCCAAACTAGAGACCTGAAGAGCTCTATACTCTCAACACTTTAGTTCATACGTCTGATATTTTATGTCTATAAAATAGATAATCCATTGAAAAATGTTGCACACTTTGCCTGGTATATGGACCCAAACTTTTTGATGCAGCTACATTAAAAGTTTTGGCTTGACACTAAAAGGATTTCATTTCAAAGTGCTGGATTTCCATCTATAGCCATAACTCATATCTGTCCATCTGTCAGCATCTCAAAAGCACATATAACCCTTTTCTCAAAGATGATCACTTTAACATACTCCCATATGATGTATCTCTTAAAATAAGCTGGAAAATCCTTTGTGTTCTATGTTTTCTTATAAGACTATGTATGACTTTTTTTCCAAACAGAGTCTATTTCTGTCCACTCACTGATTTATGAAACCATACATAACAAATAACACCCTGACTGTTGTCCAGGAGATCTGAAACGTAATGTCTCTGGCAACACAACACTTAAGTCGTGTGCCTGCACCACACTCAATCAAATCCCCAGTCCAGATCTCTCTTTTTTTTTTCTTCCAGGAAATGATATTCTTTTGATACATCTGATTAAAAAGTTTTTCCCTCGACACATCCAGCACTGACAGAGTGTTATGAATATGCCAGCCCAGAGGTATGAGAAAGCTTCCTCGTCATGTCGTTAACTTTAAGACTTCCATAGCGGGGCTGCCTGTGTCTTCAGATTTCCTGGCAAAGAAGAGGATGTAGTGCACGCTTGGATACTTTACACGCAACATGTTTATTCCCGCTTGAGTACGTCAGCGTTTAACTGGATGAACTGCTTGTGATATCAGTGAGTCAAATGCACCCGGTAAAGCCTAATATCAGTGATTCAGGGAAGAGGCTCCAGAGAGATACTCCATGAAAGTTCCCCTTCTCAAGGAAATCAAATAATACTGGTTCAATAAATCCTCAATCGATCTTGATTTATCTGTTTTAGGGTAATTAAATAACATGTGCAACATGTGCTGCAGTGAAATGGTTCATTTTTTCCCCTGATAAAGACTTGAGATCATAAAAGTGCTGCTAGGTTTGCAAATTTAAGACAGATTTATTTTTGGAGCTGTTTTACAAATATGCCTGTCACCAAGTGCTTTACACAGAACAATCGACACAAACACACATATAAACAATGATAAACAAAACAGTGTGCTTATAATTACATACTTGCCTGCTGTCGCAATGAAAAGACAGAGTACAAATGTGGGAACTCCTGAGACCGGTGCAACCTCTTTTTTTTTTTTTTAATCTGGGGTGCGTCCGGGAACAGTATTCTCAACGTCCAGTGTGTTGGCAGGTATTGCACAACTTTTCACTTCAAGTCAAAGCAAGTGAACTATGCAAGATGACCTCAAAACAGTTAAAGGAAGTTAAATTTATCTATTCCCCCTATCTGATTTCTTTCAAATGAGGTCAGGCCTGTGCTGAAGAAGTTTACGCCCTGGATTCTGTTCCCAAAGTTTAAACACGGGCAACTTTAGACGCTAAGAGTTACACTTTTGGCTTCATCAACACTGACAGAAAAAAAGAAATGCCTGATGTAAATCCTGAGCAAACACGACATTTTGTCAAACTCTCAGTGAAAACAGGCCCTCCTAAAGAAAAGGGGCTACAAAAATCAGTGTCATCTTTTAAATTACTTCCAAAAACACACTAACGTCAGCAGGATCTCATGTAAATATACTTTGGCAAACTTATTAAGTTTTGCTTTTACGATAACAGTGCCAAACAAGTTGTTTTTTTTTTTTATTTTTTTTACTTGCTTTACAAATCACCCTTTATTTGTTTTCTATCTGTCATTATTGTTGTTTTGTTTTTGAAGAAAAGCACTTTGTAAACTTTGTTTTTCAAAAAAAAGTGCTATAAAAATAAAGTCAGCATTATTTCTACTATTTAAAGCAAGTGGTGGAAAGACTTACCAAACACAAATCAAGTAAAAGACAAAGTATACATTTCAACAATGCATTTTGGCTGAAAAAGTGGGGATGCCAAAAATGTTCCAAACACCATAAATGCTACAGTCTAAGGTGATAAAAAGTTATTTTCTCACAGAGGGATTCTTCTTCAGGCAGCTTTATGTCAAGTTCATGATGAATGTAATCATTAAACCTGATTAGTCCCTCCTTGCACCCTAAAATGTCACTCCCTTCAAAGTTGGAATGAGTCAAACCTTCACCATTTTAAAGAGGGGACTCAGTTCAGCGTGTAGAAGTTCTTCCAAACAACACCAGATCCCCTTACTGCACATTTAAAACCCCTCAGAGAAACATAAACCTCCTCATATCTTCAGATCGTCTATTCTAGTCTTGTTGCTGCTGTGTTTGGCACTGCGGCCTGGCCTGGCCTGCGTAGGTGACCCAGGGGCCGATCCTGCTCCCTTCTTTCCTTTCAGGTCACATTCCTCTGGCTTGCTGCTGCTCCTCTCCACCGCCAAGTTGTCTTTATTCTGCTTGTAGGCTGCTTTGCTGTGGTAAGGGTGGAAGGTTGAGTCTGTGCCATCAGACAGAGGAGAGAGGTTGTAGCTGGGGACCGGCGGGTACGGCGGCTGGACTTGGTGGTGCGCGTGGAAGAATTCATCGTAACTGGGTGCAAAGGGCACCGAGGTCTCGCTGGGTTCCTTGGGGAGACTCTCAATGGACATTTCATTTCGTCTGAAAGTGATGCCCTGTCTGCACTTCGTAAAGCCCAGGTGGTAGATTTCAATAAGGTTGAGTAAGAGAGAAACGCTGGCCACTCCCAGCATGAAGATGATGAAGATTGTTTTCTCTGTGGGACGGGAGATGTAGCAGTTTACCACATTGGGGCAGGGCGGTCTGTCACATGTGTACATGGGCTTAAGCTCAAAGCCGTACAAGAGGTACTGAGCCACAATGAATCCCACTTCAAACAGGGTTTTAAAAATCACATTAAAGACATATGTGCGCAGGAGCTCCCCCTGCAGGCGTACTCGGCCCTTGTCATCCCTTACTAGAGGTTTTTTATGTTTGGTCTCCGCTATGAGGCCCTGCTTGTCTGAACTACGAGCATGTTCCTTCTCTTTATCCTTCTCTTTGTGCTTATCCTCCATCCGTACCAGGTGAAGGATGTGTCCCAGGTAGATCAGTGTAGGAGTGGACACAAAGATGATTTGTAGCACCCAAAAGCGGACGTGGGAGATGGGGAAAGTGATGTCGTAGCACACATTCTCACAACCAGGTTGTTTGGTGTCACAGGTGAAACCTGACATCTCATCGCCCCACACCTTCTCTGTAGCTGCACTCAGGACCAGGATGCGGAAGATGAAGAGGACGGTCAGCCACACCTTGCCAACAACGGTAGAGTGCTCCTGGGCTTTTTCCAGGAGCTTTCCCAGCAAGTTCCAGTCCCCCATGGCTGTGTGAGCTCGGATCTGGCACTAGAGGTGCAAAAACAGATAGAAACAGCTCATATATCTCGTTTCTAATTCATGTGTTTACACAACAAAAATAAAACATATCTGAGGGTCAAAGAGAGACCACATACTCTGTATTCTGAAACCTCTTACCAAGCTCAGACCAAACAAGTCTCAAAGGAGCCAAGCTGCTAACTGAGTGTTCAAGAGGGGGACTCTGCTGTTGAGCAGGTATTGGCCTTCATCCACGTGGACGCAGACTGGATTATATTTACTTTAGGAGGGTATATATTTGGCATGTGTGGACAGGGGGGGAAGGTTCCAGCCATGATTCTGCAGTTCCTGGCCTTCGTGGCCCCGGCCACAGCAACATGAGCCACACGGGGTGAAATCAAACACCAGACAGATATGTTGGGAGTGCAAATTTGAGATGGTTGAGTAATGTCAGCACTGTCAGCTCCTGTAGCACATAATGATATAAATATTTTCCTCATCTGATGGATGGGCTGTACAATAGCACGGCAGCAGATTCTGGGAATGACTTTGATAATGCTCAGACGCAGCAGGTGAAACGATGTTGAACAAATCTATGAGGTGTTTGAACAACTTCAGGCAGGGTTGTACAGAAATAATTGTTTGCTTTCATTAATTCACCCCTCAGGCTACTTTCTTCCTCTGAAAATTAGGTTTGTATTCAAGCTTGTGGAAACCCGCAGCTCCTAACAGCCTATAAACAAACATTAGTTTTATCTTAATGAAGTTTTCTCACTCCAAAGATACTTGGACTTACAAAGAATTGAATTTACAAATAATCACAAAGTAGTAACTTAAACCCACCTTGTCAGCTTAGACATCCCGTGTGCTGCAGCTCGACATGTCTTCGAGGGTCCATGAGGCTGTCTGCTCTGCTGACAGGCCTCAGCTCAGAGCTGATCTTCAGCCCCCCAGCGATGCCCTTGAATGGGCAGAAAAAGTGGACTTCTTCCCTCTACTACCTCTGTTGCACACCGACAAACCTGCTGCCTTGGTCTTCTGTTTTCAAATCTTCAGGATCCAGGGCCCTCGGGTCTTCCTCTGACCACAACACACACACACGCACACACACACACACACACACACACACATAACCTGCTGGACACACTCTCAACCATGTCCGGTCTGCCCTCCCTCAAACACTACCCCCCTCCCCCTCCTGTGGTTAAATTTGGCACAGGGTCCACTCTAATGTAAACTATTAAAGCCTCTCCACTCGTCTGTTACAGTGAGTGACAAGGCAACTGGCCAATGACGGTGTCTGCTAAGTCTGTCTGGCCACAAGTGCCTCTGGACTCTAAATATAACCCGGGGGTCGCTCCTATCATGGGGGGCATGATTTGGAGATGAGTAGCGGTTTGCATCCTCGTGTTACAAATCACAGTGACAGAACGGAAGAAAATCAGTGCACCTCATCATAACTTTATACATTTTTACACAGACGATAAATTTCTTTCTTTTACAAACTTTAAGACACATACAACTGTGAGTTTGCAAAATAACTTAAAGTGACTTCTAATTATCAGGTAGTTTATTTCTTTACATTTAATACTTTACATGTATAGATTCAACCCACGTTATCAATTAAATGGATTGTTTATTGGTATGTAAAGTAATAAAAGGCAGAAATTTCCAAGGCCAGTTGTACAAATGGTCTCAAAAGTAAAAGTAAAATAAAGCTTCTGTGAGGAACTTTCTGTTTGTGTTGATTCTGGCGCCCCCTATGGACGAAAAAACACCTCACCCCTTGCTGATTTTATCCCTGCCATGTTTTTTTTTTAACTTTCAAAGGTAACACTCAATGTGAGTATTTTTAAAGCAAATGTAAAAATGTTTGTTTGGGAAGCATGTTGTCAGTCACTTCATCCTACATCCACTAACAGCAGCAGTTCCGGGCATTTTAAAAAATAATAATTGTCAAAAATTGGTCTCTCTCTCTTTCATAGGTCAGATAGAGGTGTCAAACTCAATTCCAGTCTGTTTCATTACCTGTGAAAAACCCCTCACAGGAGCTTTAATAAAAGAACAGATGAATAAACCAATACCCTCAATGGTGAATTACATTTTCAGGACCAGAGGGAAACAGAATACTGAATAAGCAAAAGGCCACAGTGATGGTTCTCTGTTAAAAAGTAGATCTGCTTAAATATATGTACAAAACAAAACAAGATCATCTCAAACAGAAGCTACAATAAATTAATTAGATCAAATATGTACACACCTATAGATATATGTACAGTACTTGGATATGCAGTATTTAAAAGTGACCCAGTTGTCAAGTGAAGAAAGAACAAAAATAAACTATTTATAGTAATTTTAACATATCGGGTAAACATCAGAGAAGGAGCCAGTGGTTTCTACATTTTTTCTGTGCACCCGTCCAACTTTACTGTTGGGATATCACTTTGTATTAGTACTTCATAGTGTTAAATAGTTTTAAAGACATTTTCATACACATTTTCCTTTAGATCCCTTCTGGAAGAGTAATACACACTGACAATTTTGATCCCTCTTTGGTTTTCTAGCACCAATTTTTATATTTCCTCAGCAGTGTGGTGAGTTTTAGAATAGTTGCAGCTGTCTGCATGAGGCTGAGTGACATCAAATAAGTGAAACAGTCTAATAAAATCTTAGCATAGTGTTGTTGGATTAAAGAGCTGTCACTGACATTATATGGCATTTATTTATATTAATACTCTTTTCTACAATACCCTGTTCTGACCCAGACTAGAATGAAATTTGGTGCATATGAACATTTTTTTTATGTAAATAGAAAGTTCTCCTTCTGTCCAGCATTTTTTTCCTCTAAAGTCACATCATGTCTGTGATAAAAAGACAGCACCAGTGTTTCTGAACATTTACTTGCTTTACCAGGATTACCGTTTGTTTTTTGTTGATGCCGTGTGGACTTAAATTTATCTTTGAATTATCTCTTTGAATGTCAAACACGACATAGCAACAGATGGTTTTAACTGATACACCAACCTGCCCACAATGCAGTGTGTTTTTCTAACTAATTCATATTTTAAAGCTCCTGTGAGGAACTCTGTGATAATTTTGACATCCTGCAGTCTCTCTAACCTCTCTTCTACATGCTGAAACTTTGTCTTGACAAAAAAAGCTGACTTTTGACAGTCAACTCTATTATTTATGTAAATGTTTAATATAAATTGGGACTGTTTCTTTAGCTGCTCGGTTGACACCTGCCCTCTCATATTGGTTTCCAACCCTTAAAATTATGATTAAAAAAAATAATTTATCACGTCGCTGATAGTCTGGTTTACTTTTGTATGTCACAAAAAGGCAACAGTATGAATTTCAGTATATTTGATAAACATCCAAAAACTCGTCACAGGAGCTTTAAATGTATTTTTATAAAAAGCATGTTAAAAAAAGCAACATATGTTTTTAAGTTTGATTAATTATGATCTCTGTGACCTGCTTGCCATAATACTTTAAATTAAACTGCTAAAATGTGCCCAATTAAAGGGAGCTTTGGCAAACTGCTGACCCATTAAGGTTACGCAGATTTGTCGTAAATATGCACAAACACTGGTGCTATCTTTTGACCTTCATAACTGGCTCCTAATGGTTTAGATGAGTTAAGCCAGCAGCTAATGTCAGAAAAAAAGAAGCATCAATCTGTGTTTGGATGATAAACAAACTGAATATGTATGTATGTATGTGTGCTGAGAGTGATCTAATATACAGTCTACATGACAGAGCAATACGCTCCATCATTATACGTGATTACTGTTGATTAGTTTAAAGAGTTCAGGAGAGTCTCAGAAAGCAGAACACCTTTCACCCTTCTCAGTCGGGCTCTTTTTAGTCACAGCAAACTTTGACTTGAGAGAGTGGTCGGCTATCAGCTGATTGATTTCATTTTGCCTGTAAGAAGACAATCTTTGACTTATCCATGCTCCTTTGGCTTCTTCCTCAGAGCCTTGAAAGCAGCGTTTGCAGGCTCTCCCTATGAGGTAAATCACCTCGGCCAGGTTGAGCAGCACACACACTCCAGACACTGCCAGCATGAACACAGTGAAAATGGTCTTTTCTGTCGGTCGGGACACGAAACAGTCTACCGTGTTAGGGCATGGGTACGAGTCACACTTAACCAACCGCACCATCTTAAAGTCAGGGTAGATCGAGTAGAAGATGTAGAGGAAAGCCACCTCAAAGATGATTCTGAAGATGATACTGATCATGTAAGTCCACCACAGCGCTCCGGTGATCTGAAACTTCTGGTTCTTGATGTGTTCAATCTCCTTGGGGCTGGTGCGACCCGCCCTCTTCATGAGCTTCTTGTCGATGTGGCGTCGGTGGGCAACATGCATGGCCACCAGCAGGGCGGGGGTGGAGACAAGGATGAGCTGAAGCGCCCACAGGCGAATGTGCGAAATGGGAAAGAACTGGTCATAGCAGACACTGTTGCAGCCAGGTTGCTGGGTGTTGCAGGTGAAGCCAGATTTTTCATCTCCCCAAACACTCTCAGCAGCAACAACCAGGACCAGGATACGGAAGATGAAGATGACGGAGAGCCAGACCCGTCCGATGCCAGTCGAGTGCCTGTTTACGCCGCTGATCACGGCATAAAAGGAACCCCAGTTCATTTTGGACTCCAGGTCTGAAAAATAAAGGTTAGATTCCAGTCAAGGTGGTATAAATGAATCCCAAGTTAGATCTTTAGTTAGACCATAAAAAAACTCTATTAAAACACAATGTTCATCTTATTTACTGAAAGCCTACAAACATTTTCAACATCGTGCACTAAATCGATTTTAAGGAACAACAAAGAAGATTTAGGTGAAGTCTAACTTTGTTGACATTATTATTCTTGAGAGGTTTACCAGGCTCAGCCAGCAGTGCAAGCGGCGTAAGCAGCACCGGGTCCAAAGATAACCATCTTGAGGTGTGGCCTGGGCATCAAGCTGCTTTTGGCAGAGCAAAGAACAACAGAAAAGAATTGCCAAATGGGCTGTTGGCCGTATAAAAGCAGGGGTGATGGCCTGCCACCGTGCGCCGTCACAAGACGCAACAGAACGAAGCCAATTGCGAAAGATTTGCAGAGCCACGTGATCGGCTCGCCCTGTATTAATACCGTACTCCCAAACTGACCTACAGCCCAGTTGCAGACAGACTGACAGACTGCCAGCACATTTCTCAAAGGAATCAGCAAAACTCCCATCTCAGTAGGGGATATTTTTAGACAAGTGAGAGACTTTCATTGTTTGCAGGGATGGCAATGGACATGACCAGTTTCCAAATAACACCCAAATAAACACATTCTTTATATTTGATTCATCCAAATATGACAAAATATAGTGGAACGTATCTGCTGATGCAATGGGCCAGCACTCAGCCATTGCTCACATACGACACATAATAATGTTAGTATAAGAGATGAAAATTACAAAACATGTGTTTTACCTTCAGCTGTGGTGGTACACAAAAATGTGTACAAAGCAGGAAGAAATGAATAAAAATATTATTTTTTTCAGCAAGCCAGAAGGCTGGATTGAGAACACGGTGCGTTTGAAAAATGCTAATCATTCCTCCGCCACTAGCCACTGCCCTGCACCGTAGCAGTCATATGCTCTTATATAAACTATTTACATACAATGGCGGCCTTTATTGGGCTGCAACAAGACTCTTTAGAATTCAGATCAAACGCCTCGATTTCCGCCTACCCCGGGCAAAAGAAGGAATCTGTGTGGACACAAAAGGCCTCAGCCTGCCGCATTATTTATTGTGCTTGGCAGAGCAGGGAAGTGAAGGAAGCTTTTGACCTGAGGTACTGTCACAGAGAGCAAGCGAGTCACCAGCAGGTTTGCAGATTCATCCAGAAAATATGAGCTATTCCACTAACACAAACACTAATGTAGGTCAATATCAAAGCCCGTATTAACTTTATACACAAGATTTGATTAAAATCACCCCTGTCCTTGTTTACAAGCTAACCCTGACCCAGTTTTTAAAAAATTAAACTCTTAATATGTTTTTGTAACGAACATCAAATGCCTTACTGTTTGTGCCAGGGGCTTTTTGTATGTTATGCCACTGAATATGATACTTTTGTAGTTTGTATAAGCAGTGTGTGTGTGTGTGTGATTTTAGTATTAAAAATGAGGGATGCTAACATTATCATTGTGCTGCCTAATATTTCAAGTTTCAAGTCAGAGAATAACATAACTTTATAATCATATAGAATTGTTGATTTTACAGTTCATTCTGTACCGACACTGTGTTGTGTCAGCAGAAAGAAATAACTTACAGTAACTAAACCCTGAATGCAAGAGAAAACACAATATAGTCGTTGTCATGTACTATCAGATGACCGACAGTAGTTCACTGTGGCAAAAGCATTTCTGCGTCACTTATGACAAACATAGTGGGAAGGGTTTGGGTGGCCTGGTAATTCTTTGAATGAACTAAATCTCATTTACATTCTCTCTGTAGAAGATACACTACGCTACAACACAGAGACCGAGGGCGTTAGATTTAAGATAAAGTTTTATTACGATTTTCAGATACAACTTTCATTCAGAATTATAAATGCTTTTTTCCCTCAAGAACAAATTAACTAAAGGCAATAAAGCTCAACAGAAAATTTTTACAAATTTTACAAAATTTTTCTTTGATTGTATAGAGTCGATCTCAGTGGTTTGTCAATCATTAATCTGCATATTCACTTGAAAACAGATTGTCAAAAAAAGCTGGATTTCTCTCCCTCTCTTTTAAGAACCATTAAACATCTTTGTGTTTAGGTTTGTCTGTAACTTTGATAGGCTGCCATCTAAATGTTTAATCTTACACTGGCTAGAAGATATGCAAGACAAAATATCATGTAATTACAAACATTCTCCACTTCTAATCCCTGTTTTGGGTATAGCATGCAATGAGGTATTTTTCCCACTCCGAGTCCTGTTTCTTCATTTTAACTTGAGCAGCGCCTTCAGAGAGAAAATAAAAGACTTGTAGTGAAAATCAGTCGGGTGAAAGAGGGAAAATTTTGAATGAAAACCAGTGCTGCTCTGGACATTAAGAGGCTACACTGCCATCTGCTGTAGATGCAACGCTGAGTTAAACAATATCCATATTATTTCTCTTCTTACTTCTTTTCATTAGGCCAAAATTTGGCAGTTTCCTGTGCTTCGCGTGTCCGTTCTCGGCCAGCCTTATAGACAGTGGTGCACCTCTCCTGAAAGAGTAATAGTTCAATTTTGCTGTTAAAATATTGGGCACTTACTTGCTTTGAAATCAAGTACAAATAAATCCAACAATTCGTCACATTACATTTGTTGTTCCACTTTCTAATTCACCACAAACATTTATAAAAAGACTATTGGGGCACTTGGCGCACACACAACAATGCTGAGTGAATAGAAAGGGTCGCACTTAAGTACCTCATTGCTCCGAGCTTTCCCTTTTCCAGGAACAGCTCCACTGTGACTTTGGGCCCCTGTGGGTACAGTCTGGCATAAAGCGTCCTGTTGTGAACCATTGCCTGGAACCAGCCCACTGCCTCCTCAGACCAAACACCCCCATTCACAGGCGTCACCTTAAGGGGGAGGAAACAGACAAAAACTACCATGAACTAAGATAATTCACTTCCTTTATCACCCAGGAATAGATAAGGCTGTGACTAATCATGTGGACTAATGCCAGTTCTGTTACTGAGTCTACAATCTCACAGCGAAGGACAGCATATTAACCACTTCCACAGATACAAATCCTGGGAGGGCTTAATCTGCGTGGCTGTCGCTGTAAATCTGAACATGTTCATTATAGATGTTAACGCGTGTATGTGGTACCCCCCTCGTACATACGGAGATGTTCCTCTGAATGATACTGATACCTGAACTTCTTTGTTCCTCAACACCAAGCAAAAACTTGATTCCAGTGCAACAAGACAATAAACTTTTCAACAACAGAAGGCCTACTCTATGTATCCCTGCATGGTGACACCAGTGCCGAGGATGAATAGTTTTTCCTGTACAAAATATTGCTAAATTGCTGAAATATATAACCAGCACAGACCCAGCTTTTATAAAAATAATTAAATTAAATAATTAATAATTTTAAAAATTATAAAAATTATAAAATACAATCGCAGAGATGTAAAAGTCTGAGCATTTCAATTATGTATTAGATCTAATTAACCTCTTTCCAGAGCAGTTTTTTTCTGGTTATTAAGTAATTGTTGTTTTTGGTTACCCGAAATATTTCCTACCAGCCCCCTAGTATCATTTTGGGGTAAAGTCAGGGTGAGCTCATGTGAGAACGCAGCAGCAAATCTACCAGAGAATTCATTATGAGTAGCAGCAGGGGAAGCGGCCGAGGGGTGTTTCTGCACAACACACAGTCTGTGTTCTGTCTAGTTTAGCTACTTGGTTAAAAAATGCTGCTGTAGCACAACTTGTAAGAAGAGATGGTCAGTTTGCTCTATTTATTGAAGTTTTCAGGCCATAAACAGGAATAAGTTTTGTGTAAGACTGAGGTGGCATGTTTAGGTTCACTAAATCTTTAGATTTGTAAAACATCACAGTGACTACCACAGTGTCTAAGGCTACGTTCACACTGCAGGTTATGATGCACAATTCGGGTATTTTGTTAAATCCGATCTTTTTGTGCGGTTGTTCGCATTACAACAACGAATTTGGCATCTAATGTGAACGGAATGCGTCCGTGAAGTGACCCGCATGCCCACAAAGCACAAATTGCTTTCCGCGCCTGTTTGTGTTGTCGAACAATGGGGACGTTTGTCGCATATTGATGACGTAAAGGTTGGATGAATGCGACCTGAGCGTGCACACTGCACATACAAAATATCCACATACAAAAGAGGCCTGGGTCGGATTTGAAAAAATCTGAATTGCACTGTTCACACTTAGATGAAAAAATCAGATATGTGTCACATATGGTTAAAAAAATCGGAATTGACCTGCAGTGTGAACATAGCCTAATACCCCCCCTTCCAACAGCACTGACTTCTGTGTACGTGTGTTTACGTGTGAACCGCACTGTCAAATAAATTTCCTTGTCAGAGCCCCCAAAATTTTCCAGAAACTTTCCAGATGCTTGTCTGAAAATGACTTGATAATGCTCTCTGTATCATGAACAAGTTTTAAACTGTCAGTATGATGTCACTCACATTTGCTAGTGAAACTTGTACAGCTTGAAGTGGTACCACGGTCATCTCTGGGGTCAGCTCCTTGATGTCCAACAGTGACAAGCAGGCGGTATCACCATAGTCCAGCCGCTTCACCTCCACCTTGATAGATGTCTCACTGCCATTGCCCTCAGGGGAGTCAGCTGATATCCCAAATAGAAGAGAACGAGAAAGGTTGAACTGAAAAAACCCTGAAAGGAATTCCCAAGTGGCTACAGGCAAGTAAAGAGACACTGCTACCATCTAGAGGTATGCATTTGCAAACTCATTCCAAATCACAAAGTTGGACTCACCTCCGCTTACACCACATATCTTGGTCACCTGAGCCCTGCACCATTGTTCCTGTTTAGGAAACCAGCCCATTACAAGACTTCCAATGTCTGGAATGCAGCTCTGCTCGGCATATGAGCTACTAGCTTCCCAGCTGCTGCAAAAGAGAAAAAAATAATGACAACCAGAAGCATTCGAATCAAAGAGACAACAGTAATGAACCGAAAAAGGGAGGCTCTCTTAGTTTTATTGTGATCAAGAAGGCTGGGATGTGGACATTAAACTAGAATTCATACAGAACAACTCACTGTGTGATAAGGGCCTGCAGCTTTGTGATGAAGTCTGAGTTCTGAATGTAGAAGTGCCCTGGGTTGACAATATGAGACACAACCACTTCAGTCTCCTCGAATTTCCGGACCTGGAACTCTGGAATCGTGGTAGCAGAGTTTGCTGGTGTTTTTGCATCAGTAGAGTTCCTCTCATGTTCTGGTTTTGTGTGATGGTGAGTTTGGGATTCCAGCTGAATATTGACACAAGGGTCCTCCACCTTAGTTGTTGAATTTTGGATATCTTCATTTTCCGAGGGCCTCACTTCAGAAACACCCAGTACAGCCTCTGTGCAGATGTCTCCAATATCCCACAACTCAGTCTTTGTTGCGATAACACAGGAGTAGGTCAGAGAGCCACTTGATTCCACTCTTTTAACTCTGAAGATGGGGGTGTGGTTCTCAATGTCAGTGTGCAGTGCTTCTGGAGTCAGTCCATTCATCAGATCATCTGTCACAACCTGCCTGACTTGGTAGCTTTGTGTTTTGATTGTAGGTGACATCGACTGTGGTGAACCTGAGGTGTTAAAGCTTTTCCTACACTCCATGACAGTGACCTCTAGTGCACCCATGTTTTTAGCTTTAGCTCTGAGGAAGTGGAGCAGCTGAGAGGATGTTTGTTTTTGGTGTTGCACCTGGACATCGTCCTCATAGCCCCAGCTATTCAGCGGTGTTATTATCATTGGTCTGGGGTTACTGATCTCTTGGAATATAGCCTGTAAAGGGGGTAGTAGTGGTTGTGGCCATGGTCTCTCAGGGCTGATTTCAGAACTCAGCATATCGACAGGTGCAGCAGTCACATCATCTGGCAAGCATACCTCCTTAAAAACCATCCCATGATCTTTTTCTTCAGCCTTTAAATTAGAGGATGAGCTTGCAACTGTATCGTTGAAGCTGGACGACACGCTGCATATCTGGTCATCCTGCTGGACTGCTGCAGGCTGGGAAAAAAGGAAACGTTTGAACTGCTGCAGGGAGAGAGCGGTTCCAAGCACCTGGACAGCTTTGGCTACGGAGTTGACCATGAGCGAGCTCTGCAACATGGGCCCAAACTTAAGCACATCTGTCTTTTGGATCCTTTGGTCTTCAAGTGGCTTTAGGTGGTCTGTTGTCACCCCATTTGTAACACAAACTTGTGACTCTATATCAGGAAAGAAAAAACAGACGGAGAGAGTTTTCACCGTTATGCCAACATCTTCTAAAGAAGCTTCTTGGATAAGAGGCGAAACGTCTTCTCAACTCTACACAGTCCAGTTGCCTGTTGTTGGAGTCTTCAAAAAAACCATGACCTGGATGAATGAGAATCTACATGAACATATTATGCCAACAGTCAAATCAACATTTAAAATGTAACACTATTGGTAAAAAAACTATAAGAATAATCTTCGACTCACTGAACTGTGTGGCTGTTTGGTCCTTCAACATAGATGAGAGCTTGACAATAGCTTGACATTTCGTATCTAAAGTCATTGCAAGATCGGTGAAAACACTTGAGGGTAAGGGTGAATTCAGGAAATCTTGGACCTCTTCATAGGCCTGGAGTAAGAGTGACACAAGGTTAAAAAAATAAGACTTGTAACAATTACAGCAAACTTTCCAACAGCACAAATGTGGTCATACGTTCATGGTTTGATATTTGCTTTAATCATAGACTGTATATAAGAAGGACAACCTGGTTCCGCCTTCCGCCTGTATACGGATTTGAAGCCAAAAAGCTCTCGGTAATTCCGGGTTTTTCTCCACTTCCTTGAAACCAGAGCTGTGCAGTAGCAATGTGCGCATTCGGCCGCGCAGTCGCCGAGAGTCCCTGTGATGACGCTCGGGTCAAACAGCGTATTCCCCCGGAAGAGCTACGCAATCCCTGAACGCCCATAGGCTGTACCAGGTGTCAATCACAGAAAACATGAACCCCCTTGTAACTTTTAAAAACGGAGCTGTACAGAAAAAAAAGGACTTGGGCACAAACCAGTCTTACAGTAACTATATGTCAACATCACAACCAGAGGGGAGAAAAAATTATGTTCTGTCCCATAAGCTTTGCTGGTGGAGGCGGGATTTATGACCTGTACTGCAGCCCACCATCAGAGGGCGCTGTTCTCGGAGTGGCTTCACCCAGCGAGGAGGCAGACTCTGTCCATCTTATATACAGTCTATGGCTTTAATAGCTAGAATAATCTTTCAGTCTATTCGGGAAGATTAATAATAATCCATATGAGAAATCAGCTTCAGCTCCAGCAAACTATGATAACTTATTTTGCATTATTATCTACACACCATGTGATAAAATAAATGTTAAAATCGTTTTTTACTGTTCTAACAATTACAACAACGCGGTCTCCACATGCCGTCTCTGCAAACGACGTTAATTACGCCTGCTGTATAAAAAGCTGACCACATGGCCTACCTGTTTTTTAAGCTAGCCGATTTATTTAACAGAGACTCTAAGCATGAATTTTAAATAGTTATTACCTTTTTAGTGAAGCACAGTAGCTCTTGTTCGAGTGTATTCCGTGCATTTTCCAGTAAAAACAGCTTGTATGTTAGCTGTACTCGCTGGGTGATGGTGGATGGACGCGGATTGCTGAGGAACACCTGCCGCTCACGGGTCATGGTGTCGGTCTGCGGGTCGCTGCTGCTGCTGAAGCCCGCCGGATAATGACTGTTTGTCCGGCAGCTAGCGTTAGCTTACTTCACTTCACTTAAACTTTATTACTTGATGGAAACAAAAGAAATGTAGCACATGGCTATAACCAAACACGTCGGCACTCTTCTTCCACTGCTTGTAAAGGCTCTGTTGAAGTTTAGTTTTCTTCACATCCGTTTTTGTTCGCCTTTCAACCACCAGTGTCCTGCTCTTTCTTCAGCCACCGACGGTCGTCCGTCTTGTGTCAACCATCCATGCTAGAAATTTCGACGACTCTTGAGCCTTCAGACTTGGCTTGTTTGAACTAATGGCGGGAGTAGCAGTGAAGAGAATGGGTGTCCTACTCTTTCTTCAACTTGTCTGGTACGGTTGCCAAACTTTAAAGTATCGTTTTTAAAGCAGGTAAACTCGCCTGGAAGTGTTTGACTATCGTCTACAGGAGATGAGAAGACCCACCCATCATGATATATCATAGATAAATTGTCTTGTGATGAACAGAGTATTTCAAAACTACTGTATCGTGATACCATTGTTATCATTTATTATTTATTTATTTATTTTTATTCCACTTTATCATTTATATCACCATCATTATTATTTTATTATGATTTTATTATTATTATTAATATCCTCTTTTATACTTACTAGCCTGTTTCCTGCCCTCCTTTTCTATTTCATTTTATGTTTTTATTTTGGTCCTCATGGTCCCATTTATTTTGTAGGGTTCTTGTATTGCCTGGGTTTCTTACGAAAAATGAAACAGGCCTACAATTCAGAGGCCTGTTTTTAACTGAGCTTTTGTTTTTATGTGTTTTTATTTTCATGTGCTGATGTTCTGTGCTTGCAACTGTTGTCAAAGCACTTTGTAAACTTCTGTTTTTAAAGGTGCTATATAAATAAAGTTATTATTGTTATTATTATTATTATTATTATTATTATTATTATTACTACTATTATTATCATGTAGGCTACAAAAAATGTGTTGATGTGAGGAGTACATTAAAGTTGTATGTTGTAATTTTTCTTTTCTCACTAAAGTTTCCTCTCCTTTTTGGTATTGTAGAAATGGCCAACCCATATATATATATATATATATATATATATATATATATATATATATATGACCTCATGTGAACTGTATTACATATGTTTCCTGTATTTACCCTAATGACAAGGGAAGGAAGGAAGCACAATGAACTACAAAAATATTGTTCAGAGAGTTTCTGTCATGTCTGAAACATGTCATGCCTTCTTAATAATTTGGGTTTCAGTCTCCATAAATCCATGCTGCACTTTTAGTAAGTTTCTAAATCTAAAAGAAAGAGATAACTTAAGTACAAATTTCTGGATAATGACACTTTTAACAACTTTGTCAAGGGTTGGATTTACTAAAGAATAAAAAGCTTCACATTGCATTATAGAACCTTACTTCAAATGTCCTTGATTTACTTTAAATAGATTGTTTACTTAAAATCATGGAAATACAGTTTGCCGAGAGGGAGACACTGGCACAGGTTTTGAACACAGGCCCCGAGGAGCTAACAAGCAAGCTACTTCCAATTCCAAAATACCTGCTCCTATTAATCACCAAGAAGAAGAATGAATACAATTTGCTAGTTGCATTCCTATGGTTTTACACCTAATACTATCCACACAATGTTCTTTTCTTTGAGCGCTCTTTGCATGAACTTGTCAAGCTGCTACATGATCTAAATCTTGTGGGTGGGGCAACAGAGACATTTTCTTCAGTTCCATTGCTCATGAGACAGATTGATGAAGAAGCCCTGGCTCCTCTGATACCAACATTAGCACGCCCCCACCAACTGGACCAAGTTATTCTGGGCATGAAAAACTGCAAATTTTCACTTTTCTGCTGTTAAAAGGAGGAGAGTGTAAATAAGAAGACAAGAAGAGTATTGTTCATTTGGATAATCCTGTATGGCTCTTTCACTCCAAACTGTGCCACTCGCTGAGATGATACAAATTATTAAAACTGAGTGACTTTTATTTATTTTTAAAAATGCATTTACACTCCAACCTGTCATCAGGCTTCAGACTTTTTCCTCATTTGAGATCTGTTTGTCTATGTGCTGTTACTTTTTTCAAATATTCATCTGCTACATGGAGGAGTCTGTTTTTCTTCAAAGTGTGGATCCAAACTCAGCATGATTTATGGAGTGTGAATGCACCTCACTCTGAAGGATGGTAGCCTTTCCAGTCAATGTTTTTTATGGCTTGGTGGAGTTCAAATTGCTTGAATAAAACTATAAATTCACAGACATCAAAGATTTTGCCATCTGAGACCCAGTCATTCCTCTTTTTTTCATTTGTAGAAATGGGGGGTTATTTCTAAAAACTAAAGACTGCCAGACTCTGGTTGTTGGGAACTCCATATTTATTCCAACAGCATATTCACTAATGTACGTCATGACATTCTCTCAGGGTCAGAGCCACATTAATCATAATTTACAAAGCACAAACAAAAGCAAGTATTGATATTAAACATAAATATGATAAAGGAAGCATTTTCATAGCGTTTCAAAGACAAACTGGTACATGGGCTGTTTTTGGCATTGCTCTGAATTGTTTAGAAGTTAAGTCAAAATTCTAGGAAAGTTGAGCAAGACTTCACAGATGTCAAAAAAAAATCTGAGCCAATGTTAAACTTACAAACATTTCACAAAGAAGGATGGACAACAAATCCTCCGCCTGATGAGTGAATTTGGCGAACACTGTAACCAAACAACTTGAGAGTAAATAAGGCCAATTTCCATCATCATATTTCGGCCACACAGGTTCATGCATGTCATTCAGATTAACAAGGGAGACAAAAGAGAAAGATTTAATGGAGCTTGAAAGAAAATCAGAACCAAATCATATGCCAGATGACAAGGATTTTACAGCATTTCATTAACTAACGGTCTGTTAGTTTTTACAGTCTTTGCAGCCATTAATCCCAACTTCTGTTTATAGGAGATCTTGCAGGCGCTGTGGTTCATTTGGTGCAGCCTGCGTACCAAATGTGTTTGGTTTCTTGCTTTATTGAACCCCTCTGAATGTTAAAAAAGCATGGATGCAATAAACCAAAGACAAATTTTACAAATCATACTATAAAGGACCCCTGTGTGCAACACAACTTTCTGATAAACATAATCATCGCTGTTAGTAATACAGTTAGAAATAAAGCAATTACTATCATCTGTCCAAAGTGTAACTCTTGTGCTTTTGTATGAAGCCAACACGGCACAGAGGGGTTTTCTAAATAATCTGTCATCCCCATATTTCCAGCACTTGTAAAACATAGAGTATTGTTGATGTCAGGCAGATTTATCTTTAAGTCATGTAGGACTGTCAGCCATTTACTTTCACAACAGTTAAAATGATTTCTACTCAAATACATCTGTTTTAGGTGTACAGATAATGCCGTAATCAAAGAGTGGTTTAAAGACTTGAAATGATTGTTCGTTATGTCCAGGTCTCTCAGAGGAGAGCAGCTTAAACTAGTGGGTATCAAATGTAGGTGGTTGTTTGAAATATTCAGGTGAGTTAAAGCTGGCATGCAAGGTAATGATAAATTCGAGCTGGTCATGTTTATTTCACTGAGAGTCAAGGACTCAAGAGTGTTTTGCACACCTTCAAATGCGCCTTCTTGCACTGTCATATGTGGATTTCCAGCAAGGTTCAAAGAACTTAAAGAGGTTTTTTGAAATGAGTTTGGCTCGAGCATTTTGATGTTGTTTTCCTGAAGACTGAGGTGTTTGAGAGTCTTCAAGAGCCCAAAGACAACACAGGAGGTGTTGAGATTTACCTGCTGAGCTGATCGAGGGCTTTCCAAATCATCCATTGAGGCACAAGGTTGCACAGAATTGTATCGCAGATTTAAAGTCTGTATACCTGTGAGTGCTTTGAGAAATATTGTGGAAATTGATGCAACTCCATTACTTTGCAGGTCAAGGTGCTTTAAGGCAGAGAAAAAAAGCTGCCGAGGGTAATTCGACTGAGGATGGTTTCTAACATCCCAGATGATGCTTTGTAAACAGTTGTAGCTGAAATTTAAAGTTTCTAAAGATGACAAAAGGCTCAAGGTTTCAGTGGGGAAGGATGTGAAGTGGTTATAGCTCAGGTCGATGTAAGTCACAGGCATCAGCCTCCAGTTTGAGTGGAGGTTATTTTTCTTGACTATCCTCTCCCTCATTATCTCACTATAAAGATAGTTGGCCTCTGACACCATTGCAGCCTCTGAATTTAGGGCACCTACCAGGTTATTCTGTAAATACAGATACTTCAAACTGTTCTTCTTTGGGACAATTGGAAAATATAAGAGTTTGTTGTGACTCAAATCAAGAATTTCTAGTCTGTATAACAAGTTAACCTGTTCAGTAACAAAAAACTCAAGAGAATTTTTACTCAGGTTCAAGTATTTAACTTGACGCAGTTTAAAATCACAGATGTTTGCAAGGTTATTCTTGGCTAAATTGAGAATCTCTAAGTGGTCTAGTGGTTCAAATGTTCCTTTTTCTATCACTGATATCAGATTGTCATCAATAGTAATGGACCTCAAACCTTTACTCTCCTTGAACAAGTTGTGTGAAAGTCTGGTCAGAAAGTTTCCCGTCACTTTAAGTTGATCAAGAGACGGTTTGTTTTGAAGGTACAGCTCCACTGCATCATCACTCAACCCATTCATTGATATGTCCAAACTCCTCAATCTGCTGATGGATCGAAAGGCTTTAGTGTTACTGCCAAGGTTGTTGTTCAGCGCATTTCTGGACAAATTCAACTCTTCAAGTTGGGCCAGGTTTTCAAAAGCCCCGTCGGAGATGAGATCCAGCTGGTTAGAGCTCAGGTCCAGCTGCTCCAAGTATGGCAGTGCAAGTGTGTGCAACTGTCTGATGAAGTTATTGGACAGGTCCAGTCTTCTCAGCCTTACATCCAAATCCACTGGGACAGAATAGAGACTCTGGTTGTTCCAGGACCCCTCCTTGAAATGAAAGGAACATTAATCATAATCATAATCATAGACTGAACCATGGAAACCAAAGTCAAACAACCTTAACGGTTCTAAGATCTCAAGCACTGCAGAAAATGTGCAACATGAAGGACTTAAAAATTGCTATGGTATTACACTCTTTTGAAATGATTCACGGTAAGCATACCTTTGGCTCAAGATGTGTCAGTCCAGTTAAACAGAGGTCATGGCTGAGTGACCAGAATAGCATATGTCTGACCATCCTCCCTCTGCTGCTGCTCATAGTGCTGTACTCTGCTGCACGGGCTCATACACACACTCACACACCCTCTTATACCCATGCTTCATAAAAAAAGAGATAGGGTAAACAGCTGTGGACACTAGATAGGCATTAAGTATACTATATTTAGACATTAGGGCTTGGTCACTCATATCAAACACCTTCTGTTGAGAAATGAAAAAAGTTACATACTCTTAATTTGTATGAATAATTATTTATTTTTATTTATTTTTACAAAGATGGTATTTTTTCTGTGTTTGACATGCATGAATTCAAAATATATCATAAATGAAAACAAGTGTTTTTCTCTCTGAGGCATTTTTATTAACAGCAAATTTAATATGATATATTTTGGCACTACAGTGTTAAAATTTCACACCAACCAGGATACACCCCCAGTGTAGAGAGCTATAAATTTATACCTGTGTTTGTTCCTGACAAAGTCTTAGGAACACGGAAACCGTTTTAAAATAGATGAGAGGAACAAATAAACAGACAGCAGGGAGGTGGAGCTGGAGGGAAGCCCCCAGCAAGGTATAAAGAGATGTACTAAAATAGACTGATGAAAGGAGGTGGAATTATACATAAACAAAGCTAAAGGATAGGCCAGAGTAAAGGAAGGTGCTTATTTAAAAGGTTAAAGCTGAGGGATTTTTGAAGTTTTCCAAAGATGATGATGATGGACAGCTCAATTTAAAAGTCCATTGTATAAAAACAAGAACAGTTACGAGCATTTTTCCTAATACTGTCACTCTGGTCTTTATCAGCTTCCCCTCAAACGGCTCAGTGTCAGTTTCTAACATCCTGAAATGGACAGCTGCATAGTCATCATCCCTGTACTTTTTTTTTTCAATTTAGCTGTATGACACCAAAAAATGTTGATTCTGGGTCCATAGAGATGAGGGCTTGTGGCCTGTCAGGTATCACCAACTGAAGCTCATCACCCTGGTGCAGCTGCACTATGCCTGTGGGGGGAAATGCATACAGTAGCTTCAGTATATAAAAGCATTAAAGGAGAGATATTGAAGAAAAATCTCATAGGCTACTACTAAGCAGCTTCAACATTACATTTATATAGACTCTGAAGGCCAAGTTACACCTAACATCACATTGACAAAAGGCACACATACAGGCCTAAATCTCTTGTTAAAAGTCAGATGAGATGATCAATATAGCTTTCTCCTCTCATGGGTAAGGAGAGCACTCAGTCAGCTTGGCTAAATCTAGCTCAGTACATAGAGTAGAAACAGAAGGAAACTGTTAACATGATTTGTTCAATGGTGGCAAAATCCCTTTCCGTGTCATCTTAAAATTTGTCTGTTCAAGGAAAAACTAAATGATCATTCACATCAAATACTTTTCTTTAAAAACTTGTACAAGAATCAAAACATAAAACTTGATCCACTGCTTGGCAGACATTTGTTTTCTTTTTTAGCAAGAACCAGACACCTCAGAGCAATAATAATAGTCCACCTGACGAAGATAAAGTCTAACACAGCTTGTACAACCAAATATGTTTACCATGCACCTAAATTTATTTTTACAATATGAAGCTAGTGGGCTAATTCTATTGAAGGTTTGGGCGAGTTAGTGTAGTCTTTGTGCTGAAGTAAGATAACCAACTGCCAGCTGTAAATATTTCTTCTCACCAAACACATCAGTGATGCTAATCTTCTCTTTTTTTTTTCTTGATTTGTTCAATAAGGCAAATAAGCATGCCTTTCAAAATCATATAGCTATTTGTGGCCACACAGTAAGTGCCTCTCTGACCTGCTGTGTAGCATGTATTGGCAGGAGTATGATCTGGCATTTCTTGTATGCAACGCAATAGCTCTGTTGATGTTATTCCTCTTCTCGTTGAACTCCAACTTTGAATTATATGACCCATAACAGAACTTTGGCTTGTGAACAGAACCTGTGAATTAAGCAGAACATTAGTAGAATAGTTGGAACAAATCAGATGTAAATCAATTTAGTTATGCTTGAATTAAAGTGACACAATACTTGTCCAAACACCAAGTAATAACCATCCTCTTGGACAACAATTCTGTTTTCCCTCTGTGAAATTGCATTTCCTCGCTGCGCTGAAATGGTCCAAGGGATCTCTAATATATTTCCTGTGGGAGCGGCCAGATACACTTATTCAAAATAATGGCATACAGTGGATTACTAAAGCCAAAGACTTGAATTCAGTTTTACCTCTAATGCCTGGTTGTTTGTTCGTGTTAGCTGTTAAATACATGAATGATGCTGGAGCTGGCAAGAGGGGAAATAAACATAATACTTTAATTTTATAAACTCTGCATACACTGTTTATGTGTTCACTAACAGATTAGAGTGTAACTAATGGACACATTTTCAGTTCTCAGCTCTGACCCACCTCTGCAGCTGCTCTGTTCCCGTTTTACTCTCCTAGAAGAGATCTTCAGAGAACTCTGAGCACTTTGCAAAGCACTTGCCTTCAAGTCCTTAGAGAAAACAAAGCATTAGGAGAAAATGTATTATTGCAGCCTTATCTGAATACTCACTAATGGCATAAATCTCAGTAGTACAATGTCCAAGATGACTCCATCCTGCATAATCAGTGACATACCTCCCTCGTTTCAGATATCTTGGCTGTTTTCCCATTAACTCTCTCAGAACATGGCTGATTTAATTGTTGAATTATGTCCCTTTGGAGTTTGCGAAAATTATTTTTTAAAACACTGGCTCTGTGCAGCAGGAAAAGACTGAGACAAAACATCAACGCTGTGAGTGATAACACAGCAGTGCGAAGCATTATGAGAGCAGCAAACAGACTGGATGTCCTCAGCTTACTCAAACGGTTGAGGTCACACATCAGTTAACCCCGGAAACCTAAAATGTTCAGTTTCAAATTTAGTTTCTAAATGAGGAACTATCTCCTCTCTGCCTCTAAAGATGGAACTCATTTAGATTGTATGAAGGCTACAGATGAAATTTATTGTATTGTGAAACTTGCAGTCAAAGTTAAAGCCACATTTTAATAAAGACAAAAGGCCTCACTCACAGAACATCGTTCGTACTTGTCTGTACTTGTGCCAGCAGACTCCAATGTGAAAGACGTTTTAACCTTTTAAATCAATACCACTCACTGCTCCACCACAAAAGACAGACAAATGCCTTTAGACAGAAAATGAAACATTTTAATCCATCAATCAACTCCATTTACAAAAGTATATCCCATTTTATATACAATATGTACAGACGTATAAACAACTATCATTTTTCCACATGGATTCATTCACACGGTAACTAAACAAAAGCACTGTAAAAAACATATCACTGATATTCTGCAGGGATGCTGTAGTGCAAATGTGTGCAAAATATATGGTGCTGTTGCTCTGTGAATATCTTATAACTCCAGTTTTAATGCTTTTTTCAGCTTGGTGTGGATAACTTTATACTTGCTTTGAACATTTTAATGCTCTTTTTATCACCCCGGGGCATCTGGAGCTTTAAACCCCCTATTAAACCACTTACTTATAACTGCTGATGGAGTAAAAAAGGTTAAAAGGCCAAGTTTACAAATCGCATCTTCATTATTTTAAATAGTTTGTGATTTTGGAGATACAAGATTATCATTCAACAGCACTTCAAACATGTAAATATTAAGTATATGTCAGCACAGTGTCCTTCCTTGTTATAGAGAGTGATGTCGTCTGTTGGCACAAATGGTGACTATAAATAGTCTTTTGTTTGAAGAGGACGTCTAAGGGAAAGCGTACCAGTTTATGTGGTCCTTTTAATACAGAACTGTGAACAAATTTCAGCCGGGAGCTCCTCAGGCACAAGTTTCCTTTCAGCTCTTTTAACAGGGGCAAGACTTCGGCTGGAGAGTCGCTCCTGATTTTGAACACAGAGAGCAAATTCTCCCTTCTTTCGAGTGCTGCTGTGGTGTGTAGTTATCAGTTCTGTCCAGCAGATGGAGCCTCTCCAAGCCTGACACTTCCCAGGAAAGTGGTGTGGTTGGTCATGCTGATGAGCGTGTCCTCATACACTATGCGTATGGAGATCCTCTGGCCGGCGCGGAGCAGGCTCACACCAGCCGTGTAGCAGGTGTTGAACTTACGCTGTCCTGTCTCGATGCTGCAGGTGCAGCGCAGGAATGGGTTGGAGTCCACCATCACCTCATAACTGGCTATGTCAGTGAAGTTGAGGTAGTACACCTGGTGTAAAGGGAAGACAGAGAAATCCACAGAAGACTGAGAGGGGTGGTCGAAACAAGTCGACATGACATTTCAGAGCTTGTTTAAAGCTGAAACAGCTGGAATATCAGAGTAGCCAACAAGGGCTTGAGTTATAGACCATCATATTTTACCACAGGCAGGGGAATAAATTCTCGATGGAGAACTCAAATATGTGTGGATCAAAAAGCAAGCACGTTTTAAATCTTAACAATAAAATGTCAGTTCTGTTGACTCAGAATCATAAATTATAAGAGTTACGTCAAGGACCGTACTCACTTCTACCTGACTATATATGAAGTAGACACCGTCCAGCAGCACCTCTAGCTCTCCGGAGCGAGAGTGCATTTTAAACACGCGGTGATGGATGGACACCATCTTCCAGTTCCTAAGGATGCCTTCAGAGAGATCTAAACATGTCACAACAAACAAACAAGAGGCAACGAGTCATCATAAACAGAAATCAGCAGTTTTAAACTGAAACCAGAGCTAGCGCTGGCAGAAAAAATAAACCAGCTGACGGTGCTTACGCTCCTTTTCGGTGACAAAGTGGGATAATAACCTGCATGTGCCAGAATGGAAGGCTTCTCATCCTGAGCTGCCTTAACACAGGTCTGACTTTTAATTCAAGCCTGTAACTGTATACAAATCCTGTCATAGCTCTGGGATTATCAGGGTTACTTTAGTCTTATAGTAGATATTATATAAGTCGCAATATTAAGACCATAAACTCTTAGTCTAGCTGCAGCAAGTAAAGACAATTCTTTTCATGATTGTCAAAACCTGGCATGTTTATTTTATTCTGACGTGAGTCTGTGGTTTAGCAAGCATGTGTTTATTAGAACAGTTGCAGACACAGATCTCTGACGAAGGACACTGACAGGGATTAAGCCTGTTTATTGTTCTGTGTCAAACACAGGGGTGTAACTACAACCGAGAACAGACAGAAGACCCACCTTCTCTCACTTGGATTGTCGTCTCCTGCCCCTGCAAATGAACCACTGCAGGCTGAAAAACACAAAAGATCTCTGGTGACTGATCTGGATGCGCAGTCAAACAAGAGCAACAGCTGTTTCGTCAGGAGGTTTTGCGTTAGGGATAAATTTAATTTTAATAGCTGACATACTCTACCTGGAATTCCTTTGTTTTTGTCCTATCGAGAACCCCTGAAACAATAAAAGAGGGGAGGAGAGATACAAGATAAAGTTCTGGCCTTCAACACAGCTGAGAAGAAGAGATGATGATTAAAACAAAACAAACAGTGAAATAGTTTAAAGATGGATCACTGCTATCCCACAGTATGTTTGACAGCCTGCACTAGAGACTTGAACTAAGAGGCAATGAGTTCACCAGTGTGACAACCTGAGCCCCCTTCTAGTGTGGGAACTCTTCTACGAGCAGGAAAGCGCTGTAATCTAAGAACAAATCTCTCAACTCCTGGGTGTTTTCAAGCTCTCTGGCTCAACTCTTGGCTATCTGAGCACGGATCGTGTCATTTCTGTTTTATACCTGATGGGCCTTGACTGCCCGGGGGTCCCTGTGGCCCAGGGGGTCCAGGAGGTCCTGCAGGCCCTACAGCATTGCTCCCAGGAATGCCGGGGATTCCAGGGATGCCCGGTGGCCCCTGTGGGCCCGGAGGACCAGGGGGACCAGGAGGCCCCGGCACTGACCTCTTTTTCCCTGTGAAGACAGAAACCAGAATGACTGAGTTCGTTATTTTTGTCTGGAAAGTGTGTTTTACTCATGAAATCAGAAATCAAAAATTTTGTTCTTGGGGCTCTACAGCCTGTGCTGCTTTGGTAAAGGCTGTAAATTCTGATCTGAACACAGCAAAAGGAGGAGAAATGACTTGAGAGGACAGAGTCAGATATGGAAAACTTGTCATTTCCTCCAAGCCGACTTAGTCATTAAATCTGGACTCAAGGTTTTCATCCTGAAAACAGGCAGCAGTTACTCTAATTAATGACCAATGTTACTGAAATGTTGGCGTTGTCATGTATTACCTTTTTTCTTATCTTTCCTTTTATCTCTCCCGGTTGATTCTGTAAGAAAGCGAAAGCAATGGGATCAGTCTCGAAATGATCTCTTGAACAATTATCATCTCCGATAACATCTCAAATATCCCGCTCATTCTGCGCAGGTATCAAAAAGAGGCTGAAATAACAGATTCAGATGTGCCGCTCTGAACACTCGAGTTGAGGTATGTCAGTCTGTGGTATCTTCTAGTGTAGTAATTTGTAAGTGTGGTTTCACCTCCTCTGTATGAACAAGTGCCTTAAGCATTCACAGGCAGTGGAACTGGAGAAGATCATTAGAGAGATACTTTATCCTGCCAAAATCCTTTTCTTTGAATTAAGCCCAGATGGAGAATGTAGATGAAAGTGTGTCTACATGTGGGCGTGTGCATGTGTTTGTGTGTGCGACTCCCCTTCACAACATGTGTGTGAGCGTGCGCGTGCGTGGATATTGGTGGGGCATCTGTGTCAGCGCTTGAAAGACAAAATGCACTTAGTGTGCATCTGCGTGTGTGTGTGTGTGTGTGAGTGTGAGTGTGTGTGCGCGCTCTGTGTGCAGCTGAAGAATCCTTTTCAAAAAGCCGTCTCGCTGCTCTTGTGTTTACCATGTCATTACAACTACAAAGGCCATTTAACCTTAAAACCTCACAGTTTGAGTCCCCTTCAAACATATGGCCAGTGTTTCTCCTCTGGCTAAATGACTGGATGCATCCGCATAGATTTCTCTTAACGAGCAGCCCTATCTGGAATCTGGTGCCCGTTAGGAGTGCCCTGAACGTGCGCACACACACACACACACACACACACACACACACACACACACACACACACACACACACACACACACACACACACACACACACACACACACACACACACACACACACACACACACACACACGTGCAAACAAGGTACACACACATACACAAACACACACATCTAAGGCTGAGATTACAAAAGCCTTTGTCTGTGCGCTGAGAGCCGAGGAGAGACCTGGGAATGATTAGTGTTTAGAGGCTCGGGACTTTACTGATTTATGTAGAAAGTCTCAAAGGTGAGTTTTTTCTCCTAATTTAAACACAATCACTAAACTTCCCCTAAAGTATTCAGTGTCACGCCACAGACATCGGAATGCTTTGTGATCATGCTGCACTTGTTGCACTCAGACATGAAACTTCAAAGGCCTCCCTTTTTTTTATTTGCATAGCTTTCATTCTAAACACAAACTACAAAAGCAAATTCAAACCGATCAGCCTCGTGGCCTTCTGAGAGCCCATTGATTACAATAAATCAATTTGTTTGGGATTGATGAAGCCCTGAAAATCCCAAATGCCTAATCCCCTAAAATGACCGCATGTTCTGCAAAGTGATTTTTATTTTGAGATGTTTCAGCGCAACGCAAAAACACAGCTGGAGTCCGAAGTTGAACCGCGCAGTCGATGGATGAAAAAGACATTTCGGGGACTTCATATTATTTCGAGACGGGGGAAATCAGCGAAGGGCTTTCGGTGTCTGTTTCAAATTGGTGAAACCCTCCCAAACTCCTCATTGTCCTTGTTTGCTATCCAAGTAATAATCAATCCCATTCTGTTTAATCTCGCGCTCTATAAACTAGGCAACATTGTGCGGTGGTGTTGCTCTGTTAAGTAGGCACAAAGCAGTAAAAAATCGATTTCCTTCAAAAGTGAGAAACCGTTAACAAACTATTTTCAAATTTAAAGAGTTGTTAGCCCACCGAAAGCCTGTTATTTACTCAGTACTGAATCCCCTCCAAACAAGCAGAGTTATGGAAAACAGGGCCGAGCAGTCTGGCTGGTGGGTGCCAAGTATTTCCAGAAAATAGACTAATGCAGGTGCACCAGAGAGCAAATATTTGTGCAGGGTTTTTGTCATCAGTTGTGCTGAAATGGGACTGTGGGCATAAAAACAGAGAGGGGAGACACAGCAGTAGAAAGTGATCATAAATTCGAAAATAAAAAGGACTTGCCTGTTTCTGGCTGCTTGCCGGGACTCCTTTTCGCTCGCTGAGTTATGCCCCTGTGGTCCTCTGTGGCGTGGAAGTCGCTATTTCTGTGCAGTAACTTCTCCTGGAGAAAAACAAAAGACAGCGTTAATGAGACAGGGGAATTTACAAAGTAGAATATTCATGAGCTTTCTACACGGGCCAGGACTCTCTCATATTAATCCTGCAAGGCCAAAAAAAGGGAAAGAGTGATTCAAGGTTTTGAGAGCGAAACCAACGGCCTACAAGTGGCCTTTCTATTCTTGGGGTATAATGTTTGCACAGACACAACTTGGGGCATTTGAAAAGATGTGAGACACTGTCAGGAAGCACATTCATTTGTGGCCAAGTCATTGTCTGTCCCATTGGGGCTGTAACCCATCCGGTAACCAGAGTCACTTTTGTCTGTGTTTGTGCCGTTTGAGACAGTCACCTGGACACGACTGCTCTAAAATTCACCTTTTCACACAAAAGAAGGGCATGGATTGCGGTTAATGTGAGAGCAATATTATCCATTCATCGGCACCTGGTCCTGGCCCTATTGAGAGGTAGCATGAATAAGCCAAAGGATCTGATGGAGCTGCTCTGAGCTCATCCCCAAAAAAAGCAGGGAAAGCTATGCTACAGCGGCAGGGTGTTCCCATGGGCGAGTGAGTGCCGGGACAAACCGCATGCCTGTGTTCTTGTGTGACTGGTTCTGGTCATCCCAAATTCACGTGAACTCTGTAGGACGCGCTGAACTGACTGTAACATGTCGGAGACACGACTGGCTCTGACATCCCGGAAAAAAAACATTTCGTGCTAAGGATTTAGAAATTTATAAACGCGGATTGTTCAAAGTCGCCTTCGGTTTGGACAGCCAGTTTGTGATCACATCTTTGGAGGACTCCCAGAGTCCCGATAGACAAAAGGGGACTCAGCGATCGAAACACAACAAGACCACCCAAAGGCTTTCTTTGCATTGAGTAGATCAAGTAGATATACGAGCTCATTTTTGGTCACACTTTGGAGTGTCAGTATAAATAATGATAGGAGGAGAAGATAAAGGCGCTCAATAGCTGAGGACAGATCAGACAACTTGTATTTGTGCTGGACATCTGCTTGGAGTTTGGATAACCGACATCTCTAAAGCAGTGACACGTGCAGCACCTTCGCATGGATTAGAGGATAATAAATAAAGATGTATCACTTCTTTTTACTGCCGAGTACGAATCAGACAAGCTTACTGACAGACACTTTGACCTCTCGGGGGCCATTCCCAGTTGGGTACGAGATGACACTCTCCCCGTTTCCATCTGTGACGCTCAAGTAAGCATAGTTGTTAAACCCCAACGGCAAGAAACCTCCTTCTCCTGAAAGCAGCGTGAACTCCCAGTGCCTCTTTGTGTGGTTTCTGCGAGCAGAGCCACTGAAAGACCATAAGAAGACAGACAAGAAATGTTATGTTTTGAGTTTTCTTCCATACCTCGTCTCAGATGTGGGAACCCCCCCCTGTGGTGAGGGATGAGCTGTATCATGTCAAACACCCCCCGCTGGCTGTGTTGGGCGAGCTCAAAGCAGTTAAAGTCTACATCCCTGTCCAGCTGCCAGCCATGTCTGACCTTATAAGCACGGGAATTCCAGCCCGATGGAGGAGTGTGTGTGTGTTAGAGTGGTTTATCGACACACACAGACCTCCAGATGTTCCCGCGAGCAGCGACGTTTGCTGTTCATTTGGTGCGCAGGTGTCTCCACATCTCCTCTCCAGCTGTTGGCATATAGCGAGCTTTTACTTCTCAAAGGATTCTGGGTGTATGTTCAGGCATATGGCATTACACTTTCGTCTGTTCTGACAGCCAAACATGATTCAACAGCCAATTTTTGGCCCGAGATTAAGCTCCAGTAGAACGACAAAAAACAAACAAGCAATCCGCTAGGCTACTAGCGAACCCGTGCTTTAGATGGAGGCAACAAAGTAGTTTTTCAAAAGAGTTATTATTCCCTTATACGACTACGAGAAACGGTTTGGCGCTCTCGTTTGCTTCATTTCACTTCATTACGACGTTTACAGCCTTCAAAGGCACGCAGAGTTACAGTAAATCAGGATGACAACGTGTTGGTATGTATGCCAAGTGCCAACTATTGAGTAAACCGTTCTTTTTTCAGCACGAGGGAAAAAATGCTATTAATTAGAGGGCTTTCAAATCTTCAAAGCATTGGGGGGTGCTTTAGCACGGAGAGGACGCGATTCCCTGTTGCTCTGTGAGGATATGACTAAAATTCAGTCACCGCAGGGATGTGTAATTTTGTGATCACAAGACTTCTTTTCGCCCTATTAACACTTGGTATTACAACAGTTTGTAGTTTTACCCTTTAGTGCGTATAAAACCCGCCCTCCCTGACATTTAGGATGTTTGTGAGGACAACATGCCTCGGCTCCAGTGTTTCCATCCCGAGCTCACATTCTTGTGGCGGTAACTCCTCGAAGTCTTAGGCCAGCAGTGACAATTAGTCACTAAATTGCGGTCGAGAATGTGAGGTTACAAAGTTGAGGAGGTGAAACTCTGGGCTTGTGGCTGCGAGCGCCAGATGTAGACCGGGTGCCCATCACTGCAGTACAGGCGTTACTCAGGCAAAGTGCTGAGGACACAAGGTTCATAAAACTTCTGTGATCCAAACTCCTGGACCGAAGGAAAACAGAGTGTTTTCTTCTTTAATATCACACAAAAAAAAAGGAGTATCCTCGCCCCTGCCAATATCAGGCAGAGCTCTCGAGAAGACCCATGTGTTTTCAACCATAACTCGGGTAATTTAATAACAGCATCCATAGATTGTCATCTGAAAAAGCTGTGGAGCTCAACCTAAGGGAAATGTTGCCTGTCAGCAGCCAATCACATGTCAGATTATTGCAACACTTGCTGGCAGAGTGACTCCTAGCTGAATGCCTTGAGAATTTATTATTTTGGTGATGTTTGTGACTCTGGACTTAATCTTTACTGGGCGTCTACACCACCCGTCTGTCAAGACTGTTCAGTTTTGCATGGAAAAATTTGCAGTCTCCTATGTCTGAAGTTTTGACCTCCTCTCTTCTGAACTTTATAACACTTCTGTCCATACTGATTAGTTCCTGACACCCGCTCTATCTATGCACAAGATACTGCCGTTTTAACTAATAAAGCACTGGTCACAATTAAAGCAGAAGTTGGTGACAGCCCACCCTGGCGCCCCAGAGCTTCAACGCTGCTAAGGACTTTGGGTCCCATCAAACTGACTTTTTTAATAGCCGTTAACTAGACTCCAGATGTTTCAGCATCTGTTCTCTGTGAGACTTTGAAGGCACACATCAGAGGAGAAAATTATTTCATATAATGGTTATAAGAAAAATGTTAGGCAAGATTCAAAAGCAATCCCAGCTAACACAATTAAGTGTTCCATGGGTGGATTTTTGTTTTGTCTCGCTCTCTGAGGTCAGGTGAAAGAGGGTCAGGCTGAGTGCCAGTGACACTTGCTCTTTTTGTACTCACGCTCGGAGTCTGTATCACACTCTTGTTTCAGACCCAGGACTAACACACACGTACACGCATGTACACGCACACACCTGGTAGGGGCTTTTTACGGTTGGAAACTCTGCAGATCTGCTGGACAGCTGGGGTTTACTGCCTTGCTCAAGGGCATACAGACTGCGAGTGTGGAAGGAGAGAATATTTGTTCACGTCCCAGGCACGGACTTTTAATGACCACATCATCTGCTCTCATTAAGAAGTAACTGAGAAGGTGTGAGATGTTAAGTGGTACGTAAGTGCATCTCCGCAAACAAAGGTCTGACCAGGATGTTTCCATTTGCCCAGATTGCTCTCATGTTTCATTTTCCCTCTGAAGTTTTAGATCTTAGACAACGAATATTGTTTTGATTTCTGTAATTACATCTGAGAAAACAGAGGAGACATCCTGACAGATAGTGGTGCTTTGAAAACCGACTTGAAACTTGGAATATTACAGCCCACAAGCCAAGATCCTGATTTTCCTCAGTTCAGGGGTGTACCTTCAAAATCTGCCAAATTCCAGCAAAAAACATGGAGTTTGGCCTTAGTACTGTCGGCTTATTTCAGTTCTCACAGCAGCAAGAGAATGCGAAGTAAATGACAAGTGGTCGTGGGTGAAAGAAAAAAATCTAATGTAATAAATGCAGAGGGAGTTTGGGAATACTTACAGGCTGGTGTTTTTTATTCCCTTCAAACTTAAAAACAAAATAAAACTTGAAAGAACGGTTGTTGTCATTTTCGGTGGAGTACGACCTTTTTCCTGTTCAGTACTATGCTCTCATCTGAGCAGCATCTCTCTTCTCTGTCAGTTTCACACAAGAAACCACCAACAAAGTGTCTAAATTTCCACTCGGCACGCTGTTTAGCACGGCTGATTTATACTCAACACTGACCGGTTTAGTTTAAAACTTTCTGACATGCTCTCAAATGAGTGTGCAAAGTTGTTGTGACACGATAGGAAGCCACAACAAGTGTCTTCTCCGGAACACATTTTGAGCCGAGGAAACACTCTGATAGTCTGCATGTGTATCAGTGTGCATGTTTGTTCCTTTATGTGATCTCTTTTAGCCGTGCTTGTTGTCTGGGATGACTGTTCATGTCCTGTTGCACTTGTCTGTATACCTGCCCGTCACATCTAATTTCACTGATGCTGCTGAAGTTCCTTTGATGCGGACGTGTGTTAAAAAATCCAATAAACATTTTTTTGCTGTACAAAAAAAGACCCTTCAAAGGAAACTCTTGAAAAGCTAACAAGTGCGGCCGCTGCGTCCAAATGCCACATGCTCCTGTTTCTCCAACTATGTAAACTGTGGGATGTGTAATCAGAGTTGTTTAATGCAGACATCTGGCACGGACAGCATCACAGCGCTGTTAAATATTTACAGCTGGGCCGCAGTCTTTCACCTCATGAAGCGTCACCATCTGGGTTGAATACCAAACCCATCTCACTCAGTTTTAACCAGGGAAACCAAACTAAAATAAGCTTTGCGAAGCACTAAATGAATAGGCTGAGCTTTCCACTTGTAAAAAGGAAAATGTTGCGAACACCAAAAGCAGCATCTGAACTCGATAATGTTTCCTACAAAGACATAATGCCTGCATCCTGTACACACTCCTCCGGGTGGTTATCGTGTTTGGAGGTTCTGGACAACTTCAGGTCCAGCCAGAGCCCCACACAGAGGATCATTTTCTCTTAAAGGTTACACAACTGGTGACACATGAGTCAATTGAGCAAGCAAAGTTGAGACCTACACTCAGTCCCTTTGTACTGATGAGATTAGGGAGTATGTGGAGGTGGTGGTGGTTAGGAAGAGGAGAGGGGGGGGGGGGTCTGCTGTTGCCAAAGCCACAGACAACACACTGAACATTCAATCAGGCCGCTGCCAGAAAAGAAAACACATGTGAGACGAGGCTGGCTCAGCTCCAAGTACCAACTGCCCCATCTAAGTCCTGATGAATTTACATCAGCCCCTGGGCTTTGCACCTGCTGGTGATCCAGTTAATTTTCCGTCCACCTGCTGCAGCACACTGACTGACCCGTCTGAGGGTATCCAGCTGGGCAGGCTGCCTAAGCTTTGAGCATCAACCTCTGTCTGGTTAGAAAGAAACGAAACAAATTGAGTTAACTGAGTTTCAATGACAGGAAAATAAAAGCTACTCCTTAAATATGTGATTATCTAAGATAGATTAATTCCCTGTGTGATGATGAGGGTGTCATTTTTGGGACATATCTCACCTGACTTCCCGGGTATTATACCTGAAAACGACACTTTGGCCAGCTGACAGACTCGAAGAAGTTTATACCTAGGTGCATCTTTGTCCAAAAGGCTGACTCACGCACACGGGAGCCATACTTCAAAAACACATCTGTCTGGAAACTGAGCAGGGCAAAACTTCGTGACAAGGCTACTGTAAAATAAGTTGCCCTGAAACATGCTATAACAGAGCTCTGACATAAAACCTGACACCGTGATACGGGAAACAGGAGGACGGACGGAGGTGAACAAACACGAACAGCCTCCGTGTGAGGAATGAAAACAATGCTGTCTTGAATTAGCAGCCGTGGCTTGTCGTTTTTAACTCTTTTCTTTAATTGTTTTTAGGTGTTTTTCTTTTTACCTCATGACCGTCTCCTCCGCGGCTGCTCCCGGGGTCCGGTCGCGGGTGGCCGGGCGAGAGCACCGCTGCCGGGTCAGCCAGGTCACTCCCCGCTAGTGTCAACATGGAGTCCCGCTTCTGGTGGATAATTTCCCTTTTGACTTCGGAGCGGAGGTCCAAATAGCAGACGAGGGTGACAGCGTGCAGACACAGCGACAGCAGGAATAATCCCAGAAAGACAACACTACTACTGCCGCTGCTGCTGCTGCTGCGGCTCCTGCACTTCTTGTTGCACGTGCAGGGAGCTGCTCTGGGCATCACTTTGTCCGGGAAATCCTCCGCGGATGAACCATCGCATGCCATTATTGGACTAAGCACGAGGGTAGTGCTTCTTTATCTCGGCATAATCTCGCTCGTTTGTCTCGCGCGGGCCGCGACTATTCATCAACGTGGAAACTCATTAGGTACAGCAGCAGCAGGTCGGCGCAAACTTCTTCGAGTATCTGTAGTAACAATGGAGACCCGCCCATCTCTACTGTGATTGGCTGAAGACAGTTGGGAACCCAGACGATCCGGGTTTGAGGTTGGGGGCTGGATGAGCCAGGTGTAGGAGTTGAGCGACACCTAACGGACTAAAGGAGCAGCTGCTGCGCTTGGGAGCTGATACTGAGGCTCTGGAGTTGGAGGAATGCTATGGAAGTAAATCTGTGCCATCTGAATTTGAATTTAGAGCTCAATGTTTTTTTGCATCAAAATCAGACTGAATTTCAAAACCAGCGAATTTCAAGCACGTTGTTTTTTATTTCTCACACTTACGTTTTTTCACAATGATGAAATAAATTTAGTGTAAAAAATATTGATCTCTCAAAATATTTGTGTGGTAAAAATTCGACCTAAAAAACTGTGTAAAAAAAAAACAAAACAAAATTCTGTGTCAAAAAATTTAGTGAAGATCAGACCGACTCAACATCTGGGTGATCGAGAAGAAGCAATCAATTCCTCAATCTGCCAATGGGGTTCGGTGCCACATGACCAATCTAACATTAATTGATTGGCTGGATGATGGATAAGTGAGCCAGGAATCGATTGCTCTCCCTGGTTACCCTGATGTTGAGTAGGTCTGTTTTACACTTAATTTTTTGACACAGAATTTTTTGACATTGAATTTTTTTTAAAACATTTTTTTTAAGCTGAATTTTTACTAAACAAATCTTTTGAGAGACTGATTTTTTACACTGAATTTATTTCATCATTTTGAAAAAATAAGTGTCAGGAATAAAAAATGCATGCTCCAAATTCCATAGTTTCAAGGTTCAAAGTCTGATTTTGATACAAAAAATAGCTTTAGAAATTCAAATTGATGTTTGTTGGATACCGTAATTGTATCTCATTTTGAGACACATTTTATGCTGACTTCTTTATTTCCTGTACATGTGTTAATGAGAAAAGTTTATCACTGCTGTTATTTATTTATTTATTTATTTATTTTTTTGTTTATGCATGTGTTTGCTACGGTGGCTGAGAACCGCCACTGCTGCAAATAAAAAAAGGATGCTAAAAAAAAGGAGTCACAACAGAAGTTACTTATGCGAAAAAAAAAGAAACAGAAGCCCGCTGCAAATAAAAAAAGAAACAGTGCAGATAAAAAAAAGCCACAATGGAAGGTAACAACGCAAAAAAATAAAAAGTGGCGATGGAAAAAAAAAAGTTATTTGCTGCAAAAATAAAAGGATACAAATTGCTGCTGGGGACCAATAATAATGTTGCATAGTTTTTTCTTACGATCTAGGCACAAAGGACGACGGCGAGAAGACAAACAAAGAGGTAAGTGGAAAGGTTATTGTTTAATTTCGCTTCGTGTTCTTTTCAATGTGTCATTTGGTTAGGCCATGTTGTGCCTGAGTCGATATGCAGGCTTCGGTTTCTTTCTTTTTTGCATCTGTAACTTCCGTTGTGGTTTCTTTTGTTTGCATTTTTTTATTTGCAGCAGTGGCGGTTCTCGGCCACCATAGTTTTCAGCTGTGGACATGTCATTTTTCACTGGCATACTTTGTTTGGCACTTTGTTTTGTTATGTGGGTGGCACAGAACTGATTCAAAACCCTGGTAAATATTGCCCAGTGTTGTTATTGAAAAAGAACGAGAGGTTGATGATTGCATCTATTTCATCAAAGAGTGGAAAAGTATTGCAAATTATATTCTTGAGCAGACATTATACAATTATATTCAATTACATCTGGACCCTATCAGGTTTGCACAGTATGATAGCAGGCCTGGACCAGAGTCAGAGTCATTGCGAGGTCAGCTGCACTCTGTGTACAACACCATCAAAGACTCTAAACACGCGTCAGTCAGCCGGACACAGAAAAAAAATTGACATTTATGTTTCCAAGAAGCCAGCTGAGGACAATGCTTTTGCAAGATTGAATGTGGCACTGCGGTTTCCACTTTCTCGACATCCAAAGCAGACCATACTTTTGTTCCCTTCAGATGTCGACACTTTGATCTCTGAGGCAGGGAACAGGAGGTAGTCTGAGCTCAGGGCGTCCTTGAGATGATGAAACCAGTGCTCTGAGCAGGCCTGAAACTTTAGGGAACGTGATGGATCACCAGCTTAGATTAGTTTTCAGGCAAGTGCCACAAAACATCTGTCTTTATTTCTGTGGGACAAAGTTTGACATTTGAGCGCACTTGACCTACAGAGAGGTGCACTCCCTCATAATAAGAGCTCACCTCGACAGACACTGAGCAATTGCCAGGGTTCGCTTTGTATTGTAGAAGAAAGTAATGGAGAGGAATGACTCTTGGAGATCAGAATATGGGCATTTCATCACTGTGTAATGTTTTCGGCACAAAAGTTGAAGCCAGAATTCATTACAATATTTCTCATTTTCTCATTTTGCTCTTACTGCCTCTCTATCACAGCTCATTTCTCCTCACTGCAATCTGTTTCATTCCCTTCACTCATCTGCAGGAAAAAAGTGATTCTAGGCAGCTGCCACTGAAGGGCAGCATTGCCAAGCCATAAATCAATAAGCGTGCATGCCAGTGTCCTGATGAACTTGAACTTCAAATATAAAACAGCTCCATATTGGAGAAAATTGAACCTTAAATTTCATCTTATGCTTATATTTTGAGTGTGTATTTGTCATATAATTTCTCCATGGACCTTCCCTCACATATTTAGGATCCACTTTCTTTCATTCTCATTCATTTCTTCATTGTTGGAGTGTGTGATTGTGAAATCAAAGAGGGAAAGACATTCAAAGTAACCCTCACAGGGCCTGTGACTGAGGGCTCAGCCTAAGCCCGTTTGCTACGCTTTTCATGAGCGCAGCAGCACAATGACTTTGAGAAGGAGATAATTCAAAACTGGGATAGTTAGGCACATGCATCTCTTACAATTTCAAGCAATTTTTAAAAAAACATATTTAAAGGTGGTTTATAGAAAAAGCTGCCTTGAGTTATTTTTCAATAAATTAGATTTTCAATAACTTACATGTTTTGTTTTTGAAGGAAAAGGGGGTCAAGCAGCCTCAAGGTTGAGGTCAACGCAACTCAAGTCACTTCAGACACGCCTGTGATGATTAAAAACCATGTTAGCAATGATTGTTTTTTTGGCATCAAAAAGAGGAGAAATAATTTGTATAACATCCCTGGGGCATCAGTGCAGCATACATAAATGGTGTGCCACTCTATCCTCTCTGAGCTTATAACAAGATTTAGAGGCTTTCCCTGCCAGATGATGGAGTTTTGCACAGGCACTCTTATATTTCACCACAGAGAGCTGAGCAGTGGGCCGAGGCTCATGACTTCAACGAGCTGTTGGAGGATGATGGCTGAAGAGGTGCTATCTGTACGTTTCTCCTCCCCATTGATAAAGGAGCACAAATTAAGATTGACTTTGAATGGCCATTATGAGGAATCACATATGAGCAGGAGTGATTCATCGCTAATAGAATAATAGCATTACACATTACGGTAAATTGTTTCAGACCTCTGCAGCACATTACTTTCTCAGGAGTCATTGTTTCTGCACATTGAATTGCGGAGGTGTAACCTTGGCTAATTGATATGCTGTGGCATTTGATTTCCTACCTATAAATCTCCTGTAAATTGGACCACATCTCCCATTTCCCTGAACAATGATTAATTCACTCTCATTGTGGGTGTCTGTCTTAAGAGTCCTTATCAGGATCAGGGAGCTCTCCCTCCCTCTCTCTGCTTCTTCTCCCTACACTGAGCTCCTTTTTCTTACCCTCCATTGCTGTTTATGCTTCCATCTGTTTGCTGACTGTTATGTGGAAGTCTGTGGCTAAACTTAATTGATTTTCTTATTCCACACATAATCGGTGCCGTTAAGCGGCCTTTTTAGCATGTGTAGGCTTTTACGTGCTTTTTCAAGGCGAACAAAGTAAACAATACAATCTCAGACCTGCTTTGTTAACTGCTTTTGCTTTAATTGTATTTCCAGGGCGTTGCTTTTACTGCAAAGGGGCAGAGCAGACAGAAAAAGAACATATGGGATGTGATAGAGAGAAGGATATGAAATGAAAAATCTGGTTTGACTGAACAAACTGTGCTATACACCAAAACAAAGAAGCCACTCAATGAAAGTAGAAATAACAATACTGTCATCTAAGATAAATCAATCATGTTTTCAGTGAAATCCTCTGAAGTTACTATTATAGTCTAACAAAGTGTAAAAATATTAACTCTGTTTGTGGCAAATAAAACAGTATAGCTCATTGTCATTATATCCGGCTTAAATCACAGTTTGGGAGTTTGAATCATTCTCAAAATGTGCAAATAAAATAAAAAGTAACAGACAGACAAGACAAGTTTGTTGAGTACTTTAAGTCAATATTTCAGAGGAAACTCATCCCATTAGACGGTCTTCCTAATTTCATGCTTTATTGATAAGACACCTCGAGAAGGTGTGAAATAAGGAAAAAGAAAAGAGTAAAATACAGAGAACAGTTTGTAAAGAGAAAATGTCAGGAGGCTGAGCCAGGGGAGAAGCTTGTTTTGGCTGGATCTAACCCCTGCTGGGTGAGGCTCCACCTTCCCCTGCTCCCCATGTAGTACATGAAGGTAGAGGGGAAACAACAGAGGGAACAGGAAGAAAAGTCTGATATGATAAGGAAGACGTTAAGATCAACACCTCCAAGCCAGGCTGTATGAGGACCTGCACTAGAAAGAGTCCTAGTAAATATAAATACAATGCTGATTTTTATTTAAGCGAAAGTGTCTTATTTGCGAACTGCAAAACTGCAAAACTGAAAACTTAGCGAGTATTTTTGTCTTACTACTGTATAAAATGTCTTATCTGACTCACACAAGCCATATTCCTTCGACAAATTCAATCAAGACAGACATTTTTCTTATTTCAAGAAACTTGACTCTCATTTCAAGAAAATAGACAAGTGCTTTTTTGTATTCATTACAAGCAATCCAGGTCTTTATGCAATGAATGCAGTTAACCAAAGCTTTTATCACTAAAAAATAGAAATAAGCTGCTTGCCCCAGCTAGAGATGACAATGAGGAGAGTCTGGAGACTGAACAGAAAAGAGAAAAGAGCAATTCTTGGCCTTAAAACCACAACATTAGCTAGGAGATGTCAAAGCAATAAGAGAAACTGCATTAGTATGTGGCTATTTCCTGGCAATTCTGTTCCTAATGTTGTCACTTCAGGTTATACAAAGTCATTAATCCCACTTATAATGTGAAAATGCTGGTGCAGCTTCTTTGGTGAATCTTGAAAAAAACTGTCTATATTTCATCAGTGAAAATTGAAAGATCTAAAAGTGAAAACACAGATAAAGCCTGCCCCCTCATAGATAATGGGCTATAGATATCCAGTGCAGATTTTTAAGCGAAATTAACATTTGAACTTTCCTTAAGAACTTGAAGTTTGTGCATACCCTCATTTAAGTTTCTTACCCCGAAAGCATTTTTCCTGTGCCAACTTTTCACAGTTTAAGGCACTTTATTAAACAGGGATGTTTTGCTGTAAAGGCTGTAATTTTTCGCCTTGCCTCCAGCTCAGCAGAACTCCTCTGTGAGTAACCTTTGCTGTTACACTGCAGCACTATCAGCAAAGACAGAAGAGCAGGATTCTGTAATTGTATTTATTAATGAAAACCAGAGGACCTGAGAGACATACAGTATCCCAAAACACAGGAGTGCAAATGTGCCACCAATCAGCCGCACAATAAAAAATACATCAGTGTTCACTTATCAATGCAGCGAGAAAGATAAGGCCTTAATTAGTCAGTTCTGACATGATTTTTCTTATCAAGAGATACTAAGCAAACACAATTTTCAACTGCATGTGAAATGTTTAAGTGGGTGGGGCAAAAAGTTAACTACTCTACTTTTAGTTTATACTCCAATCGATCTCAATCAGTCAGTCTTTATTGATTTGACGCCAATTCACAACAAATGTTATCCCAAGGGGCTGTACAAAAAAAAAAAACAGGTCTAGACTAAAGCCTTTGTTCACATTGTTTACACTTCAGTAATTTTATCATCAATACTTAGACAAATTATAGAGTAGCTGATAAAGAAAATGGAGAATAGCAGCTACATTGCCAGACATTTCAACTCCACACACCAGAAAGTGGCGACAAAAGCAGATTTTAAACAGGTTGAAAATAATGAGCTTCTGTCTCTGTCAGTCTTTATAACAGGAACATGGATCTAGACTAATGCTGATGATTACCCATCAAAATAAATAAAAGACTTGTCCCAGTATGCTAATCAAAAGTGGCCAAAAAATAAACAAGCAATTACTTCTCATTTTAAAGCTTCTGTAAGTAACTCTCAGTTTGTGTCAAAGTCTGCACCCCTTTGGGAAATTCAGTCTTTTCTTTTTTGTCCTCTACAGGGTCAAAATTATTACCTTGCTTGCTTTTGTCTCAGTCATTTGCAAATTTTTAATGTTAAGAGAGTTAAAAGGGGCTTTTTCCTCTGCTGTTTGTCTGATACCTACCCTCCACAACCAGTTTCAAAATTTCATAATTTCACTACAAAAGCTGTCAGACTAAAGGACTTGTTTGCCTCAAGTCCATTTCATGAATGCCAAAAAAAAAAAAAAAAAAAACTCTTCACAGGATCACGGGAGCTTTAATTTTTTAATTTATTTTACTGATTAGCCACCTGGAGGCAGCAAAGGAACTGAAAGAATTCTATTGAGGAATTAATTCACACATTTTAGCAAATGTTATTGTTTTCATTAAACAGTTTGAAGCCAAATAAGGAGGAAGACATTCAAGACCAACTTATATTATATACAACATTTTTTGTCTTAGGTAACTTTGGTAAAAAAGAAACATGTATAAACTAAGATTTTTTAACATTCTCTGTTTTAGAAATATTTATTGCCTCACTTTCTTACTTTTTACCTCTCCGCTTTGGTGTTGTGTACCATCTTATTGGGATTCCATTTAGCATACTGACAAGCTAAATAGACAATTTTTTTGTTAAATTTCTTACTTTGCTGCCAAATAGTCTACTTTGTTTTCCAGGCCAGTAAATAAAAAAGGTTATTATTTTTAAAGAAGTTACCACACCCCATAGAAAAGTGCAAAAATCAGAATTTACTGTCTTTGCCTTTATCACTTTCTCCTGAAGTTATGCTACATTGGTCATACAGAAAGTAGTGGATATCTAAATATGAATGGGAAAATGAAGTACATATTAATAGTGGTTAACATCAGTAGATTTAGATTAGGAAGATATTCATCTGAAAGATAAAACTGTGTACTGGAGAGCTTTCCTGAATCTTTGTATTGTGTTTATTAAAAAAATGTCAGTGGAAAGAATGTAAAAGGAAAAACTTCACAAGATATGAGTCTAAATCATTCGAGCCATTATCCCTCTCGGATTTTTCATGCTATGCTGCCAGCTCCATCATCACAGGAATGTTTTCACTTTGAGCTTTTAGGCATCAAATTGCTCGGTAACCCAGAGCAGGTAGAGTGATAGAGAGATAAATCGGACTATCTTCTTGTAGACACTTGTAAACCTTGGATGTGGTGTGAGGCTCAGTCTAACAAGAAGGTGAAATATGAGTGAGATGCATGTTTATGTGAGCTTTTATACGTGCCAGGATGATGCTTTACAGCCTCCCTGTTCCCTGGATGTTTTCCACACTGCTCGTTTTGGAGGCTCATGTGAGGCTGCTACCTCTGAGAGCACAACCTCTGCCAGCTTCAATAAACAGTCACTACCTATATCAAAACCTCTAAGTCAGACCAGCAGCATGATCAAGAGGCACACCTGAGGTGAACCCAGAGGTAATATACCCTTCTGCTTTCCTCTGCCGTGCTTCTCTATTTGTTTATTCCTCTTTGTCTCTCATGTTTTGCTGCTTATATTCTCTCCCGGCATGCAGAAGGAACAATATCTTGCACTGTCACCTCCTTGATTTGACTTCACTGAATCCTCCACAATATCATGTCATGATAATCTAAGACTCTCATATACTAGTTTTTTCCATTTCCTACTCAGGACCCAGTGACCTGAGTCCATTTCATATATAGGCAGCCTCGAACTCTGCCACACATCCTTCTTCCCAGTCTACCTCAATCTCACTCTTATTCTCAACTTAGAGTCCCACTTTACAGAGCAGTCATAGCTGGGAAGACAAATACCCGTTTGCCTGGGTCAGTGTTCATATTTTCTTCCTTATGGGGTGAACTCACCTGTACTCTACAAGATGAATGGTTGGAGCGCACTCACTGGGAAATGGATGTAGTTAAACAATCCCACCCCCCCTTTTCCTTCCTCTGTGCAGCTGAATGGACAGACTCAAAAAAAATGTGAATGGGAGGTGTGAAAAGGCCAACCACTGAAAGTAATTGCTGTTGTGTTCACCAGAGAGAAAGAAAACAACTTACAAGGAAGTTGTTTGTAGCGCACCAGGAGAACCACATATCAAATTGCCCAGGCAGACGTGGCAAAGGTTCACTCGAGCGAAATGAGCTAATTCATTTTAAAGCATGAATTCTCTCCCATTCTGATTCTTATTCTGACAGACACACTCAACACAAACACCAGTATTAGAGCTGCTGCTGCTGCTGCATCAGGCACCTTCACACTTGGTGGTTTTAACGGGCAGCGAGAGACAAGTGTTTGAAAAATGTGCTCTCTGATATACAGCATTATGTGGTGGGGTGTCAGTAAACTACACACAGCACTCTAACGTCTGAAAACCTGCCTATGATGACATTTTTCTTTCTTTTTTTTACCACAGGGATCTGGTTGGGAAAAGACCCAGCACTGGTCGGTCCACCTGTCTCCTGGCCAAGGCTCTGTTCTCCTCTATTTTTTTAAATCTTAATTCTACAACAAATTTAATGAGCTAAATAAATAATATTATTGTGGCTTTCCTAGTACCATTAATAAAGTTGCTTGAGGCAGAGGATAGGTCCTGTATATTTGTGTGACATGCCGCTGCAGTCGCAAAGAAACACCTACAGATCATGGAAGTTTTCAGAGCTTTAATATCAGAAAAAAACACATCTACAATCACCAACGATTTACACGCGCACATCAGATAGAATATGTGTACACTTTTCAACATGTAGCATTGCAAACAAAGACAGTAAAGCACGGTCAACAAAAATTACAGCTACCTAGGCTCACCTCTCTACCTCAGTGCAGGTAAGACCACCCCTTATATGACCTACCGGCCTCCAAACACAGAGCCAATGTGACCAAGCCTAGTGAAACCAATGGCAACTAGACAAAAGCAATTAAACACAGGATAACCAATCAGCAAAGCAACAATATGGCTCCTACAAATATATAGTAAAAGAGTAAGAAAATCCTCAAATAGCCTAAGAAAAATATAAAGTATAAAGCAGGATATAATTATAATAATATTTTTACTATCTAGGGTAAATAAAAAGAAGACCTGAAGTAGAGGTCAAGAACATTGTATAAAATTAAAATAGGTCTACAAAAAAAAAATCCTTTGTGAACCAGGGTGTGAGTTGAAAGGACTTAGATTTGTGTTGAAAATATTTAGCAAATTTGACCAAGTTTTTAGCAAAAACTCCAACTGCCTGTACTCTATTGTGAGGCCAAATTCAAAACTTAAATTTACAGAGGTCAGTGTTGATATTGCCAATTCATTACTCAAATTCCTATGTGAGAACTAAATTATTTTTAAAAGTGGGAAAAAAAATGATGTTATCTTGTTTCAATTTGTTGATATGGACAACTAAATGCACATTTGATTTGGCCCGAATTAATGTTAAATTTCAACTCCTTGGAGGGATAGATATAGCATTCCTAAGATATCCAGTGCGTACCTGAACGCAACCCTGGCTGGGGGCGGGGCAAGGTGGGGTCGCGCTCCTTAAGCCCCTCCTCCACTGTTTTTTTTTAAAATAGAAAAAAAAATGAGGAAATAAAAAGTTCAATGGTAGCCTACTCCTTTTTAATAGCAGACAAGCCTTTCTTTACATTAGCAAAAAAGAGGTTAAACAAATGAACAATTTTCTGTTGTCATGCTTGTCATTGCAAGTTTAGTTAAAGCATGTGCTCCTTTAAGAAGTGGATTAAGCTGATGGCAAAAGTTCAGAAACTGTGGATGCTAACTGGTGAAGCAGATGGCTGAATATTGGGACAGGCTGGACAAGTCAAACAACGGAGACGGGGGAACACGACAAAGAGGACTGAGCTACATTTAATGTAAGTGAAATTTGCTGAATTTGGGCTCCCCTTGGTGTGTGCTGTGTTGTCCTCAGGCTAAAGTTTGCTGCAGCTGACAGTAAAGTGAGTGAATGACTGTGCTTGACTGTGTTTTATTTCACCCTGCTGTAGTCTTTGGCTCATGGCTGACTGTAGTTTGTACATTCATAGAAACGTGGTTTTTGGTGGTTGTGAATTAATTTGTGGCTAAACAATGCTGTGGTGAACCCCTAAGCAAACGTGTTTTGAGACTTCCATAGGCCTATGTTGAAGCATGCGCTCATGCACAGGGATGCACAACCACTCCAAGATAATTAGTGTCACAAGACATGAGTCAAATCTCATCCAGTCTAGTTTATGATGGGAACCTACACTTTTATCAATGCCAGCTTTAACTCCCACAGCCTATTTCTCTTAGATACTAAACATATGGAGCATAGTGTTAGTCCAGACAGGCCATGTGTCTGCTCTGCTCAGTTTTTGCTCGTCAGCCGATTTAGATTTGCCATATTGCGCTGTTTAAACTTCTTCAGCCTGCCTGGTTTTGCTGCTTCCTCTGCATGCTACTGTTATATGTTCTGACTAACCAATGAAAAATGTTGTCATGTAGCTTGCTCTGTTCTTCTGGGGGTTTTGCTGCTGCTCTCCCTCCCTAAAGCCCTCCAAGTTGGCACTTGTGGGGCAGGGAGGAGGATTATTCACCCCAATTTCCTGCTCTACTGGTGTTTGAACACCCTACACAAAGGCTGTTTTCGAATATTGTGGTCGGCAGCAGTATGCAGTGGCCCGGTTTAGCTGGTTTCCTGTATGGAAAAGTACCCTAGTAAATTGCACAGACACTGCAGTGTTGCCAATTCATTTAGGCACTGGAAAACATCTTTTATGGGTTTTATTAAGATTTTTCTTCTGGATTTCTTTAGCCCAATACCAGCCATCAAAACGTGTTCTGTCTATGCATTGACTCATTGATCTGGTGGCATTGGATTCTCATCACGGCACTGTAAATACAGCAAAGTTATGTTAGGTCTGTTATGTTGTACTCGTTTCCTGCTTAAATGAAAGAAGTTGCAATCCTCGCTAAACGTGTTAACTGATGGCGTCTGCGTGGTGTGGTCTTATTTCCCTTTGTCCCGATAGTTGGACAACTACAGTATAAACCCTCTAATACAAATTACTGTCTCCTGTCTTCAAATACCGTCTTGGCTGCTGATTGAGTCAGACTGCTTGAATGTTTACTCAACTTTCTGCTTTAAAGCTTTAGACCCCCTCTAGTGCCAGCTGCATGTCCAGGTGTGATGTTAACATTGCTGATGGCATACGCTGTGTGTGTTAAATATTACGCGTACCGTACAGTATAAGGGATGAGGAGAAGCAGGAGAGTTTGAGGCGAAGGAAGAAGGATAAAAAATGTATGGTATGATTATAAACAGTGCATTCTTGTCAGTGGTTTGCACTCATAATGCTGAAAAAAGGAGGAGAAGACAGGCTGTCAGGGGGAGAAATCTTAGTTGTCCTCTTGGAAAATGAATGCTCGGGTGAGAAGTTTCGCCGTTCTCTGCTATTCCACGGATTGCCCAGGCGCTTTGCATTGTGAGTAACAGTAGGTGAAGCAGACTGGTCCGATGCATACTGTGAAATTTTCCCGATTCAGTATGTCATCCGGGTATTTTTGGCATACTGCAAATTTCTCATTTGTTTGCCTATTGCATACTGCATACTAAATTTTGGGCAAATCAGTATACTGCTAGTATAGTCGGCAAATTCGAAAATGGCCGAAGAATGCCCCACCCAAACTTATTAAAGCACTATTTAACCTTTTCAATGGGCTGGTTTCAAAAGACATTTTTACTTATAATAACTCCTTGAGAACCTTTGCTGTTAACTACATGCTGTATTTAAAAAAAACCCCTCTTTGCTGCATCTGCTGCTCTCTTTGGCTTGAATCAAGTATGTCTTGTACCTCTTGATCAAGAAAAGACCTGAACACCAGCCTCTATAGCTTTTATCTACATACTCACCATCCCCTACATCACAAGTGTACTGATTAAAAGGATGGTTTAAATAAATCTCACGTTCTTGCACTGACAGCGTGTCCCTACATCATGGTTAGCAGTCTGCCCTTCACTCAACCTTGTAACAAGTGCAGATTTAGACGTTCCTCATGGGCCTCCTCTAAGTGCATTAGCCCCCTGGATTGCACTGTACTGCCTCTCGAGTACTTACATCAGTGCTTCAGTAATAGTGTTTCGTGATTGTGTCTGAAGATCAGTGTCCATAAACAAAACCCATATTCATATTTTCTGTTTATTAATTCCTCTGTGCATACATTATATGAGCAGACTCTCACTGTGTTAGAAATGTGTGTGTGTTTGATTTTTTTTTTTTTTTTTCACATAAAGAAACTTTCGATTTTTTTTTTACCACTTAGGTCTCATCTTTACAGTTTTCAGTGTCAGTGTTACGAGCTGTTGTAATATAACAACTTAATTAAGAAATAAGAGGAAGGGAGTGTGCCACTAGATATAACTAAGAGCATAGCTGTGAGAGAAAGGAGATGGCAATAAATTAAAGGAATAATAGACAATAAAAAAGACCAGCTTCCTCTGATTCGATAATGACCTACTGCACTCTTTTGTGTGAATTGAGTTATACAGTTTGATTAACAGGTATAAGTTGGTGCACACAAGTCACCTTATGGCACTCCAGTAAAGACAGTACAACTTTAGCAGTACTGAAAACAATGGTCCTCACAGAACAGAGTCTACAGCCATCTAGAGAGCTTTGTGATTCACCCTCAGCACAAAATATTTGTCAACAATTTTCAAGATTGCTTAGCCTGAACCAAAGTAATTTGCTGTCTGCACTAAATATGGCTAAAAGGACAAATTTCATCCCTTAAAAAGCCCATCATTGTTTAAGAAATATCAGTTTAGACCCAGAGCTATCGGCATCATATCCCGTACAAGGACCAGATAGATTTGAAGTGTGCTGCATACGTGTGGTATTTGAGAATAAAGTCAGGGACTCGGCAGCCAGTGACGCTGATTTACTGCCAGTAGTTCATCCTGTGAAGACGCTGGGCGATGGTACCAGTTTGACAACATGGAGTTGTGAGTCAGTGTGAGGTAAAAGGCTTTGAAATGACGCTGTTGTAATTCAAAACACGGACAATTAACCTTATCAGCAGAGTTTAAGTCATTGTTGAATCATCTCTTTCTCTCTGACCAAAAAAACACCCACCTTTCTTCCTTGAATGATAAAATTTTGTCTGACTAAAATGCTTACCTGTAGGTGGCTGTTTTTGAGTGACTTTCACATGAAGACGCCATGCAAAACTGCTTTAGACACAGTGGGTGAAGCTCAAATTTACCTTTACTGGCTATTCATCAGGTCAGGGGGTGATAATAGATACAGTTTCTTAGATTTAAACATGAGAAGACAAGCCACACAAAGGTGATATTATGTCTCATTGGAAGTTTGCTCTTTGTAGATGAATGCCTGTTTAATTTCACACCTTCAGTTAGGAGAAGTGCAGAACTGCTTCCTGGAGCTTTTCATCAGAACTCATGAGGCTTTGGGCCAGCACGACTTTTAGGCTGAGGCTTTCCCGGGAAGTGTCAGATGCTTTGTGTGTTCTCAGACCATTAAATGGCTGTTATCAGCTGTCATCTGGAGCATTGCTATGAGGTACGAGGGTCCTGTTGTACTTCTGCCTCCATGATTGAGTATGTTGTTTGGGTAACAGGAAACTATCTTTAATACCATCATGGCATCTATGTAATGTTATGATTATGATGAAGTATTTTTAAAGCAATTCATTTCCTTGTTGCTTGAACATAGATTTGAATTGTGGCATGCTGGTTTTGAATGGTTTGTTGACTGCAGCTAATGTTAGCTGCTCCTTAACCACCAACCTCTTTTTGAAGATTTACGTCCTGGTGGTGCTGGTTTAATTTTGCCTAGGTCAATGCCGTTTTAAGAAGACAAAGCCTACAAAAAACCTATGTCCGTTTACTCGATCAAAACTATATAACCAGACCACAGTTTTGTCTGGACCTGCTTGGTTGGCCACCAATATGAAACCTGTCTTTGTTTTTCTCGAAGTTTTCCTGTAGTATCATTTTTTTAAACCTACAAGAATTACTTTCACATTACTAAACCTCACTAAAGTTTTGTTGCACAACTTTTATCATCTCTATGAATATTGTTCTCTTCGTATAAGGCAAGTTTCCATATCCCTCTCGTCCAGCAGATGTAGGGATAATACGAGATGATTATAAACCTTCTGGCACATTGGTGAATGCTGTCAGCTTTGTCTGAAACACTCTAAAAGTAGATCTCTGCTTCTTTATCATAATTAAGGCCACAAATTAAGTTCATAAATATCTGATTACTTACTCACTCAATCATCAAAATGTCAGAAATTTGTAAAAAAAACCCAATGCCTGTCAGGGTTTATGAGAGTTCAAATGAATATCTTCAAATTCATGCAGTGAAAAAAACTGTATTTAAACTAAAGAAAGCACTGACTTGGTAAGGCAGCAAACCAGCAAAAAAGAATTGACAGTTTTGCTCAAAAAATTGCAAAATGATTCACTGACCTTAGCAGACCGTGTGTTGACAAAAGTAGTGCTCAGTCATTTAGAAGTCTGATTATTCTGTAGATGGTGAATGTGTCCTGTTCCCCACTCTCATCTCCTGTCTGTAAAGTTACAGTTCAGAGAATATTCTCTAGGGTCAGGGTTAAGGCTTTATTTGAATATGAATTCAAGCTTACATTAAGTTTTAATGATCTACATTTAGCATGAATTTAAATAACCAACCACTACTCTCATTGTATTTGACACACTAACATTCTGGTTTAACACTATTGGCTGCTTAAATTGGATGTCTTATCAAACCTGACCTCTTGTAGACAGTGATTCCTTAGATGACTGCAGACACCGGATGTATCAGCGGCTAAATGAAGAACCCAATACAATGCAAAAATAGAAAAGCTTTGTTTAGGATTTATTGCATGTGCCATGAAACACGAAGCCTGCGGCTCCCTGTGATGTAGTTTTCAAACTATCAAGATTTAATGCTGTTGAGCCCTGAAAGCCTGTTGGTGAACCACAAGGACCATAATTCATTGCAGCTATATGGCAGGGTGCATCTGTGCGCTGGAGCATTGGTGCCCATCTGATTTGCAGTGTGTCTGAGGCAACAAAAGCTGAAAGGAGAATAAATCTGAAATGTAAGACATGCTCAGGTGGAAGTGCAGCAGTCAGACTGTGGTTCAGTGTCATTAGCTTGGACATGCTGGCTTCAGCATACAGTAATAGATGCTCCGATTCTTCAAGGGTCAGATTTGGTGTATATTTGTTCGAAACAGATGAAGGTTAAAAAAAAGGTTTTAAAAAGTTACCTTGCATTCAAAACATTACCTCAGGAATATCTATTGGCAATGGTGAGATATCTGTTTGACATAAAAATAAACTCTTGACGTCCTGAGTTTGACTTTATTTCAAAGTCAATTTCTCTCCTCTTTCAAATGTAGAATAATGTTTAGAGAGACGAAGTTTTTTTATAGCTCTGATTATCTCAGTTTGACCTTGGAAAAGTGCCTCAAACCTCCAACTGTCACTTAGTGTTAAGACTTTTTTGCTGATGAGCTCAGCTCCTTCACGCCCTCTATCTCCTTCCTCTCCATCTCATTATCTCTCCAAATATCATAACTTATTCAGAAGCCCCTTAAAAGGCAGACTATACCCTGACACAGCAATATGCACCAGGAGTCCGCCAGTTCATTAAAAAACCTCATCAAACATGCACATCGCAAACACACAAGAGGGACACACACAGTATACACACGGAAGCTAATTCAGCTCTCTGAGAGGGTATGCTGACAAGTTTCCCTTAGTCCTTATATATAATGTTTTATCAGGAGGCCAGATATAGATGATGTCCTCTCTGAAAGTCTTTTTTCTTTATTGGACTGTGTTGAATGTAGCTTAGATATCTCAGGGGTGGGAATCAAATCTGCAGGTGTTATGGTGGAAAAAAGTGTGGTGTCCACAAACAGTATAAAAAATGGAAGATATAAAAGCCCCCCAAAAGTGAAGCCAAAACACAAAACACCTTAACTCAGTGGTTCTTAAGTCCAGTCCTCGAGGCCCACCATCCTGCATGTTTTGGATGTTTCCCTGCTCCAACACACCTGATTCAAATGATCAGCTCGTTATTCAGCCATTACAGAGCTTGATAACGAGCTGATCATTTGAATCAGGTGTGTTGGAGCAGGGAAACATCCAAAACATGCAGGACAGTGGGCCTCGAGGACTGGACTTGAGAACCACTGGATTAACTGACTGGCTGCAGAATGTGTCACAGTGCCCATGTAAACAGATGATGTCCAACTATGACATGAAAATGCACGATTTTTTTACCCCCCTAAAACATAATTTCTGTCTTACAGTGAGTTCCTGAGGGTTTATTTTTTGGCAAGTTTGGTTAAATTACTCATTTGATGCTATTTAAAAGGGATTAATTTACAGCTCTGTCCTCTGATGCGCTGTGTGCACTGTAGAGAAAAGGCATCACAAACACAAGCTCAAGAGTTTTTGAACTTTCCATTATTATAGATGTCAGCTTGAAAGCAAATCAGCAATCTGTTCAACAGTTGGTTGTATTGACCTGAGGGAAGTTATGTGTATTGGTAATTAAAGATTGTGTTTTGGTGAGCAGAATGCTGAGACAGACTTACAATAATGCCAGCAGGGCGAGATGTTGACACCATGGGGGAACTTTGGCTTCAGTTTTGTAAAAAAGGAAGAGGTTGACCACTCTGAGGCAGAAATTCACCTCACTTGGCTCTGGCATATTGTGCCAGCAATGTATTTTGGAGGCAATGCATGTGCAGAAGCAGCCTGGCTGGTGGATGCACCATCCAAAACATAACAGTTTCATGGGTTGATTTGAAGCAGACAAATCTAGTACTGGGAGCTTAAGGAGTCCGCATTTGTCATGAGAAGAGCCAATCGCAACAATACAGCCCTTGTTTTTAACATCAAATAACTGACAGAGCAAACTTCTCAGAAAGATGGGCACTTGGACATAATTCAGCAAAGATGCAGCTAGTGTTGTCACTTTAATTCAAAACTCAAACCTTGAACTATGGGTGAAAGGTCTACCTGGAACTGTAAAGAGCTGCTCAAACTCATAATGATAGAGTAAACCAACCAACCAGACCAATCCATGCACTCTTGACCTCGGTAAACTACAGTAATACAGCTACGTTTTTCTATGAAAATGGAGGATATGGTCAAGCAAAGCCATACTGAGTGGACTATCACAGTATCTGAGTGGTGGGTTCTACACCATTGTTGGAAGAATAAAAGATAAAGATAGGGCTGTTTGTCAACTGTGTACAAAGCAGCTGTTCTTATGCCAAACTTGCAAGCTCACCTGATGGCTTGCCGTCCACGTCGAGTGGCGCAACAGCTAGTGTTCAATGCATTATGCTTGCCTTTTTTACAGCAGGCTCTTTGCCTGAGGCTCAACCACCATTGATTAGATTTCAGTATTCCAAATATTTGAGCGTGATGTGCAGTATTTAAATATCAAAGATCTTTTTTTTTTTAAAAAACAAACAAAAAGCATTAGAGGCGTTCCACAGGGTCAAAGCTGAAGCTAGCACTAACATGCAGAAAAACGTAGTTCCTTGAGTGTCCACTGGAAGCTGAAATCCCTATGAACCCAATGTTGTTTGTTAAAAATAAATGCTTTATAGTCTACAGTGCAGTCTCCAGGGGCTGCTCCAAAAGTTTTGGCATCACTCTGGGTGAGCTGTGGTCCATAGTTTGATACCACTTATGGTGGAGACAGCACTATAACATGTTCCGTTTTTGTTTATTTTTAGCTTTTAATTTTTTCATACATATGTGTATTGTTTTATGTCTGTCTGCACTTTTATTATTACTTTGCTAATCAAACATTTCAGTTCAAGACATTTAGCAGCTCGTGCATCTTCCTTTGGTCACATGCAGTGCTGCTGACCTGAAAACTTTTATTAAATTATGTCATCAACTGTCACATGCCCTGATAGTTTCCCCTTCTGGCACCCATAGCTTAAATCATCCACACCTGGCTGCCATGTTGGTTGCGTGTTTTTGATGAAAATCACACAGCCAAAAAGGAATGCTTTTTAATAGTTTCTTGGTAGAATAGCTTCGGGCTTTGTTAGAGACCATACGCTTGTCTGACAACACACCCCTGATGTTGTGTTAAATCCCATATGCAGCTGTGTTTCACTGAGCGTCTTAAGGTATGTGTGTGTATGCTGTGAGGTAAACGGCCCTCTTCAGCTTTATTACCTGGCCATGAATCATGAACCTTCATTACAGCCTGCTCATTGTGCTCTGAAGGTTAAACAAACCAATTAGAGTTCCCCACACGCCGCTGGGGTTCTCGGCAACAACTGCATCTCTATGTCTTGCATTTTAAAAAGGCAGACAAGGGCTGGGATTAAAGAAAGTGAAGGAAAGTGCAAAAGGAAGAGGATGTTTAGGAAGCTGGGAGGGGTTCACAAGAGAGGCGAAAGATTCTGTGTCAGGAAAAGAAGAGAGGGAGGAACAAGATGATGAGAGAAAGAAAAAGAGGGAAAGAGGAAGAACGAAGCCCTATTAAAAGAAATGACACCGTCATGGTTCACTGCGTGCCTTCACTGGGCTGCAGTAGCCCTGTGCTTAATGCTCTCTGGCTGTCAGCGCCACAGTCAGCAGCACTGCCTGGCTGCTCCCAGGGGGATGCTGTGTTGGTCTGTGCTCTCGATTAACTCTGCTGCTTATTAGAATAGATACAGAGGAAAAGGACTCAGCCGACCAAAGAACAGATCTGATAGAGTGCAGACGTAGCAGACTGTAATCATAATGTGGAGTGCGATTTCTGAGAGTTCCTTGGCAAGTCCGATGTGCAGTTGAGATATCAGATCCTTTGATTATAACCCTGTTTGAACTCCACATGCATTGATTTTCCAAGGCCTTTCTAATTGTCATCACGTTCGTTTTCCCCCGGATGAATGAGCAGTCAGATCTGTCTGTCATGAGGATGTGAAAGCCGGAATGCATCTGCATCAGGAAGAGTTTGCACCATGTGTTGAGACTGTGAAAGCACCAGCCTCTCACATATTCCGGTGAGCACTCTGGGGAGTCAGGTACTCTGAAAGGACTGTCAAAGGAAGTTTGGAGAAACAGCCGAAATTACAGCTTTTATCCACATGTAAAGCGGATAGAGGTTTTTTGGAAACTGGTGCTTTTCAGGGTGGTACAAAGAAAGGCCACTGCATTGGTGAGTTGGGATGAGGGGTTGTGTTTAATAGTATATGACTGTTTTTTCCTTTGTCTTGTAGGAGGCAAAATTTCTCATGACCACTGACCTTCTCCTTGGTTTGAGTATTTTAAATGAGCCTCGAATTCTGCTTTTGTGTAGGTAGAAGAGGAGACAAGGACAGAACAAGGGAGAGGTAGAGAGAGAGCGAGTGATCTCATCTGAAAGATAAAAGCATGTGAGGCGAAGGCTGGGAAAGGCTGACGCTGGTGCACTAAGTTGCCATATTAGCATTTCAGAGGGAATAGTAGAGGAATCAGCTAGGATACAAAAAGGCTGGATCAGCACTGACTGACAGAACCAAGAACTAATGTTCAGAGAAAAAAAAAAAACCCTCCTTCTCCTCCTCTTCCTCCCTCTGCTTCTCCTTCCAGCTGCACTCAGAACAGCAGCTGAAGATGAATGACTGTGTTTGGTCTGAAGCTGGACTCCTTGTTGATGTAAAGACCACTTCACTTCTCTGAGAAAAGGGTGTTATTTTCAACTTGGTGATTATGTTTTGTTAGCCTTGGTCAGAGAGTGGTCAGGTCAAAGTATCAATTGTACAACTAGTACATTTATATATCTACATTTATGTATGTCGACTACAGTTAAGGCTGCGTGCTATTAGGAAAAAATGTCATTAGGATATGTTTCTTCACTCTTAAAATTTTTAAACACACCTTGCAACACACACTGCCTAGACACAGTGATGTGACCAGGGGTCATCGGATGTTTTGTGTCATTGCCAACATACACTCTCACCCTGGCGACCCAGCCAGGTCCCCTGGCTCGTGTCTAGGTCACTTTGGTCATCCATGGATTGGCCCTTCTATCCACAGCCATCTTGATACCCTCACTGCAGCATCAGTGATGTTCTTTATGTTCTCTTCTATTATGCGGCCCGCTAATCCCCAGCTAATTGAGTGATTGGCCTACAAATCCTTGACTGCCTATTTTTATGTGGGAGTACAAGGTTTTCTATCCCCTGCTTCAGCTTTAACAGACCAGATCCTTGTATTTGGCCCGTTTCCTTTTATTAGTCCCCTCTATTCTGTCTTCCCAGGGCACAGTTGGTTCCACCATACTTGCTTTGGTGTTTCAGCTACCAGGACCATGTCTGGTCTGAGTGTGGCCACTGTGATGGTGTCAGGGAATTTCAACTGCCTGCCCAGGTTGATTTTTAGCCTCCATTCCTGGGTTGTTGCCAGAAGCCCACCTGAGAGATTTGATCGGTGTTGTGGCTTCGCTCCAGCCTTGATAAAGGTTATACAGTGCTCCGCCAGGTGTTGTTGTCTGCTCTGCGTGATCTCGCAGTGACTGCCTCTGCAATAGCTTTCAACACCTGGTCGTGTTGCCACAGGTACTGCCCCTCACTAGAGGCTCTTGGGAAGCAGCTGAGTATTTGTTCCGAGAACCCTCTTCCCTCTCCTACTGACACAATGGACAGGTGGAGGTTCCTGACCAGCCCCAGGAGAAGAGGTTAGCTGAGCTGGGGGTAATATCATAGACCGATTGAATCAGGACTTTGATCCGGAGTGGCTCGCCTCTTGATAGCTCCGGCCACGAGATCTTCCAATCCAATGCCTGCTCCCACCAAGTCCATGTGCCATCCCAGATAAGCAGAGGCCAGAAGAGTTGTGCAAGATGCCCTACTGGTATATCCAGGCTTTGAATTTACGCAGTAATCCTGACTTATCCATCTCCACTAGCCAACTTTTCAACTGACTGCCGGTCTCTTGCAATAGGGATATGTCCTACAGGGTTCAGTTGAAGAATCTTTCTAGGCTCATTACTGGCTTCTCAGTGATTGATGGAATTTGGACTCTCGATGGAAAATCAGAACTTGTCCCATACATTTCCCTTCCTCACAACTAGGGCTTGCGACTAAAGCAGCTGTGGGAATTCAGGATAAGATCTCTGAACTTGGCTGGAAAAATGGTGCTAAAGGAGTGAGGTTTCCACCAGCACAGTCACACCCTGGTGATGGTAAACTACCTTAGTAATCACAGCTGCCCTGGGGCAGACTGACAGAGATGTGGCTGCCATTTTTCACCTACAGCCTCTCCAACCACTGCCACACAACACACAATCATACACCAGTGGAGGACACACACAGGGAGCAAGTTGGGTCAAGTGTCTTGCCCAAGGAAATAACAGACAGACTTAGGATAGGAGGGAATCGAACTGCCAACCTCCCAGTTATTGGACAGCTGCTCTGCCTCCTGAGCTACTGCCGCACAATAGGTGTGCCTTGAGATTTTTACTTGTTCTTTGTTGTGCCTTGGGGAAAAAAAGTTTGGGAACCACTGGATTAAAGGGGGGAGTATTTGGGATAAACTGATCAGGTCATCAGCATGATCTCCAAAAAGCATTTTTGTCATCAGTAAATTATAACAGGTTAGCTCACTGAGGTTACTGAGGCTAACTGAAAGCTGATTTAAGATTCAATTCACATGAAATAGAGTTAAAAGCATAGCCATATTATCCAGGCTTTCATCCAACAGGTCGAGTTTTACATGCTGAGAATAAAGAGTTTTGCGATTTCTTTATTGCAGATACTCAATTATGAATTTATTTTCAAACTCAGAAAATACTGAGAATTTATGCTCATCGGTCATCTTAACAATATGCTGGTCCAAAACAGTAATTTATGTTGTTATATCTGATGTTCGGATATGCTTGTCCTTCATTGAAGCTGTATAAATATTCTTTGCACACCATAAAGACGTGCCAAAGACAGCATGTCTGTTTGGTCTGTTCACTTATTTACTGCAGCTGTTTACATCTGTCTGCAGTTGATGTACATGTTTGTCCTGCTGGCTGAACATGCTGTTCTGTTACACTGTGAGCTATGTGTCTCCAGGAGCTGCCGCCCTGGTGGGGTTAAACAGTCCAGTCGTCCTTTTCTTAAGACAGATTTCCTTGAAGCGCAGTGGGGGACAGAGTTCCTGGCTGCTGCCCTGTCAGCTTGACCCGCTTTAAAACGCCACCATCATCAGTGGAAAAGAGCTTTAAAATGCCTGTTAGTGCTGAGCGTCGGCTTCCTATTCACAGCCCTCTCAAAGCCCCACTCACCGCAACCTGATAACAGCTCCAGGTGTCTGGATGGCGTCCAAATAGCCGCCTATAGTCTTCCCTCTGTTTGAGAGGCTTAGTCCTGGCACCCATGTTTTGACTCCCCTCCTCCTCTGCTTTCCCCCTTTTTCCCTTTTTCATTTCCTCTTTCACACATTCTCCCGTGCCTGGAACACCTTTGTTAAAACTTTCTTTAAATTAGGGTTCTGTGTTGATAAATGCGGTTAAATATGTCTCTTCAGTTTGTATAGTCTTCAGTTCAGCGCCTTTCAGTACCAGTTAAACTGTACACTGAGATGGTAGCAGTATTTACTGCAGTCAGCAGGTTTATTATGGCTTCTACTATTGCTTTGGAAGCTGCTGTTTTGTTATGATTTTTTTGGTAATGTCACATCTCTTGGGATAGTTTGTATAAGGCAAGGTAAAACCATTAAAGTTCTTTCTCCTGCAGTTTTACAGCCGTTGTACATTATTCATGTGCTACAGAGCGGGTCATTCTGGGTAAATTACTTTGGGGCATCCCTGTTCTCATATTAAACCTGCAGGATGTGTATATTCCTCTTCTTTTGTGCCACGTTGAGCACAGCAAAGTTTTTGTTGCAATGGTGAGATTGTTGGTTTGATAACCTGTCCTTGAGGCACTGAGTCTTGATGCAGAAGTAATTCTTGCAACTAGCTCCCCCCTGCTTCTATTCCCGTAGCATAGTTGCGTAAGTGGTCAGACTCTTACTCTTTCCGTGTCCCACTGGAAAACAGCAGTCACCAAAGTTCAGCCTCTGAATTAAAAACTTGCTCTCTGAGTATAATGCGAATGCTTAGAAGTTCCTTCTTCCTTTAAGTTATGTGACTGGAATTTGAGAGTGTTAGTTTGACCCAGTTTCTCTATTATCATGAAATGTTGAACATGCAAAAAATGGGAAGATGAGCCTTAAAATGAGAAGACCCAGTATATATCCTGGGGGCAAATGGCTGGAATGAAATCCACCCAACCCAGGCAATCTGTTTTCCAGGGAAGGAGACATTCGAGCCTTTTTTGATATATTCATGTTGCACTCGTCTGCCGAGCACCCACCTTCATCTGGTCCCTGCCGTCACTTGCTTCTTGGCTCCCTGTGCGGATGGCTCCTGTCCCACAGGCCCTCTGGCAGTCCAGGTAATAGAATCATGAGGCAAGTATCAGTTAGACAGAGAGGATGAGAGCGTCTCTTCTCGGTGTGACTAAAAGAGTGTGATGAGACGAGTCCTCAGCTTCCTGTCAAATTATAACCCCCTCAGTGTCATCATCTCTGACCAGGACACCTTCAGCTGGTGGATAAGCTGATAAACTAATGTCGTTACCTCTGAATATGATAATGTCCAGATAAAAGTAACTCATTTTTGGTATTTCAAAACACCTGCCAGCTCTTTAATTTTAGACCTTTGGTCGTGATTTCCTGAAAGTACAATTATAGCAGATGTAATGGTTCAATTAAAATACTGTCAAAGGTTTTCACTCATGTTTGCATTTAAATCCTCATGTTGGCAGCTCAAAAGGCAGGCAGTGCTTATTTGGGATGAAATATGCACAGCTGGAAGGAGGTGGCATATTAAAATGCTTGTAATTTACCATTTGCTTGAGTCACTTTAAGAGCAGTGATTGACCTGCCATTATTAGCCACATATACGCAAGGTAGGTCTGCCAATCTTTGAGTTTCTTTACATGTTGAACAGACCGTATGGAGGGTGGTACAACATTTATGCTTTTATAACCTTCTTTAAGCAGCACTTTTGGACACCTGTTTTAAGTTCACGGGTGGGTGGTCCATTGACCAGCTAATCTGGAAAGAGAACCCTCTTACTTTCTTTTTACTGATGTTTGAAAGGGTATGCTTGAAAACCCTGTTCATGTAAGGGTGTGGTCTCAGAGTGCAGTGTTTATTACCAGCGTCCTGGAGTTCCCTTTTCATGACACACAATCACAGACTGTAAAGACTTTGAGACTTCACCCAGTGGATTTTAGGGAGGATTTTAGATGATGTAACAATGGCAGTAGCTAAATGAAGGAGAGCCTCATGGCGAACATCTCCATCAAGCCCCCCTGTCAGTTACCTCAGCTGTGCCTATATTTTGAAATCAGCAAAACATGCATTTAGTGGTACCTGCAGTATCAATATCAGTATCAAACATATTATACAGTCAAGCTGAGAAGAGTCCAACTTGCAACACCATACAACACGATGAAGGCAGCTCCTGTACTTCTTTAGAAATGACCCACATTGTTCTGCTGTTGGCAGCTGTGATTGTCAAAACTGTTTATTGTCTGCTTCATACATTTGCATTTTTACATAGGCTGAAAGCTCCTCTGGGTAATGTTTGGATATGTTCAAAGAAAGGGTTCTGTCCATAGAGAGTCCTCATGTTGAAAGCTGCTTTTCTTCATGAAGAACAAAAGTATTTTCTGAAACAATGCAGTATTAATCTGTACTCAGTCGTATTCCACCAGCCAGAAAGATTTAATTTGACATGAATGAAGAGTCTGACCTTAAATTTTCCGTTTCTTTCTTAGACCTCACTTCATTTGCACTGCAGTAACAATGCTGTTTCTATATGCTCCATTGTTACTGGCTTTAATTTCCATGGGCTCATTTTGGAGCCTACATGTACATGGAGTGTCAAATGGAAACTGAGGACATGTGTCTTTAGCTTGTGTGTAGTTCCATTGTATAAATAAGAGACGCACATTGTACTGACAGGATTACCAAGATATATACATTTTTTCACATTGATGTGTAGTTTATGTACACCTTATGGTCAGAAAGCTAAGATTTGGTGAGCAAAGACGCACATTCACTGATGTCAGAAGTCCATATGGTAAAACATATGTCACAGATGTTCTTGTTGATCAGATCTTAAGAAGCAGGCAGGGACAGCCTGTACTGAGTGCAAACTTGGGTTATTGTCTAAATACAGCTTTAGCTTGCTAAATCCCCCGTTTGTTTTATCGGGGAACAGGTGAGTCATTAAGTGTTTTATATTGAGGGGAACTCTCTGCAGATCTCTAATGCCTGTTGAACTGGCACAATGGCACTTAACGTTTTTGGTGCTATTTTGACCGCCTTTGTCACAGCTGCTTCTTCACATTTCTTCAGTATTAACATTTTTAGGTGACTGAAATAATTTATGACATTAAAACATTAGATTTTTGTCCTCCTCTGGAAATTCTTAAGAGCATTAGAGTTATGTTTTTCCCCATTTAAACAGTGAAAAAAAACGTAAAGGTAAAGCCATTTTTATTTCGTAGCTAGCTTGTTGTAGCTGTGCTTGTAAGTAGTAAAACCAATCAAATTAAGTTTTACTGCTGGAATAATAAACAAAAATGAAATACTGACATCTCCGGCTGCCACTAGGACTGTTTTCAATCAACTCAAAAGTAAACTCTTGCCTTTTAGAAATAAAGCTGATGCAGGATTTCCAAAATCTGTGATTCTATGAGGGCTTGCTTGAAGCCGGCTGCAGAAGCACTCGAAACCACAAAGCTAAGTTAGCTACATAACCTTTGAGCAAATAAAGACTATATTTAGAGGAAAATGAACATGTTTACAGCCTTGTTCAAAAAACTGTTTTGGTCTGAGTAGCTTAGGTTTCCCACGGCACCAGGAACGGAGAGTAACATTTTTGTAACATAAGATAAGAATAACTTTATTAATCCCTGAAGGGGATATTAATCCCTGAAGGGGATTAATAAAGCAAGCCCTCATGTTGTCTCACATAATATGTCTCCAAAACTTATCTACTATTTACACAAGAGTTATAAAGCCTGTTGACTGTTGGTACAAAAGATCTTCTGAATCTTTCTGTCCTGCAGCGAAGAGAGAGGAGCCGTCCACCACCATTTGCCCTTTGGTCCATCAAGGTGTTGTGAAGTGGGTGATCCATGTTCTTTAGAATAGTCTCCACCTTCCTCAGTGTAGATCTCTCCACCACATCCTTCACTGAGTCCAACTTGAGTCCTACCACAGAGCCAGCCATGTTCATTTTTAAGTTACAAGATTGCCAAATCAAAGGCTTGACTCTAACAGGCAGGCTTTTTGCAAGTAAAGCTACTGATAGGTTGACCAAAGTGACTCAGACTTGGACGCTGAGGATTTGAGATTCAAATCAGACTCAAATTTGGTGACTTGACTACAACTCAGGTTGAAGAGAATTTGCCAGATTACGGCCAGACTTTGTTAAAATTCAAGAACATGTTTTCAGTTGCCTTGAATCATGCTCAGTGAAATTGCAGAAGTTATGAGAAAACTGTTTGTGTTATGTTGAGAACAGAGTTTAGTGAGTGGGGAGGCCAACACAAGTACATTTTTACTATTCCCGAAGCGTTTTGAGTTAAATAAGGAGGCCTATTCAAAGTGACAAAAAGATGACAAGTTCGACCCGAGAAGTGAGATTTGCTTTGGAGGAATTTGTACTTATTAGCTGGAAATTCAACATTTATGCTGAAGTAATGGATGGAGATTAAGTTGTCAGAGGTAGATGGAAAGTCGATGCAGGATAATAAAGTTATCTAGAAATAACAAATCTGTGCTTGCACACACACACAGAGGCATGCACATACACTCACTCTCTCTTTTGCGCACACACACACACACACACACACACACACACACACACACACACACACACACACACACACACACACACAGAAGCATGCACATACACTCACTCTCTCTTTTATACACACACACGCACATACATACACATTCTCTGGGCTTCCTGTGACGCCAGCTGTAAGTTTCAGCGTGTGTTCAGTCCCTCATCCCTCTCACTTATCTCACGCCTTTCACTGCAGATGGTGCAACAAACAAACTGCAACCGTTTGAGTCATGTTTCATAAAGGCAGGCTAATTATCGAAAACATATTCTTTCATCCATTTGCTTTCAATAACTTAAATGAAAGCATTTTGGAGCCTAAATCACTTTGCGTCATAGAAATTGCCGACTCAAGGTCCAATTTACAACAGGGAGTGCCGATGGAAGCTTTAGGCTTGCTTGCCGCAGTAGGAGGGTGGTATCATGATTAATTTAGGCTTGTTTTGTCAGCGCAGGAAGCCACAAAAAAAGCTCATTACAATCAGCTGGGTTTTGTCACAGTCCGGGCTTCTTCTAATCTCCCATAGAGAAGCTGAGCTACACCGCCTCTCTGAATATGCATTGATGATAATTGCATGATTTATGCATGAGCGATATGACACCTTAAGACTTTTCCCCGCCCAATGAAAGTCCTTGAATTCTTAAATGAGAGCTTTTGTCGCTCCTCTCAAAATGTTTGTTTAATGCACCCGTCTGGGCCGTTCTTGAATGTGCTGGGACGCACCGTGTTTAACATGGAAGTATAAGATAACAGTGGCTTGTTTGTTTGAATATTTACCAAATGCTTGTACAAAGCCATTAGGAAACATGTTGTAAGCTGTCATGTTGCTTTTAGCCTCGTTCAGTATTCAGTTTGTTGCACGTCTCTGTTTGACTTTGGGCTTTTGCTGACATTACCTGCAATTAGGCTCTTGTAATTGCCCTACTTGCCAGCATCAGACTCGAATTAGGACGATGATTGATAGTTATATGAGAGTCACCAGAGTGATGTGTGCGCTGACCTTCCAGTGAGCTCATCTCATGCGGGTGCTGACCCTTCAATAAAGGCAGACAATGCTTCTTCACAAACAGACTCAGTGTGTGCGGCAGCTGCTGCTGCTGCGATGTGCCCAAGAGTTTTCCTGTTAGCTCTGATAGATGATGATGCACTTTTACGCTTACCCCTCCCACCAAGTTGCAATCCTTTTCTAATAGTCCCCTCAGGTGTACACCGTTTCTACAGAACTTTCAAATGAACTAGAAGTGCTATAAAGCATTTCGAACTAGTACTATAAAAAGCATGTTTTAGTCAGTACAGATTATGATGTGATTGATAGTATTAATTTTGCATTTATTTAGGCTGACTATAAGTCAGGCTAGTGTTTAAGACCCAGTCTGGTTTGGGGAGGTCTGCCAGAGGGAAAAAATGTTTAACTTGTCTTCCTGTGTGATCAATCCTTGTACCTTAAAGTCTGCAACAGGTTTTAACTGTATAACTCTTTCTGAACTGTCTGTTTTTGCCATTTTCAGCTCCAGCTTTTGGTGGCGTAGCTCAGCTCAACCAACAGTAACTTCGATCAGTGGACCCTAAGTTACTGAGCTCCATCTTTCTATGGAGTTAAACTAGGGATGAGCGATATGGGAAAAAGTTTATCACAAAATATTTTTTTTCTTTTCAGTTGATATCAATATATATCATGATATGAAAAAATAAAATTCAACAGTGCTTATTGTTAGCATGTCTTTTGCAATACAATAATCTACTGCATCTGTGAGGTCTTTGTGTCTCTTCAACGTTTTGTCGTAAGGCGTTTCACTAGAAAGATTTGAGGTATTCCCCGACTTTGCGAGAACATGTTCTCGATATAATTTGCAGTTCACATTACTCTGCTTCATGTTTGACCTCAAAAACCAAAATACCTCCACACCACTTAGTTTTCGTGCCAGCGTTGTCGAGGATGTCTTCATCTGTTGAGCCTTCATCTAGCACTCATTTTCTTTTCACGTGTTAAAGTGCTATGGTTGCGTGTAGCTGCAGCCTGCTACTACATAGTTGTTTGCTATTTGGTTCTAATTCAGCACATAATTTGTTCTGCGCAAAGTGGACCCAGAGCAACTCCCCTTTTCATTGGCTATATGTATAGTTTACCACAACATGTCAGAATACCGACTATTGAAAAGCATATTGACCATGTTTTTAATTGATATTGAAGGAAGTTAATTTGCGACATATATTGTTATCGTTTTATCGCCCAGCCCTAAGTTTAACTCATGGCTATGAGTATCACCTTTACTAAATCCTCATTTAACCTTTAATGATGCTAAAATTCCTTCCTGGGTCGCGCCTAAAAATGACGCTTTGGATACATATAAAACCTGTTAAAAATGAAACTGTAAAGAAGTTCAAATTTGCAAATATCAGGTTCATCAGTTGAGTAAATTATATTGCTTAGTGTCTGCTTGACATAAATGTGTAAACACATTCACAATATCAGCTTATATGTCAGATTTTCGCTGCTTGTACTGCTTCAAAGTCTAATTTTTTTTTTCAGCTATCAGCTTTTTTGTAAAAATGTGCATTCTTTTTGTTTGGGACCCTTTTGATGAATAAACAAGCAGACTCAGGTGAACTGAGACATGCATCACTGACGAATGGACTGAGGTTTTTCTGAATACTTTCCTCTCAGGTAGTGCCCCCCTGCCTCTGGCTGCATTGCTCTGTTAGCCGATTAGCAGCTTTGCTAAAAAGTACAAACCAATCTCCGGCCTTTGATGTCCGTTTGCAAAGCAACTCTCCCTCTCCTCGCGCTGCAGACTCGTATTTTCACTGCCGCCTATTCATCCTCTCCCTCTCCCGCTCTCTGCTCTCAAACTTTCTTCTCTCATCTCCCTCTGCTGAGCCAGATCTCTTCCATATTCCTTTTTGCCCAGGTTCTGCCGGCTGAGACAGACTTATTTAACAAGTGCCTGGCAGGCTGGGCTCTGGGATGTGGCAGCTGTGGAGAAGAGGTTGATGTGGCCCTCTCTGCCACAGGAGAGTGAATCCCTGGGAGGGAGTCTCCAGATGGGCTCGGTTTGAAGCAGTTCACCCCTGGTTCCCCTAGATGAGCTCCATACGGGGTAACACTGAATATCTGAATACTAAGTGCAGATTGAGTGTAATTAATTACCTGACTGTATTTAGGTCTTATTTACATACTGCACCTGACACTTGATTTTTTTCATCGAGTTACTTCTGTATTGAAACTACATCTATACTCAGGTGGGTTGCATACAGAGCCAATTAAGTGTGTTTTTTGTACTTTAATGCACACATGAAAATGACCTCTGTCATCATGCATTCACAACATGTGACAGGAGCTTTGATCTATTCCTGCTTCAGTGCTCCTCTCTATCCTCTGACTTGTACAGGCTGCTGGTATTCTTCCTGCGTGCCTCTGTGCTGACACCGCTTTCCTCTGCATCCCATTGATTCAGGAGCCCTGAGTGATAGATGGCTTTAATAAAGCAAGGTGCAGTCCCCCCAAATAAATGAGCAAACGTAGGATTTATTACCAACATCTGCATTTTAAGGGGCGTAAACAGGGCCTAAGCTGGGAGACACAGTTTCATGATACTCCCACAACCTAAAGTCTGAGCCAGAAACAGCCGAGCGCACACACTCAGCTTTGCACGTACACACACCCAGAGACTTCCAATCACTGCCTTTTCCTGTTCCCTGTCCTTCATTCTCTCTGTCATTTAATACTCACTTCTTCTGCCATTCATCTTTCTCCTTCAATAAAAGAAGTCCTTGGTTTTCCTGTGATTCTTTTTTTTTTTTTGGCATCGCTCCGTCTTTCAGACACTCATGCAGTACAGTCTTTTTTTGTCTTTCCACTTTGATTCTGACAGACATTCACCCTTTTTGAAGCTGCAGAGCTCTCTCTCCTCTTTGAACCAAAGTGCTCATCACTAGTTTGTCATCACACATAATGATCTTTTGTCATAAAGCACAGCACATTTTATTTGCCCTCTTTTTTTCCCCTTACCATGGCAGTGCTACAGGCTGCTTAGCTGTGGTGATTTATCCGCGCGTGGTGCCAGTGGAGCTAAATCTCTACTCCCCTTGGCACTGGAACAGTAGTGTGCATGGTTTAATTTCAGCTCTGAAAGACTGTCGTGCTGCAGTGATAACGCGGGGCCTGTTTGCCAGCGATTGGGCTAATTAATAGGCTCACTGATGATTTGCGGATGTCTTACCCAGTTACAGCGGAGGAGGGCAAAAAAAATTAGAGGGGGAAGGAGTGAGGGCAAAATAAAGCAGATTGACCCGTGAACTTCAGAGGCTCTTTGGAAAACAGTGGTTTCACTCATTAACTTTCATGTGCACGGAAAAAAAAAAAAGAAACGACACACGGGAGAAATAAAGTGCCAGAATAGCACTCACAGGTGACTGCAATTTTTCCAAGCATGTTTGTTTATTAGCGACAGCCTTTTGACAAGTCGGTGGATAATTACAAACACATTTAGCTGCTCTTCCACAGGGCTCACACACTGTTTCATTTTCCTCTTTGTACTCCCCGCTGCTGCAGCAGATCTGCTACCCTGAGAGCTTTACACAGTCTATACTTTCTCTCACCCTCCCTTTTCTTTCTTCCTCACTGCAGATGACCCACTAATGCTTTACACAATGAGTGCTACTCTGATAGCCATCCCTCCTGTGTAATTACAGATGGAGCCATGATTCAATAAAAGAAGGGGTTTGTTTAGCACTCATGTGTTAGTCAACTATACTGTATGTTTCACTAGAGGGGGTGTTTTATGTGTGCGAACTTGACTGCTGACAGTGATAAATGAATACAGGGAACAACAGTTGGGCAATTCGTCCCCAAATCTTAAATCCTGAATTGAAGTGTCAGCCTATGTCACACACACACACACACTCATATATTCACACTTAGCAGCTTTTCTGTCACAAATTCAATAGACTTTTGCTTGTTTGTCGCACACATGCCCCCTGTATGTTCTCACGTGTGAAGCGCTGCAGATCAAGTTCATCATAAAAATGAAACGTCTTCACTTCAAAGAATCTGAGATTAAATAAAGCCAACAGCAGGGTGACACTGTGTAACAGAGGGTGCTGTAGCAGCCAGGGTTTGGGCTTCACACACATGTCAATAGTTTATCCAGCTTACACACACATACATCTTGAAGGCAGTGTGAAACACTGAGGGTGCAGATGTCTTCAATTTAACATCACTTGTGACACGCATGTGCATCTCCGCAGTGTCATGTGTTGGCAGCAACTTTGTGTGTTTGTTTGTAGATTGTTTTGGTAGTTTTATTTTATTTTTGCAGGTGTCTGCCACATGACATTAATTTCACAAGGTCCTGGCTGATATGTCTGCATAGAGAGCTGCCAGATTGTTAATGCAGATGATCATAAATCATTGCTGACCCAGCTGCCTCAGATTCTTGTTTTATTATTACCTGTATCATAGAGAGCCATCAATGTTTTAAGCCCTTGTCATCGCTGCCAGATCTTAAAACCTTCTCTATGTTCACAACCTCCATAAATATCTTAAATTGAATTGCCACAGTTTTAGTGGGGCGAGACTTCTTTTCAGAAGGCCAAGGACTTGAAAGAGGGAAAATATAACAAAATAGTCTGCACCAATTTTCAATATAGACACATATTTTAACAGCCAGTTTCAGACATATGCCATTAACATGTCTGTGTAAGCCATTAACTGGATAAAAAGATGGACGACAACCTCCTACAACTGAAGATAAGGGGTGCTAGCTCCTTCCCTCAGCCCTGGGCTCTGACATCTTGCACATTTGAGTCAGCATAAAACCAACTAGCTCTCTGAGCCACGGTGTTGACTGGAGACAGACCAATATTACAATATTATCGATATACTTATGGAAAAGATGAAGATAAAACAATACAATCAGTAAAATTGAGTACACACAATTAACTCACATGTCATCATCCATTTCTGACAATGCTCAAATTTATGATTTATCCATCATACCAGTCCTGTGACCGAAGCCTCTTTGGAGTAGACACAAAAAGTTTTCATGCTGCTATTTTGATATTTTGTGTTTTTATGGTTAAGTTGCTTTATATCCTACATTATCAAATTTATGAGGCAGATCGTAACTGAAAGAAGAGTTGCAAATGTTCAATTGAATAAATCTAAGAAAGGAAGTTTTTAAAAGTGCCAACCATCTCTCTAAAGGCTTCTACAGCTCGCATGTTAGCAGTCTGCTACTTCCTCTTTGTTTATCCTCTGTTGAAAGACATGTGCCCAAGCATAAGGACCACTGCTATGAACTGCAGCATGACTTTATGCTCTCTCTTTAAAAGATGTTCAAGTTTAATCCCAGTGTATAGCAACAGCTCTTATTTAGATTATCTGCATAGGCCAGTTCCAGAGTTTACAAGGCCAATTGAAAAAAAAGCAAATAATGTCTCAGACACTGCAGGCAGTCTCGTAAGTATGGCTGCTGTCTCGCAATGTGAATGCCTCTCGAACAACAGTTTTTCCCATCCTCATTGACAGCATATCACGTTTAAAACAGTTTCCGTCTATTATTTTCTATATCCTTTCATTTTGGAAGAGCAATTCAGTTTGATAACCCTCCTGACATCTGATCAGACATTTAGAGCATATTCTGTTTCATGTTAGGATAACCATGCACACATGTGTTAATTTTCATGAAAACTGGTGTAAGTGTTGATTTTTATCCAATGCAAAGAAAAATACAAAAACAACAACAATGTGGTATCATCCTAATATATCTGCTATAAACTGACCTGTCCTTCAATTAGCTGCATCAGCTGTGACCTTTGAAAAATTGAGAATAGCTGACCACTCCACCCCACCACTGTGCCACAGATGTGTATCCCACACAGAGAGATTCTCTTGGCAGGACAACAGGCAGATTATTCATGCATTTTTTTCTATTTTTACTTGTGTAATTTTTTAAGTTCTACTGTATTTTGGGGAACATTTTTGCTTTTGTTAGATTGTTCAGCTAAAGAGAGACAGGAAATGTAGGGAGGAGAGGGGGAAATTACACTGCCAGGCCCTACCTACTAGAGCTAGGCAATATGGCCTCAAATCAATATCACAATATATTGAGCAGTTCACCTTGAAAACGATAAACGGACCATAACTACTCCACCATCTGGTCACCCCCTCCCACATTAACTTTGTCTACTTCAGCCGCTACAACTTTTGAACCGTCCTCCATCTCCTCACCTGTCTTTCCCTCTTTGTTACGGACTGGATAGGGTGGAGTCACGTCTCTGATGTAGGACAGCATCTTAAAGGGACATGAGACCATAGCCTACCTACACACATCCAAAACCAACTTTTATTTATTTTTTTGACACTGAATATACCGATATGGGCAAAATGATGTTGGTTATTGTCATAAATTTCTGTATCAGTAAATTTTCAGTTTACCGCCCAGCCCTACTCCCTACATCCTTCACACAGGGTCTCATATTAATATACTGGTTGTGATCTACACTGATTTTTCACTTGGCTATAGATGGTCAGAGAGAGGGATGCTAGCTTTTCCATCTCTTTTCGAATTGCGCTAAATATGAAACCTTCAAATACTGTTTGGTGCAGTATCTTATTTATTTTTTGCACTTTCTTATTCTTTTTTTTTGTCCCTCATAACAAGCATTGAGAACAGAGTCAGAAGTGAAACTCACATTTTTTCCTGTTACCTAATATCCCAGTGTTATGATCACTTTCATTCCCTCTGATGTTGCATTGGGTGGAGATATGAAATGAGATCTCCCACAAACATGATAACTACAAAATGCATCCATAGGGTTTCATTAACTCTGTCTTTCAAGTGTTTGTAGAACATTTCTCCTCTCTTAACTTCTTTTCTCACCTTCTTTCTCTCTCCTCTGCTAATGAAACCCTCAAGCACCTTAAAACGTCCTCCTCAGCACTCTTAACAGAGGTAGAAGCTCTCATAGGGGCTAAGATGAATAACTTTATCTCTACAAGGATCTAGTGCTGACCTGAAGTGGAAATTCTATGTACTGGAGAGCGTTATGCATACCACCTCTGGTCTCTAATAGGTTTTGGAGGAGTTGCCTAGGAGTTGTGAGCTGTGAATAAACTGTACATTTGAGCAACCTGGGTCAGGACAGCACAGAATAACTAAGAGTGCAGTGGCGATTGTCAGATTTACAGCAAAATTTATGTATGGGCAGAACTTGACAAGTGATGGTCTTAAAACCCCAGTGCCATTTTCAGATTTTGTCAATTCCTTATCATATTTGTCTCTATTTCTGTGGGGAACTAACAATGTAATTTTCTGAGTATAGTTTGTGGAACAGTACTACATGCCGTTCTGCTTAGATTGAGCTCTCCTTGGATCATGTTGCGCATATATGACATGACAGCCCGAGAGTTTTCTGCGTGTCTGTTCTCTCCAGCTGAGCCTAAAGATCCAAATCCCCATCAGGACGAGGAGAGTGCAGTCAGCCTGACCTAACACTGAGCCATCCCAAAGGAGTGAACAGTGTACAATGCTGCCTTAACTACACAACATCACTTCTCTGTGTGGACCTCTGGGGTCAGAGTCGTTGTGTATTCCTGAGCTACTGGTTCAGAGTTGCTTGAGGGAGTCGGAGAGCACAGCAGCGTGCTGGCGACTGTTAGAGCACGGCTGTAAATGATTCATTTTGTACAGACAGGCACGTTCATGCTAGTGCAGTTTTAAAGCAGCAGCTGAATGATGTCCTCTAACTCAAGGTCTGGGGTCCCATGGTGGATATTATGCCTCAGGTTAGCCCTATTAATGAGGAGGAGGTGATTTCCCTGTTCTCTGTAATGTTGTTCACATGTGTTTCAGGGGATTTTTGACAAAATGTGGCACTGGAGGGCCGTTAGTCCATGCCTGCTCAAGTCATTGCAAAAAGCTGATGGTAATCTGCTTGGGGACAATCTGTGCTGGCACCATTCCCTGGGTGGGAATGTGTCAATCTACCTGCAGTGAAATGAACACCTCTCATACTTTACACTCCTTCCTCAGGGGGCTCATTCTCTCATCTCCCCCCTAATCTCAATCTCCCCTTCTTTCCCTTCTCCCTCCTCCTTTCCCTTGCTGAGCGTTTATTTCACCTCAGTCAATCCCAAAGAAGATGAAGTAGCAGGATAAGGTCGCGGCATCTGTAAAGGCTCAAATTGGGGCTTAATGAATACCATTAATTCAATCGGGGGACTTGTTTGGATGGCCATGGCCTTTGTCCAGTCATGATTAAGCGATGCTATCAGTTATCAATCGTAATGAGCTTTTCTGCTGTGGGAGACTGGCGTCGGCTGGTGAAATAATAACATCTTGGTGGGATGATTGTGGGTACGGCACCTATCTCATCTCAAACACAATGATATGCGGACGTGTGGGAGGCAGTATAGATGCACAGCGTCTCATGGCTCAGCACTGGTCAGATTGAAACCACGCACTGATACCTTTTGTACTGAGAAAGTGATCAAGATATTTCCTTTGACAGTCTCTCTTGTTGTCGTCATATGCAAGTTCATTTCCGTTATGCAGCGATGGCTCATATTTTTTATTAACAGTGGATCAAATTATATTTAATGAGAAATAGATGGCCTAATTCTGCTGCTCCCTGTAGCTCTATATTGTGCATTAGCATCCTTCAATTTATTGTTTTTGATTTACTTTCAACTCCAACAGCGTGGCATTCATGATCAACCAGTATTTTAGCACAGGAGCTCTAAAAGCCAAATATAACTGCCCAGAAATGGACATTGTGTTTTATTGATAATGTAGGAGTCCATGTGGGAGCAAAGGGGAGCACAGTGTGAGATTGCCTTGATTCAGGTGATGGTGGAGAGGAAAACAGCTCAAGTATTGTCCTTTCATTCAACGGGTTGCCAAGAAAAAAACATAATTCTTTTACTGCTGTACAAACTTGTTGTTAGTAAGTATGAAAAAGCTGTTTGTACATCTTTTTTCCAACCTCCATTTCTCCAATACTTCTAAATACAGACTTAGCGCTACCAATCACAATATCACATCAGTATGAAAACAATGTGACTATGTCAAAGCATTTTAACTCCCATTGAAGTTGTGTTTCCGATTGTTGTAGCATTTTGGCCCAGAAGTTAACTTTTTTGTGCACTCTAAAGCCCTGATCACCTATTTTGGATGTAGGTGTCTTTGGTGAGTTAGCTCTACCTGCTTAGGACAAAATGACAGACAGACACAGTCAGGTAGTTAGATGGCAAACTTATTGAGCGTAGCAGCTAAAGAGTCATTACTCATTGCAAGGCTGTGTCAAATACTCGATTCTGATTGGCCAAAAACCCATACCACAAGTGATAAATTATTAACAATAAGAGAGAGGCTAGGGACAACCTGATTACACATGTCAAATCAAATCAATCAGCAGATACAGTAAAGTTCTTCCTGCTGGCATTTCAGCAAAACTGTCAGTTCTGCTGGTCTGTGGTCTGTCGTGTTCTTGTAGGGGGACGCTGACTTGCGTAACATGTTTTCTTAACTCTTAATTTTAATTCAGGGGTTAATAAACATGACTTCTAGCTTGTAATAAATTACCATTTTATTCCAATATTTATGGGAATTCTTTAAGATTTGTAGCCTCTGATGGTTAGGAGTGGGAATCTCCGAAGGGTTCCAATATTTGTCAGACATTTAAGTCAGTTTATTTCACCCCCCCCCCCCCAGAGATTTTTTTTACATATGCATTTAAAATATTGCAAATACTGTGTGGCTGTGAATTGATACATCACTATGTACATACTAATGTCAGGAGAGAATTCTGTTTACAGCTGTAACGACAAAACAAGTTTGACCGATGAATTTCCAGGGTAATAAATCAAACTCAAATCCTACAAATACAAAATATGTCACAGGAGATATCAAGGTTAATGCTGCTATTAAACATGTGCAATGAATTCTAGCTTTTTTTTCCGCTAGCAATTCACCTCTGAGTCTTGGGCGGAGACAGCGCTGCTCTTCACCCTCCTCTTCACGCTCCTCTTCACGCTATCTTGTAGCTTATCATTGCCGGAGCAGCAGAAATGCCAGGTAATAGACAAGCTATTCAGCTCTCTGACACTAATGTCTTTTGGGACATGATGAAAGTTAATATTATAATTAGCTTTCTTACGAGCATTGCAATCCGTTACCACACACACTTGTTCCTGAATCGTCCTCTCTACTTCTCTGAGTCTAGCCCGCAGAGCGGGGTGTGGGAGCGGGGTGTGGGAGCGGAGCATGAACTTGTCATGTAGAAAATCTCACTGTGTCTGAACCTGTTGTTTGGGTCTGTGAGGGGTTAACTGTGATTTGACTGCAGAAGTACTCAAAGATGCAATGTTGTACTTAGTTTTCTCATGACATGTCCTCGAGCATTAGAAAAATGCCATATGAACAAAAAGACAACAAGAAAAACATGATTTTCATTAGAATGGGTCTTTAAATAGTCTTGTAAATTCTGAATCTAGCAGATGATCTCTTAAAGGTTTTACCTTGATTTTACCCTTTGTCAGAAAGTATAACGCACCAGGGGGAGTGAGGGGAAACGGAGAGTGCCCGTAGACAGACAGGCAGACCTGACATGAGCCAGTGTCAGCTCTCTCATATAAACAAACATATGTTTAAATGGCATCAATTGATCTCTTGTATTAATACTAAGAGTGGAGAACCACCACAGTCCATTAGCCATGTTTAAATCAGTAAACACTGAGGCTGTCCATTACATTATTTTAAATGTCAAGATGGTATTCCGCAACAGAAATGAAGAAAGATAATTTTACAATGATAATCATCCCCTTATCACTTTACCCTGAATAGATGTGATCGTATAGCCTTAGCACAGCCATGCCTGTGATTTCTTCCGTTTGATAAGCCCATCTGTACGGTGCATATTAAAAACATTTTGATGCTTATAATGCTGACGTCTTGTTTGCTAGAGTAGCTGACTGATGATCACTCACCTCTATGCAGTGAAATGAAAGCCATTATCCCCTCTTAAATTATTTTGCCAATATTAATCAAACACTGACATCTCTTTGTAGCCGCACACACAAAACACACACCCATGCATGTGAAAAAAAAGAAAAAAGTGCTCTTTGTCCCAAAATGCCAAATCATTCCTTTAAATGATGACACATTGTCCGTCAAGTTCTTCTTCTTAACCAACTTCTTCAACTTCTTAACCAGCAAGTCATCAGATCTTGATCAGTTCTGTAATTGAGACTTTCCTGTCATGTCAGCGTTGTGACATACCCGCTTATCCTTATTCAGAATACACCATCTGTACGCTCTTTGCCCTCCGGGTTTAAATAATTCACACAAAGCAGAGTCTCCATTCAGTTTTTATGAGCCCCCAGTGGCAATTCAAGGCAGTTTCAACCTGTTTATATCACATACTCCCTCATCCACCCTCATACTAGCGTCCCTTAATTTTGAATTTGGTTGCATCCCGAGCAGCCTCTAACCTTATGTTGTCTTCTGGTCTTTTAATAACAAGCCTCATCACTATTATAAAGAGTCTGCAGCCTTAACAAAGTGCTATAGTCTTTGTAAACACCACAGTGATTCATGGCACAGGTTCTATAAGTGCACATACGACTTTTAAGATAAACCCAAGGGCATATTCTTGGATGGCTTTCGAAGCCTACCAACAAACAAAAACAAATGACCCATCACACAGCAAGCAGTACCAACAGCTACAGGAAGAGCCTATTGTGCAGGGCGGCTGAGCAGAGCCGCACCAAGCCTGGAGTGATGCACTATTCTCATCCCTCTCATAACGTTATTAAAAGTTTGAGCCTGGAGGCCATGAAGGTTTAGCAGAGGATTATTATTTCAAGCTCCCTGCAAAATAAATCAATCCTTTATCAAAGTCCGCAGTCCCCATGAACTGCGTAATCAAATTGAACAGTGTTCTAGGCTAGTATCCCGTTACTGTTCTATTAAATTGAGCTATTGCTGGGGGAGATGGCTCAAATATAGCCTTGCTCATAAGACATGGGTGTTATGTGCAGACAATTGAAAAAAAGACCCATAAATTTGGTACTGTAAAACATTTCTCTTAAAGGATTCCTTCTTAGAACTTTTTTCTTCTCATTATTTTTTGAGTGTAGAAAATGTTCAGTTTTTAAGAAAAGGGAACATGTCATCCACAGTATGTGTAGCTGTCTCTATGCATTTTTAATATGCTGACATTTTTCCCTTTGTGCTTGCTAAATCCTCATTTCATCCAAACTCTTTGCTCTCTCCACTTCGCACAAGGTAGCCAGGAATGCCTCACTGATATTTGGAGTGAATACATCGGCTAGACACATTCCTATTGTTAAATCATAAATTCCTGTAATGCAATTTCTTAACACGAATATCTCCACTGCTTCTTCGTCTCTCTCTCTCTCTTTTTTTCTTTCTCCGGCTGGTACGCCTGTCCACTCTCTGTGATTGGACCAGGCCTTCTTGCACGCTTGGTGCTTCTATTCAGCTGGTCCCTGCTGAATAGCGCCCGTCAAGCGGCAGAGCGCTGGAGTGTTTTTGCTGTTACGGTCAATGAAGAAAATGACAGTGAATTTTTGAAAATATGCTGATGATGACTCCACTCGAAACAGCAATTCCTCTGAATGTCGCTGAGGCAGTATTTTCATCATATACCTTCAACCCCTCCTCCAGGCCCCCTTACAGGCTTCTCAGTGATGTTGGCGAGGATTTTGCCTTGGAGATGATGTGAAGTATTATGGCCTCGGGTGATGGATACAATGTGTGTATGACAGCATACCACACTGTATGTCTTTGACAAGAACAGATTTTTATTTTATTTTCCTTAGTTACTTGTGATTCTTGGTGCAACATGGGGTTACATGAACACTGGGCTTCAGGATTGTAGACAACAACACTGACTGTTACTGAACCAAAGGAGAGGCTGAGCAATGATAAGTCAGGTGACAAACACAGAGAAAGGGAAATTACCAAGAGAGACTCTATAGAGCGATGCACAGCAGGGCTCCTCCCTGAAAGTGAAGCCAAAACATTTAGCTCTCCCCCAGAATGTCATGGAGTATGTGTCACGAAACCCTCTCTTATAACAGATTGAACCAGGTCAAACTAGAAAATCAACATGGATGTCAAACAAGTTTTCCTCAAATGTATCTCTACTTCTTTTTATGCTGATTGTCAAACTTACATTTTATTTAGAGAGCTTATTGGATGCTAAAAAGAGGATGGTCTCCTACACCACATTGAAAGAATTTATCAGGAGCGGAGTGAGAAAATGTAACAAACCCTATCACAAGAGTCATTAAACTTACAGTTTTTTTCGGGCGATAAGGCCCACCGGATTATACACTGCACTGTAAATTAACGTCTTTGTTCACACAAAAGGCGCACTGGATTGTAAGGTACATTAAACATTGATTGGTTTATTGTTGCTAGCGCATGCTCCTGGCCCGGGCTGCCTTACACGAATGCACTTCTAGTTTAGACAATATAGTCAGACAGTCTTGTAGATGGCTCTGGGGTCCTGCTACGGGGCCGATCAGGTAGTGACACAATGTACCGTAATGCTCCGAATATCCATTGAGCAGAGCGGCTTTGTTGCTTACCAAAGTCGTACTCACACATTTCAACTGATTTTTGAGCGCATTGTACCACATAAAATCAGTCAGTAAGCACAACAAGTTATCATAGATAAGGTGCGCTGGATTATAAGGCGCACTGTCAATTTTTGAAATTTTTTTTAAGGATTTTAAGTACGCCTTATGGTCTGAAAAATCCAGAACCTTTAGATCAATGATAGAACCGTTTGTGCTGAGAACTGCACTGATCTGAGGTATCTCAAGGGTCAAGTATTGGCTAGAAGAAGTGTAATGACATCTGTCCTGCAGATGCACCAGGTTTAAAAACACATCACCAGTGTGATATCTCAGCACTTATCTCGGCAGTATTTTGGCTCCTTTTTTTTTTTTTCTTTGATATTGGGAGAGATAGAGGTGCCAAGTGAGATAGAGTAGGGCTGCTTGATTATGAAAAAATCATAATCACAATTAGTTTGATTGAAAGTGATTTCTCAATTGTTTAAAACGAATAACCCATGATTTGACATCTGCCTCGCGCATTGAAGCAACTAAAAACCTGATTAAAATCTAAAGGCTCTTCTCTAAAAAACACAGTAAGTGATAAAAAAAAAAAAAACAATTTAGCCTACCTTTTTTGTTGACTCACGCAAGTCTGTCTGACTCACTGAATGATCTAAATGTTTTAAAAAGTCATACGCACTACCGCTGAAAGCATTGTTAAAGAAAAAAAAAAGAAAAAAGAAAAAAAGCAACAACAGTAGCACCTTGATTTCATTGTTAAAAAAAAATAATAACAGAGAAAGAGGCTTCCAATGGCCTGGTTGGCTCAGTTGGTAGAGCATGTGATATGAACCTTTGTGTACGTCCTCTCCATATGGCATAGAGACACTTTACAGCAAGAGGGGCCAAATACCAACAGTGTCCTTGACCCCAATGACAAGTCTGGTAACCATCACATCTCTCCACTGCAGAATCCTTACCACACAGCTTAACAGGAACTCTATCTTCACCTGACTGTGTTGCAACAACAACGGCACATTGCTTTCAATGTTTAATCTCAGAAAAAGAAAAAAGAAAAAAAAAAGGCAATGAAAAAAGGGCTTCAAGTTGCCTAGTTAGCTCAGTCGGTAGAGCATGAGACTCTTAATGAGAACATTTCTAAATACAGCACTTTACTCCAAGAGCTTTGGCTTCATTTTGGTGATAATAATTTCTAAATTAAATGACAGATTTCTTTTGTAGTGAAGTATTTTTACACTGTGTCATAAAATTATAAAGATTTGAGGCCCTTTATTGCCTACTTTTTGCCATGGGCTGCAGATCTAACAAATCATTCAGTCCTTTTAGGCTTTTATACAACATCCTCTAAGGGGCCGAGATTTGGGCTTCTATTTGAGTGTGATATGAATGACATTTTTCACTTTTTAACCTGGCAGTTGTTAGCGTGTTTTTACACATGCACACTTGTGATAACTACAGCCTCTCTCATCATGCTCATTTTATAACTTTCAGACACACATGGAAACACAAACCTGCCTCCCCTGCTCTTCTCCCTGCTCTCCTCTCGGTCAGAGCGCCTGATTTGAACCCTTTAGCATATTGAATTAGCATAGATGTGTTCCTATGAGATGAGATGAGCAGTGAGATGAAAACCTTTTCTAAAAATGCCACTGAAGAAAGAGATAAAACATATTGTTTTTGATTGTTAAACTCACCTTCATTTTATTAAAAAATGTATTATGGGACTTCCGATGTTTCAGACACAATATTTACTTTGAAAATGGGTTGAACATGACTGTTTCTAAGGAAACATCTTAAAGTAAAACATCACCTGTAGGCTCTTAGGATTCACTGCCTTGAATACCTGTCAACATTTATGTCATTTTTAACCCAAATGAGTCTAAAAAAAAGTAATTGAGTGGAGTGGAGCAGAGTTGTTGACAACATTTGGCAGCCTCGACTTTCAGACTTAAGCTCAACAAATTGCATGTGCATGTTTGATGTGCCATTTTGTGTGTGTGTGAGGGATTTGAGGTAGCAGAGTCGATTGGAGATGTTTTTATAATTGAAATGTTCATGATGCTTGCTGCCACTCGAACAGCCCTGAAGCCAAAAACACAAGGATTTAACTTCTCCTTGTTCATACTCCATTTAAAATGAAAGGAAATGAAAGGATTTTTGCACTAAGCAACATCAACTTAAATGCAAAGGATAAAATATCTCATTAAACAGATGACTGCCGTCCTTACAATGACAGAATATTTCATTAATGGCTGTAAATTACATTTTGGAGTACTCATGTAGAAAGTCTTTGTCATAGCTGTACTATGTGTGTGTCTATAATGAGATTCATTGGCATCTGCTGTGTATGCAAAACATGCAGCACACAGATGCCATTTGCTCTTCCCATCTCACTCACTGTAACCCAGAGTGCCGCTTAAAGGGAGTGCAGAAATGTAATTTGAGGTGAAGCTTTCATTGGACGTTTGATGCCGCTCAAAGGTGTTTTGAGATACACCCACACTACATACCTGGACGACAAGGAAGACCCGCTCTGCCTTCAAAGCTGTAATTAGGTTCTGGAGGAGCAACGGTGACAGGAACATCACTTCCTGTTCAAAGACGGGGATGATGTAGCTCATCCATCGTGCTCCCGCGTGTTATTTCCTCCAGCAGTAATGAGTGCAGCACATCATTCCTGTTTGCCTGGAGCAGGTTTTTGTTTTTTACATCGTCACCTCCACGGGGTATATCTTATTTATTTGCTCAAGGGCTTGTCAAAATTTGAAAAGCCCTGCTATTATCTTGTAACCACTGTCAATTATGAATAGAAACATCACACAGTGTAATACCACATCTTTTCCGGCACCTCTCACACTCACTCACAGCTACACTTTGGTTCTCTCTTTTGATGCTTCAGTGAATGAATGAAATTACTTCTCCAGCGCTGCTCATCCTGGTTGCTCGTTGAATGTGTCGGCCTGTGTGTGGCTTAAGTTTGTGCAGGAATTGTAGTGGAAACCCGGTATTATAAAACAATGATGGGGCTTCATGCACTGTCAGCCACTGACAGAGCTTTTTGCTTTTGATACACTGAGCTTCTAATGGACTGCCAGGACTTTCATACCCAGGAGAGGACTCTATATTTACCAAGTTTAAGACTGTGAAAATGATTTTTGATCTCCAGTCATGATAGTGTGTATGAAGTTTTGGCTAACTCATCATGAAACTGTTTCAAGAGGTTTTCCTGCTGGAGACATCAAACAATACAAAAGTGCTCTATCAAATAACAATATGGTTTAGTGCTTTTACAAATTTAATTAAAGTTGTATCCAGTTCAGCATTTGAAGTTATTTAAGGTAATTTATCAAAAGTAAAGTTGTTAAAGTTATTTCATTTTATTATTTCATTTTTTTTATGTGAGTTGAATTAGTTATTGGTCAATAGTAATTGCATTGCCCATAAGAGACCCTGGTCAGCTCAGCCTCTTTGTTGAAAATTAGCAGCATCAGCAAAATTCTAGCAAATTTTAGCAGGAAATTGAGTAAATTTTAAGAAAGTCAAACACATACACCAATGTGCTGCTGTCCATAGTGTACGATCGTGAAAATTCCATGTTGTAATTTTTGCGGTTATAAAGCTTCTTTGTTTAAGACTTACACTATGTGTTTCTCTGACTTTGAAAGTGACATGCTGTTTACTGTGGAAAGAAGAGGTCCCATAAGAGTTAAATACAGGAGAGCAGAGCCACCAATAAAACTACAGCTTTTCTAGTTTTATTTTCATGGCACATAAATTTAACTACCTGTAAAATTCCCAGTATTTACACTGACTACATACAGTTACAGTACCTTTGCACCGTTTTGGATTTCTGACATCTTTTTTGAGTAATTGTGGTCAAAATTTTCAACAGTAGAGGTCACCTTGCCATGTGGTAGCTGTTGCTAAGTGTTTCATCACTTGTCTCGTTTGGCTAAACTTGCCTTGTTAAAGGCAAAACACGGGTGCAAGTCAACCTTGTACTGACAACCGTGAATGCACTATTTCATCAGAGCAACAAATGCCCTTCATGTGGATTACATTCATCTTTGTTTTTATGAGTTATTCCCCTGAAGATTGGGCCCCTTTTACAGAAAAAAAGGGCTTTAACTCTCGGCAAGGAAGCTAAACAAGCATATCTCCCAAAATGTCAAACAATCCCTTCAAGGCTGAGATCATCTCAGTGTGATTGTAAGTCAATGCGCTCCAATCGTCCAAACTTGGAGAGGCTTCTGGGAAACATGACCTAGATAAGCCTCTGATATTATTACACATGACTCATGGATGAGTCAACAAATTCTGGTGTGTTGTGACCTTTTTTTGGGCTGATCCGTTTTCTTTTCAAAATGTGAGAATGTTTTGATCTCATCAGCTTAGTAAAAAAGATTTTTGTAGGACAAACAGTGAGATTTAGAAAACTCAGTTGAGCCATGACTTACAGTTGAAAGGCCAGCCGTGGTTTTTAAAGGAATGGACCACAGCTGACTGTTTTTTTTTCCCTTCTATCATCAGGAGCATTTTAACATGATAGGGATTTGGATTACACATAAGACTGTAAAAGCGAAAGACAATGACTGGTGGCCAAAAAAATTCACACAAACACTTAAGGAATCTTTTTTGTTGTTGAGAGAAACAAAACTACTTGACTGAATTAGTTTGAATTTATTCAAGGAGAGGCTTTTAAAAAAAATGCAGCATCTCATGTGACAGGCTGTAGCACCTGTTAATGTCTACTGCAAAAACACATAGTACAGATGCAAACACGCACAGACTTACGGCATGTCGTTGCATTGGTTTAGCAGTATTTTGATCCAGAACATTCAGATAAAGTTGGAGTCCCAAAGTAATTGTATGCTGCCCATAGACTGTCTATCGAATGGACAGAGTCTACGTCCTCGCTGGGTGAAGCCACTCTGAGAACAGCACCCTCTGTTGATGGGCTGCAGTATAGGTCATAAATCCCGCCTCCTCCACCAATCCTAATGGAGCTGTGGACAAACTTTAGAAATTTATTACACAGAATATAAATTTTTTCCCACCTTGCTTGTGATGTTGACATGTAGTTACTGTACGACTGGTTTGGGCTTAAGTCCTCTTTTTTCTGTACAGCTCCGTTTTTAAAAGTTATTCAGGGGTTCATGTTTGCTATGATTGACACTTGATACAGCCTATGGGCGTACAAAGATTGTGTAGCTCACCGGGGGGATACGCTGTTTGAGCCGAGCGTCATCACAGCGACTCTGGGCCACTCTCCTGCCGAATGCGTACAATGCTACTATGCAAGTGGTGGAGTGTGTACAACGCTACTGCGCGATGTTGATTTCAGGAAATGAGGAGAAAATGTGGAAATACAGAGAGCTTTTCGGCTTCAAATCCATATACTGGCAGAGGGCTGAACTAAGTTCTCCGTAGTATATACAGTCTATGATGCTGGCGTACATTTGGGTGAACATGGATGGTGTTTCAAAGGACAGACTTAATAAGTCAGCTGTGTGCCATATCTGTAACTGAAAACCAGCTGTCCTGAGCGATAATGAAGAAGTGTATCATCCAGATGTGAGATCTCACTGCTCTCCTTGTCACTTCTAATGAAGCTCTGTTGGACTTCAACCCCTGCTACTTTTTCATTCATTTCTCTCTGATCCAACCCTGCAAGACCTCTGAGTTGTGTTCTCTGTCCTCCACATGTTTAGTGAAAGTGCAAAACTACATACATGAACAATCAAAGTGGCCATAAATCAGCTACATACACCCCATATCTTGCTCGCACATTGCTGCTTCACTTAATTTTAATTCCAGAGCAGCTGAATTCATCAAAGCATTGATTCAGCAAGATGCTTGAAATGCCCCACAGGGATGTTGGTCTGTGCTGACTTGCGGCTGTCGTGCTGTAAATGCAGATTCTTCAGCCATGTTGGGAACATCCTTTTTCATCTCCTTCCAAGGCACTCACTGTGTTTGCTTAAGAATCAGAGAACCACTGGAGCAGAGTTAAGACAAATGCACCTTGAGTTTGTAGTATGTCTTTAATTTTTCAGGAAGTGTTTTGAATCATAAAATTGATGCTGTTGATATAAATGTTCATTACATATGAGGTTACAGAACATAACTGGTTATCAAAACTTTGCAGAAATGCTGAAAATAGGAGGACACAGCTGGCCTGACTCAGACAAATCTGTAAAAGAATTATTTTTTAAAGTGGTTCTTCTTAATGCAAGAAAACATGAAAGAATATGGGTGTGTGGTTCACCAACAGGATCAGAGTCAGTAAAAATAATGCAGGTCATTTTTGGGTCGAAGCTGAAGCTGTCTACCACAAGCCAGGGCTGTAGCATCAATAAATGTCAACTGTGATAAAATAGTAAATAAAATAGTAAATAAAATAATTTTCCATCTAAAATTATTAAATAACCTTTTTAAGTTTTGCACCTTCAAAAGGAATAAGCCTGCTTTTGTGTTGTGATATTAAGACACTCAAAAATGAACCCTTAGCTTGGGATTTATCTTTTTTTTCCTTCATTTATTAAACTAAGCATTATAATTTATTATAAATATAGACGAACAAGAAAAAAAAAAACAAGATATAAAATAAGAATACCTTTAGATGATTCATTTAGCACAATATAAACACAGCTATTTAGCACCTCTGTGTGCCAAGACATTTTTACTGCTAGCTGTGGACAGGGTGCCAAAACAGTGCATTCCCTCATATTCACACCCTAGTGAAGTAAATGCTTCATCCTTCTTTGCTGTGTCATTGGCTATATTAGTGAAACTCAGCCAACTTTTGAACTGCATCACAAGTGACATATGTCATGCCAACACAGCAGGCCCTGGCAGATAAGTAAAACATATCTAGAAATTCAGAGCTGGCTCCAGGTTGGGACTGGTCTGTGGTTCCCAAGCCTAGTTGATAAGACATAGATTGATGCTAACACCTTCCACAAAAGCACACAAAACTAAAAATGACAAGATTCATCATATGTATCTTGATACCTGCAACTGTTGCTGTTTTCTCCCTTTCTTTGTTTTGTTTTTGTTGGTGAATTAATGTAGCAACCAGCCAAAACGTGACAGACATGCAGTGACATGCTGCTTTTTTATATATGTCGCTTTAAAAAAAGATCCTATAAGTTGCACAATTGACATTTAAAGGAAAGAAACAAGTGATTTATGGTCTTAAAATACTGCTTCAGTATGCACAGGACCAGATCAGCAGAGACATCTGACATCCCGCTTCAAACACAGGGGGTCAGTAAAACTCTCATAAAATGGAAATAATACTCGGTAGGCTAAGTAAAGCCAAATGTCAAATCATCATGAGAAGAGATTTTATCTTTTGAAAGAACTCATCCATAATTTCCTTTTTCCATTTCCTGAAATGTTGAACTATTCCATTAAAGTGTGATTATACAACTATACAACAAATTATACAATTAATTAAACAATTAATTAAACAAAGTAAACATAGTAAAACTCAACCCAGAACCCATGAGTAACAGGGCTGTTAAACCTTCTTGATTTGCACTTAAAGCAGTTTATAAATAACTAATAAATTCAAAATAAAAACAATCAGCAATGATATAATTAATATAATTGGCAGTATGGTTTGTTTAGTGTATATGTGTTGCCTTTACACTCTCAGTATTTGGAATTCTGCATAAATAATATGTGAAAAATATAAAGGATCTCATAGCACAGTTTTCCTGATTCAAGCCAGAAAGGCTCCTCACACAAATCTTCTTGCACCTCTTCCTCTACAATGATTGCTTCTCTCAGTGGTGGAAGAGGCACTAATTCTCCACAGAGCCTCAACAATCAATAATGTAATGCAGCCGCGAGATATTTTGTGTTTTGAGCAGGAGTTTCAACACAGTTTATAAAGCCTCCCTGACAACAACTTTCACCTTTTTTTGTGGATGAAAATGAGAAAAATGTAGAAAATCACAACCTGGGGTATCACTCAGACAGGGTGAGAGAAAATGAAAGCACTGACAACATGTTGCAGAGCTGGAGTGCCTGAAAGTGAACCGTGTCTTTAATGAAGTGCTACATTTCTGAAAAAGGGGCCTCACAGGACCTTGCTGTGTTTGTTATTATGAACAAAGGCAGAATATAGCCATGACGAAATCCATCTGCAAAATAAATTTAAAAAACACCTGATCAAGTTTTAATTCTATATGAGCATGCAGTGTTGTTTGATAAAGAGCTGTAACGTGTCAGTGCTGCTTTATACATGTTGCATTTTTTACCATTTTGCTCTGTTGTCATACCTCTTGAGTATGTGTTGCACAAAACTACCTTGAGGACAACTATCTCTGCAGATACCAGACCTGGCACATATACTGTCAGCGATCCCTACGTGCTCAGAGTTGAATCAGGAGTCTTGCCCCTTCAGGTTTAGTCAAACAGTAACCGGATCTCCTCTTGCTATCTGCATGCTCTCTGTGAGTCACACCTGCATTACTCACAGTCTGGAGAAGTTGGCCTTTGGATGACTGGGAGACATGGCAAATGTAAATTTTTATATAACAGCGAGGACGTTAGAAAGTGAAGGGTGGGCAACAGTTCATGTCAATCATAGTCTCTTATTTGTTGAATGTTGTTTGTGCTTCTATGCTAATATTTGTTTTCCTTCTTGTTTGTGTCAGTCATGCCCTAAAGGCTGCACACACGAGGTTCAAGTGTTTGCACACCACATCTCTTTGTGGTCACTGATATAAACACAACAATAACCCGTATCTCGAAAGCAAGTCTTAAATCCAAGTTACAAAGACAGCGAAATAAAACAGGCAGGTCATACAATTATGAGGATTAGCAAAGAGTAAGAAATAAACCTTTTTAAAAGACATACGACTATTTTCTAAAGACCTAAATTCACATGCAGTTTTCAAAATTAATGCAAAAAAAAAATTAAGATTCAGGTGAAATCAAGACACACTCTCAGTAAAGGGACTTAAAAAGTATCAACAACTCAGATAACCTGACATCATTGTGCAGGTTCAGGGTCTAAGTTTCAGCATGAGGTTATGGGTGTTGTTTACAAAATATCAGTTTCTGAGAGTCTGTCTCTTATATGAATCAGTGTTTACAATGCTCCTGTGTGACACAAAGCAGCTGTATTCACAGCTGTGCATAAGACAGACTGAGTAGGCTACATCAGATTCAGTGACTTTGCAGTGGTCCTCTTGAATTCATTCTCTCTTTCTCCTAAGTGCACATTTATTTAGGGATGTATACAAAGAAAAGTGCCTCTAATGTTAGCACACCTTCATTTTAACAAAGTGTGACAAGTTTGCAGCGAATAATGAAACAGACTAGAATCAGCGCTGATCACGTCCACCAGGAAACAGAGTTTTCCTGCAGTTTTTCTACTGCCGACCATCACTACCACTGCTAGTGTTTGACAAAGGCTTAGACAGTACAGAGACAAGAGATGCTTTTGTTTGCAATTTCCTCAGAAAAGATTGTGTTAGTGTCACTTCTGAGTCAGTCTAATAAATGCCTTTTCTCCATTTTATCTTTTTGTTATTGGCTGATTGCCATGACAGGTTTTGCTCTTTATCTTTCTCATTATCAGGAGTAGCAGGATTTATGCTGTACTTTCTTTGTTAACAATATTTAGTATAAAGTTTTCCTACTCTAGAAAAAAAAGGATATTCACAATAGCTATTTAACAGTTAAGGCAGACTACGAGCAATAAATCATACAGGCCCTTTTAAGTACTCTGTGTGTAAGAAGCGGCTAACTGCTATCTCTAGACAACATCTGGTCCCCGACTGTGTTGTTAGGACGAAACTGAACATCTTGAAACAAACACTAACCTTACAGCACAAGACCACCTGTCGAAAACTCAACACTGGGGAGCGACAATAATGTTTCGTTCAGCTAACGTTAGCACTTGTTAGCAAATTAGCTCGCGAATTTTAATGAAATTACACGGTTGCGTTGCTATGTTAACGCACACAAGGAAGAAGGAATGCACATCATAAGACGGCTTGGGGTTCTTTTCACCAAACTTATCCAGTACGTAAAGTTTTCAAAGATGGTTGTGTGTCTGCTAATGTATGTGCAGCACTCCATTTCTTATGCTAGTGAATGCTAATATTGGCGAAATCCTTGCTATCTTGAAATGCAGGTTGTTCCAGAATTTTGGAGCAGCAACAGCGAACACCCTGTATTCTTTAGTCTCCTGTCTGTTATTGTGGTCAGACAATTGTCCTCTTCCTGAGTACCTCTTTGTGCGTGACTGGTATACAGCTGTTGAAAGGTCATAGACAATTTTAAGTGAAGTCTTAAAATCAATTCCAGAGAAAAAGTAGCAGTACATGACAGAAAACAGAACTTGGAAATCTGCAAAATAAATTAGAGATGCTCTTTCTGCCAAAACCCAGACCAAAAGTATTCAATTCATGACAATGCCTTTGAAACAGATTCCTTTTTTTTTTCTTCTCTAGGAAGTAAACCCTTTGGAAGCTGATCAATGTCAGGCGAGCTTGAAAGTCAAGTGCAGTTCTGTTCAGGTGCACTTGAAGATAGGCGAGGAGCTTAAGTGGCGAAAAGAGGGAAATGGAACAACTGAGTCAGAATCTGATTTATTCATTGTGTCCTTGCAGAGAGGAAGAGAGGAAAAGAGAGAGGGGGAGAGAGAGAGAGAGAGGGTGAGGACTGATGCTGCAAAGTGAGGGGGCTAGTGAACCAGAAAGCCTCTTTTTGTGTGGCTGTAATCAGAGTATCCTCTTCATGACACGTCCTCCTTCTGCTTTGTCTTTTCCTTTTTCTTTCTCATGCACGCTTTCTTTCTTTTAATACACACATACACACACACACACATAAACATGTTCCCTTCAGTGGCAGACCCCCTGTTAGATCAGATTAACTCTCACAGCCACACAGGCCCAAAGAGGCAGGCCAGGCTACAGCCGACATGTGCTGGAAGTGTGCGACGGCACAGTGGGGGATGATTAGTTGTCCTCTGGTGGAAGGAAATGTGCTCTCCTGCTCTTGTGATTACACGAACAGTTCCTTTCCTTTTATTACTTTCCGAATGAAAGGCTTCACCGTAATTGCTTGCTGCCTTTGTCTCCCCCTCCACCCCCCCTATTCTTGCAGGACAAACACGGCCACTGTGTCGCCCCCTTTGATAGGTGAGTAAACTCATTCCACAGAATAGTCTCATGAGCATCATGTACTGCAGTGCAGTGCCATCCTCACGCACCACTCCCCCACGTTGTCTTGTTCCTGTTTGAAAGCAGTCCAGGCATAACAGAGGGGAAAAAAGGGAGAGGCAGCGAAGCAAAGGAAGAACAAAAAAGCAGTATCCTTTCATGCTTTGTCAGAAATGGGTTGTTTGGATCATACAGTAGCATTTTATTTAGCCTGAGTCTGTTCCACAGGACTGGTGCAGTGAATAAATCCTGAATCACAGTGTCTGCATCCAAAAAATGAAGGGGGGAAAAAAAAAAAGCGCTGGTGTTTTGCCATGTTTGTTGGATTTGCTATTTGAGCTGCATGTGGCAGTCTGGATCTCTGGAAGAAGGAATTCATTTTTAACCACACAATGAAGACCGAAAGAGCGTTAAAATGACACAGACTGTCTGGGCAATCTATTGAGCATTGTGCTGATTTACTGTATGTGCGAGATTTAGCACTGTTGGAAAAAGCCGGGTTTAAATGATTAGCTGTCCCTTTGCTGTGTTTATTCAAGTAAATCCTGATGAAAACGTCCCTCCTAAAATAAACTTCTAACAGTTTAAAGCCAGTGCTGGAATTATATGCCACACAGCATCCTTTTGCAGCGTGTTTTGTAAGCAGTTGGTGGTTATAATAATACATTATTGATTGTGTCACAAAGCATTTTATAAAGCGAGAGACAGGGAGAGCGAGGAAGATCACATGGCAGATGAAGCTGTCAATGGAGCCCTCAATCAGGGACGGGATGCAAGGCAGGAGAGCGAAAGTGAGGCAGATGGTGCTTACTATTGATCCAAAACATGCACACGCATTTCCACTGACTAACGGCTCAATATCAGACCATTACAGGAAAAAAACTCCTCTCTTTGTGTATTTGTCTACAGGAGGGCTGCTCGGGCTTCTGATGGTCCACCGGCACCACGCTTGAGTTTAAGTATTCAGCATGTTTAACCTTCGCCAGGATCCCTGCAGGCCATAAAACCCATCGTTGGTGTTTAATTCAGCATAGAGAGGTTCAAACAGTGTTGTGAAATGACATGGACACAGACCACAGGACCCCTTTCTGTACATTTTATTTACAAAATGTATTAAAATTCTCTGTACAGCGCCTCACTAATGAGGTTCAGCAAATTATGCATGCATCTCTTGCTCTTTTGTACCCGCTACTAGGCCTGGCAACTTTTGTTTTTGCAGAAGGTGAGGTGTACAAAAAAGGAAAAAGGTGAAAGTGATTTACAAAAGAAGAAACCGGGGCTGAATTTCTAATGTTCACCTGGGGTCAGTCTGTGAGTAGCAGAGCTGGTCAAGCATCACTGATTCACATGCAGTTTCTTAGAAAAAAAGTCAAACAAAAGGGGAAAGAGAAACCAGTTATCTGTCATGTAATATAAATAATCTCATTTATCTAAATGTACACATCTTCTCAGCTCATTCTTTATTTTTCCTCACATTATCAGTTTCTTTTTTATATATAAAACTATCGGCCCATAGTTTCAGGTGATTAGATATTTATCTTCCTAAATCCTATGGAGTCACAGTCTTTTTGAAAGAACAGAAATTGTTACAGCAATATGGAAATGTGCTAAGCTTCAGGACTCTCCCTGGTATAACCTTGTATAAATCTATTTTTCTGTTGTATCCATATATTTTTCATTTACTAAGTGAAGTCACCAAACACTGTAATGCTCTTCAAAGGAAATCAAATGAAAAGCGAACCACAGCTCATTTGTAAAATGTGCAATTGTCAAAGAAAACGGTTAGGTAATCCAAAATACTACAGTTTAAAAGCCATTACTGTTATCCTTTAATTGGATTGCAGTTAATCTACAACTGAATTACCCTTTTTGTTTGGTTTTACTTTCATGTACAGAAGACTTGAATGACTCTTCAGGGGAAAGACTGCTCAGAGCGGCGAGCCTCAGTGACTCGGTGCTCTTTTGATATTTTACAAACTGTAAATCACAAACTTTTTTTTTTTTAAACTCAAGCGTGAACTCTTTGCTTTACACACTCTTTGTCATACAAAACACACTCTTGGCAGTATTGGAAGTGGGAATCATGACCTGGTTCTAGAGGTGTGTAAACCAGATCATCTTCTCATCTTCATGAGTCCCGTCAAACGTTCAGAAGACAGTGGCAGCAGCACCAGAGTTTAGAGTACAAACAACACTCCCGTAATTATTTTGGGCTGAATGGCATCGCTCCAATAAGGTCAATCTGTCTTTAAAACAAGTACAATGTCACTACAAGTGACTTACAGCAGTATAAAAGCTAGAGTCTAATATCCAGTGTCTTACAGTGCACTGAGTAGATCTAATAAAAGTATTTGAATACACAGAACCAGTGAAAATCTGGCAGCAGAACGATGAAGAGTAATCTGATCATATTGATTACAAGAAACCAATTAGACACTCGTTAGAGAAGATTCGTCCTCTTTGTGGCACTTCAAAATGTGCTTAGGGTTGCAATTGATGGCTTTAGTTTTCTCATTCAAAATAATGTGTCAAATGTATTATATATACATATATATCTATACACCTATAGATATATACATATTCATCACTGCACCATTCTTCTGTTTTGTATGAGTTTTCAAGCAAAAAGCAATATCATTGTGAATGAGTTGCATTGATTGGACTCAGAGTTCCATAAGGCACTGAGAGGAGGGGAACCGCCTCGGCTCTTCCCGTGACCAGTCAAATCCAGTCCAGTCGTGTCGTCATTGCAGATTATCATGCCGTTTCCACCCAGGAGGACTTGGCTCAGAGCTCCATCCATGTGATCCCGACCTTTTTAGATGTTTAGTCACAGTTGTAAGGGGAAATGGAAATGTTTCCTAAACCTGCGACAAGATAGAGCATGAACAAACAAAGGGAGACATGAGGTTTATGTGATTGTTGGGGGAAACGTGCATCTGTGTGTTGACCCATGTTGGGTCAAAATGTGTGCTTGTCAACTTCATCATTAAGAGGGTTTAATTTTTAAAAACTCTGTAGGCTTATTTAGCCCCCCCCCCAAAAAAAAAAAAAAAAATTGCTAATAACTAATAAGAATTTAATTAACAACTGAATGTAATTCATCCTCAACTGTTATTCATTTAATTGATTGTGCCTTTTTCTTATCAAGCAAAAACATACAACAAATAACAAAACAAATACATATTTATCTCATGTGGGGGTGGAACAATTCACTACATTGATGCATTGACTTTAATTCCAACAATTCCCCTGTATTGATTCATAAACAGCTGCACAACACCCCTGTATACAGTGTATTGATGGCTGAAGCCAAATGACAGATCATTAAGCCATCTGGTCTCAGGTCTCAAGTATGGCCTCATTTTGGCTTTTGTGAAATGGGAAGGGAGGTCTTTCATAAATCAGTAGCTGTTTGCAGTGAATGCAAAGGTGACATTAAAGTGAGACTAATATTTCTGCTTGCCTATTAAGGCAGCATGGTAGTGGCATTGAAGGCCGAGCTACCAGCTAAATTAGCATGCAACAGTCGAGCCAGCATCCCTGGAAAAGGTCTCTGGCATCACCAGTGTCTTTACTCACACACTTGGCCAAAACTCACCGAGGGCTAAAGCTATCCCAGCATTCATTGCCAGATTTATATCACAGTGTTGTTGAAAATCACAGTATCCATAAAATGATCCAAACTTGAGAGCCAAAATGAAGCACACCAAGCTGCCTACACCTCTCAAAACAATGCATACCAGCTCTGTATGGAAAGATAATGATTGCTATCCTGATAAAGTGACTCTAACTTCAAGTATTTCTTTCACACACATTGAAATAAAGTCGCAAAGGTATTGATGGATAATTTTTCAAGTCACCAACTCCAGTCCTTGTGTTGTATTCCATTGTGGTTAAATTATATTGTTACACCCCTACTCATGTGTAAATAATCTACACAAACTTTTTAATATTTCTCACTGAAACACGGAGCGTTGGGGTGTGTATGTGCAGAAAATGTCAAGTTAATTGCTAGAATATGTTTTCAAGGCCTGTTAATGATGTTAGTCTGTTGTGCAGCTGTTCTTCTGCAAACAGACATACTTATCAGAACACACATGCTCTCAGTTCAATCAAATACCAATCAAATAAAAAATAACAGTTTATTTCAAGTGTCTCCTCATTACAGTATGCTACCATTCTGCTAGCGTAACGCTGCAGAACCGCTGTACATATCCTGCAAATTTCTCCTCCTCTCTTGAGGTATTAAAAAAGGAGAGAGCTCTCAGTGAACTAGTGCTACTAGGCGTCTTTAGAGGAAATAACAAGAAGCTGTTCATAAAGAATTCTGTGGATTATTCAGAGGACAGTTTTTACAGTTTCAAAATAAAACGCAGTAGTGCTGTAGTAGTTGCATAAGTTGCATCAAGTTGTATTCAAATGTGCTTTTTCATGTGTGCACACTCAGAGCTAGGGGCAGAAAGCCTGAATTAACATAAAAAGTTTGAAACCAGCTTTGTTATTACTGTTATCTGTAAATGGGCCTTCAGGCTTTGTCGAGCCAGCTTATTCAAGGCTCCCAATTAAACCCAAATGACACCCATGTATGCTTGGTGACTGTTTGCCAACATTTTTGTGGTATTAAGTTCGTGCGGTAATAATTTGTCAATGTTGTGTTTACAGGATTTTCTAGTGCCCTCTAGTGGCCACAAAGAAATCAACATATCATGCTGTGAATACGTTTTGTAATTGTGTTAGAATCACACTCCAGAGCCAAAACCTCAAATTTTGTACCAGGTAAACAAATAACAAATATATGTGCATAGCTTTGTATAAGCAAGAAGCTGGGGGGAGATCTGTTTTTGTTTTTGTCAAGAAATTGTCATTAAGCGTTGACAAGATCCCCCAGTTATAAAATAAAATGCATCATAAAGTCAGCTCACATCAGATGCTACATACAGTCACCAGAGAGCAGTTCTTGTGTGACTAGAGGTTGTGTATCTGGTAACTTGGTGATATTACAGCAGAAGTAGTCATACAGCCTGAGGCACAATCCACGCAGCCATAAAATACAAGTGTGAACAGTTTCCTGCAGTTTTGTATTTAAGTAGGCATGCGTGTGCTGTTGTGCCCAACAGAACATGACAAACCTAAACAATTTCCTCTCGGCAACACACACACAGATGAATTATTTACTCTAAGCGATATGACAGGAAGCTAAATGATTCATCTCCCATGATGCTCTGGGGCTGTGTGGACAGTAAGGAGAGGCAACTTACCTCTAGATCTTAACGCTCTCGGTTCCGTATACGTTGTAGCCTTCTCTGTATGTGGCAAAGTTCTGGGTGTTGGTCGGGGGAGTTGGCTTAAAATTCTGGGCATTCTTGGCCAATTTCAGCCGTTTGGTTTCTTGTCGTGATTTATAACAGAACTCTATCAGAGCCACCATCATGGCCAGCCCCAGCCCTCCGACCAGAATATAGAAGACACCAGCCACATTGCTTAGGCTGAGAGCACTTGTCTTGTCCTGGGGGAAAGTGAAGAACATAGTTAAGAGTTTTGCCGTGGAGGAAGGACAGCAGAACAAAAAGAAAAAACAGCCTGTATCATTCAAACTGAGCCTCATATTGCCTTCACCACTAAGTGCTTTAGTAAATCATTTTACTGTATCTCACTGGTGCTACAAACGACAGATTATGGATGCTTATTGCTACAAGCAACCAAAAATTGCAGATTTAATGAGGTGCTAAGGCTAGATTTTCAATCTGTACTGACTTTCCTGTAGCTGTCACAAAACTGTAAGAAACTTTATACTGCCATATCTAAACCACTGGGGAGAAAGACACAAACTTTATAGCTTTATCTGCTGGTGAATGTAGAGCTTACTCTCTCCTACACTGCAGCAAAAAAATGGCTTCTGCTCTTGACCATGTTAGGAAGCTTGTCAGTATCGCATAGGTCGATATCTCTGAAAATCCCTGTCTTTTTAAATCTTGTTAGCGACATGTACGTATAACTCTCATGGCAACATTGTCATACAGTACAGTCAAATTCAAAGTAGATGAATGAAAGCTCGGATAAAGTCAAAAAAACACTAAAGATCAAACCATTTTGCTGCTGCTTACCTACCAAACATATTCATTAAAAATTTGTTCATTAGAGTTTTACTATTTGCAGTTTAACCCTATGAGCATGGGGATATTATTACGCTATCTAGCCACCCTAACCTATCATCTAAAAGCTGCGACTGTGTCTCAGAGGGTTAAATAGTGGGTTTATTACATTCCTCAGCCTCTTGTAATGTGCAAACAGAGCCTCCAACCTCAACTCTAAGCAGCAAAAAAAAAAAGATTTAGAGGACGCCCCGCGGTGCTCTCGCCGCTTACAGAAGTTGAATCTGAGAAAATCGTCACAATAAGAGGCTTTGCTTGTTCGTCACACTGCAGGAGGCCGGAGAATCTAATAGACACATCTCCATGCAAACTAGTAACAACACAAATAAATCAAATTTTCATTAACAGTTTGGTAAATAGAAACAGCAGCATAATGGTCAAAGTATCATGAATGTCAAGAGTGAAAATGAGCAAAAAATAGCATTTATTCAACAACTTTTAACTGCAGTGATTCAATCCAAATAGTGTATTTGAAAGGCTTCCCACAGCATTAGCATTACGTTTAAAAAAAAAAAAAAAGAGCCTCTACATTTGAAAAAAAGGAGTCTAATCTCTAAGGCAATAAAAGAAAAAATGAGTTTGGGAAAAGCAGTGCCTTTTGTTTAAGCCACTCGTAAACTGTGCTACAGTTTGTGGCAAAGAAGCTGGAATACTAAAAAAAGAAAAAAATGTGTGTAGCAAATGAACAAAATGTACACTAAAGATGTTAGAGAAGTCTTGTCTTGCATATGAACAGTAGGTCAAAATGCAATTTGGAATCAGTACAAAAGACCTGCAGCGACTGACCTTACTTCCAGAGTCCTTGGTTCCACATTCACCCTTATCGTACCACCATTTGTTTTTCAGCTTGTCTAAGATGCCTTGTTCACTGAGTTTCAATACTGCAAGGTTTACAGGAGTTCTTCACGTGGGAAATAACATAAATAACATTATATTATGTTATTTTATGTTATTCAACTTTTAAACTACTACATACTTTACAAAGCGATAAAGCAGGGCTCCTGGCTATGTCAACATCACAGAGAGCAGGCATTCTAACTATTACCTTGATAACCCCTAGTCTAAAGCCAGGACCTGCCCGTATCGCTTTGAGTAATCGGCAGACGCTGTTAACAGGGCGACCAGCAGGTACTGAGAGTACGATCTGCAAGTCTAAAGTTATTAAAAATCATTGGGTAGATTGTTTGGGGGGCTGGTACTGGATCACAGGGGCTTTCTTGACAGAGTTGAACAAGTTCAGTCCAACAGGAGCTTTGTCTTCACAAACAGAAAAATCTGACTGATACCCACTGCCTTTCTATTCCCACAATATCAGCCTAATCCTTTAACAGCTAATGCTACTGTCACCAGCATGACAATGATCAATTCTGGAGGTATTACAACCAATTTCATATCTAGGCAACTATGCCCAAAAGTGTAAGCGTAATTAATTCTTACGTGTTTTATCCGGACATATCGCTGAGAAACCTTATCTCCCAATTACACCAGATTAGTGTCAGATGAAGTGTGTCCCAACCAAATTGCACAGAGCTGCAGGACTGAGCTCAGAAGTATCCGTGGAGTAATTCCTCTCATATTTGCCCGTAGCTGCATAATCTAATGCTTGACACAGCTGTTTCTGGCAGTTTGATATCTCTCTGGATGATATCAAGGAGTCAAAATACTGTATGCAATAGTTAAAGACTATGAAATTCATTGTAAAATAACTTCAAGACAAAAGAAAAAGCTGCATAGAGATCCCATTTGGAAGTGTTAATGTTCGAGTGTTTGTGGTTTTGATCTTTACTTTTGTATCAAAGGGAAAAAAAATGAAGCAAAGAAAAATAGTTCATTGATTAATGTGTGACCTGACTACTCCCTGGGAACAATGTCCCTAGAGGGGATCTGTGCAATGCATAGTGCACTGGGAGAAGATTACACCACTGTATATCCCTCATAGCCAATCTGGAGAAACGGACTGTGGAGACCAGACCATTGTCTTGGCTCGGAAGAGACATTGATTAACAATGCAATTACCCTGTAACATGCTTTGTGTCTGAAACTCAATCAAGGCTGCACTGTGTTGTGCCTCAGGCCTGAGTAGAGTTGTGTTAACCGTGTGTGTGTGTGTGTGTGAGTGAGTGGGTGTGTATGCAGCAATGTGCACAGTTATGTGCATCCTCTCATGTCTGTTTGAACATGGAGCTGTGAGACTGATGGAGCCAAGTGCCACACTGTTTGGAACAGGGCGCGTCGGGCAGCTTTACTCCAGCTAACTGGGCCTTTCCACTGACTCTTGAAGCCAAAACCAGCCAGGACACACACAGAGAGTACATACCTGTGCATGGTCACAGACTGAAGACAGCACAAGAGACAGACAGTTGCTTTCAAATGGCTCTCAGTAGCAGACGGAGGCCTCCTGAGCTCAGTGACTACAGAACATAGCAATGTTAGCAGTGCAAACATTGAAAAATGTGACTGTACAGTTATTAAAAGATATCATTCAGAAATAAACCACAAGACGTTGTTTGATCTCTACCCTGAGCAGTCTCTTAAAAATGACTCACTGCGGCTTAACTGTTCATTGTGCATCGTGATCAAGGCCAGTCAATGACGAATGACATAAAGAGCATAATGACACAATCCAGTCCAAGAGACCTTGTGTCCTTGCGGTTTATGTGTCATCAAGCCATTAGCTGACCTAAATCATCACATGTGACAGCATCATTTTTCATTAAATTGACCTGCATTGTGAATAAATGATTACCGTTATCACCTTACAGGTAGTCTAGTAAAAATAGCACAATGCTTTATGGCACATCATCACAGCAACATTACACTGAGCTGTCCTGGTTGAGTGGAGTTCCACACTTTGCACCATTAGCCTCCATAATGGGAACCCCCATCCATCATAGAACAAAGACGAAGAGGGAGAAATCTGATGGTCAAGAGGTTCACAGCTGGGTTATTAATGAGTTGGGGTAGAGGCACTATAAAGTGGAATTATATGGATCATCAGGTGGTTCACTAGAAGGGAAAAAAAAGTCTGTTTTAATTAGACTTCTCACGTTTGCCTGTAATGCTTAGTCCCCTCAAGACGCCGCTGTTCCCCTTGCTTTATTGTTGGCCTAAGCTGAGCAGCCATTTTGAGTTTTGTCTTCTTTTTTCATTGAGTGGGATTTTTCCTACTCTAAAGCTGATCTGTGCCAGTATCATGGACATGAAGCAGCTGTGCAGTGAAGTACTGCAAAGCTGTGTATTAAACAGGATTAGTGAGCTTTACTTTGGGGAGGGGTGGCCTTTAAAATAGTCTATCATAGCAAAACTTCAAAGGCTCTTCTTGAGTTTAGACTTCAACTGGCCAGATAACGGTGGTCTGCCCTCCACCTGTGCAAAGGTGAATAAATAAAGCTCAACCTTCCACAGATTGCAGGGCAGCCACATCAACCGATAATCTCTCTATTTTTGGATTTTTTTCAAGTTGTCATGACTAGAGAAAACTCATACATTTTTAAACTGCAGCAGATATGGTGCACGCAATTTATGATAAAGCTTTCTGTTGGTTAAGAAACATCTCTTTAGTTGGATCTGAGCTGTTTATCTGTCTGGTCATACCAGCAGTTAATTTGGTAATCTGCCATGGGGCAGCAGCAGGTTGGATGGGGCAGACAGTTGGTTTGGTTTTGGTTGGATTGATGTAACAGCCTTGCCGATTACTCTGAACTATGGTACCCGATTGTGGTGACATCGAGGCTGACCTTGGAGTCACCTCCCCCGCTGCCGCACTCTCCCTTGTCGTACCACCATTTGTTTTTCAATTTGTCCAAGAGGCCTTGCTCATTCAGTTTTAAAACTGCCAGGTTAACAGCATTTCTTGAAACGATAAAACATAACTTGTAAGAAAATGCACAGGTCCGTGAGAAATCTAATGCAGAAGTTAGAGCTGTAATAAGCATCATAATGATAGGTATAATGGTAGTGAGACTACCACCATCAAAGCAAGGGGGCTTATGCACTGAGTACTGTTAATCATTAGGTCTAGGAAAGGACAAATTGGTGAAGAATTTTAAGGAATATAGAAAGATAAGAAAGGCTCATAAAAGGTAAAGACAGTGTTAAATCTTGGAAAAGGTGGCATGAAGGGTTACGTAGTTTAGAACTGAAGTGTGCGGGATGGGGACACTTGTCATTGAGAAGAAAAGTAACAACAACAAACATCATGCAATTAACATTCGTCACAAGTGACAGCGCAGCTTTTAAGGCTAAATTGAAAAACCATTGAACTGTTAAATTAAAAGTGACAACACAACAGTCAGGTAGGACAGCATACGGGACAGAAGGAGAGATCGAAGGAAAGAGAAAAGCAGTAAGAGAGACATAAATACGAAATGACTGTTAGCTTTAGCCTTATTATCTGTTTGAATCCTCTGATAGAAATTAACATCTCTTATCACATCTATGAAAATACTGAAAAACATTGATTATCGCTAGAAAACCTTTTCATACTACCATTACCTTGATGTCCATTAAAAAAAGGGGGGATGGGAAGGTGGGGTGGGGGGTGGGGATGAGGGCGGGGGAGAGAAAAGAATGACAACAGGAGGACATCAGGGTAGGTGGAATACTATAACAACATGGACAATATTGTTATATTATTCCACCCACCTTAATGCTGAGCCTTTGGGTGTCGCCACACCATAGCCTTTCGAGTCCAGATTCCCGCCCACTTTCATGGTGTCGCATGGCTTCCGCTGCTCGATGTACTCGTTCATGGTGGACTCAAGGAGGAAGGCGAACTTGCCCTTTGACTTTCGTACCCGGGCTACGCCATCGGGTGTGGTCTTAACAAACACTGAGGGCTCAGCAGATTTCATGTATGACCACATCTTCTCATACACTGCTATTTTGGATCGCTGTGCAGGAAGAAAAGAAGAAGTAGTTTAGAAATTGAAGTTCATGTGATGTTGATGGAATTTGCAGGATTGTTGTGCTTAATGATCACTTCATTTAAACTTGCATCATGAAGTATTGAGAGACACCTTAGGACAAAGACAGTGCGATATCTCCAAATACTTCCAGGAAATATATCTGGTGGACTTTTGCAAGATCATGAAGTACAAGAATTTACAAAATCCATTTTCTTCATAAGCATTAATATACTATTTAATTATCTTGAGGGTCAAATTCACTGGGTTTGCAGTGGATCACACATTATCTGCATTGAATTTAACATCACACAAATTTGTTTAGAGCAGAACAATTGCCATTTGTTCACTTGGTAATAAAAAAACATTCAATAATATAACTTTTGAAAAAAATGAATTGTGGGTAATAATGATTGATTCAGAAACTTGATAAACTTTGAGAGGAATATCTATTGGTGAATTTGAGCCTTGGGATACAGTCCTTAGCTTGCAGAACTTATTACAGTCATTCATTTCTACAACACTGCCCTCAATGTAACATCTCCACTGTGACTCAGAGGCAATGTGCAGAAGAAGCAAGAGGAAAGAAAAAGAAAACGGGTTACACAGACACAAGACAACCCATCACAAAGTGACATAGATGAGCATTTTCCCAGCGCCTGGGGTCAGGCTTAGCGAGCCTGTAAAATCTGTGGGAGTTGAGCGCTATCTATAATAAGCATCAATTAAATTATTCAATACCGCTGGATTTATTTTGGCATAGCATTTCACACTCTGAACGGATCCCAGTCCAAGCAGCGATGAGCCAGTTCCCGAGTGGTACTGTGAGTAGGCTACCACAGACTGTCTTCTTTTAGTGAAGGCCACAGAAAAACAGAACGGTTGGATTGGTTCTCTGTGAGACGGCTGATTCAAAATATCTGCTGTGGGCATGGAATATGGACAAGCTGCTGATACACCAACATCTGTCAGAGTTACTTCCCTGCGGGTGTTTGTTTACCTCATAAGGCCATGTGTCTTCAGTTTAGCAGTAGTAACGTTTTAATTCAAGCCAATTAATTCATTTGCTCCTGACAGAAAAATACAGAGAAAACATCTTAACGTTAGATTAATTTAACCAGAAGCAACATGAAATACTACCCTAACACTGAACCCATGAGGCAGTTGTACAAAACAAAATGCTCCAAATATGCAAACAGACTCATAAAAATTATCATTTAATCATCAGGTACAGTTGTGACTGTATTATTATGTCAATGGTTATGTTTGATTTTACTCCAAAACCAAACTAAAAGATAGAAATGACAAAACTGATCTGGTGACATAGCTTTTGCAGTTAGCTTTTAAGCTACAGCACCACTTAAACTTTGCTTTACGTTAAAACTTGCTTCCTTTTCATTGTTTTTACTTTTGTCTTTTAAAAGTACGTAAGCATAGTTCATAGAAATTTGCAGCTAAAGGCTAACACTGGCACTAATGTGGGCACCAAACAATGCTAACATACCATGCTAACATGCAGATGTAACCAGGATGACTAAAAATCTTATCTAATAACTGCTATTACTGACTCTTGATACATCTAGATAAAGCTTTGCAAGTTGAAGCTCAAGCTAGCATTGGTATCCTTTATGCTAACTAATATCATTCACATTTTAAAGTGTTTCCAGTTATTTCGAAATAACCGAACTAAAAACTTACCTGATGAAGTTTTTAGCTGTGTTGAAACATTTGTAGCTAGTCAGGATGGCTTTAACAGCTTCTAAAACCTGCTTTTCCTCTTGCTTTTGGAAAAGCATATGCACTTGGCCTGAATGTGTGAGGATTTGTAAGGACTTAACATGTTTCAAAGTAAGAGTACTGCATTGGTTTATGGATTATGTAAGTAGGTAGTAGTTGTTGTGCTTGTAAACATTTAAAATATTAACCAGACACATGACAAAAAAGTAAAGACTTCAAACTGCAAGGCTGTGATTGGAAGTTTTACATTAAGTGCACTTGGATTGCTGCTCATGAATACTGAGGCTCTGTACCAAGCATGTCCAGACATACTGATCAGATGGCAGACTCATCGCTGTCCTAAATGGTAAAAGCCCCCTAACAAAAACAAATCCATCTCTAATGCACTTCTATTAATAAGCAAAAAGCATTAACCTTGACCCAGCAAAAGTGCTTCACTTGCGTCATGTAAGCATATACAATTAGTTTGTGGGCATCTGTCACAGAGTATCAGGCCGACTGTGTGAGGATGAGATGAGACAGCAACATCACAAATTAAAAGTCTGCACGATGAATGTTCTCTGCCCAGATAAAAAGCTGTGAGGTTTGGACAATGGTCATTTTGTTCTAATGCAGTACAGTGGACAGGAGGAGCAGGGGGAGGACAGCCAGGCTTAGATGTGATGTTTTTGTCGACCATCTTGTTAATTGTGTTCAATTTGCATGTGTCAGACCTCATGGAAAGGACACTAGTTTAGAGGACAATTTCCCCAAAGACTCGGGGCTCATCTGCTTGGTGAGGGGAAAGCTCCACACGCCTCCTCAAATGAAGAGAAAAGAATGGATCAGGCCATTGATTACTGACGACAGAGTGTGCTGCCTCAGTGCTTTATGAAGTCAATTCATCAATATCAGAGCGCAGACGGAGTGCAACCAAAACCTAAATAGGCCGATTCCATTGCAACTAAAGTCAGCAGCAAGATGCTTAAGGCAGATTCTGATATAGAGGGGAGAAAAACAAGACACAGTGAGTAAGCCCAGCGGGGAAAGAGAGATATTTGATTATTGACTGCTGGCACATAAATATGCAAGCTCAAAGGAAAGACTCTCACACACTCATACAGTACACATACACAAGCATTCCATTGTGCATTGGAGGTCTGCTCCCATCTCTTTTAAATGTAATCATTCACATTCTGGTGTACGACGGTCATTTAAAATTCAATTACAGAATAATGACTGCACAAGTCCATCATCAATGAACAGACAATTTGTTGAGCAATTATATGCTGCCATAAATACAGCCTTATACATGTGGCTCTCCATCACACCATATAATGACCCTGTAAGAAGACTCTGTGCCAATGAGCTAACAGGGAGGGGCTGCATTTGATAGCTTATACAGAAAGTAATAGAGAATATGACGCGCCCATGTTGGTGCAAACTGTTTAATCCTCATCCTGTAAATGTCTCCAAATTAGACCAGAGCGCGCTTAGTGCTGCTTGTTTCATAATGACGCACCTAAATGGTGGATGTCAGCCAGTCCTCCTACCTTAGCGACACTGTTACATCATCTGTGTCGATGTTCCCCCCCGCAAATTCGTCTGAAGCAATAAATTTTCTACTTTCTTACAACAGATATTGAGGGAAAAAAATCTGCTCTGTTTATCCAGACTGTTGACCGAAGATGAGGAATAAAGAGAACAGGACTTGCCTCTGGCAAAATAAGGTTAGAGAGAAGCAAGGGGAAAACTGGTGGTGGAGAGGCCTCCGTATCACTGCGACTGAATCACATTCAGGCCTGCAGTCAGGCTTTCTAGTGTTTACTCATACAAATGAAGGTTATCTAAGAGCAAGGACCTGCACATGTATCTGTATTTTTAGCACTTTTCATGGGGTTGCGAAGATGCAGGCCTCCAATGAGGTTTGGAACATATAAACCGTCTAAGTGAGATAATATCTCAATTTCTTTCAATGGTGTGCTACATGACATAATTGAGTATATCACTCTTTTTGTTAAAAAAATCACACATCTTAAAGGCATGGTTGATGATTGGAGGGATCGGTAATTATTATGAACCTTGTTTATATGGCGATCATGGTCCTATAGTGCGATCTCCACAAAGTGAAGAGAAAAAAGAATGGAAAAATCTGTTCATCTTAGCAGGCGCAGGGCTGCAAAAACATCGACCAATGGGAGCCATCCGTCGCGGCTAAAAGAAGCGTAGCAGCTTAGCTACTGGAGCTGTAATGGAAAAGGACGCTAAGAAAACACTTCTGCTTGCCCCCAAAAGTGCTAAGAAAATGCAAGCCGACAGTAAAAGGGTCAGAGTTGAAGATGAAATATGACCAAGCAAGGAATCTAACGCGAATAAACATCGGGTCATCCTTCGAGCGGTGGAGAAAGCTCCGCTAGGATTTGGGCCTGAAAACAGATGCAGAGACGGCAGAGTTTTAGTTGAACAGGTAATTTTTGCCTTTTATTGTGGCACATGTTACATGAATAACTCTTATTAGTCTCTGCAATGTCAACACGATAGCTGTCCAGGCAGCTGCAGACGGTGCTCGCTAGCAGAGCTGGTGTTCACTGCCGCAAGTCCCGAACAATCTGACATGGTAAATCCTATTTAAAGCTAGCGCACGATCTTCTGCCGGCCGGCTTCTTGCTCTGCCAGAAGGGGTGTGTCGTGGGGAAGGCGATACAGGTTTGGGGGGGAAGTTATCGTGGAGCACAGAGTGGAGAGGTTTGTGTGTGGGCGTGGGACGCTTTTTTCAAATCTGTTTTTTTCAACTGCTTCTCAGATTGTCAGCCATGCCTTTAAGCGCCAAGTTTTTCCCACACAGACACTTCCTTTATGTTTTATGACTATGTTGTGGGTCAAATGTAATGTTTCCTTTTAAAAACTTTGTAAACATACTTCTTCTCATCGTAATGTCTGCTGTGTGTGTTGTAAGACAGCCTAGCTTGTGAATCCACTGTAAACAGCAGCCTGCTTCAGCTGTAATTGTTTAGAACTGCTCTGGTTGTTGTTGTTGTTGCCTTCTGAAAAAGGATAAATGAATAAAACTCCTGGCACCATTTTTTTCACTGCCACCTATTAATGTTTGTGTGATATAAATCTGCAGTTGCACAGGCTGAAGGCATACTTTGAAAACTGTGTTATAAATCACAGTACAGTCTTCCATTTACAGTACAAGAGGTGATAGTTTTAATGTCATTTTCTTTCTTATCATTTTCCACAAGGTTGTGTTTCCATCAGCCCACGCTGAGATGTAAAAGTTTGTGTGTGATCAAACTTGAATCCTGATCAGTTTTTTTTTTTTAAATTGCGGGGCCATGTTGCTATCTGCCTATTGTTGCCCTGGACAAAAAGCCCTCTCTGTCACCAAAGATATGAACAGGCTTACTGGTAGCTTGTTTTTCTCCTAACAGACTAGAGACAAATAACTTTTTTGCTTTAAACTTTTCTGCGGTGCACATGGGCAAAGGCAAAGCCATCACAAGGACAGGCAAATGTTGATTCTGTGGTTTAAAAATTGAGTATATATAAAGAGAAGAGATCTTGTTAAGAAGTCCCTCAATGATGTCATTAAAACGTCTCAGGACGGGCAAGTGATTAAAGTCAAAAGTCAAAGAAATTGCCCACTCTATTTAAACAACCTCTTAATCTATATTGATCCAGAGTTATGGAACGTTTCCAATCCTCTGTCCACTGCCCCTCCACCTGCAGCCTGCTTTCTTATTCTCTTTGCTTATTTCATTACTACCTTCCCCACAAGCGACATCACGTATGTCTCTTAACCATCTTCTATTACATGTCTCTACATTTTCTTCACCTTTTCCTCCCTGCTGCTCTGTCTGTGGACATCACCACTTTCCCCCAATATCCTGTTAGTCAGGTCTACCTGTATCTCAAGTATGCAGAAATGAAAGTTGGGGCTCTGGGGGAGCACTTTGTCACTGAAGTGCCACGTGCCGTGCCCCGAATACAGATTGCTCGTCTTTGATGCTTGTAGTTGGACTCCGTTGGCTGCTCTGGCGCCTGCTGTTGCCGCTCATCTAAAGTTCGACAAGGCCCTCTGAGGACAGCGCCTTCCCTCAGAGGCTGCGCCTATCTCATTCTAGTCTATCATCACTTTTGTCAGCTTTCCCTTTCATGCAAACAGCCTCTAATCTTTATGGGAGCCTTCCCCCACTCACTCAGTACTGATGTGAACCACATAGTGACAAGAGCTGAGGGAATTGTGCAACAATGAGCTGCATGTGATTGCAGGGCGACCTAAAGATTCCCCGAGTAAATCTATCCATGCAACCCTGTCCTAATGCAGGTCTGCTTTGCAAAAAGTGCTACTCATTAAACATTATATTAGACCATGAAGAAGCTATAGTGTCTGTGTTACAATGGCTGAGATGTGAAATTGATTTCCATACTTGGTAAAATGCATTAGCGACTGCACTCAAGCTGTTGTTCCCATCTCCCGCACACCTGCACATCAGTAAGATGCATGATGCTCGGCGCCAAGGCTTTGGGTAATGTATAATCTTTTGAAGGGAACCAAAAACAATGCCGTGGTCTCATTCCTCTATGCAATTATCATTCTTTCATTGTTACACTGTTTAATGAGGTGCATGATGGGACAGCAGTGTGGTTGTCTTTGATGGTCTCACCCCGGTCTTTACACGTAATTAAACAGCCACATCAGCTCATTTTATCATCTCAGCCATAATCACCATGCAGCTTCTACTTCAATGTACATTTCAGGAATGTAAGTGAGCCAAGCTCTCTGGTGGAATAAAACCTCATCAAGAGGATAAACACAACCCTGATGGTACAACTCATCATTTTCTAATCACCCCAAATACAAATACTCAACTGAGTGCATGAGAAGATCCATGGAAGGAATTAAAATAATGAAACAAACCACAATGGTGCAGTGGCACATGACAGCTGTTTTGCTGAGGGAGAGCAGCACAAAGCTTGGAGCTATTCTTGCTTTGTCTCAAGGTAAAGCAAGAAAAAGTCGGATAACAGAGAGGGAGAGGGCGCCCAAATGTTCAGGGGAGTCTGAGGAGAGTGGAGCCAAGTTGCGGGTGGAGTTGCACTGCCAAAGCGCCTGGAGCCACCGAGGCTTTCAGTGGGCATGTCAACGGACTCCCAGGCCAGCTGTCGTACTTGGTTGGGAGAAATGGAATTGAGGCTTTCAGGGGATCTTCTCTAACACCTCTCTCTCTTTTAAAAGTTCGTCTTCAGTGTCTCTTTTCTCCCCTCACTGATGAAGACACTTGAGGTAATGTGAAAACTGTCACTGTCAGATAATAAGACGCACGTCAAAACTGTCAGTTTATCAGGAGCTGCGAAATAACAGCCTTGGAGAAATCAAACACCACAAAGATGAGATAATTTATCTGTTTTAAGGACACTAAGACAAACGCACCAGGGTAGTTTTCAAAGCTGGACCTATCAATGATACCACAACGAAATTTTAACTGAGAAAGCAAGTAGTCACAACATTTTACAAACACGCAACATTTGTAAGTTTGCTCAGGAAACTTCGACGAGCCAGGTGAAGTCATTAAAAATGGAAGTTTTGGGGGTTGCAGGGATGGTGACATATGTCTCCTCTGAAACACTGCTCTTGATTTAAAATTTCCAGCTGGCTGATGCCGTATGCGTCTAATTAAGCCTGAATGTATTTCCAGAGAAACAGATCTAAAATAGAACTTTAACTCCTATTAATCAGTGTGGTGGGTTCTTTTTTTTTGCTTGTCAGCTCTGCACAGCTTTAATTAAAAGTCCCTTGAAATGGCAGCTCACACATGTCATTTCATATCTGAAGACTTAAGGATGTAACTAGGACACTCATTATGCAGAACACAGGAAAACTGTGACTCCGCAACCACCTTCCTCATTGTTTTACTAGCAGACCTGCGGTGGCCTCATTGTCAGGCTGCAAACCTAATCCATAATTGGCATCCATCATGTCCTCAGCACAAAGACATTTTACTGTACATACACCTGATTCTCCTCCCTGATGAAAGGAGCAGTGATGACAGGCTTTGTAAAGCGCTCCACTGGGAATAAAGAGCTACCGTCATGCATGTCATGCGCTGTGTTTCCTGAGATATACCATCTTCACACCTCTTACAACTACAGTCTTTAAATATCAACCCACAGACACTATCTTCTCCTCTTTTATCTGAAAAAAGAAAACATGGATTTGATTTTGCATTTGTTGTTCTGAACAATTCAACCCAGGGGTAATACAAATGAATAGTTCTTCCTGCCAGCAGGCTGCAGCTGTGGAACATATGAATTGTTCCTCTCCTGCTGATGAGTAATGAGGGAGCGTAGGATAAAAGACTGTCATATTGCCTTCTCGTCATCACACAGTAACAGAGAGTGCTGTTTCATTAATCCTTTTTTCACTTATTGCTCTGCAAATGCATAGGTCTTAAATGCTGCAGTTGCTGTGCCACAAGCTAAAACCCCTTTTAAATTTCCAGTCGAGGGTTGATTTCACTCAAGATATACATCGCTGTTTAACTCCTGCGTAGAGAGCATGTGGCTGCCTATCAGATACTAATACACTCTGGCTTCAGATTTTAGTTAATTTACGTCTTAATTGCCGGGCAAGTCCTTCATGCCGATGGACATATTGCTTATTCCTTCTGAACCGTCTTTCAGACCGTGCTGTTTGACCTGCAGGGCTCTTCATCATCAGGTCCAATTTGCCAGCCATGGCCGGCTGGCTAATTATATTTCATGAGCTGACCCTTCAGAGTTTGAGCCTGATGCGGGTGCTTTGATTAGCCTCCTGTTTTTATCACCTCTGAGTCTTCCACGTTGTTATCACACTTTCTGCTGACAGCCCCTGCGCCTCAAGGTTGCACACTGCAGTACTGCCGCATAAATTTCACGTCGGTGTCATAAGAGTTCAAGAACTGCTTCTCTGTCAACATGCCTCATTTGGAGCAATCTTGGGCAGGTCAAAAGTGCTGCACTAAAGGTACAAAATGGAAAAACTGCAAGGAGGAGTTTATCAAGGACATTTATACAAAGTAGTATTTATGTTGCACTCAGTCTGAGTGCAAAACGGTGAGGATCTTGCATTATTTGCTGTTGAGCTGAGGGCAGAGAAACTTGTAGCTGATTTGTGATGTGCTGTCTGTGTGTATTTTTCACCAGTTTTCGTCTACTCACCCTAAAAAACTCCTTTGTGGAGCCTGAGTCCAGAGTGCCGTATGCTATCTCTGTCTGCTTCGCTAAATCTTCGGCACTTTCTATAGGAGAGACCATCCTCTCCACTGTTAGGAAGGCAGCCAGGTTGGCTGTGTAGGAAGAGATGATGATGAGGGTGAAGAACCACCACACACCGCCAACGATGCGCCCTGATAGAGACCTGCGAAAGGGAGGTTGATGACAGGAAAACACCAAATGTAATTACAAAGTGCCATGTGGTGCCTATCAGCGTCCTCTGATCTACAATGTGTGTTCAATGTACGTAATTTAACTGATCATCAGAATTCCCTTGTAAACCATCTTAGTGCTGCTGTTGCTCTTTTGAACAGCATGTTTCCAAGGAAAGTAGTACATGTTATTTAAAATCTGCTCTAATCCAGGTCTTTAATTGGCTCTCAAACGAGGTCAAAGTTCATTTCATAGCCTGAAGAAAGTATTGATTAAATCATTTTGTGATTTCAGCTCAATTTGCTCAAAGTCAATTACACATATAATAGCTGCAGCCCTTGTGAAATAAGCTTCAATTAATAAACACCTAAAGGAAAAAAGACAGGAATACATCCCTATCAGAGGTGCATCACATTAGTCCCAGCTTTAAAAAAAACTCATGCAGAAGGAGTCTACTTTTTGTTTTCTCCTCCTCGTGCTACTGGAGCTGACCCACCTTGGGGAGATGTCACAGCCCTGCTGCATGAAGGCCCCCAGTGAGAACCAGAGGGAGTTGAAGATGCCAAAGTCATTTGGAGGATCAGGCGGTGTCTGGGGGTCTTTGGTCTCGTCCTGCTCCTCAAGGTTCCACTCATATGGACTGAACCGACTGACCAGGAACAGGACAACGCTCACCCCGATATAGGCAAACACTATACACATCCAGATCTCATAGGCCAGCGGATCCAGGAAGGAGAACACGCCGGGCTTGGACTTTTGCGGCTTCTTTATCATAATGGAGATGCCCAAGCTCATAAAGGGCTTGGAAAAGTCTATCACCTCCTCTCGAACCAGAGTTATGGTGAGAGGTGCAACAGCTATATCTGCTCTCTGGAAACAGGGACATGCACAGCGAGCATTAGTCAAGACCTGCATAAACAAGCGGGTCATTTTTAAAGTGTGTGTGAAAAACTGGAGCTGCAGAGGCAGAATAAAACAATGTTATCACACATTTTACACGTAATTACAGGAAACAAGCAAAATGAAAACACATTCATACACGCAGCATTTGCGCAATGTTACAATCTGGGTTTTTAGTTAATAAATCAGAGTTTGAAACTGTAAAATTACTCCAATATTCTGCTGAAATGTCGACACATTGAGAGGTGAAGAGGGAGTAAAAGCTCACAATGCCACTGCAAGACTTTCAGAGAGACAGCTTGGAAAAAATCCACCACAGCAGATGGGTGTTTGAGTCATGTTTTACCAAATGCTTCCTTAGTCAGGACCTAAGGAGACAACTCAGACAGAAGGATCTTCAATGGCACACTTCTTTAAAAGAGGCAATTTCATACCCTGTCTTGCTATGAGACACTGGCTGTTTCAAAAATGTAATTGTGTCATTAAAATTGCATAAGAAAAGGAAGTCGAGGTTTGTCTGACGTCTTGACAAGTGTAACTTTGTCATTAAAACGTCTGTAATTGAAGGTACAGTTAAAAGGTCGCTGTACTCAAAAGATCAGCAGGCCCAGGCTGTGTTGCCTTCCCGGCATTCACTCGGCTGGATTTCCCAAACATGGCTTACTCTGGCATTAGCTTTATTTGTTTAATTTTCCAAGCTGTTTCTCTTTATCTCCCGCCTTTGCTCTGCTGCTTCAATCACATTATGCTATCAAAACACATCCATGGAGGTGGTGCTGCCCTTTTTGGAAATCACAATGGGTTTCTTTGTAAAGGCAGAAGAAAATAATTAATCACATTAGACAGTGTTACTGCCGCTTGCGTGTGTGATTAATTAAATAACTGCTCCTCTTCAAAGCAGACGCTCCATGAAGGACAATTCTGTGTGTTGACTTTTTTATGTCCGAATCCAGGGAAAAAAAGATTGAAGCAGCACAGGGCAGAAAATGCTTCTTACAAGGTCAAACTGGGTGCAACACAAATAGACCCAATAAACATGACTGTTTTCTTTACCCTGTCAACACAACAGTGTGGACAGCTATAACCATTTAATCCTGGCGCAGGCGTAAGCAGCGCTCAATCAATGGTGAGGGAAACAAAGCAATAAAGAGCCGCCTCAGGCCTAACCTTTTAAAAGACAACTAAAATCAAATTAATTTACTGGTCAAAAGGTCAGAATGTACAAAACTATTAGTCTCGGCCCACCTGCTGTAAAATTACAGGATTGGAAAAACTTGAAGGGTGATGCAAAGGGGGGGTGGGGTGAGGTATTTTTTCACCTTCCATCTACAGGGAGTGGACTTTCCCATTTGAGAGATAATTTAGGTGGTGATAGCACATCAAACCGAGCAATCACTCAGGCTGATAGTTGGGAAATTGAACAGATGAGGAAGCCTAACCCTCATGCATTTTGTATTTGGCCCCTGTTCAACTATTGTGGCTTCTGATAATGGAGAGAACAGCGGCACAGAGTAGAGGAGGTGGAGGTGGAGGAGGGTAGAGGGGCTTAATTTTTCGAATGCTTAAGGTGTTGCGAGAGCTTGGAGCGCAGCGCTCCATCAGGTGTAAAACATGGCGTGACCCTTCCCTAATGTGTGAGGTTCAACCTTTGTGGGGCTCGACACATATGGATCTTGTTGTTTCAGGACCGCAAGCCTCCATTTAGCAGTTGATTCTAAAGCCGATTTTCTCAGCTGTGAATTTACAACGTGGCATATTCATCATACACATCAAACATTGGACATAATTACACAATCACTTCAAAGGCCTACAATCTTTCATTCATCAAAGTGATTACAGTGTGCTTGCCATATGGACTCATTGTTTTTTTTATGTACCTACCTCTGCTTTGACTGTAAAAGAGAGGGAGAGTTTTTCTAGGCTAAGCACAAAAGGATTAATTGCAATGAACAGCACTGAGAAATGATTTCATTTTCTCCGTCTCAAGATGATCACCAACTCCCTCCCAATGCTCACGGCTGCATTCGACAAATTCACGCACAGCTGAGACAGGCAGTGTTAGACTTTGAACTGGGCAAAAGCTGATCAGCTCACAATGGGTTGGTGATAACCTTAAGACAGAAAAATGAGATCTCCTCTCATGTTGAAGTTCCTTGCAAACTGTCATGTAATCAGCGAAATCGAGGCTCCCAGTACTCACCCCATAGACCAGTTCACCCACCATCCCGTTCCACGCCTTGGTCTCGGGGTCTCGGGCTCCGTACTTCCCATCCATTACTATAGACAGTTTGTACTTAATTCCAACATGTTTGGCAATCTCAGATGCTAAATCGACGCAGTAGCCTTCATATCTGTCATTCCCATCCAGATGCATATAATTTTTCTTGTACATCACATAAGGAGCTTCCTGTTGATTCAAACACACGCTGGTTTATTCACCCCCATGCCCTGGCACACACAATCAGTCATCTAGAAATATGCTTACATGCACCCATATGTGCCCGTGCTCTCTCTCTCTCTCTTTCTCTCTCACACACACATACACACACACTCATCCACACAGACCAAGAAATTGAAAACATTTGAAGCTGCTGTGATCACATCCATGCAATCATGCATACACAGATGACGCCCCGCAAATGCACAAATATACAATGATAACAGCAGCGAGATCATGAGGTCACACTGCTTTTATCAAGCCGTGGCAGCCAGCAGACACCGAGCACCAATGCACCCAACCCATTCAAGCCTAAGGGTGCGACTCTGTGGCACAAAAAAAGGTCAAGGTTGAGGAAGAGCAAAATTTGTTCATGTCTGCAGGAAAAGACAGGAGAAGAGGCCTGAATGAGTTTTAGCAGGGCTGGGAGTCATTGGTGGGCAAGGTGTGGGTCAGCTCAGAGGTGGGTGGGGATGGGAATGGGGATGGGTGTCATAAGTAAATGCCAGTGACAGGAGAGGGATCAGATAGTGCCCAGAGTATCTCAACATATTCAAGCACCAATGCGCACTTAAAGGCTGCTTCATTCCGGAGAGAGAGAGAGAAAAAAAATAATAAAGAGATGTTTTTTTTCTTACCATAAAAATGCAAAAAGAAATTCTTCATAAATAAAATAATTAAATGGGGAGAGCAGGAGCGTGCTAGTTTCCCTCTCCTTTTCAAAAACACCGGTGCAGCTCGTCTTTTCTCTTTCTGAGCACATCATCATTAACAAACAAAAGGGCTGCTCAGGAGAGCAGGCATTGTCATTACAGCCACATACAATTAGAGTGCAAGTAGGAGAGCAATGGTTTGTTTGTTCTGTGCTGAACGTATCCCCTCACCTCGGATCTGCTGTGCATTTCCCTCCAGTTACACATGTTTACTCCTGACTGTAATTCTCAGCTCAACATGCTTCCTCTTGATATCGAGTGACGCTGGATCACGCCTTGGAATACAAATGAAAGCTAACTGTGCATAAATACCAGATATCCTCATTATGTTTCTCTTTATTATTTTAACATGTTTGTTTGCAGAGAATGACGCCCTGCATCAGGCGAGTATATTGCCGTAATACATCGTAATGAAGGCTATCCAATGGCCTGAAACATTTAGTGGAGAACATCTAGTTAGAAATCAATAAATCTGAGGTCTTTTGTTTGTTCGTTTAGCATATAGTCCGGGGGATGTTATCCTCCTTAAACCACTGCCTGGAAGTTATACTTCAACACAGAACACATGTAGGAGCAATACAAAATAGATTGGAGAAGCGATAACCAGGAAATATCCCACACCTTTGTATCCCTCCTCCAATACTGCTTATTTTGCCTTGCCCAGCTTGTGCAACCATTGCAGTATGATCCTCTAGTCATTCTTCGGCAAGTCTATCCCGAGTGTCAGTGAACATTTACTTGATGAGGACAGACAGGTCTACTTACGTATGCGTTTGTATGCGTTTTTTTTTTTTTATAATTGATGAAGTCAACCATTACCATTTATACCATTATTGTGATGTCACTGCTACGACAGGCCACTGAAGTATGGAAAATCAAAATGCTTTGACACCCACACGGATACAGTTGAAACACTCCCCCATTTGGGATCGACTGTTTCAACATGTAGTGAGTGGATGGAAAGCAACACAAAAAAGATGTGGTTCTACCCGCCCAGGACAGAATGTATCACTCATTGGAATCAACACCATGACCTTGAGTGGCAGAATACGTGAAACATTTAAAACTGCATGGAAAGTGTACCATAATAGTAGTGACCACAATCGTTCGATTTTCCACTGAGGAGTCGTTGGAGACCTGCGGGTCCATAATATTTACAAATCGAGTGTACTCGTTCCAGTACCCGATCTGTGAAGAAAAAGCAGGGATTAGCTGTTTTATTTCCACATTTTTAAAACTGTTTTTAGCTATCAGAAGAACATGCAGTGATACAAACTGTACACCGACATTCATGAAAATCCTTTTCCCTTAAAGCTCCAGTAAGAAGCTTACAGGTTGTACCAATAGAGGCGCCCCCTGTGGTCAGAGCAGTACCCCTAAAATCTTTGCTTATTGTGTCCTTTACGTGTATCAGAACTGTTTTCTGTCAGATAATCTCATCCTGTTGTCATTTTACTTTTGCTCACATAGACAGGGGCGTGTCTGAGGTGGCCTTAAGTATGAACACACAGCCATGAATGACAGACATTTATTTACCCTTTCTGTTTCCACTGAATCTATCTTTTCTTTTTTTGTATCTGTGAACATTTAAAAATCTTGCTGATGTTGTCTTCCTTTTTTGAGACTTTTCAAACTCTGAGACACAAAAACAACAACCTGACAACATTTTCACTCTATAGGCTTAGAAAAGAATGAATATGAAAGTCATTGTATTTGTTTATATCAGATTATTTAATACATTTACCCGTTACATTTATTGCATATATTTAATCTAGTGAAGGACTTTGGGTGGCCAATCAAATTGTAACGGGGGCACATGCCGCCCCCTTGTCCCTCCTCTGGTCACATCCCTGCACACTGAGGCATCTGGATCTTTTCTTGGCTGTTCTATAGTAAGAAAGAAAAAACTCCAAACACGAGCTTTAACATTTGACATTTAGAGGAAATTAAAAACCTTGAAAATTGTAATTTGATTATAATAATGAAAACAACAACAATGATAATGTTTATTCAAAGCATGCTCAGATCAGTTATGCACCATAACAAATTTATGATATGTAAGGATGGTATAGTGGTGGAAATTTTAATGGGAACTGCCGGGATGCAGGGCTCATTAAAACACCACATTTCCCAGAGGCCTTCCTCTTCTGCCCTTAAGTTTGACCAAAATAACAGTAAATGGGCAGAATACTAAAGCAGCAGGAGGAGCTTGGAAAGCTAAGCATGTTTAAAATAAGTTGTAATTCTACATTTAACATTCAGTAACCGTTGTGATCAAAGATATTCAGGAAATATTCATGTTTTCCTCCACTCAAATAGCCAAATGTGCAGGAGCTTGGAATGCATGAGCATACGGCAGACAACTTCAATCTCTCCCACCTTCAGCTTCCCAGGTTTAATGGTAAATAATTGATACTCAGGCCTGTGAACTGCATACATGTTTAATAATTTAGCATAATATTCCAGCAGCTCTGCCGTTTCTTCTGCACAGTCCTGCCATTGCTGTTAGTCTCCATTCTGCTGTACAGATGCTTAAGTCAAACCAGTGTCAAGTGTTTGTTTGCCCATCTGAAATAATGGCTTCTCTGGCTCATGATGAAACGTGTTGCATATGTTGCTGCCAATAGTCTAACTGTTGCTGGCGAAGGTTTCCCCCCGTCACATCTGGTCTGCATTTTTTTGTCTTAGATCTTTGAGTGTTTGGGCCCAGACAGGTGTACAACAGTGCAGAGTTTGAAGACAGCCAAGTGGAGGCGCTAGAAAGCCGCAAACTCCTCGAATGCAACTTTTATAACTGAGCTTACAGTTTGTGGATGTCGTTAGTGCACTCGCCAGGCTGGAGAGGGTACTAAATATTTATTTCTGGCTCATGTCCGAGAGTGATATTTGAGAAGAGCTGCTCCAGGGATGGGACTGTGGGGAGGCTGTGTCATGGAGTGCTGCTCCAGAGGCAAAGTCCTGATCTCACCCTGAGCAGCTGGGACAGATATCAGCCCATACATCACTCGTGACAGTCACAGCTAAGAACCTTCATCCTCTAACTGTCAGCGGGGTGAGCGGGGCTCCAGGTCCTGACAAACTGCTGCCCGGCTTGTCTCATCTTCCCTCCATCCCTCACTCTCTTTCTCTTTCTCTCTCTCTCTCTCTCTTCCCCTGACCTCTTTTTCTCCCTGCTCTCTCTGCCTCTGATTGGCTGCTTTGAGGGATGGCAGTAAGGACAGCCCGATACTGAAGTGTGGGCTTCAGAAGGTCTGAGAGGCAGGCGGCATAATCACACGTCACAATCGGACAGAGCCCACACTTATCCAGCTAACGAGGAATTTACAGCTGTCTGAGGTTATGAAATAAAACCAGAGGTCATCTTGTGGTACCGGTTATAATGCGAACACACCGTGGGGAATTACCATTTTGAAGAGCAACCGGAGGAATTCTTGAATCCTCTTTATAGTAATTGGTTATTTAAATGGTAATTACTGTCAAATCAGATCTGTGCTCTCCTGCAGCTCAGAAATAGTCTTATATCATTCTTTTGATAGGACGGTTTTAGCTATCAGATTGCAGGCTGTGTATGATTTGTGGGGCTTGTGGCGCTCGGCAGAGCTCATCAGTGCTACTAACAAACAGGGGAGGAGAGAAAAAGACAATCAGTGTACTTCTACACTATGCTGGTCCCATAAGGCTGCAAAAATGCTTTGACAAAATGTAGAAAATGTTTCTACTTTCACCTAATCATGGATTCTTTAAAAGCCGCTCTAGGCACATTTTTGCATCCCTGAACATGTGGCCCACATTCACTGAGCTCTTCAGTTTCGAACAGTTCATCAATGACTCATTTAAAATTGTATGTTGGCCAAGATCCATGCTTCTGCCACGCAATGAACCAAACCTTAATTCGTGCCATCTGTGTTTTCAAAAAGAGTGGGATTTTCGATCAGGTCTGTTTTTGTCAATTGATGAATAAGCTGACAGAAGTCAGAGCTGTGACTTACCTTCCTCGGCCCACCTGTTTTCATCTCATAAACATCAATGGTGTAGTTGGTCCTGCGGCCATAGTTGTCAAACTGAATGTTGCCTGTCATACCCTGCACTTGGACCTGTCATGAGGTATAGACAGACACACAGGGGGACACATAGACACAGGGGATAGCCATCATTTTGCATATATAGCTGGTATTAAGGTGCTCATGTCCGTGGAGCTCGTAGAGTGCTTGCAGTCTGTTAATCAAATGATGAACTGGATACGCTTTAATAAAAGATGTAGTTTTATGGTAATGAGGGCCTGGATTTGAGTGAGCTCTGTGCACAGATATCTGGGGGCAGAGGGAGGAGAATGGCTCTGCACTCTCTCCCCTTCTCTCTGTCACTTTCCATCTTTATCACACTCTCACTTGCTATCTTTGCTTCACTTCTCCCAGCCTTTTCTTTGGTTATCAGCTTGCCACTCTCTCTTCCTCTGCTCCCTCTCTCTCTCTCTCTCTCTCTCTCTCCTCTACTCCCCTCTCTACCCCCTCCTACCGTTTTGAGAGCTCTCTCAATGTCGATGCCTTGGCTCCAAGGTACGGCGGGATTGGCGAGACAGTCTCCAGCGCTGCCACGGCGAGAGACATCCACACGTTGGCGCCGCAGGTACCGGAAGGCTTCTGCTATCACCAAGATGGCATCATGGGTCAGAGCTGAAGTGTACTGTACAAAATAAAGAAAGGATGATGAATAAAACAGCAGAAAACAGAGGAGTGGAAGCTGAAGATAAGGAGACACCAGAGTGCAGGGATATTATGCTTCTGTAGTGAGGGCATACGACTCACTTGACTCGTGATACAAGTCAGTAAACCATATACCCACTGCCGCCATCTTTCTACGGTGTCACGCTCAAACTCATATCATCTTCATGTTTTATTATTATTTTGTTACAAGGCATTAGTCCTTTAAACCTCAAAAACTGACAGGTTGTGGTCTTTTCACAGTCCCCCACATCAGAAGCATCAACATAGCACAGCTAAAGTTAGCATTCAGCTACTCCTTCTGGTACTGTACTGTGTCTGAAAATTTCCCCCCGTTCATTGTGTCATAAATTAACGCCTCGTTGTGAAGAGCACTTTTGATTAACCTTTGTCCCACATTATATCAGATCATCTTTAACAAGTATAAAAGAATCATTTTGCCAAGACAAATCTATCTATTTCTATATGTCATTGTTAACCAAAAAACAGCTGAATGCTAACATTAGCTGTGCTCTGATATCAGCTACTGAACAGTTGACTGTGATTTTTAAGCTAAAATATGACCCCATCCCGCTTCTGATTCTAACTATCTGTTGTCTTTGTCACTGCTTATCAGTCGGGGAGCTGTTAATGACCAGTAAGTAAAAATACCCAGGAGTGAAATGAGAATTTCCCATATGGATTCAATGTCACCAAAAGCCTTATAGGCTGAATGAGGTAACCCAGCATGCTTATGGCAGTCAGACAGTTGCTGGAGGTGAATTTTCTAATATGTCTGTTCACTTTTGGAAAAGAAACACATCAAAACCAACAGAGCAGGTGTGGAGATACTTCTTGTGACACTTTCTTGAAGCACGACGTGACAGAGATCACATCACCAGCTAGCTTGATTACAGCTCATAGCAATCTTACAAGGATGGAATAGGAAAATGCTAAAATGGTTAGAAATGAGGAAATGCATTCATTGGGAAACTAGCTGATTTAACATCGTTGTGTTGGCTTATTAGACAGAGGGCGCCCCCTTGCTTTTTAAAAAGGTATTGCCATTACTTTTTCATCTCACCTATTTCTAAAAGTAGAATTATGTCTCATCACTATATGATCACTATAAGCTTCAGACTGTTAAGGCTCAAAGAAAAATGCAGACACACGAGGTCAGTGTTGCTGTGTTTGGAGCAAACTCTGACACTGACAATCTAATAAAAGCTACTTTGATTAATCAGATTTGATTTAAGAAGTCAAGACTTGAAAAACTTTTCGTGCAGAGTTAGGGAAATACAGAGCATTAATGCACGATTTTATCTCCCACACACTTCCCTTCCAACTTTGCCTGACCTTTCCACCGCTGAGGGCTGAGCCACTTGTTTGTTGACCACTGCACCATGACAAAATCTAATTAAATGCCATTCAAAATCCATTTCTTCCTTGATCATTGTTTAATTAGATGTAAATTGAAGCGGCGATATAACCTTGCCTTGCACCGCCTATCAATATATCGATCGCTAAGAGAGAGATGTGAGAAAACGAAGAGGAAGCGAGGGGTGGGAGTAAGAGGAGGTAATGACAAAGGCAAACAGGAGGATGAGAGGAGGAGAAGGAGGGATAGAGAGCACTTCAGACGGGGCGATCGCTGTGTTCTGCATGTGCAATGAAAGGGCCTTGCAAGCAGAGTACCTTCAGAGGAGTGTTACGGGCTTCTGGGAATTCTCTTTCATCTAGCCGCTCCCAGCGCTGCATAAACTGCTGTACAATCGGGTTCTCAGGGTTGACGATCTGGAACCCTGAAATGTTGGCTCCACCAGCGAAGACTTTATCCAGGCTGACATTAGTGAAACCCTGAGATGAGACAGAAAGAACAGACATGAGGACCTGAGTCATTTCTCCTCCTTTTTAGTAAATTTTTTTCAATATAAACTTGGCTTGAGCTCTATAAAATATCTGCTTTTATTTTGGCGGTGTACAAGGTGCACTTTATTATGAACTCTGAAGTACACAAGAACAACATGTGTTTGCCATTATGCTGTGGTGAATGTTTCTCTTCACACTTCGCTGTGTAACCTGACTTCATTTATAGACAAATAACCAGCCAGGAGATGCTTTTTGTCTGAGTTTGTGTCAGATCACGCACAAGACTAAATTTTTTACTTGAACCAGCTGGCCTACTTTCATTCCCATAACTTTCGGTGTTGAGAAATAAAAAATTCTAATGCATTTTAGAAAAAAACTCAGCTGCTCCAGCTGCCTTCAAATTTCCCATCTCCACCCTCGAGCCATGACACAAAGTTATTTCTTTTTATGGACAAATTGCTGTTTTTTTTAAGTGCGATTTTGTGTCATGGCGTGCAAGGACATGTGTCTGACTGCTGCATAATCACATCCTCAAAAGTCAGGGAAGCAGCAGTGGGGGATCCTGCAGAATGAGCGGGGCCGGCCTCTGCTTTTAAATGCTCATGCAAATATCAAGGCTAAATGAACATTTCTCTCTGTGGACCCAGAGGAAAAAGATGGCTGCCCTCCAAAGATGTTTAGAAAGGTTAAATGCAGTTTATTTATTGCTTCGGACATGAATTTAAACCCTGACGTAAATATATTCATTGAGTTTGATACGCATTGCGTGCTGGCTGCAAAATTTAGATTGATACAGCATAAGCAACAAAAATTATACCCCCTTATTTTACAGCATAAGACAAACATGTGGGTTTGTTCTCTCTGATTTCATATAAAAGCCTGTAATCCATTTATTGAGCATGCACACACAGATTTCTCACTTATTACTCACAAGATTGGCCAGAATGTAGTGGTAACCACGGCTGTTCTTCCCCAGGGTCACAACCTGTGGGAGAAAAAAAAAAAACACAGAGACAGTAAACCACCCATGAGATGAGAGCTGAGAACAGGACGTGTATAAGTGGCTACAACAGCAGTCTCTGTGAATGCAGTCATGTTAAGTTAAGACAAAGCAAAGCGGTCACTGGGAATCAGTCAGAGAGGGTGTTCATTAAGCAGGAGCTGATAATGAGAAGGAAACAAACAACGTGGAGGATCCTCCTGGCTTTGAAGTCCTCCAACAGTTGCAGGGATTGGAGTCCTCTGCAACTGTTGGACAGAAGATAGAAAAAAAAAGTGTTTCAAAGGAATTTACAGTGAGACAATGAGATGTGGATCTCGCTCTGCTTTGAAAATATCACACCTTTGGAGCATAACAGCATGTTTCAACCCACGCAGCCTGACTGAAAATAGTAAGTGGTGTTCTAAGCCGTTCCATCACGGTGGTACACACCATATGCTGCCTTTTATTCCAGATTTTCTCCTTCCTTTTCCTTTGTCTAAAGATAAATCCTACAGTGGAACTCTGAATTTTCCTGGCTCTTTTGCGCATTATATGCCAGGAAGAGTTGTTTTTCTCCAGCAGGGCCTTCATGGTGAGGTCTGTTATATATGAGTTTGTAGTGTGCCGTAGATGGACTTCTGAGTGGCTGCCTCACACAAACCTGTCAGCCATGTCTCGGTTTTCATCTGCGCTCTACAAACACGGCAACACAAGTTTACAGCAAAATCAGCATGTTTGCACATGTTCTGTTTCTGGCTCTGGCAACAAAACAAACTGTCAGTTTATCATTTTTCTGTGTGTGCATGTCAGGGCGCGGATATTTGTTACCGGGGATCGTTTGACATTCCTGCTGAGTATGAGAGAGCGATGAGAAATGAACTAGTCTGTTGTTGAAGAAATCTTTGGAGGAGGGAGGTTTTTCGTTTCACTCATTTCGAATACAGTTACATTGTTTCAGATCAGCTATGCTGAACTCAAACTGACCTGGGTGTACCTCTGAACAGTAGCACCAAGCAGTACGGCATTTTCTCATACTGTCAAGCTGCATGGATGGGTCATTTTTCCCCATTGTATTTCTAACACTGGGAGCATAAAGCAAAGACTTTGAAAACAAAAAGGAAATGAACAACCATCTTATTAATGCAGAAATAGCAGGAGCTGGCTTTTAGAGCCAACTGATCCAATGTGAAAGTGACAGAAAGCTCCATGAGAAGAAACTACAAAGCTAGCTGAATCACATCTACTCCCTCCGTCATTGTTCACAAGTCTGACTCTCAGACTTTGAGCCCCGCTGCATTTTCTTGGACAAACCCCACAGCTCTGCTCTCTTTCACCATGAGCTAACCTTGACTCTGGCTGTAAGCCTCCTCACCTGCCCCGGAGCTGGGCAGAGGGAGGGCCTCACCACCCCCACCAGCACCTCGCAGCTCACAGCCTTTCTGGCAGCAGATACCAGCAGCAACCTTGGGATGAAGCACAGCGAGACACTCATGACACAGAGGCACAAATCCTCTGGCCAGATCACACTAACCGCTCCTCTCAACCCTTTTAATTAGTCAGCAGTGCTACAGACTGTAGTGGTGATAAATTACAGACTGATGAGGGCAGAGTTTTTTATTTTTTATTTTTTTGAAATATGCTAATTTATTATTATGTCTTTAAAATGGCAACAGAACAGCCATGCTAATTTGAAGTGTATAAAGCTAGAGCCGGGAGTGATTATTCTGTCTTAGTATTACCGACGCTATGTTGACAAATTAGACCGTCACAGTGATGATTGCTATTTTGTAAGCTTGAAAGGTGTCCATGATATACATTAGCTACAGCTAAGCTAACAAGCTTAATATTTATCTTACCATGCAGTGTCTTCATGACAGGCATGTTTACATGATTCACAAAAGACTCCAAAATCATCACAGCACCCTTATTATTCATGACCCCCTTTAGCAGAGGCAGGTCCAGAGGCATGGCCAGCTAAGCCAACCTTGCACCGACTGTACAGAGAATAGACTCTTAATTTTTGCCCTTTGTGAGCTTTGAAGCTGAAACATCCCCTTCATGAGCACTGATATTTGCCTGTCTGTTAAGACTAAGTAGGTGAGGTTGAAGACCTTTACTGCAGCCAGTCACCAGGGGGAGCACTAAATCTTTTGGCTTCAAGCCGGAGGGATACTCATGGCATCAATTTTATGTACAGTCTATGCTCCCTTAAAAATCCAATTGGCACTCCCTTTTGATCCTCCATATGCATAGTGGAAGTAGATTTGACCTGAAGACTAAAAGGGTAAATCAATGTTAATAAGTTATGTTTGCACTCACACTCACTTGTTATGCCATGTCTGTATAAGTCAGTGCCCTATTTTGGCCACCCCAGAACTAAAAAACATGGATATACCCCAGCTCATTAGCCATGCATTGTTTGTTTGATGAATTCAAAAAATGCTGAAGATCCTCAAGGCCATTTTTAGTGGATACTGTGTGTGATGAATATTGTTTATGTCTGAGGTTAGCCCTTGTAGTCATACTCAGACTTACTGTTTAAATTTTAAGGCAGAATCACCTGAGAGAGGAAGAATGAATTGAGAGTATCAGCACATTTTAACTTTGCTAAGATGGCACAGCAAATCAACTTCATGTTAAAATTGGTAATTAACAAGCCCACATCCTTATGCATTAACTTTCTCTAGACAACTTTTGTTTTCTTCTACCTCCCAGTCTCCTGGAACTGATTTCCGTTGTTGTTAATTCCCTTCAAAGGACAAACAAAACAAACATGTGCCTACTTAGTAATTACTCTCCCTTCAAGAGACATTAAAAACAAGAAATGATATTAGTGTGCTTCCTCTTCAATGCTGCAGTTCCTCTTTTTCATACATTGTGCTGTCTTTCGCATCGATCCACGAGCTGGCTCCTCCACCTTTTGTTCTGCTGCTTAAAGAAAAGCCAGTATTCTGCAGGGAGCAGTTTTCTTTTAAGCCTGATGGGGACGGACAACAGGAATGACCTTGACTTCCCCCTCATCCAGACTCGCTCTGCCTCAGCCCGAAATGTAAAACTAAAGCTACACATTTTCAATAAACGCCAGACCGTTTTCCTCCAGGTTTGACCTTTCCACTGCAAAGTTTGCCACAGCACAGGCAGAAGCAGACTGAAAATGACAGCTTCCCCAGAGTTTGTACATGTATAACAAACCATTCACCAAGGCACAGAAAGAGGAGAAAATAATGCAATTACTTTGAGACTCTTCCTTACCGATAAAAACTCCAACTGAGGACATGTAGTCTGCCAATTACACTGGTGTGGAAGCCCTTTTTACAGTTATTTGACAATAATAACAACAGCAACCAACATTTAAACATCATTTATAATAAATGATCATTTTCATAATCATAAACTCCCACCAATTCTCTGTAAAATTCTTGTTTTTTCTGATTACCACTCATTAGTAAATGAGGATAAATGAAGTAAGCTTGGCTAGTGGTTATTCGACATTTAATGCAACTTCACTATCATGCTTCAAAGTCCTGAAAGTGAAATATAACAAGCTAAGAAACAGCAAGACAATGAAAACAGCATGTTACTTTCACCTACATCACTTACATGTCCAAGTATTTCTTCCATCAGATCCAGTGTATGTTTCTTTTCTACCTTTACCTGTTTAGACTCTTACCTACATGTTTGTCTCTTATAAGGTTTAATGACACTGGGGTGTCTGTGTATGAAAAAAGATGGATGGTACAACCAACACAATCAAATCCTAAATGAAGCCAAAACTTTCAGAGCTGGTCTTGATAACTGGCTGCAGTATAGGTGATTGTGCATGCATCTTCTTGGTTTAAACTAGAAATTTCTGTGGTAAGGTAAAAGCTCCACTATCCAGATCATTCCTGAGGTCACCTTGGCTCAAAACTAATCACTGAATGAGTATTTGTCCCACTTTTTTACAATGGGAGCCAGTCTGGCAGTCATAAGTTTTAACTGTAGTGTTTAGCCACCAGGGCTATTTCCACGCAGCTGTAATGCTCGACTTCATGAATGGAAACAAGCCCAGATGGCAAATCCATCGGGTGATATCACTGGACTACTGTTTGTATTTCACTTCAAGCAATGGCAAGACTAGAATTATTGAAAGAGAGTTGCAAGACTCCACTCTGGTAGTGGGACATACCTCCTTTCAGCTTGTTACTACTGGGTCGTCTCCCAGTTAACCTATTACATACCTGAATAAACACGTTAGCAAGTAGCAGGTGACAAGTCTGTATCTTGTATACGCACCATACGACAGCTGTGTTTTGTTTTTGTGTCCCTTCTTCTGTTGAGATTTTGTTAAGTGATGCACTTCAAATTATGGAGTACGAACTCTAGTGTTTGCACAGAACACTTAGGCCAGTTTCAGTCTGACTGAGCCAAATACATAGAAATGAAAAGCAATCCCCAACCGTATAATCCAGTTTTATTAGTGTCTATTTAACGTGATTTCAGTCAGACTAGCATTTTTACATATTTTTAAAACACCAGCTTCAGTCAGACTAATGCAATAAAAAAAACAGTAAATGTACTGATTGACAACTAATGTTATGTTGGCTAAAATTTTATTAGCTGATGAGGTAATAAAAGCAAAACGAGCTGTATCAAGATCTTGATGACAAAGGGTGAAGAGACTCAGCCCTTAGAAGCTCTGAAACTCAACAAACGACACATTTCCTCAAAACTGCTCTGAGCCTTTGTTTTAGATGCACATTGAAACAGGGCCCTGAGCTACAATATACATTTCCATCAGTCGCCAGAACACTAACATGAAGGTGCAAAATCTGCTACATACAATTTAACAGCTGCAGATGTGCGAAAGTGCTCCACTTTACACAGACAGAGGGGTGATACAGCTTTGATATGAAAGGATTTTCCACTTCTTCAGTCTCCATTTCTGCTCCGATGCTCTTTGTAGAAGTGCTCTTCATGGAGCACTCCCTAATTAATGGCCAGTAGCTGCAGTGCCAGAGATGCTTTTCTTGGCAGTCGTGATACATGCCCTCTTAGATAGCAGGGGCATCATGTGTTGGCCTTCTTCAAATTGCAGAACCTTTCAGAATCACCTGCCTATACTTAGATGATCATATCTATGATTGCTGTGAGATATGGGAACGCCATGAGACTTGATACTTTAAGGGGAAAGAATGTCTGACACTGCAGCTGTGACATTTGAAACTTGGCGTTGAAACAGGAAAAACATCCTTCTCTGCTTTCACTAAAATGAACAAGGTAATTTTGCCTGACAGATAAAGGAAATAGCTTCTGCAGTTTACATATTATAAGGCTGTATACTTGATGTGGTTGTAAGTACATGTGCGTATTGTCAGTCGAAACACACTGGTCTCAGCCCCTTAGTCAGTATTGGAGTCAGCAGGTCATATTCAGTTCAATGATAACACCCTAATCCTGTTTAATTCTATAATCTCAGTTAGTAAATGGCCCTCAACAGCCACTGTTGGTGCCAGGGATTTGAAAGCTCCATACGTATCCCTGGATTTACATTGAGAGGATGGGTTTAGGAATATATATATTCATCAGCCCTTCCTCTCGGTAACCTGGGGACAATAAACTGATGTTAAGATTGGGAGCACCGTTCATATCAGAGAAGACATTAGCTTGCTTTCCTGCCTCTTTTCCCCTCCTGTCCATAAGTACTAATTTAGAGTCAAGCCAGTTAGTGTTGCCAGAATACAGAGCAGGGAAACAGATTATAACATTTAAGCATTTAAGTTGTGATTTGTTACACTGGAAATCATGAGACACACATAGTGAATGACTTCAAAAACATTCTGCTGTTTGTCAACTCACAAAAGTACAACTTGCTAGAAAGACAGTTGATCTCATGTTTGTAACTCATCTGAAACCACTGAGTTTAAGTTTATTAAAAGTGTAGGACCGACTACGTTTCTGTGCTTTATACAGTCTATGATAATTTCCTATTTCATATTGCAGTTAGGGCTCGACTGATTTATTGGCGAGCCGATTAATTCGGCCAGTTTTGGCCCATTTGAGACTAATTGGTAATCGACCAAAACTCGCAGATTTTAGCCGATATTTTTACAAATAAAATGCAGAGAATAAGATTCGGTTTCACTTTGAAAATGTTCCACCATTTGAAAAGTTCCCGACTTATCCTGTAGATGGAGCCGTGACCTCATGACAATCTTCATCCACGAACTACCTCACAGCACAGCAGAGTGACGGATCTGAAGCAGGCAGCTCAGGGACGCACAGAGGAGAGTGGTCCGCCTCAACGGTAAATAAACCAGTTTGTGAAATACACAATAAGTCAACAAGTTTCAGTTCAACCCACTTCACGATGTTCCCCGCTGTACTGGTCTTGGTCACGCCGAGTTAACGGTGAAGCACCATGTAATATGCAAGCTAAAGTTAGAGTTAGCCATCTGCTATTAGCCTTGCTACACTGTTAGCCGTGCCAGTAACTGTAGAATAAACAACAGTACACATTACGTGATCAAGCTACTTCTCTTACTGAGGCAGCTGCATGTCTACAGATGAGACCGGATCGGATATGTGTAACATGAGTTAATTGAAATTAGTGAGTTAATTAATTGTTAGTTGAAAACGCTTTGATCAGTCAGTCTCCTTGTCGGCGTGAAGAGCAGTAGCCTACCATATAGCTACAGTATACAGTATACTGTAGATATCTACAGTATATATATATATATATATTCGATAACTTCATAAAAATTTAAAAAAATCGGCTGATTAATCGTAAATCTGATTTTTTTTACCCCCTAATAATCGGTATCAGCATCGGCCCCAAAAAATCCATATCAGTTGGGCCCTAATCGCAGTGGCCCAGAAAAGGTGTTGCCATGTGAGATTTTTAATGTCACACAGACTATGTAGAATCAAAGTATTAAAGGTGTAATGCACAATGTTTTGAGTACATTTATTCATAATTAATTCCAGTTTTTGTAACTCTGGCTAAATCAGTATCTGCAAATATGTTTCATTGAAATGTTATTTCCTTCTCTGCAAACTCAGTCCTCCACATAATCATGGCTTTGGACCCTCTTTTTGTTGATAATTATCTATTAATTGAAGGCACTCTATCAGCCACGGCTAGATTTCTCCTACTCTCTTTAATTTCATTTACAGTCACACATCCAATTGTGGATTTTGTCTGTGAACCTCTTTCAAGAGCAGAAACAGGGATATGGAGGATCTGTAGCTCTCCGCTGGGAGCCAATATGGCCGCCCTTCATGCCTCCACAGGCGGAAGAATGTTGTTAACAAATCCCCAGATGTACCTCTCTTTTTTCCCTTGTCTCTATCTCTGAATCCTTTCACTTCGTATCGTGTTTTATTCTCTCCATGAAAATGCATCTTTGTGGCTGGTAGTGCGTTCATTGCCTGCCTGTCTTTGAACAGCTTGCATGCCCTGGGCCTGTCCCAGACGCCATTCTCTCTGTCTGTCTTTCTTTCTCTCTTTCTTTCCTTTTTTTTTCATACCCTGCTTCTCTTTACACTAGTGATGAGCACAGGTTGTTGCCTTCGAGCAAACTCCAGCACTGAAATCCCGGAGGGGAATAAGGGCCAGGAAGGAGCATAAAAGCAGATATGATTCTATATGTGAAATCTCAGAGATAGATCAGATTAGACATGAGGATACGAAGCTCAGCACAGTGAACACATGCAGGCGCTCACAAGGACCTGCATACTTACACTGAAAAATCATCATTATGACAAGTGCTAGCAATACAAAGATGATTATCTTTAACTTAATAATGTTCCTACTTTATGCTGCCCTTCTCTAATGCCACAAACATTCGTCTCAGCGTGTAATATAATAAACCTCACTGGGTGAATGAACCACATTTGTTGGATGTGATTCAGGGAGCACGGCTGGCAGTGGCCTCTCCTTTTTGTCGTAAGGGAAGGACTGCTATTGGGTTAATTTATCTGCAGTGCAGTGTATTGATGGAAAAGTCCTATGGGCGATAAATTCTGAGTGGTTGTTACAGCATGAAATGATAATAGCGTTGTGGAGCATTCTCCTCGGCAACCCAAAACAAATTTGTGGGGAGACTCGCTCTGCTCTTATGCGAGCAAACAAAACAGCTCCTGATGCAGCAGTATGCAAATCCTTCTATAAGCGTGTTCCTGCATCATGTCAAGTGATAAATGAAGCCAATAAAAAGGAAATTCAGTTGAGTGCGCTTATGGCTGCAGACAAGGTTCAACCAATGTTTTCATGTTTGTGTGATGAGATGTGGTTCGAGTAAAGGGAGTGCTATCTCACACCACAGCTCACGAGTTACAGCTAAAACAATTATGAACGGTGAATCAAAGACAGTGAGCAGTTTTTAGCTGATTCTGTGATCACCTCCATACTGATGGCTCTTCATGGCCTATATAACTAAATGAGAATTTCATTCTCAAGATTGGCTTTTTATTTAATTAAATTCTAGTTTGGTTCAGATTTCTACAAAAACCATGATGTGGCCATATAAAAAACTCAGGTGGTAAAGTTAGGCGATGAGAAATAAATAGCCATGCAGGGGGAAGTCTTTCTCTTGAGATAATTCTCTGTCTAGGTCATGTTTTGTACACATCCATGAAACTCAAGCAGGATTTGCACTAACACATACATGATCTGTTGAAATATTGTTAAAGACAGAGCAACTCTACAACCAGGGCTTTGCGGAGGACAAGATCACAATAGCTATGAACTTAACGATAGCATTTGAGTGCTTAACAGATCCTTGAGGACAATAGAGTTAAACTGGGTACACATGAATGTCATTTAGACTGTTATCAGGACACCAGTGAACATGTAAATACACTGGGGTTATAAAAGGAAATGTTCAACTCATATGCATGGTTACTTTTTCAGACTTTTATAGCTTAAGGTACTAAATCAGAGTTTTCAATGTTTTGTCAAGTTTATTATTTGACAGACATTAATGCACTACACCATAACTCTAAATAATGGACTTATTCATTTTTTAAAGAAAAAAAGTATTTAAAATAATGTCTAAATTTCATTCATTTACTTCCACAAAAATACATGCTTTAGCAAGGGTCTTATCTTTCCAACAGCAGGTGATGGGACTCATACAAAATGCAGTTTTTATCCCAGAAAATACCACGGATGTCGTCCTTAGGGGTCACCAGAATCAACGCAGCACTAAAGGCACTCACAGCCTCCAAAAATCTGATTTAAAATTAAGTATGTATTTTCACTGATAAGATAGGTTAGGTAATATAAGATAAGAGAAATTTTATTTATACCAGAGAGGAAATTTGATAACAATAATAACATAAACATAACAAAAAACAGTTCATAAGAGTCTGTCAATCAAATTTTAATCTTATCAGCTTTATTAGATATAATTTAACACTGGATGTGGTTTAAAGCTGCTGTGAGGAACTTTTGGTTTGTGTCGATTATGGCGCCCCCTGTGGACAAAGTAAAACCTCTTGTCTTTTGTCTTTCAAGACAAAAATAACCTCATCCTGTTGTCTTTGAACAGTGAAATATCTACATCAGTCTGCTGTCAGTCATCTGCTCTGAAAGAGTCCTCACTTTCAATTTCAGTCTGTTTCAAACCAGTAAAAAACTACTCAGTGCCTTAAACAGCATTTGACCAACAGGCAAAAAACACAAATATCTCTAGTGTTGCCAAATGCTGATTGATCCTCCAAGCTATGTGATATCATCTTTTTAAACTAATTTCTCTCTGCAAAGCCTTCCAAATTATCACAAAAATCAAGAAACCTTTTATACAAAACAACCTACACTGTTCAGACATGTTCAGACAGGGTTTTTTTGCTATAATGCAGGAGCCAATATTCTAAATAAGAAGCCTGTGTCTGGCTTTGAAGTGTGGATTTGCTGCTTTAATAAATTTAAAACCATTCTGAATTGTTCATGTATTGCTCTTCATACCAAAGAGACATCACAAAGTGCTGTTTAAATTTGTTGATAGTCATTCGACCATGTACCATGTACATCGATAAATGTACTAGAAAACCTCAATTATGCACCTTCACTTGTACACGAAGGGGAACATTATAAAATTTCTTTATTAGATTTGTAATCTCCTAATACATCTGCCATAAGTATATTTCAAGCAACAAAATGACCTACACTTCCAATGCAAAATGACCCCTCTGAGAATGGGCTTCATTGTGAATTATTATTATGTATTTACTTTAAGGCCATTCAGCGAGGCCCAGCCTGCTATTAGTGTTATTTCTAAATATTTTTGATATTAAAAAAACATTAAAAACCAGCACAACAACATTAAAAAATAATACTGCTGTGTTAGAAGTTCTGAGGTGCTGATTCAGCTCAGTTATTGGAGTATGAGCTCTTTGGACAGAGGCCACAGTCCTTGGCACACTGGTTATAGGTTTGACAGTCATACCATATAAAGTATCTTGAAATTATTATTATTATTTTTTTAATTGTACTTGAGTAAATAAATACCAGACCCTTTTCACTTAAATCTATAATATTACCGATAAAGTGAAATAGAAGATAGATAGAAAAGTGCCATTAGCAAATGATTCAATATAGAGAATTCTTTGTGTGAAATAGTTGTACTATACTTTTGGAGCTTTACACTTGCCTTTTCAAGATGACTCTTTCTGCGTAAACCTCCCCGCCTGTTATAAAGACATTCATTTTGCAGTGGGATTACTCCAACTGAAATCATAAAACTAAGCCACTGAGCTGATTCCCATTTCCCCCAGCAATCAGCTGCCTGGATCTGTCCTGTCTCATGATCCTCTCTCAACAGCGCTGACCTTGACGGATTGAAGCGACACGTCGACATTGCCACACACACGGGCACTGGCCTCGGCACACGGGCTCTGTTCAAACTCTCCCTCCCCGTCCTCCAGAGATAAAACTCAATCATGGGTAAATAGAACCACGGCAGCAGGTTGGGCAGTGGGTTTCCACATAGCTGACAGCTGGGTGCCATTTTTGGGATGTGATTGCCCTCATGGGAGGCGGTCCATCCTTGTTTCAGGGTATAATGCTTAGGCCCAATAGGGGGCAGCTGCAGAGCGAAGTCCAGCAGCTCGTCTCAATGCCTGTGACTCATCCATATTGGCAGAGCTCGCCAGATTATTTCAATTAGCTCCAACAGGAGAAAAAGGACAATCCATGCTGAGGCTGTCACTGAAACAAGGGATAAAACTGAGCACACTGCTGCTCTGAAAGTTAGCTGTTATACCAGCTTTATTTTACCCCTCTGTGCTTTATCAAAGGTAGAGAAGGTGAGATGTGTAATGTTAGATAGTTGCACATGCAGAGGGGAAAGAGCTCCCTCTAGAAGACAAAAAAAACCCCATTCATTAACAGGAACAAAAACACTAACCAAAACATCAAACAGATTATTGCCCCATATCCTTATTTTTGTTTGCAGGAGGCGGAAAAAAGCAATTAAAGACACAACCATTAATAATCCTCATTTGATGGGTAATGAAAATTATAAGCCATTCTTATAAGCTAATGTATATTCTAAACAAAACAAAAAAGGCAATAGATTTTAGTGTATGCCCTGGATTGTAAAGGGAGGAAATTTGCAACACAAGAATTAAATTAGACACAGCAAATTAATACTAAAAGCCATTCTGCTTTAAACTATGACTCTGGGATCAAATTAGATTCATAAAAAAACAAGCAAGACTAACAGTCGTTGAGGGGATATTGTGAGGCAGAGAGAAGCCGATATCTAAATGAATGTTAACGAGCAGAATCCAATTCAGGAGCTGATTGCCTCAGCAGTCCACAGCAGGAAGACGGTGGATGCAGGGTGGAGCAGGGCAGGCGAACACAAGAGATGCACGGTATAATAGCCACTCATCTATTCATGGTAATTGTGTTTCCCTACTACAAGGACTGGTAGACCTTTCATTTCCTCCTCCAGGCAGTGCACTGGATAGAGGGACAGAGGGGTTTGGGGTTGTTAGCAGAGGATTAAAAAGGATGCATCATCCTGGTCTCCCCAATTGGCTGCTCACGCCAGCCTGTCTTCACCTCAGGCTTTCCGGTAGACACACACACACACGCACACACACACACACTCAGTTTTAAAACAGGTCAGCCTCGAACTTTGCAGCCAAATAACACCAAACTGAGCTGCTCAGAGAGGTGAGAATCAGGTTCTCCTGACATCCATCCGACACATAGTAAAACCTTAATGAGGGCACATGGACTCAGCTTGTATACAAAAAACAAATCAGTTTGTTTTGAAATGTGGGCTTATTTTAAATAGTCAAATGTGGAGGAAGTAATAAAGCAAATCTACATAATCTTGGTATATGAGACACTACATTTCCCAGCAGCATTCTTTATTTACCTGAGGACTCTGTGCAATAATTTCCCAGATTATTCCTTAATTTAAAGGTCCACTGCTGCAGCTCAAATTGTAACTCCATTAAAACAGAGCACTGCCTTAAGAAGAAAATAATTCATTCTCATGTTTTCTTATGTCACTTTAAAGCTGCAGTGAGTAATTTTTGCTTTTCGTTGACATTGGTGCCCCCTGTAGACACCTGTTATCTTTTATCCTGCACATGTGAAAGCAGTGATTTCAGACAAAACCTCCCCCTATTTTCTTGAAACAATAGATTTTAACCACTCACCGTGAGTATTTGCTATGTTAGAAGTCGAAAAGCCTGATGTCAATCATCTAGTCTATCATTCACCTCACGCCTCACAGTATTTTGAAGAATCAAACATTTCTACATTGAAATATCAAAATTGTTGTTGATAGTCTTGTTTGCTTATGAAGGACATAAAGAAGCATCATTATCAGTTTCAGTCTGTGTCTCCTACACCCACAGATTCCCTATAGTACTTAAAAAAGTTGATATGCCACCAATGTCCAGTGGATTTACACTTGTGTTGCCAACTTCTTCAGTACCAGCTGAGAGAGGAAATATTCTGTAAGGTGCACAGTGCTACCAAGGTGTGGGTATAGTGTTTAAATATATAGTTATAAGTCAGAAATGTATAGTTATCATGCAGACCTCCACATAAGGATCATTTTGGACATGTTTATCACAGAAAACAAATAAATCCATGGCAAAAAAGTTTCTCCTGTCATTTTGTTTAGCAAAGTTCAGATTAGACAGACTTTATTGAAACTGTATTGTTACTTAAAGATTAAATTATTATGATAGAGATCAATGATTCCACTCCTGACTTGGAGCCTCCAGTGAATCCAAAGAACATGCTGACTCATCAAGTTCACCTTTTCTATGGATATTTCTTACTGCTTATTGTACACCTCTGAAAACTGCACACTCATGGTCAAACTATAAGACAGCAAGCTTAGAGATTTCAGGTGGCATATAATGATGAATATACTGAATATAATACAGTATAAGCAAAGAGACTTAGATGCCTTTGTAGCCTTCTGTATTTCTCTGTCATGTTGCTTTTTTACCTGGATTTTGATCTGTAACACATTTTGAATTGAATTTAAATGAATTACATTGAAATATTGTTTTTGAGTGTTTGCACCAATATTTGCACCTTTTGCTGGCATGGCCTTCTGTTGAACCTCTTTAGCAGCATTGTGCATTAGGTCGTGCTCATCTTCACACTTTCTCTTCTTTTCCTGTTTAACCAAATTAAATACCAACACTTTTGCACCACTAGCTGATCAAACAAAACCACACATACGCAAAACATATTTCACAGTGGAATTTGATGATTTTGATGCTCTAGGTTAACCTGATGCATATGAGAGGACTCTGACAGGTATTGCTACATGGATGTGATTAGTGCAGAGTTGGTTACTCTGTGTCATTTCTGATCTAGAACCAGTTAAGCATTGTCTAGTGTTTGTTGAGAAGTAGGGTCAATGTACAAACTCAAAGGCATTCAGTCAGGGAGAAATCAATTCAGTTTGAAATTCACAAAGTCCGCACTCATGCAAAACAGCTGGCAAACCTATTTTACACATTAAGTATTTGTGGCATAAATATTGATTCAGAGTAAGGTTTCAATCCTACAACTACATTTCTTTTTGCTTTATTCTGGGTCTCAGTCATCTCCATTTGTTTGCAAAACTACACTTTTGTCACTAACACTGTCAAGGGGCAAACTCACACTAGCTCTCAGCAGGGCAGACTCAAAACAAAAAGTACACAACAAACAAGTGCAGCTTTAAATTTTCATAAGTAATAATAACAACTTCTTGCTGTGGCCAGACACAACTGTTCTTGAAAGGTGCAATATAAATAAAATTCATAATTATCATTTTGATCATAGTTAATTATAGTGTGTGTTAACAACTTCAATTTGCTCAGCGTATTTTCACTACTGTTACCCACAATGCACCAACAGCTTGTCTCACCAAGTGACATGTCCTGCCTAGCCTCTATCTGTTTATCTTCACCGATCTACCTGAGTCTGATCTGTTCCCAAACTTATCAGTCGCACATTTCAAAAAGATAGCAGCTGTATATTTATATATATATATATATATATATATATATATATATATATATATATATATATATATATATATATATATATATATATATATATATATATATATATATATATACTGTATATATATATACACTCAGGTGGCTCACCCAGGTATCATCAGTTTTTGAGAAATACTGTTACTTTTTGGGCCTTGAAACCAAAACTTTTGACACAAGAGCTTTAACACTCCACACGGGTGAGAGTAAATACAGAGTGGAATGTTAATTCACTGTGGGTTTTTCCCTACAGGCAACACCTCATTTAATCTTTTGTAAAAACTAAACCTCTTAAAAAAAATGCCTTTTATCCTGACTACAAATGAAAACCGCAAGTTTGTTTTTGTTAGGTTCTCTTTGTCTGTTGAAAAAGCATAAGCAGTTATGATACCCAGTGTGTCCGCTGTTTGAGAAAATGTATTTCCTGCTCAATCCAAGAAAACTCAAGTCATATAATTTGAATAATTGCCTCTGAAGAAATGATGCAGCTGTTTTCACTGACAGATTAGCATTCAACATGACTACCAAATTAACTTTGCCATGAAAAATTGGTTGAGTGGCCCTTTAATGCTTGTTGTTTTGCAAATATGATGTGCATGGCAATTATGTGATGACTGAAAAAGCAACACAAGTGCCGGATGGATGCAGTGTTTGCTTATATAACCCACCAGCATTATTACAGGTACAGTGAGTCTGACACCCACCTGCTCTAATATGGTGTTGATCCTGTCCACCTCACAGTCAATCACGTAGCGTTTCTCCTGCCTCCTGTCCATTTCCTCAATGATGCGCTTGAACTCTGCTGCGTCTGTTGTGCCGCTAACAGAGCGAGCGGTCACCTGCCAGTTGTTGGCTACTGCTGCCTCCATGATGGCCTGCAGTATAGAGAAACCTAGAGAGAAGGGGAGATGCAAAGAGAGAGACAGAGAGAGACCCAGAGGATTAGACACAAAGAGAAACAGTTATGCAAGAAGTGAGTGGCCGCTAATTTATTCTGGAGAGGTTTTTGCTTGAATCTGAAGGTTAAAGGCCATCTCATTACAATCTAAAATAGCTCCCAAAGAGTCCAGGGCCCACTAAAATATTGTCTAGAGTCCAGACTTTGTGTGCCAGCAAGCAGGAGTGTGCAAATTTTCATTTGCATATTGAGAAGGCAAAATCATAATGAAATGAAAGGACAGGAATCGTATCTCCATATTATTAAAAGATCAGCGGGTGATGTTATTGCGCTTGGCATCAATTAAATTACGGCATTTAGCTCAGCCACATGTTAACACTGACAGTCGGTGAAACACAGCGCGGCCAGTGTCTCCTTGGAGGATCGTGCCAACTCATTTAAAGATAAAGACAATGAAAGATTCATCCAGGCCAGTGGTAAAAAGAGATCATTACGCTAGCAGAAGAAAAGGAGAACGAGCCCTTTTAATGATTAATTCACACGTGAAACATTTTTATTTAAGAGAGCGCTCAGAAACACCACAGTCAAATCACATACCATAGAATGAATGATATAGTTCTTTTTCTGTGGGCTTTGATTGAACATAACATCAGCTGAAATAAAGATGGCCTAACTCCTCTGCAGGGTACAGAGGCAAACCTGAACATGAAGGTTATTAATGAAAATCAAGAGCACTGCTGGCCTTTCGTTAAGCTTTGGCAAACTGTTTATAGGGTCAGCTCTTTCCTATATCCTCGTTCGTTTGTCATCCTTCATCATCTGCTTATCTGATACAAAAACAGGGAAGAAAAACCTGCTGCCACAGCGAATTCTCACCCACATTCACAGACTCGGTATGACATTTTTTATTACTGTTAGTGATTGGGCTCATACAAATTGTCTGACACAATCTAAACTGCAAAGTAAACATTTGTTTTATATATTTTTTTACTGAGCCATTTATCCTTCCAAGCTTATCACTGTGAACCGGCTGCAGACAGCCAACAAAGTGCAACACTGAAAGCAAAGACAACAATGATGACAACAGCTCCAATGAGAAAACCACTCTGTGATTCTCTCTTTGTTTTTCTGCTGCTGCAGATCCCTTCTTTTTCATTCCATCTGAATGGTCAAACAGCCTTTTTTCCTCGATTTGTTAATGCTGTTAAGCTGATGCTGCTGTGTGTCTGCACTTGACAAGCTGTACAGACAGACACCAAACACCAACGCGCAATGTGTCATGTGTCCAGAGGAGCTGTGGCAGAACGCTGGGAGATATCAGACCTCAAGGTTATCTGGCAACTGGGTTATCAGGTCACATCTCAGAGGACATGGGCCTAAAGAATATGAATGTAACCTGTAGCTACTGAGTTTAGATGTTGTGTTCGGGGCATGTAGAGGTACATGTGTAGTTCACTTGTGGCTGCAGGGTTGCAGAACTGCTTAAAAGTAGCAACTCTTGTACACAGGAAGTTTAATACCACAGGCAATAAAAATACAAAGGTAGTGAAGTCTGAAAGCAAAAAAATTAAATATACCCCGAATTTTTACCTGGATAAATGCTAGAAAAATTTCTCTTCCCACAAACATCTGACGCTTTTTTGATGTGTCATTTTTACATGAGCGCAGCAGCAGCAGCAGAAGAAGAAGAACTCTCTCATGTACCGTACCTTCGTACATCTCCCCTACCTACAGCAAAAAATACAGACTGAAGGTTGGAATAACATAGCTGCATTATTCATTTTACTCAGGCATATGCTCAGAACCTCACCAACCGCAAGCCAGCTGGATAGCATGGCAGTCTTCCCAGCAATAAAAGCTTCTCACATTAAGAGATGTCATGCAGATTAACTGGGTCAAAGTGGTCTCTGTTGGTTTGGAAACTGTTGGGAATTCAGTTGGAAGTGGTTAAAAAAAATGCCATTGAACCATTTAACCCACAGTAATCACATTAGGTCTAAAACATACCATGCATAGGAGTAGATATTTGTTTTGGGGCTGCGAGTAACGGAGCAATCACTCATTCCTGTGCGGCTTCAAAGACACAATAACATGCATCAGAGGGTTAAAAAAATACGAATGCCCACAGGAGATTGTTTGAGGGATTTGAACCAAGTATGTGCAAAAATCTTTGCATTTTCAATTTCTATTCCTGAAGTCTGATGTGCAGGAACACCATGATTGTGCCAACTCATATGCAAGAGAAAGGAAACAATGCCCCGCCAATCAGATTAGAATCACTCTGGGCTTTTATTTTGAAATTGCTGAATCGTGTGGCACTTTTTCTCCTCGTGCCGCCTGCAGACCCTGAACCGCGTTGGAACAATTGGATTCATTTAAGATTCACTGAAGATTCCATGCTTGCCTAGTTTTACATTTGTATGGAAATTAAGAGATTGAATCTGGTGGTGGTGGTAAATAGTTTGTCCAGAGTGGGATTACTCCTGCTCCTGGTTTTCCTGCGGTCAGCAAAAAAAGTTTGTGTTTAGTGATTTAGACTTCAGAATCCAATGAATGAAATCTTTTGAGCACGACTTAATCCGACAGCAGCGACAAGACTGATAGTTTCTTTTCAAATCTGCCTGCGGGTTAAAATAATACATGCCTTTGTTACTCCATGCTTCTCTGCATCGATGTACCTCTGCCGTTAACCTGTGTTGGACCAAAGTCCTTCAGCCAATCTCTGGATTCAACCGTCTAATCAGCAACACAGTCACTCATAAAGGCTTTTGTTCATGATATTTATTTCCAACAAGGAGGAAAGCTATAAATCCAGTTCACCTCTGTGCCTTCAGGAGCCCTGTAGTTGTGCTGTATCTAAAAACGTAACACACTCACACACCACATAAATTATAGAAGACAACAACAAGATTTCCTTATCAAGATTTGTCTATAAATCCCCGCTGTGGAGATGCAGCAGCTTCTGCAGATCATACTTCTCAGTTAATCATGCTATCCAGGCAAGAAGAGGTTTAACATGCTGTAATGCTCCCTGCTGACATGATGTACAGTAAACAGAGACAAACAAACAATGCTGTAGAGGGATATTTGTATACATTTGGTATACATGACTTCTTCAGATGCACAGCATGGTTATTGGAAATGAAGTCACTAAATTCAAACTAAAAGTACAGGAAGGATGCCCTCTGTTTTTCCTCTTTGACACATAGAAACACACCCTGCAGCAGCACCAGGAGTAAAATTTGTTCAGACCTGTTAACAGCCCAAGTTAAAACTGTTTCTCTTTGTTATTCTATATCAGTAAAAGCTACTTTCAAAGATCTTGCTTGAGGTTTTCCTGTGATACATTTACGGTGAGACAACTTCTTGTTCACATTTTGCTATTGATGGTAAAGAAAAATACATTTTTACGACACTATCGTTTTGGTTGTGTTGGAAAAAATCCACTCTTTTGGATATCAGGGACAGATTGATCACGTATTTGTTTATATTCATAGTAGGGAGGGAGAGGGTTGCAGATGGGTGATCTGTATTGATTTTGGCGAGCGCTCTACGTGGACAGACGTCTTTGACAGGTTGTTTAGCTTTCACCTGAGAGAAGAGTTCATGTCTGTCATTGTACTCCCCTCTTTTCCATCTACAGAGCCCTCTGTTCAACATCGATCTATCTGTTGTTTAAAATAATATACTCAAAGCAGGGTACACACTAACAAGCAGGGGCGCGTTTAGACCTTTTTGACTGGGGTGCCCCAACCTCGGCACTGACACTGCTGGGGTGGCCTGAAGTATATTAGTCAACACACCAAATAAGAGCATTTATTGTTGCATATGTGATGTAACACCTACACCAAAACGCTTTAGCAGTCGCAATAATTGAGTTTTTCTCCTCATGAATCATGACTGAGAAGAATTCAGAATGACATTTGAACTTTGCTTGAAATAAAGGCAGCCTTACAAGTATTTACAAGGTTGCAAATTATCAGTGCAGGAAAAGCTTATACTTGAATGTGTCTGTTCAGGTGTGTTTTATGGTTGAACATGTGTGTAGACCCTCCCTGTAACATGCTTGAGAGGAGTAGAGGTCAAGAGTAGATTTCAAAATGGTTGTGGTCCTATCAGATGGACAAAAATACCAGAAATAAATGTTTTCAGCATATTTACAAAGCAGCTATGAGCAGCTGTGTAATCAGTAATGTATTACATGCTTGAGTGTGGTTACCCTGCATTAAATTTGAATGTATTACTGTTCCTGATATAATTTTTTGTTCATTTGACAGCACTTGTGACAAATTCAACACTTGTATAGTTTCCACTAAGTTACCAGGTGGTTCTGGCACAAGAGGACAGCAGATGTTTGGTTAATGGTTATGAAGTGTCTTCTCTCTAAATGCTCTCTTTTGAATTAGTTTCTCCTAAGTGCATAACTTTGTTTTATTTGTTCTCTTCCCAGTCCATTTTGTTTATTGCTAAAGTGTTCTTACTGTTCCAGAGAAAGTGAAGCAATGCTGCCCTGAAGACCAAAACCAATATTCTGTGAGTGGTACTTCTCTCCACACAAATACAAGGCCACATCATGGTCACTACCACACTCACACACTGCAGTTTATAGACTGGTGGTGTTGTACTGCAGTAAAAAGTAGTGTCTCTGTTTAAAAACACAATATATCAGTGTTTCTATAGACAAAAGTTTAACAAAGGTAATACATGATTTATGCAAGACATGACTCAATAATGCAGCATTACTAAAATCTGTGTGTGAGTTAAGATGTGAGGGATGGTACATGGTAAGCAAGTGGTTAACCTTCCTCCTGTGTTAGCTTTTACTACGCACCCACCATGTTAAGGGTCGGTTTTGATACGTGTCTTAAATCAGCTGCACGTTAAACTAAAAACAATTCTCTATCATCCAATTTGGTTCTCATCTCTAGGTTACCTTGTTAGGCTTCATTGTCCATGAAAATATTGCTGATAATATTTTTGGTTGTTGTTGTGGGCCTCTGGGCCTTTCTTTGTCAGTGTACCCCTCAGACAGACATCCACACTGAACTGATCTCACATGTTTGGAGATGCCAGAGGCTGTTTTTTTTTTTGTTCAGGGAAAACCATGGCAAAATGAGAATTTCCTAAATCTCACATGATTGGAAGAGGATCTGACTGTCAGTGTGGTGCCTGGCAGCGTACATATGATTTTAGTTTTTGTTCTAATAATTAGATATTGATCTAACCAGGTCAACAGTGACCCTAACATGCCAAGTGCTATAATTTTAATAAAAGCATTTTATAATTTAGTCAATTTAATTTTTTCATTTTTATTTTGTTGATATAGAGGTTCCTGACAAAATCAAAAAGTCTTGATGCAAAAAAAAAATATTTAACCCTCCACCAAAAAATATTCTCTTAAGCATTTAAAATGAAAAACGGGTCAGTGCAGACCTTAACCCAGGAGGAGGGTTAAGTGGATTGTGCCCTCTGTACACCAGGAAACAAAAAAAATGAAGTTTGACTCCCTCCAACAACTTAAAAAAAAAAGGACAACAAATCACAAAGTTTTTAGTCACAGACCAAAACTTTAAAAAGACTTTAGATATTTACCATTTTAGAGCAGAAAACCAACATTTACACTGGTATAATAGTATAAAGTAAAATAAATAAATAAAAATAAAAATTACATTTCATTAATGATGTAAATATTAGAAAGATAAATTGGGGCAATGCAGTCAAAATAATGTGGACTGTGGAAATCCATACCATGATGGAGTGAAGAATAAAAAAAAATTAAAAAATAGAAGCAGCTCTTAAAACCCTTGCTGAAAATGCCAAATTTGTCTGCAACTTAAAAGTTCCATTGTATGGTAGAAGAACAGCATTGAAATTCTGACAGGGTGTTTGCAGGACACAGTTGGAGAGCAGAAGGATCTGGTCACATTGTTATCAAATGTTATTGAGAGTTAATTACTGTAATGGGGTTTTGACCAATCACAATAAAGTACTTAAAATAGCTTGGCATTAAGCATCTGTCAGACTAGTTCAAAGTATTAGTTGCATGTTTTGGAGCCTGCAGACCACAACTTTCTCTGTATTGGATCCACTCGTGTGTGATTACAGGCTCAGTCTTAAAGGCCACGATTGGAGACTGAAGGGTTAAACTTTGCAGAAAGGAAGTGTGGTGAATTTTATCCTAGAGAAACTGTCATAGAGAGTTGAGCGGTCAGAGGGAGTTCCATGTTTGTGGGGTAGCAGCGAGGGCAGGGTCCCCAGGGTGTGTGACAGAATCTTAATACATTTTCTGAGCAGCGTGCTCAAGTTTAAACAGGCTGTTAAGTTTCTCTTTAATCTCCAACACAAACTGTGCAGTCCACCCAACAGTGTATGAACAGCTGTGATGGCTGAAAACTCAATTATTTTTGCATTTTCCCTTAAATCTGTATCAGAACATTGCAGAGTGTGCTATCAAATCCCGACGGAGCCTAATGACGCCCTGTGTGCTTATAAATCAGAGCTGTTGCGAATTAGATGTTGTGGCAGCCCAGCATACTGCAGCTGAGCAAGGGCTGTAGTCCCCCTCTCCTTCGTCTGTGAACCGGATCTTAACAGGATGAGTTTTGAAGCGTCACCCGTGGCGGCTCAGCAGTAATTGAATTGAGTTGCATCTAATCTCATTGCCCAGCTCCTTTGGTTCCCTGTCTCTCATTAGGGTACCATGCAGTGTCTTACCCTCTTTCTCCTTCTTTCTCTCTGTCTCTCATAACTCACTGTTGATCTGGCCTAACGAGGCAAATCAGAAAAACCAGATTGCAAATATCCTTTCCTTTCACATCAGTGTTGGCCACAACTGTCTGTCAGCTTCAGAACATGACTGTGCTTATCAATACACTGACTCATAGTACACTAATCCACATCAATCCAAGGTCTTATCTGCATGAATCCAATTTTTAATCAGCTAATCTAATGAAATGATACATAAATAAGTCAATATCAAGTACACTGCAGTGCACCACCAGCTGACTCTACCAGCCTCGGCAAAGAATCCCTCAAAAACACACAATATAAACCTATTTCTAAGGGATCAAATTCAAGAGTACACCCATGAAAAAGTGGAGATGGTTGTTGAGCCAAAAGTAAATGGGCCTGCCCCTCACTCTAAAGCGCCAATCCTCTGATAAATGAGGGTCTGTGGCTGCCCGAAACGCCCCGCTGAGCACTGCCCAGAGTCTCAGAGGGCATCAGAAACAAGTGGATTGAAACCAAAAAAGATAATGGCGCCACTTATAATTGTGGGGTTGGTTGGATACAAAGTTTAGGACTGAACACCAACAGAGAAAGGTGAATAGTGAACTTTGCAGATACCAAAGCCAGTAAGAAACTATGTAGTTGAAGGGCGGGGTGGACCAAAAACCAAAGCCACCATCAGCAGTGGTATGCCATAAAAGAATCGCATGTTTGTCTCTTTATTTGGGAATTCCTCTTAACTCCTTTGACCTTGACTGTAACAGTGTAAGGGAAGAAATTGGACACAGATTTCAGATAAGTAATTAAATTGAGGTTGATTGAGGTTGTATTCCAACCTTTGGAGCCGCTGTGAGGGATTTAATACCAAACAGTCCACAGTCAATGGCCAGGTAAATTATTTTAATTAATCCCATTTTAATTAATGTTGTGTGCTCAAATAAAACACTATGAGAACTGAGAGTTTTACTGATGTGGTTACATCCACCCGACAGCAGAATCTGATTGTGTGGCAGAGACAGTTAGGGCCCTCAGAATACAATATCTTTTGTTGGCGCTAGTCCAGAAATGTTTTTTCATTTATGAGAAAGCCGTGCTTAAAAAATGGAGATGGCGACATGTTGACTTGAATTCCCTGACAATGAAGGCATGGATGCACTTGTTACAGAAACTGTACATCAGCAAATGGTGAAAGACACATAGTCCATGGTGCCACGAAGTACAGCCAACAGGTTTATGTATAAGTCAAACCATGTGATGCACACACTTAGAATCAAAACAAAGCCACACTATGCAATGACGAATATTGTATCATGGTCGCTGTATAATAATATGCATTGTATCTTGGAAGTGTAGGAAATACAAAGCCCTAATTCAAACTAAATACTGTATATACATTTAAAAATATGGGGCTTTATAAGTCATAAATGTATTTTTAACACTTGTTTCAACGTTAATGACATTATTACATGTAGTTGAGATGAACACTAAAGAGCCACCTTACCACATTTTGGCATTGGACAAATTGGTGTAAAAGGATTCATATTTCTTTTCTCTACATCTTAAATACTACATAACTGGTGGACTATAACTCTAAAACTGGTAATATTATTTACTTTGATGTTAGAATAAACATACAAGTAACACCACAAGGGCTCTGAAGTAGTCACTGTCTATGAGTTTCAAAGGTTAAGAAAAACATCAAGATCTGAGGACATCGACAGACTGCAAATTCTCAAAGCTTTACACTGAAAAGGATATCAAGACAAAATAGATCAGTCAGAGATGTAACTCCGCTGAGTAAACTCTAACAGAACTTGGATTTCACCATGTGGAAAATACATCAATTCTGTAAACCCCTCCAAAATAAAAGGCCTGGGAACTTAGGGGATAACAAAACATCTACTACAAAGAGGGCAGTAGTTAACAGCTGAGGGCTTCCTTAGCAACACTTAGCATTTTTAAGCTGCTGAGATCTCACTCTTCATTAGCTGCATCTCTATGTATGTTCTAATTTACTAATATTCCCAGAGATGCTTCGTCTCTATTGTCTTTTGAGGAAGCCAGAGTAAATAGTTACAGTGTTTAAGGCCTGGTGAGTGTTTGCCTGTGGGCTAAGTATGCTCACAGGGCTCTGAGGATCGCTCAGTGTTTGTGCACGGGAGATCAAAGTCTTGGGCTGGGAGAGGAAGAAGGCTTTTCCACTCATTAGTCATCTGGCATAGACCCACAATTCATATAAAACTGGCTGTGGTTTGCTGCAATTATATGACCTGTGCTCATGACTTTCTCCAGCAAACTGTAAACAGGGACACCAGATAAAACTGCTAATGTTTTATTTGGTGTCACAGATGTGTCCAGTTAGACAGATTTCCATGTGACCCGATTTAGGTGAGACTTAACACAACTGTGCACAAAATGATGGGCAGTATTAAGCAGTGGTACACCTTTTTCAAGGGCTGTTACTGGCACCAAAAATGAGAGAGCAGTTCGGCCAATATCAGATGAGTGCCTTTTTTTTTTCTTCTTCTTTTTTTGCATTTGACAAAAAAATAAAAAAAATAAAAAATTAAACAGCATAACAAATGAGAAAAATTGGAGTAAATATTTTAAAAATATTTAGAGAAGACTATATTTGGCACAGTAAAAATCCAACACAAGGTACTTCTGGATTTCTATCCAGAAAATGAGAAGTATCAAGAAAGAAAAAAAACACAAGATGGATTATATCTATATCAAAATACCAACATTAAAAAATAAGAAAGAGACAATCCAGAAATTTATTTTTCATACACATTAAATTCTCATTGAATCACTTATCTTAGCTGACAAAATGTTTGGACAGATTTTTAAATAAATTGATGAAAAAAGACATTGGGTTATATATCATATGGATAATAACAGAATTTATATGAAACACCAACCAGATTTAATATATGGTAGATTTATTATGCTGCCATTTAGGATTGGAAAAGTATTTTTTTAATTTAGTCAAGATGATGGTGAAATGCACCTTGTGAGGCAGAAAATGTCAAAAGGCCAATAATCGTTCGGCTGATTCGTTGTTTTATCTCAAGTTTTAAGTGCTGTCAAGGTCATTTGTAAATAATGAAACTGTCAACATAGCTGTCACTCATATGGATCATTTTAAAACATAATATTTCATTTAGATAGATACATCTATCTAAAACTCCAGCTGATTCCACTGGAGTTTGCTGTTTGCATCAGGGCAGGTTATGGTCCTCACAGTTGTCGACCTGAGGATAAAAGTCAACCGCTGCAGCCCTTTATAGCATGTCACTCCTTGTCCTCTCTTTCCACTTTCCTGTCACTGTCCCTTCTCTCAATAGAGGCATGAAAAAGCCCAAAATACGATCCTTGCTACCTAGCCCAGCATCCATACTGCAAATTCACGTTTCATTTGTAGTCCGTACAAGTAATGGACAAAACCACTGTGAGATCAAGAATATAGACCTTAAAACTTTCAAGTATCCTTCTTTTATCGTGTTTATTTCGGAAAACATGAGAGATTTAACGTTGAACCCAATGGGGATATTTTTGCAGCCAGCTTCGAGTGGGCACTCTCAAAGCAGCAGGTCTTTTTTCACTTCTGCATTGGCTTCATTTTGAGCACCTGAAGTTGCCGCATTGTTTTGTTATTCTGATAATTTGTAGCGTCTAGGAGCATTTTAGTCTGCACCTGTTGATAAAGCCCCTCTGAAATGGAAAATGAACTGACAGGGTTCCAGACTAATTGCCTTTGCAAATTGTTATTCAGAGGTACCAAACAGGCAAAGTGCAGACCAAGTCTGATGTCTGCTGAAAGTCAAGATGAGAATCTCTAAGCATCTGTGGTGATTGAGGTGCCTTTGAGAAAAGTGTTTAACTCCTGACCACTAAACAAGGAAGAAAATAAATCAACACTATAAAACAGGTCCACTCAAGGAGCTATTTAGAAGAGGAAAGAAATGTTATAGTGTTTGCTAAACCAGCCAGAGTTCCTCCACTTGTCCGTATACCCACAGGGAAAAAAGGCTCCACACTTCTACCTCACCGGTTGAGACGTAGCATTCAGCAGGAAAGTGAATGCCAAAGTAGCCCAAACGTGTGTAGCTAAGGCTTTGATGTGGCGTTGCAGGCCTTTAACCAAAACAGTTTCCCTGCCAAGCGTTGTCCTAATCATAAAGACAGCGCATGTCAAATCAAACAGAAGCAGCATGCTGTCTGTATCTTTAGAAGTGCACACACACAGGAGGGAGGAGAGTGGTGCTTTTCCACTGTGAAAATCCACCCACAGACATTTCAGAGCCTCTCCGTCTCTCCCTGTCTGTCCTCATTCACATTGCATACTGTGAAATATCAGCACATATACGTAGCGGGGCACATGCAATTACACACACAGAGTTTTGTGTGTGTGCGCTCCTGAAGGGACTGATCAAGTGCTGCATAAGACTCTGCAGGCAGCTTTGGCTGATCAGCTGACACCGAAGGAAAATGGCAAACAGAGAGAGAGTCCTCTTTCATGATAAAGAAGGTTCAAATATTATTTTACCCTGGTGGTTACTCTTGAAAATGACATATACATTTTATTTGTTGTTTCTGCAAACAAATTTGCCCTGTGACATGCTGCAACATCAAAGCAATCAACCTCTACAATGGCTGCTTGAAGCAAAGGCCAGGACATTTTGTTATAATGAAAAAGAAAAAAAAAAGCTCCCAGCAGTAATTTCATGGCTGCTGAAGCCAGCAGTGGGTAGGTGGTAAAATGGCTTTATTCCAGGTTCACTTAAAAGAGGACACTATGAGAGAGCACCGAGGTTTATTGTGTGCTTATTGTGACAGACGATGGCTCTCATATCAGTTTTTTTAAAGGCACAGGTGCTTGACTTGTGGTTACTGAATTACAGAGGGTGCCTGTGCAGGTTTGTATATTGGGATGTCACTTTGGCAGTGATACCGGTTTACGCGTGCCAAATAAAAAAAGAGAGAAAAACGCCACTGATGCATAGCTTCATCTATATTTCTTCAGTATTATTTTTCTCGAGCATTTTACGGCTTCTCTGATGCGCCCTTTCTTGTCAGCGTGTCCAAGCTGATTTACTCTCCTGACGCATGCATAATTTAGTTGTTATGAAGCTGGCGTGAAGGAGAAGGCCACTAAAGCACAAGAGGCATATGTGTGAGTATAAAGTCCCAGCTGGGTGCAGCTGATGTGCCATTATATCGGCTGTGATGAGACCACAAAGCCAAGGAAACAAGCTGCAGTCTATGATATAGACATGGCTGCAGCAGGGAGTTGGCATTCACACTTATTATCTCACATTGTGTGCAGAGAGAATAAATCAACAATTGTGGGTGACAATATTTCTCTTGACTAGGCATTATGTGTGTGAAATGTGTCAGATAGGCAGAAAAATGACTTGTCTAACAAATTGAAAGGCAAAGAAGCAGCTGATGATTTTCAGAGTCGCAGGAATAAATTATTTTTTGCTGTTTTTTCCAGCTGTAATGAAGGTTGAAAAGTAAAAAGTACAGAGACACCGCACATGAAAACGTGACGCCATACCTTCATTCTTGATGGTTATGCAGAAGAAGAAAGCAAGAGCCTCATCATGCCTGTCTTCATGTATTTAATCACAGTTTGGGCTATCCTTACTGCATTGGTAGTGTATCACATCGCTTGATTTGTTATGTTGTTTACAACGGTAAGAGCATCGCCAAACAACTACAATCAAACTAAAGGACAGACTTGATTTGGTTTGCCATCAAAGGCATCCAGGAGAGCAGCAGGAGGCATTAATTATTTGACTCTTTTATGGAACAAAGGGAACCGTCTCTGGATGGCCAATTAGAGGGATTGCTGAAGAATAGGGAGCAAGGTTCACTTTCATAACAGTGTATCTGACGCAGCCTGATTGCCCCCCTAAAGCCCCCCTCCTCTTCATATCTGTCTTTGTATCTTTTTATCTACAGTAGCTTGGCAGGATTTAGAAGGAACGAGGCTAACTATGTGCGGTCATCCAATCCTCCCATTCACAGGCCTCTTGGCCCTGCTGGCACATCACGCTGCCAACTGTGCCAGGCTGGAGTTATCTTGTCTGCCTGTGTAACAGCTGATCAACGGAGTCTGTGGTGGGTTGATAGTCTTTAATGCAGAGCCAAGTGGTCTTTGACTGATGCAACCACAGCATTAGCAATCTGGTAGTTGATTATTTGTATTAAAGCTGGCTTGCAAATAATTTTATCACCCCATCAGCTAGAATTATCAGCCTTTAGAGGCTCTATCCACTCCCATACGTCAACAAAATTCCCACTCTCTTACTTATACTTGCTGATAATACAATGCTGTCTAAAGAAAAAAATATTCTGAGCACAAAATTTTAAAGGTGCATGATTTTATCAGATAAGGGTTAATGTATAATGAGCTGGTGGTTATGCAGGTTAAATTCTTATCAGCCTCCTTACCAAACAAATTAACATAAAACTGATCGTCTCAATTCAGGGTCAAGTGAAATGCACAGGCTTTCTTATTTATTATGATTCTCATTCAAATGAACATTTATATTTAAGGCAACATCAGACAAGGTGAACAGGAATTTTGAATTTGAATATATAATAAAATACTGTAATTTTCGCACTATATGGCGCACCTGATTATAAGGTGCACCATCAATGAACGCGTCTATCTGTGTCTATTTTCATACATAAGGCGCACAGGATTATAAAGCGCGTTAAGCCAAACAGAGTGCTCCAACAAGCCATCAGGCTCTGCGGCTTTGTAGCTTATCAAAGTCGTAACAAAACATTTTGACAGATTTTTGAGTGCTGTGTACCACATAAAATCGGTTCGAGGTCAGTAAACACAACCAGAATTCATACATAAGGCACAACTAATTATAAGGCACTGAGGATTTTTGAGAAAAATAATTTTAAGTGGGCCTTTTAGTGCGAAAAATACGGTATATAATAATATATTGAATATTGAACTTCCCTGACAAATGACACAAATGTCAGAACTTTACACTGTTTAGGATATTTCATAGCAATCACCAACTTTGTTCTGCTTAAAAATAGCCAGCATGTTGTTCAGCTTATTGATTTAAACACAAACATTTTTGCCACAGTGTCAACAGGCAGAGGGGAATTAATCACAGTTGGTTTCACCTAGATCAGAATAAAGTATTAAACACAGCTGAGTATTAAAATGCTTTATCTGCCATTGACATGTATAATTTGGGCCTTCAATATCTGATAAGCAAAGGGTGAATTTGAGAGGAATTTATCTTCACTGTTTCCTCATATGACTCAAATGCTGCCTGACATGAACACGCATCACAGAAGCAGCATGTCAGCAGTGGGTGCATTGCTACTGTCAGTCTCACACTGGCTCCACTCAGTCATATTTGTCACATACAGTCAACATCCTTTGACAGAGCCAACAGGCCCTCAGTCAGGCCTCAAAAGTGAGGAAAAAAACATCATTTCAGTGGCTATTTGTTTGAATTTGTTGCCCTGAACTGCAAATTAGCTGATGACAGACTTGTAAATAAATTTGTCTTTGAATTTTGCGTAAAAAAATACATGTTATAGGTTAAAATATTTTCAGAAATTGCCAGGATGTCTGTTAATTTGGAGTTGATTTCACATTTTCACCCTTTAGGGCTGAGCTGCATTTGATAACATTTCAAAAAGAGAATGTTGAATACTGCACCTAAATACTTGACTCTGGGAATACTAGAATTCCATCTTTGCATTTCTGCATTTGGTTTCTCCTCCTTTTTCATCAGTTTATTTGTATTTCAAAACAACAGAAGTGATCATGCTTATGCACCGTGAGAAACCCAAATTAGCTGTTTGATTTAGGCTTAGTCTCAGACTGTTGTCGGGGCGACAGCTGCCTCAGTGAAAATGAAGGAGCGAGTAACTTTTCTTTTTGGGAAGTTGATTTATTCCTCCTGGGGACGGTTTAGTGATGTACAACCATTTTTCAACCTTTTCATTTTTGAAGCATTCAAACTCTATATTGACGTTTAGCATTAATTCTGAGCAACACTGAGTCTAATACATATTTTATATAAATGCATGCATACAGAGAATATAGTAGGTCAGAATTTGCACATATTTGCATTTTACTATTAGCTCTTTCCTTTGTGGTTACACGCTGCTGCAGCCTTTAATGATCAATACTGTACATGTGCCTTATTGTTCTCGATGAGTCTGCTGAATTGGCTCTGCAGCGGCTGGGGTCATTGCAAATATTGATGGAATGAATGAAAGAAATGCCCCCAAGGTATTTTGGGAGTGAAGGCTGGAAAACAGCTTTCACCTGGCAGATTTTTATTCAAAGAACATTTGACTTCCTGGTGTTATAATGAGACTTTGACATCCAACATTTTTTCAACCTTAGTTTTAAACTGTCAGCAGTTAAATGACAAAAGTAAAATAGCTCTGCGCTTTCCATGCAGCAGATGTGTGTTGGATCATTTCCCCTGAAACAATATCCCATTGTGAATATTGATTGGTGAAGAAAATGATGGAAAGAGACAACAGGAGGACTGTCATTGCTCTTAATTTGTCACCAGCATCTTTGTATATACCAAAGCACGCCAAAATCCTGACTCTCACAACACCATCATGGAGCTAAAGAGTTAGCTGCTCCCGGTCTAACCACCAAATGTCACTAGTATTGCTCTCTGTCGATTGGTATTCATAAAATGTCAATGAAAATGTAAGTGCTTTTGCAGTGTCAGATGGCCCTATCAGTCATATTGATAGCTCCATTCAGATCTCTCTCTTTCTTTGTCTTGCTGCCCAATATAAGGCTAACTGGAATTTCTCCACAAAATGACAGAAACAATTGTGCAAAAAAGGCTCAGGAGCAACAAAGGAAAGAATGACACGCAGCTGACCCCCTCTCTAACCCCTCCCCCAATGAGTAATTGTCTAATCATCGTCGAGCAGCTGTAACTGGACGCAGCAGGCTTGTCAAGTTTTAGATTGAGAGGAGTTATCAGCATTGAAAGTAAATTAAATGAGGAGCAAATTATTCGTTCAGTTGCAGAACAGTTGAATGTGCACAATCAAACAATAAATCCACTATATTGTATTAGGGCACAGGGTGAATAGTCCCAGTACCATCAGAGTTTAGCAAAACATCTGTTTAATCTAAAACACAATGGATCTGGGCGAAATATATTAGACATCATTATGCTTTATGCTTATGCCTCATCTTTTGGCCTTTTTTTGGAATTTTGTACTATAAAATGTGTGAATATGTGAATTAAACAGGCAATAAGGTTTTGACAGGAGAAGTTAAATTGTCTTCTTTTATACCAAGGAGCCCTTACCTTTAATTGGGCTGCGTTATAAATCACAGTGTCATCACTTCAGCACCATGAATTCGAAAACTTATTTTTCAGACAATCACTGCTCTCGCACTCAGTATATGTATCTACTTGATGGAGACCTTGGTGTGACTGCCATCACATTACGACATAATGATTTTGTTGGGTAAAGCTGTAAACAAGCTATCAGCTTCATTAAATAAAGGGAGCCAAGCCAGTGGTTTAAAAAAACAGCTTTAAGGAATTATCTTAAGGTTCAGGAAGGTCATAATGTTGTGAAGAGAACACCAGATCAACAAAGAAACTGAATATTAGCTCAAAGATGCTCGTTCTTAAGGTCCTTACACACTGGGACCGACGCAAATCTACGACGGAATATTACGAAATATTCTTCGGCCACTTTCAGGGGGAAAAAAAGAATCGTCCCGGATGGAAGCGAGGAGACTGACAGAACACCAGACTGACTATTTTTCAGCTTTTATTAGACACTAGTGTTGAGATGTCTGTCTGTCATGATAGCATGTACTGAGTCGGGGCCAGTACCAGATAGGCACATTAAACTATAATCCATAAACGTAAGATAACAACCAAGACCTAATGGTGCTGTGACAGCAACGCTGTGATTGAGTTTGAGACAGTGAAAATACATATGGTATGTTGTATCTGTAAGTTACTTAGCACAGATGAAAGTTAAAACAAAGACGTTTATCAAACTGTTAAAGCACACAAACCATCGTCATAAGAGAGATCCAACGCTATGACGCTCCACAAGTTGTCCTTCAGGTCGTTATCTTTGTAATGTTTGTGTCTTTTATCAAAAAGCATTCTGCCGGTCGGCCATGTTGGATATACCGGTGAATCAGACGTCACAACAACACGCAATCTGATTGGTCAGAAGTGGACACACAGTATGTGAAACTTCAGAAAAATCGACCATGATACGAAAAAATAAATGCAGCAATAACTAGGACGGGAGAACGTTGCTGATGTGAACGCTTGTATTGACAGGATACAGGTTCGAAAAAAAATATTGACGTCCAAAATAATCGCACGAGGAAAACGCTCCCAGTGTGAAAGGACCTTTATTTCAATATTAGTTATGTAAATGCTCAATGCATATTTTCCCCACTTCGTGCCCACTAACAGGAGATGCAAATGTGTAAAACAAAGTAGTGGGTGATCACTATCACTTTTTGAATGGTCTATACTAATATTGATAATGTGGCCAATATATCATGGCGGTATCACATTATTGCTATTTTTTCTGCATTTGACAAAACACCACAATTTAATAAATGAGGGCAGAGACTTGAATAAAACTGAACTTAGCTGATTATTTCATCAAATATCTTTAGAGGAGACAACAATTGGCTTGGGTCCTCTATTTGACATTACATTTAAAGACAACATATTACTATACTGTGGCTTTCCGCAGATGCTAGCAAAGCAAAGCTAATAGTTATTTAAATCGTTAGTCATCTTTTCTTTACCACTTCCAACCCAATGAAGGAAATATTATTACTGCTGTACAACAGGGACTACCAGTATCTACATAGGCACCCAGGAAGAGGACATAAGAGGAAGCTTAAAGCATATATGGAGGGGTAGAGCAGCGTGAGAAAGAGAGAGAGAAAGAGATAGGAAAAGCGACTCATAAATCAAGTAGAGGTGAGATTGCTGAATCAGGGTTGATTGTGCCTGGGAGAGACAATAAAGCCTGTAATCATCTGTCTCTGCTGCACAGACCTGGCAATTATCTGCCCATACCTGACCACCTGACAGAAAGAGCTAGATCCATCTCCCTCCACCCTACACAGCTGGACAGTTTAAGGGGAAATTCCTCGGCTGATGCAAACATAAAAAAATAACAGTGTGAAACTTAGTTAAGAGAGGTGTGCTGCAGGGACAGTCTGATTCAGAGAGCCAGCGTTCATAGGTTTGCTGGACTCTCTCCTGTGCATATGTCTTGACACAGGAACACCTGCCTTTACATGACATTATTAATTTAGAGGTTCCATTTGCTTCCTGTGCAATTCCTCCACCCTAGCGTCTTCTTTCAGATGTCTCATATTGGCATTTAGGGTACAAATTTCCCTCCATTTCCCTCCAATACATCTGAGCTGGAAGCATATGGACCATCACTCTCTGCCTGAAAGCTCTGCACTAAGGCTTAAAAGCATTTTTTTGCAAGCCGGTAACAGAGCAAAATGAATAGTGTGGTTGTAATTAATCTTTTCTATTGACTGAATAAAACCTCTTTGTGGAGCTCAGCCAGTGAATGTGCAGTGTTTTCTCTCCTTAATAGGAGAGTTTGGAGAGTAATTGCAAAGTTGCTTCTAGTAGTGCAGTGAAATAAATGCTTTTATCAAACTGAAATCATGAGGTAGAAAGGCACTCAGGACAATATTGCAAGAAAATATTGCAGTTGTTGCTTTAATTTGTTCATTTGTATTTAATCTACAGCTAAATAAGTATAAAACACCCAACAGGAGAGATGTGTTGTTATTTTTTTGCTGTTTTATATGTGCATAATTTACATTTAAGCAGCTTTCTCAAAATATGTCAGCTGTCTTCTTCAAATGATGGTAGCTAAGAAAACCCCAATAGAGCAATAACACTATGAACTGCAAGCCAATGATCTGGTATCGACTCTCAATCAGGTGACCCAAGGCAGCGTCAGGAAAGTGAACAAAGAATTTATTAGATGAGTGATTCCTAAGCAGCACTATGTTTACCTCTGGGTGTGTTCTTCGTGTGCAGTGGTAAGAAAGAAGGCATAGAGGGACTGTGTAAGAAGGTCTGTTGGTTAAAAAAAAATACACAGCTGTATCTTTGTTCTCAGAAGGGAAAATTAAAATACGAGAACTATTTTTAATAATGAGCAGTATGCTAAACATTAAAAATATATGTAACTCAGTCTTATGTCCAAAGTGCAAGAAACGTGTTTCCAATTAACAAGCTAAGCTTTTGACATAGTGAACTAAAAAAAATATATATGAAAGCATCTTATCAGCACTAGCCTAGCAGCTAAAGAAACAAAGAAACAGATTAAATAGACAGTTGATACACCAGCTAAAAGTACATGGAAGACAGTTCAACCATTAGCGTTTAGCATCTAATGAACTGTCAACAGGTTAGCAAAAACTGTAGGAGGAGTTAGCACTCATCCTTATGTAATAGTAAACTTGAAGGTATGGGGAAAATGTTAAATTGATTGTGATTATTTCAAGTAAACAACAGCAAACATTCAAATACTCTGTTAAATAAAATAGATGGAGTGCAGAAACTTGTGTCAACCAAAGCCATGGGACCTACTTCTTTAGTTGATAGTGATACAAATCCTAACATAAGCAAGACAACATCAACAACAGTTTGAAGTATTGCACCTCTAGTCTCTTAAACATTGCTTCCACATCAACAGACGCATTGAAATTGTGATGGGTACAATTATAGTGCCAGATTTTTTGTTTGGTTGATACATGATGAGGCACAACCAGCTGAAGGTGGGCAGCTTCAATTAAAGCCAGAATTTCAATGTATCATAAACACGCAACCCCATAGCTTGTACATCGGGTGTTACATGACAGGAGAGAAATAAAGACTCACAAAAACTCACCCTGTAATTAGATCTATGTCCAAACCACTGATATCTAGGCTCTGGACAGTGACAAATGTTTAATACCAGTGAGGATACTAAATGACAGATCTGCTCATGAGCTCAGGTTAGTGTAAGGTCTTATTTTGATCTGTAGTTTTTTGTTGTTTTTCTATGGTGGGGCTTAAGTTGGACTAATAAAATATCAGGACCTAAGCTAGGGCTTCTCAATTACAGCAAAAATCAAAATCACTAATATTTTAGTCGATAATTATATCATGATCATATACATGATTACCTCTGATCTAAAGTCTGCATCACAGTCAACTTAAAACCTCTTTAAAACTTAAAAATCATTTAAAATTTTTAATTAAAAATAAATAAATAAAAAACAATAAATAGAAATCTACATTTTTGTTTATTGAAGCAAGTCCATCTGACTGGATGATATAGCATTTTTAAGAAGTCATATCTTATACTACTTAAAGCATCAATTCTTCACTCCCCTTTGAGAGCTCAGGCTTGACTTTGGTCATAATACTTATTAGTAGCGCTCAAGCATGGTTGTGATCACCACAGCCTCTCTCTCGTGTCATGCACAGAAACACACACCTGCCTCTTCCTGCTCCTCTGCGGCTGCATAATGGTGTGTACTGCTGCAGTAAAACATGCTGAAGACACAGCGGCCCATATTTAAGTCAGCGACTTCCTCTGGCTGTGTTGCATACAGATCTGAGCCATTTGCGATGAAGTAAAGGTGAAGGCTGTTTGAGGGGAGGGGCGGGGCACACACTCTGCTTTTAAGGAGGAAAGTGAGGGAGCGCTTCATTCACCATATACTTCGAGTGGGACACAGCAGGTGGCATAATATCATTCAGCCTCTTTTATCATGTTGTTTTGATCACGAGGAGCCATCATTTAAATTTTAACACCATTTATCGCCCAACTCTTTACTTTAGCCCAGGAGAACTATGACGATATGTCACACAAAAATCACCAGAAACCACGTAATTAAACCACTTCAATGATTTAGATAAAAACAGTTTTGTTTCTGTTTTTCTGCCTCAGGGCCTCCAGGTAAAAAAAAAAAAACGCAACCTGTACCCCTTGAGGACTATTTTCCCTTGTCAGTTTTCCTGGTTTAGCCTGCAGTCAGTGTCCATATTGCCAAGGGAGCAGCACTACCTGATAAGCAGGGGTAGAAGCTCTCTGACACATCTGTCTGCTTGATGAGCCAAGTGTCAAAGCCCCCCAAAGTCCTGGATGGAGTGCATCAATAAACGACTTTAATCCCCTCCTGGGGCCAATGTCCTCCCGCTAATAAGGGATCCTCTTACACCACTGGCAGTGAGGAAAGAGGTAAAAGTGGCTTGGCATGGGCCTCAGCACGAGGATGTACTGTAGACAGGGAATTGTCTGTACACAGGTAACAGGGTGTAAATCACACACGCCTGCTGTTGCCTTAATTGCTGCACTGAATCGCTGTTGGTTTCCTCCTCCTCCTCACTTTCCCGCATTCTTTCTGTTGCTCTCTGTCCCCCTCTTTTCTCTTCAAAGTAAACGTCTATTTGTCATCACTCTGTCTCTCTCTCTCTCCAACACCTCGTCTGTATTTGTGTTAAAGGCTCTTTTACCCTCCTCCGCTATGAGTCTGACTGTGCCCCAGACAGCCTCACTTGTCAGACAAAGGAAGAAAAGCAGAGGGTTGGGGACCAGTAGTTGGGCAGTACTGGTTGTACTGAAGGACGTGTGGGTTGCAAGCATCCGCAGGGAAGATCCAATGAGTGTTCCAGTCAGAGTGACCCTAATTAACCACGTATTATCTGCGGGCAGTGTGCAGGATTAAGGCCCTCAGCTCAGGACCCTTTAAGGCCAGGAGACCCACAGGCAGAGGACTCTGCATGCGCCACAGCACACTTCAAATTCTGCCTTAAAGTAACACACAGAGGCGTGAGGCTGGACCAGAAATAAGAGACATTCAGAGCACAGAGCGCATGCAGCAGAGACACATTGCTTGAAGCATATCTGGAGGTCAGGACCTTTCTATAATGGGCAAATAAACAAAGCAAATCCAAGCTGCTGTGTGAGGTGGTGCAGGAATTTGCAGTCACCCTTTTTTGGCACCAAGAGGGAGACATATTGTGTCTTTGTCTGTCACTTCCTGAACATATCCTTCCCTCATGCCCAGGTGCTGCTTGAACAAATTGAAGTTTCTGTAGGAAGAAGGGATCATTATTCTATCGAGAGATAATGAGCTCATTTGCTGGTTTGACATTAGAACATCCAGAAATGAACACTTCACCATGTTGACAGGTCGTCATACACACTGTGCTCTATTGTCAACAATCCAGCGCAATCTGGGAACTACACAAAAAAAAAAAAACCCTCATTGATGCGACACAATAAGCAGCCCCCACGGGCAGGCAGAGACTGTGATTCCTGTAGAAAGCATTTTAGCAGCAGCTGTGACATACCTCATTTCGAATGAAAGACGAGCCAATATCAACAACATGATTAAACAGAAGATTAACTGACTCCAACCAGCCGCCTGATGAAGGAATCTAAAGGTTATAGCTCATAAGATATGCTGTTTCTAAAAGTCTAATGTGTTTTTACAAGTATTACGAGGTGCTGGTGAATATATTTCACATTTACATAACACCAAACTACTGTATTAAATAGTGGAGTGTTAACAGTTCAAGCATTTACAGAGCTTTCAGAAAGTATTACAGAGTAAATCTATCCTCCGCTAACCCTGGTGTGCTGCTTCCACTCTGAGTTACTGTAACATTTCCTGCAGTTCCTGCTGTAATTCAAGCTCCGAGCTTTAACTCAAGGCCCACACTGACACTTACCTCGCTCGGTGTCGTAGAGGTAGACGAACTTCTGCCACTTGTAGTGAGAGAGGAGGCTGAGGACGGCGCCGCGAAGGGCGGGCCGCATCTGAATGACAAACTGCACCTCATTATCAGTGGGGTAACTGGGTGTGACGAAGGAGGTGTGGAGAGCGCCGCAGAAGGAGGTCAAGGTGTTCATTGACTTCTTGTCGTAGAATCCGAAGATGGCGTAGACTCCGCGGGAGAACTGGGAGCAAACTGCAGGGAGAGAGGAGGACAATAGTTCACATGAACTTACACCTGATTCAGCAGATTGTGGGTATTTAGTACATTCACAGAAGTCTTTATCATCACTTTTGACCGATCGATTAACTCTGTAGACCCTGAAGACTTGCCAATTAAGGCTCATGTGACCCTGAATGACCCCTGGTGTGGTTGACAAAGCATTAACTGTACACATTACAGTCAGTACTGCTGGCCTGTTGAGAAGAATGAAATTGCTGTAAATACTGTACAACAGATATAACATCAGAAAAGCTTCGTCAAATTAAATCTCGTTTATCTTAATAGAACAATGTGCTAATTAAAGGGACATTACACTGAAAATTTTTATAGTAGTTTTACTTATAATTCACAGGAAGCCTGTGAAATTTGCTCCATGCCCTTTAGGAAGAGATAATGATCTGAAATGAAATCAGACATTATTTTTATTTATTTAACCTTTATTTGTTCAGCTTTGTCTTATCAGAGATCAGAGATTGTTTTTCAAAGTTTCACCCCCACCTCCCCACCCCCCAAAAATAATTTAAAAAATCATTGACCCATATATTAGCAAGAGAAAATCATCAGGTTTTAATCTTAAGTGTCGACCAGAAATCCCTTTAAGGAGTTGCCTTGTTGTGTTAAAGGAAGAGGGTTTCAAGGTGGTAAGGACCTGGTGAAAAATAGTATTAAGTGGCTTTATGAAAAGTGTCAGAAGCAATGTTAATGGGTTTGATCCACTTGAAGGACAAAAAGTGAAAATGATGCATCTTATGTGGCTTGGATTTAGGGCATCCTTTCTGTGATGGCCTCTTTAATACTCCATCTTTCAGAAAGTGCAGTAAAAAATCTTTCAGAGTGGCCAGAAGAGGGATACATATTGAAGACGCTGTATGTAACTATACCAATTTATAGTCTGAAGATTGACACTTGTACAAAATGAACTATCCATATTTGGATCTGAGAAGAGGAAAAGTATCTAATACACAGTGTTCAAAGTACATGCATATACGTTGCATCAGGTAGTGAGCAGAGCTGGTAATGGCAGCCTGGAGGTAGCAGGGTAGCAAAAATCCTGACAATATAAATGCAAGTGGTCCAGGGTTTTGTGTGTGGGGGGGTTTGTGTGTGTGTGTGCGCATATTGGTAGAAGCGGCAGCCAAAGGACAGAAATGTTACAGCATTCACTGAAGGTCTCCAGCTCCCACCAGGAGCTCCCACCAGTTATTGCCCGGCTCACTGGACTATGTGCAGCATTAACAGCTGCTGTGAACTCTACAGTCAGGGTCTCTTTTACCTCCTACGAATGAGGTGAAAAAGACAACTCTGGGTCCCTTTAAAAGGGAGATTTTAGTTTAATTTCTAACCTTTTTCCCAGCACATTTGGATTTGTGAATGCTACTCTGCCAGTCACAGCTGCTTACTTTGAATTTTTGCACAGTATTAACGATAATTGAGATCTAATGGGGGTCAAAATCAAATCAAAAAGGCAAAAAAAATGTGTTACTAACACAGAGAGATTCAGCAGAGATTCATTTTTAGTCACTACTGGCCCAGGGGGTTATTTTCAAGAAAAAAACAACCCTTTCAACAAGCTGCCAAAAAAACTAGACAGTGTTTAGAGAAATTTCTGTCTGAGGAAACCAAAGGTAGAGGAAAATAAACAGTTACACAACTGGAGAAATGTTTCTACTGTAACAAATCTGCAACATGCACTTTTGGGAATGAACATCTCAGCAATTCAAGAATTTCTTTTTATCAGTGCGCATCAGATGACAGTTTTTGGGAGGCAAGAAAAAAGTGTTTCCATTTGTTTGTGCATTCATCACGCACTCTAGTGGGACAGCACAAATTGTCAAGCAGGAGCGACTTCCCTTCAGTCAGAAGCCATTAATGTGTAAACTAACATTGGGAGCTACAGATGTGTTTTGCCTTTCCTACCCTATCATGAATGGCTGCTCACTTATTCTGATTGACTCTCAAGTGTTCCCGCTGGGTAATCAAGCATTCTTAACATCCGTAAATACTCTGAATATTCCAGCACAATGTTTGGCTGACAGGAGGGAAAGCTCCATGCAGTCTTGCGTAACGGCTAGGTTAAATTTTTGTCTCTTGTTGGCTGACAGAAATGTAATATTCAACTGGTTGGGTACAGTATATTGCTTGCTTAATTGCTACTTTACCATCATCTTTTCTTTTTTTTTTTTTTTTTGCTTTTTACTGTAAGAATGTAATGGTCTTTGTGCAGAACCATGCAACAGTATATATATCAACCTCTCACACTCCAAGGACACCATGATAAAGCTCACGTACTTGCCTCTTAAGCACAATTGCGGTGTGAGTAAGAGATCTAGTCACTGTCCGGGTTTGCTTCATCCTTTTAATTCTATTCCCTTCCTATCTATCCGGGTACAGACACCACTTCCAAGGTGTAAGCATCCATCCTCAGCCACAAACACACACTCAAAAACACACACATGGGAGGAAAGCAAGGCCACTCACACACGGCTGCAGAAAATTAAGCGTGCACACACACAAACACTGCTGTCTGATAAGTGAATCAACAGATGGACAGCAGTATTGTGGGTAAGTGCTGCAGGGTGAGTGCTGCAATCTCCCACACTGAATAGGAGCCAGTAGGAGTTCCAGCCCCTCATCGAGGCCCAGTTTTGCCGCACTCTCTCTTAATTTGGGCCAGTACTGACACAGAACCTGTCCTGGGGGAGCAGATCTGGCAGCCTCTTTCTCTCTGCTCAGCTGTCCTCTGCTTATTAGGTTCAGCTTTGACTGAGCCCTAGTTCAATAACGGCGACATCCACACAAGCCTCTCATCCATCTCCTAGTCTCCTAGTCCTCTTGTCCCCTTTAGTGATACAATCGGCTCTTATGCTGCCTCTTAAAAGTGAGATATTTACGCCCCTGTGACGTCTGGTCTGCAGTGTGTAACACATGAAGGTGCAACGGTCGGGCAAAGTTGTTCTTCCTCTGATCCTTGCAGGGAGGTAGTAACAGAGGCAGAATGGGGAAGAAGGTGAGGATGAGTCGTGTTTGAGCTGGCAGGGCACATTAGGGTTGTGTTTGTGCATGTCAGATTGTGTGTGTTTGTGTTGATCCTGGAGTGTGTTTACAAGCTGTGCCTCCTGCACTTCTGTAATGCCATAATGCCATGTGTAATCATGCGCTGGGACACCAATATTATACTGTTGAAGTGCAAAGATGAAATGTTGGCAGAACTTTTTAAGGAGTTGCAGTGTGAACATGGCTCTTGTCCCCAATGCTGCAGCCTTTTTGGAGCCATTTTTCTGTTGCAGGGTAAAGTTTGTATGTTGCAGAGATCCCGCGAGTTAAGCACTGACCTGTTTGTTGTAGGCGTGCCTGATATAGTACAAATGGTTACTTTGGATTTGATTGATAGTTCGGCTAGTCCTTGCTTGTGAGCATTGAAAACATAAGCAAGGTTTCTCTCTCTCTCCCCCTCTCCCCTCTTCTCTCTACATTCCTCCCCAACCCAGCAGCGGCATGGTGGCTGTCTAACATGAGGCTGGTCCTGCCCAAGGTTTCTGCCTGTTAAAAGGAAGTTTTTCCTTGCCACTGCTACTCATGTTAGTTGAGATGGGCCAAAACCCATCTTAGGTTGGTTCTTGATCATCAAACTATGAGCGTGGTCTAGACCTGCTCTTGTTCTTTGAAAAGCGTCTTGAGATGACGACTGTTGTGAATTGGCGCTATATAAATAAAATTTGATTGATTGATTGATTGATTTCCAGGCATTATATTATCTACAGCATTGTAGTGAGATTAAATAAATGCTTTACCTCAATGTAAAATAATTACATCGATTAACTTCTTAGCCAGGAGAATCAATCTACTCCAAGCATATGTGACCCCTTAAAATTCAACCATTTAGTTATTTTTTTCCCTTGTTTGAAACGTATACCTTAGACTAGACTCTGTCTTTTATACATTCAGGGTAACTTTTCTCAATTGCTGTAGACAGGCTATCAAGCTTAATTGTTGAATTTTCTTTCTTTCTTTCTTTCTTTCTTTTTTTCTTTCTTTCTTTCTTTCTTTTGTTTTTTTGGGGTAAACAAGCTAACTTGCACGGGCCACCAGAGCTTTTCTGTATCAGAAAAGCCTTTTTGGCCTCTTGGTTTTCAATAGTTCAGAAATTGTTTCACTCCTGATGCCAATGCCAGCCTGCAATCCATGGAGGTGGATGACTGTGCCAATTGTAATGGTTGGTGCAATAAAGGGTAGATGTCTAGACATTACAAAATTAAAAAAAAATAATAATAATAATAATGATAAAAAAAAAAAAAATTTCTTTTTCTCTACCTAATCCCAATTAATCCCTTCTGTATTTTAATTAACTTGCACATGGTGAAGTCTCACTGCCATTCATTCTGTCAGCATCAAATTATTTAACTTAAGTAATTGTATTCATTATTTCAGTTATTCAACATTAATTGATATTGCTAACACAACCATTATCAATATAAGTTTAATAACCTATTGCTTCATTATTTATTTGTTAGAAATATTCACATTTCACCATATGAGGCTGCAGTAAGTAAGTACTTTAAGTATAATTCATATATGATTCGGTTAGATACGATATAGTCAGGCACAAAACGCCATAATATGATGAAATATATTGAGATGAAATGGACACACTGAGATACAATTTATGATATGGTATAATCCCATAAAATACGATGTGATAGGATACAATACGACATGACATGACATGACAGTACACTATACGATACAATACAAAACCAGACTGCCATACTATACTATACCATGCCATACCACAGGATATCGTAGGACTATAGGATACCATACCATACCATAAAATATGATAATATATGGTAGGATGTTACATGATACTAGACCACACAATATGATATGATACAATGTGATGCTATATGACACCAAAGGAAATTATACAATACTGAACAATACCAAATGGTCCGTTACAGTTGGGTATAATATGATGTATAGTATGTCAAGACATGATGATACAATATAATATAATACAATATGATGGGGTACAACGTGATAGAGATATTTAGGCGTCTATGAATAAAAACAATAAAGACACAAAAAATACAGGGATAAACAAAAAAGCACATATGTTGCACACATTAAGCATAAAACTCAACATACTGTCAGTTTTACAAGAAGACGAAGATGCGAAACCCATACTGCCGCAAGAAACATCATTTAAGATTATTGCCGGCATGCTGCATCTCTTCCCCTTCAGACAGAAACACAACACTCCCATCTGCACTACTACTCCTCCACCTGTACCACACATGACTTTTAAAGACTTGCATTCTCAGCCGAATTCATGTCTTTACCATAAATAGACCCGATGCACTTTGTCTAACACTACATACAGTTAATGGAAGCTGTGTTATTGATTTTCAATGCAGTGCCATTTGCTGTGCTCTGCAGAAACCTCTTGTTTTCTCACTCTTAATCACTATTAGCCCACTTTTGTGGTCAGAGGCTAACAAGCCACACACACATGTGGAGGTTTTGTTGGTTCTGGAGGTGTTTATACACTGTAGCCTGGAGGAGAGAGTCAAAGTTGAAGCTCGGGGAACTTTCAGGTGAAGCTAGCTGTGCTGTTGATCATGACTGATTAAGCAAATGCGTCATCTCATCTGTAAAAATGACTCCTCTATCAGCAGGCTGGAAAGCAGCAGAGCAATCATCATTTTTACAGGGGGGGGAAAGGGAAACAATTTGCTTTTCAACCCAGTGCTAATGCACGAAAACAAAAGAAGTGTTGCCTGTTATCACAAACAGCCTGCATCACCTGTGAGGAGGAGCAATTTTTAAAACTACCACCCTAAATCCAACACTTTTGTTAAAGATTGTCATAACTTTCTAATTATTCAAGCTTATTGTTACATGCTGCACCCATTTGCTATCTTGTTAATTTGAGGTGCATGTAAATTAAAATTTTAATGAACTCTAATTCTATCAGTCAAGGCACGACGGCAGAACAAATGAGCAGAGCACATTCGCTGGCATGTTTATTAATAGGAAATAGCAAACAAAATAGCAGTAAGTAGGAAATTTCTGACCAAGCTGAATAGAGGATTAAGAAGTCCATCAGTGTATAAAGAAACAAGGCAGGATTTGAGTTGAGTGAGTAGAATCAGAGAGTCTGCTGTGTCCTCATTTTTCTGTCGTTATGAGTTGGACTGTTTCACCAAAACTGCAAGATTTCAACCCCAAAAGAATCATCCTTTATACATGTTTGTATTCCAATGCTTTCATAATTTATCCCAAAGTTGTCTCACCACTCTCCTCGACTATCACCTCTTTATTTGACCTCTCCTTTTGTTGCCTGTCTTCCTCCTCTGCCATCTGGCCGTCCCCCCAAGCATACATCCACCTCAAGCGTGTCAGTATCTCTCTTCACCTGAGTGCCTCTTCTTTCCCTCTCTCATATTGTTTCCCCCCATAATATCGCTCTGCTCTATCAGTGGAGCAGACATTAGTCTTGGACTTCAGTGAGCAAAAAAATAGGGAAAGAAATGAGTCCAGAGTGGAGTCAAGAGAGAAAGCTGCTTTAGAGGGATGCCTCAGTCTCATCCTTGTCAGTAATTAAATAAGAATGAAATAAATGTCGCGCTGAAGGTGGAAATAAGGTGGTCGAGTCTGTCTCCAACTCTGCAGAAATAACACATCAGTTAATATAATTCAATGACTGTGTGAGTGTCACCTTGAATTTCAATAATGGTAATTTACTCACAAGTCCTCAGACATCCATGTGCATATACACAGAGTCATTATAGGACCCTGCATGAAGAGCGAGTGGTAAACAACAGACAGATAATTCTCTCTCATCTGCCCCTTTCTCTTTTCTCTTCCTCTTCAATCTCTTTTTTTTTTCCCTCCTCTGCAGTTAACCGTCCCTGCCCCTCCTCCTCCTCCTCCTCCTCCTCCACTCTGCTGCAGGGAACCATGCATCCCATCTCCAGTTCACTGGTCAAACACACACAGTGTGCCGCCCTCATTCCCGTCTATAATCAGGACACTTGGCTGTGCTACGGGGATGTTACATTTCTGATGCATCACTTGAGATGGCTGGCCTGGAATGCTAGTTAAGAGGGATATGTGCTATCCTGCAGGCATGCTGGGATAATTCAGAAAGAGAAGAAAAAAAAGCCTTTTCATGCACTCGCACTGTTTGGACTTCCATGTTGTTTGGCGGCCCATGAGCCAGAGCTTTGCACTGCCTTGGGAAGGGAGGTCGGGAACGTTAAATGTCAACTATGATTGTATCTTTTAAGCTGTTTTACTCATCTCCTTTTCTATAAAACCCACATTCTCCCTTTCTTCCTTTGTTGTCTCCCCTCTCAGTTTTTTGGAGCCCCATTTCCTGCCTGCTTGGGTCTCTGTCTCCTTCTCCTCATCATAACTCCTCGTCCTGCTACCACCACCCTCTCCTTACCACCCTCCTCCCCTGCATTACCAGCCTACATCAGGACCGAGCCTACTCTGAATAAGGGATGCTGTCACAGGGAGATAGCTGGTAAGTACCCTGGGGGAATGCATCAGCTCTTGTCATATAGAGATGTGAAGTGCTTCAAACTGTTAACTCAAATGGGAGACCCAGATTCAAGAACGACTCGGCTCAGACGCTGCCATGAAGCGTTCAAAGGAGGCTGCTAGTCGTCCTTCTACATCAACATCTATTTACACTTCATATTAACTCCTGGGTTAAATGGCACACACATACAAACATACACACACGAATATTACGTGCAGTTTCCATCACAGCAGGATTGCTATATATTCTGATGTCACCATTTTGTAAACTTTTTCAATATTATATACTATGTTTTAATATTGGAGAATTGGTGATGACATTTCTTTCTTTATCTTTATTTTTTGGGGTGATTTTATGTCTTTGTTACATTGTGACAGTGAAGGAAGAAACACTGGAAATACAGGGAAATGAAGCACCTTAAGACTTACTGCCCAGCTCTTACCCAGTACCTTAAATATTGTCCTTGCTAATTATGAGTGTCATTTTATTTTATTTCCTTTTATTAATTCGTTTCTGTGTTTACAGCTCTTAATGTGTATATTTATTCTTAAAAGATTATTGATATCATTTTTGTGTCACTTGACTGCTGCAAGAACACAGCCTTGTGACGGAGATAAAATTTTAACTTGACTCAAACTTTATTTATTAAGCACATTTAAAACAATCAGGGTTGACCAAAGTGCTGTACAGAGTAAAAGCAGCAGGGATGATAAAGTGACCCATCAGCAGTTACAATAAATAAAATGAGTACTAAAATACATAAACACTGTTCTATAAAATGGACTGAAATAAAAAAAAAGAAATAAAATGAATTTAAATTCAGTTAAAATTTAGTCCTCTTAAACTCAATTAAAAGCCAGAGAGAAGAGGTGAGTCTTCAAGGAGGATTTAAAAACCTCAATCGATTCTGCAGAGTGGATGTACAAGGGCAGGTTGTTCCAGAGCCACAAAGGCTTGGTCACCTTTTTTAAACTGAAGTGATCACTTCTGGGTCAATATTCAATATTTGTCAACTGGAAATTTACCAGAGACAGCTGAAAGATGTAAGTAATGAATGGCAAAGTCCCCAAAGTTACGATATGAGATGACCGACCTACTTCTGTGATTTAACAGAAAGGATTTGGACAGCTCATGGCACCTTTTGAACCAAACTACAGAGTCGACGTTACTATTTAATGTGTTCTCTTCACATAATTCACAGTCTGATCAACATCAGTGATAAAACATTCACCACAAACATGTAGACTTCTGACATATGTCAAGTAAGTATGCTTGGCTTGAAAGCCCAGTGGCAGGACGAAAACTTCTACAAGGTTCTCATTTTCAATTCGGGGACACATTTGAATTTCTGAAAGGCACTTTTATTTGCCTGCATCTATGATTTAATGTATGTCAGTTAAATTCTTCAGTAAATAGATGTCAGATTTCACAGATTGTCAAAGAGTGTCATGCAGTTTCTTTGGCAAAAAAGTCCTTAAAGGCCAAAGTGTGTTAGTTGTTACTTTTTTGTATTTCACTCATTAAAATGTGTCAGAATTAGTCAGCATAGCACTTGTTTATTTCCATCTCTGCTCATGACTTCTTAACCCTTCTGAACATCAGATCTGCATAAACTACACATGAAGATTGTCTTTTTTAACACAAAAATATGGAGGAAAAATATGATGAACTTACTGATACTGGCCTTCAGGAGAAACTTGTTTTTTAAGAAAACTAAATTTTAAAAATTGTTCATTTTTAAATTTTTAATAAAGACAATTTCATTTGACAATTTTTGAATAAACTATAAAACTATAGGTATTAGGGGTGGAAATCACAAGTGGCCCCACAACACAACATTATCACAATACTTGGGCCATGATACGATACTATCGCGATTTTTAACATTTTATAATACAGTTAGTATTGTGATACAATATATTGCAATTTATACCATTTTTTCAACTGTTTAGCTAATTTACCATTTGGCTTTCCTTTATGTTTGTCTCATTTACGCTGTATTTTATTCTCATGTAGCACATCTTGCAAACCTTATATATATTTGTGTTGTACTAACTTTCTCCTGCTCTACGATGTCACCTCACTGGACCAACAGTTGATTTTATTTTTCCATTATCATAGATTTGACTTCATATTAGCAATCAATTTGAAAAATCAATACTTGGTAAATGAGACGATATGATGTATCAGACCATATATCGCGATACTATGCTGTATCGATTTTTTCTCCCACCCCTAATGGGTATCGATCAATAATGGCAGTTAAGTAAGTGAAAAACTGCAAATAAGATGAAAATACTGTGATTTATGAAATATCTTGATGAGTTGAAGTGAGTAAGATGGAAGTGAACAGGAAAAATGAATCATCACACACACCTCTAATCTAAAGTAAAGTAGCTGTGTGACTGATGATAACAGCCAAACTTCAGTGGCTCTCTTTATGACCTCCACATTTCTCTCCTGCCTGCTGCTCTCTCTGCCAGTTTGGGAATCCCCCACTGCTAAAAACCTCATCTGCTGTTTGGACAAAAAAAAAAAAAATAGTGCAAGCAAATCCTCTGAGGAGTTCAGAGGTGCATGAATGTGTGTGTGTGAACGTGTGTCTTTCTGCATGTGCTCGTGTGTCTGACTGTTGGAGTGCATGATGGATGAAGGGGGATAAGGAAGCTGGCCTGTAGATGCTCTAACACCAGGACCTGTTAGCCCTGAGCTCGCCCACCAACAGATAAGCATCGCCAGCTCCTGCTACAAAGATTACCTTCAACCCTAACCCTACATATCTGTTCGATCTTTTACATGTTGGTGACTAATTGAAATTTCATGTTAATGTTCATATACTGAGCTGAAGCCATGTGAAGCAGGATTACAGCACAAGTAGATCTGGTGATTGGAAATGGATGTCTGAGTTTTATTATATCTGTCTCATCTATACAACAACCACAGATAGTGAAGAGCTAACACATTTCCTTCTCTGCTAGATACATGGGTAAAAGTCACATCAAATAAGGTTACAGGCCAGTAACTTTTATGGTTTAAATGAGTGTTTCTCAGGAGGGATAGCCGGCCGAACTGCAGCCTTTAATGCTGCCTCTACACAAAGAAGCTGCATATCAATTTCTGTTTGTCTGTTGCCTGGGTGGATGGCAAATAACACAGCTTTTAGATGAATCATGCTCCTCTTTTAAAGTGAAGATTGCATGTTTGAGAGGTTTTCTCTTAAGTTTCGTGCTTTGTTGTGACATATGGCACAAGCTTCTCTCAATTTATGGCTAGGATTTAACATCAAAATAAACAAAGGTAGCTTTTTTAAAGCCCTGCCGCAAATTTGAAGTATAACAGATGAACTGCACGCATATTTTTATGACATACAACATGGGTCTTTTGAACAAGCAAACTGAATTGTAACATCAGGCAAGAATGCAAGTTTCACATCATTTCTCGATGGCTTGGTATAAGAGTTCCTGATTTATGAACCGAATAGCTTTTTGGTAGCTTAGCTGTGGTTTTAATTAAGTCCTGAGCTAGTGTGCATGCAAGCCACATTTTCCCACATTAAAGATGTAGATGAGCAGAGGGCTCTGGAGTTGAAAATCAAACATGTCTCTAACATATGGATGTGCATTTCAGTGCTCTTATTTAATCCTCCAGCTGATGCATGAGGCATCCAAGCTGCTGCTGACATAGGCTGTATAAAAACAAGTACAGAACAACAGCTCCCATAAATGAGGCCAAATCCTTTGAACTCCCTCCAGTGACTGGCTGCAGTGTCTTGAAGCCCACCTCCTCTATTGATAAAGAAATAAAAAATAAAATTAAAAGTCTCATTTGATCATGTCCATGGGTTAATTCATGGAGCACATTGGTTTTAATGAGTTATTCGATGTAAAGAGATGATTTACACCTTTGTTGACAGGAAATTCTTGTAATGGCTGTTTTTTTATAATTATTTCTTTGGGCAATTTTTGTCTTTTATTGATAGGACAGGGTGAAATGTAGGGAAATACAGAGAGAGTGTGGAGGACATGTAGCACATGGTCAGGTCCGGACTCGAACCTGCAATTGCTGTGGGAATCGTGGGCCCCATATATGGGGCATGCTAACCCGCTGGGCCATCTGCACACCCTGCAATAGCCTTTGTGAGAATAGTAAAGTAAGGAAGGAGCAAGACAAAACATAATTAACACTGATACAAGAGACTTGTATGACTGTCTTGCTGTTGACTGACCAACCTAAAGGGGTCCATGACCTTTTATTGGTGACTTAATTGCATGTTTTGGTTTACAGAAGGACTGTGATGTGAATCCTTCGGCTCTAACTGCCTCTACTTCACTTGCACAATATATCAGCACCCATCCAGGCAGTATTTTGGCTGCACATCTTAGAAAGAGAGGAGCCGAGAGGTGTGTCCATACCAATACACAGGCTATGGGTGGTGATTATGCAGACATCCAAGGACAAACCCGGGGTGCACATATGAATTCATAAATACACTAACATAACCAACTGCTGCAGAGTTAACCGTCACCAGTTCAGTCTGCTAACAACTGCTGATAACTCATAAACAGCAAACTACAGCACACTTGATCCATCTCCTGTTTCTTGGCAATATGCAGTTTTACAGCAAGTGTTTCCTGTCAACTTCATTATTTAAGGTAACATACAAAAGCATTTGATGGCAAACTACATTTGATTTTTTTTTCCTGTATTTGTAGATCAGCTTTTTATCTTTCACAAGTAGGTCGCCCAACTCAGATGACTTGTTACAAAATGTCTTGTAAAGCTGATTGGCGTCGCATTCAATGACATTACACACAGAATAAACTGCAATCCAACCAACAAAACCTAGAGAGTGCCATGTTAAACCTACAGAAAACATGCCCACAGACATGTCCGTGTGGCAGGTGTCTTTTAGATGAGAAAGTGTAAAGGCAAAGTTTCTTATGAGGTTTTGCCTTCTTTCAAGCTTAATGCAGACAAGAGATTTCAATTGAGAAGTAGATTATGGAAATCCACATGAAAGCATAAAATCAAACTCTGGTTAACTTGATTTACATTCTCTTTGATGCTCCAAGAAATTAACCTGAAAGGCTTCCATAGGAAAAAAAAACAACACTTATCTGATCCCATACCGTGTCTGAGTATTGTGATGGAGGTCTTATATATGATCTAAAACATCAGTCAGTCCCATTAAAATGAGAGTGGACCTCTGTTCCGCTACAAGGAGAGGCAGAATTAAAGGGAAATCTGAATTACGTGACGTGGTTTCTGTTTGTCAGATCTTTGCGTGTTTGCCAAATATGGCGAAGGAGGATTACGTCTGCAAACAGGAATTGTTTGCATTTCAAATCAGAGCCAATATTCTAATATACTGAAAAATAAGACTAGTGACTCGAGTAATCATGGTTCAATTATATGAATGATATTTATCAATATAACAAATACTTCAACTGTACGCCAAAATAACCACTGCAGAGAACTGTCGGCTTGAAAAGGGCTTCTGAACAAAACGTTATTTATAATTCTTCAGATCTGAAACCACATTGCCCCTGTGTACATATTTTCCTTTTTTTCTCTCTTAGAACCTTGTAAAAAATTCAAGAATGAAAGAAATCGACGTTTGCACAGCAGACTAACGTTTCGTCATTAATAATACCTGACACATCAAAAGGACTGACGCTGTAATTACAACATATATGGTAGGCTGGAGAGAGTGATCCTGGGATGGGAGATTCTGAGGTCAGATGAGGCCCACAAGCACGTACTTCCCTATCTCTAGAGCTCATTAAATATTCTCTTTCCTCTCTTGTTTTTCACTGCAGCCCTTCAACCGGCAGCTCCTGCTCCTTCTCCTCTCTTCCTGCTATCTTGATGATATAGTCCTGTACTTGTGAGAGTGGCTGGTGAGCAATTGCCAAGGGAATCAATGACTCTTAACTCCATCTCCTTCCGACAGATATTTTCAACTTCAAGGTCTTAGCTTTGTGCTCTTGTTTGAACACAGAGCCACACACACAGGGCTCAAAGTCCTGCAACGGCTGTAAAGTCGTCTTTATCGCGGCTGTGCCCCCTGTTTGACCAACCGGACTGGTGATGCAGAGCAAAAGCGCAGCAGGATTGAGCAAGAGCGCTGTTCAAATGTTCGATATGTTAGCCATTTAAATAGCACAGATAACAGCGTTGTGCCGTGGCTACAAGATCGAACAGTTTGCTTGCTAAAACTCTGGGGAAAATCCGTTTGAGAGGCCTCAAGCTGTACTTGCAGAAATCTTACCCTTCCTACCTCCCTTTCCTGCATGCAATTTCCTTGATGTTTGCAACTGAGGACTATCTATGCCAGCAGATAACAAGCCTAAACCTTTGGAGTCATGCTCCAAGATCCCAGCTAGTCACACTGAACAAATACAGATCCCTTCTTTTCCTCAGTGCCACACAGTCCACCATTTGCTGCAATGCAGAGGCGAGAGTAGTGCCATCGGACTTGTCTTGTCCTCTCAGAGATGATCACCTCTCTCACCTTCAGGGAGATGTCACCACAACACAACACACAGCAGGGAGCTCTACTAAACACTGACCCTTTGAGTGTTACTGCCCGCATTTTTAAGGAGGATTCAGCCGAGTATGAAACATGTAAGGCTTATGATATTCTGTAATTGGATTTCCAAGAAAGCTGGTGACAAAGTCCCTCACACACCACTAATCCTCCCAATCAGCACTGCAGGCCTAAAGCGCGCCCTCGTCTTCTTCACAGATGAGTATGGAAGAAGGGAAGGGGAGTGAACAGAACACGAAGGGGATTGCACATGGAGAGGGGTTTGGATTGCAGCATGACTGCATGAAGATGGACAGCCACTAAAGTCGTGCCAACGTGTCCACACTCACACACACAATGTCTAATCAGCATCACTGTGCTGTGAAGCAGACGATGAAGAGGAGCCAGGGTGTCCGGGTACAGCTGCGAAAAGGAGCGATGGAGACAGGAGGGTTCAACATGTCAGACCACAACAGCAAACATTCAAACTGCCGCTGTCAGAAGTGGTCAGGAGCTCTGCCTTCACAACAAACGGGGGGATTAGCTCTGCTGCATCACAGGAAACAGTTCACTTTGGGTTCCTTGTCAGATGCCTTTAAGAAAAGGAGACACAAGGAGAAAACTCCCCGCCACATCCGAGGGGGTCCTGGGAGAAAATGCATTGAAATTATTCAATCTGACTGCAGGAGAGCCGGGCCCGCCTGGGTAAAGATTTGTGGTGATATTTTAGGTAAAGTGTGCCGCACCTGACTGACTTGTTTTGAATCCAATTGTACACAGCAGGGGATGAACCTGCCAGCTGAAAACCTCTCTTGCTCCTGTTCTTATTTGGATGATTGAAAACAAAACAAGCACAGAAAACTTTATGGATGTCAGGCAGGCAGGCACGTATATTTTTCCATCACTGTCAAGACTCTGGATTGTCTCTCTTGCCCTCCTGTATATCTCATTCCAACCTTTTTCGTCAGCCGTGCGAAAATTATTTCCATTTGTCTTTTTTTCCGTTTCCTCGTCTTCAATGCAGGGGAGCAAAAGGTCTTAAAATTTCCATATTCGAGTTAGAGTGTGGGACTATTTGAGTTTAATGCTTCCTGACTGGCCGTTTCTGTCCTTCAGGGAGAAGTCAGATCTTTTATGCACATGTAAGCCAAGAGTGTGCCGCAGAGCAGGAATGACTATCTGACACTATCATGAGGTCCACTGCCTACACATGTAAACTAAGCCTTTGCCCCCAGTATCGCTAATCATGTTACATGTCACAATTTATATCCTATGGCGATGGAACAACACAAACTGATCCATCGAGGAATTTGCATCGTGAAGCTTGATCACGGGGCGGAATTTCAAAATGACACCACTCCAGGACCCGAGCACTCTGAGCCTTTCTCTAGAGAATAACAGAATAAGTCAATGAGGACGTGAGATGGGACCAGTTGTTTAACCTTGCAAGATATTACTTAAAGATATCCCCCTGTCCTTCACAGGCTTCCATAAGTATGTAGAGTCCAGCACCACTCTTCATCTTATTAGTGCCCTTTCTGAGATGAAGTCAGTCCTTGAATGATAATGCTAAAGGTGGAAGAGAGAAAGTAGAAACAAAAGGCAGTGATAGCGAGTGAACATGAATGCTTTATATATGAGAGCCAAGCATATGAACCCTTAATAAATGCTGTCCTCACCTTTCCTTACGAAAGCAAATTTTACCATAAAAGCCAATAAAGATTTCCAGCTCTGAGCTTCACTTTAGAGCCATTTCTTACAGCCATTTGGAGGAATAACAGCAAAAAGTTTCTAGCATTAGATGAAAAGAAGTGCCTCATTTTAGTCTCACTGGACCTTTCATCGTCTGGATAAGTGCAGGGCAGTGACGCCAATAAGAAAATTTCAGTCTAATTTGGTGCCAGACTGATATCTTGCGCGATAAGGTCAGCGTGCTGCAGTCACAAAGAGTCCCAGCTCTATAGATGTCAGTCTCCTGGCAACTTTATAAAGACACCCACAAATCAATGAGATTGTCCGGGTTGACTGATAAACAGAAGAAAATAATGCAAAGCAAAATAACAGAAAATAATAGAGTATTGACTTTAATTTGCAGGTTGGTTGATTCAACTTACAATGAAGAATATTTTCTCATTGAACCCTGCTGTTATCTCAACCACACACATGATTTAACATAATTAACCCCTATTATTAAAATAACAGATTTTGAAACAGCCAAAAGTTTCTGCTACCGTACATGTTCTTAAGATACATCAAAACCTTCCATGGTTGTACAAACTCTGAGAAGTGAACGGTCAAGAAAGACTGGCGGACATAATTTGTGTTAGGTAAACAAACAGTAAGGGCCTGTGTTCATTAACATTTTTTTTTTGTGCGTGTGGTGTCTGTCATCTAAATAAAATCAGTGTTTTGTTGTTCAGCATCCTGATGCACCTTCAGAGTAAGCTTTAGTGTCACTGCACGAATGGTTGGAACACCCCTACATCCATCAATGTCACCTCCCTCACAAACCAATCAGAATTAAAAAGGGGTGGGACTTATGATCTCATCTTTGTCAGTGGCAATAGTGTAGAAAAAGCTCATCAGACTTATTTTGCAAGGCCCAGTTTCCAGTTCTCGAGCTGCTGCTAATGCCAGGAACAATTCCTCCCCATTGCTTTTTACATTTACATCGCAAAATGTCCCTTAATATTGGCAACTCATAAACATTAAGAACAATTCAAAGCAAACTTTGCATCAATACAGAGGGAAACAGAATAGCTGTGAGATGGCTTTTGCAACCTAAGACCAGAAGGCGCCAGGGAGAATTGCTGTAAAATGTAGGTTGTGGGCGCTGCCAGCACAAAAAAAAACAAGACAAAAGTGAAAACACTGTCAGTGGATGCAGCCCCTAAGGCAGGTGTTGCCCCATTCAAAGCTTTTATTTTGCTAAGTGCACAACTAATGTAACACAACAGATGAACCGGAATAAGAAAACAACTCAAATGTCAAAATACATTGTTTTTCTTTAATAGTGTGTTTTGTTTGTTATCCAGACTAAAAAATAAAATTCAGCTTCTCCTCTCAGTGCTGGGGTGGAGGCAAAAGTTGGGCAGACTCACAAACCTGACCTAATGGAGCATTCCCAGGCTTCATTGTGTTGTATTGTAGGGGGTAAATTGTCACTTTGAGATGTAGATTATGTGTCTAATGGTGTGTTTCTACCAAGTGGTCTGGTTTTGTCAAGCATAGTTTTGTACATTTGGTACAGTAAACCCTGATCTTGCTTGTGTTTCTAGACCTGTGACCTTAGGGGATTCACACAGGTATCATGCTGGCTGCATGGTGGCTCCAGAAAGGCTATACTTTCATTTTGGCATGTATGTTAACAGATCAGACCACTGAAAATCAATAAATCAGTATTTATTTACTATTTTAAGTAAATTTACCTGTTTACTTATTAAGTAAATAATAAGCTGGGGTCTGTATTGGTTTTGAGTAGGCTACTTTTTTTTTTACCTCCCTGGAAAAAATAAAGTATCCTGACTCTGATTCAGGTTTTGTCAGAGGCTTGAAAAATACAGAATTGAAAAACTCCTAGAATGTTTTTCAAAACAAATTCTCAACCTTTTTTTTCTGTGGAGACACACCTCTTATTTTGATACAAAGCTTTTATTTTGAAATTGTGTCCAGGAAATGTACTTAGTAAAAGAAAAAAAAAGGTAATTTGCAGTTTGTTTTTATTTTCATTATTCAGGAATACAGAGAACTTATGTAGGAAAAAAAGTGGCAATAATCAGGTTGGCCGCATGTAAACTTTGTTAATTAATCAATCGATTAAAAACACAAGATTAAAGGATATTTCTTGTGTGCCCCTGTATTAGCTCAGTTGAAGTCTGTGTGTACATAAGCAACAGTTCTCAAACCAGATTGTCTCCAAATAAGACCAATCTTGATGCCTGAAAGCATTCCCCACAGAGAACAAACACAAGAATAGTCATAATTCATTTGAGAGCATAGTCCAGTTGTGGTGTGTCTAGTCCCAATTTTTAGGGTCAAAAAGGTACCTGTGGTGCTCAGGGAGAGGGTGCCAAAAAAGTACAATGACACAGTTAGTACCCGACTTTTAGCAGGGAAGACGCAAATAATTTCATAGTGACCTAAACTGAACCAAACTGCTCAGTGGAAACACGCCTTGAATAGCTTTATTTACGACCTCTCCAATGGGAAATTCAAACTGCAACAAAATTCTGCACCAGTACTTGATATAGTAGCTTAGCATTTGATCAAAAGGTCAAAAGGTTTGCCCTGAAAAAAATCTCCAAAATTGGGAGAGAGATGTTCACTGACTTTTTCAGACTTTGGCCACTTGAGAGCGAATTCCAAACTTAAGCTTCTTTATGCATAAAAGAGCCAAAGTCTATCCCCTTACAGCTTAGAGACGAGAATATAGCAGCAGCAGCAGCAGCCACAATGGGCAGAGGAAAAAAATGTAATGTCGTGAGTGTTGAAAAGAAAAGCAAAAAGTGATTTGATTTCTGTGTCCTTGACTTCTCGAAGAAAGGTATGTTTTACAGTCGCGCAGTCCATTTATAATACACGAGTGAAGGGCTTTTCAGCTTCAACCATATTGTATATTTGTTTGTGGTGAGTTAATTCCTGGTGGACGTACAGCCACTTCAAGGACACTGTCTCCTTCAGAGTTGTTGTGGGTGGGCTGTTAAAGGTGCACTGCTCATCTACTGACTCTTACAAAACTGCACACATCCTTTGACAGTATATTACAGACATTCAGCCGCCTTCAGTTCAGTTTAGTAGACAGGGAGGTGGAAAGATGAGGTAAGAGATACTCTGCTTTGTACTTATAATCCTGTACACTTTACACACACACACACAGGCATATACAAACCCGGTGTGTGGTCACTTCATCTCCCCATCTTCTGCCCTTCAGCTCTCTCTCCCCATCTTTTGCCTCCTCTCATAAACATAGCTAAGCCAGTGAACTCTCCCAAGTGCTTTTTCATCATATTCTCGCACTGTCAGGGCTGCGAAGGGCACCGGCATCTGAGAGAAGCTTCCCCATTGAGGCCCTTTTTGGAATGGATTCCCTCCAAACGGCCCCTTTTCATTCTGCAGCTGCGATGGATTAGCTCTGTCATGGGTCCAGATGAGGTTTGCCTTCCTGATCTGCACGCCACGCCGAGGAGAAAGTAAAAGTAACACCACCAAGCCAACGAGATAAAGAAGGGAAGGAAAAATAAAATTAAGGAATGGGAATTGTGCCGGCGGCGGCCCGATGCTTGATGATGGAACATTTCAATATTTCATCTCACAGTCATGCATGGACACACAAACACGGACAGTGGCCTGGGAGCAACCGCCCACAGGTTTTATGTAGCCATGTGTGAAATAGCAAGAGCCACACAACGGCACTCTCTGAATTAACCATTGGAGGAAGAAACAGAGGAGGCTCATGGTTGAACGGGCACATCATGTTCACTTAATTCTCACTCATGGGGATAGTGAGCGCTAAGGACAGGAGCTCTGCGGTAATGTCAGACTGCACCGCTGCGTCACAATCTAACTCTGCCACACCTGTTAGTTCATGGTTTTAGTCCTAGTTTGGAGATTTCAATTGACAGCAATGCACCTCTTTCCTTCTGACAAGCAGCAGATGAGTCAGGAGAACAACATGGCGTGATTATCGCTCCACTCTTATGTGCAAATTCGATTTTTCGAGTGAACTCAATGTGAACCAGTGAACAAACAGAACCAAATTGGTGCTTGTTATTGTGACAATGCACATAAAGTGACGTGAATAGCTTGGATTTTCTCCTCAGGCATGCAGGAAGATATTTCAGTCACATCAATCCACATGTGCCTGTTCAGTCGCTACAGCTGTCAATAAATCTAGCCTGACTCCAACCATGCTGGCTCAAATTATGTCTTTAATCACATAAGATGTATTTGATTCTAACCACGGAGGTCATTCATGGCAGGCCTGGCCTTGTTTGCGTCCCTGTATCACTGTGAGGAATATGCTAATATCATTTTTTCCCCTTTCACTCTCCTCTCCTTCAGCTTGTATGCTAGAGTGCCCGTACACTAGTTTCACAAGGTTATGATGCTTCAGTGGCCCCAGCGACTGTGAACTGTCACAAGCAATCAGTTATGATGGAGCCCTTGTTTCTGCACAGACATGCAGCTTTGGCGGGGCTCTGCTAGCGACTGCTTTCTTTTGATACGGGCCAAAAACGTGTGGATCAATCTGCTCGCTCGACAGACGAGGGGGAAGAGAGCTGGAAGCTGGAAGCTCTGTCACACCGTGATCCAATATTTACTAGTTTGGAGAGAGAATCGTGACACTCCCTGTTGATGTTTTATATTCATCGCAACAACAGACTCATGTCCTCTCTAGTTTGACAGGAGATAAACTCCACATCACATAAAGAGAAAAAAAAAAAACAATAAATAGCTGAATGCTTTGCCAAGTGGACCCATAAGATTAGGCACCACATAGGTGCCAATTAGAGCTTTTCTCCAGAATCCTCTGGGCAATAAAAGGCTCAAAAGTGTCTCTTTCATAAGCTGCCTGACCTTGGTTAGGACAATGCAGTCAGCAGCTCCTTTAAGAAGGACTACAGAGTTCTTTTTTTTTTCTTCTGGACCAAGAGAAGCCAGGCCAATGCAGCAACTTCCAATGAGCCACGATGCGGATGTGCTATTCCAGCTCAAGTAGGGGATTACTGATTCAGTGATTATGGGTATTGTAAGGGAGTCTAGTGAATGGCCAATAGCTAGCTGAGTGTGACTGCAACGGCTGCGGGAACATAGCTGTAATGGGCTTTGTGGGGAGATTAAATATATATATAAAAAGAGATAGAAATGAGAAAGACAGGGAGGGGGAAGTAAAAGCAAAAATGCTGACTGCAGTGTCAGAGATCTTTACAAGTGATAAGTTTTAAAAAATGCTCCTCCTTTCTTCCTCTCCTTTGCCTACTCTCTCGCTGCCTTTTCATAACTGGTGCAGAAAGGTAAATGACATTTTTGCGAATGAAAAATAATCTCTTTTCCACTCTCCTTGAGAGGTTTTGCTTATTGAGAAAACAAAACTGGAAGCAGCCATCACACGGTGCAGAGAGCTGGCAGACACATCCTCGATGCACCTGAGATGAATAGTTCACAAAAGCAGTTTCCCCCCTCTGTTCATTTGCTTTAAAATGCAGCACATGCTTCGCCTTTTTCTTATCACAACCAGTTTTTCCTCACACAGAGCACAGCCACCCATGTGTCTAATGCAGGGCTAAGATTTTGTGTGTCTCCTTCTGTGCGGTCCCTCGCAGGGGTTTATCGCTTCTTTTATATGGTCAGCCGGCTCCTCTTGTTCATCACAACGCAGCGCTGATAACATCTTCAATAACACAACACAGACTTAGCCTGTCATTGTTGACTTATAGTTCAGAAACCGCCCATTATTTGAACAATGCCGAACAGATGTGTGGGGCCTGGATGGGCTGTCATGTCGCGTCGTGTCTGCTGAAGAGAAGAGGGCTTCATCCACTCCTCGTCTTCATTGGTCGGCTGTAAACGTAAGTTATTGAGTGACCAGTTCTTAGTTTTCTGGCTAATGGGAGCATCAGGATTTTTATTTCTCATCTGAGGCAAACATTGTTTTTTATAGTTTGGTTATCCTGGAACTACTGCACAACATATTAAAGAGAGCAGCAGTTATTATTTTGATACTGTCCTACAGTATACACAGAGACCCTATAGTTGCTTTATGCTGCACCTAGAGGGTGATGAAACCTTTAAGACGCAATAACAATCTGTTCACTTTCACTTATCCTTAATCTCTTTTCTCACTTGCAATTTAAAAAAAATCTGCACCAGCAAACTGAGCAGATAGATAAAGGAAATCAATAACAAATTTAACGATCCCAATATCCCAACAGCTGCATTAAGGACAACACAGAAGACTGATAACACTAGGGGGCTGGAGGGATGTTTAAAAGTACTGATGTAAATCTTTAATGTGATTTACTGATCATTCGGATAAAAAAGGCACCCCGTCTCCCCCGTCCCCCGTACCCTATACATGTTTTTTTTTCTTGATAATCCATAGCTGCTGCAGCGTTTGTGAAAGGTATAGGGAGATTTGGAGCCACCACAGCAGCGAGGGAGGAAAAGCTGTTGTTTTATCAAACAACATCTGCCAGCGTCATTGATTCCAAGACAAATAACACTCCGACAGCAACACTTCTCCTCAGGTTGGGTTTATGAGGATCTTTTGATATACTGATTAAAAATTCATTGTGTTGAATCTGCCTTGGAGTGGGTTCTATGTTTTCTGCATCTCATTACTTCTCCAGCCTTGTGCCCGGCTAGATAAATAAATAGATAAATAAATAAATATATATACATCAGAAGGCATCTCATGGGCAGAAAATGGGTCAAATAATGTCCCTTAGGGAGTGGCCTCTGGAATTTATTCAACTTTTTTTATTGTGAGTTTGTTGTGAAAGATAGATATAACCTTACACAACCAAGACCAATGGCATCAGTGATGGTAATAGCACCAGCGAGGCAAGAAAAGTGCAGGGAAAGTGGGATAAGTTCAAAATATTTCATCAGTGCTTCACTTGGCAGAGTAACTACTGTTTCCGTTTTGTGGGAGCAGTTAGTGCAGCACTTGTAATAACTAGACATTTTAGTTTTATGGTAATTTTGACTTCAGCTGCAGTTTTTCAAAGATAATAATAACTCTGCTTGACTTTATAGCATGTGACTGTATCTGACAAAAAGCTCCACCCTTCTCTGCTTCATCACAACTAAGCTGTCAATCATCCCCCCTCCCCTCTCTCTCCCAGAGGACCTGCAGTTCCCCGAGCATGTGGCCTCATGTTACTGTACCACTCATCTGACTAAGACCCATGTCCAGACACCTTATCAGGCCTCAGAGACCACACGGCATGCTGGCCTCAAAACCAAACCATAATATTACATTTCTCTGGCTCATGCGACTGTTATTTTATTATTTTTTTGCACTGTCATGGTGCTAATCAAAGAGACTTGATACCGCTCAGTCTTCGCATTTGTGATAAATCCTCCCTGCGCATATTTCAAAAATGGTATTTCCCAAAATCATGTCTGCTGGTTGCAGAAAACAGACACAGGGTGAGCCTGCAATATTTCCACCATGACCTTTACTTTGGAGAAATGATGAAGTGTGTCATGGGAGCTGTAGAACAAAACAGAGAGATTTACTCTGTAACGAATGTGAGGCCGGAGACAGGATATGTCAGTTGATGCATGCAGGACTGAATATGCTCTCAGTGTTTATATGTGTGTTTGTGACTTTGTGCATATGTGCACGCACATGCATGCATATGCACATGCCACAAACAAACCTCCATCTGTGCCTCTAACACAGCTGGACTGTGCTGGCATGTCCTGGTACAACCCCCATCGCCTGCAGAAGACTCCCACATATCCACAAACACACACACTCACACACACTCTAAAAAAGAAGGCTTGAAAACCCTCTTTAATCAGATTACTTCTCCTCTTGCTTTCTCATACAGCAGTCCAAGTATATCCTCCCACCTCTCTCTTTCCCCCCCATCTTTCTCCCAGCTTCCCCTGCCATGTTTCCCAGGTCACACCTTTCAAGCTGAGTTACAGCCTGCAAGGCACACAAGTGTGGCACTACTACAATCACCTGAGGAGTTTTTCTCGCCCACATCCCATCTCTGTCAGGACACACGCTGCAAAAAAAAACATCTCTCCCTGTCGTTTTGGTTACCGTCTTTTCACACAGCACCAACAACCACCTCCCCAATAGCTACACTCAAGAATGTGCAGCAGAGATTTGGTAAGAGGCCTTTGTCACTGCTTCACAACATATGTCATTTGCCACATGTGCTCAGTCAGAGCGAGGGCCGCCGGTCACTGTTGGTGTTTCAGGGCAGCATAAACAAAGCTAGCACTCCCTGGGTGGGCATAAAGGTCAGTGAAGAAGATGCTCCTGTAGATATGTGGTGTCTAGAGAACTACTGGTGTTCATGGTTAGATGAGTTTTTATGACACTTTAGTATTCCAAATTATATTGATTCAAGCATGTACTGGAGTTTCCTACCCTAACCACAGTGACAGACATAGCTTCTCACATTTTCTGATCATGGACCATCAGCCAAAATGACATTGCTTCAAAAAAAAAAAAGTACAAGTTTGTCTGCTTACTTTCTGCTCACTTTTTGAGTCTGAAGCTCTTGGATTGTTTTTGCCAAGATGTAGAAGAGAGGAAACACTATAACGTGATTGCAGTACACATACGGCTCCAGCTACTGGCGGGTTAGCTTAGCCTAGCTCAATTACTGGAAGTAACGGTTACAACTAACCCGGCCCAGAGGAGAGAGGACAAACATGGTGGCCTAAATTTACATTTGCAAGCACATCTGCAGCTCAAAAATTTAAATAACATACTTTATTTAACCTTTTTAAAACAAAACTAACATTTTTAAAGATTTAAGTTGTGTCTTCTGATAATACATGTCATCCTGCTGACTATATATTTAATGTTGAAAATCTAAAAAGGGGAATTTCTCCTCAACAGCACCTCTGACTCCTACCCCCCTTGCACCAATTTCATGCAATAATAATGGCAGTAAAAGTAAAAAAAATCATAAATCTTGTTGCTGATGGTCTTGTTTTCCTTTGTGAGAAGGCGTTAATATGAATTTCAGTGTGTATAATCAATGTCAAAAATCACCTCACAGGAGCTTTAAAGGAACTATGCAGGACTATGGGCCACTTATCTGGTACCACTTTTTGCACTTAAATGGTCATGATTTTAAGGGGGCTTTCACACCTATGTCATTTGGTCCTGACATTCAGACTTTTCTGTTCAGTTTGAACAAAAATTGTGAAAAAAAACCCTTTGGTCCAGACCAAACAGTCGGACCTAAAACTGACCAAAAGAGGTGGTCTAGATCTGGACCAAACTGAACCACGGTCTGGTTCATACTCAGTGTAAAAGCATTATTTTAAAAGGTTCTGACCTTCCTACCAAAGACAGGAAATGACGCAAGGAGTAGACGTGTCTGTTATTATGTTAAATGGAGATTGTCCAAGAACAGGAAATTTTATAATATTGTAGATAAAGTTAGACTTCACTATCACAAGCTGATCTTTTCAAGAGTTCTATTATACATACTTTTCTCCGGAGCCGGTGTTGCAATGACTCGCAGGATTGCATACTTTCTTTTCCTTTCCTGTCGACATCGATAAAGTTGTCGTCTAATGATCAAATTCATGAGACTTCCTAGGATAAGCCTCATGTACAACTCTTCTAAGTTGTCGCTGTTGGAGGTAGAAAATCAAAAATGCAAAAATGGTACGATGGTGGGAATGACGATTTTATTCTTGTGTACACCATTCAAGACCCGCGCTTTTCAACGTGTTGACGTCAGATGCCCGCCGGCCTAATGACCAATCAATGTAAACTACAGAGACACGCAAAGCACGTAGTTGATGACGATATCACATAGGTTTGTCATGTAAAGTTTGTTTGTATGTTTGCAATAATGACAGTGTGAAACCTAAACAGACCGAAGCAAATGTGTACAATGTAACAAAAACACTGACTCTAGTTTGGGCCTTGGTCCAGACTTTCAGGTGTGCAAACCTCCCTAAAAAAACAAATCTAATTTTCATGTTTCTACAACTTCTTATTTCTGCAGTTCTGCTGTCTGCATGTCAGAGCTGCAGGCTAACACAAACACATGCATACGGTTATGAAAATGCCAGCCCATGCATTGCAAATTTACGGTGTACTGTAACAATGGCTAACTTTCAGCAACTTGTTTTTTCTTTTTTTTTTCCAGTATCAAGACTTTATATGAGTTGTTATCAGGCTTCAGCAAGCTTTAATATTTGATCAGTAACAGCAGCTTTGCTTCAATTTTTCCTCTAACCCTCTTTTTCAGTTTCTACTTAACATGTCATTATTCCAAAGAAAAGTACTCCTTGCATGGAGCTCTAAAACTCTTTTTTATTAGCCTATTTCTCAAATAGCAAAGGATGTGTTGTGCCAGTAAGATATTTTCATCTACCCGCCACTTTGGCAGGGGAGTCAAAAAGTTAACTATGGAACCTGAGGCGATGTAAAAGACGAGTCACCAAATTCCTGAAGTGAAGCCATCAACTTCCTGGACTTGACATTAGAGACCCGAGGCTTGACTTGTGACCACAGACTTGCAAAAGGGAGTAGTGCTCATATCCAGCTCCCTCCTTGTTCACAGTTTTTGTGCTAAATTAGGCTAACAAGAAACTGGCTTCAGCACCATATCTATAATGCAGCAGATGCAGTTGTGTCAGTCCTCTCCACCTACACTCGTGAGACTATAGCCATTAAACCTGTGTTTCTCTCTATTTGTTAAATGACACGCTTAGCTAAAGTTTCTCACTTTTGTTTCTCTTTTTTTTCTTGTCTTTAGAAATGGAAAAAGACCTAACAGTGGCTTTAATTTCCTCCTGTTTTTCCCCCATACTCTTGGAGCAGAGCTGGTTTGCCTACAGTAGCCAGCGGCAGCAGAAGACAGTGGCTGCACCGCGTAGCCAAAGCAGCATCCAGTACAGCCAGGTTTTAAAGACCTGGAGGATTCAATAAAAGAGGGGCAGGCACATGTAAAAAGGCTGGCAGAGGGGACACAGACCATTAGCTTAATGACAGAATGAGGAATGAGGAATAGGGAGATGAGATTCAAAAGCCAAGCATTGCAAGATTTGCCTTTAACAGGAATCAAGGCGAGTAATTTAATAAATAGCGTGGCAAGGAGAGGCGGAGGGGGGCCTGATGTTTTTCCCCCTCAGGTAAAGGAAGGAGAAGAAGAAGGGTAAACAGCAGAGGAAAAAAGATAGCAGTGTCATTAAGCTGGCTAGCCGTGACCATCAGGAACATTAATGCTGTCTGCTTTGCTTTCTTCAAACTGGTACCTTCTTTCTTTGAACTGCTTCGGTCCTCTCTGTTAGCATACCTGGCTCCCAGTTCCCAGAGCCATTACGGACCCCGCACCGGTAATTACACATTTCACAATTTCTGATGTCACTTCAAAGCAACAACAGTCTTTTGCCACCAAAGGACTCACCATGCCTCGGCAGTACAAAGCCCAGCCTTAAGGATTACTGAAGACACACATTGTTTTGCTGCCGGTCACTAATTCAATTATTGGCATATGGATTTAAAGTGACTTAAAAGAAATGGTCCTCACATAAGACAGAGCCTTCATCTCACCTAAAGGAGCTCCATATTTCTGTTCTATAAAGAAAAACAAATCCCAGCAAGTTAATATGAATTATTGTTTGTGCTTTTGTTGTTCCTCTGCTTCTATATTATTGAATTTAAAGGTTGTTCAGCAAATAAGAGGCAAAGAAAAAGGCTGAAAAAAGGAAGAAAACTAAACAAGTGCTGTCATTTCATAAAAATCTGAAAAGCCTTCAGCAGCCACAACTCATCTTCATCAAAGCAACAGAACCTGCCCGAGAATAGATTTACTCCCCAAACTCGCATAAATGCCACTTTCATAAAATCGTGGTCCACATTGCTACATCATAAAATGCTGTGTTATTGCTGACAAAGGTGTGAGTCATCCACATGGGGCTATTGATGACAAAGTAAATTTGAATGTCCACTAAATAATTGTGACAGCTTGCAGAACAAACAACAGCGCTGACAAATCCAAAAGTCCGCACACAGGAGGTCCTCACTCACCAGAGGCAAAGTCTCAGCGGCCTGGAAGTCAGCAGATAAGTGATATTTAATAACCGTCATCTCCGTTTTGTTGGCTACATTGGGAGAGACAATCTGAGGTGCTTGTGGACTGTTGTGAGCTCAGCATGAGCTGTCTGCCGTTTGCGAGCTCAGCTTGACGAGTGTCTCAGGGCACTACCTTGAATAAAAAAAAGGCTCAGATCGTACGTTACACAAACCAGATTGGAAAGAAACTGCAGCTCAGGCTCTTTTGAAAGCTGCTTCTGCTCAGAGTTTGATGATTGTTTTACAATCGAGTGGAGGACTGAGAATGTGTAAAGAATAAAACTTCCCAAGAACAAAAGAGATTCCATCAGAGCAGATTAACACGCACATCAAAGCGAAAGAGACGCATCGACCAAACATATTAACATTATTTCACTGTCGCTTCCACACTTTTTATCCTCTGGCTTCTAACGGCACAGGTTTCTCGCGTACGAAGTTCACTTCAGTCCAGTGACAGAGCTTATGATGGAGATGCTGAGACATGGCAGCAAAGAAAGAAGAAACGGGGCCACAGCTCCCACAGGATCCCCTTCCTCTCACTACAGCTCTGTCTGCCCCTGGATTTAATTAGATTCTGATATCAAGCCTCTCCCTCCTATGCTTCCCTTCCTCTTCAACATGCGTGAAATTGCACGGCACTATCTATTATTTATTCACTCTCATTTGCTTATTGTTTCTCGTGGATGCCTCCTTCGTTAGGGCGCTTGCTGCTCTGCTGCCTGTGATATGACGCTCCTCTTCATCTCCCTCACCGCTCAGACCCACCTCCTCTGCAGGTCTGAGCCCGGCTCATTTGCCGAGGCTGGCTGGTTGGGGAGCTATGGATTTTTTTTTTCTCTCTCCCCCTTTCACCCAATGACGGCACAGTGAGGTGCTATGAGGGCTGGGTGCTAATGAGCTGACTCTGCAATGCTGGGGGAGACGCTCTGCAAGACAGGGGGGAGCAGGAGGACGGAGCAGGCGGGGATGCTCTGGCTCAGGGAGAGTCAGAGGGGCCATTATAAGCGTGCCACACTGAGGTTAGTGGGACTTGGACGCACCGGGCAGACAGAGACGTGGGTTTGCGAAGTTGGGCACTCAGCTTAGTTGGACTCATCATTTAAAGTGAAATTGTAAAATGGTATTCTGCACTCTATTCCCTTCACTCATGTCCAACGTGATTCAAAAAAGCTGCAGCTGAGTGGGACGTAGAGTTGAAGGCTATTTGTAGGGTCAGCTACTGCAGTGTTTGCGACATTGGATTGACCATTAACGCAAAATAAGACCCAAAATTCTTAAGGAGAAAATTATCGACAGTTGTGGAATATATTTCCTTGATGGAAATCATAAATTACACACACTCAAGCTTTAAATCCAAAAGCTCCCACAACTTTGTTCCACGATACAGGATACAAACACCTCAGGCAGACAGCCTATGTAGCTGGCTGCTTTTTCTTGCCAACGCCAGTACTCTGACAGGAGAACTCGTGTGGCATTAGAATTTTTTAAGAAATATGACCACTGTCAAACTCAGACAGGCTGCCAAGCTGCAAATGTGGTAACAGCACTGTGCTGGAGTTAGTGTTTGTGAGGCATCCCTGTGTAAAAATGCTTTTAGAAAAGAGAGTGAGGTAGAAACTTGAGAAAATGCTTTGCTTAAAATTAAAGGAGAGCACTGTTACATTGATTTTATTCATGTTTCTATAATCCCCATTGGGATTGTGTGAGGCAGAGTGCAGCAGGATGAACTTGACTGCCTCCCTGGATTGAGATGTAGCCTCTATAAGCTCCACATACCGGATGAGTTGGACATAAATAATTCTGCTCATTCTGCGTGGACAGCAGTGCTGAGAATGTGGACATGACTGAAATAGAAGCACACTTACACGCATGGGTGACCGAAAAGCTGTTGGAGGACTCGAGGTTGTCGACGTTGTAGTTGAGGTGGAAAGGCTTCTCAGTGGTGTTTTGGTTGGTGTTGTAGAGTTGGACAGCGAACCTGAACGCGCTGTGCTCCTGCACCGTGGAACGCATGAACAGTCCCCCTTAAAGAAATGAAGAAACAAGATCAGACAAATCATTTACGGACAACTCTGTTTCTTTTCATCTTATGTCAGCTCTGAACCTGATTTTATTTAGTGAGGAACAACTCTGTGTATCCCGCTGGAATACAAAGGAGCTTGGTTGTTATCTGAGAGAACTATGGTGAATTCTCGCCCGTGCGCCTGTCTCTAACTCTCCAGATCTAGCAGGGGAAGTGACCGTCCGCCTCATCCTTTATTTAAAACTCTACGTGTTTTCAGAAAATCTTGATCCTGTCACATCTAACACTGTATGCAGCTTTAATCGACACGGTTTGCCGGAATCAGCGGCTTTTGTCTTGCAGCAAATGAAAAATCAAGTTAGTCTCCTAATTGCGCAGAGCTCGCGCTCCGTCCGGATATCTTCGCTGTAAAACTGCAATCTTGCATATGTTTTCTCCACACAAACCGAAGCAATCCACATTATCCGAACACAACTGATCACTTACCGATATTAATCTGATTGGGGAATCCTGCGGAGGATCTGTCAAAGAGCCACAGTAGGAACAAAACCACGCGTTGTGCCATTTTTCTCCAACCTATCTGTTCAACTCCTCAAAGAGGTCTGTCTGGGCAGATTCATATGTTCTGGATGGAAGCCGGGCGCGATGAAAATCCAGTGGAAAGATGATGGTCGCTCACAGTGCACCAATTAGGTTCATTGAGGTGCAGCCCAGCTGCAGAGCAACTAAGAGAGAGAGAGAGGGGAGGGAGAGAGAGAGAGGGAGAGTGAGGAGGGTGGGCTAGCGGCGGAGGGGGAGAAGGAGCAGATCTGAACTCCGATTGGACCCCGTCGCCGCGTGCCAATGTTGGTCAAACTTGATGTGACGTGAAATTAAAAAAGCCTCAGCACGCCGGATCAGACGACGGCTCGGCATACAAGCTGCACTTGTCAATATTAGCCTTCTGCTGGCCAAATCAATAGAAACACTGCAATCTCAGGTGGCCAGTGACTCTGAATAAATGGCCAGGCCACCTCCAGCTGCTGCGGTATCTCCGGGATCCGACGGAGAGGCTGCGTGTGTGCACCATGTGAGGCAAAAGAGGAGAGCTGCGGGGATTTTCCACAGGGTCTGAAAAGTTTGTGTGGGCCAGTGTCCAAGTTGTGTCTTTTCATTTAATCTGCAGTCAAGTGCTGTCCACCTGAATCTCCAGCGTGTTCGAGCAAACTGAGAAAGAGAAGATCAATACCTGATTAAAAGTTTTGGGAAAAAATGAATTTGTATATAGGTGCACGCGCGCACGCACACGCATGAATGAGGATGGATGGAAATAAGGACACAGAGCTGTCTATGGTCCTGAAACTGCCTAAGCAGCAGTGATTCGTTTTGTATTTCCTGTTATTGCTTCAGAAGTGAAAAACTTTGATTTATTTAGATGCATACCTATAGTAGCTCAGGAGGTTAGCGGTTCGATTCCCCCCTATCCCGAGTCCGTCCATTGTGTCCTTGGGCAAGACACTTAACCCACCTTGCTCCCAGTGTGTGTCCTCCACTGGTGTATGAATGTGATTGTTGTGTGGTCGTGGTGCAAACTGGCAGTTTCCGTCAGTCTGCCACAGGGCAGCTGTGAGTACTAAGGTAGTTTACCACCACCAAGGTGTGACTGTGAGAGAATGAATGATGTATCTAATGTAAAGCGCTTAGAGGGTCTCTGATAAAGCGCTATATGAGTTAAGACCACTCACTCGAGAAACAGCATTGTTCCTGTGGCTGTTTCTCTTTTAAATAAGTCTTGACACACTCCACTTTCATTTGTGTGGTCTGTCTTTTTCTAACGTGGTCTTAACTTTGTTCTTTATTTTATTTATTATTTTGTTTATTAGTAGTTACTGTCCTTTGTATCATGCTTTTATGATTTTAGCATGCTCTTAACAGGGTCATACTGGCATTTTAGTGATATCCAACGACTTTTGTTTATTTTGTTTATTTTATTTATGTATTTCAGTCTCTTGACCACGATCAGTGAGCCACTGGGAATACCTGTCAATGTCTTTGGTCTGTGCTGTTTTTAACCTGTCTGCTGCATGTGTCCTGTGTTTTTAATGCTTGTGCATAACGCTTGGAATGCCTCTTGCTAGACTGCAGAACAAATCTACCTACAGGTATCAATAAAGTTACCTTGATATGAAATCTGATGCATCTGATGCATTATACCTCACTCTGTAGGTTTGTCCTTAATCAGCCGTCCGTCGGAAACATCTGCATCTCATTTTTATTTACTTTAAGTTTGCCTGTGCCCCTAATGAAACATCTATCATTCCTGTGATTGTGCCTAACAGAGGACAATTAAGGGATTACTGGCCCATTTATCACCCTCAGCAAAGCGCTTTGAAAATTGAGTTTTTAATTGCATTGCAAACAGCTAAGGCTTCCGCTATTGATACTGCAGAGCACTGAGGTCCTTTAAACAGATGAGGACAGAGTGTGTGTCCATGCTGGAAACTTTAAGGCATTTAAAGGCAAATGAAATGTCACGAAGAGGACACTGGAACAGCAAACTCATGTATAAACAGAGGAATGATTAGCTCACATTTATTTCCCTCACTAACTGTAAGTGGGATCATGTGCCTGGAGCGGTGCCGCTGATCATTCTTGTCAATCGTGTGATTCTGTGGTCTGACCTCATCATCAGAGAGGGAGATTTCTTTTCCAAACGGGGTCAAAGTTGATCTCGATCCCCACACCTCAGTGGCTCTCTGGGGATGAATCTGGGATGATTCACATCGATCCTGCGCAGTCTCCACCATCAGGGTCCTCATATGTCCGTTTGCATGACCCCAACAGCTGATGTCATAATGAGCAATGTCAAACTGTGACCCACTGACTCATCTGGTCTATTATTTCCACAAAGTCTCATCATCACACCTGAATATTAGACACTGATAGTCATTTGAGTGGAAATAAGAGGCCTCCTGTGATGCTGGATTTGTGAAAATATTGCATAAAACAATTAATTGAAGCCTACCAAAGGAGTCATTTGCTTTGTAATTTACAGAACATGCTGCTTCTCAGTGTGAACTCAGCTAATCATGCATCATTTCAAACCAAACCCATAAAGAACAATCATTTTTGGCAACAAGGGGAGCTGTAGTGTTTGAGATAAGGCCTTGATATAATTGATATTAAATGGTGACGCTTCTGCAGCATCATTTCCAATTAGGACATTTCGACCATGCTGCATTATCCACTAGGCTCAAACCTCTGCAGGAATTCAATTTACTCCCAAATGAAAAAAAAAAAAAATCTCAGATATGATCTATAAGAAAACAAATAATTATATGATATGCCTTTTTGGATTTGAAAACCGCTCACAGGAGTGTTAGCGGAGCAGGCGAAATGAAAAGAGTGAAAAATAGATGAAAAGATGTTGCCTTTTATCTTATGATGATGATGATTCACAGCCTATAGCTCAGAGCAGTGCAGGCCTCACCAGCAAGAATTATTCATTCGCTCCCCCCCTTTGCTTCCTAACACAACAGGATGAAATCTTCATTTTTGCCTCTTTTTGGAGACAAGAGCAAAGGAGTTAGAAACTTTAACATCTAATAAAACGTCTGTCTCTGTGGGAGTGGAGCTGCCATGGGTGTAATTATTTCGAGGTTTGATTTGCTCATGATCACTGGATAATTATTCTGTGATCTTGCTCTAACTAGCTTCAGGTTATTATTTTCTTTAGTGCAAAAACTATTAAACACAAACTTTCTTGTGATCCTACAACACAAAAACTTCAAGTGTAACAGGGTTTATCTTCTCTAGTTAGCAGGTGGATGAACATTTATGCCAAAATTGTGGTAGTTAACGGGACACTGCATTGTTATGTATTGCATTCTTTTACACTATATTGTATTATATTACATATATTGAGGGTAAATCATCTATGGATCGAAAAAGAAGTATTGTCAAGGAAATCCTTTATCAGTGTATTGATTCATTTTAATGAGACTGAGAAACTGCACAAGTCAACACAAAATAGTTTATCAGGTCTGGATTAAACTAAACTGATGATAAGCTGGTGGTCCTATAAATAAAGAAAAACAGTTTGTAAGTTTGTCTATTAGTTTGTTTATCCCCCAGGCAAACATCCGAGTGAAACATAACATTGAACATTTTAAGGATGCAATGATCAACAAATAAAGGTAAATAAGTAAGAAATATTTTTCAGTGTTTTTCTGTACATGGTTGTTAGGATGGACGATTTCTTAACACTGTGATGATTAAAGGAGAATATATATTAAAATTATAAAAGCAGCAGAACTTTAGGAGTGTTTTATTGGTTAAAAAATGTACTAAAATAAACACCTACACCTTTACATGACCCATGGAAGCAAAAAGGAGCATCAGTCATGAAATCAGCCACGTCTTTTATTGTTACTTTCAGTGCTAGTATGGGATAGGTTTCAGACAAAGTTATTTACACCTAGCTTCAGAAACATTACTGTTTTACTTGTTTTATGGATTACTGTCTTAGTGAGTGACACATTTAACTGTTGGAAAAACACGAAATGACCTTTTTACACTATTTACACGGTAAGAGGTGCCACTTTGTAGACAGGGGGCAACAAAACCAAAAATGACTGGAAGCTCTTCACTGGAGCTTTAAAAAACCTAGTCTCACTGCAACAGAATAAATTCAAAGGACTACAAATGGCCTTGGATGCCCTTTGTGGACAGCTACTGAGCTCAGGTTCAAGACAAAGGGCACCCCTATTCTAGGTTGAGACTCCTCTGTCAGTCTCTCATTAATGCATGAATGAACCTGGCCTCTTGTCCTTGGGTTTATATATACATATATATACATATATACATGTGTGTGTGTGTGTGTGTGTGTGTGTTTTATATTTATTGATATTTCTAAGCACAACTGCTTTCACCTATGGTATATGAAACAATATGTGATTTGTGATATGTTATTTGTAGACGACAATCCGCTCTATCTAACTTTATTATTCCATAACCGTTTCCATTTGTGTTCAGATTTTGATTAATTCACACACTGAGCAGACAGTCCACAAACTGTGGAGAGCGTTTTATTTAAGCATGCAGCTTTTACATGTCTGGGTTCTGTAATTTCTTCAGACCACAGGATGCTGTTCAAATATTTTTTGTTCCTAGCATTCATATCCACATTTGAATCCTAAATTGGCTGGTCATCAGAGATGTCATCAAACGGTGCTGTGTTGTGAGTCCAAAATATGCAAAAAGCATCAGCTATTTAACGTTTGTGGGTATGCAGAGGGATAATACACCCCATCACAGCAGCTTTTAGCTTTAATCCTGGCCTCCATTGTTTCAGGCCCCATAAAACCCAATTGGCAGTGTTCCTTGTGTCTGCACTGGTGACTCCTACTGGTTGGTCAGGACATCTGTATGGAGATTCTTTGTACCTCCAAATGTGCAGCACCCCCCTGGGAAAGCTCCTCGCTGTCAGTTTAGAAAAACAGCTGGTGACTCCAAGGCCGCTCATGGCTGTCCAATCCCTCCCTACGAGAGCAGTGGGTGTCACCACAGCAGGATCTGTGCTAGATAGAGATTTGGCCTTTGCAAATGGGGAAGAGTGCCTAAAGAAACCCAATACATAAAACAACCACCGCCGAACACATCATTAGAGGTAACCATCAGAGGTGCGTTTGACTAAAAAGTTCCTGAACTATCGTTGACTGACTCATTAATGGGAGGATTTCTTGAGAGACTGAGGCTTATCAACTGTGAACTGAATCAAAATCTTTGCTTTTTAATCAAAGACTCTAATTTAAGCAGAGGCAGATTTAAGGTCACAAATACTTTTTCCTCACTTGTATGAACAACATGGTCAAAATATCAAACATTTCTCTGATCCACAAAAATTCCTAAACGGCTTGAATTAATTGCTCCATCTTGCTCCTGTCATAATGTTATGAGACAGTACGAGCTCGATATGACACATCTGCTCTGATTCCCCTCTTTAGAGGCTTGGCACCCAGTGACTTGCAGATACATAACCAGGTGGCTGGATAAATTCTTAAATCTGCGGCAAATTACCTTGGAGCTTTAATCTAATGGGTTGCAATGCGTTTAAGCCATACGTTTTAAATCCACAATAATGGCCTCAATTTAGTGAGACTCATTTTCCTGCAAATATTGTCTGCATATCAGAGCAAATTGCTTTTCATGTCTCAGATTTAAACACTAAGCAGCTTGAGAAATTCAATCTTTTCAGACTTGACTGTACGGTCAGAGACTGGTCACATCATATTTAATTTCCTTGGCTTACACGTGACTTGGCTCACCTTTCAATTTCTCCTTTGTGTGCCATTTAGTGCTCAGCTTCATATCAATCCTACCCTGCTGAGAAACTAAATTCAGTCATCTTAGAAATGAGTTTCTCTGATGAAAGACACATAATGAGAGGGGGGGAATTAGTATTGTAGCAAAGATGCAGTTAAACAAGCATTATGCAGCTCAAACTCAATGACTTGGAGAGCTTTTCCAAGAGCCCATCAGTCTTGGCCAGATGTTGGAGGCTGATAAGAGACTATGCTCTCAAGGAGCTCGTCTTTATTCTGTCAGTGCCTCTTCCCTTGAAAGAGACCCGGAGGAGGCAATGGCCTAAGGAGATAGAGAAGCACTTTCTATTGTGGTAATGTCACGCAGATGTAAAGAAACAACAAATCTCCTCGAATAAACCATTCTGTGCAAACACCGTACAATGTGAAAATCAAATATGCTTTACAGAGTGTAAAAAGAATCTCCAGTGGCATGAAAACTCGGTTTGGCGTGAGGTCCCAGAACATCCTGATGGAAAAGATGTTCGGTTGTAAACTCTTCATGAGGAAAATGAAAGCCCATCAAGATAAATGACGTGACACAGTTCAAGGGATGAGGAAAGAAGTGCCCACGCCAATTTCAGTATTTGAATGCCGCTGCGTCACAAACCCATCATGCGCTTTGGCTCCCAAGCAAACACTCTTTGGCCAGAGTGTGACAAAGGCGGTGTTATCAGCTGCACAGGCTGACACACTTCACTCTCTCGCCTCAGGCTTTGCAGAGTTTGAACCATGCAACCACAGCAGTCAGCGCAGCGTGGAGGGAAGACATCTTCACCACATGACGTTCGAGCTACATGCAATAGGCCATCCACACACTGAAGAGTTCCCCGAAATAAGCACCGGAGTGTGTGCAGGACACACATCTCCATGCACAAGCAAAATCACAGAGCAGTCTTGGTTGTTCATGCTATCAGTGCATACACGTGGGCGGTCAGAAGGATGAGGACTGGTGATGAATTGATGAGATGATAACACAATAAGTAGTTTAACAGAGACATTATGGACCATTGTCATACTTAATCAAACAGTTGATTCACTTAAATGAGTTGATGTTCATAGTTTTTCTTTGTAAAACCAAGTTTTAATTTGTACCACAGTCATCTGAGCTTTGAAAAGTGCTTATTTCGTCTTCAGGTAAACTATGTTCTCAAAGTTTTTTGTTTGTTTGTTTGTTTTAATACTGGCTACAAACACTAGTTAAAACTAATAAATGTAAGTCTAGGTATGTTTTTTCATTATCAAATGTTACAAACCCTAGAGCAGAACACGGACAAAGGAAAATCAGCGGAAATTTTAAGTTTATTTTGGATATGGCACTGGTAGTTTGCTGGCAGAAAGTGTGTTGATCCTTGGCTCAGAGAAAAGGCAGGGATTTGGAAGGCAAAGGCTAGAAATAACCACTCTAGTTTAAGTAACTTAAAGTTATACGTATTTTGAGCTTGTATAAATGCAAGACTTGATTCTACAAGTGCCAGCTCTGGCTAAGAGCAAACAGTGGCACTTGAGCAAATGCAAAGTTAAGCTTTCAGGGGCTGAGGTTTTAGATTTTTTGAAGAATAACATTGGTCTAAAGCTCTTGTGAGTTTTGTTTACATAGATTAAATAGACTGAAATCTATATTGATGGGTTTTGATGAGATACAAAAGCAAAGAAGACCATCATGTACAAGACTTACAATTTTATGTTGTAATTTTTAATACCATTTGACTATCAGAAGTCATAATGATGAGATATTCTATCAGAAGACACCATCAAAACATGTAAAGATAAGCAAAAAGTATTTTGTCAACAGGGTTGCAAAAAATTGACTAAAAGTTCCTCATACAAGCTTTAAAGTGTCACTAAAGTTTGAGCATTGGTTTTAATCTATCAGTATGGTTTGGCTCCAAACAAACTAGCGTCATTTCTTAAAATGATTCTTACAGCAACTCTTGAGGTCGCTGCTTTCTCACGACAAATGATGTTTAAATCATATCTTCGTTTATCGTTGAGAGAGCGTATTCAGTGTTTGAAACTAAAACAAAAGATTAAAGAAATTTTGTCTTGAATACAGACTGAGCAGTATTCATGACTACAGTTGGTTTAGCTCTACACAACCAGTACAGTCACTTGACTCAGGTTGTCGATGCAGGTCACTCCCATTCACGAACCAACCTGGTGTGTCGGTCATGCAGCTTTCATCAGCCACTCATAAATGCTTGGATGAGCCTTGCTGCTTGACTGTATTTATGATTTCATCATTTACAGAGATTTTTATGTACAACTGTTCTTATCTGTGGGGCTTCAAGATGCATTAGCAAAGGCTGATGTCAAGAGTCTTTTTCCTACTTTCAGCAAGTATGGTCAGGGCGATACTCTTTATTATTATTATGATTATTATTATTTACTTAGACTCTACATCAAGATAAGAGTAAATCTCATTCTAAGACTCAGTCTTATCTTAATCCACCATAAGTACAACACTTAGCAGCATTTAGCCAGTTACAGTAGCTGTCTGTGAATTGGAAGAACCACACCTTAGTTGAATAGAGCTAATGCTAACCAAAGATCACCAAAGTGAAAGAGAGAGCGCTTAACGAAAGCCAGCATATGTGTAGTTGTGGATTCCATAGAGCAAATGTATCAGGTTAACATGAAGCTATTGACTACAAGGAACGCAGAGCAACTGTGAAAACTGATTCAATACACTCACATGAGATCAAATCTTATAAACGGAGTATGACTGTTCACTGATTACGAATTCATGAAAATAAGAATCAGCTGGTGACTCGATCACAAAGCTATGTAGATCAATGTATTGAACCAGCGTGAGTGTAGCATGTAGCGCTCGAGGTGCCGCTGGTGACTAGGAGCTAACAGAGTAGAAACTGAATCATGGATCCAGTATGTGGTTATTATGGTAATGTCCGACCATTTTCTCTGTGGGAAAACAGTGCTACCTATAAAAGCTATGGCAAAAGGAATATGTCAAACCCCATTTGTCTCCCGCTGGATGAGATTCAGATTGCTTCATTAAATCCCTGGCTTGCTTGATGTACTCTGCACAGCCAAAACCAGAGCATAAAAAAAAAAAAACAACACACCAACCACATCACAGTTTTTACACAGGTTAGGTTTCAGTGACCCACTCATTCTCCCTTCAGGAGGGAGTGGCAGAGGTTTAATAGTGGAGGCAAGTTATGATGCAGAGAAAAAAGAAATGAAATGCAGCCAAGAAAATACTAAAACAATCCCTTAGCAGTGGCAGCAGCAGCAGCAGAGGTAAAAACAACAGCAGCCTGTTATTTTCCCTTCCCCCATGGCCTCTCTTGGCATATCACAGTAATAGGAGATGGTTGTTGCTCACCGCCTGCGTGCCTAATTGAGAGGAAAACAAACTGGTTGCAACGGTTAATGGGAAAGGTGAGGCAAAATACCATTAATAGTCAGTGATCCTTTTAAATAATTACCGGTGTCCATTGTGTCACGTTACCAGCACTGTTCAAGTGATTGATGGCCCGGCTATTATGGGTTTCAAAGATGAACCTACTAATGTAAAGAAAAATCAATCTTACATTATATTATTCCAGAGGTTGTGTATTTTCTGTGAGAAAACACCACAGTTTAAGGTAATTCAGGAGCTCGGTTACAGGAGGTTTTGTGTCATCTGAACAGTAAATATGATGAGTTGCAGAGAGTGTACATGTACATACAAATAATGATAACCGCGGGCAAATTAGAAAAGCAAGGACAATATTTATCTTTATGCAACAGACATACAGGTTTTCAGGGACGCTTAGTACATGTTATTAAGCTAATGGTGGTCCCGTGTGCTTTGATTTCCAGCAAACACGGACGCATGAATGTAGCATTCAAGGTCAGGCATTTCAAAGAAACAGCACACTAAGCCAACAGCACATGATAAATGATAAACATTGAGCAGATAGTCCTCTCCATACCTCTTAATAATGCACTCCACATCGCCGCAGTTATAATGAAACATTCAGTAGCAGCAAGTATGAATATTGTATGTCATTAATGGATCAAAGAATCAAGAGGTCAGGAGAAGATGTATGCTCTTTTTTAAAGTCTGCATCTATGTATGTACATGCTGGTATGTGTTTGTGTATATGTGTGTGTGCATGTGTGAGAATGTGTTCTAGTTTTGTCTGTCAGGAGGGAAGCTCCTGCTGTTTGCGAGTCCCTCACAGACTGTAATGCTTCAGTTATCCCATTGTTAGCCTCTTCTAGTGTACCTGCAATTAAATTTTCCAAAGTCAGAGGAGCTTAACTAATTACTCCCAGCAAATGCCCTGTCTTTCCAATGCAAATACCACCACACTATGCTCCAATAGTGCAGGAAAGCCATAACATAGGCCGGATGGATCTTGCACTGTCAATCAATACAAAATTGGATTTGCAACATAACGTTATGTCAGCTATTTCTGTGCATTCATTTGACAGATAAAACTGTAATCAAGCTAATGCAATGCTCTCAACAGAATAGTTCAGCAGTGTGGGTTGAAATGAAGCTACTTTTTCCTTTTTTTTGCCCGACTGAACAGAACCAAACAAGTCTCGGCTGTAACATTTCTCATGCATCATACTGACGAGTTCTTGACAAGGCCAAGACTGGGCTGCTTGTCTGCACGTGAATGAGAATGAAGTAAAATACAAATCACTCAGGAGACATTGCCCCAGAGTATGACATGTAATGGAAATATTCTCAGGTTTGATTCATATTTGCATATTCTCATGTAGTGTGCTGTCAGTGGCAACAGCGGGTGGCAGTAGAGCTGGGGGTGTTTGTTCAGTTTGGCAGACAACTATTGCTTTAATTATATTAGGACTTATGCAGGGCCACTGTCCATAAAACATATTTGCATGCTTGTGACACCGTAAATCATAGTGTCTGAGAGTTAGAGCCCCCTCAGTGAGGACACAGAGGAGAGAAAATAATGCAAAAATTAAATAACAACCAAAGCATCGTCTTAATATAGACAAAAATACTGTGCACAATTCTCTGTGCTACTGTAATTCCATTTACTTAAATTCTTTATACTAATATTTGATGTTAAAATGTTTTAGTAATGGTAAACATAGGTAAGTTTTAGAGCTGATGATAGAGTTTCTGTTGACAAATCACAAAACAAACTTGCCTCAAAGCATTTCACAATGCTAATAAAAATTCAGTAGCAACATACTGTTGGAGTGAGAGTGGCGTAAGGGTTGCCTCACTGCATTCACTGTGTGAATTATATATTAAGTCGAGCTGGAGATGCACAGGAGTGCATTATTTACTGATGGCAGCAGAGGAAACGCAGATGCTCTGCTGTATGTCTAATGCATGCAGTGCACCTGACAGCTGGAGGGGATATTCTATAAGCACTGCAGTCACTCTTAGTGTTCATGGAGATTAAAAATACTGCATACAGTTTAACTAATAGGGCTGTCATGGCCAGCGTGCATGATCTACTTGCAATATTGAGCTCATTTTACCTTTAGCTAAATCTAAGTAGCTTTATAAGCTCAGTAATGATTATTTAAAACATAATTTTTTCTGTCATTTCTGTCTATTTTCAACATGAAGCATTTGTGGCATTTTTGTAACATCCTTGCATTCCTCATGTCACTTTTCCCAAACACCATATTCCTCTTAGCGTCATTAAATTTTCACATTTTCTGTCTTTTTCTTCTAGAGGTAAAGTGCACTTGATGTGTCATCCATGTGATCCAATTCACTCTGGCAGAAGCCCTTATTGCTCGTCCACGTTTTCTCTGCATGTATGGTATGTCCTTGCAAAATAACCCTTATTCATTTCCATTTATTTTGACCAGTGGTGGAGCTGCAGCGACACTGGCAATAAAACAGCTCATTTATTTGACATGAAAGCTGATGATTACTAAAGACAGCTCGAGTGCTGACAACAAAGGCAGAGGAAATTCAGAGAAGATAGAGTTGGATTGATCTGCCTCAGAGTGAACAAATGGCCCTGTCACTGGGGGGAATAGTTATACTTCATCCTCTATTGCCCCTCTAGTAAACCTAGGGTTTTGTTTAATGTTACACAGAAATAAAGCTCAAACCTTCAAAGACAAATTCTTAAATTCTTGGAAGGTTTAGGCAGGTGGTTGTAATTCAAGCCCACAGACAGGTCGGTTAATCTCAGTGGGCGTTCTGCTTAAAAAGGGGTTTCCAAGAACATATCTGAACTCTGACAAATTGCTCTGAGCTGCAAGATTCATCACTGTCATACCCTCCTTTTTGCTTCTCTCCTATAGGTCATCATGGCCCCCCTAAAACTGGATTTTTCAGAGAATATGGCACACTTATTTCAGAACCCTCTTCACCTGACATTTTGAAAGGTTAAGCTCCCTTAAAAGGGCAAGCCAATTAAATATTTTTTTTTTCTCATAGAGAAAAATTATCAGCTAATCACTGTATCTCTGTGGAGGCGTATCTCACAAATATTAGATCATCATAGAGGAAGCAGTGTTGGCATGTAGGATTGATGGAAAAACAGGCTTAGTTCAGGGGTAAGTACTGTTATATTATAGTGCAGCCTTGATATACAGTCAGTATCATATATCCAACTGCATTTTCTGTATAAGCTTATAATCCTGTGTCACTCAAGATTCAATCATCACTACAATTTAAATATTCATTAATTATTAGGCCTTTCTCTAATTATCAGCAGCACATAGGTCAGTCAGCCAGAGCAGTCTTACTCAGCTTTGCATTTCTACATAAGTTGTTGAATTTGAAATAAGTCAATACCTCGACTATTTAAGAGTTTTTAGAGGTTGTTTTTTCCTCATCTCTTACAGTGGACATGAAAAACTAAACATAGTTATAATTTACAAAAAGGTCCTTTAAATAAAAGCACTCAAGGTCGCCCTAACAACATACATAGAACATAATACAGAACATTATACAATAAAATAAAATTAGAATTAAATGACTGAATGAAATGAAAAAATGAAAATGATGTATGAAAATGTATTTAAAAACCTTACTTTGAAAACACAGCTGACTCCATTTTGTTGTGCCGCCGAATGTGGCATCACTGTCCCACCCGGTCTTAAAGAGGAGGGTGTGTGCTGAAAGGAACAAACAGCGTGCCCAGCTGGCAGAACAGAGAGAGCTAATCATGCAGCCAGCAAATGCTCAGCCACCTATTTTCTTACCGTGTCACGGCAGGAACTCCTATTATTCACCCAAAATCTCTCACATGCTCATCTCTGGGTTAGAAACATTGTGGCTTTTCAAAACACAACACTCTGAACATCAGTGCATCTCTGGTTTCATCTTGTCTGACGAGCAACAGGTCACTGGGAGGTCACAGAGCTAAACAGGTGAGATTGAGAAAAGGTAACTTTTGAGGTGTAAAACCACAGAATTTAAATAAAACTACAAAATCCTAATTTTAAAAATAGAAACCTTTTAACTTTGTAATGTACTCACCCATTGTAGAAACAACAAAAAACAAGCAATCATGCCCAAATGGCATTCAATCCCAGGAAGGCAAAATAATCTGCTCCTGATATACTTTTCCCTTTTTTTTTTCCAGTGTGACCTCTGAATACACCAATTATACACTACTACAATTAGTAGTCCTAGTACTTTTATTAGCATTCGCAGAAGGCAACCAGTCCGATGATGTAGGCGATAACGTAAGACAAAGATTGGTGGCAAGCACACATGCAAATCCTGAATATTAGAAATGGATTTTCTCTAAAACTGCAGACTTTTCAATTGTTTAATGTGTCATAATAATAACTCCAACATCACTATGGTGTGGTTCATTTCTTGTTACATGTCCTCTTTAAAGCCAAACCTACCTAACTAGATTTAAGATTTCTGCTCCTACACTGCTCATGCTAACATGCAAAACTAGCTAGCTTAAGCAACAAAATGGCATGATAATACTGCCAATGCAAACCCAGTCTTCATTATTTTGTTAACTAACAGTGACATTAACATTAAAAAGGACTCATTCAAAATGTAACTTAGTCTGTGGGAGCCTAGAATGCTACAATATTAGTGTTAGTCAATGCCAGCGGTTACAGAGTTTCACACAGCAGCAATCCCAGAGAAATGCTGCACTTTTCTTTGTAGCATTTTATCAAAGTAAAGTTCAAGTTTTTATTTCAGATATTCAAGTTATAGTAAGATTAGTCTATCAGAACTGTAGTGTTCTCATACAGTGTGTTGAAACTCTGACTTAACACCAAGTTAAACTGGAGCAAATGAAGACAGAGTCGTAGTAAAGTTGATTTACTGTCACTCATTCTCATTAAACATGCCGGTGAAAAGGCATTGCCTCTGTGATGAACTTTTCGCGGATGACAACGAATTGCGTTCAGCGTATGCTCAATATGTCTGCCTTGCTGTGAGAAGATTCAGGAAGAGACCATGAACAGGACGTGATGTCATTAGACAAGCTGCCTTCAAAATAAAACTCTTTTTTAAAACAAACTTTTGGCAGTAATTAACTTCCTTTCAAAACTGAAATAAGACACATGAATTATTTAAAGGAAACATTCTGTATAAAAATACAAAAAAATGCCTTAGTGGCAGCACAAGAACACTGCTACTGTAAACTAGGTGGTCTAAGTACAGCATGAGTGTTTACCAGGAAACATCTCTTTTAAACACAATATATTTAATACCATCTCTGAATGTGACTCAATTGAAGCAGTAAGTCCTTACACCATAATCACAGCACTGATAAAATGCCCCAACAGTGATGCAGAGGGACAGGTTCAGCTTTTTGTTCTGATATCAGACATTAGATCCTTAGAAACTCATCTTATCATATGCAACACTGTGACCTGCACATAGTTGCCAACACCAACACTGTGGTGTGCACACAACCCCCCACCTCCCACACACACATGTATAAAGACCCCCTGGTCACCATGACCCATCGCTTACATAATTGTTACAGTAAATCGTATATTACTGTGATTTTGAGGCTTAAGGCACATGTTGCTGTCTGCTGACTAGCTGCAGATTCAACAAAATAACCAGATTCCTCACATATGGATTTACATTTTCACCTGTACAGTATGACTCGTTCTTCCAAAGAAGACTGTATTAGAGTGAATAGGATCAGTGCATGTGTGATAACACCATAACTCTGTGTGCAGCGTCTGTGATTTCAGATTTGACACAGTGGACTGTGATATGAGACTGTATCCTATCAGACTAGATGGACTGGACAGATGAGGCTGGTTGACTAATGCAGAGTGACACTTGCTCTCCCAGTGACTCCACTAATGGCCCTCATATAGACTGGTAAACCAGGAGGCGTGAAGGGCAGAGGGTTACAGGTTTATTCCACCACTGCTCTATCTAGTCAGACCTGTTCTATTATTGTAGTGTTCACATTTAGATACAAGATCCTGCTCTTCCTAAAAACAAAATAACCCATTCCTCACGTAGATGAGGGCAAAGTTTGTATTTTTATCTTTCTTGTTTGGTGTGTTAGAAGAGTCAGGAGACAGTTAGGGGTTTTTGTATGAGGAAAAAAAATGTCAGTGTGTTATTGCTGAGCATTTCCCACCCCAAAAAATCCATAACAAAACAACACGCTGAACTGCAGTACATAACTGTAATAAAAAGCAAGTTGGTGTTTAGCCAAGTGACAGTACTCATTTGTCACCCTGCAGACTGCTGCTGCTTGACTATTTGGAGTACAGGAGTAGAGTTTATGTGTGGTTGTTTTTTTGTGTGTGTTTTGTTGCCAGAGAAAAGTGCTGATGGCAGAGATGCTGCAAGCAAAAACAACTGCTCAGTGAGTTGAATTAAAGAATAGGATGCTTTTACCACATGCCCACACCTGCTACCATCTTCAGTAAGTACAATAAAGGGCTTGTCGGCCTGTTAATTCAGCTTCAGTGTACTTCAGAGATGAATGACCAGAGTCATGTGATGTCGACATAATATAACAGAGGACCGGGTAGAAACTCACAATGAAAGCCCTGACAGGAACTCTTTGGATTTGTGCTCATAGGCAAAGTTTTCAACCATGTATGTAGAATATGCAAGCCTGTACTGAATTACGGCGGTTGAATTATTTATGCTTATTCAACAGAACTGGAGCTTGAATTCGTGAAAAATATATAAACATTAAAACAAGGAATCGTTCAAAGAATAAAATTCAGACTTTGGTTGAATAACTTCACAGTGATTCTTCTTTGTACATTCTTCAGAGACTTACATATTATGGAAGTAAGGGGCAGAAACTGGTGTGTGAGATACTAATTTTATAGACAATTTTCCAATCCAGTTCATTATTTCTGTCTATTTTTGAAATAAACTAAGGGATTCAGTCTGTTGGTTATGGTCCACGTAACATGTCCCTGGTGTCCCTGATTTTTTATTCATTTATTTTTTTACTTTTGATCAAGACAACATCACATTTTGTCCCACAAGCAATTCCTTCTGACCAACTAGAAACCTTTTCTTTGGATAAGCAGTCAGGTAAATCAGCTTGCCAGCATTACATTGATGCAGCACAATTGTTTGTTGGTATCTGTCAACAGGGCAAATATTGATGTCAATGTTCAACCAATTCGTTCGTACATCCCAACATTTTTACTTTGCATTTTTTCAGCGGTTATATTTGAATGATGAAATTCAGTGAGATAAAAACATGGGATTTTAAGCATGTGACTTGAAACATGTCATGCCACCTCTCTCTTGTTACCTCATACAAAATGCAAAGCAGCTTGTATGTAGAGTCCACTGTATGAAGCATATGTAAAGCAGTTGAATCTTAACAGATGGTGAAAATGTGAAAGACTTGGCAGAGGATGACATTGATGGATTAAAGTTTTGTTCTTGTTTTTTTATGGTGTGTGAAGTGCAATAAGATGGTCAACTCAGCACACTAACAGACTCCATTTCCCCCAAAACCAGAGTCCCGACTCTCAAAGCTGGAAATCTTGTATAGTGTCCCTCAGTAAAACGTGACTTTACAGCTAATAGACATGGAGGATGATGGGACTGTTGTCAGGTTTAATGTTGCCGGCAATGAGGCAACCAGATATTGCTTGTGGTAAATCCTGTTCAACTCCTCTCCTCGTCAGTTTGCCCATTAAATGTTTTACAGGACTGAGGCTACATTTCTGTGCTTTCTTCCTCAACCATCCTCCATTCTGATTGGATATTGTTTCATTCCATGTGACAATCCACAGAGTATGTGCTTGGCTGTCCTGAAGGCTCCTCCTACACAAAAAGATATCTGATCGTAGATACTGAGCGTGTTTAATATTTCTGATTTCATATGTGGGTGTCCATGATTGTCTGACCAGCAGAAGAAGGGAATAAAATCACACCAAACATACTTCACACCCCTGCAAAATCTGTCAAGTTAATCTATAGAACCATCAAAAGTTTTGAACTTTTGATGAATTAATGTTAATCAGGCCAAAAATCTGCCTGATTTGCATTTATTTATTGCTACATTGAAGAAGAAGAAGAAGAAGAAATTGCAATATACATTTTCCAATGATTTTTGGTGTGCTTTGCATGTTGTTAGTGTTTAACAGCTTAATTGTGTGCAAATCTAAATATATGAGTGTGGCCTTAAGTTAAAAATCAGCCTCCTGACAAAATTTATCAGGTAGCGATGCAGTGATTATCACACTTTTTGTGTGCTGACTAATCCTGTTTTCCATGAAAAGGTGACGCTGTTGTCTTGATAAACAATGATGCATTTCACTTCTTTTCATTCTTGTCTATTTGTTTGTTTGTTTGTTTATTTGGCCTACGAGTTATTCTGCTCTACGTCAGAAGGTAAACAGACACCTTCACTTAGAGATGTCTTCCTTCTGACTGTTCAGTATTAAGATGTTATATAACCTGCCCATGCTGTTGCCCTGAGCATCATCCAGGCTGCTGTAACATCTTCAGAGTGGGCACCTGCCTGCAGAAAATGTCCTGGAACTGACAGCAGACACTTTTTACTCAGCAAGTCCTCTGATGTTGTCAAGAGACTCTGGGAGGGCTGCAGGCTGAGTGAATGCGAGCTGTTGCTACCCAGTTAAGATATTCACGAGCACATCTTTTGGTAACTTTTCTAAAGAAATAAACAAAAACTTTCTCCAAGTATGCATCTTTTTTCCCCTCAGCAGTTCAATATTAATCCTACTACATACATTAGCTTTGCACCCCATCAGTAAATGGCTTTTCTGTGTATTCCCACTCAGCGGGGAGACACACTCGCAGATCTTTGCTGCAATAACAGAACACAGATGCTACTGAGATATGACAGCACGACATCACATCACAGACAAAGTAATATGACATGGAAAATCATTGTATAATAAATTAAAAATAACAATGCCAGGGAGTTCAGATAAACAAATTATTTAGGGATGAACTGGAAACAACAGTGATGACAACCTTTAGTGCACAATGAGCTTGTTTTAATGGGAGACAAATCAACATTTCACAGCAGGAAAAACACAGGTGTAGGTCATAAAAAAGCAGAAGGCTGAAATCCATTTGGTTTCCTCACTTAATATGATGTGGAAGATCAAATGCATCTGATTTTGGAACTTATGAGGGTTATAATTGAATCACAAACACAATTTGTGTTTCCTCTGTGAAATCTCTCATGTAAGCCTTTTAAGGAGTCACATAATCCTCTTTCTTTCACTTCACTGAAAAGAAGTCTGGATCATAACTCCAAACGGAAGATTTATGCTCTTTGACCTTTCAATCACCATGGTTTCAAAACCGACATCAATCTACAATACATATTTGTAGGATAGTCTATCTTATAGCTTTAAGGGCAAGCATACTGTGGACTACATGGATATTGTGGTCTATGCTTTTGCCTTGGAGTTTTGACTCACCTTTTTTTCCACCCTGTGTAAAAATACACAGCTTACCACAGAAAAGCTGTCTATCTAGATGAAATCTGAGACAGGTAGGGCTCGATTCTGTACTGGTAATCACCTCTTACCTTCACTTTCTAGAGGCCTCTTAGAGATAGACCATTGTATGTACACGCTATTTACTGTATGGTGCAGAAATGGCAAGAACCAATATTTAAGGCATGAATTCTTAACGTATGTACACGTTTTCTTACTCTTAATAGTTAAGGTCACAATATTTTCCCCTAAAAATCCTTAGTTTTTTCTTCTTTCTTTGTAAAAGACTTGTGATGTTCTCAATAATAATAATAATAATAATAATAATTACTAAATAAAAGTCAACCCTGACTTAAAGATGACTTTTTTAAAAGAAACTTATGGAGACAAATCCTGTTTTCATAAAGAAAAAAATGGAAATAATGTTAAAACAAACACTAGAATGTCTTTTAAAAAAGCTAAACTTACTTTTAAAGTGAAAGCAATGTCAGCACTTGTAAATGAAGCACTTATTGCATGGTGGTCCTGTGCTGTAGCATGACAGCTTTGACATACAAGTGACAGGGCACACATTACAGGATGATATGGTGTCCGATCCCCCTTTTCCAGCAGAAGTGAGCGAAGGCCACATTCCTGAATGATTCGGTAAATAATACTGCGAACAAAATGAGGAGCTAGTGACGATTAACTCTTGTTGTCCTCCATGTTTATTTCCTCTAAAATCACATTTTATGATATGCTTGTGTGTGCCTGGTTTCAGTGGCTAAATCACCGTCATGTACACGCTACAGTCTTCAAAATCGCAACCCTGGGTTCGACCCTCGATTTTGGCCCCTTGCTCTACTTTCTCCTCCATTGTACTAAAACTCTGTCCTATCTTAAACTAATGGCATGAGAAAACCAAAATGAACTTTTTTAAAGTTTCAAGTGGTGGAGAAAGGATTCTGTTTTACATTGTTTATGCTGTGAACCCAGTAGTAGCCAATCTTATGGGGCTCCAGGTGTAGCCAGGAGCTGGCCATGAAAGACTCCCAGCCAAGAAACTTAATGTCTTACGTGTTGTCTCTGTTTACAGAGCAACTACCCTCCTAAAAAGCAAAAGTGGAGTTGTAGTTGAAGATTTCTTTAATGAGCAGAGTGTTTGTAGGGTTCAGATATCTGTTCAGGTTTATGAATGAAAGCTCAAATGGCTGCTGATGCCTCTCTGGATTTCATATGACAGTATATTGAATTTCGCCCCTTTCCAGCATAGCTATGCAGAACCTGAAATAACAGATTAGCCCCGCTGCATGTTGACTGTATGTAAAGTCAACACAGAGAAGACAGTTGATAACAACTAAACATGACTGTACGTCCCTGCGTCACTTGACAGAAGCATAATGATCTGTAATTCATGTATTTAAATGAGAAACTCCTATACTCTATGAAGATCTGGTTTTATATATTCATGGTTGAGACAGAGTTTGTGACAACTTACAATAATTGTGTGTATTATTGCCCCCTTACACAAAAAGCTGCTCCAGAGCTGTCAGTGTTTGAGCGGTAGCAGTAAACAATCAGTTTCCATCAGCATCATCTCTAAACAAATCAAAGCAGCACAGTATTATCACAAATGTTTATGTGTGCAAATGTTGCTTTTGTCTATTTGTTTCTTGTATCTACAAATCTAATAAGTGATGTAATGTATATAAATAGTTGTGTTTGCCTCTGGATGTTGCAACAGATTGTTTGTCTGAAAATGAACTTACATTATGATAAAGGCTTTACTCTCATGTGGTAACTTGTCGGGTAGCTACAATAATTGGTAACAGGATTTCCACTGTGTTCTCAAGGCACAGTCAAAAAACTAATATAGGATAAAATGATTTATTCTACATGCATGGGCCTAAATTGTAATTCTTCTAGTTTCCCCACTCAAGTAGTTAAACAAACATTGTGGTGCAGGACACACAGAGTTGTGCACTGAGATAGTCTACAATACCAGGTTCAAAGTCACTTAATCTGAATGGTGCAAAGTTATTTTATTTTATTAAAGAGAGGACAAAAGCAGAAATTGATGTGTTTTTAAATGAACCCCCAACAAAAACTAAGAGTCTTGAGCTTTGTCCTTGTTTAAAAAGAGACTAATGTTGTACCAAAGCTCAGAAATATAAAGCAATCCCATTTGAATACTCTAATATGCAAACACAGCAGGGTGCAGAGAGGAATACACACAGTGTTTGCATAACGCCAAAAGGAAAGTGTCAAAATATGAACATGGAGCTTCAAAACGAAGCACTGGAGTAATTCTGAATCCAACAAGGATTACACACACAGACGATGAAGTGAACAACTCCAAAGATGTAGATGAGTGGAGAATTAAAACAGTCTTATATGATGGCGTATATCAGAATGTTAGTGCCAGGCATAACATTAATTGATTGATTTATTTTACATTTTCTGAATGAGGTCTAAGTATTGAGAACAAGGAGGAACTGTCAGACAAAATAAAACCAGGTTGTTTATCAATCAGCTCACCAATCAACAAAAGTTTGCTCTTGATGGCGTACTCAAAGCTTTGCCAAAAACTGTCTATCACATACATGTATGTCATGACCTGAGTCAGAATCAATTAAAAAGTAAAAAGTGTCTCCTCTACATTCAGCCCATCATCTGACCATGGACAGATTTAAGTTCCATTCAAAGTCTGATGCAAAACATGAGCAATCTAAGCAAAACGGCAAAACTTCATGTGCATGTTTACACTTAAATATCATTTGGGCAACAGGGACAAATGAGGCACAATTATTAATGCTATTGGTGGCAACAACCTATTCTTAGAGATAAATTCTCGTCCGTCCTCAAAACTTATCCTGTCCCACTTATGCTTTTTTTTCTATCAGTAAAAGCCAACTTGTTGAAATATACTTTTAAATAAATGAAGAAATTCAAGAGATCACTCCTCACGCTGATTGTTCCAGAGTTTTGGAGTCGTCAGTGCAAATACTCTGTCCCTTTAGTTTAAAGAAGACCTCAAGCTATGTGTTGACTCTTATATGTTGCCAACAGGTCTAAAGGTAGTTATAGAAGAGGTGAGTCAAATCTTAAAACCAGTCTTATAACATACAACAGCCAGTTTAAGACAGAAGTGATGTGGTTGTGTATTTTGGTTGTGTTGTTGTGTTATGCTCTTGCAGCTGAGTTCTGGACAGTCTGGAGTCAATCAATTGATTTTTGTTTCATGCAGGTAAAAAGGCTTTCACAATAATTAGATCCTGATGAGATAAAAGCATTCAAAATCATCTCTTTGTCTGTAAAAGTTAAAATTGAGAGGCATTTAGTAATATTTCTGGCATGATAAAAACATGAGTGTACCTGATTTTGCTGCTCAAAAATTGAGTCACTTTCAAACTCGACCACGGGTTCTTTGCAGCAGGTTAGATTTGCTCCTGTAGCTAACCACAGAACTCATCATACATGTCTAATAGATGGGTATAACTGAATATCATCAGCATAAAAATGAAATGAAACTCGATGCTAATTTATTACGCTCAAGGGAGAGAACATATGAGCAAAACACAATTGGACCATAGACGGACCCCTGAGGCACACCATACATCACATCAGAGAAAGCAGTGATATAATTGTTTTATATTGCAAACAATCTATTAATACCTGACAATCATAAAGCCTCTTGTCTTTCTTACATTGTAGCCAGCAGTTAATGATAAATGGTCCCTAGCCACCACTGTTTTTCTGTCTTTATTTAAAACTCAGACTTGCAACTTGAGAAGTGAGATTGGAGATGAGAAACAGAGTCTAGAGCAGATTGTCTGTAGCATTTGTATACACATAACACAATTGATTCCCAATGGGTTCCAGGACTGCATTAAGGTAGAGCACTGAAAGTCTGGACAATGCTGCTCTGGATAGAAACAGAAACACTTGAAAATGGATCAGGTGCCTGCAGATTCTGCATCTCTACACAGAATTTTGAAACATAAATTAGCATTGAATCAGCATGCCCGTGTAAAAAAAACAAACTTAAAAAAACATGCTTAGAACAGGGTAATAAAAACGCTAAATTGTGGAGAGGATCCACGTATTCAAATTCAACACCTACCTCTATTGATCAAAGATGTCGATTAGCAGTGTGGCCGACTAACCATCATGCCTGGCTGCTCTCCGAGGTATCAAACCGTCCACACTGTGTCCAGCAGAGGCCCCGGTGTCTTTAAGACATCGTAGTTCATTGACATGAGCGTGTCTGCAGTGAACAGCTTTCATTCCCCGGGCACTGATCTCTCTTCATGCTACACTCCTCACTGTGTTATGCTCCGTTTGGGTTTGTCGGCCAAAGCTGCTGTGAACAAGGTGAATGAGTAAAGACAAGGAAGCATTCCAGCCTGGAATACAGATTACACACACTGGGCTTCGAGTCAAGGAAACGTTGAAATGATGGTAAATTTGTTGCAATAAAGAGAGTTTTGTCACTAGTCCTGCTGCTTACCTATTATAATATGCACTGTGACACAGACATAGTGTGACTAAGTCAGTTTGTTAACAGCACTCATTTGTTTTTGTCATGTTCAGAGCACCTTAGGGCAAACCGTTACATTATCACCAGCTGAGAAATGTTCAAATCATCTTCCCTCTCTGGCAGATTTACTGTTCTTTGTCTAGAATCTCGCCATTTTCATTTTTTTTTCTAAGTCAACTCTGTAAAGCTTCCATCCTTATTAGGCAGCAGTAGTTCTTTGGCAGAGTAAGGAAATTTGTTCCGGTTATTGTTAAACTTGACTATTGTGTGTGTTTATCTTGCAGAAACAAACGTTGCTGCAAAGGTTTCTGCTCTCGTCACGTTGTAGAAAATATTGCACTCGGTTGAATCAAGGCAATTTGAAAATACTGTTGCACTATTCTGCTGAATGAGAGAGCTTTCAAACTTAAGCCTGCATGAGGCGAGATAAGATAAACTTTGTAGTGATCAGAGTCTGCTCTGTGCTCTATATGAGAGGCTGGAACAAACAACAAAAGAAGTATTTTGCATGTGTGTGTTAAAATGCCACTCAGCATTTATATACATAGTAACCTGAAAGAGAGATTTTCCATGGAGAGTAAAAGCTGGTGAGTCTATGGATCTCTAGAGAACTGTAACACACTCTGGCAGTCTTGATTAAAGGAGTGAGAAAATTTGTCTTCCTACAACTCAGCATATGCTGTTACAAGCTGGACACATGGGAACCTATGGATGTGTTGTGAATATCATTTTACATTACCTCAATTAGTGCTGCAATATACCGTACAGGACTTAATGACATTATTCTAATGACTCAAAGGTATTAGAAGTTTACACCCCCATGTATTTAAAGACTACCCAAAGTGTATGGTAGAAGCATTTCTGACTTTTTATTGGGATTAAAAAATAGCAATACACAGTGGTCTGAGGAGCTGTAAACAAACCTCAACCAAAACACGACTCTATAGCCACAAATAATGCTCAAAACAGCACCTAACTTCATCAACAGTACATATAGGGTCCTAGCCACAGCATTAGCCACATAACATCTTTCAGCTTTGCCTGATTTCTTTAGAAAAGAGACTAAACACAACTCACCCACTCTCCTCCAGCAGCCGCTTGTTTGTAGCGAGACCTCGGGTCAATCCATTACGGACTGCTGTGGGGTGACACAGCTCAAGAAAGAACATTTATGATCATTAAAGTTAAAAAGATGTTTGGTGGCTAGTGCTATGGCTAGGACCCTATATGTACTGTTGATGAAGTTAGGTGATGTTCTGAGCATTATTTGTGGCTATAGAGTGGCTTTTTGGTTGAGGTTTGTTTATGGAACCTCAGACCGCTGTGTATTGCTATCGTGCGGTCGTTACTAAAGTCGGTATAACTAGAGACGCACGCGGTCGGCAACAACACGGTGTTACCGTGTGATTGACCCAAAATTAATTTTACGCTGGAATATCCCTTTAAGTACTCGACTACGACTTGCTAAAACCCTGTGACAATGGTGATTCATTTTCAACAGCAAAATCAATGCCATGCAGAAACAACCTGATCAGACATCGTAAATCAACCTGCAGACAGGAGATTGGTGCATTTCACCCCTGCCTGTTGACATAGTGGCAAATTTTTTTGGTTGACTAACATTTGACTGTTTGCAGGAGCAGATTTATAGAACATCCTGGGGGTCTTCTAAACTCCTGGGTCATGTCCTGTGATCCATATAACAGCAGTAGAACTGATGAGTTCATCTCTGAAATGCTACCAAAAAAAAAATGAAACCACAAGCAATGGTGATAGGAGCAACAATGTTAAAAATCACTTTATTAGTCTCATGACTAAGTCTGATAACTGCAAAGCATTAAAGAGGGGGCATTGTGCATTTATTTTTAGACTTTATACTTCCTTTCTGATACCTCTTTAATAACTTTACATGATTTTCGGATTTTAAAAAAAGCCTTCTGTTTCTTACACTTCTGTATTAGAATTCTTTTATTTCATCCCCTGTTTAAAATCATTCATCTGAACTACTGTCTCTTTTAAAAACCAACTGTAGTAACCTTATTAGATTAGTGAGTTTTATAGATTCCATGTGAGATTTTGTGATTTTCCAACAAACCATTTTGAGTAGTTAACATCTACTTTCTAGGATTATCACAACATGCGTTAACCTCACGATTTAAAACTTAGCATACATCTATAGACACCAAACGTTGTAACTTTGCATTTCTTGTTGTAAATGTGGAAAAGCATGATAACCCCCCTTTAGGAAGGACTGCTAAACTGGAAAAACCTATCAACAGAAACATTGTTAAACTTTGATGTAAATGTTCAGTTCAAAGTGTGTAATGACAAAAAAGCAAGCTGATGTTTTAACTTGACTGTGCGTTTAAATGCTCACTTAATTATTTGTCATGCAATCAGAATCTATTACTGTAGAAGTGTGACTGACTGTAAGAACAGTTTTAGCAGTACAAATCTTCAGTTTTTAAATTGATAACACCATCTTTAATCGATAGTTTTTAATCAGCTTGTTAATGTCTTTAGTAAATAGCTGGGTAATAAGCCGTGGTTATAAGCAATGATGTGTCTCTTGATGTATACCCTCTTGGGTGAATGTATAAAAAATGGTGCAACACTGCTGAATAAGCTTGACAAACATTCACTATTTTACTCTGTTTACATATTTAGTGCAATTATATACAGTTTAAACCCTGTCCTTGAATCTTCTGCAAGTTTTTAGTGGATCATGAAACAAGTTATAAGTAATGCAGGCGTCTCTGTGTGACCTACAAAAGTAAACAAAGCTATAAGTGAGAGGATTGATAATTTTTTTATCATGACTTACGAATAACTAAAACTGCAACCAAGGAAAAAGGGATGAAAGAATGTCCATTTGAAAAATTGTGGAAAAAATTATCTGTATATATCATGTGAAAACTCCCTGTAAGAATGTTTTTGATTCGTAGCTTGAACACAGATGGAAATGTGGTTTGTGACTCCAGGATTTCTGACAGTGAATCATGATATAAAACGTAAAATGTTCTGTTCGGCATGACAACCTTTTAACAGCAAACTGAGCAACGAATTTTCAACAATATGCGAACAATCTCTGTCATTACACAACTTCACCCTGACAACATGCATTTAGGATAATACTAGACAGGCAAACAGGCGTTCTGATCATTTACGGGCACAGCAGCATAAGATGACGGTGTCTCCTTTGACAAAGCAGTCTTGAACGCCTCTGTTTACGACAGAAGCAACAGCCGATTAGGGTGTTTCCATGTCAAAAATCCCCCCATTTAACAGTCACTTTTTTTGTTATCCCCGTCCACAGCTTTTAAACCACTTACTGAACTGTAGGAATTTAGACTGCTCTGCTAAAAGGATTCTCATTCTCTCTAATTCCTGTTTGAAATGGAAAACAGCAACTCTATCTACACAGGAAGCAAAAATCTGTGGAGCGAATTTACATTTCCTCGATTTCCTGAAAAAGCAAAAGAGAAAACAATCACAGCGCGCAGCAGTATACTGTTGCTTCTTGTGTGTTTTTGAAACTGTTTCATTGAGAGTTTGGGTGCGTTTTGTCCTTTCTGCAGTTCAAGTTTAAAGCAAGTGAAAAGCTCAAAGAAGAGAGCAGATCTGTTAAACAGTGATTAAGACAAAGTGAGGCCATCTCTCATCCTGCCACTCCTTGTTGTAACACCAGTGTGACTAACAGCAGGCCTGAATGTCTTTTGTCAGTAAATGAGAGTTTAATATGTTGCACCATGGAGATGGGACGTAGAGTGTGTGGCCCCCGCTGTTTCCCTCATCAATGCCTTGGCTTGTCACAGACCGCTCTGCATGAACCCGCTCTCATCTTCACTGACAGGATTCTGAAAGAGCACAAACCTGAGACTTTCTGAACGGCCCTCTAAATTGCTTACTGATGTTCATTCATCAGAACCGCTGGACCCAAAGTTACTGAGTGGTTTAAATCTGCATTAATCATCTCACAGGGAAAGCTTGTTTGTCTCTTTTCCATTGGAAGAAACCAACGGTAAGCAAAAATAAATTAACTTACAATTATTTCCAGCTGCATTCTGAATTGGTGAATATTTCAGCAAAATTGTTTGTTTCCATTAGCATGCCAAAGTGGTGGGTTAAACAACATGGACATTTGAATATTGGACGTTGTCCTGTAATCCATGTTACGACAGCAAAGCTGGTGATACTTCCCTATTGCTATAAAGTAACTGAAAACATGAGAGATGGTGATTGTACCAACAATGTCAAAATTGGTGACTTTGACCTCATTTATATTCAAAGGTGTGTTGGCTACAAAGCTCTGAGTAAACGGAGCGCAAAATGAGGACAGGAACGTCAACATAAATATTCCTGCAGAAGTCCCGATCACCTTGTCTAGCTTTGACTTTGATGGAAATGTTCAGTTTAAAGTGAATTTATGACAAAAACAGTTTAATGTTAGTTCACCCAGTGAGTTAGTGAATAATAACCCATTGCAGTTGAATCATCACTGACTGTGAGAAGGACCATCATTGTAAAATCAATGTTTTGTGGCATCTTGTCCTTAGGAGCCAGGTGGGAAGTAATGCACAGTGGAGAATGTACATCCAACTGTAGTGATTATTTGTTTATTTGTTTGTTAAGGATACCCATTAGCTGAAGCCATAGCAATCAGTTAGTCTTCCTGGGTTCCTCATAACACGAGCAAGTTCAAACCATGTACAAAATACAATATCACAATAAAAATTATACAATCAATATATGTCGTAAATTCAAAGGGTTAAAAACCAGAAACTCAATCTGGCAAACAAAATACAGTAAAAAACATCCAGAGAGAGAGAGAGATCCCAATCAGAGCAGACAAAAAAAAAAGAAAAAAAAACACATACATATATATATATATATATATATATATATATATATATATATAAATACATACATACATACATACATAAACAAAACATAAACAAAACAAAAAAACACAGATTCAAATAAGATTTAAGTTTCTTTTAAAAAAACGATTTGCTGATTCACATAAACACCCGCTCACTATCACCCTTTATTAAAAAGGAAAAGTATGCTTAGTGAAATGCCTTCTGGAATATCCAGGTGGAGAGGATCTGCAACATACAAAACGATCTTCATTTAGAGAAATGTGCTGCCAATGCTCTAACGATGCTAATTCAAAAAACACATGCAAAAAGCCAAAACAAACCAGCAGTGGCAAAGCAATGGCAATAAAAACAAAGTGCTGAAAGAAGAGCAGCTGCATAAACAACAAAATGTGCTGCAAATACACAACCAATGTCACACAAAAAATGTAAAAAACATAAAAACAAAAAGCAAAACCAAAATGCTGCAAACCTGAACTTTTTAGAACTTCAGACATGGAAGGGCAGTCAGTAAAAACCTTTATTATTGACAAGACAGAGAAGAAGACCAAACACTAGATGGACTGTTCAGATGGAAAAGTGACAGAGTTTGATATCAAGAAATAACTCTTAAAGTACCACAGCTGGGAGATACTTATTAAGTGGTAATGGAGACACAGTAAGAATGAAATGGGAGTGAGGGGATGTCAGGCCTTATTTTCTTCACCTCAGGTGACCTGAACAGGAGTTGTGGTAGAACTGTAGCTGGAGGAAGCTACATTTAGTAGCACGGGTTATTGCCAGGTTTGGCTTCAAGCATCCCAAGACTGCTACCACTAAACTTCCTGCCCAGGTTTACATGAATGGGAGGATAATAGTGCCTGACATCCCTCATACTCCTCTTCCATCCCCACTGTGCATTCTTTATTACCAATGTTGGAGTCAAGAATGATCTCACTGTGGATTTCTATATTAATAAAAAGTATATAAACAAATATGTGGGCTATATGTTTTTGGTCATTCATAACCAGAACCAACTCCTGACTCCAGTAACTTTGGCATTACTCCCTGATATTTTCCAACACCCTGTTTGCCAAGCAAGGCTAATAATCCAGGCTAATAACGCTGGTTTTCCAGCCATTTGAAGCTGTGTGAATAAGGTCATGATTTGACAAAGTAGACATAAAGACTTGGCTGCTCTCCTCCAGTTGCATACATCATTTCATCACCTGATAACTGATAGACATGGCTGGTCTTCTTCTCTGTCTCATCAATCATGAAGCTGTGTCACTTAGCCCACCTACAAGCTTCAAGCACTTACACTGGAAAGACATGATTGTCAGTCTTTTACTTTTACAATTGTTTCCTGCTTTTGTGTGTTTTTGACTGTGTATTGATGTGTATTGATCATGGATTGTCAACACCTCTACTGTTTATGCAGCTGTTTTGACTTCTTGCCGCACATGTTTGAGACATCAGACTCCAGACAAATAAATTTCCCTTTGGGGATCAATAAAGTTCTTGTATTGTTCTGCATGTTTATCATTCACAGTGTGTTTCCACTTTTGGGTTAGTCTTTTGCATGTGTTTTTGAACTGGCATGGTTTGAGTATTGCAGTGTGTTTCTCCAGAAAGATTGTTCAGGTTGCTCCAGATCCTCTGCCCTTTCCTGCCGATGTGCAGTTCAACCAAGCTTATGCAGGTGCCAAAAAGTGCAGTTCCCTGAATTTTGACTTGAGGCTGGCAGCAAAAACACCAGAGACTACAAACACAATGAGCCAAAAGAGCCCTTTTTAGAACAAAAATAAGCACTATTACAGCCTGGTTCAAAAGATGGTTTTGGTCTGGATAGTTCAGAGCTTCCACAACACCCACTGTCCGGGAAGTAAAGTTTTTTGCATTGGTTTTGTAGATATTAAGGTTAAGAGACTTGCGAATCTAAGGCAGGCACACAGTGGTTATTTGTGAAGAGGCCAAGGACGTGCCTCTGGGAGGGTGAGTCAGCACTACCAATATGGTGACCCGTACCAGTAGGCTTCAAAACACTGCTTTACAAACAAATGGATGATACATATCTGCTCTAACACGGCCAGTATGAAGATTGGCTTTGGTCTATTCAGCCCATCTCCCCATTCATACACTGTAGAGTGGCAGTATTTCTTTTATTTATCATACTGGATACTGGTGCTTCAAAGTTTTGCTTTGTTAGGCATGATTAGGGGTGCAGCTTACTTGATTGATGCATGGGTGCATTATGGCAGTTTGTCATCCTCTTGTTTTGCGGATGACTGAAAGCTAGGTTGAGTCAGCATTTTCAACATGGCTACCACCATTGCTGGACTTCAAGTCTCTTTTTGAGAAACCACGGACAATGTCACACAGACTATACCTGTGTTTTAAAATGTCTGTGATATTAACAAGTGGTTAACCTTTTAAAAGGGTAACAGCTCGGTTCAGATTATCACAGGCCCAACATAGCAAGTGGCACAGTCATTTTTTAATATTGATTGTCTCGTTTTCATCTCCCTGGGAAGCCAATTTTAAAACTGATATTTGATTAATAGTCATGTCCTGTTGCAAACAATGTTGATTGATATCTGACTGGTACACAGTGAAGCAGAGGCAGGATAGGGATTTAGAGAGAGCTGTGGCTATGTGTACCAAAGGTTGTAGGATCGATACTAGTGTTTAAATTTGTATGTTTGGTTTGAGCACGGTAAAACAAACATTTAAAGGGATGTTCCGGCATAAATTTAAGTTATGGTCAAACACACCATAACACAGAGTTAGACACCCCCTCATGAGATGAACGTTGCCAAGTGCTTGCTTCACTAGTTATACCAACTTGCAGCAACCACACGATAGCAATACACAGCGGCCTACGTCCCCACGCGCAAACCTCAACCAAAACGCCACTCATAGCAACAAATAATGCTCAGAACAGCACCTAACTTCATTAGAAGTACATATAGAGTCCCAGCCATAGTACTTGCCACCAAACATTTTTTTTTAGATTTGCCTGGATTCTTTAGCAAAGAGACCAAACTCAACTCACCCACTCTCCTACAGTAGCCGTTTGTTGTTGGGGAGCCCTGACAAGTCGATCACCTAACTCTGTGTTACAGTGTTTACAGGCTGCTGGTTGAAACCGCTAAAGGTTTCTTTCCTCCTGCCCGACCGATGTGTTGTGTGGGCAGACTGACACCCGGCACTCCTCCACCTGTCCTAGCGACCGCTGGCCGGATTGCCGACTCCGCTCTCCCTCCCAGCTGTTTGGCCGTGGGGGCTGCCCAGCGTCCCAACACTCTCTCACCGCTCCCAGCGTCCGCAGGTCTGAGTTGCCAGAAAACTCCCCCTCCTTCCCAGTTGTTGGGCCAGGAAGGCCGACCTCCGTCCTGGCACTCACCTCCTGATGGTTACTGGCTACTGGCTGGGGCTGCAGAAAGTACTCCTGATTAAAGTTTGTCGTAGTCCAGTGTTTGTTAACCTTCTAATCAGTTAGCGGTAGCTTACTGATAGCCTTGGCCCATCAGCTAGCTCCAAAGCAAATTAGCTTGCAACTTTGGCAGGGTATCGCTTTGAAGCCGGTAGATTAAAAAGAGTTTGTCAAAGTCGATTTGATTCAACCAAGTTTAATCCAACATGTATCTAGACAAGCAGGTGTCCAAAAAAGACAAGCAGAAGTCCAAACAAGCAAGAAATGCAACAGAAAAGCTGTTGAGAATCTGTTGAACCTCTGCACAGTGTGTTCAACCATAACTTAAATTCAGCCGAAATATCCCTTTAAGCCACTATGGCAGGTCACTATGTGAGTGAACGGGTGACTTATCTTGGGACAGAAAGCAGGTTTCCCACTGAAATTTGGAAAAATTGTAATTGAAAGAAAACACTTTTAATGTTCAACCAACTGTTAATGTTTTATGTACATCTTTCCAGTGGAAAAAGGTTTACTGGGTTTCTTCAATCATGAAACATACAGTTTTTCAGGAACCAAAACACATGATTGCAATTCTGTCTCCAGTATACATGACTAATCAAAATAACAGAGAAAAAAAAAACTTATTTTATCATCATCAATCAGCTGTATTCATAGTTGCCTGTTATGTGAAGTTAGTCATGACCAGCAATCACAAAACTTTCAAAATGACCCCCCATTCATGACAATCACAAGGCCCCACTCAGCCCTTTTGTTGCCCGTACTATTCTTAAGTCTATACTTCTCTGTTGGTGCAAATCAAACTGTTGCAGACTTCAGAGTGATGGATTTTATTTTTGTTTAAATCAGCAAAGAAGTTCAGACATGGGACTATGGTGAGAACAGAACCTAAAAAGGAGACAGTGTCATTCTAGCTGAAGTTAGTTTTACATAGCTTTAAAGCTTCTTACAAATAGAGCCATCAGATAAAGAGAAGACATATGAAATGAGGGCGACATGGAGTCTTTGAACTTAATGATGAAAGGTCTCAGAGAGTCACATTTTCTTTGATGGATTATATAATGATTATTATAGATGTCAGAGTTGATCGTGAACATGCATAGTTTATAATGACAGCTTAAACACTTACTGCATTACAATGTCCAACAATACCAGGGGGCATACAATGTATGGCACTTTTTTATCTTGTGTCAGAAAATAAGTCTTTGATCCTTAATGAGACTATGCACCATATTTCACATGTGCATGGAGTGGGAGGATAAATGGAATAAAGACCTTACACTATAACTCACTTGATAAGAACATGCTACATGTGCAACGCGCTGTGTGTAAAGTTTGATGTACAGTAAGATATACAGAGCAACCTGCATGCAACATATGGTGGTTGCTTTATGTTGCTGCCAGGGCTATTTTTAAACTTAAGCACTTAGCTTCAAATAGAGCAACCTAATTAGGCAGTATACGTGTGTATGTGCTGACAAAAAAAGTTCTACTGTGCCCTGACTATAAAGGCTGTCTTTGTTAAATGACAGAGTCTGCATTTTTATGTACAGTGAGTCTCCAGACTGTCCTCAGCCAAAGTGAACAGCCTTCATATTGGACCCAAAGCCTCGTGTTAGCTCAGTCAAGCGAAGCGCAACTTAAAGACGGACAGGCTCTCCAGCTGCCCAGAGAGTGACATCACTTTTGAATCTGTACCAACTTTGAGCTAGTCCAACTTCTAAAAATGTATTCCTGCCATTTCCTAAGGGATGTAGAACACAAAAGGCCCCCATGAAGAAAATTAACATTTTTCACAGTTCATTGAGCTCATTTAAATGAATCAAAAGATGCAACTGAGTCATTTTCATATAGCATGTGAAGGCTGATGCCAAGTCCTGCTCAGTATTAGGCCCTGCTGTGTTTACAGTGTTGGGAAAATGTGGTTTTAGAGGAAATTAGGTTGGTTTTTTATTTGTTACGTCTGGATTCAGATTGAGGTTTTGGCCTTCTGCCTGTAAACATGGAGGTTTCAAGCTGCTATGACACAGTACACTCTAATTTCAACAATGTGCCTGTAATTTATCCTCTGTTTGGTATGCTTTTTGCATTGTCAGTTTTGTTTTATTGCTTAAATGAAAACATGGCTTGTCATCATTCCTTAAAAGAAAGTCAGCTTTTTTCTTTTTTTTCCCACAGAGCTCATTTACCTGGAATTATGAATAAAAGTGAAGCGAGTTAAAAACAACCACAAGCAGTTTTTTGTGTTTTTATGCACACAAAAAAGTTATGAAGAAGAGAGAAAAGCTAAATTCAAGCTTTGAAAAGACTGCCCAAGAAACAGGTGATTTTGATTTTCCTAATGCTTGCTCATAATCTGTGCTTCTTAGAAATCTGGGCATAAGAAGTTGCGTGCTTACTGCTCTTCCAGGTTTATGTCTGTGTTTGATTTACAGCATATTTGAAGTAATTTGCATAGTCTCGGAATATTGCCACCGAACCAATCCCATGAAAAGTTATTTCCCTTGGAGGACCATTTATTTAGTCAAGGCCGGAGTAGTTTAGCAGGATGGCTTTCATTTCACGCTTCATACTCTCAATGTGATTAATAAGTAAAATGCTGTTGAAGAGAGAGAAAAGCCGTCATTCAATCCTATCAGCCTGGAATGGTAGGAGGACAGAATATCCCGGAGCATTAGGGGCTGTTGTCAATCACTGCTCTGAAAATCGGCATATTTGGATCTGGTCTGACAAGTTCTCATGTGCTTTGACTCTTTTCAAAGCTAGCTGGAATATGATAAGATAAACAGGGGATGGTAGTTACTGCAGATCAGTGCAACATCAGATGAGGTCTGCACACCAGAGATGCAGTCAGAGCCACCAAGTCAGTTTATCTGCAGGGACAGTCCGCTTTTTTTCTCTCTCTTTTATTTCAACTTTAGACAGAATTAATTTCATGTAAAACACTTTAATTGATTTAATCATAAAGTCTATTTCCCATGAGATCTGATTAAATAAGGTGCTTCTGTTTTCTCTTTAACCCTGTGAACTGGAGGGTCAGGAGGTCCCTCCAAAATATTCTTATTTTAATGCTGAGTCTACTACTATATCAATAAATATTATAACTGAAATGAAAATGGGATGCACTTCTATGGCCTTTTTGTTTTGAAATTCTGTTCAGTCAGGGAGCTTTACACTTCATGTCAGCATTAACGCCTTTCATGAAAATTCACTAATGTGCAACACAATTAACATTCATACACTGTAAAGTAGACTGTAGCCTTCTGATGCATTGCTCAATATAAATGTACTTAATATGTGCAGTCCTACCATGTACACACCTTTTATGAATTAATCGAACAGTTTGATGCACACTCATAATGGAATTCAAAGTAGTGACACTGAACTTGAATCCACCACTTAAAATGCGCCCTAAGCAGTGGCGGCTGGTATACGAGGATGCTGCAGGCGGAGCAAAAAGAGATGTCTGCTGTCCCCAAAATAAGGAAATGGTGCTTTTATATTAATCATTCCATTAAATGTGTATTTCAGTCCGTTAGCAATCTTTCCACTCGGACTCGGAACGTCTGTTGTCTTACGCATGCTCAGATCACAGTTGTGCATTAGCGTCAGGGGCGCTACGGGCCAGCGCCCAAGCTTTCTGCTCCCTCACGCATGCTCAGAACAAAGTTCTGCATTAAAAAGTTAGCTTATCCTAGCCACATTAAAAAACATCCTTAAGGGGCGCCAGTGATGAGCACCCAAACGTCCCTAATTTGAATGACGTAAGCACGTTCATAACCAGATTGGCCACAAATGGATGCATAGCTACAATGTGTGTCTGACGTAGCTAGTTGCTCTACTCTGAGCCGGTCACTCACTCTGCACTTGGCTGCTAATGACAGAGGACGTGGGAATAGCTACCGCATCCCCCTACCAAGTGATTTACCGGAGAACGCTGCGCAGTCCATCAAGTAGGTCCCGTTTGAGAGGAGAACTTTGCAGGACAAACTCAAGCTGAAAGAGCTCAGCACATATGGGGTGTGCTTAGACCATTAGGCCATCTGGGCTGCTTAATCTTGTCATTCGACTTTATTTCTTTCTCATTGTTGTCACTTTTCTATCTCTTCTGCCCCTTTCTCCATAAATTTGTCTGTTTCTTCATCTCTTAAGTTATGTTTGAAGTTAAACCTTTATCATTGTATTCTTCACATTTCTCTTAGTAACCCTTTTAAAAAAAGTGCTGTATAAACAAACTTTTATTATCATTATTTCTATTATCACTGCTACCAATGATCATAATAAACTGCTGGGTCTGTGTTTGTTGTTCTTTAACATATTCAGTCACCTTTGCAGTACACCCCACCTTGTTTATATTTGTGATCCTGAGCTCAGTTTGATTTTAACAACTGTCTCGCTTCACTTTTAAGAGTCTGTCTCAATCATAATTCTTTATCTTGTTGCTGTTGTTAGACACTGACCTCAGGTGAATAAAGGTGTTATATAGATAATATATTTCTGATAATGATTTAAAGAAGTAGACGCCTTTTATGCTCTTTGTCATGGTCCATATACCCTAAATGATATGGTGTTTCTTAAAAGTTTGACCTTTAAATTTCCCAACTCCAAATAACTGCTACAGAAAAATGGTAACTATTTCCAAATACAACAACATGGATTTTCACATTTGTAACTCATTATTTACCATCTCAAACACTTCAATATGAGACTCGTGACTGAATATTTTTGTGTTAAGAAAATTAAGCTCAATAACTTTTCAATTTAAACTAGTTTTTCACTTAATATGTTGTTGGTCACGATGGTCAGCCTTAAGAAATACATAATTTTTATTATTATTGAGACTTTTTTTTTTTTACCATGGTCATAAACAGTTATGTACACCTTGTGGAAAGAAACACATTTTTTGAATATTTATTTTACAATTTTTATTGAAAATATTTTCTGACAACCATGTTGTGTGTGTTTGTGCATGAGAAATTCCTCTTCAAGAAGAAGCAGAAGAAGCGCACAGCGTCCTCCGTGCTGGTCGGGTTGGGGTGTTCCTCATCCTCAGGGCTGGGATGTTTCTGCTCTTAAACATCATTAGTACTGTTTGCTTTTTGAGTCAGACCCTGATGCTCAATTCTTGGTCTTATTAGTAGCTTCAATCCATTCTAAGTGATTCAGGCCCAGTGGGTGTCAGTGGGTCTTGGTCCTGGGATGATCTGTTGGTTCACTTGCACTCTGACCTCCAGCAACACGAAAAATACACAGAGGAATCCAACCCTACAGGATAGAAAAACACCAGAAAAAGTTTGAACACATCTTTGAGAACTTTGTGTTGATGGAAAATAAATAGTTCAAATCGTTTTGAAAACTGGAATAATAATATAAAAGACTGCTCCTTTGGTAATCCACATATTCAAAATGAATTTTACAGTAGATTACAGCTGTTATCTCAGAGAGGGGATGACTTACCAAGATGACCAACAAAGACGCTTCCTCTGATCTACAGCTGGTCCTCCGTCATCCATCCTCCTTTTGTGGTCCAGAATGTTCTTCTCCTCATGTCTGGTCTTCATCCTTTTCATCCTCACTTTTTGTGGAGAAAAAGATCATCAACAACGATTAGGCATTCAGTCCCCTGCCAATTGGAGACATAACATTAATTTTCTAGTTTTGGTTCATATTTGTTAATGGTTAAAGAGTAACATGAGATTTGAATCCCCTGGCTGTGTTTGATTAGTCTGGAACATTTGGTTTAAATTTATGATCAAGTATTTCACAAAACTGTCAAAAATATTTTAAAAACAAACTATTGAGTTCATTTTTTGTTGATGACCTCTCGTGCTTCACCTGCAGGACCTCTGAGGCCCAACAGGGACAGATGCTCACACACTGACAGCAGTGAGCAACATTTTGAATACAAAGTTTTTGACTACCTCATCATGTCACCTCTGTTCCTGTTGTCGTCTTAGAGAGAAGAAGACTTACCAAGTCAATAAAAATTTAAAGCTGCCACCACTCCTCAGCTGGTCCTCAGCTCATCCATCCATCCTTCTGATTGGCTCCAGAACAGTCTTCCCTCCATGTCTGGTCTTCTTTTGTCCTCCTCATTGTCACTCCTGGTCAAGTTCTAACGGGGGTGAGAGTCAGATATTTAACAACTTTATCAAGTCATGAGGAAAAAAAGGAGAAAACCTTCATCAGCATCAATTTCAATGATCACTTTACCTTTGTCAGACAGAAACAGCCATCAGTACCTGACAAAAACAAACAGAACAACACAATCAAATTTAGTTGTTGATAAATTATGTTATTCTAATTTGAAACTACAAAATCATGAGAGTTCAACAGAGTAAAGGAAATAATCTCTGAATCCCCAGTGAGTTGGATAGAAACTTACAGCTGACTTTTGAATGTTTGGTTTAGTTCTGAGCTCACTTTTGTCTGCTGCTGCATCTCTGTAAGAAAAAGAAACAAGAACAGAGTTAGAAGGAATAATCATCATCCCTGAATTACTGAATGAATCAACATTTGAAGAATACATTTAGCACTGGCATTGATTCTTACTCACCTTTTCTGCAGACGTCTACCATCTTATTTTTCAAAAATCATCAAAAATTATATTTATTGTGACTCGTGCTTGTGTGCGTGTTTGAGCGTGTGTGTGTATACTTCCTTTTCCAACAACAAACAGAGCCTCTGCCTCAGTCCGAGTCACTGTCCTCAGTCCACCTTGAGAGCAGGAACGTCCTGTAGCAGAGACTTCTGTTTGTGCTGGAGCTGAGCCCTGATGTTGAGGGCGTTGGTTCATCAGGGCTCTCTTCGTCACTCGTCTTCTGCCTCTTTGCACTTACCTGCTCAGGGCTGTCCTCCTCCATGCTTCTCTTTGAGGAGGAGACCAGCCCTGATGTTGAGGGGGCACACTCTTCTGAACCCTGAGCTTCAGAAGATGTGCCCGGAGGACCAGCAAGAGGACTCGGAGGCAGAGGTACAGGACTGTAAGGCGGAGCAACAGGTGAACCAGCAGGGACTGGAGGAGACAACTGGTTCCACCTCTGCCAGAAGTCATCTGGTGGGAACTCCTGTTCAAGGGGGGAGTCGGGTCTGACGACCGCGTCCTCCTCCTCCTCAGACATGGAGCTGTAACCAGAATCCACACCGTCAAAGGATAACCAGTCATCGCTGTCGTAACTGTCACTGTCATCGTCATCGTCATTGTCGCCGTCAATGTCGTCACCCCCGTCACCTGCAATGTCCACCTGTTGCTCGATGGCCACCTCAGCCTCCATGCCTGCATCTCCACCTGCCAAGACAACAACATCATCATCATCATCATCATCATCTTCAGAGGAAGAGATGTAGATTGGAACAACGTCACCTGGGATGTCGTCCACAACGATGATGACATCAGGGAGGATGTCCTCCACTGGCCACTCCACGCCATCTGATGAGGAAGAGTCAGAGCGTTTAAGAATAAGATTTTAAGGTGTGTCTTCTCCAGTAACTTACAATATTTGTCTTACAGAAGTAAAAACAATTCAACAACTCAATTAAATCTTGTAATCCTAAATTCACTTAAATTTCTCACAACTGTTCTACATCAACTGATTCATGAACACAGGAAACGACTTTTAACTCTTATATCAAACATCATGGAGTCGCTGTATTATTAAAGAAATATGAACCCTCCTGTGTTAATTAGCTCTGATGTAATGTGTCAATGTTATATTTTCACAATGTTCAAAACTTTGATTTATGAATTTTAGATGGATTAACAAATGAAGCTGAAGAGTCTGAGCTACAAATTAAAAGCTTAACTTTATCAAAACTATGATCAAATGGTGGAAACAAAACGTTTAAGGACAAAACAAAATCGATTCACCGAGAGAATGAGTGAAAAGAAAGCTGAAGTAACTTTATCTATTTTTACTGTTCACTGACCTGAAATATTCTCAGAAAAAACAAATATCAGTGAATCATATATGAATAAATATATATATACAAAAATAATTGATGCTCAGAATTAGAGCAAAACGCTTTAATAAAGAAATCAACCACACACAAATGTAAATAAATATATTTTCCATCAAACTATTTCAAGAACTTTAGTTTTTATGTTAGATAAACCCATTTTAGTTTACAATCAGCTTTGTAATTCATTTAATATACTGCTCTATATGCACCATAATAAGCACAGCCTTACTTAGAGATATTTAGTACAACAGTACTCATTTAAACCCAGTTTAGACAATCTCATGGACTCTCCAGGATAACCACAGGTACCTCTGTTTACATCAAATACTTTTAACCCACTGTGGTTCTTAGTTTACCGTCTATGCATCGTGGCAGGTGTTGGAGAGGGTTGCATCCTGGATTTTAAATTCATGTACTAAATCATGCCAAATGCAAACAGTGAAATAATTGACATGTTAATAACATATGAGGATTAAACGCAACAGTTCGGTTAGAGTTTAAAACCGGTCAGACATTTTCCAATCCAGTCCTAAACCAACATCAGGACTCTTTATGTTTATTTTCAGGAATATCAGAAAATAAGTTCATTCAAAGTCATACAATAAACACTAAAAGGACTCGATATTTCGGTATCAACTCCGGATCCATAATGAAGCTTTAACAGAGAGTCAAACTACAGTCACGTGCACACTGCTGGACTTTACACACGTGAGTCCTGATGTCGTGATGATGTCATTTCAGAATTGTAAGGTTTTAAATCAGCAGGTCAACAAAAAAAGAACCTTAACATTTTAGAAACATTTGAATACATCGACATTTCGGTGAAAATTCAGTCTTCAAATCGCTACACTGACTGTTAACACATTCCCACCTTGTCCCGGGATATTTGAGATTTAACTGCCATCATAAAAATCATTTTTGCTATGAAAAATCATCATGTAAACGTCCAGTTTATCTGATTTTAAACGTTCTTTTCAAACACCCAGATTACTCAGTGTAAATTATATCTTAAATTAGAGCAATTCATTACTGTAACCACGAAGCATTTAGGTTTTAATCTTGTTTCCACACATGTTATATCAATATCAATATCAAATGAGGCTCAAAGTTATCTTGCCAGCACGGTGGTCGTTCATCCGTTCGTCCCCGATCAGCAGGTGGTCCTGGTCCGGTCTCCTGGAGGCCATCTTCGGTCTTCCTGGGTGTCCGCGGTCGGCGATCTCTCCAAAGGGGTTTGTTTTAAAAAAACAGTTGGTTTTCTGTCGCTTTCTCGAGCTTTCCAAAGGTTAGCTTCCCACAGCCAAAGTTTGCAGCTACTCTTGTCAAGGTCAGAAGCAAAAGGGGAATCTGGAACATTGATGTGAGTTTAAATAACCCCGGTTCCGTATCGATGGCAACGACAGACGCACTGACGATGCGTATGCGTGAGAGTCAAAATTAAAATCGATCCAATTTATTTATTAAATATGATTCCATTCCAAGTATTTAGCTTATTTTGTTTTCTTTTTCTTTTTTTTTTTAAATAAATTTATTGGGATCAACTGTTTTCTATTTGTTCCATTTTTATGTTTAAGCTGCACAGACACAAAAGGCCGTTTTATATCAGATAAGCATATTTATAAAGCTTAACAATAACCCACATGAGTGACAATAACCATCAGAACAGCTTATTGCAATATTTTTTAAGTGTTATTAGCAGTGAGTATAAGTTAAAAGCATTTCTCGAGCATGAGCATGACATATTTTTGTCTAACACTGTAGCTACTTATACAGCCACAAGTACAGTTTATAAGTTCTAGTGTTGCAGTGCTGTCACTTTACTAAAAGCACCCAGAGTCATGTTGTGAGTATTGATAAGACATTTCCATATTGAGAGTCATAGAAATCATAACTTTTTTTATTGATATATAGAATGAGTTTGGTAACACTTTACTTGACGCATATCTCTATAACACATTATAAATATAAGTATCATGCATTATGATCAGGTTATAGCACTGTATAACTACAATGATAAACACTCATAAATTATCATAATGCTTTATAGCAATAATCATAACACATTATAAAGCATTTTATCATGACTTACAAGGTCAAGTATTATAATGTGTTTAAAAGTGTTTAACTTTTAACAACAGTTGCATTGCGTTATCTATGTGGGTATTGTCAGTGAGTTGTTAACAGTTATAATACATTATAATACCTGACCCTGTTAGGATAGGCCTCAAATAAAGTGTAACCATGAGTTTGTCATAAATCTTTATAACTGGGTAATGAGAGTTGTAAAGCTTTTTTTCTTCTGCATAACGTTTTACGTATAATATGCCATGCCTTATAAGGCATTGTGCTTTTTGCTTATAATCACATGTCACAATTGCTGTAATAGCAACATAGGTGTATTTATCAGGCTTAATATATGTGCTCATGATCCACTAAAAGAGATGTGCTCATATTAACTGTTACCAGAAAAGTTTTTAAAGCACAGTTTATGACTCAGTTAAAACAACTGTTGTTACTGACAACAGAAAATAGACCACAGGTGTCATTTAAACCTTCAGACCAATAAATCTCGCCTTACATAGGTGCACAAATACAAACATGTACAGTTAACCTGCTTTCAGTGTTGTGCTTCTCCAGTTTTCTTTCAAATATTTTATAGCAAATACAAGGAAGAGCAATGTGATATATATTATACAAAAGAACTATTAAAGAGCAGGCAGAAATAACCTTTAACTTTTATTTGACATCCAGTTAAAAGTTAGCGAGGTATGATAGCTGGCCTACTAAGACTCATGATTACATAACATAACCCCCAAAGTGATCCATAGCAGGTGGGCTGCAGTATTTTTGAGTTTTACGACACCTGCAGTGATCTCTCTGCATCGGGATCAATGAGAGCATCTCCCCATAAAGAGAACTGCAGTGAACATTTATGCATGACACACTACACTGTAACTTCCTTAAACATTTAAATATCAAGACATGTTGACAGGATCAGTCAGAATCTAGCACTCACAGTCAGCTGAGTTTCATACGGTGAATAGTTTTGAATGAGATAGTGGTTCTTCTCATAATTACTCATCAGGACTTGACTTCTATTCTTCTCTAGGGACTGAACACTAGACACGTTCCTCATAGTATCAAAAAACTAAGAGTCATATACAAGACAAGCTGAGCTAAGGGCAATCCTATTACACAAAATGCTGTTTAAATAATTACTATGATTTGCAAATCTTACATCAGTTAACATACCCTCTAAGCATGAGGTCTCCCTATTAAGCATGGTGGTTTAATCCAGGCACACCTGTAAAGCTGCTCTTTAAAACCACAGCATGCCAGTATAATAACAAAGAGATGCTTTACTTCTGCTGCCTGGGTCAGCACCTTGCAATATCTAACTGAGCCCCACACATTTAAGGCAGTAGGGACTAATAAAAATACAGCTGTTTGTATGGAAAGTTGGAACCTAGAGAGAATTTGACCCCAGCCTGTTGTCATATTATAGATCATGTATGCTCATAATATGTTGTTCCAGTTCTCATAATGAAAATGGCAGGGAAGAGTGTCATCCAACATGTATATCCAGATTGTCAATTAGATATTCAACTAGTTTGAGATCTGGTCACTGCCGTCTGACAATGCCTAGCTGTAAGAATTCTAGCTGAAATGTATTTCAGTCTGTCGTATTTTGACTATCAACTTGAGATGCATAATGGAGTTGGTGTTGAGACAAAGTTTTAAATGTTGCTAGATGATTTCCAGTGGGGTTCAGGGTTACATTCTGGCCATTGGCTGTACACCATTTGTTCTCTCCACATGCCCAGTTATCCTGAATACAGCAAACAGCTGCTGAAATGCTAGTGGATGACCCTGCTCAGACTACAAAGGACAACCAGAACACTTGTGATTCCATAGTCCAGTACTCAAGACCTGGTAAATCCACTTACACGTGACACAAACATTCAGAGAATGTCCTCCTCATAATTAAAATTAAACAATATTGTAAGTAACGGCATAGATGCAAACACACTTATATTCTGCCCAAAGTTGTTTTTGCATTCAACTTGCTTCCTGCCACACAACTTAAAAACATTACAAAGATTCAAACAAGTGTTCCTAAGAGGAGGTGTGCCAGAACCTGCAAATGTATCTCATCCTTCATATCACAGTGATTCACACTGTGGCTGGCTCATGCAGCTCTCCTCAGGGATTTCCCTCTGCTACACTGTGACTCGTACACGATGCTTCACTGGATATGAAGCAACAAAAAGCAAATAAACCTTGGGTAAGAGCAGTTAACAGTCAGTGTGGGTTTGTCCTTTAAAATGATCGAAACCATTAAAACCATTTAGACCACAACAGTTTAAACACACTGATCACATAAGTGAGATCAAGGTTGACCGTGATAACTAGAACACACTGGGTCTTAAATCTTGTGCTTATGGTTTATGCAGCTTATATGTGATAACAGTTTATGCTTTCTGGAACAACGGCCAACTCTTTAGGCATACCAGGGCTGCCAGCAATGAGCCATAAACAATCTCCATTTAAGACCTCTTTCTCTGTGTAAGGGACCAAGCAGTCAGGCAAAGGACCAAGGTTTGGAAAAAGACCAAATCACCTTTTAGTAAGTCAGAAAAATCACTACAAGAAAAGTGATGTAATGTAATATTGGAAAAAGCAAATTCAAGCAAAACTGGGCCCAAATCTAACAGTGGTCAACTTTGCAAAAGGAACTAAAGCCACAACCAAACGGAACATAATCAGACCAACTCAAGTGAGATATGAGGGGATTATGAAGAGAAAGGACCAGTCCAACAGAAACACAAGAGGGAACCTAAAGTGACAACAAACAGTCACACAAAACAATCACACAAAACTCAAGTAACTTAAGAAAGCCACCAACTTAAACAACCTATCGGAAAAAAAATGTTCCATCTATCCATCCTCTACCGCCTATCCAGTTTCTGGTTGCGGGGACAGCAGCCTGAGCAAGGACGCTTACTCTGAGCCCTTGTATGGAGCATAGGCACAGACAACAGTCAGGAGCAGTCCCCCTGCTTGATGGTGAAAGGAGGGTTACTGGGGTGAACTGCAACATAAAGGCACCGAGCCAGGGAGCAATAAGTACTGCCACCCCTGCCTGGCACCTCTCACCAGTGGAAACTCCAGAGAGGAGAGGACTGGTTCTGGAGCCCACACTATGCATTGATGTGAGTTGGAACCTCTCCACCTCAGGCTCCTGACTCGCTAAATAGGTGACATTTCATATCTGCAGTCGAGGATCGGTCCACCAAGGTCCCCATCTTCGGCTACTGCCCTACCAGGGACATAAAGCTCCTGACAACTGAACTCCTGGGATCATCGGAACTCGTAAACCCCTCCACCATGACAAGGTGGTAGCTCAAGGAGGGGGAATATACATGTTTACCCCCCAAAATAAACTGTCTTTGGTTACCAAAACAGAAGCAAACAAAAGATTTTCTTGAAACCTAAAGCTTAAGTTTCTCGTTCCATTCCTCCTGATGGTATCCCACTTCCTGTAGGCAGGGCTTAAAATGTCAGACTGAGCTGCCAGCCAGTCTTTTGTAAAGCTGCTGAGGCTGAGGTTAGGGCACTGTGGGTTCAAGAATGGGCTGTCCATGATCAAGAAACACCCTGATGAGAAGTGCCAGTGCGGACAGACAGAGATGGTAAAGCTAACCCTGCAGTGCATCATCTACACAGACCACAGGAGAAAGATGTACAGAGACCTGGCAATAGCTGTTTTCAACTTATTATTACAGCTATCACAAAGACTACCAGAGAAAACCCAAAACTGCAGACATTTCTGCACTCTACTGACTTATACCAGTGTATATACGGACTTTCAATAAGTGGTGACTTCAGACTGTGGGGGGCAGCAATACACCTTTGCAGCATTAAGTCTGCCAATTCAAAAGAAGAAGAAGAACAACAACAATAATAAACCAAAGGTGAAGTATGGCTTTAAAATAAAACCATCCAAATGTAAACTAATTCATGATACTGTAAATTAGACCACATGATGGATTGGTAACTAAACTGAGTGCACCCAAATGAGAAAAGAACTGCCATAACTGGAATAAAATGTGACTCATTTTAATAAATCCACCTGTTGTGTAATTTACAGTCTAAATAGAAACTTGAAAAACAACCTTGGGTTCATACCAAAAGTGTAGCAACATAAGTTCCTCCCAATTTACCTGAAAAATAGTTTTGTTTTTTTTTTATGGTTCATGATATCTCCTGGAGAGGCATGCTTTCTGTTATTTGAGTGAGTCTCAGTTTCACTGTAAAAGACACTCTGACTTACTTCAATGGTATAAACCTACAAGACTCAAGTTTGCTGAAATAACAACGTAAGGACTCAAATTTATAAAAAGTAAAATATACATTTTACCAGGTCTGTACTAACTTTAAGATAACTGTTAATTGGAAGTCGGATTGATCTTTTCTTTTTTTTTTTCTTTTTTAATCTACAATGGTTAGTTGGCTACAAATGCATGCCCATATCTGTTCTTAGAGATCAATGAGTCGAATAACTACTGCTGCGAGCTGGGATATCATTGGTTACGGCTGATTGCATCAGCCTGCATTTGCTTCCATATGGACTCTCCTGCATGGACCACAGCCCATTGACCCATGATTGGCCATTACTGTTCAGACTACAAATATTCTACAAATGAAAACCTGAACCCTTTCTGCACAAGGATCCAGGTCCCCATCTATACCTCTGTGTTTCTATTTCAAATCTGCAAACAGTAAATAAACTACAAATGAAACAGCAGCTGATGCACCAATGTGTGCACCAGCCAGAAATGACTGAGATCTTTAAAAAAAAAAGATCTTAAAGAGGGTTATATCTTCATGAAAGAAAATTGTGTTAATACCCTCAAAATCAGTGTCGTTCTTGCCTCTCAGACTCACTTCACACAGTCATGCTGTTATTAATAAAAGGAATCTGATGTGTCACAGTCTTTATACCCTCACTTTATCTGTTTATTATGCAACAGTACAACGCTGCATTCAAATGCATGTTTGCAAATGCATGTTTGATGCCTTTTGAACAAGTACACAGCTTATATGATTATTCTGAGTTTCCTACATGTTGCAGCACCTCTGGCAAAGCAAAGTACTTATCAGCAGGAAGATACAGAGTTCAGCCGCAAACTCCATCTACTCCCCATGGGAATGCATGCATGATTAATACAGCCTGTGTATACACGGTACACTCACCATATAACCAGAGTCTACCATGACTCACACAGCCCTTGGCAGGTAGGACAATATCCATCTAATTTCTGTAGAGTGTGCTGGAGCCATCCTCTGCTTTGTCGCTTTTTAATGCCGAACGGGCACCTGTCAGTTTGATTAAGTAAGCTCTTGAATCTCCTCTGGTGTTATTAACTTCAATTTCCATTTTTCCAATGCAAACTCAAACATAGAGGCTAGATGTAGGGGAGGATAAAACCTGTGACTCCCTCTGAAGTCGGTCAGGTCTCTAATGACTTGTCTCTTTCTAGGTGCTCAGCAATCTTTTAAATATTGTATAAACATCCCATACTTTTATGGCCTTATGATAAATGGATGTTTGGAGGGAAATATTTGCTGAAAATGATCAACCCAGGTATGTACTGATGATGCAGTAAAAATAAAGTATTTGACCGAAACAAAATTGCATTTGTGTGAGTGTGTGATAGTGCATGTAAGTGTGAATGTGCGAGAGAGAGCAAGAGAGAGCAACAGTAGCTGAACGCGGATGTTGGATGCAGGGACTTTGTGCAAATGTCAGCAGGCCTCCCAGCACCTCCCAAGCAGTCTAACTGGAAATGGCACAGAGACACTGCTGACCATATGGCTCTTGTAATTAATCGTGCCGATTAATTTTTGGCTCACCCTCAATGTCTGCACAGCCACTTACGTAATAGCAGAACCCTATGAGTAAGCTCTTCTCTGAGCCTTTCATAATGGATGTTAGAGACTGAACAGAAGGTCATGTGGTGGTAAGGTTTGTACCACAGCAGAGAGCCTGATTTCATTCATTCAGAAAAAAAAACAAAAAAAAAACAGCCCCTTTAGATCAGTCCAATTATTTCACGCTTCGAAATCCATGAGCCCATCAGAGGAGAATGACTCACAAATCATGATGAAAATATGTTTGTGTTAAAATAGATGGTAGTCCTTTGACATTAAAAACCAATTCAGCAGTCGCTGATATTGCAGATTTTTCAGGTAGCCATTGGACAAAACTTACATGACCGTGTTGTTTATTTGCATTGATACAGTAAGAAAAAATTAGTCTGCTTATTTTTTAACAATTCACTCCATCAAAGAATATGTAACAGCATCGATGTTGACCTATTAGACCTCCAACTGCTTAGCTGTATTACCCAGCTGATAAGAACATTATAAAGTCACAGCATTATTCGACTGCATATGGCAATTTCTGAATGACCCAGGGCATTGTTAACTGCATTATATGTTCAATAAATAAGTTTTCATATCCACACATTCTGTAAAACACATTAGTCCAGACTGAGAAATTGAAAATACGCCCATGTCATGTCCTGTGTGACTCTGTCTATGCTTTTTTTCTCCCTTCTAGAGCTGAATCTGCTGTTGACGGCACTTTTAAATGGCTATTTATTTGAAGTACTCTATCAGTTTATTCATTTGATTCCCAAATCAAGACTCTGGTCGGTAAGACATGCTCTACATTTTTAATTCTGACTTACCTGTTTTGAAACGCACAATAATGGAATTTCAAACATGCAAAAAAAACATGCATTTTGACTGGATAACTGGTTTAAAATTCCTTGTTATGAAATATGGCACAAACATCTAATGGAATAAGCCAAATTTATTATCCTGACACTGTTGTTAACTAGCCTAGCTAAATGAAAACACATGACTTGTGCTTATCATACTACACCCCAACTACATGTAAATTGAATTTAAAATTGAATTTACCTTCAGGGTTCAATAAAGTTCTTCTTATGTAATCTTATCTTACCCTTGCACACAACCAATGTTATCAAACTCATGTCCAACCAGCTGCATTGATCACTTTTAGTCTCTTTCTGAAGACTCTTTTTAATCAAACCTGCTCCATAAGAGTGATTTACCTGACAGCACATTGCATCGCAGTCTTTCTTAGATTCATGCTTATGACCTCAGGTAAATGCAAAGAGATGCCACCAGCTTTGCCCTAAGTAGTATAACATTTTATTTTAGGGATAACCCCACAAGATTAATCATCTCATTCTCAGTGACTAACTTCTTGGTCCCGGCATCAAATCAGCCACTTCAATCCACAGTGAATGAGAGCATACTTTCATCCACATCAGTTTCAAACCCTGAGAGTCCTGCTCTTTGTAAGCACATTAAACTAAGACTTAAAGCCACTAACTATTGTAATCTCTAAAAGAGGCAGAAATGTCCAACATTACCTGGTCTCATGTCAGTACAGATTTTTGCTTTTTTTGATGTTTTATTTAAGTGTTATACAAGAATCTTGTAGATAACTAACTATGCCTAAAATAAATCATGCACCTTAATGAACTGCTTTGAGCACAATGTCCGGATTAAACTGAGACAAATAAAAAAGCACGCAGCCACAGTGCTGCGTTAACTTTCCATAGATTATCTGAAAACAAATAAATTTAAACAATCTATCTTTATATTCTGACACTTTTGTTTGTACTTGCAGTGTTTTTTCCTCCCATTTGATTCGCCAGTGCAGAAATGACGCTGTGGGTGTTTATTCCTCTGTTTTATATTTTACTCAGAGCCGTAGCTGGGAAGAAAAGAAGACCAAATATGTAAAGAAACACTTGCTCGCTGTGGCTTTCTGTTGGTTCATATAGCCTGTGACTTGAAACAACTGTGAGTGCACATGGCCTTGATATAGGCCAGAAGACATCAGAGAAAAAAGAGTTATCTATTATGTATTGTTTACCGCTCGGCTAAAGTAATGTATCAACGAGAAAGGTGAAGAACAGCCCAGGGGCATTTAACAGATGTTCATTTATAAAACAAAATATATTCACTTTAAATGCCCCACTTGTTTCAGTGAACCCTTACTGCATTTTTAACAACTCTACCTTGACTGTGAACAATATGCGCATTTCTCTTGTTTTTCTGCTGTAGAATAACCAAGGTGATGCTATCTTGGAGAAAATATAATGAAAACCCATCCAGGAATGACTCAGGAATCTCTCCCTGTATCTTTCACAGGGTTATTCTCTGTTTATGCTGGTCGTGTTTTGCTGTTTTTAACTGCTTTACTTACAGCCCAGAGATTTGAGGTGACCTATAATTGAGGTGTACACTTTGTCTACTTAGCAAAGCGGAAGCCTTAATTTGTATGCAGTGAGTCATCAGAAAGTCTGCGTCACCTTCTGTGTCGTAGGGCACTGCGCTAATCGTCCTTGGATGACTAAAGAGCTCGGATTATGACACTGTTTCCCCTTTTTTACCTTATAGAAAAGCAAAGGTCAGAACTGCAGAACATTAGAGGGCCCTATCTAAGCTGAGGGGAGTCAGAGGGCGGTGCTGGGGGGGAGGGGGCCTGAAGGGCTCATGCTGGTTGGTTTTTTGAGTCTCATCCTTCCACCGCTCTCTCACCTTAACTCTGGGAGTGATAAGACTTGTGCTCCTGCAGCTGTGCTGCTCCGGAGCGTTGCACGATGATAACAGACCGGCGAGACGTCAAGCTGTTATCTCCTTGATGCCGACATTCACCTCATATACTGGGTAACATGTGTCCAAAAGGTACAAGGCTCTCACTGAGACAGCTGCAGGGAAGCAAAGAGGCAAAACAATGAGAAAGAAAACTGCTCACTTTTGAACATTTAAACACAAAATAAAATAAAAAAAATCAGCTGTTTTTACCTTCAGACTGAAGTTTGGATGTTTCTTGACTGACTTGCTGAGAAAAAACAGAAAACTGGAATCAACTCCTGCCTGTAAATAATTTACTATCATGTCAGGAAACAGCAAATTCAGCTTTATCTGGCTATTTGTGGTGGTTTCAGGTCTTTTTTTAATGATACTTGGAATTGTGTTTTGTTTTACATTTTTCAAACTCCCCATTATTCAGTAAAATCAAAGTGGGTCATATCTAAATAAACAGATATGTCTAGAAACTGTCTCTGTTATCTAGTCAAAAAAAGACTCAACACACGCTTTGAAGCCATCATTCCTTTTTGTTTCAAACATGACTCAAGTCGAACAGAACCTGTTGTGAGACAATGTGTTCTGAGACACTTTGTTCATCAGAATTAAATTAAGTTTTACATTAAAGGGAGGTTTGTTCTTCATAAGCACCACCAATGAAAGGGAAGGATGTACCTTATCTCTGCCTGTACTCTCGCTCACTTTTATTATGGAGGTAATTTGCATTTTAATTTGGAGCTTGAACCTGTGCATAATAGAATTAAGCTGAGAGACACATTGACATGGTTTCCTGACCCCTTCAAGGCCCACCGGTACAGAGGGGGCAAATTCACTCCAGTTGTAGCGAGGCATGGGGCTGACCCTGGCTGAGATAATCCTAAAAGGTAAACACTGGCCCCTTAAATACCAATTATTGCCATCATTTTCAACTAACTCCCCGCAGAGGTAGTGTGTTAACCTGCTAAATGGCATTTTGTCAAGAAAACAAAAATCTGCCTGATGTTTTGATTAGGCTCTCCTTATGAAATAATCACTCTTTAGTGTACAGGACTGGAAAGAAAGCCTTTTTTTTGTTAATGCACAGCAAGATAGCAGTTTGTTTTTTTCCATCATAACATCCAGGCCTGTATCTGAGAAATTGGAAGTGGTTTTGACAGACATTTGAATGTTTACAGCAGCTTTGGAATTTCCTCCTTCAGTCAGTATTGGGTTAGGCTATGGGGGAAATAGCTTGAGAGGCTGAAGTGCTATGAAGCATGAAAAACCTTGCTGTCGACCCACCAGAAAGAGAACCAGACTGATGAAGTTTGGCATTTTATAATTAGAGATGAGGGGCTGAAGCAGCAAACAATACAGTCCAGTCTGAACATGTCAGTGCCTTTTACTGTATGTACAATAGCTGCAGTGAGATGTTAGCTGCCTGAACTAATAATAGAACAACTCTTTCAAAGAGGGTGTTTGGTTTTTCCATCACATGATCCCATTCACTGTTTTAAATACTCCTGACTTTAAAGATAAAGTGCTTTATTGTCTCCACACCTGTCAGTTTGTTCACTCTCTATAGAAACTGATCCTTCCTCAGTATGTGTGAAAGTCTCAAATCAAATTAGAACACCATGTGTTCGAGTTGTTGTCAGCAGTGACCTTTACAGGGCTTTGCATAAAGGCATAATTGACAGGAATACATGGAAAAAGGTCTTGATGAAACATGATTTGAAGGAATTGTTGAATCCTAATATAACATGGCCATACTGAGGTTTACTCCATGCAGTAAATAAAGTTTTACTCAGGGTGATGCAAGTATGTGGTAAAGCAGTGCGGTGCTCAAATATCTTTAAAATGAAGCAGAAGCACGGTTATAGAGACAGGCAGGACATGCGACTTCTCCCTTCATAAGGTTCTTCAGCGGGACCAATCTACAACCAAATAAGCCACTGTTGGAAAGAGGACTACAGCACTTAAAATACAAACACAAATATCTCTCAGCGTTACTCATAGGCAACTAGCATGGATGCAATAACCTGACATGGTGGAATAGTTGCAACAAAGGTATAGGTGCATAAACAGGCAGGTTTATTACAGATCACTGCATCCTTTGGTCTGTATAAGTTGACTACTGAGACATTGTATAGTCCACGTGAACCATGGTGTGGGTCTTGTGGTCCCCATCATTTGCTTAGTAGTCAGTATCATAGTCCTTGAGGTTCTCATCAGTTGCTCAGGTTTCTATAGCTTTGTCTCCTTACCACAGCACTGCTCTCCTGTCTTAGCTCTCCCTGTCTTTATCTGTGCGCTACATTTTTGCTGATAAAAAACATCCAGACGCAATTATGCTTCAATAAAAAAAATATTCTCAGACAGTTACTGTTATTTGAATCTCTTTCTCAGTGGACAGGGCTGGTTTTTCTGAAGAGAAAAAAATCCTCAAAATTATGTTATAAAAGCTAATTGATCACCAGTGGGAATTGATGTGGTTGCCTCAAAGACCTGAGGATTGGATTTTGTTGATTATGTTCAAGCAAGGCACTGCTCTGCAACGTGTGTCTGCACAGTAATCAAAAAATGGTGGGGCTGTAGGCATGATGTACTTTCAGTTACGGCCAAATAACTTCCTATTTGTCTGACTAGACATGCACCACATTTGAGAAATGTACTGCTATATTACTTTTAGTTTTTTTTACCCACCTTTTCCTATGAACCATATTGATCATAGACTGATCAGAAAAACCATGAAACAGACCGCTTAAATAGTCCAGACCACTCACATCATACTTTTGGTCTTACATTCATTTTCAAAACAGTTAAATAAAGTAATAGCATATGCACTTTAGACTGGTGGAAAGGCAGATGTTATAACAAAAAAATTATGATGACTGCCACTGATCCAACACAGATCAGGATGTAAATAGTACCATATTGACCATAGTAAAAGACAATCCTGATTACAAGATGACTCCCCCTTTTCAGGACTAATTTTTAGGTACACTTTTTAGGGCTAAGCCTTGTTTTTATAAAGAAAGCTAGTTTAACTTAGAATTTTAAAGAAGCAGACACATTGAAAAAACCAAGGTAAGTTTATGTTCCTAAAATCTCTTGGGCAAATAATGTCTGTCACATAGAAATGAAATATTAAATGATCACGTGCGTAGACAAAGCACCGAAGCATTAACACGCAGAAGGAATACAGATCAGACACTAGAATGAGCTGAATATGATGAATCCATTCAAAAGGCTTTTGTATGTATATACTTTTAGCTGACTGTGACGTCTGTCTCAAGCTACTCTGGCCTTTTGCTAGACCTTTACAGGTCAGTGAATCACAAGTATAGCCTCTGACTGAATGAAAGACCAAAGCAAAGGTGACAGCCTCTGTCTAGCAAAGTCAGCCAAGACAGAAATAAGACTACTTAACTAAAATGGAACATAAACAGATTCCCTTCATTTTGAGGGATTTGATCAGTCTCTGAAAATACATGGATCTCCTCTGTGAGATAGAAAAGCTCCTTGATGTTGCAGAAAAACATAAAGTTTATCCACTGAAAGTTGCCGGTCTGAGGAAGTGGGTGGATTTTACAGAAAGTCTTTAATTGTTCAATTGTGTGTGTTAAAGTTGATAATGAAAATTTCTCTTTTGTATTTATTGCTGCTGTGAACTTGAAATTTCCCCCAGTGAGACTAATAAGGAATATCTTATCTTATCTTATCAATATTACATTTGGCTAACCCATTAATTAGAAAATCTCAAATATAACACATCCCCACATTTCTCAGACATACGTTGAGGGGGGGGAAAGCATCTTATATTCAGGTATATACAGTAAATCATGGCTACAAATACCACTGTTTACTTCTAGCTGTAGCAAACCTTAGTGATTCCTGTGTGACATAATCACAAGAGAAAGGACTGCAGAAATCTTTAATTGAAGAAATAACTCAGTGTAGTTTTTAATATCTAAAATCCCCATTTAACAAAAATAACTATTCAGCACATGCTTAACAAAAAGAGCACTAATGTCAGCTCCATCACTTAACCCTCAAAGATATCAACTGACACCTGCAGATACCTTTGAGCTTGAATAATAAAGAAACAGCTTCAATATCTTGACATTTGGCAAAGTGCTGACCATTGAACTAATCCTTTTTCCTCCTCCTTCGATCTTTCAGCAAAAGTCTGTCCTATTAAATGTTTCCACCATTTACAAGTTGTAAATCTTGTTTTAGTTAGCTTACCATCTTAAAGTGAAGCCCCTTTAGTGTGAAACATCCCCTCACTGATGTTACTACAGTAAAAGATTAAACGGCATCATGTATCCCTCTGAAGAAAAGATAATTTACACGATCTAGTTATCTTGCTTCTTCTTTTTCTTTTTGTTGTAATTACCACAACAACAACATGGTAATAATTTCAGTCTCCCAATCACTGTGTACCTGATGTTTCCAGGACGGCCATATTTAATTTGCAGTTCCCCTCCTACATCCTATTTCTGCACTATTGATAGATTTACTGCTTATGAGCATTTTCCACTACATTGCATAGGGGTTGTTTGTACATGACACTGTACACCACTGCAATTCTTCTTCTGCAAAATAATAACAATGTGTTTCTCTCCCTTCACAATACAAAGGGCCTGAATGTCCTTTGCTATTCAAGGACAAAAGTGAATATTATCCTGAGAAACTTGATTATTTTCTGTTTTATTTTGCAGAGAAGCTCATTTCTCTTCTTCTTCCCTGAAACAGACACACACTTCAGCTTCTAGCACATTCTACAGTATTCACTATGTGGTCTTATCTTGTCATTTTCCATGGTGTTGCCATGAATTGCCAATGCATGCTGAAGTCTTAAGGCTGTTGCCACTAGAAAAGACTGATTAGTCATAGCAGAGGTGTTGCAGTAGCTCTGAGCTGCTGGCATCACTTGGGAGAGCCTCAATGTAATGCTTATTAATTCTAAGAGACAAACTGTGCAGTTCATTTGATCTTCTTTTTACCCCATGAAATAAAGTGCTGTATCTAATAATATTGTTCACTTGACACTCTAAGTCTCAAAGTCATGCAGTGTTTGTGAGATGTTTTTGTTGCTCCCAGGCAACTTTGCTAATGTACTGTGAACTATTTAAGTTGGATGTTTAATATTGAAACTGGATTAAGCATATCTTTTGTCTTTTTTGCTGATAAATAAGTGCATCTGGGGATTTGATTTCTTTTCGCATTAAATGTTTAAAACCTGAGGCTTTATTGAGAAAACACTGAGATATCAAGACTTTTATTATAGGTGGTGTAATAAGACATGTAACTTTAAAGGTATTCATAACTCCTGAGAATATATCCAAGGATTTCAGATGATAAAATACGTGAAATATTAGCTAATTTTCTATTGAAAAATCTAATCAAATCAAACTTTATTTATAGAGCACTTTTCATGCATGGACATGAAACACAAAGTGCTTTACACAAATAATAGAAACATAGAAAAAAAAATTTCAAATAAAGCCCCTTTTTCCCACCCTCCATACTACACAGACACACGCACACACACACACACTTGTACACTGGACATGCACGACTGACAACAGGGAGAAATGATACTTATCCGTAGCTGTTTTTTCCTTGGTGAATGTTTTGTTTTAATATACCTTACACTCATGAGTTACTTTGCATCTTTGACTTTAAAGTTTAGCGGCTGGTTTAATTATAGCTGGTTTCTAGCGTAGCCAAAAAGTTGACATGAGACACCAGGCTTTATCAATCCTCTCAGGTTGGTCATTAGCAACAGCTGCAAACAGAGGTGACTTTTAAAAGGACTGGACAGATCTACAACTAGCCAGAAAAATGCAGGATGTAGTGTTGCAAAGAGAAATAGATCATTCAAATAGACATTTTTTTTCTTTTTTTGGGGACAGGAAAGTTTAAGGTGCACTCAATTGTTCTTGTTTTAATGAAAATACATTATCTGTCATCTCATTTACTTACAAACGGGCTAAAGCTAAAGCTGTGCTCCTTTGTCATCCTCTGATAGAACCTGCCATTTCTAAATGAAGGGCTGTGATTGGTTCAGACTATTAGCCCTATTTATTAAAGCAAATCTTGCCATAGTAAAATTGAATATGGGCCTGCTAGTGGGTCTGGTGATGCCAGCCTGGGCTTCACTTTTTGATTAAATGATAGATAACATCACTGAGGCTATTTTTGCAGTCTATATATCAATGCCATGTTTAGTTTCCATTTTTTTTTCTTCCTATTTTTCACCAAATGATACATATATTTTTTAATTTATAAAGACACCACAATGACCCCCAATTGCCCCCCTTAAATTCAGCAACTACCATGTAGCTCAGAGGATGACATAACCCTGTGCCAGAGACTGCGCTTGAATTCTGCCTGAGACCATCTCCTCAAGCAAGCTCCAGCTCAGTGCCTGAGTCCAGTAATATTGTGTTTATGCTGGTCAATAACAGGGGTAAAGTATTCTTGCGTATGGGTCTGGGTCTCTAATGCAAAATTGTTGCAGTGAAATCTGTGATCTGAATTTTAATAGCTACACATAGTGCTGTCTTCCAGTTTGTAGAGTATTGAAATCAAACTACTTCTCCTTTTAAGGGATAAAATGGACTTGGGATCCCCAAATTTCACCTCGAAAAAAAGGTCATACTAACAAGGATCATGTGCAACCAGTCATAAAATTCATTTATGAATTTCTTTAAACACAGTGCTGTAAACAAAATAAAAGTCGAGGTCTGGATATGATATCCTCAAGGACAATATTGTAAACTATTTAATTCATCTACAGCAAAATTTTATCTGTTTTCAAGGCAGATTGCAGATGATGGTTACTTGTTTATGAGTTCAACCAAAAAAGTGTATGACAAACATAATTTGGGTAATAAATAATAGATGGCAGTAATAATAGAATGAATCTTAACAGCAGAATCTGACTTCCAAAAGCCTTTTGCAATATCTTATTTAGCCTGATTAGCTTGGTTATGCTTGCCAGTTCTACATATGTATGTTAGCTGCAACAGTGGGAATAATAGACAAATGACCATTCTGTTGCAGGCTAAGAGGAATTAGCCAGCCCACCTATTTTTTTGTCATAATTTTGACACATAATCTATACACTTGCCGATTTTTGAATTACTCAAATCAGCTGCGTGGTTATTATATTTTTCTTTGGCATGATCAATCAACCAACCAATCAGAGTTGATTTATATAGCAATTTTCATACAAAGAAAAAGTAGCACAAAGTACTTTACTGAAAGAAAAAGAAAAAAAAAAAACAGAAAAATCCTTATTCATGATCCATGTTAACTCAAGCCAAACCAACAACAAAATTAATTAATTAATTAAATTAAAATAATCACTAAGGACTGCAAAAATGCTATCGTGAGTTTGTAGTGACCTGTGAACACTTTTGCGTTTTTGCTTGTTTGATTTTTACTTTCCATGGATTTTTAAGCACACTAAGGCTAATTACACATTAAATGTATATCAAAACTGCATACGATGGGGGAACATTGGACAAAGTGCAAAAAATATCATGCTAAAATATTGGCTGTAATTGAGGACAATGTGCTAGCATGATTATCTAATTAATACAATGGAGTATAAGGGCCAAAATAAGAAAAAAAAAAATGAGACTTGGAGATTAAAGTCATTTATGAAAATAAAGTCATTATTCATGAGAATAAAGTGATTACTTACAAAAATAAAGTTATTAATTAATGAGATTTAAGTAGTAAAGTTACGTGTTGTGGAGGAGAGTTGTTAAAATGAGGGCTGAGAAGCATTTAGATGAATTGTTCTTCAGTATAGGTTTCTAAAACATGGAGATACTTAATCCTATGGTACATCAGCATTACATTGTCATGAGTATCAGAACTTAAAAAAAAAAAGAACACATGAGAAATGCATCTTTTCCACAGGAAAAATAAAAAAAACAGGTACACTTTGAGGGAATTGCTGCTTTTGTGGAGGGAAAATGGCGTCCTTTTGGAACCTGCTACATCTCGGCAAGTGTCTTCTTTTATAGCCAAACCGCGGGATCTCAAAATCTACCAGGATACAGCAAATATACAAAAATGGCAAATGCAATACCGATCTCTCTCAGGGCGATGGTGAGAGAAGATGTTTGATATTCCACAGTCTCCCAAAGATTGAGAAAACTCTACATTGGGGGGTTAGACTTTTGTGATCGCAGATGTAACAACAATGCTCTCAAAAATATGTTGGTAAGCATATATTACCCTAGCCCAATTAAAAGGATGTATATTTTGAAGCAATTTGATTTGGATAACATTAAAAAGATAAGAAAGAATCATATCTCCTTGATATTACTTCCCAAGGCAAAAGAAGTCCATTTCAAAATCTTGAACAAAATCTATCCAACGAATGAGTTTTCAAGATTAAGGTTTAACTTTGAAGCAAATAATTGTGTGTTTTGTGATGTGGACGTTGAAAACCTGAGCCATGCTTTTTTTTTCATTGTAGTGCGGTACATCCCTTCTGGAATAACATGTGGAGCTGGTTGCAGTCCAAAAACATTGACTTCCCTTTGTCAGCAGAAACTATTTTGTTTGGTGTTTTTAATGAGGACAGGAACTTCGATTTTGTTCTAAATGCTTTGTTGCTTTTGGGGAAGTTCTTCATTCACAAGTGTCGATATTTTAAAACAAGACCAAGCCTACCTCACTGGAAGAATGAGCTGCTACTTTTTGTAAATCCTTAAAACTTATTACAGACAAGAAAGCCCTAAGCCTATTTCCCTCTTTTTTCCTCTCTTGATGTTATTCATGCTCAATCTAGGGCAAATATTCTATAATTTTCTTTTATGATAAAAAAGTTCCTTGTTAGTTTGTTTATAATTCAATTAGAAAAAAAATTTTTTCGGGATATAGTGATGCTTCTTTTTGATTGGCTGTTTGAAAGATATACTTTAATTGATTGGCTTAGGTGTGGCACTACCTGTTCCATAGTTAAAGAGGCGCAACGTGGTGGACGTCACCGTGGTAGGTAGTTTAAATGCGTAAGAAATGCAATGTGTGGCGTTTGAACGGGTGGGAATGCCTGTGTCACACGCCAGATGCGTGAGTCTTGAGAGCCCTGCTAAAGCAGTTTAAAATGCTACTTAAGTTTTTAAGGACAAACGTTTCGCCTAATGTCTTAATGCTGACGCTCCCAAGTTACCAGGTGTTTTTAATCAGCGTGGTGTCAACAAGAAGTGACGGTAACCTGTTTAGTGGAGACACAGAGACGCTAACAGCCGCTAGCTTCAGTCAGGTACAGGGACCCCCGTCTTCCACACCTCCGGCTGTTTCCTCTCCTGGGACCCAAGGCCGACACGGGCCACATCCTCAGACTGACAGCAAAACAGGTTTATTTATTATCAGTCCGGTAATGGATACAAACGGGCAAAGAGTTGATGAAAAACATCGCGGGAGGAGATGCTGGATATTAGTAAACAATGATTGAGATGAATACTGCTGCAAAGAGGGCCACTGACCTCTGAAAGAAGTGTTTCCAGCGAAGTGATGTTATCCTGAGACAACTCCGGACAGACTCATCGACAACTACAACAGTGAGTACTCATATGATATTAGTGTGTCTGTGTCTTACGTTGGCTTGTTTGCACACTGTTAGATATAATGTTGATGCTTTGAAGGAAGAGACGTTTTGAGCAGACGTGTTCAAAGACCAGTCCTGTCTGTGATGTGCTGTTGTGTGTTATTTTCATGCATTTTAAGCTGTTAGCTGGGTTTGTGGTGACAATCCCCTTTGTTTGCTTGATGGTTTGACTGTTGCTCATGGTTCAACAATCTTTTAAGTCCAATCTTTTAAGTGGACTATGTTGCTGCTCAAAGTGTTTCACTCTACATTTAAGGATGAGAGGAATCAAAAGTTTTCTGAAGTTACTCAAACAAAGAAGCTAAACTCGAATTAATATACATCAAAGCTGTATCTGCAAAATGTGTCGCCTCCGAACTGTGTAGATTATGTGATTTTACACGATACATTTCTTTCTCACATTTAATAGACTCTTAGATGGAAAAAGTCAGTGATGCATATAGAAAACGTATATTAGATGCAGTCATACTTGACTGAGAAGTGAATTCAGAGTCTGTGTTCACGTCTGACGAGTAAACAGACTGACAACAGCGATGATATTTGGTATCCAGTCGTACCAGTGGGGGGTGGCACCAATTTGGCATGTGTTCAAATTGATTGTACAATTAAAAGAGGGGAGAAGAGGGATTTTCCACAGAGAGGAAAAGTCCAGGCACCTGACAGATCTCAACAGCCAGCATATTTCAAAATTAAACAAGCTCCCACTGCACCCGTTTATACTGAATTGCCAAGCCTCAGGAAAGGCTCATGGGTTTCCCTGAAGAAGAGTAGAGAATTAAGCCACATATTAGCAATAAAAACGATGTTTTTGCAATTTTGGTAATTTTGGAATGATAAATTCATTCAGGCAAAATATTTATTTACTTACATTTTAAAGCATCATAAGCATGTTATCTACATCAAAGCCCACTACATCCAGCTTTAAAAATAAGCCTATTTTAAAGTGCAGTATTCATATGTCAGTGCAAACAGATGGTAGTTTCACACAGTTATTCACTTTGAAGCTTCAACCTCGCAGTGGGCCTCTCCCTCCGATGCCAGAGAGCTCTGGGTAAAAACTATCTCAAACTAGAACACTGACATGGTTTCAAATAGTCCCTCTCTCTTGCTCTCTTCGGCTGCTGCAGCTGTCCTCACTGCCAGCAGTTTAGACTGTGAATGTGTTTTGTGTTTGTTTTGCTGAGGGAGACAATGCATGCACTCTAGAGTAAGATCTGAGGGAAAGGAGACGGAGATGGGCACAGCCCAGATCTATAATTGGGATCTGTTCTTGGATGTGGAGAGTTTCGAAACGTCTATCCTCCAAGCCCCTTCCTCTTGCTAATGGGAAAGGAGCCTGCGCGGACACATCTTTTCAGATTTCAGCTGCTGTTTGGCACTCTCAATAGAGGACAGTACTGCAGCTGAAAAATATTAATGCCGCATTGCAGGATTTCTCCCAGCAATACCACAAAAAGTCTTATTTTTTTATGGGTGCAGATATGCATCTTCAATAACATCACTCTTGTGCACTATTCTGTGAGCTCAAGGGTCTATTACACATTTAATATGAGAAAACATACAGCCACTTTCGGACCGAAAGCATTAGATGGGAACCCGTGTATTGCTTTCAATTCCTTGTTTTTGTGCTCTCCACTCCTGAGTCCTGTGTTTCTATTGATTGGCCCATTATTGGAGACACCAACATGGAGCAGCCTGTGGTGCTAATGGCATGCTCTCTCATTCATACAGACACTGAGCAATGGTAAACCATTACAACATGCAGCTCCACAGCACAGCCTGTCACTGCCGCCCCTGATTCTGCATCCATCCACACCAGTATAGACCTGTAATTGTAGTCACAGGAAAATGATAGGGCTTGTTAAGCTTTGGGGGAGGAAAGTCTGGGTCAGTTGTGATCCATTTTTGAAACCAAAAGTTTGGAGATACATTTCCTAACTATAGTCACTGTTATGATCAGGACTGTAAAAGAAAGCCAAAACAGCAACAGCACAACAAAAACAGGGTTCTTCCTTAAATCTCTGGTGATATTTTTAATCTCAGACAGTCCCTGATCAACACAGTAGGTCAAAAGGGGCTTCAAGTAGAGCTTCTTGCAAACATTTCCTCAGCTTGTTGGTGGCTTAGCTAGCTTGTAGGCTGGGATCCTCCAGTTTTTACTCTGCACCGTGTTATTAATGGCAGTGTCTAGTGCTGCGAAACAAATGGACCCAGGAAAACACTTCTCAAAGCAGTTTCACACTGAAAAATTAGTGTCCTTTTAAAGCTCTTTCAAGGGCACACAAAGCCTGTTTAGAGGGTAGCAGTCATTATTTTTTTTAAAAATGGGCCTAATTTTACTTATTTGAACCCATTATCTCTTTATCTTTTTATGATAATTGAAGTTTGAAAGGAACATGCTTGGTGCCTCTTTAGCCCAGAACTTCCGTAACAACAGCCTAAATACTTTGCGGTGGCACTAATGAGTGTGTTCTGCAGCACATAGTGAACACACTTAAAATACTGCTAGCTTTGCTTCTGTGTGCTTTGGGCTGGGCGATAAAACAATAACGATATATATCAAAGATTAATTTCCCTCAATATCAATATAAAACATGGTCAATATCCGTTTAGATAGTCAGCATTCTGCCACGTTTTGGTAGACTGTACGAATAGCCAATGAAAAGGGGAGTTGCTTCGGGTCCGCTTCGCGCTGAACCAATCATGTGCTGAATTAGAACCAATTAGCAAACAACTTTAACAGGTGAAGTTGAAAGCACTGTAGGTGATAAAAAAAAAAAGAAAAGAAAATGAGTGAAACCCCCGGCAGAAATGCAGATGAAGGCTCAACAGAAGATGACATCGTCAACAACCCTGGCACGAAAACGTCAGTGGTGTGGTGATATTTCATTTTTTTGAGGTGGGACATGAAGCAGAGTAATGTACACTGCAAATTATGTCGAGTACAAGTTCTCGCAAAGTCGGGGAATAACTCAAATTTTTTTGAGGAGCCCATGGCGCCTGTGCAGCCGAAACAGCCGACCATTCAGTCCACTTTCTCTAGCGCAACATCTTATGACAAAAACGTCGAAGAGACACCAAGATCTCACAGATGCAGTAGCTCATTGTATTGCAAAAGACATGCTACCAATAAGCACTGTTAAATTTCATTTTTTATGTCATGATATCGATATTGACTAATATGAAAAAATATATTGTGATAAAATTTTTCCCATATCGCCCAGCCCTATGTATGCTATGTTGTCCAGTTTATCTTTTTCAAGTAAAAATGTCCATCCTTGTTATAATTAGTATTAATGTAAATTTATCGGGCTAGCTCGGGCTGGTTCATGCATGTGTGATTAAGAGGTCATGGTAACTAGATGCACAACAGAGTGATACTTTGCATGACACATAAGGCACAATTAAAACCAAGTGATCAACAGATCTTATGGGATGCTCCTTTGTAATATCACTGTTGCTGCTAAAACCAAGGCTGACATTTATCACTGCAGAGGATTAAAAGTTGAGGTCTCAGGGGTCCATCTTACTCTCTAGTCTGTTTGAACTCTCAGAGATCCCAGAGTTTACCGACTTTGCTCAGCAAGGCTGCAGCAATGAGTTAGATGCAGAAAAGGAGTAGTGATAGAGGTACGGGAAAAGAGAAATGAGGCTGTGGCTCATTTTTTGATATTGGCAGAAGAGTTTTAGGGAAAGAGAGCAGATAAGAAAAGAGAGGGAAGGTTCTTGAAGCATTTTCATTTATTTTTTTTCTAGAAAGCTGTGATAACCAGAATTGGCCCACTGTTTTCTGAAATCATTTGATAAAAGCAAAGTGAGATTTCATAGACACATGATCTTCAAGCTTTTACACTTATACACATCTCATTGCTTTGTCATTGACGGTTCACGTCTCTTCAGACTGAAAAAGTTGTGTCTATTCATGTGATCTGAATATTTGACCTTCACTGCAGAGTAATATTATTCGATGAATTGTAAATGTTTGTCTACAGTCAACTCAAGTCTAAATTTAACCCTGAAGGGAAAAAAAGGCTGGTACATTGGTACAGTGGTAAGCACTGTTGCCTCACAGATGAGAGATTCTAGGTTTGAATCCCAGCTGGGGCATTTCTGTGAGGAGTTTGCATGTGGTAAAAAAAACCTCTGTGGGTGCCTTCTTACACCTTCCCACAGTCCAAAGACATGCTCATTAGGTTGATTCTACACCTTCAATTGCTATAACCATAACCCCTTTGCAACTACAGCCAATTAAAACTTCAGAATAATGACTTAATGTTTCATCTTTGAGACAGAGATCAGTAATCACAGGAGAGACAGTGCAGTTCTGGGGACATATTTGTTTTCCCAAAAACATTTATGTACAGAAAGACTTTAAGAGATACGCCCTCTACACCAGCGGCAATCCAATGAACTATGAGTTACTTTCTTCCAAAACTCTCTTTAAACTTAAGAGACTTGTCTCTCTTGATGTCATCAAAATGTGGTGAAAAGGTTTGATTGTAATTTTTTACAAGCACCTTTTCAAAAATTTGAAATGTTCTGTACCATTGTACAGATTTGTCAATCTTTTTTTTAAAGATGTCAAGGTTTTAGTTGATGTAAAAACTGGCATGTTTGTATCACAGATTTCAAACTTATTCTGAAAATTAGTTTACTTCACCTGTTAAAATGCATTCATTAATTGTGAGCTGAAGTTATATCCCAAATGTTTTTTACACCATCAGCACAGCTAAAATGTAATTCAGTGTGTGAACAATTTGAATAATCGCTCAGTTATCAGCTTACTGGGCTTTTTACACTGAAAATTAGATTGGATCATCTCATCTGACATTAGAAAAATTGTGTTTTTAAGTACTGCTCTAACAAAAAACCCATCCAGAGCTCTTTTCTCTGTCAGGGCCTTTGCTAATGAGTCTACCTTCACCACCATTACACAGTCCGTGCTTGAGAAAATGATCTTGCTTACATTACAGCTTGTTTGTTTGACAGGCAGTCCAGAGTAAAAACCCTGAACAAGTGTGGTGCAGAAACTTCAAACCTCATACAGAGTATTGACTTTCAACAGAGGAGGGGAGATTTTAAAAGATCCTCAACTTGATGAAAATCAATCGACTTCACACAAAATGACTGCAGGATTGTTTCAGTTTTGATACCTCACATATTCTATTTTTTTCTGTTTTTACTATTTTACTGAGGAAAAAAAAATCAACTTTTAGCCCCCAGGTTCTGATTTTTAAGCTTTATTCTGATATTTACATTCAGTCATGAAAAAAAAAAATGGACTGCACAGTATAAAGATGTTATTAAAACAGCATGTAAACACTGACTTTTGATAAGAGGTTCTCCAATCTGTATGGCTGGTTAGTTATGTAATTTAGGGTCTATTTAAGGTGGGATAGGCAGGATCTGAGGAAGTTCCAGGTTTTTCCGTCTCTGCTCCAGCAAGCCCCGCCCACAAACAGACGCTCCTGCTCGCTCGTATCGTTTCAATTAAATTCAGATATGATGCAGAAGAATACTTCAGATAATTACAAATGGGGTCCAGTCAACGTGAAAGTAAAAAGCCTTGTTGCTACTGTAGATGCCAACAGACTACCAGCAAACACAATGTTTGCAGGACTTCTACAACTAGGATAAGTGACATACTCCAGGACCCATGGTAAACAGTTTAGCGGAGCTACAACACGCAGCAGGTTTGACAAGAAACACTTCTGTTAAACTTGGCTTACTTTGTTAAAGCAGTTTACCTGTCCAGCAGAAAGGTTACAGGGTCCGTAAGATCCTGAAGCCTCCCCCATCATTGTTGACCCAGCTTCTTTGCTCTTGTCCATGTGGTCTACCTCCTTTTTAATCGCCCGTTATTCTGCCAGAGTCTCCGGTATTTAGTTAGTTTTCTTGCTTGTCTTGGCAGTCGTGGCTGAAGGAGGATTCAGACAATTTTCTGTACTTTCTGGTTGGTTTCTACTGTCTGATATTGTAGCACGCTAACTTTGTTTGGGCTCCTGAACGACACGGGGGAGCAGCGTCCGCCTCACAACCAATCAGGATGGGGGAGGCGGGGAATGGCTTTGTTTACAGTCAGAAAGAGTGTAGAGCTCTGAAAATTTAAAATATTGACTACACAGACATGACAAAACACAGCCATGTCGTTATATTACCAAATGTCATCAATAATTAATAGCTATTGACTGATATTTAAAGCTTTTACACCACAAAAAAAGATGCTTTTTTAACAGATTCCTGCCTACCCCACCCTTAATCTTGATTTAGCCTGGCAACAGTGTTCCTACAACATCCATTGCTGCACAGTGAAGTCTTTTACAAGTCAGCTAGCATACTTGGTAATACTGAATAAAAAAAAAAAAGAATAGAATCAGTAAGTAGGTATCTAACTGCCATTTTTTTTTTTTTTGAGACTCTCCTGTATTTTCAGACCTATCTCCCCCCCACCCCCCGTATTGTCATTTCTCCCGGGAATTTTCTCATAGCATGGTCTGCATTCATTCATGAATCGGATCACTGTATTTGTCTAAAGTTTCCAGGTTTCCAGACAACTTTAGATTGTCCTGTGTTTCTGCTGAGCCTCACAGACACTGGATTGATACTTTTACTTTACAGTTTGGGATGATTCAGGTGAACTATATTTAAGCAGTGTTTGTTGCAATATGAACATTTTGATGAAAGGAGAACAAACGCGAGATATGCGAGAGTGATGCGTTCAGGGCAGTCTCGGATAAAAGAGTGCTGTATTTAATGCACAGATGTTCAGAGAGCCTCATACGGGAGAGCATGTAAAACATAGGACTTTTAACATGAATATTAGTGGACTAAATAAGTTCAAGGCATATTGTAGCTATTTTTTTTTTTTTTTTTTACCATTTGTTATTGTTAAAACAAAACAAAAAAGTGTGCAGCTTCACTTATTTGGATGAGCAATTTAATTACAAATACTTTCGTAATTAGCTCATATCCACCATATATGGTCACCCCAAAACTGCCCAGAGTGCGCCACAAACAACTCCCGGATTTTATAACCCAATAATATTTTTCTAAGAGTATCTTATTTAATTTGCTTTATTTACTTTGCATGTTAATTAAATGTTGAACTAATCTCTAGTTTTTTTAGATCAGATACTTTAAAATTGGCAGTTTAAAAAAAAAATCGTGATAATAATCGAGATCGGACAATATGACAAAATATATTGTGATCATTTTTTTTGCCAAATCGCCCAGGCCTATTTGCAAATACAAAGATCCAAAAAGGATACTCTGGACTTTTATTATTGCTGTTCTTTTTTTTTCCTTAATGCTGTGACCTTTAACCTACTTGATGTGCATGTTACTGCCCCTTTTTAACAGTTACAGTAATCTAGTTATATACATGGTGTGATTAACCCAGACATGGCACAGATTGAACTGACAGCTGCATCGTGCAGATGAGAAGCACTTCCGTGTCTGTGTGCCCATTTACTATTGTATCGAATAAACTTAGAGTGGCCGTTGACGGGAGCGATGGAGAGGCTGTCAGAGGATAAAGGCACAGCCCACTCCAGCAATACTATTTATAGCCGAGCTCGTGCCAATGTCAATAATTTATGCTGACACGTGTAAACACTGCTGTCACATTAATAATTGTGTTGCTAAAATAGTCACGGAAATTGCATGTGGAGCAGATTGTGGGCTGGGCGAGTATGAACATGGCATGCTTTTTATAAGTGTAAATCATGCAGTGTCGTGATGATGGATGGAGTGACTGGGAACCCAAAAAGAGTGGTCTCCAAAACAGTTTTGGATTCATAAACATGAAGCTGGTGAAATATTGAAAATACACGCCTTCTTCTGACTCTCAACTGTAAACACTGAGTGGTGGTGCCACAGCAAACACTCAAACTTTTCCTTTATATCTGCCTGCGTGTCTTGTTTTCCAATGAGCACATGAAGAAAAGCATAGCAATCAATATTTCCTGCTGCTAATTGAAGTGCTTTTTATCTTGTTGAACTCTCAGTGCAGAGTGTGTATGTGTGTGCTTCTCTTTTTTTGTGGGCCACTTGTACATTCATCCACATAGCTGTCCACTTGTCTTTGTCTGGCCTGTCCTGCCTTTAAACTCCGTCAGCCTGTGGAAGAGCCTGCCTCTTTGATCAATATTTATGCAAGACAGCAATTTGGACCCAGGTCACGAGGTTCTGCACTGCTCACCGAACGCAACTCATGGCCCACACCACAGATGCATGCCTTCATCTTCTGTTAGTTTAGCGCCCTTTTCTCTGGTCGAAATGAAAATGTGGTTATTGGATAAATTCAAGTTATCATTCCTTTCGGCCCCTCTTTGATTTCCCCTGAGAGAAATGTAAGGATTGTGCCGAGATAAGTATGTCAGAAGTTGGTAAATGTATCCCAGATGACACACACAGTTTGGTTTTCTCAGTCAGAGACACAATCTGTCGCAGTGTCTCAGAATAAAATTCAAAAATCAATACAGAGAGACACTGCAAATGGATATTGCTGTTTGACAGTCTAATTCCCTTTATCATGAAAGAGAGAGGAGGGCCTGAGTCTTTACAATTAATTTAACCAACAAGGCCTCTAGAGATTGGAAATCTTAAGGGTCTGAACGAATGTCTGCAGCCAGGCAAAATGACAAGGACATAAATTGGCGCAGTCTTATTTTATTTTAATATCATTATCTGCTGATGTGTCCACTCCTAAATGACAAAGCAAGTAAGGGCATTAAGATTTAAAACTCTATCAATCCTATCATGCCCCGAGTCTCTGTAAGGCTTATAGCACTGCCCAGAGTGTCCACTATGAATTCAAATAAGGAAGGCTACAGTGTGTGAGTGGAGTTTCACTCAAACCTCTGAGTAGATGTTCACTCCAACAATCACGACTTCCTCTGCTAAATCTTCAAAACCTTCAAGGCAATTGCATAGCAAATATCAAGTTTGCCAAGCGGGAAATTTTGTCTGAGGCTATGCTTATGTGTGGTAATCTCCCAGACTTTCAAGTGCAATCACTCTCCAGTGGAAAGTCCTGCTCTTCATTTGACACGGGGTGTTACACCGAACCAGCGGCTAATTATGTTGGTCCAATGATTAACATTCAAAGCAAACACTAAATCTTCTACAGACAGGGAAATCGTTGCATCACAATAGAGAATGAGGTGATGCCAAGTTTATTTTTTTGTTATGCAGTTTTCTCTCTCTGTGTATGTCTGTGTGTGGCTCTGCTTTGAAACCTACTTACATACAAGTAATATTAAATGACCTGGAGCTATGCCAGTCTTGGTCTGTTTCCAACAACTCAGCAAGACATTTATGCTTATCTGAAAAAAGTCTTATCTTCACAGTCATGGCGTTTTATTTTCGTGTAGCTCCTAGAAACAGAAGTAGAAGCAGTTTGTGCTTTCCATGGGGTAGCCATATTATAAAAGTGAATCTGTGTTGGACGTAAAACATTCTTTTTTTTCTGAGGAGCTGCACTTAAAGTTTCTCTTTTTAAGGGTTTAAAAAGGTTTTCCATTGATTAATAATGAGCCTGTTGGTATCACATATATTGGTAAATGGTAGTTCATTAAAATATGTCAAATAAGAGGGCGTTGGAATTCATTTTTTGATGGTAAGTAATTTGGAGGAGCCTGACAGATACAGAATTTTCCAAACTGATTCACAAATCCAATTCCAGAAAAGTGGAGGCTGTGTAAAATGTTAATAACAAATGTATCAATAAAATTAAGTTGTTATTCCACTAGATTAAAGCTGTTTTCATGTGAATAAAGTTATTAATTTAGTCATGGTTTTGCTACATAATGCTGAAAGGAAGGGAGATACCACAAGTCAGCTTTTCACACAAAATCGAATAGGGGTGGGAGAAAAAATCGATACAGTATAGTATCGCAATGTTTTGTCTGATGATGTATCATATCATCTCATTGACCAAGTATTGATTTTTTTCAACTTGTGTCCAGTGACGTTGGCAGAGGTGCCATCATAGAGCAGGAGAAAGTTAGTGCAACAAATAAATAACTCTATATATATATATATATATATATATATACATATGGTTTGCAAGATGTGCTACATGAAAATAAAATATAGCGTAATTAAGACAAACATAAAAGAAAGACAAATGCTAAATTAGCTAAACAGTTGAAAAAAATTCTATAAATCACAATATATTGTATCACAATACTCGCTCAATTGCAAAATGTTAAAAATCCCAATAATATCGTATTTTGGCCCAAGTATCATGATGATATCCTATTTTGTTATCAGTGAGACTATAATTAAATACAATTCAACAAGATGCTCCATGTCCCTCATTTTCATGCAGCTGAGTGCTAACCACTGACCAACACTATGACTTTATCAAGGCTTCATTCTCATAATATCATCGCCTTATTTTTATAACACATCTTTATTTTTTACCATGACTTCATTTACTTATTTTCTTCGGACTTTACTCTCGCTACATAATGATTTACCTTGAATAAAATGTGGGACACAGGGTCAGTCACTAACGCTGCCAAGCACCAAATGTAAATAGACTTCCTCAATCATGTTGCTAGCCTATTGTAGCATTTTCAGTTTTTTGTTGACCAATCCCAAATTTTTTTTGGAGCATGTTTGGAGCATGTTGCTGGCTTTAAAATTTGAATTGATTTTTAAACACAGTATTTTTATCAAGTTGTCTTTGCACTATTAGAGTTGAAATGATTGTAAAATGATCCAAATTATTAACAAATTATCCATATTTGTCCAAATTCTTAACAACTTTGTCTACATGTTTTGCTGCGTCCCAACTTTTCGAAATGTATGTTGTGTAACAGAAATATTTTCTTATAATAGCCATGGTTGCCCGTACAGTGCTTTGTGGATTTGACATGAGGATAATATTTCCCTCATGGATTATGTATGACTTTTTTTTATGACAAAAAGTCCTTCAGTAGCAAAATGTATGAACCAAATACCTTATACTGTTGGCTCATAGCGTGGACTACTCAATAATATATATTTAATATGCAGCAGACAGTGCTGCATGTATTGTGAACAATATATTGACACTATTGACATCAAAGAGTAGAAACTTTCATTAAGGCCTTTATTATAAGTCTTGTTTTGAGCAATTCAGATTTTGTTTAAACACCAAATATTGCAAGAAATGGTGCATACATGCACTATAAAGAAAAAAAAAGAGAGACCCACTTTGTAAATCAGTGTATGGGGCTAATGAGCATTGTCAAGATAAAGAACATTGTGACAATAACATAATTATCACAGTTCAAAGAGTAAATAACAGTAAATCTATAATTTGCGACATTGTAATTATTCTGTCTAATAAGAATCCTTGTTTTTTTTCTCTGCTGAGGCCAAAGATCAACTTTACGCTCTAGACAGACTCGTGTGGAGTAATCAGAAAAGGAGAAGGCAGCATACAATTACAAGCACAAAATTACAGGTCTCAACTTTGTATTTTGTGGAGCTACTGCACTGAAACCATTGTTCCAAAAGGTCCTTTGTTTTCCAGAGTTACAATGGCTTTCACAGTTTTAAAGAAAGGACCTTTAAAATGCAAATTTACATTATCTTTGTTTCCATATGCAGCTAGTGGAAAATGCAGTCTCTAGCGCCGTGCGTCAATTGACAGTATATGAATAACCTCAATTGTGAGTTTGTAAAGTTTTTGTTTTTAATTAGCCAAACAGGTTCATCCATGAATTAGGTCCATTGAGGTTAAACAGACCAAACTTCAAAATATCAAACTCCACTGTGAAGACCCAACTGTGCAAAAGACCCAAAATCAAGAAGTGGCTGCGTTAGTTTGAAGGCAGCTCAGCCATGCATGAAATAATGTCCTGTGGCATGTTGCTAAGACCCATCCCCGATGGGAGCAAGCACTGAAATAGCCACTGAGCTCCAGTATTCAGGCTCCCATCAGCTCTAAGACCCACAGCCTCGTCTCACATCTCTGTGCTTCTTCATCTCCTGCCATCATACAATGTCTCTCTCATGCCTCCTTTTACGCTTGTTATGTAACACGTGTGTACAATGCTTTTCACTTAATAGCAGCTCTAACATTCAGCCCCATTCCCTCCGCTGCTCACTGCGCTCCTTCTGCTCCTCTGAACACATATGCTGTCTGATTTTAATTGGTGAGAGCAGGTTGGAGGTTACAATCGCGGTTAGGTTAAGTGGACTTGGTGACAGGGTTTGTTTGGTGCAGGTACATGCGGTTATGTTATACATGTGATATAAAACACTTAATGTGTAAATTCTGCCCTTCAATGTTCTGCCTCGAACATAAATGGTCTGCAGTGTTATAAACGCCTCTAACATGAAATCTGTGCTTACAAGTTTAATATCAAACATGACAAAACGCCACGATCCTCCATGTACTGCCTGTTCAGTGTGAGACAAAGAGGGGTTTATACAGTACTCTGTGAACCTCCAACACTTTATTCAGTGGCATATTCTCAGGTTCTTATCATCTCTCAGACAGTTTATGTCACTATAATTGAAAGGAACTTATTCAGCCAGTGACAACTAATCCTAACCACGCAGGAAGCTCACATCTAGTGCAGCGGCACTATCATTTATGGCAGTTGTGTATGTAAAACAGACTTCACTGCAAATTAGGAAAGTGCCTTTTGGGGAAACTGTGAGAATAGTCATTTAATTGAAAAGCACTTGAATGTGTCACTGCTACATTACAACCCCAAAACACATACCTATAGGAGCAATAAATCACTCGTATCTTTGACTCATGGAGTCTTTAGTGATGGCCATTTCAGGTTAAACATTCAAGCTTATCCCGTTTGCTAGAATGACATGAAAAACTCTTAAAGAAGCCACCAAAACAAGTCGAACACCTGCATTTCTCCATGGTTTCTATGGAAACTAAGAGACTCCCAGACTTGTCCTTTGAGATCCCTTTTGATATCTCTTAGCTAGACGAGATGAGCCCTAGGCAGCAATTAAGAAGTAAACTGAGCTAGGCCTGGGAGGAACAGGGCTGAGAACAGGGTTTGAACTCAACACCGACAATAGACATGTGAGAGATGAGCCTGTTTATACAATTTAAAACCTAACTGACAGCAACTCAAAACATTTCTGTCTGCGCCTTCCTTCATCACCTCGGGCGAGTGCATGCGAGCTACCGCATGGGGGTCAGTGTTTGAATTCATCTTTTCGAGCAAGCGAGACGGTGAGGCGCAGCAGTGAGGGGGTCTGTCTGCTAAAAGAGAAAAGGGCTCCTATACATATTAAACACAGCCCTGAAGAACACTGTGTTAATGTCAGGTGTTCCCTACGGTGCAGCAATGTCAGGAGCATCTGGCTCATTTCAGGGAGGAGGGGCAACATTTATCTTAACATGCAGTGTGGCACAAAGGCACAAATAAATGGGGAAACATCTGCATCTTTTACCTCAGAGGTAAAGAAACAGTACAAGATCTTTGTCAACAGGATGCTGTACGTGTCATGTGTTTAAATGTTGAGTGGAGAGTAAACGAGCATTGCAACAAGAGCAAAGAATTATAAGAAACGGTGATGAGCGTAGTTTGTCTTATTTTGTAATTTCATGCATTCCTCTTGTGATTTGAGTTAGACTGCACTGCAGCAGCTACAACTGAAGGGTCAAGACTGTTTAAACTTCTGAGCAGGTAATTTCTTGGATGAATTCCAGGGCTGCGTTTGACAGGTTATGTCTTTAGTGATCAAATTTCTGCTTTTTACATCTACATACTGATTCATAGTCTATAAAGATTGAAAGAATCCCTCAGAGAGAGGAGGCGTTTTACTCAAGTTCACAGATTGGGTTGTGTTGGAACAGGCTGCTATAGCTTTCTATATTTTTCAGTATAGGCCTTTTTTGTTGATATTTCTAACTCTGACTTTGGACTTTAAGTTTCTTGCTGTGTCCTTGAAGGATTTAGCAGGGGAGATTTTTAGAATTAATAATTTCATTACAGAAAATCACAAAGTTTGACATTTTTTCCATTTTACGTTGCTTCATTTCAACTTCAACCCTCTGTCAGTAAAGCCCCCTAGATTCAGTCCCAGCTCCAGAGTCACAAACATCTCCTTAACTAAATGGAAAATTCTGTTTTCAGTGTTTTTTTGCCAATTAAATGTATATGAAAAAATCTGCAGTGTCAAAAACTTGGAAATAGATGTGTACCTTTAATTTCTTGAAAATATTTCGCTAAATGTAACGACCTTTAAACCAAATACATGTGGAAAACCTGTTTCATAGTTGATGATGTGGGTGTGAAATTTTTAAACCTTCTAAAAAGACTAGAGATAGGAAACACTGAACAAAGAAAAACAAGAAGTGAATTCTTTTCTGTTCTCAATAAGCTGTACAGGTTTCTGGCCCATTGGGATCCGACCTGATTTGTTTATGAAACTTCTTCAAACGGTCAAAAGAGATGGCTTCATCTGCACCGCTAACCTAACTACACTTGCTAGAAGCTAGAAGTAAGTTGCAAAATAAGCGGCTCACTTCATTATTAACGAAAATATGTGCACTTTCAATGAACACGTTCATTTTAGCGTGTTCATGCACAAGTCTTCTTTGCGGGCGTGTGTGTTCCAAGCATCTACGTTAAGCTCCCCCAGACATGAGATCAGTTTGTTCCAAGTCCTCAGTCTGGTTTCGGGGTTTAGGATTGCATCAGTGGCAGTGATTTAAAAGTTGTTTATTTTCCCAACAGGTCCCAATGTGTCTTACACAAATGTGATAAAAACAGTTTTTCATTTAAAATAAGTGTCTCTGTGATGCACCTTGCTGTAAACAAGATCAGGGCCATGTATCAGATTGCCACTCTGAGAATTGACTCAGAAACTTCCAGGTACAAAATCAGGTACAAAGCAGTCTTTGTTTATCTTGTCCTCTACATGTTTCACAAGTGATGTTAAAAAAAAAGTCTTTTCCAGCTTGCATTTCACAGTCAAATGAACATTTATTGTTAATATTTTATGGGAAATATTTTCTTCAGGCATTAAAACTGTGACATAAAAAAGGTTCAGTCTTGTTGTAGATGGTCTTGTTTGCTTTTAGATGTCCTGAAAAAGGTATCGGTGTGAATTTCAGTCTATTTCATTGACATAAAAAAACTCCTGATAGTAGCTTTACCATACAAGGTGATACATTTGTGTTTGATCTGCAAATAATCAATCCACTTCAGCTTTGTGAATTATCACTCCATTAGAAATGTTTGCACGCCATCACAGCAGTGTGCTTGTGTTATAATGGCAGATGATGAGAGATGAGGAATTGTTACCAGGCAAGAAAAGCAGAATGAAGGTTAAAATGGCTTTGCTAAATGTATGCAAATCAAGATTTTTAGGCCTTTGTCAGCCTCCATTAATAAGTTAGCAGGAGGTGTTATGATGACATCCCTGAGAAAGATGAGGATTGCAGCCGTCTTATTATAAAACAAAGAAAATCCTTTGAAACCTCAAATGGTCGTCTTCAGCTGCCAACGCTGCCTGATTAATCAACTGATAAGGACGTGGCAAAATGACAGTGACATGATGAAATTGCTCAAGGTTTTATCAGAAAGGAGTTTTGAAAAAATCTTTTTTTTTTTTTTTTCTTGATTGCAGCCACAGTCAGCAATCCCTGGCTTGGAGACAAAACAAAGCGATTCTTAATTTCCAGCAGTTACAAATGCCAGAACCCAAGGCACATGGAGGAGGCAGATAAAGTTGTTATTGGCAAATGTCCTTGGTGCAAGCAGAGTGAGCGCTCCGTAATCCTACTGTGTTATTAGTCTCCCAGGACCCTGGGACTCTGCGTTACTATCACAGGCTGGTCCCATGTAGATAACAGCAGCTCCATTCACCCTCACATCTACTCATAGCTAAATTGACTGCAATTATCAGGGCTGGGCAGCTTATTATTGCCCTCTTTTATTTACACACAGACTCCCACACAAGCCCTAAAGTTAGTAATGGTTGGGGATGTTGAACATTTCCTAACATGTCTTAATTCTCCATTAAATCCTCTAGAAGAACAGCATTGATCTCATCTGCCTTCCCCTAAGCCTTAATTGACCGTGAAGCAATCAGGTATTGTATAGTTTGCATTTTCAATTCCTTGTTGACCAATCAAGAAAGTTAGTAGACAAACTTGAGGTCAGTTAACACACAGGTCTCTCACTCAAACATGTTAGGGGTACAAAGTTGCACAGATGGCAAATCGAAAAGGACAGGTGGGACTCGAGCATAATAGAACACATAAGTGCTAGTGCATGACGAGGTGTTCATTGGCAGGAATCTATGAATGACTTTAGGGCCCAAGCTGCTCAACTTGCAGGGTCTACTTTTGCTGAGTCCAGATATTCCTGATTATTGATGCCTTGAAAGGCATTACTTGCCCGTAATGTATTTCCCTTCTTAAAACAAAAACAAAGCTTTGTGTTTTCATGCATTGAGATTATAATTTTGTGAAGCTACAACATTGTTTTCCTGTCAACACCTGAGAGTTTGACTGATGTTTTTTCGTTTAAACCTAACTCTAACCCTTTATTATGAGTAATTAATGAGACAGACAACCAATGTCTGGAACCAGTATGCTAAAATGAAATGGGTTCTGTCAAAATTTAGAACTTGCAATATTACAAACCGCAACACAAACTTTGCTTGAATGTAATTATCAAAACTGTCATGTTCGATATCTCACGCAAGAGTTAACTGTTAACCAGTTTCATTTACAGTACATACATATATCAAAGCAACTCATCTCCTAGAAATCTAAAAACTCGCAGTGTTTTCTGGCAGAACAGTTAAGATTGAGCAAAGTGTATTTCACAGGGCCGAACATAGGATCAGAGTCTGCAGGTTCGAGATTGGTCGGTCAAGTGTGGCAAATGTAAACAGAACTTTCACCGCCAGCCTTTGGTCCTCCTTGCAGGTTGATGTCCACATGCTTGTGTAGCTCCAGTAAAGTGATTGTATGACGGTTTCACCAGACACATCCTGCATGCAAATGTATTTCCATCTTGTAGATCAAAGTACTCCCGAACAATACTGGCACAATGAGATGTTATCTGTCGTTTACATCGGGGCTGTGGAGCATTATAGCATCATAGCATTAGCCATTAGTTGCAGCTCCAGCCTTGACTGGTGGCGATGGCAGTGTTCCAGCTTAGACCCAACGAATGATCGGCATGGTGGGTCTTAAAGAAAACAAAACGTTAGTCATTTCTCTGTCTTGTAATTCTGGTGCCAATTAAGGAGGCTGATCATGTTAAATCATGTAGTTGACAAAATGAGCACATTCACAGTGTTGATCACAGTGCCAATGTGCTACAGTGTATTCAGTATATATTTTTCAGTTTTAAGTCAACAGTCATTTCCTCTAAAGGTTTTATATTTCGATTTATTTCTAATATGAGCAGAATCTGCATTGACTTCTGTGTTTACTCAGTGCTTAGAGTCAGTGTATCTCTCACAGCTATTTAAAAAACAAACAAGTAAAAGCAACTGGCCTCAGTGCCAGCAGTCATGCGCACAAGACAGGAGAGTAAAACATCTCTAGAAGAAGGCAAGCTGCCAAGTGGCAGGGGGAACAGGTGACCATGACCCTCTCTATCAAAGAGATGTCACCTGTGGTCACCCGCTATAGGCGAGGCCCGTAACCTTGCGCTCACTCAAAATCTGGGAAAATATGAAGCCGCCTGTCAGGAATGAGAATTCTGAGAGGGCAAGAGGAAACTGGAAGGGAAAAATACGAAAACTTATCATTTTTGACACGGCAAGTGTTGAAGCATTTTCAGTCTCATTTGTATTCTGAGTTCCCACAGGCTTTTTTCCCAGTCATCTGAGCATGGCAGCTGAGAGGCTAAATAAAAATGAGGCTTATCCATATGGGTAAACTGACATACCAATAGACCTAAAGCAAAGAACGTAGGGAAATATTTTCATGAAGAAAATGGTAAACATCAATAAGCTCAAGGCTATATCACAGATTGAACTGTAAAAGTAAATAATTTACCTATCAGCATGAACTCCTTTTAAAAAACGAGTTTGAAACAAATCCATTAAGATCATCGCCATTTATTTGTAGTGACTTCTGCAGCCAGACAGTCATCTGTTATCTGAGAGAAAAAAGTAGACATATATATAATGTATTAGCTTTATCATGAATAAGTGACTGGTCGAATCTTGCATGCAATTGCATGACAAAGCACGGAATAATCATTAGTGATGCTGAAACTGCTCCAGAGTGCCATCCCCTTTCGTTAGGAGCCGGCTGACTGTGGGGTGCAATCGCTCACAAAGCCGCCCAGCTGAAAAATGGGCTCTGAATCATTTCACTCTGAATCCTGGCCAAAAAAAAGTCAAAAAATCTCTGACATTTTATTTGCATAAAAGGGTTATCTGAGTAATGGGATATTCATCAAAGACGTTGCTGAATTGGGAGGTATTTTAATGAAACAGCATGCATTCATACATTATTGAACATAGACCCTCCTGAAACGGTGTGCCTCAAGTCTGCCTCGGGCTGTGTTATCCCAGCTGACCTTTTGAAAATTTAATCTCTGATTACATTGAATGGGAAAATATTGAAAACAGTGTATGGTCTAATCTGTGGCTCACATTTCAGCCCAGCTTTTCATGAGGCTTATAGAAATGAAAGATACTGTGTCTCATTTTCTGTGTTGTTATTTTGGCCGAATAGGCAATTTGAAAACAAATCTTATGGAGAAATCTTCTACTGACCTTTGGGAGTGAATATCTATGCATATCCCACTCACTTTAGCTCACATGTATATAAATGTGTCTTTGTTGGTGCTGGCTGTTTCGTTTTGACTACAACTCAAGGAGAAAATAGATCATCTTGAGTGATTTAATTCAGATAACATGAGGTCTCACCCCCCAAAAAAAGAGCATCGATTTGTCTTTTGTGTTTCTCAATAACAAAGCTCTGCATGAAACAGAGAGCGCTGCACAAAATTGTGTGTTAAAATGAATTATTCAAGCTGGTATCTTAAAAACTTGCGATCTTGCTGATACAACATGTGAAAGGACTTGCAGTAACTGTTGAAATATTCATGCAATTAAACACTACATGGAGAGCAAAGGGTTTAGAGAAGGTTAAGCCTCATGCATCAGTTACACATGTCCACAGAAATCGTCTTATGTGAGGTGTATCTCAGCTCAGAATAAATGTCTAAGCATGACGCATGTACAGAGTGTATTTTTAATAAAACAAAATGTTCAGTCTTTGCCATGGGCGTACAGAGGCTGTTAATTGCCCAGTATGAGCAAAAATGGGACCATTCCGATATCCAAGAGATTTTCCCCATAGGTGTAATTAGATGTGCAGCTGCCAAGGCGTCCCCTATAGAGAACCTGCCATGGGTAACGTTTCTTCCCAGTGGAGGCCTGAAGAAGGATAATTGGTGTAATGTTCATGCCCAGTGTTGTGAGCTAATTAAAGCTAGGGGCATTGGCTATCAGATCCCACAAACGCTATACTGAAGCAGATGTCCACCAGTCTACAAAATGTCCTAAAATGACCCTTTTCAAGTTTTTGAAATTAAATTCAACTTTCACTCAAGATATGATTCTGCCTCACAGTTTGCAAATGTGCCAGGAGGACATTTGCAGGATTGTGGATTGGGTTTGTCTGGACTCATTCAGCAATGATAATGTTGAGGACAAAGAAATCTTTAGTGTCAGTTATTTTGTTGCTAATGTTTTCTCTTTTTTAATTCCCCCACTGATTTTCTTCAGGATAGCTCTTAAGCTGATCAAGCACATGGGGTTTAGTGAGTCTGTTTGAAGCTACTTCTACTACTACTTGTCCTTGTTATCAATAGAAGCAGATGTAGATTTCTCATTTTCTCTGGTAAAATAAATGATTCTGCACATTTAACCAAACCTGTTGCTGCTTTTTATGTTTTTGCATGTGCTCATGCTACCTTTGGTGTGTTTTTGATTCAAGTCTTTGATTGTCATTGCTTGTTTTCTGGCGGGGTCCCGTCAATGAACTGCCGACTCTGGACATAGTTTCCATTTAGTCAAGGTGCTGTGAAAATCTCTTATATCAGTATTGTAAAAACAGTTAAAAGATAAACAAATAAATAATCACACACACATTTCGATATGTGGCGTTTCTGTATTCATCATAGACTGTATATACTATGGACAACTTGGCTCTGTCTTCCGTCATTTTACAAATTAGCCAAATTGCTCTCAGAATTTCCAGGATTTTCTCCACTTCCTGGAACCACCACTTGCACAGTAGCGTTGTACATATTTCAACACTTGCGCAGTAGCGTTGTAGGCATATGGCGGGAGAGTTGCTGTGACGACGCTCTGCTCAAACAGCGTATCCCCCGGGTGAGCTACGCAATCTTCGTATGTCCGTAGGCTGTATCAAATGTCAATCATCGAAAACACGAGCCCCCTTAGACCCCCATGGGGTCGCTGGAGTTGGTTGGATTTATGACCTATACTGCAGCCCGTCACCAGCGGGTGCTTGTCTCACGGTGGCTTTACCCAGCAAGGAGGCAGACGGCGTCCATTCTATATACAGTCGCTGGTATTCATTGTCAAATTCTGTGATTCTGTCCAATGCTGCATTGATTAGAATGGGAACATATTTGTTGTGTGGCACATGACGCTTACGGAGTTCCCCAAAAATGCATCTGGTGGGTTTTGGGCTTTATCTTAACAGCAGCTCTAAAAGTGGAAATTAAACCTTGTAAAAACAAATAAGGCTTGTTTCTTTTTAGCACTTACTTCAGTTTCTGTGGACTTAGTTGATCTCAGAGGTGCTTCACCATCTTGATTTCAGTTGGTAGATGATGAAGCTACATTGCCCAGTGTGGCCTGCAGTTAAACCTGTATGCATGTGAAAACTGCATACAGGTTTAAAATCAAAAATTTAATCTGAATATTTCATTATATTATCTGAGTGGATAGGTTTTGAAGATAATAAGAGTTTAGCATTAGCAGAGGAACAGCTGACTTGACTGACCGGCAGGCACACTATAGCTGTTAGCCAGGAGGCTAAAGGCCTGCCCTCAACTCCTCCTCGTCCTCATTTTCCAGTTTTAATTGTAAATTTGTATTAGTATTAATAATGTGCAGCCCACCGGTGATAGGTTGAACTCTGCTTCAGATATCAACGGGTAACATGAGTAAGACAGCAGTGTTGAAATTAAAGGAGTGGAAACCTTTACCTTTAAACTGATTTGTGTTGCACTAAATTACAAGCTGTGTTACTAAAGCTAATAATAAAGTTGCCTGGTTGAAAAAAAAATGTTCACATTCCTCACACAGAAATTAAAATAGGAAAAAAAGAGTGAGTGTCCAGTTTAACCTCCGCCGCAAATTTGAAAAGCATTTAGGAAGGGGAGTTGTTGGGCTGTAATTGCTCGAGAGTGATTATAGCTTTTATTTAGAGGCTTTTCATAGAGAATGAAAATGAAGCACCATTACTTGGCCATGATTGGACTCTTCTTGTCATCAGTGGGATAATTGTCCTCAAGTTCATGATCCCTCCACAGCGCAGACACAATTGATTCTGGAAATGAAAACCACTGCACCTCCCACATAGCACTCTCCTTCTGAACCAGCTCAGCATTTACTCTCAGTTTGAACTCTCCCACCCAGGAGGACCTTTGCAGTCACATCTGCTCTTCATTTTAATTGGGTGTTTCTGGCAAATACAAACAATGGTGTCAAGTGATTTGCACTAATCAAGCAAATATTTTTTTTCTGACAAAATTAATACAATATCTTATAATGGAAGTAAAAATAGTTTAAAACAAGGAAAGTGGGACATCCATATGATGGCAGATGATTCATGGAGAGGTCTCAGTTATCAAGACTGTGGAGTTTGCACTCAGCAAAAGCTTTTTTTCAATACTGATGTTACCTTTCGCCCAAAATGTATAAAGTTGTGTTTAACCTGCAGTACAGCCACACACAATGTTATGATGCTCTACTATCAAGTGGTTGGAAACATTTTGGCCTAAAAAAGAAAGACACAGTCGTGCATCTGTTGTGTCTGGTTGAAAGGCCACGCATTCACTCATGTGGATGTGAACTTGCTAGGAAGGCTGGAGGTTGGTGGTACTAAGATTAGTCAGATTTGGTCAATTAATTTTACATTGCGGATAGGGGTGGGAGAAAAAATCAATACAGCACAGTAACGTGGTATTTTGTCTGGTAATACATCGTATTGTCACATTTGCTAAGTATTGTTTTTTTTTTTTGTTTTGTTTTTCAATTTGGCATAAGTGGCACTTCTGCAGTCAAATCAAATGGTATTTGTTGTCTGAAACAAAGATTTAACTCAGTTTATCTTTGGATCAGTATCTTCATTTACAGCAACTTGTGTTTTTGACTGATTAACAATGTTAAATACCATGATTTATTATTACTATATTGTGATATGTCTTGTATCATGAGGTCCTTGCAAATATACAGCCATAATGTATCGTATTGTATCGAATCGTGACACATGTATCGCGATATGTATTGAAGGTCCTTGCCAATACACACCCTTAAATGCAGATATAGGTATGAAGTAGTGTTAGATAAACTGTTTTTTGAGCATATGCTTATCCTATCTGTTAGTTTGAATTTCAATTTCTGTGGCAGCAACTTGGTGAATAATCATTAGACATCTCAGCACTTACCCAGACTTCAGCAAAGGAACATACAATGTATGGGGTGTCTAGTTTCTTTTTTTTTTTTTCAGGTAAATCAGTCTGTAATTTCTCTGAATCACCTGAGAAAATATCTGCTGTTTTTCTCTAAAAACATATGGCTTTGTGTCACAGCTTGAAATGACTCATAAATTTCTATTGAAACTTTTACAGAGAAATAAGCTCCTCTTCTCCGCTCCTCTCCCCATTACTGAGGTGACAGCACAGGGTTAGGGGGACAGAGGAGTAGATCTGGTGGTGATATACGATGGGGGTCAGCTCCGGCAGTCCAGGCTGATAGCAGGGTTGATGAGGACAGCAGGCTGAGCACTGCAGCAATCTGGCCTCCTTTAGACCGGCTCCATGGACATCAGCAATGAGATCTCCATTACGCTGTTAAACTATGTCTGAGAACGCAACCTCGCCATTATGTCAATGTCAGTGGCTTAATGCTGATTCATACAGTCGCACAAATCCCAGATTAACCTCCAAGCTTGGAGACGTTTTTCAGGAGCAAACTGCACGGGCATCTCTGTGTCTGGAGGGAGAAGCAATGTGATTTTGTTTCGATAACTGAGACGGACAGATATGTGAATATCCACCTGCCTCTACTGTCAAAGAGACGAGCACACAGACTGATGTTTACACAATGGAAAAAACAGGAGAATAGGCACCTCACCTGATTTTTTTTAATCTAAAAAAATACAGGGAATTAATTTAAAAATGTCTGAAATAATTTAATGTAACTCTCATAACTACTGAATACTTTGAATGTGACAGAGCTTTATCCTCCAATGTCAAAGATAAAAACTGAAACACAACCGCCGTCCTTCCTCGGAGATAATAGAGGGAAATCCGAGTCACTATTGTTGAAGTGAGCGCTCTGTGCTGCAGTGCACCCCCGCCCTGGCCTGCCTGCTTGGGCACTAAGAGCCGCAGTGTTCCTCTAAGAATGAGTATTAAGCCATAGTGTGTGTATGTGTGAAAGGGGGTGGTGGTGGTGGTTAGGGGGGATAGGGGACTGGCAGTGGGGTGAGGGGGGGAGCGTTCAGCTGCAAGCCCTTGTGTGCCGCCAAGTGGTATCAGTCTCCTTTTACAAAATAAATCAAGAAAAAAAGCGGTGGATTTTATTTTAGGAGCAAGCACGCATTCAAATGAAACCGATTCTTCAGCTTGTTCTCTTCGGGTTTTCCTGCCTTTGAGCTTCCTTTTTCTATTTTTCATCTCTGAAACTGAATTTCTTTGAGAATCAGATATAATACGAGTTTAAAAAAAAAAAAAAAAGTAGCCTCCTGTGATGCACACAGGCACCGTTTTCACCGTTTGACTTGATGGAGTATTGCAGCGTTATGAACATGCCAGGGCAGGCACACGCTGAGTTCTGCTGTAGGTTTTGGCACCTCTCATGAAGTTGCAGAAAATTGGGCTATTACAGGTGCATCTTCCAAACATGTTGAGGCACAGTGCAGAAAATTGTATCATATCGTCCATGAATCAACAGTTTACAATCCCACTGAAAGATTGTCTGTGTCTGCGTGTGTGCGTGTGTGTCTGTGAGTGTAGTACAATAATCAAAACCACAAAAGAAGCAGATGAAAGTTTCTCTTCAGTCAGAAGCTGGAAGAGTTTATTCCAGGAAAAAGCAGTTTTGTGAATAAAACGGTTTTCTTAAAAGACTTGCGTCTTCATCAAAACAGCTACTACTTCAACTCTGGGTGCAGGATAAGCATCATACTTTGAAATGTGATTTAGCTTTTGAATTTATTTTAAATCCATGATATGAACTCTGGGTGGCCCGGTTGTTGAGCAGTATTTCTTTTTTAATAGTTCTCATTGCTCCTCAGTCAAAAGGCCTTTGTGCTGCGGGGCACTGAAAGGTCATATTCTCATATTTCACTCAAAATCAGTCTTTTGGAAATGAAAAATGGGAAACAAAAGCATGTCAGTTATCATCATGTCACATACTTTATTCAGTACAAAAAAGAACAGCTAAAAGTAAGAGTTCATTTTTTTCCGGCAGAATTTGTCACCAAGCAACAAAAATTTGTACAGTTCTCTTTGTGATTGCTGGACGTGGAAGAACCAAAGACAATATCAACATGGATATTGTCTCAGTTACATCACCTGTTAGTTTCTAAAAGGGTGTTATAAAGCCGGACTATGGCGTTATTGTGTGGAAATGCTGAGACAACCTATGGCTAATATTCAGATTGAGTTCTCTCTCTCTCTTTCTCTCTCTCTCTCTCTGTATCTCTGTCCTTCTCTGTCCCAACCCAGTGGTTGCAGGCAGCTGTCCAACATGAGTCCGGTTCTGCTCAAGGTTTCTGCTTGTCAAAGGGAAGTTCTTCCTTGCCACCATAACTTGCTAAATATGCCAAAGTGTTTCACTCATGTTGGTTTGAGATGGGTTCAATCTTTCCCGTCTCGAGGTTGAGTCTTTTGTAATACATCAAACAATGAGTTTCTTATGGAAAGTGTCTTGGGATAACGATAATTGTGATTTGGTGCTATATAGATAAAAATTGATTGATTATGCCTGCCTTGAAGTGTAGACTAAATATGATCAGTTCAGGGGGTTGCTGCTATTATCATTTGACTTAACACTTTTATCAAAGTCAGCTTACAAGTCTATTGATTTATTCTGGTCTGTTTAACTTAACTCTTTCTTTTGGGGGAGGAAATCAGTCAATCATACTCAGAAAACTAGACAGCTACTGTTTAAAAATATATATATTTGGTACAAAGAAGACTTTTGTCTCATTATCATGGGTGTCAGAAATGTCAGCTTTGAAAATAGGCTTTGAAAATGTCTCATGAGGACGGGGAGCCACTCAATCGTTGTAATTCGAGGACAAACAGAATCTGCCTAAATGAGCAATACTGAGTGTTACAGACACAAATAACGATTCAAAAACTCCTCCAAGCCTTCATTTTGAAGGGCTTTGAATCCCAATGACTGTGTATTTAAAGGGGTCAGTTTTATGCAGCTTTAGCTTGCTTGCTGCAGTCCTCTAAAACACTCTCTGAAAGCTGAGGCGTTCTTCAAACACGGGCTGATTAAGTAATTAAAGCGTGTCCTTTTGAAGAAAATAAAACAAAACTCTTTGGCGCTCCACAGCTTTGAATGGCTGTGATTGAACTGTTATCATATTCAAGGTGGACCGGTTAAAGCGATGCACACTCTCTTCATTGTGTTTTTAACTACCTGCTTTCAGTCGTATTCACATGAAAGAACATTGACAACTCTCCGTCTTAACTCAAGCGTTCTTCAGTACCAACATTTATGTCCAAACTGCTGTATGAGTGTTAGTATAATGAAAACTGACTGCTTCTGTGGACAGGCTTAAACTTAGAATTAAACTGTTTATATTTAGTGTTGTTTATTAATGCATTTTCATTGAGTTCATCCACTGAGGGGTCCACATTCACACACACAAACATGACTGAGCACGGACTCCATGTAATGACTAAGGATGGTTTTATTCTTGGGATGCATGGTATGGATTTTTTGATCCAGTAAGTTACCCATAATGACCTGCTCCTGATGGCTATTACCAGTGTAAGACCCATATACTCTTATATCCTAAAAGTAGTGCTGCAACTAACGATTATTTTTTTGTCGACTAATCTATCGACTAGTTGTCTGATTAATCACGATTAATCACAAGCTTCTTTATTTATAAACACCTATTTCCGGGGTGTCGGAGTTTCAGGTGCTCATGCATCGCCATGGTGCTGCCATGGTAGGAAAACTGAGCTTTGATCAACGTGTTTTTTTGGTTTGTTCTCCGTAAAATGTTCCCAAGCTTTTGAAGGTTTGGGTCGGAGTTTTGGAGCGTCTTTCTCAGTTTGTTCTGCCATAATGTGTGCACTCTTCTTCTGTGTTTGCTCACGGGATGTAAACAGCGAGCGCTACTGCCCCCAGCACATCCTGTAGTGCACTGCAGTAATAGATGAGCATGAGGCGCCGGCATGTGATTCTTAACAACAATAACACGACGCGTCGACGCTTCGTTTTCGTGTCAATGAATTTGTCGTGTCGACGTAACCGATTACGTCGACTAATCGTTGCAGCCCTACCTGAAAGGTGTCATTTCTGCTCCCCTGGCTTAAGGCTAAGATTTAATAAGCAAGGACACATATTCAAAAATGCTTTATCTACTAAGTCAAAAACACTGACTGCTCTGACTTTTCAGTTGTCTTTTTTCACTCCAAACCAGAGGACTCTTATGCATCCAGTCATCTCTTTTTTGTCTCATATATGAGCCTTCTTCAGTCTCTGGGCCATCAAACTAAGCATACTCACAATGACTACAGTGGGGCTGTCTGTTTTTAAAAAAATCAACTCAAACTAATACCAGACATGATGTGCAAATGTTCGGATACATGTGTGGCTTTGCTTGACACATCCTCTGTTTTGTAGTATAACATTCAGTGTTTCCCCTACAAACACCTTTTCACTGTAACCCCCACTCTCTTGCCACTCAAGGAGCTACGCTGTTATGTTCACGTTACGTTACCCTCATTGATGACTCAAAACAAATTGAAAATACTGTTGTTGTGCTCACAATGTGCGAGTAGAAATCATAAGTGGCGCATTGATATTAATTCTACTACTGCTATTAATGCTACTCGCTATATAGACCATGTATAAGCTTGAACGTTACCCTTCACGTTGATGTAAGAGGGTCCGACAAGATTTGATGCACTCGTTGATGACTCAAAACAAGTCGAAAATAACGTCATGTGTAGTAGTGTTCACACAGTGCAAGTAGAAATCATAAGTGGCGCATTGATATTAATGATCATGTGAAATTTCAGTACACGTAATTTAGCAGCGGTGGTGCGCCGCTACTGAATGAATGAAGGGGAAACACTGACATTACTGTATTAGTTTACTGAGGTCAAGAGCACATTGATTGACCAGGTTACGATGAGCGCGCCCTCTGCTGGATCATACGCCAAGCTTCTTCGGGCAGCCTGATGCTCTGGTTGGCTGTATTACTATGAGTTTGAACAGTTTAGTGCAGTTTGAATATGAACTTCGAGAAGTTCACAGGAAGTTTATAACATCTATACAATTCATAAATGGTTCTGCAGTGATTAATGACATGCGACAGGTCACTGTGGCCTTCAGCGTTGGCCTCGTGTTTGAAGAAAATGCTTTAATGGCCTCCTGGGTCCAGCTGTCTCCTTTCAACTTAAAACGACAGCACTATCACTCTCACTGTCTCCAAATTGCAGCAGCCTTCCCTCCTTCCTTACTTTAAAAAATTAACAAACCATCACAGTTCTTCAGAGTTAACTTCATTTGTCTCAGATGTACCAATGTGTGTCTGTCAGCTACTTAAATTAACTTCCTCTAACTATATGGAGCCCTCCAGTATCTGGACACAAGGCAGTTCCACCTTAATATTCATCCCTTTAAATCCAAGATAAATCTAAACCAAGGGTGGATACACTTTGGGGAAATCGACCCAATGCTTAGTATGACTTAATTTCTTAAAAGGTAATACCGAGGGATGTAATTTCTTTGAAATAAAATCCAGATTTACCATGACACACTCTCTCTCTGATAAGAGTTGAAGAATGTGGTATGTATAGCGTGTTGGTCTATTACTGATCTCTATCTTCAAAGCTCCGATTGCAGAATCAAAGACAATGAAAGATGGCCTCCCTTGGTAGCGTGGGACGTGCGCTGAACTAATCAGCTTTGACAAAAAAGATTGGAAATATTTTCTGACATGTAAGTTGCCATGAGCTTTTTAACTGATTTCCAAGACTGACTAATCAGAGTTCAGGCTGTTGTCATGTGATTTATTTAGTTCACTTTCAGATTCTAGTTAAAGAGACAACTAGGTTTTATAAACAGCTGCTGAAAAAAGATCACCACTGCAGAGAGCCACTAGGAAGACTGCTACTTTCTCAATAAAGTGGAAGCAAAGTGCATCCGTGCATGCACAGTTGGCCCTACGACATTTTATATCACAGGGCATGTGTATGCTGCAGGGTCATAGGGGTCACAGTCTTGGCAATGCAAACCTGAATGGAAAAAAATGAGACACAACCACGCAAAAAGGACATGGGCTGTAATTCCTCTACAGTGGAGGAGAAACGAAAGATTTACCAACGTAGCTCCCTGAGCTGAAAAGGGACAAAAGAAGATGTGGGAAAGAGCTGAAACAAAAGAATTTAGTTTATAAATACAGGGAAATGCAGGATTAAAAATCATTTGTGTTGCAGTTCAAATAATACTTGAGCTTGCTGAAAGCCTCAAATGTCCTTCCTTCTTGTTCAGCCTCCAAACATATTCTGTCCAATTTTTGTCAAAGCTGCACAGCCTACAAGAAATATAAGCTGTGCCTCCTTATGCAACACTATAACACTGTTTTACTCCCTGTTTAGACTTCCTTTACCTCTGCAGGGTTACTTCATGCAAAATATTCCCCCAGACTCAGTTAATTCTGTTTTTGAACTATTAAATGGCTTTTTTTTATTTCAGTACAAGCCATCTGTTCCAGTAATGTGTGATTGGCAGTAAAATACTTATTCTGAAGTTTTGAGTTCAAGCCAGGAGGGTCGGTCAATCCATTAAACCCTGATTGCTTGTTCATTACGTTGGCCTTTTTTTGGAAACTGCTGGATGGAAAGTTGAAAAGCAGCAGGATCAGGCTTTTCATCGGCTGTTTGGAGATGAGAGTGACATTGTGTTTGAACATTTGAGTCACAGTCCTGTGGACTCAGTACAACTTTCTCCTCTCAGCACATCTAACAGTGAATGCAAGTCTCTTACACTTGATTAAAGAGACAAGGGATGGTAACAGCAATCCTATGTAATGGTAGATTTAAGTGAATTCTCTCCTACATAACTGGACATTTTGTATTATTCACATCCTTTTACTGAAATGTTTCCGCTTGTTTATTGTTCTTCAGGGACTCTGTAGTGTAGGCAAAGAAACACTGCAATTACTTATTGATGAGGTTTAATTTGCTTTACATTGGTTTCATACTACAACAGCAGAAAAGGCTTTAAAAACGTTAAGTAAATTCAGTGTATGCATGGACACTCTCAGGACTGTAAAGAGGGCTTAACATGGAGCACATGCACCGTCTTCTGCCTCCAAGCTTTTCCATGCCAACATTGGCAAATGACAATGTGAATCTCCTCCGTTTAACGTGATATAAAGCAAATATTCTGTCGCTTCATGACATTTTATACTACCGGGGAAATTAAATGTGTGATATGTTGAAATACAGTGCGGATTACAACGCTGAGGATTAGGATTAACCAGCTAAGCTTTCCCTAATCACTCCCTGTTAAACAGGATTGGTGACTGTGCTCAGGTGAGCCTGTTTATTAACATTCATCTCAACTCTGAAAAATAAAAAAAAGCCCACAGCACCTCAGGTTCTTGCAGACTTCTCCAGATGCACCGGTGAGACGGTTATACTATACGGTCCTGCAAAGTCCAGCCATTTATCATCTGCCACTTCACTATTGTGCTGTGTCACCGGCCAGATTACTGAAAGAGTTTAGAATGGATGTGTAGACTTGTGTTGTTAGTTATTAAAAGGCATAGGGTTACAATAGGCACTGAGGAGCTTGTGTTGTCTCTGGCCAGTTTGTACCGTGCATTTGTTGTGTTTGACAGAATGATAAAGCGGAAGGCCAGCAGCTTCTGTAGGCCGCTTCTTATCAGATAACCTGTGCAGACTGCAAAACCCAGGTTAAAATCTCTTAGGAGAGACAACATTGGGCTACTTGTTTTACTTCACTAATATCATACTGCATTTGTTGAAAGATGGATCTCATACATTTCCTCAGCTAGCTTGTAATTTTCATTATCAATAGAGCTTCATAATATCCATGTTCTTGTCTGTGTTCAGGCAATGAATTTTTGATCAAGGTTTAAAGAAATACTTTGTGGATGCTTGATGCTCAGTGCTGGATGAAACTGACCCTGGAATAGCTTTTCATGTTGCAATTGTGAGATATTAAATAATGTACACCAAATAAATATATAAACAATCATATTTTTATCCTTATTGGTTATATCTGTCCAGCTCATAGATTGTATATAAAATGGACGCAGTCTGCCTCCTCACTGGGTGAAGCCACTTTGAGAACAGCACCCTCTGGTGACAGGCTGCAGTATAGGTCATAAATCCCGCCTCCTCCAGCCATCCTTATGGAGCTGTGGACAAACTTTAGAAATTTATTACACAGCATATCAGTTTTTTCTCCCCCTGCTTGCGATTTTGACATGTAGTTACTGTAAGACTGGTTTGTGCTCAAGTCCTCTTTTTTCTGTACAGCTCTGTTTTTAAAAGTTATTAGGGGGTTCATGTTTTCTATGATTGACACTTGATACAGCCTATTGGCGTACGAAGATTGGCGTAGCTCACCTGGGGATACACTGTTTGAGACGAGCGTCATCACAGCGACTCTCGGCAACCCTCACGCCGAATTCGTACAATGCTACTGCGCAAGTGGTGGAGTGTGTACAACGTTACTGCGCAATGTTGGTTTCAGGTCATGGAGAAAAATTGTGAAAATATCGAGAGCTTTTCGGCTTCAAATCTGTATAATGGCGGAAGGTGGAACCAAGTTGTCCATAGTATATTCAGTCTATGGTCCAGCTCTAAAAATGTTGTCATCATTAGTTGATCAGATACAGTGATTAATGCATAATCGTTGTATGATATTGTCGTTATTGTATGGCAACTATATTATACAGCCATTATGTGGTACCATGTCGTGTTGATATGGTAGCGCCTTGTAATGCGAGTCATCCAGCTATTCTCACCTGTTACCACATACTACGATGACCGCAAACCCCATGTCTGTTTTGAAACAACATATTGTGCAGCTTTTATGTAGATTTTTCGATGTAATGCAGGATGAGCGGAGTACTGCTACTTTCTGCATGGACAATAATGATAAAATGAAGGCTTGAACACTTTTCACATTTTCACATTTTCAGTCAAATAGATGTGACTTGAGGAGGCTGTGTTGCCCCAAATGTTAGCTACTGCTGATCCATTGCCTTTAACATATCTACTGGGGTGAGGGAAGGCTGCATAATGCCTTGTGACAGCTATGAAATAAAGTAAACCCAACCCCGCTGTGAGCAAGTATTTATCTATAAAGCCGTACATTTTGATGGCACAAACATTCAGAAGTGATGACAAGCACTCTCTTTTTTCATCTTGAACAAAATATAATTTCATGCTGGATTAACTACATATTGACCAGGGGTAAGGAAGAATAATCTATGGGCACAATTGACGCCCTTGGGCTGGATGATCTTCATCAATTCACTCTGTTTTAACACATTACTGAGAAAGAGAGACAAGAGGGGGAGAGAGAGCTGAGGGAAAGTGAGACTGATTTTGGCTTGTGACCTGAGGGCTGTCTCGTGCTTAATCTAGACACATTACTTCTCACATTGCAGTCTACATTGCCTCACACATCTATGATTAAATTCCACTATTTTACATTTTAATTGCTTTATTACTATGATAATTCAGTAGTGTACGAAAGACTTATAGGTCTATGATAGTAAGACATCCCTGCATAACTCTATTATTGGAGGACAGACAGCTACAACCAGGACAGTCATTCAGCTGGTCAATCTTTCAGACAGCTCATCAAATCCTCTCCTGTTCAGTCTTTTGTTTCTGAATCTACTTACGCTGTAATTGAGACCAGAGCTGTACATGTGACACCCAAGGCATTAGCTGACAGCCTCAACTGACTTGTGTCCCGACTGAAGATTCAGCCTGACTTGAACTCTCTGAAACCCCCCTAAAAATAGACCTTCACTGCCCACGACTTCACTTCAGACTAGGAGCCACAATGCTGATCAGATTTGATGGCCCAGAGCAGTTAATATCAAAAAGTGCTTCTCATGCAGTATTGCTGTTTGGAATACTGCATGAGAAATTGAGTCTGTAAAAGGGATGGGCACTCCAGTGTTTTCATAGACTAACAATAAACAGTCAACTCTAAATCCACATTCTAGAAATTTGCCCTCATTTCCAACAACTGATTACATTCAGAAAGTAGTTCGTCTTCACAAACACAACAAAAGGAGGATACCTGCTGCAGCCACTACCACTTAAAACTATTTTTTTGCTGTGGGGTTTCAAATACTTATTCTGAGTGTCTCCTCCATCAGTCAACATTCATACTCACTCTAGTGTTTAAAACAGGGGGAGTAACCTGTATTTTCTGTACCATTAAACACATTTGAATATTTACTAAATCATTTTGGAAAATTACTTTTAATCATCTGCTACAACATGAGCTTCAATGCAGTATTGTTGACCTCAGGCATGAATATTTTGGTGATTTCTATATTTTTCTCAGCAAAAACTAGCAGGACCTATTAGAGGTGTCCCGATCCAACTTTTTTACTTCCGATACGATACTGATATTGTAGCCTTCACTATTGGGATGTACCGTTATTGATCCAATATAAGCACCGACTTGTGCATGAAATGTTTTGCACTCAGCTGCAACATCTTTTCTGGACTTGAATGAAAAATACTTCCAATATTCCTTGCTACATTGTTAATCCCTTAGTACACAGTGTTGTTGTGATTACATGGGCTCTGCATGCTGGATCCGCTGCTAGACAGTGGTGCTGGAGCGGAGCCTGTAATGGACTGCTTGTAATAGAGTGCTGGTATCGGAGATTTAAGATGCAGGCCAATCTGATACTCTTTTTTTTTTTTTTTTATTGCTGATAACGGACAGATATCTAGTATCGACATTGTATTGGGACATCCCTTGAGCCTACGCCAAAAGCCTCTTCTCATATCACAATGCCAACTATTCACATTGTCGTCACAAAGTATAATGGCTGTCTCATCAGACTTCCCGTCTACTTTGACTCAGCCCGTCACTACTTCATGACTCTTCGAGCTGGCACTGGTGTCATTATCCTGCACTATGCCCTCAAGGGGCAGTTTTGCACGTAAACAGATAAAGTGAGTGATGTGTCATTATGCTGATGTCTTGTGATTAATCAGTTATCACTCAATAGCTGTGCTATGATAATGTTATTGTGTGTCATGGATCAGGATTCATGGAAGTCCAGGGGCTGCCCTGATGTGCAGCAGACCAAAGTTGTTGCTGTTGTCATTGTTATTCTTTACCAACATCCTCAAGGTGCTGAAAATATAGTCTAATAGGCTTTGACTCCTCTTTGTGATTTGGGCAGTGTGCAGCAGCTGCCATGCAGGGTGGCATTGTTTTTAGCTGCCTGTCAGTGTTGTGTCTGGAGAGCTCTGGCTAGCAGCCCAGTGATGCTCAGCACAAGAAGCTGCGGGGGTTGACTGATCAAGTACAGATTGTATTTATACTTCATCACAGCATGTACAGGAGCTGATGCTTCAGTAACATTAAGAGGTGTACTAAATTAGATCTATATTTTTTTTAAATAATTGAAGCCAAAAACCAGCATCATGTTTCTATCATAAGAATGACAAAGATCTCTTAAGACGTGAGAACAGTCACAGTGACCTCTTTGAAAAGCCACATCTGTATTTCTTAAATCTCCTTGAGCAGATTTGAATTATTCATGTTTAAATTTGGAGTCATGCAAGCAGAGAGCACAGTCTGTCTCTTGGCCAACTGCAAGATGTGTCCTCTCTGATTCACTCTGTATATTTTTGCAGCGGGAAAGACAAAACTAACTTAAAATCCCTCCAAATTGTTACTAAACAAACTTATAAAACAGGCTTCTCGGTGAGTTGTCTGAAACTAGACCAGACTGAATCAACGTTTTACTTCAAGCAGCTTTACTATATGATTAAATGTTTGTATTACTCTGCATAGGTGAAAGCCTTGGGCAGATGCATCAGATGCATAGTGGGTTTTTTTCCCCCCTTTCATGTCTCAGCCTCCTCTCTGATTCTTGTGAACACACCTTCTCACCTTCTGGAGAGTAATGTCTTCATACTTGGCATGAACACCCACTTCAGCTCAGAGATAAACTTATTTGATTTTGGCAGTAAAAGACTGGAGTTAAAGATCACTTTGACCTTTAAGGGACTTTTTAGAACATAACTGGAGGATTTATGTGGATTTATCGATAACATGATGTGCTTTGCAGCCAGAGGTCAGGGTCAGCTTCCCTTTGATAATGTAATGAAGAGAAAAACACTTTGCTGCCAATGTTTGTGTGGCCTCTATGATTGGAGGTCTAATAACTCAGGAATACTAAGAGGGTACAGTGTCAAATTTGGCTTAAGCATACTTTTGGTTCTTATAAACGAACTGGTCAGGTTTTACTCATTATGTCTGATCTTACTGTTGTCATGGGAACATATTACCATTGCCTGGAGGTAATTTTCAGATTTTTCAGACAGACAGATTGATTGATTAAGATAATGTATTCGGTAACACTTTACTTGACGCCTTTCTGTATAAAACACTATAAATATATTTATAATGTGTTATAATCACGTTACAGCGCTGTATAACTATAGTTATAATCACTCATAAATGATCATAATGCTTTATAGCAATAATCATAACACATTATGAAGCATTTTATCATGACTTACAAGGACAGGTATTATAATGTGTTATAACTGTTCACAACTCACTGACAATGCCCACATAGATAATGCATTATACATGATGTGTTTTAATTTTCTTATAAACTTGTATAACTATCATTATAAACACTCATTAATTATCATAAGGCTTTATAACAATAAGCATAACACATTATAATACCTGGAAAAAGCTACACAGTTGCACAAAAATGCACATTGAAGATTTAGCTGAACTCAAAGGAAGTGGACAATAACCCCCTGCCCCAGGGCCCACCCCCCAAAACAGACTTTTAATCCATTACCATGACTACTCTAGATTTGGTTGTATTTACTTCTCGCTGAAATAGAATCCTCTCCAGTCTGTGTCAACAAACAGCAGGTGTCTGCATTCGTCACCAGGCACTCTGACAGTATAACAAAAGCAAACCACGGTTTTCTATTTTAAGGTCTTGTTGTTAATGCGAAATATGGCACTGGCCTCTACTAAATAATTGTGAGAGCCAATCAGGCTGATTGGAGTGCATCAGTGTATACTGCGTATTGACTCAAGCAATCTTCTGTTCATAATTGCTTCAGTATGAAATCTGAATCCATCACTTCTTCCTTGACGTGCTCTATTATGCTTCTGTGTTCACATAAAAACCACGTTGATGGCTTGAAAGTTACAGACATCATGCACAGTAACAGATCAAAAAGAGGGAGAATATAGGCAATTAGCATGCCTCTACCATCACAGCAAACAATTTCTATGATCACCAGCTGGTGCCTGCTAGCGTGTACACCTGTCTTGCTAAAAGTCGCATGCACGGTGTAAGCCTCAGTGGCAGTCTGTGGCTCTGTGCCCTCTGACTGCTCCTAGTTATCCCCAGGTTTTTGCAGAGCTGACGGGCAAGACACTCGGGCCAGATGGTCAGGGCCCCGATTCCAAGCTCAGAGTTTACAAGGCCACTTCCTCAGCTGCTTTACAAAGATAATAAAATGGATGATTTATCAGATGCTGTCTCTATCGCATCAAATTAATGTCCAATCAGCCCCAAACACTTGAATGACATTTTAAACTCCTCCATCTTTAGCACCATCAACATTACCTACAACAATATTATTAGACTTGTAAAACTATTCAGGTTTTGTTGATAAGGCCATTGCTCCGAGCATGGATGCAATAGTACCAGTTTTATAGAGAAAAAGATAAATAGAGTTACGTGTTATTAGTACCAAATGGAGTCAGTATTCTGGTCTCTTGTCACTTGGCTGTTATAAACTCTGTAATTGGTCACAAATGGGAAAAGACGGTTGTCTATTTAAATTTATGAAGGTATTGAGTAGGGGTTCAAGTTGTAATCTGTTCATGAAAGAGCAGTTTAAGGTTCAATCCTCTTATGACTCTACATCCCAGAGCAAAAACATCCCATTCAGCCCTTAATGTGGCACCCAAATAGAGGAAGTAACAGTTTAGACTTTGGCATTTGTCTTTTAAATATTTCAAACATAGGAAATTAATACCCTTAATTTTCTCTGACTACTTTTATTCTGCCAAAAAAAAAAAGAAAGGATGCACACAGTCAAGAGGATATTGATAGAACCATGAGTTATTCATTGAATTCCAAGTGGGCATAATTTTGCAAACTTCAGCGCACTACACAAGCATGAAAACAGAATTTTCCTCTTAGATGTATTAATAATAGATTACTATACAGCAACTTTCTTTCCCTGACTCCAGAGACTTAAGACTTCTTTCCTTGAGAAATGAAGGAAATCATTGGCATCTTACAGCCCGGGGTCAAACTCATCAACACGTCCTATATTGATGAAGGGGGATCTGAATGCTAATGAAGGTGTCCTTGACTCACTCACATCTACTTAGGTTATCAGTCCTAAGATCATTTAAGTGCAGTTGACTGCCTGCAGCCTGACTCAATAGTTTTCTTTGTACGCGTTTTAGCTGCCCTGTTTTTTTCTCTCTTTTTGTATAATTACCAGTTTTTTCTTTTCCTTTTCCGCTCTGTATTTGAGCTGCCAGAGGTAAAATCTTGGATCTTGAATTTCTGTTTCCTACAAGTTTAGTAACATTTAGCCATACAATAGCCAATATTTTCCAATTATATGCAACAGATCATCAAAAAAAAAAAGCATTGTACGGTACGTGCGTTCAAACTGGATGGTACCAAGCATTGAAAGTCCGTTTTTGGTAACTTTTCAAGGAGACTTAAGTGTCTCAATTACTTTCTGGCAGAATGGGATTCTTTTTTTTTTTTTTAAACAGAAATTTGTGGTCTTCAGGAGATGAAATCTTATAACTTTGCCTAAAAATTGTATAAATCCTTTGGGTGAGCGTGAGATCTAGAGAAGTATCCAGAGTAATGGCACCAGTTTGTTGGAATCACAATCCATTGTATTACCGTTTTGTTATTTATCCAATGAGAGTGGAGAGTTGCTTCAAAAATGTTGTAAATTTGTACAAATTTTGTTTCTTTTAACTAGTTTTAGTACGTTGGTGTCTGTTGGCACCAGGCAAAATCCTCATCAATCAGGCATCATCTGAAAAGGTCAAACTTTTAGCCCCTGTGGGCTGCTTTCAGCTTTAAAACCACTATTAAACATGATTAAACTAATAAAATACAGTGAGGGAATGTCAATTCTCAGACAAGTAGCCAGAGGACTCAGAATTTCAACCATGAAGCCTCTTACTTTAGGGTAGCTGGCAGGCATGGTCCAAAATTAACACCAACCAAGCACTAAATATGGGTAGATTTCCCATTGGATGATTCTCTGAAAGCTGTGCACCATGTGGTGAGTAAATGTTTGTACTACGATGGTAGTTTAATAAAAAGAAAAACTATACTGGGATTTGGGGGGATTGCAGTCTCTATCTCCTTCTCCTCTGCTGTCTGCATGTCAGAACTTTGCAGGCTCACACTGATGCATGCAAATATGATGTGAGGAACTTTGTGCACTGCTGCACCCTAGGGATCAGTTTTCCCCAAAAAATCTACTTTGAACAAATATCAAACATGATATCCAAAATGTTGGGATATGTTCAAATTTTGCAATTTTATCATTGATGCCCTTTTTCTGGGTCTCAGGTAAAGGGTTTGCTGTAAAAATGCAGTCTAACAGGGTTGAGCATCTGCTGCTGCAGGTGGTGGTGGGTCCTCCTCCATCCCTGCTGCTTCACGTGGGTGGCAAGCTATCAGGTGAGCCCACAAGTTTGTTGTTGTTGATGAGTAAGACAGCTGCTCTCCATAAAGTAGACATACAGCCCAATCTTTGTTCCTTGTTTTTTCCATTTACGGTGCGGATCCCAAATACTTCCCCACTGCGCTTCTTAAATGTGTTCGTGTCATGATTGTCCACTTGGTGTAGTGTTGCTTGACCCTGTGCTCCACTTCAGTAGAGTAACATCATTGTAAACAAAAGCTCTACTTGTCTGTGTTGTTACAATCGGTTGTTCTATCCTGACACTGTGGCGGTGGAGATAGGCATTAGAGTAACTTGTATTCTGGTGGTGTAGTTTGCTTTTGCATGAGCAAACGCCACATCATCAAGGTAGTCCATATTCATAACCACTTATAAACATATTGCAGTATGTTAAAGGCTACTAATAAAATCCCCCTGATATTATAAAAAGAAAATCACTTGAAGAATTTTAAAAGAAAAAAAAAAAGAATGCTGCTAAAATGTCTAGTCAGCATGATCTTTCTGGCCCAGCTGAAAAATGTAATTGAATAGCTCAGCCATCAAGGCCTCTTTTTCACATGCTCTGTGAATTGACCATCTTTGTTTGGGTGGCTTCATCTGAACACACAATTGCCTGATTTTTTTTCACCTGACTTTCTGTGACTTTTCTTGCCAAGCCCCTGTGAAAACAGCTGCATGAAGTCTGGATGTTCAGACCTGGCAGGTGATGGTCTAAAGGCTAAAACATACAGGATCCATATTTCGCGATATCAGTGGCGTCGCAAATCATGCAGCAAATAGGTTGCCATTCTAATCAATGCAGCAAAGCATACAGGACGCGTATCGGCTCTGTCGCAGCATCGTATCAGAAGCGTATCGAGAGCAGCACTGCTTAAGATTCCCCGACGAGTGTATTTTTGCTGCTCTATGCTTCTAATGCATGTCAGTCTACACAGGGAAGATTGCTCTAGATAGGATGTCAGGCACAAAAACCGAGCATGTCATCTAGTATTTCAAAATAAAACACCATATGCGAAAATCCCGACTGTCTATTAGTTCGTGTAGATGAGAAATACTTCCTGGTTATTGATTTATCAGTAACACAGAAAAATTCGATGGTCAATCCCTGATCCATGTGGACCCCAACAGGACTTTGAACTGCTAACTCTATCTGAAGGTAACAGCACAGCATAAAGGAACATAGTTTACTTTATTAAACATGAGTAAACCTGCAAATACAGAAACTTTAAAATCGTGTTGCTTTTACACATACAGTAGAGGCTCAACGGTCAACGAATTATATAGACCACAGAAAGGTAAAACAACCTGTTGTAAACATGTTGTTTCCTCTATACTGAGCCCAGCTGACCAGGGCTGCACTACGCTGCTGCTACACTCCAAATATGCATCCTTTATGCGATACCCAGGGCTGCTCTACAGAGCAAATACGGAATGTGCTCAATACGTATCCTGTATGTTTTCGGCTTAACACCAAGTGTTGGGGGGGAGATGATGTTGAGATGGAGCAGAAGTTTGCTGCCCTCCCTTTGTGTCTGTGTTAAATTTCTTACCCTTACATGTATAATGCATGAATAACTTCATGCATGTGGTGGAAACCGCATCATTGGAGACTCCTCCTCCTCTGCCTCCTACATGCTCTCCTACATGCTAAACAGCCTTCCCCCAACTAAACCAAACAGAGTATTTCAAGCTGTGAGAACACATCCAGCTGACAGTCTACTGCTGTGAGGTGCATGTGTGAAAGGCTTCATCAGAAATGTCAAGACCTAGATGTTCTGAAATCATCTAGGAAATGTCAGGAGTTCATGTGTGAAAGGGGTCCAAGTCTTGTGGAGTCAGAGTCGGTAGTTTCGTATACCTGAATCCTTTTCATAGTTATGCACTTACAGTGAATTCGCACTTTCCATGAACTGCACTCAGGCACACTCAACTCCCACTCCCCTCAGTCCATATGGCGCCCTTCTTTGTGGTTGTTTTCCCGTGTGTCCATTAGGAATGTCCCTCTCTGGAGAGTCACTCGGAGGATTCTCAGTGCAGGAGGCCAGCAGAGCGTGTGATATCTCCCCTAGGTGCTTTGTCAGAGATCTATTAATAGGTTCAAGGGACATCCTCTACTACCCCAACACCCCCACCAACCCACGCCTTACTCGTAGCCATCCACACATGGGCTCACCTCTTGGTTGGCATGCCTGATGAAAAGATGATGAGCAGTCAGCCATGATGCTGTGTTTATATGAAAGGCCCAGTGTGCTGAAAGACGTTTGTTCCCTACAGGCGATAGAGCTTTCACTTCCTCTTCAGAATTTCAAGTGTACAGTCTAATGTTAATACAGTGTAATATATCACAAGAATTATCAGCTCTGTAATTGGGTATTTTTTTCACATTAAGTTACTTGTACCTTCCCCATAAATAATTGACCAGTTTTAGATCTAATATCATCAGTCAGAGTGATAATGAAGTACAGTATCCTTTGAAATATGGTTGTCCATTAGAACATCCCCTCCTGTATCTCAATTCATGAATTGGTATGCAGCCTCCATCCAGCGTAAATCAGGACAAGAACTGATGACATATTCCCTTTTCTCACAGTTTGCATCGCTCCCCTCAGGCGGGTAATATAATGTGTCAAGAGCCACTAAGGAAATCAAGGTCTTTTTCTAAACTACTGTGCGATTTTTTTTTATCTCTCCAAACATAAAATACAGCATAATGTACAACAAAGCTGCCTAAGCTTCCTTTTAGGAAACCAAACTACACGATAATCTTGAATTTACTCTTACTTTTATACCTTTAAAGCTAATGTCTGTGTGATTAACCTCTGTCATGAGTAATGAACATGATGCTAATTTATTTGGCATCTGCTTTTTTGTTTTTATATGTCAGGAGGAGCCAAAGGCAAAGGTGTACACATCATAAACTTGTCTGACATTTTCTGATGCAGTCAGGTTTATTCAGTTATTCTAGTCCACCAGCCTTGAAGAGCTGTCAGTCAACGTTTGTATCCATTTTCTTCTTCTTCTTAAAAAAAAAAAAACTATACAAGTAGTGTAGTGCTCAAAATGCTTCGGATATGTGCACAAACAAAGAACCTTTAAATCTAGCTAACAAGTGGACATCCAGGCACATCTTCTTTGGGAATCCCCTTCAGTGTCACAAAAGTGTAGGAACAATCAGTCTTACCAAACATGACCAAGTCATGAGAAACACTTGATTCTCACCACAAACAAGAAGATGGATGAACAGACAAAGTAAGAGAGGACGGAGGATTAATCACTGTTGCCCTGCAGCTTTCTATCCCAGCTGACCACAGTTAACTCCCCCGCCTCTGTCCTCCTGGACCCTAGCTAAGATCGGAGCGCTCTCTTTGCATTTCACCTAACCACACCCACGCAGCATCACTGACTGAAGCCTAGAGCACATCAAGGTCGGACTATGTAAAGGATATTCGCGTCTCTTCAATGTCTTTCCAAGTTAAACATGACTGACCCACCACTGGAGCTACAGTGGTGAGTTTCAGCCATGCCATCCTGACTTTCTCAGCTGGATACAGCCACGAAAACAACAATGCATATCACTCAGTGGCCTCCTCTTGCACAGATGTATTGACCTTAACATTTCTGTAAATGCCTGTTGCACTTTGTATGAATATTCTTTTAATAAACAAAGGTTGATAATATATTGCTACCATTTAGCACCTGGCCTATTAGATAGCAGCAAACAGAAGATTGATTATCTTTGCAGTGGTATTCAGCTGTTGACTTACTCATTTCACTTCTTGCTATAGTCGGCTTGATACTGTATTGTTTTCAGGAAATGATTGGTAATGTGTTTGAGATTTTTCTATTAGTTCTACTGTTGCGTTTCCATTATGATGCATTATGTTACATTGTGTAGCTGTGTGTATCAAATGTGACAAAGAAAGACAATAAATCACTTAGCACTGGAGTCTGTACTGCACTGTGTTGATTTGTCAGGTGGTCCATTAAACTCCAGATGAAGAGGGCCTGCTGGTGCTAGAGGGTTTAGTCATCACTCATTGTTTTTACTGAATCCCTCTATATAACTTTTCTTACTTTGAAAATGCACATGTTCACTATCTGTGTTATGTAGTCTTGCCTGGAGGCCCTTTGTATATTGGTGCCAACTCAAATCCTTGAACTATTTTCACCTGAATCCAATTTTAATTGCGCAAGTGGAGGCTCTGTTTCACGTAAAAAACACGCAGCCTCATATGGCTCATACGTAATTGTTTATGTCAGTGCCAAAAGCAATTACTGCTGCTTTTCAAAGGCAAACTATTTCTTCTAAAGGAAGGCATAACATCAGTTCGGGTGCTGAGCTAAACAAGATGATAGAAAGTTATTCTAATATGCCATTGCATGACCAATCTACTTAAGTGGATATTATCTGAATACTAATAATACATTATGATAATCCCAAGGTGCACAAAAGAAGATGTCTCCTTGGTGAGGTCGGTTCACATGGTGATGAAAACCAGCGACTCAATAATTAAACATATCATTAACAATAAATCTAGAAATGTAATTAAAATAGTCTATTGGAACACAACTATCAGTTGATCGTTGCATAGGCTAAGGTTAGCTTAATTTGTCAGTGGGAATCCGTCAGTAATGACAATCCTAACCTTGATGTGCTCTTCTGAAGTCCAATTAAGTCTGTGTGATTGCTCATATTGTTGCTGCATGTAAATCAGTCAGCGCTCTCGGTCTGCTTCCACTTTTCATACTCGGCTGTGTGGGTGAAGGACGCTGTAATTGCAATCACACTGCACTGCATCACATTCATTAGAAAGTATAACATTTGAATCATTTCTAGCTCGTCGTCAAATCTGCTCCAGAATGTGCCCGCGTGTTTGTGTAGCCCAGCGCGGGTCAAGTATTTCTCAATTAAATCATCAAATACACAAAAGGGTGGGATTCTCCTCGACCTTGCCTCTGTCTGTTTTGTTTGGGCTTGACCGCTCTCCTGAATGATGTTTTGAAGAGCCGCGAGTTTCAGTCATAAGCCACATTCTCTCTGCATATTCCCTCTTAAGAGGGAGCTGCCGGCCTGGTACCTGTCTGCTCATCAATCTGTGTCCTTCAAGTTATAAATCAATCACACTTCTACAGCGTGCACGCCCACAGTCTTCTGGAGGTGCCACTAAGATTTAAACAAGTCAAGCAAGAAGCCTGTCGAAGTTTAATAATGTCTCCACTTTGAAAAATCAATGTCTTCACCTATTTTGTCACATAAAACAACTTATTGTAAACAGCCGGTGTCAGAGCTTATAACGTCTGACGTGATGATGAGATGCTTTCACTAAATACTATCATCTCACGTCAGTTTGAGTTAAACAATTAATCCGTGTTTTATAGGATTGAGCTATTGCAAAGATGGGGATTGTAAAAGACACTTTCATTCAAAACCAACCCACTCATATTTAAAACATCCTGAATGTACTGTTTTAACTTTTTTACATTCCCAGATTTGAATGCAACTATTTTTGTCAATACTCTTCAGTTTTTGCTCTTTTTGAAATCATTTGAACCAGCTGACAGCTTATAACTTTTCTTCTAACTGCTCTAAAGGCTGATGGGCTGTTTTGTAAGGGACAATATTTATTTAGCAGAATAAAAGGCTGACAGGGTGATCAGGATTTGGGTACAAAGCACTGATTTTGATATTAATTTATCAATCCAAAAATAATTACAACTCTGTTGTAAAAGTAAGCAGTCAGACTCACACTTCAGCCAAGCCCACAGTAACTGTTATTATCTCGTTCAAAATGAGCTAACTTGAATCAGCATCTTTATATTGTCCCAATAGGGAAATTAGTGTTGCAGCAGGAGAACACAAAAGACAGGGTACATAATCTTGGTACAGTGAGAATAAAACCCAATTAAAAGTCTGAGAGTCGGGCATGATTAAAAAATAATAATAATAAATAAGAATTAATAAATAAATAGAAAACCTTATAAGAAACATCATATTAGTACACAAGATTGCTCACATTTGATTGGACATTTTCCTTACTGTAGAAGAAAACCAAGATGTACAGAACTGCAAGTATCTAAACTACAACTAATCGTCTCTTTTATTTCTGTGAAGAGTCTGTAAAGGACTGTGTTTATTTAAACAGTACTTTCTCTGGTCCTCTTAAAAAAACTCAAAGCACATTGAAAATTATATGTCACATTCACACATTAGAGGCTGCTATGTAAGGCACCTATCAGCATGAAATAATCCTTTTCAAAGGACAGTTAGGTGTGGACAGGAGGACCGGGTATTGAACACTTGACCTTCTGATTGAGAGACTACCGACTCTACCACTGAGCCCCTTGTCTTTAAAGCTCTGTGGAGTTCCTGGAAAGTCAGAATTAAGAAGTACCTGAACCTGTTTTAAAAAATCTCTCAGCAGCCTTTACTTTAGTCACCCGGCAAAGAAATCTGACAGTGACCACCCAGTGGTGAAGGAAATCATCAAATTCATTTATAACCAGCCTTTCAGGGTAGTGGAGGATGCAGGCTCCCATAGGTTAATAATGTACTTGGATTGGTACCAGAATCTGATCATCACTATGTGTTCAAATGATTTAGAGAATATGAGCACATTGGATAGGCAGAAATACCAAATTCTGCATCACTTCAGCTGAACCTGAGATACACGTTTTGTTTGATTGTTTCACTAAAGGTGCTTTAAAAAATGTAGTACTGTATTATTGTAACAGAAAATGCAAATTTCAGTTAATCTTGTCCACATTTTGTCTAGTTTTGGAGGACGAGGCATCAGCAGTCTCCATAATCCCTGTAATCCAACAGCCTTCATTATCAAAATTATTTTATCAAATTTAACAGAGCTCCTTGACCCAAGGATACATTTATGAAAGTGATACTTGTGTAGTGCTAACCTTCCAAGATGACAAATCCTTTTAAAACATCCCTCTTTAATAATGCTTTTATAAACAAAGTTCCTGTGGTGTGAAAACAGCTTTCCTGGTAAGGTCCAATGTTGCCAACCTAGTGACTTTTTCACAAGATGAAGTGGCTTTTCAGACATCACTAACGACATATCTTAAAAAAACGTGCCTAGCCACAAATCTGGTGAATTTTTCTGCCGTTTTGAGACTCTGATGTGAAAGCAGGTGTCAGTGTTACTCTTCACAACGGGTACTGGGTGTGCATCACCTGGTGTTAACTGTAAAATTATGCGAATGAGGCGATGGCGTCATCTACCGACTTCTCGGACTAGCAAGGAGTTGGCAACACTGATAGAGTCTGGATTTTGAGAGCTCTACTTGGTTTCAGATCGTGAAGCCTGCGTTACTTTAAAGGATGGTTTTAATGGTCAAACTTGAAAATAAGATTTCATGCCGTTTACAATTTTTGAACCATGGTTTCTTTCGGGATATCCGTGTGTTCTTTTTATGGAGAAGCTAGGCTTGAATTACTTTTTTGATGTTAAAAGGATGGTTGAAGTTGACTAATACAGGCCCCTGCAGCATTATTAACTTGATTAACTGAGAAGAAAAGGAAAATGGACAAAAATGTTATGAAAAAAAAAAAAAACAACAAACACAAGAGCCATTGAACTTTCCAAAGCCTAGAGTGTTCACTACTTCAAACCAACACCTGAGTCTGTTCTGCTGTAAACTGTACTGATATGAGGGACCCTTAATGTTTTGTCAGTGCACAACATGTGGTTGCCAATCAAGGCAGTGTTTTGGCTTCACTCACTATGGGAGGAGATGGAGGTGAAGTGTCTGTTTTAATATGCAGTCAATGTGTATATCACTGTCAGTTGTTGGCGGTTGTCAGGACAACAATTGTCAAAGAACACAGCTTTGATATTGTCAGTGTTGAAGGACAATTTTCTGTAGTCTGCCATAATCACCATTCTCAAGCCCAGAGTTACACAGTAGACCTTCATTGTGTGTTTATAAGCCTGAATGTGTGTGTGTGTGTGTGACCTACAGCGAGTGTACAGTACAGAATGCAAAGCTGTAACAATCTCAATGACTTTTCTTTGTAATCCAGTGAAAGGAAAGCGCTCTATCAAGGAGAAAATGAAAGACAAGTCAAAAACGGGAAAGTCGTGGAAAGGGTCTCATGAATAGCAGGGTTGACAAAGGGGGCATCCATCTCTGAGCAGGGCCTGTTATTTTCATTAGTGTCTAAAGAGGACAGATTGGTAGGTGTGTAATGGGAAGGCACAGGGCGGCTTCATGCACGTTTCCTCTGCCATCACTCTGTCATGCTCGTTTCATGGCAGAGTACGGCTCAAACCCATCAGAGCATTATCATTCAGGTAGAGCTGCTGTCTGTATCAAGGACATGGGCATTAACATGAAAATGAATTGCCAGCTGACATCAATGAAACACAGATATCTTTCTCTGGTATCACATGGCCTTTCTCTCATTGCTTTTTAAATACATCTTTGCCCTGAGCTTTCACTATTTATACTTAGCTTTAGAATTGAGGAGGGTAAGATTTGCACCTCATGAAATACACTTACTGAGAACACAAGTTATTTTACTTCATCTTCAGATATGAAATGTTTTCTACAAGCAGCTGGTAAGGCCAAACCCACTCTATGTCCCATCTTTCCACTCCACAGATGCTGTTGAATCTGAAGTGAATATTGGGCTCGCTGGTATTCCAGCTCTGTGGGTGGGAAATGCTCTTCTCCGCTCTTAAGCAGTTTCACTCAGAGGGAAGGCACCCCTGTGCTATTAGACATGTAAATGTAAATTTCAGGTAGGTGGTTATGCTTTTCTGCCTCACTGAGTGCTGCACACATTTCTGATTGGGAGACCAGTGCCACCTAGTGGCACACTTCAGAGCAAAAGTCCAACTTGTTTTTCGAGAGAGCAGGAGTGGTTCAGTTGATGAAAGCTTATTTTGGTGCTGTTTTATTACATTATTAAAAACATCCATTAAAACTAGGCTGTGCATTGGTTGGATGAAGTTTTTAACATCTGAAGAAAAAACTTGAAGATTTATCAAACAGCAATACAAGTGGTACAAACAGCTAGTGTGGGTAGACTTCCTTAAGCAATCCTGTCAGTGCAGTCATGGCCCTTTAATAATTCAAGACGGAAACTGTCTTAACCTCAATCAAAAAAAGTTGTGAGGACGTCTAAAATGTTGATAAAAACAGAACCCTTTAAAAACTTAAAGACAACTTTGGCAAACCTATGAAACATTGTAGTTAAAGGCTTATTTTACAGTTGATGTTAGCATCAGGGGCGTGTTCACCATTGTGTTGCATTACTTCTTCCTTTAACAACACTTTTTGATTGTTTGGGAAAGAAAAGGGACCAATTTGCTGAGACCTGAAAGCGAAATGTTGTTCCATTCTTGTCTGATGAAGAATTTCATCTGCTCATTAGTTCAGTTTGGCATATTTTTTTCGATTTAGGATGACTCAAGTGTTTTTAATGGGTGCCAAGTCAGAGCTGCTGGCAGGCCGGTTTAGCACCCAGACACCAATATTGGTATTTCAGCCTTGTGCCTTTGTTCACCTTTTTAGACTCGGTGAATCATGTATTGATTTAACATTCTGAGATGATGATACCCCCATGTTCTTGTCTTTTTTAAGCAGAAGAGCATTACTCTGAGATTGTTAAACTATTGTGTTTGCTCACACAGTCTCTCACAGAGTGATAAACATCTTCCCATCAGTACCTCTGGAGTTACTTTTTATACGCAGTAATGTAACTAAACTATTGCAAGTAAACTTTTTAAAGTTTGGAGATGTCCCTCAAAGTTATTTTTTTAATAATAACAAAACTTTTTGTCCCTGTTCTGATGTTTTTGTAACACGTTGGTGGCATCAAGTTTAAAATGAGCAACAGGTTTTCTGTACACAACAATTTGAGAACTGATGTAAGTTAAAGTGATTTATAAACCAGCAACTGTTCTCGTCAACATTTCTCTCAGCATCATTACTGATGTGGTTGTGAGTGTTTACTCAAAGGATTTGGTGTATGGCTGTGTAAGCAGGAATGTTTGGGGTCAGTGCTTCAGGTCCGTCACCCCTTTTGACTTCATCTCCGCCTTCATGTGAATTAAATAGCTCGGTATTCACTCGTGATCCTCCAGATCTGTGAACTCAATAATTCACTCACCCATTCAGGGCTCTCCACAGTTATTATGTTTCTTTGCTCACAGAAGTGGCGCACAAATGAACAGCTGCATCAGGTGTTGCAAAACTCCAGGCATGTGCACATGTGCGCTCCACTGAAAATATATCAGGTAGAACAAAGCCTGAGACAACCAGCAAGCTGGATGTGGCAATGGAAATCAAATGTTAGAAGTAGTGGGATATTCAATCTCAAGGTTGAGTCTCCTTCATCTGCAATGAGAGATGTGTAAGGAATCAAGGTTTACAAAAGAGAAATCAAAAGTACAGATTAGAGTTTTACAAAAGAAGCAGGAATGCTGACAGTCAATTAGTGTTCAAATACTCGACTTCCGTACAGATAGGCCATGAAATTAAAATACAAAAACACACTGAAAAATATGTCGACACACTGAGGTAGACGCTGAAAGAAGTCCAGAGGTGATACAAATTTGCAAAGCCTTGACTCATAAATTATACATGACAGGTTATTTCCTTTTATATTTTAACTACTTTGTTGTCACTTCACAAGGCGCGGCAGCAATAAGCTGCTTCGCCGGCTGGAAAGCAAAATGCTTCAGTCCTCAACTTCAAATTGTCTTAGAGTACAAATCTGTTTGATGATTACGTTTCCAACTATTGAACATTGTTCAGTAGGTGCGTCAAAGTAGTTGTCAGCAAAAACTTCATAAAGTGAAGCAGCGAATTAGAAAGTGGATGTTTGATTTCTTGCTGAGAAATTAAAGGTGCCTGAGCATCACTCAGCAGAAGAGGCTCTGCCATGAGTAAGGGCATGGATTCAGCAACTCACTGAAATGAATATTCTAAATGAGGAATTGATTGGCCATAATGAGGAACTAGCACTCTTAATTTACTTGTAAAATGTGTCAGAAAATAAATTTGCATATATATTACAAAAGCTCCAAGATATAAGAAGCTTGGGCAGAATTCAAACCAGTGTAGCTACAAGATTGAATTACAGCCTAATTGAATCCATCAGTTATTTTTAAACAGATCAAAGATTGAATTGTGTGTCTGAGTGGCCAAAAAGTTTATTGAAATCACAATTTTAAAGTCTCTCAGAGGCTGTATAGCATTCACACATAGCTCTGATTATTATTACATTTCATACTGCAGTTACGTTTTTTTATTTGCCAAATCCATTTTACACATCCAAAATCCCTTTCTTCAGACAGAAACTACGTAGTATCCCTTCTCCTCTTCCTCTCTGATGCCTCCTTTGGCTTTTTCCATGTGTCTTATCATCCTCTCCACCACGCACTGTATTGTTCAGCTGATGATGAATGACCACAGCGCTGGAAGCCAGAATGAGCTTTCACTGAAGACCACACGAATGCCACGCTTCCAATACCTTCGCCAGAAAGATTCATTACTGTAATTAAAGTTTTGTTTTCTCACATTCTTCCACAGAAGTCACTCCACACAATCACTCCTGACTCTCAGCAGAAACAAAGCCTGCTGCAGTCCTCTTGGTGCTAGAAGTGGGTGGCTAGACTGGTTTTCTATTTTTATCGAGGTGGACATCAACAGCTTGGATAATCAACTCCAGCAGATTGCGCTCCGAGAAACAAATTGCTTCATTTAAGCATGAAAATGATTGAGCAAAAGGATGACAAACACAGCGGAGTGCATTTATCAAAGCTGTTTACATGAGACACAAATCACGGCCGCTGAATCCACTTGAAAAATTGCTTTGTTATAGTTACAATTTATCATTGACATGTTGTATTTACTGAAAAACAATCTGTCCGATGGTAGTCAAGATAGATTCAATATGTCAATTATAGACACTGGTTAGAATTAAAGTCTCATGTGTGCTGCAACACAGTTTGTTCCATTCTCCACATTTACCATCAAAATCAAAGGACCAGAAGTTTTGGGAGGCTGCTGTCTTAGCTCTTTTCCAGCTCGTCATCAGTGCACTTTGTTACTTAGTGTATTTATGTGCAGAGAGGTGACAAATTAAAAGTACTTGGATTAATGTGTGTAGACACTTAAGTGCAGATGGATAAGTGCAGGGCATAAGAGGTTACTCGAGGGTTTAATGAGTATGAAAAAGCTGAGAATCATTATTTACCACATTCACATGGTGGTCACAGTCACATTAGTCAATGTGTTATGCAGTGGCTGGCACACCCACAGCATGCTGAGTTATATTAATCAGTTGACAAAACCCTTTTGTTTTAATCAGTGCAATTTTTTACCTTTTTAATTTACACAAAGACTCTCAAGTGCTTTAGCTGTACTTCCTTATGTTCTGATAATCTTCTCCTTCTTCAAAGAAGCAAATTTTACCTACATACATACTATCAAATACAACTGGAAGGGAACATCTATGGGTCAAATTTTTGTTCAACTTTTCTAAGGTAGATACATAAAAAACAATAGATCAGACATTATCAAAAGAGAAAGCAATGTGACACATAAAAGAAAAGTAGAAACAGCACCAGTTTTACCCTTTCATACAGTCCAGCACAAATTAAAACCAAACAAACAAACTCAAAATACTCAGAACAATTAAATTAATAACCCAACAGCAACAGATTTAAAAGATAGCATATAAGAAAAAAGTCAAATAAATATATCAGAGATGGCATTCAAGTTATAAATTCTTGCTCTGTAGAGATAGACTAACTGATCAGACCAGTTAATGACATTTTGAAATAATCACATCAGCATCAGTGCTTAATATCACTATCATCTTTTTTAAATGACAACATGTTCTCCATCCTAAATGACAGCGTATCTAATCTCAAACAGTTACGGATGAGTGTTTGATATAAATTCTGGTCTAAGTGTGTAGAATAATGCAGTTTTAAAGATCAGACATGTTCCAAACCAAGAGCATAAATGTCATGAATGAATTAAAAATCCATCTGAAATATGTTACTGGCTAAGATAACCATGTGTATCAGGCTGTAATGTGCATTGATAAAGGAATTAAAAATGCATTTTTTTTTATTTTCATTATTTATTTTATTTTTTTTTTTAACCTAGATGTTTTTCTATGGAAACAATTATAGATGGCTGTAATTGGACACAAGTGGCTTCTGATAGAAATCTAGAAGCCACTTACAGCAGGATTTTTACTTTGCCAAATATTTTTCTGCCTGCATTTATTTATTTTTTTTAAATGTTCATTTGAGATCAGTGAAACAATTTAACACTGGCTTTATATATCAGCTGTTGGCTGACCTGCTATCTAATTGTTGGTGCTGGTCATTGAAAAAATAATATTGGTTCACCGGCACTGCATAGAAAAGGATTACTAACACTGAGGTACTTATTGTTATGCATGCCAGGCCATCTATTCCCTTTCCTCTGTGCATTGGTTAAGAAACTGTTGTTAGTTGTCAGAGGAAAACAGTCATTGTTTATAATGGTTAAAGTCCCTCAAAGTCCCCAGATCTTAGTGAAATCTTATGAAAGACCCTGGCGCTCTCCCTCGTTATTATAGCCTGCCAAATAAAGGATAACCAGAAATGCAATCACCCGTGCTCCCAAATGGCTGCTCAGGGGCTGGACTTAGAAATCAAAGCTTCAAGTGGAATTATCCCACTAAAAAATTGACTTAATTGCAAAAACAGGGTGGAGGATGCACAAATACACATTCCTGCTGCTTTAATTCATACATCCAGTTAAGAATTATCGCTTAGCAGAAAAAAATGTGTGGAAAAAACTACAGTTTGATTTCAGCGCCTCTGGACTTGGTCTTTGTGTGTTAAGAAAACCCACATTACTCCTGAAAGCTGGTTTATCAGCTTATTAAAGTACATGTATTTGTAAATAAGATCACTACCATCATAAATTACAATTACGAAGGTTGTATCTATGGAAGTTTCTCTGTGAGCTCACTGTCAAAATAAAGGTAGACCATTTTAAGTCTTGCTCATTGGAAAATAAATGCTGGTCTTTTATTTCGAGGCCTACATAACAGTTTTGCTGTCCTCAGTTCTTGAAGAACTGCTGCTGGCAGACCCACAGATGGTTCTTTGTGCAGACACTGCGGGGTTAGGTCAGAGTCAGTGGGTATTGATTTGGTTGAACACTTTTGATGCTTTTCATGTGGATTCCCAGAAAACTATTCACAACTGTCAGTACTGCTGAGCTGATATCATTCATTCTTGATCTAACCCTTCTGGCTTCTTTTTCATGGATACAACTCAGCAGACTGTTTGAAGGTGACAGTGATATCATTAAGCCTGCCGATTAGTCTCTGATTGGTCATCCACCTCTTTGCCTCGCTGAACACTTCTGTTCGCAAAGCCCTCCCCCACAGTGTCAAAAGATCCTGGAGGAAACCCTGCATTGCATTTTTAGCTTTGGCTTTATCTGAATAAATCCAAAATAGTTGAGTGGTTTTAGTCCCACATGAGCATACCAGACAAGATAGTGGCAATAATGTGTTATCAGTCCATTACATCAAACACCAGATCATGTGCATGTTTGTGTAGCGTCTTCTCAAGCAAGCAGCAATTGTTAGTAGTTTTCTTTATGTGATATATTCATTAAGCAAGAAGGGGTGTAACAGTACAACAGTACAGTACGTGATAAAAAATATATATATTTAAAAAAAAAGGATATTTTACAATCCAGTATAAACCCCTATCAAGAGCCAAATGTAGGCAGATTTTCCTTTTGGCAAGGACATTCAGATGTCAATTGGCCATATAATGGTTAACAAATTAGCCAGATTTTCAGGTACAGGTTTGATAACAGGGTGATTAACTAAAAGCTCACTTTAGCTTTGTTCTGTGTGGCCCTGACAAGGTTAATTCAGAGATGACACCATTTATCCTCCGTGTTCTAACCCTTTTTCTTTTCACTGACACACACACACACACACAGATTATCATAGGTAACCAGTGAGTATGCTTACTTGCACACCAATAAAGCTGATCATGTACGTAAGTCAAAATGATCCAACGAGGAGCCAGGTGGTAGTCAAACGATCTGAACCATCATAAAGAGCCAGTCGTCCTATCATTAGGAGCTTCTTTGTTGAGGTTGTTTACCTGAACCCTGATGGGAAGACGAGTTACAGACAACTTGAGCAAGAGCATACAGCCTTTGTAAATGCGAGGTCATCTGGGATCTTTCTGCATATATTTAGTTATGAGTTTGGATTCAGTCTTTAGGACCTGGATCATGGGGGTCTTCTCTGTTGCAACAGGAGGGTGAGCAGACAGGACCATAGACCGTTTATAGCTACTATGGACAACTTGACTCCACCTTCTGACATTATCAGTATTTCCGGGATTTTCTCCACTTCCTGGAACCACCACTTGCGCAGTGGCGTTGTACGCATTTGGCGGGAGAGTGCCTGTGATGACACTGCACAAACAGCATATCCCCGGATAATCTACGCAACCTATGTACACTCATAGGCCGCATCAAGTGTCAGTTGTAGAAAACATAAACCCCAAATAAGATTACCTGTTAAGAAAGTTATTATTAAAAGATAACTTCTAACAGAGGGATATTTTTGATACACTGGGCCCACCTTTGTGCAGCTCTTCAATCAGAGGAAGTCTGAAAATAAGGAAATTGTGAGAACCAGATCTTGTAACTTTTGGAGGGAATCTCAACTATTGACAGAGTTATGTTATCAGGGCCTTTGTCTGATAGTGCAGCACTCATTTAACAGCCCATGTGGAGACATAATATTTGAATGACCTTCAGTTTTGACTTGTTATTATAAATACTTGAGCCTTTATACCCCTAAAAGCAAGTTTTTTTTTTTCTTTAAAACGTGGTTTAACCCAGCAGTACTGAGCAGATGCAGCCGGCCACCGTGTACTTTACATTTAACAACGGTTACCATAGATGTGACACTGGGACATGTGATGGCTGTTGTTTACCTATTGGCATTCTGTCCTTGTACAGTGTACAGTAAGTGTGAAAATACTGGGGGGTGTCTCAAATCAGAGTTGATGGTTTAATCAGAGGATAGTTTAATAATAATAATAATAATGATACATTTTATTTGTAAAGCGCTTTTCACGAACTCAAAGACACTGTACATGAATAAAAGCAAGTGGGTTCCACTTCCACGTGGGGGTGGCGACTGAGAAGGCTCTGTCCTCTGTCCAGCAGTTTAGCCTGCTGGTCCCCGTGTGTCACCGGCTCGATCTTCACGCCAAACAAAATCTCTGTCCAAGCTTGGTATGCTTGAGAGATGATTATTAGAATAAGAGGCCTCAGTTTATTCCACCTGCTTTTGTCCTTGAAATTTCCCACCAGCTTCACCGCCAGCCCACACAAACAGACACTCTGGAGCCTGAATCTATAAGAATTTACATGCTGGGCTTAGACGACTATGGAGACACTGATGAAAAGAGACTGAAGGTCGAATGAGAACTGAGCTGCACTAAATCTGCGTTAAGGGCAGAGTTGCAGGATAGTTCCTAACATATGAACCAGCAGTGAAGTCTACAGTGTGTAACAGCACCTATACACATTAACTGCTGCTGGTAATTACAGTGAGACAAAGCCAAGGCTCTGATAATTAGGTCTTCCATTGGGACAGGAGATAAAGGCTAAGGAAAGGGTATTATGATCACAATGTATACACCCTAATGCACAATACTGTCTCACAGTTCAGTTCTGATTGCTTCTCAGTCGTGAAATTACACACACAAACCACTCTTAACAGCCGTGCTCTCCCTTTGGTTTCACTAAGAGACATACCATGTGGTCCATTCGCTTGTAAATCGACATCAGTCTAATTCGGTTACTTTCTTGTTTAGCAGAGATTTCTGGAGAGTTTACCACCATCCTAAGCTCTGGTGAGATTTTGTACCACATTGTGTGTTGCTGTGTTCAAAACAAAAGCTCAGGAAATTGGCGTGGAGATCAAAGAATGGAGTCTGTGATTTGGAAAGTAGTGCGTATGCTTCAGAGATTTCCGCAAAACTCTCTTCATTTTCCTGGAAGCCACATTAATTCCCATTCACCCAGGCCGGCCATATTTTTTGGATTTTCATCCAAACGAGAACTTGGAAAGAGCCCAGTTGAAACTCTCATCAGGATCTACTGGCTCCCTGCCAGACAGTTTTAAGGTGTGAGATGATAATCTCCTCATCAAACATCAGATTTAATGTACCAGCCACACCAGATGGCACTAAATGCATACAGTTCTGGGGCCTTACATTCAAATAGCGTAGTGTTGTTTACTATCGCCTGCTTTGCCTTCTGGGGTCTTTTTAAGTAAATTTGCAGCTATGATTCATTCAAAAGGTATGCATACATAAACATACTACTACAATGAACTCTAACCAATTTTTTTGAAAAGTGTTTAAAATTGATGACACTTTAGAAGCAACCCAAGTCATCTATGAGGGTTAAATAGGGCTGTGCAATATATCGACACATATCACAATACAAAAAATTGAGTTAACCAGTGCTTACTGGTTGCATGTCTTTTGCAGTACAATAACCTACTGCATCTGTGAGGTCTTTGTGCCTCTTTTGTTTGTAACCTTTTGCATTGTGCATGCTCTGCCGCGTGGCACTGCTTCAGGTGGTGAAAAAGATTTGAGGTATTCCCCAACTTTGCAAGAACGTGCACCCGACATAATTTGCAGTTCACATTACTCTGCTTCATGTCCAACCTCAAAAAAACATAATACCTCCACACCACCACCGTTTTCGTGCCAGTGTTGTTGACAATGTTATCATCTGTTGAGCCTTCATCTGCATTTCTGCTGGGGTACTACTCATTTTCTTTTTATGTGTTAAAGTGCTATGGTTGCGTGTAGCGGCAGCTTGCTACTACGTAGTTGTTTGATATCTGGTTCTAATTCAGCACATGATTGATTCAGGGCAAAGTGGATCCAGAGCAACTCCCCTTTGCATTTGCGGGCTAAGTTTTGTGGTAATAAGAGTACATGGAGAGTACAAGATCGCAAACAGAGGACAGGAACAGAGGCAAAGGAAAAACACTAGAAAGTCTTGATTGAAGATCAGTCTTATATTGGCAGTCTTCAAAGAGTTAGATTTCTGCTATATGAGAGGTCCATTTTTGAAATTGGTTTACTGGTGGCCCCAGTACCAGGTTGTATTTTTTGGCCATACAGAGGACCAGCAGCAAACTACTGATTAGGTAACCAATGATCCTGTGTTGATATATTATTGATATCATTGTCTAAATGCCTGACAGAGTACAATGAAGGATTTATAGTCTAAAAACTACCAATGCTTTATTAAACAGCTGCTTCTGTTGTGAAGAAGAAAAGACTCATAACTTAGTGAATGGCATGCATGCATTGATCCAAGCCATATCTATCAGTATGATTATTAATTTGGAAAAAAATAAATGACTCTGCTGATTACAATAACTTTATGAGCGTCACTGAGCTACTAAATCTGCTAGTTGTAAGCCAAGTCTTCATAGCCACAAAGGGATATATTGGTAACATAAAATTTTATCTTAAGTGTTAATGTTCAACACTCACTCTGTATGTTAGCAGACTCTCCAGCTGTTTCTGTGGTTGTTAAAAAGATCTTTTCAGAGGAGTGAGAATAATAGAGCCTAGCATAATTAGGAGTGTGACTCAGCAATATATCATTACTCAAACCTGTGTGATAAGATCATTAGGAGTGTGACAAAACACTCAGATTAGACACAAGACCGGGTTCACAAGCTGATATGAGATTTAACACTTTTTAATAAATGGGTTCTATGGTGAAATATATGACTGGACAAATACTTGCATTTAAACCAAATTCATAATGCAGGCTCATCTTTTAATCATCTTGTTATGTCACTCCGGTTTGACCTTCTACTTTATGAATACAATTATACTAAACGTAGTCTGATTATCATTTCTCTCACCTTACAGAATCACGAGTTAATAGTTTTTTTATATTAAATGAGATTTCACTGTCTACATTGTTTTTCCAGAAAAGATACATGTCTTTTTCCTAAGCCAGGTTACCTAATCTGGCTGCAGCCTAGCATTATGAGCTCTCACCTCTGTCTCTTTTGCCTTTGTGATCTACAACGTTTGTGCATGTCAGGGAATTTGCATTACACGCTAACATACTGCAACCAAGATGCAAGGAAGAAAGGGAAATCATGACAGACAAACATACGAGTCATCACAGTCTTACTGTATCACAGTAATTATCAAAGTTTGTGGTATGACAGGAGCATGAGTGGCTGTGGCAAACATGTGGTGTCAAACTATTATGTTGACATTTTCCCTGTGGAATGATGAACAAACTATGTACGCACACTTCTAATGGTGTTCATTCAATCACAGTTAACTCAGAGATAACTGACCAGGATTGAAAAACACCTGAATCTCTCCAGACAAACAAGACAGGTGAAAGTTATCATATAAAAAGGCAAGCCTGTCTTGTCCTTGGGTTCACAGTAAATGGGTAGAGGGGTGAGGAACCGGTGTTTTGCTTCTAAAAGTGACTCTGTTAACTGATGACTGTTGGCCAGATAATGTCCATGGTTGTTGGAGTCACAGCAGATTTTCACAAAATGATAATAAAAAAAATAAATAAATAAAAAGGAAACATTCACAAGAATGGCGATGAATCCTTTTTTCATCAGTATGCCAACCATAGAAGCTAAGAGTTGCTAATGAACAGAGCAAGGAGTTGAACTGATATTCTGGATTTTGTCTGAAAACCTGACTTCAAGTTGCTTCTTTCAAGAAAAACATTTAAATACCATTTTTATTTTGTTAAATTTCATTGCTGTAGCATCAGGGCTCGACAGTGCGACCGTTTGACTTGCATTTACAACTACACTTAGATGTGTGCGAAGTGTAAAATGTATTTAGGGGCACATGTGCGCAAAAAAAAAAAAAAATCAGTTGAGGCAACAAATGTTTTTTCATGTAAATACTGCGGTGAAGTTAGTTTTAGGTTGGTGTCCGGTGTCTTCTCAGTCTCCATAACTAGGAACAGCAACGGCAGCGTGGCCGGACAATAAGCCACACCTCTTTATTTCCCTAATTTGTCCTCTAAAAATTTTTGTGTTAAATTCAAAGGCAAATTTTAAACATTTCCTTCAATAGCTTCCATGTCATGTGACCAAAAGACCTAAAATTGATTTCAAATCAAAGTACTTTTGTCGACCAATAAGACATTTTTCATTGTGCCCCTAAAGTTCTTTGTGTGCCCCTTACTTTTTCAATTTAGCAACACATGTGCTCCTTGTGAAAAAAGCTAGTGTCAAGCCCTGATCATGATATCCTGGGACAAGTATCCTGTGTTGTAAAGCAAGGCATTGCATCATTTATTATCATATATTGCATTGTATTGTATTGTATAGTGTATTGTCCAATAATATCATGTCACATCATATCATACTGTTTTTAAACTTATGTTGTGTAGTGTCATGTTACATTGTTTCATATCGTATGGTGTTGTGTCATATACTGTATCATGAGTCATCCAGCGAGTTGTTTATAATTGAGGTTACTGTTTGAGGAGTGTCTCATTTCTCCAAGAACCTGTTTACTGCAGTTTGCCTACTTTGACCCCTAACCTGAACTTCTGAAGGTGGCATATTCTCAGCAGTGGTATGGGCCTCAGGTAGACATCTACAGACCTGACACTGCACAATTTGTTGCTGAAAATATTTGACACTCTTTGAGCCTCTGAAGCTCTCAGACCTCAGCTGGCTCGGCTATAAATTGCTTTTTGTGAGACAAGACCCAAGCTCCATTACCCTCGGTGGAAACGCATCTCATGGAAGGAGTTGTCACCTTGAGGCCGATCTGTTCTTACGACTGACTGACAGCACTCCCTCTCCCACTGAGGGAGTGCCCACTGCCTCCTCCTTTCTCTCTGTATCTCCTCCTCTAGCTCCTTTTTTTCTATCTCTTCAGCCGCTTGCTCTGCAGTCTGTTTGGATCAAACTGCTCCAGCAAGCATCTCTGATTTTCAATCAATTTCAGGAACAGCACCTTTCAGTGTTGCCTGCCTGCCTGCCTGCTTGCCTGCCTGTCTGTCAGTCTCCAGAGCAATCGTTGCTGGAGGGAGGGGGTGCAGAACCCATCAGGGACACAAAATGATAGCATTCAACATTTACATACAAGTCTGAAAAACACCCGAGGGCCACTGCCAACCTCCTCCCCCTCAATGCTATATTAAGTACACTGTATTTCCAACTTGTAAGGTGAAAAAAAAATAAAACTTACAGCAAAGCAAGTGGTTTCACAGCGCTCATTATATAAAAGGAATTCATCCAGATTCGTCTTTAACATTCAGCCACAATTCAGAGCTTGTGATACACAGTGCCAGCACTGCCCAGCTCCGACTGCTCAGTGATCACATCTCTCCTGCAGCCTGATTAGATGGCATGTGAACAGCACGGTGGCCTTTGATGCATTAGACAGGCCCAGTCATGCTGACCAATTACACCAGATCGCCTGCTGGAATCAGTCGGGCAACAATGCCAAAAAAACAAACAAACAAACAGACCCTGACGAGACCCAAAAGAGGAGTGAGAATTTCAAATAAAAGCACGTAATGATGAGCAGATTCACAATTTGTGTGTGTAAGTGTTGAAGATTAGTACAGCAAAACCAGTCATTATTACCAAAGGTAATGGAAAACTTTGGCAGTCAGCACAAAGTTAACACTTATGCCCCGGCACTGTATGTGTTTAGAGGTATTTAAGCCTTAAGATAGTTGTTGCATTCTTCATTTTCTTTAACATGTTGGCATGCTAAATCTGAATTATTGGCATACACTCAGCAGCAGACTCAAGCAAAACATTCTCATCCATTTTTGCTCCTTAAAAAGACACACAAACCAAGGTCAGTACATCCTTACATTTGTTTCACCTTAAAACGATGAGTTGGGTTAAGAAAAAAAAAAGAGACTAAGGACTAAGATTAGGGAGAACATCACTGCGTGGGTTGAAATGATAACCAAGCGTTGGCGGTTGGTTTCACACACATAATCAAAAGTAGTTTTCCTGCTCTTTGGCACAGTCCCTGAACACCTCAAAAAAAACTTTTGGGCTTTTCTTCAATTTCTTTCAATTTCAAAAATGCTTTCCCCAGTTAATTAAGCAGAAATATAATTTCTGACTAACTGACGAGTCAAGAGCTATGAAAGCAGTCATAGCAGCAGCTGGAAGTGGGACCAGTGGTAAACAGTGTCCAATTGGTTTGCTGAGTGTGGCTAAGTTAGCAAGCCTAGCATCATACTTTTTTCATACCATCAAGACAATAGAATAATTCATGACATGTCTTGTTTACTTACTGCATTTAACAACTTTGGAGCTACTTAACTTCTCGAGTTTATTACACAAATTTGTGGATAGTTTATTTCTATGATCAATATTATTTATGATAATTATTTCACTTCTATTCATGGTTCCAAAAGTATTATTCGTATTTGTGTAACATTGATGTTTTATTGTGAATAAAGGTTTACATACCTGTCATCATTTCAGTAGGGACAGGTGTGTGTGGGTGTGACAGCAGTTACATAGCAGCTTTAGTCTGTATACACAATACAAAATCTAAGTTTTCCCCAGTGTGTCCAGTGTTTCCCACAAAATAACACTGTACTTGTGGTGGGGGGTCACAGGGGTGGAGCTCTTTTAAGGTGTTGAAATCATTACCCTTTCTCATTAGCTCTTTTATAAAGTATGTTTACACACTAACTATTCTCCAATGTGCTCCTATTGTTTTGTTGGGTGTACAGAGGTCTCAGCTGTGACTCTTTTATGTCAGTCTTTTTCCCACCTTGACATTACAGTAAAATCAAACAGGTTCAATAGTTGTTGGACTTAAGTGTAGTCTTAGCAGATAGGGTTATTAACTGACATGGACACTGTCAACAACCCCAACCCACAGGTACTCTCTGGCTATCTCCAAACAGGAAGCAAAACCACTAGACCTAGAGGCGAACAAGTTGGCTAGTCGGCTCATATCTGATATTAAGATTGAGTCTCATTGAGAGCAGTGCTTAAATAGCAGGCTTGTCAGTTGTAGTTAGCATATTCACAAGGGATTTAGAGGGCCACAGCATTTTTGACCACTTTCCTTCCCTCTCCTCTCTATCATGGATCAAATCTCCACGGTCCATTTCACTCTGGCTGCAATGCTGTAAGTCTTAAGCTTTTTTTCAAACATGCATTAGTGTGTGTGTGTATAACCATTTTATGAAAATTGAAATATAATTTTTCATTGTCATTATCACTACAATCATTATTATAATTGTTTTTAATCACGTTAGATCATACCAACAGTATTTCCAGTGTTCTGCTCAAAACTTTGTTTCCCCAGGAATCTAGGTGTACTCTCGGAGTTATGACCCTCCAGTCTTTGTCAAATCTCTGAGACTTGTTAGTATATTGTATTTACATGTGAGATGACATCAAAAGACAGTCTTTTAAAAGGTTTAGAGGTATGTAAAGCATGGAGGTATTACTGTTTCATAATGAGCCAAAAGTTCAGATGGTGCAGAAAGACTCAAGCAGCCAGTGGCTGTAAACCATTTTCAACAACACATGCTCGAATCAAAGCATGTGTGAGGAGAGGCAGAGATAATCAGACAAAGCAGTGAGATCTACCAAACCGTAGATGGCAGATGGTGATCTTACATGGATGTAGAAACAAACAAACAAAAGAAGTAAAAGTGGTGGTGGGTATTATACTTGAAATTATACTTGAGTGGCCACACGGGTGTGGTTTATGCGTGGTAATCACAGTAGTGGCTGTATTAGAAGCCAAGAGCTGTGACAAACTGTGTGTAATGGATGTTTTGGGGTGAGAATGAGCAGACTTTAAATAAGTGCAGCTGCAGCTGTTTAAAATTTCATATGTTTTATATTTGCTGTTTAAATCAAAGGGTGAAAACTTTGACATTTTAACCCTCTGCTGGATATCCAAACAGTGTCATTCACTCTCTGTTTTCTATGAAGATCTGTAAAACTCCATCCAGTATTTTCAGTCAAATATGACTTAAAAAAACTGATCTGACACACAAATACTGATTACAAATAAGCAAACACAAACCTGCTAACTCATGACAGGAACATCATCCAGTATTAATGCACCCATTCAAACACTGAATCACACACTTGAATACTGCACTACTCATGTAATGGAGGCCATTTTTACAAGTTGCTTTTGGGTAATGTCAGAGTAGTTAGCTACTTAATCAACCAGGCTCTGTGTCACATTAATAAAGCCCCAGAGAAGTAAACAAATACGTTTTCAGCTCTCATTAGGACGATTTCCGCACTGGTAGAGCGGGAGGAAGCTGCTGTGTAATGACGTGCAGATCACAAGGTAATAAATTAGACACAGCCAAGAATTAACAAACCCTGGATATTTCACGGACAGAATATTATGACTAGAGCGTGAATGCCTATCCTAGAAAAAACACCTTGTATGGAGAAGGAAATGAACAAAAGTACAGTGGTAAGAGCCCAGGGTAATGATGAATAATTGCTTGTAAAAATCAGAAATGCCCACTGATGTTCAGCAGCGCATATGCATGAAATATAGGAAATAAAATGTGACACATGGCTGTCATTTATGTCTGATAAAGGCAGGGTAAAGGTCTATAAAATGAGTGAGAAAGAGGAGGAAGAATGAGAGGTCACCTCGCATCAATTTGTCAAGTCGGTGTGTGCAGTAGCTAAAGATTTTCAGTTTTATGAGAGGCTTAAAACTAGAGGAAGGGGATTATGAACTGAATCCTTTGTAATTAGGTCCACTGGGCAAAAGTCTTAGAAACAATAAACTTCAGAGGAAGCAAAAGTCGAGGTGATTGGACGTAGAAGAAGGAGACAGAGGACAAAAACATGTTTGTATAATTAAGAGATGAAGCTGCATTTCACATGCTACACAAACTGTTTTTCTGTTCCTGTTACCCCAGAGTATTACAGGATAATCTGTTTTAGATTTTAAATCACAGTCAGTATCAGTCCACCCCTCGGCTGTTCAGCTGTGAGAGTGTCTCTAGTTCTTCACCATGAATGAAGTGTTGTCCTCTCAGTGCACCGTCTCAGACTACCTCAGCCTTTGTGCGTCCTCCAAAGTCCTGCTCCTGGTCCCCGGCTTTGGTCTTAACATCTTCATCCTGGTATCCCTGGTGTCTTGTTTGCTAAACAAGCAGAGAAGGATAAGGAACAACGTGGCCATGTTCATCCTAGGAAGCACCTGCTGTAACCTGGTTAACCTCAGCCTGTGGCCCATGACCATTTACTGGAAGCAGCATGGGCGCTGGCTGCTGGGCTCACGCATGTGTGAAGTCATGGTGAGCGCCAAACACCTGACCAGCTTTGCATCCTTCCAGTACGTCTCCTTCATCACCTTCTCCATCTACCTGACGGTGGTGTGTGGCTGCAGACACCTGGTGAACAGCAGGGCGTTCCTGGCCCTGCAGCTCCTGTTTCCTCTCCTCCCGGTGGGGTTGAAGGAGCTCACCCTGTGGATCCTGGCTCTCAATGTGGATCACCTGGATCCGGTCAACCTGACCTGCTTCTCCTTCATCAATGATAAAATAATGAGGGTGCTTATGATGGTGAAGATGGTCCTGTTTTTGCCATTGAGCTTATATTTTTACGCTCACGTTCTTCACACCATCGTCCAGAGCGCCAAGGTGATGCACAGGAGTCAGAAAGTTAATGTCCACCTGGCAAAGGTCTTCAGCCTCATATCTCTCATCACTTTCACCGCACATATACCTGGTAAGTAGGACAGTTTTTGGTGGATTTTTTTTAAATACTGGTTTAGGTTAAGAGTGCGTCTCATATTAAACTTTATAAGCACATCTTTGTGTTTACTAAAAGGTTCATCAGTCACTTGAATCAGACTTTTATAAACTAAAAAGGCTGTTATTAATTAAAGCCTATACAGACGTTGAAATGCAGTTTATAGGAAAAGTGAGCAAACATATATAAACTGCGATTATTAGGTTTTTAGCCAAAATCATGTCACTTGTGTCATTTTCAAGGGCTTTTCCTCTGCAGAGCTCCAGAAACTCATTAGCGAGTCGCCTCTGAGTTGTGGGTGGAGACAGCGCTGCGCTGCACACTTCTTGAGTTAGCTTGCAGCCTAACATTGCTGGTGTAGTAGAAGAAACAGGTAACATAGGAACTATTCAGCGCTCTGACACTATTGTCTTTAGGGGCATGATGAAAGCTCATATCATGATAAGCTTACTTACAAGAATTTCAATCCGCTAACGCAGACGCTTGTTCCACGATAGTCCTCTCTATTTTTCTGAGCACAGCGGGACTCCTGGTGCGGAGCTTGGATTTGTTACGTACAATATCTCACTGTATCTGATCCTGCCATTTTGGTCTGCCAGAGATTCCCAGCAATTTGAATGCAGAAATACTAAGACATGCAATTTCACACTTCTTTTTCTCATGATATGTCCTCTAGTATCAGAAAAATACCATATAAATATGTAGACAACAAGAAAAACATGATTTTCATCGGAGTGGGTCTTTAATAACGGCACACACACATATGGCATGATGAACAGTGCAGGGATAATTTAGTTACGCAGCACACAAATTACACCTTTTTATATTCGCGTTTTTAATTGACAGGTCTTTAATGAGGTGAATTAGGTGTGTATAGTAGGCGGCTCAAAGCTGTGTACACTGTGTAAGAGTATTTACCAATAAATAGCTCTGTCCTTAATGATTGTTGACACGGATGCAGTCTGAGAGGTTAGCTTACAATTTAGATAGAGAAGAGAAAAATATGATGTGTGGTATGTTGTTTTATACTGTGATAACGATAAAGAGAACAGAAGATCAACAAACATTAATCTCAGTTTCTGAGTCGATCAGCTGTTCTTGATGTTGAACACAACACCTGTGTTTGACACATGGCCCTCCTGGATCCAATATGAGGCCCAAAGTTTTTTTAATTACAAAATTGGCACAGATTATTTGAGGGGGAGCTGATTGCTTGAGCTTCGTCAGATTATGTCGAAGCACAACTTTTATTCTCAGGTCTTCACCCAATAGATCAAATGTACTCATGCTGAGTCAGACAGCATTGCTCGTTTAATGAAAGTGGTGCTTTTTTTTATCGGGCCAGATTCAGACTCTTGAGATGAGTTTACTGTAGATGCTCCAACTGTGATAAAGATGTAATTGTGATTAACTGTGCAGCTTTATTACATGGAGGTTTTCCTTAAATGTAATCTGTGATCAGTAAGCTTTGTTATTATTAGTTGTTTCAAATAATCTAAGAACATCCCTGCCACTTTGGAATCTTTCACTTACTTGCATTACTGACAACAGTGCAGTTTTTGATTAAATGTAATGAAGACCCTGCCTGTGTGCGCGCCAGTAAAAGTGAAAAACATATTTTGCATACTTGAACTTCTTGTTTTTCTTTTAGCAAATTAAAATTTTGCTTGAATCATTCCCTCGTAAGAAAGTGAAGGCCTACAGGCTTCACCAAAACACGAACACATTTGAAGATAAAACTGGTTTTGAAGGACTGTTTCTGGGTTTATGGCAAAATACAAATTACAATTTTTAAATTGCAAGACATCCATTCTCCTCCCATGTTGTATTCATTGTAGGTGCTGTGTTTGCTCTGATGGAACATCCGTCTGTATGTCAGGAGATGGTCAGAGATTTATTGCTGGACCTGCCATTACTCTCCAGCCCCATAATCCTGCTCTGTATGAATAAAGAGCTGAGAAACCAGTGTGTGCTGCTACTGCAGCGCAAACCTGCCGCCCGGTATGAGGGGAAAACATCCATCAGCAAGACGTACAAGCAAGACAAGAACCTGACAAATGGAGAGAAGGATACCTCTCAACTCTAATTCACAGGATGATGACTTATGATGGTTTTTCTTGATTGGCTTAGATCAGAAAGCACTTGGATTGTGTAAGTGACATGAACTGAAGCTTAAACTTTCAAAAAAAGATCCTTTTTAACTCCAGTATGTCTATAGAATGTTATTAAAGATCAAATAAATATGTTTGTCCTGTCTTTTTTAATGTGCATATATGTAAATGTGTCTTTGCTGTGAGTGTTGTGTAAGATGAACTGTAAATTCATCTGTGTTGAATCTGCAGAGAGAGCAGCAATACTGCCTGCCTGTCTGGGATCAATATGTCTGAGTCCTTGTGCCTCATATGCCACAGAAAAACATTATCATTTATTCATGATTTATATTCGTTTGACTGTACAGGCGTACAAAAAAAAAAAAAAAACTGATTTATCTCAGAGCTGTGGGTTTGCAGTGACATCTAGTGGAGATTTACAAGACTGTTCATACTTCAGATGTGAAAGGGTTGTTAGATAATACATTTTAACTCAAAATAAAAACATGATAGATTATATATTTAACAAAATACTTTAACTGGTCTTTTTCATGTTTATTTTTTAGTGACGGTAGTTTCAGCACATAAAATTAGATCCATCATTTTCAATCTTCATTCAGTATGTAATGGATGAACTCAGTGTTTCAGAAATGAGGAAGTTCAGCAGAACGGCAGCTGAAACACAGATTACAGCAGCAGTGAAAGGGCCTGAAGCACAGCCTGAGAGAGAGAGAGAGAGAGAGAGTACAGTTGAACAGTTTAAATAGCATTTTCTCCTTGAGTACTGTGTCATACCAGTAGATGGTGCTGTTAGCTTACATTTGAAACCGCTGCTTACAGTAAAGTCATGAATGACTGAATAATATTCATTAATCTTCATGATAGATTCAGTAAGAGGGATGCAGCCCTGGATAATGAATATGCATATTTATGAGCTTGTTCACTCATGACTTAGATAATCCGGGCACATACAAGAAGCAAATTCTCCTTCTGCTGCTTTGCCTTCATTTCCAGGCAGCTTCTGTAGGTCACCCACAGCATGGTGCTCCCACCACTCGACCTTTAACCCTGGTAATTTCCCAGAGGTCCCAGCAGAATAGAGAAGTATAGAATATGGTAATTACTGGTGTCTCAGGCTACCCACATATTATGTTAACTAGATGAACCACAATTAACATATTACTGGTATAGTCTGATGTCTTGTACAGTGGATGACTGGCGCAGTACAGTGCTGCAGCAGTTTTTCAACACAGGAAAACTGGTATGACAGAGTGACGGCTTGTGTATCAGATTATTACTCTGTTGAAAGTTTAATATTTGGAAGTCTTGGAGGCAGAAAGTTCATTTTAATAAGACTTGGATTGAATTCTCACCTCATTCAGATTTTCCTATAGCCTCAAACAAAGACAGCTTCTTCAAACATTCACACGTATCAATAATCCATAAGATTATATTAACAAAGATCATTTATATCACACAGTTTTAGTTCTGGTCATTAACACCGCCTTCAATAAATCTGAAGTAAATATGCATAACATGGGTTTTTCATTAGAAACCCCGAATCGTGGCAGCAGAACTTCTGCATTTAAAGTGACTTAAAAATAGAAACCATTTTTTTGATGATGACTGTTTCATGTGGTGTCAACTCCTGCTGCTCTTCTACATGTTTTGCCAACCCCTGTAATATTCCAATAATTCTAATTACGACGACAATTTGATTGCAATTAAATCAAATTTCTCCCCTGTAATACATTATATAAGATCTTTCCTTGAATCAAAAAATCTTTTCAGTCTGCAGCAAGTGTCTTCAGTTGCCTAGCAACTCCAGCCCTGGTGCGGACTAATGCTGTCTGGTATGTGGAGGTAAATCGGGGGGCAATCTGATTTCAAAATAGGTTGCATGTAGGCGGGGGTCAAACTTGGCTGATGCTCCAGGACAGTTTTTCTCAATCATCGCAGGGTTCTGGTTATGCTGTACGTCTTGAGAAAGGAAGAGAATATAACTCATTGGGGGAAGTGTGCTGCATTTAGAGTCAGATTAACAGACTTCATTCCAAGGACAACAAATCAGATAACATCTAGTGATGGGAAAGTTATGTGTAGCCGCTGACTGGCTTTAACTCACAAGTTCTTCCAAACGGTGAATTAAGCATGCTTGCCACCTGAGCAGCAATGTCCCCGGGCAAACAGTGGTTCTGTTCAAAGCCTGAAAATTTGCTTCGTGGATAGAAGCCATGTCCTTACTCAGTGGTATGTATAATTGCAGAGGTGGCTCTTACAGTCACACGTGAAATGCAAACGCCTATAGCGATTGTTCTTCTTCTTCTCCCAGGTTTCCTGCTTCTTGTCCGCCACGCTTCGCTAAAACAATTCCACATTGCCTTCAGCTACTCGGCTCTTCGTTGCTCCCCATGTTCCTCTGTTCATTAAAGTTTCATGCCTGATTTTTGCTTTGATAACATATGCATATTGTATGTCATGCTGCTGGATGCAGGTAGCATCAGAGGGGCTGAAAAAGTCTGGTCTGAAAGAAGTCCACATCCTTTATACCCAGGCTTTGTAATCTGTCATCTGTGTCTGCTGCTTCCTTCATCTCTGCACAGATGTGTCACTGCGAGTTATGAAACACTGTGACAGCAAGTAGAGGCATTTTATTGTGATGTTAAAACTCATCCATCCAACCAATCACACCGTTATGAAAGGGGCTGCGTGCTTTATCGGATATGCTATTTGAATTTCCACCGCTTGTCATGCTTTCTTTCCTATCCAGTGATGACAGGCTGCATATCCAATGTACATGCAATCTGAAATATGCCATCTCACAGTTTTGATGAAGAGAATAAAGGATGAGGAATCTTACATTCAGACAGATGGGAAATGCAATTTACTCACTTGGCAGCCATATGTTCAGCATCTTCAGTATTGATTTCTAATCAAAGATAGAACTGCGATTTCATTAGTAAAAGACCGTCTTATGAAAGTCTTTGCATTCTTGAGATTCTTCTGAGTAGTAGTTGTAGTGGAGTTCAGGATTCATTCATGGTCGTCCAACCCTCAAGTTTTGCCTGAAGAAAAAGGTTTTAGAGAAAATCAAATCAATACGAGAGCAGAAGGAAAAAAGACTTAAAGCAATGTGCAGCGAGAGCTGTAAAAATAAACGGACTTTGAGTGAGTTTCAGTGGTGCAGGGCAGTAGATTTCCTGAAGTAGAGAAAAAAGTAGAGCAGTGCAGAAATGATTTATAGCAGCCCTAATGTAGAGCAATTAGATCAAATATATTGGTGTTTACCAGCATATCTGAGGGGAGGCCTGATGGGGTAGAAGTAATTTGATGCTGTCGAACTCAATGGGTGAGTCTCGACCTCCTTTCTTTCCCCTCCTTCTCTCTCTTTATTTCACTTTTTCCTCTATCTGGAGCTCTCTCATGCATTTGCGCTACTCTCCTCTTGCCCCGAAAAATCACTTTGTCACATAGCGACGCATCATTTCACATGCTGAATTTTTAAAAAGTGGAACTGAAAATCCTTTCTCAGCATGCAATATCCATTAGGGAGAAAATTATTCATATGATTCCCCCTGCATTATTTATCTCTTAATGACGGGAAATATGTGGCCCGCACACTCTCGCCATTGTTACCCGCCGATACTTTACCTCTCAGGATTTCAGGGTTGGCCTTTACGGGATCCCACTGTGCTCTTCTCTCTCTCTCTGGGATAATCTGGAATGAGAAACAACTTCTGATCACTTAGTAATGGGATTTAAAGTGGCCTCATTCCTCTATCACCTCTGGAAGAGTCCCTTCATGGAGGTCCCATAAATCTCCTCTTTAGAGGTTGTTGGGGTCTGCATTGCTGCTTTTTACAACACAGGAATTGTGGGTAGGTTTTACTTTTGGTCTTCAGGGCGGACACACATGAATACCTAACACCAAATACTACACTCACCCTCTCTCCTCTCTAGGTGCTGCACCACTGATGCACTGCAGAGCTCAGAGAGTTGTGATACAATGTAAAAGCACGGCGCAGGATGTAATTTGAAAAGACAGGAAAATATCTCCAAGCACCTCCATGCATTTATTCTTGCCGCTGAAATTACCGCAGAGCATCAAGCAGATATTCCTGTGTCAGATACAAACTGTCATGGACGATTACGCTCAAGGTTGCCTTGACTGTGAATCAGGTTGTGGATATTTTTTTGTTGTTGTTGTAGTGGGGTGCAAGGGGGAGCAGATGGAGACTTTGCAGGTGGGAGAATCAGACTTCTGTTCTGGATGGAGGCATGGAGGGGAGGAGCTGCGCGTCTGCTGCTTATATACAGCCTCTCCGGGGTTCCTAATATCACAGAATGGAGGGTGATAAATGGACCCGCAAAGGCGATGCTAACCACGCTCACGGTTCAATGAGTTGGTCAGTGTTTTTTCCCCCTCTTCAAACAGGATAGATCATCCTTTCCTCTGGGATCTGAGGTATCCTTACATGTACTCAAAGAGCCTAAGATGTGAATTATATGTAGATTACATTTTCTGGATGCAAACACAGGCCTGAGTTTGCTGTAATGAATCACAGTAAATGCAATCAAGTTTGACTGCCTGTGCTCATGTGCTTACATATGTTTGTAAATTGAGGTAAATGCCAGAGACATTGTGAATGTGCAAACGCTGACCTTTCCCTGCAAATAAACAATGCTTCTTATGCTGCGGGTCCTCTTACACCCTGCAGCTTTTACGGGTCACAAAGAACACTTAAAGTCTGCGTTTACATGTAGAAACACTAATGCTTCTGGCAGGAGTGTGTGGCTAAACAAACAAACCAAAGAGGAATAATCTTACCTCTGCTGCAGATTGAATTGGAGTTTGATATCTAAAACAATATCGCTAATACGTTTACTGTTGTAGCTCTGACCTCTATTGGCTCGGTCCCTTCCTGTCTTTTGAACTATCCTGCTGAATCGTACCTTTGTTTACCCATCTGCCCTTGTGGATTTTTTCCCCCCCTCACTTTGATAAATAATTGACATGCTCCTCTCTTTGATATGTACTTTAATGCTTTTTTCACCAAAGTAAAAGTCTGCACACACACCGCTTGGAGTGCACCTTAATACAGTCACTGCTCTCATCGTGGCAGCCCTTTTTCAATTTAATATTCATATAAAGTACAATCAATATTTCATTTTCAGAATCAGAGGGATAGACACAACAGCACAAATTGGGTGCCTGGTGACGTGAGTATTACAAATTTACAAAACAAACAGTAGATAAGTGCCTTCCTTTTAGCTTCTCTTTGTATCTGATACAGTCTTTTTTTTTTTTTTTTGTCACAGCTCAAAGCGGTTTCATGTGTTTGTTTCATGGGTTGCTGTTAACCCACACACTGCACACCTGCAACTCAAAACATTTAGTGTACTGTTGACTACAGTTATTGCCCGCTCACTGGAGTCTCATTTATTGTATGCTCCAGGCAAGAAACGTTTCAAAGTGAGAAATTGTCTTTTAGATTTTTTTTATTTTTTGATCTTTTTGCTGCCATGTGCCATAGTTTTAATACAAACAGCTGACACTCGCACCTGCTGCACAAACAGTTCGAAACAATCAGAGTTTAGCCTTTGAAATGTTTAGATTTTCTCCACTTTAAATCACATTAAGGTTTTAAAGTCTGCAGACGAATCTGTTCCATCTATTATTAAACCTGTGTCTCTGCAGGATGAATCGGTTTTACAGTGTGCATCTGACACAAACTTAAGTACGACTGCGCGTTTGTTGTGCTTTTAGCAGCGTTTAGCTCCTCAAAGGCTAATGAAACCTCACAATTACAAAAATAAAGTAATCTGGGAAGCAAAAGCGTGAGAGAGCAAATAAAGAGGAAGAAAAATCTTTGCTTTCTCTTCTCCACCTGTGAGACCTTGCTTATGCTCATCTGCTGGCAGCAGTGACAGGAAACCTGCTAATTAGTTCCCTCTGTAAAGCTGTCATTACTAGCAATGATAAAGGGGCGGAAGATGGAGGGCCGCACGGGGGATACGATGCTCTAATTTGTCCTTTTATGTGAGGAGAGTAGAGAATCCGTTCTTAGTAGAGTGAACCATATGATTGAGTTTTACAATAATTCCTCCTGCAGCATGAGCAAACCTGTATTTAAGTCCACAGAGCGACAAATACCTTCCCTTTACTCCTGTTACCTTGTGTTTAATGAGGAATTTAATGCATTTCAAGATACCTAACCCCATCATACTCTCAAGACAATCCCCACAAGAAGCAAAAATATCAATTTACAGCAAGATAATAGGAAGTAAGATAAAGGAAATAAAGCTTCCTGTGGCATCTTTTCCTGCTTATTATAACTCAATGAAGACAATTTGACACAAAAGTGATTATGCATCCAGGCTAGGAAATGTGAAATAGGGAGCACCATTGGGACACAGACTCAAAAACAGGCAGTGAAAAGTGATATTCTGTTGAAATGCAAATTCTTTGAGGGTTTTGTTCCAGAGGCATGCAGGGTGAAATTGGCCTTTAAACACATTGGCATACTAATGTCTTGAGGTGCCTCCACCTTCAGCCTGTACAGAATAAGCATGGCATTATACTGTAATTGACTCATAGTTCATGGTGGAAATGCATACATTTGCATCAGATAGGTATAGATTTTTTTCCATGCACCAGCGTGTGTCTCGAAAAGTGTGGGTGTTAGCTGGTGCACATGCCTGGGTACGGAGACAAAAGTCCCGATGCCTCCTTCCTGCAGCGTCGAGGGTGGATCTGAGATTGCTTTGAGTATCTTCTGTAAGTTTTGCAGCGCTGCTAACCCTGATAAGGTTCAGCAGGTTTGTTGTAGTTTGTTTAGTTATGCGGCTGTTTGATTTACTACACATGCTGTTTATTTCGCCCACTTTCTCTCTGCTCCTTTGTTTGGTTTTCTTGCAGGATAAAAGAGACTGTATGAAATGAAATCAAACATGGAGACAAAATAGAAAGTTTAGTTCAGTGATTTTTCCAACCTTCTTGGCTCTTTTACCTGATAAATCAGCCCTCCTCTGTTTCAGCCTCATTCCTGTTAGAATATTACTTGTTTGACCTAAATTTTATCTATTCCTGTAAAAGACTTCAAAGATAAGATGCAACTCAAAAGGAATAAGGTTAACCTCCTGTAGCAAAAAGAGTTAGTTTTTCTTCTATGCTTCATTTTGTAGCTTCTGCTGTTTCTCTGTTGACACCTCCAGGTGTAAAAACCATTTCCACTAGGACTGCACAATAAATTGCACTTCATGGTCATCACAATATGAGTCAAATAGCGTGTCTCCTTTTAAAGCATTTTCTCTCATGGGTGAATAAGAGGAGATGTGAGTGTGTTTAGCTTACTAAACATCATCACCCTCACTGATAGGCACAAGAAATTAAAGTCAGTTAAAGGTCTCCTATTATGGCTTTTTATGGCAGAGGTCCCACAATAATAAATTTGGAGTTTGTTGTCTAAAACACCAGTTTATTTGTGGATATCAGCCAGCCTCCCCCCTCCCTCTTTTTGAGCTCTGTTGAGAATAGGCTGAATCTGCGCCTGTACCTTTAAATGATAATGAGCTGTGTGTAACCACGCCCCTCTCTGGAAGGGGCTGCGGCTTTTGCTACGATACCATGCCCTAATGTTTATTGCCTGTGCAGTGTGATGGCTTGTAGAAGCGCTGTGGTTCAGCCCTACAAATTTGACCCAGAGTCTGACCCAGAGGGAGAAGAAAGTCAAACTCTGCGGCTGCAACAGGACATTTCTCAGTGGTTGGTTACAAATATTGTGTCTTTATATTTGTGTTTTTACTCAGTGTGTTATGTTACACTTCTAGGTGGGCTAGCTCCTCTGGCGCCTACATCCGTTTCTGAATGGTTGGTTACAAATACGTGTCTTTAAATTTGTCTTTTTACTTTGTTAGTGTGTTATTCAACATTGCTAAGTGGGTTAGCTTATCTCTCATGACTAATGCCGTTTGGCGTCCGTCAGTCCGTCCGTAATGTCCCTTGCTTTACGATGGACAATATGTTCAGTTTGTCTCCGTTTCTGTCTTCTAGGAGGGAGCATGTGCGGTTATGTTGTCCGCACAGCTTTTTCATTCGCCTGTTTGGGCTCGTGTTTTCAGAAAGAAGGGGAAAGCAAGAGAAGGAGAGAAGAACATTTTTTTCATCAGTTTCAAGGGGATGCATATTATTGGTTGAAAACCACCCAAAAGTAGATTTTTCATAATAAGGGACCTTTAAACAGATTGAGATTTTTTAATCTAAAGGCCTGAAATTCTGGTCAAGGGTTGTGTCTAAACTTTTGCACAGCCACTCATCATCAGCCAGAATTGCAGCTCTGGTCACAGACTTACGCCAGTATGCTATAATGTTATGCTACCTGGAAGTACACAAGCATAGATGTCAGATGGTACCTTGCGCTGGTTCGGCCCATTTTTTTAAGCATGTACTTCAAGAAAATTGAGATAAGGATATGAGACTGGTTAAACTCCCATCTAAACACTAAACTAGAGCAATGTGTAACCAGCATGAGCATGTGCATGTTAACCTGCATGGAGAGCCAAAGGACGATGGTGCTAGCTCGGCTAAAGGCAGCCACAATCGACAAAACAATGTGACACCCACAAACTCTCATCCTCTATTCCCTCTAGCGCTTTATCACCTTTATCATGCAGGCCTAGAAAACCTGTCTCAGTCCAAATGCTGATCTCTTGTGCATGTCTGTCTGAGCAAACTTCTGCTCTGAAGTGAGGTTTTGGTAACTTTGTGACTGCCTGCTACATCACTTTGAATCAAACTCTTGTTGTAGAGACCGTTGAGAGAACCCTCATTTTAGGATTTGTGAGTCTGTCTGTGTGTTCAATTGGGTAAGTACACTGACTAAAGGTCATTGCAGGGTTGTTGATTCATGACATTTTCAGCCCTACTGTCCAAATAGTCATGTAGGGATTGTCAGTTCAAATGGAAACTTGTTTGAATATCTGTCCTATAAAAAGCTAAAATCATCAGGAGATAATATAAATTGAGGTCTGGGGGCTCAGATTTCACATGGGCACAGGTTGTGTGCAGTTGTGGCCGACTCTTCCCTTTTTTGTTTTTTTTTGTTAGCTGACAACCTTGTTTTCAACAACACTCAAAGTTTCTGAAGGCTTCAAGTCCTTTTATTTGTTTTGTACTTGATTGAAATGCACTGAACATTTTGTACAAGTAAGACTACATACTTCTTAACCCCTAACAGTGTTGTACCTCTTGAAGAAATGCACTGAATTTCACTGAAAAGGCATTCTTAGGCTGTCTCCTGTCTTTAAGCCATTGTTTCAGACACCACTGGAGTAGCAGTTATTTGAATAATAAATCTTAAAGTCAAGATCATAACTTTCATACATTCATTTGATTACACTGGTAACAGTTGCTATCAATAGATGATCTGTAAGGATGTCTAACCCATGTTCACACTTTAAAAAATGGAAGGTCCACACGAATGATCAGTTTGACAAGCTTCACTGGTTGCAGATCTGGGTTACAGCTTCATCATACCACAAGTGTAACACAAGTGTGACAAAGACTGGTCTGAGACTGTTCAAGTATATATAGTCACCCACGTTTCCAAACATTCCGCTTGCATCTTGTTGACCTGAAGGAGAGTCCATGTGGGGTAATAACAAAGCACAACATATTTTGGGAGCCTGAGTGATGTTAAACATGGGTACAAGGTCCTTGTTGAGGCCGATGGCTCCAGAAATCTAGCACCAAAGTATCTGCTGTATTTGAGTGACACAGCTCCACCACCACTAAAGGCTGACAGGACTGGAAATCACCCTAACATGATCCATGTATAAAACCAGAATTTCAAACATGCATTCGCTAATGTAATAAATTATGATTGTTATACATCTCTGGTCTGTTTCATCAGTTTATACGATAAACTAAATGGTTTGATAACTTGATAAAATAATACTCTTGTTCGATTTATTTTTCAGCTTCTATTTTCAGAAATGTTCTGCAGACTGACTTTTTTTTTTTTTTCTTCAGAAATTATTGTCACTGATGTGAAACAGAAGGAGTGTCAGCCGGCGGGTATTTATCCCAGTTCCAGAGCTGACACAGTGAGCTACTTGTACTTCTAACATTTAGCTTGAGCAGGTAGATTTTAATCAATCAAACGTCATATAGTGTGCGCTCTGTGTCGTAGTGTGCAGGCTGCAGATGCATATTTGTTTCAGTGAGTCAGCTCAACGATTGGCATTCAGTTGAACTCCCTGCAGGATTTCAGGCAATAAATATGGAAATCTGAGCATGAGAGCCAAGCTCTTGTCTAGCTGCTTTTTGCCTATTGCACAGTTTAGTCAAGTATCACTTCAGCATAAACAGACTGATAGCAAACAGAAAGATTGGAGCTTTTGCAACTGGCAACTGTTTACTTCGACATGATCATTTAACACATAATAATTAAGCTTTCCCAATTTACACTACCCTGAGTCTCCAGCACTTTGTTTTCCAGTGAATTTATGCAGCACATGAGGCAGTACAATACATGTAACATGTTAGATTTAGCTTTTTTAAAGGGACTTGTGTACGGGAAAGACCAGCAGAGCCTTTGGCGCTTGGCACAAAAATATCCCTAAATCCCCTCTCCCACCCTGGGCAGTGACACATGCCGTGACTAACCCTTTTCTGTCATAATGCCGGTGAGATTATTGCACAGAGAAGTGTGTCCTAATAACTCCAGTGTGATAGTAAATATTAAACCAGTGAAAAAGTCTGATGAAAGCATCAGTTTGCAAGCATGTGCAGCTTGATTAACACTCTTTGTTTCGACACCTTTCAGGTTCTGAAAGAGATCTCCTGGTTTTGAGGGCAACCTGGTAAAACGCCTGAATGGGAATGCTGTAATTAATGGCTGTCTGAGAGCCAATCACCGGCTCAAAATAATCAAAATGTGTTCGGAAACCATAAAGAGCAGTTCAACCAAGCTGAAAATGGGTGTTTACAAGAGAAAATGATAAAAGGGGTTTGTCCAATTTACAGAGGGATTACTGTGAGTTGACAGTGGACATGAACTGTGAGTAAAAGCATGAAAGTTTTACACCAACAGATTCCTTCAAAGTCTGAGTGCCGAAGGCTGAAATTGTTGACCTGCAGAAGGAACAGACCCAGAATTCAGTCTCTGCATGAAATTTTATTCATTAGACTACTGTTTATTCATCCTCTTGACCTTGTTATATTGCAGATAATTTTGGGTTTCAGTCACCTTGTGACCGCCTGCTGCACAGCCAGCACAGTTTGAATTATCTTTTTCTTCTCAGGACTGGAAGTTTGATTTCTAAAAAGAAGAGTTTTCTTTGTATGTCTGTCAAAATACCTGGCTGTTTTTTTAGCTATTGGGGTAAATAAACGCCAAATTTAGAAAATGATCCCTTTTATTTCAGAAGGTTGTGTTCTCACCATTCCAGCCCTGCAGAGGCAAAAGAAGAAAAGAACTTATTAATTAAAGAGGATCTCTCATTTTAGCACTCATCCTTATTGAAGGCTGCTGTGATGACAGAGTGACATGAGTTGAATACCACGGGCTTCAATTCATGTCACGATTGCATCTGCTCCCTCCGCCTTTCTATTTTTAATATTCACTCTGCACTCAGAAGGTCAAAGGTCATAAGAGTTGCTGACTAAGTTGGTCAGGCTCTGACTGAGATTACAGCTTTGCTCTCCTGGGTAAATCGGACTGCTTATTTTCCTTTTTCTAAATAAGGAAAATAAACAGATTGAAAATGAGAGAAAAATAAAGCAGGAAGGTTTTTGTTAAGCCCTTGTCAGAGCTGTGTAATACCCTGCACTGGACATCTGTTACAGATAAATGGCAGAAATCCTTAGTTTTCTTTAAAATGAACATCATGACAGATCAGAGGATACAGATTTATGGAGGCAGCTTTAAAAATGAGTCGGTCAACGTTAAATCTCCTGTGAGGACTTTCCCAGCTGAGTATTAGACAGAAATCAATACAAATATTTGTATATGAACTAATGGAAATGCTAACAGGACCAACAGCATAGAGATTGGTGGTTAAAGAGTGGTTAAAGAGTGGTTAGAGAGTGGTTAAAAGGTTGTTTGTTGTTGTCTTACTCAACAGTAGAACAGGTGATCGAGTTTTGAGTTTAGGAAAGATATTTTTCTTCTCCTTTAACCCTTTCTGTTCCTGCAATATTTGCCCAAAACGCTAAGAAACAATTTGTTGTGAATATTTTGGATACTAGGTGGGGGATTAAAGCCATTTTCAAACATAAGAGAGATTTTTTTTTAAATGGAGCTGAATTTTTATGATATTAAGCTGTGACGTCATGCATTTAGGGAATTGAGTTGTAAATGATTGGGATCGAGCTTTAAATTTACAAGAAGTCTAATAAGTTACGTTTCAAAATTAAATAAGAAATGGCATCTATTTTGAGGAGTCAAGTTATTGTTATAATATATTATAAAAAATATTATCAATAATTTTATGAAGTTGCAGTTTTACAAAACAATCTCATAGGAGAAAAAAAGTTTTAAAAATTCATACATTTGTGAGAAAAAAAAAAAACTTTAAGTACCAGATTAAAGTATTAAATTAATAAATTTATGTAAAGTCATAAATTTATGAGACTTGAGATGTAAATAAACAAATTACAGAATATTCCTTTATTGATCCCCCATGGGGGAAATTTTTTAATTTTTTACGGGACTAAAGATTCAAATTCAGAGAATACAGAGAAAGTTTATGAAAAAGAAGATATAATAACAGACTGTGATTGATCGACATTAAAATGGGGTCTTTGGGTTATGTAAGCAGCAGCTGAAGACAAACAGCGGTTGGCGAGGTGTGATCTGGCTGCCTGTGAAACTGCTTATCCTCAAAATAGACGGTCTTCCTGCTCAGTCTCGTCAGAGTCCTGATATAAATAACAGTGCAGAAATAAGTAGTTAGGCTACAATAAAGGTTACACTAGATCACAACTTGTGACAACAAGATTATCCATGGTCTTCATTTTAGTACAGGGAGCTGGCTTCTTCTGGTTTTCCCTGCTCCAATAACAAATAGAGAATTTGTCTCCAAATAGACAAACCATGGACTATAACTAAAGACTGGCCGTCACTTTATTCCTGCAAATATACAACTTAATGTCTGTGAATATACTGTATTACTTTGCTCTTGTGACTTTATGACTTTGTTTTCGATATCTGGATTTTATGTTACATAGTGTGGGCCTAATATCCAGTCGAAGTACACAAATACCCCGGAAGGCATTTATTCTACAGAGTGCATTAGGCATTTCAATTTGATTAAATACTGTACAGTTAAGAAAAGTGGTTGAAACATATGTCCAATTGTATTGACAAATGTTTGAATGTTATTGCATACAGGGTTTTCTTTTATTAAAAAATAGGATTTGCGGATAGGAAGCTCCCCCCCCAAAATCCAGCTGCATACTCTGTAACTTTATGAAAGCAGGGTTAAGAGCAATAAACGGAAAAAGAGTCATGGGTCAGACTTTTCTTTCTCTGACATTGTACCCCTCAGGCCCTGTGCAGCAGACTTGTCTTGAGTTGTTTTCATCATAAGACTACTCCTCCGATCAGACTAGCATCTGTGATCGAATCACGTGGCTAAAAAACAGTGTGACCTGCTGAGGCAGTACCAGCCCGTGGATCCATTTGTTCAGAGTGACAGAAACGGAACATTACACACAGTGAAGAAGTGTCATGATCAGGTCACAGTCCCATGTTTTAGCATTGAAAGTGTAAAAGTGTAAATGTACCACCTTCTGGACCTCCGTCTCTTTTCAGCGCTTTTATCCAAACACAGAGCTGCTCTTTGTCTTTGGGGATCCCAGACTCTGCTGCGTTTTTGGGAACATAATTATGTTACTTCTCTCAGGGCACAACAGCAAGACTATTATTTATGTTGGCTGGTGATTCAGAGCTGCATTATCCTGCGTCTTAATAAGCTAATATCAAACACATGAGTTCTTATTTTATATAGATTTTAATGCTTGTATAACTCACTTTAGTTAATAAAAAAAAGGAGTTTCTGCAAATGAAAACCACGGATACATCAGAGGCCACTGTCTGTTTTTTAACAGTTATGTCATCTACCGTTTTACTGTAACACAGTTTCTTAAGTTAATAGTCCAGTAAAAGAAAGCAAGAAACGGTTTCAAGTTCAAATAAAAGTCATAAAGTGGAACAAGGATTCCAGCACAAGGAGATGCACCATGTATATACTGTTTTTTTTTTTAAATGGATGGTTTACCAAAAGCTAATGGTGTCACATGACTCAGGCACCAGAGCAGAGTGTAGAGCAGAAAACTGTACAGCTAGATCAGCAGGTTAAACTCAGCAGAACTCCCTGCAGGCTCTAAAATGCAACACCGAGCACATGTACTGTAGTCTGCTTCTCTTACACGGATTCTGTGAATGGGAAGTTAAAATCTGAAACAAACTGAAAGTGCATTAGCATGAAGTGTAACATAGTGAGATCTGTCACCCTAAACACTGTAGGTCAGAGGTTTATTTAAGTGTCTGACATGAACCTCCTTCCAGTCAGGTTCGGTGAAGTACACCAGTGATCAAAATGACGGAAAAGCTGCCTTCAAACCCATTATTTCTCTGGAAAAACTTTATAATTCCTGCAGGACTGTGATACGGATGAAGGCACTGTGCTCACATTAAAGTGACAAGAAGCCCGGAGCAGTGGGCATTGTAAAAAATACAGCTCTGGAATCACTCTGCTTCCCACAATAATTCATCACAGATATAATAAATGCCAGAGAAACAGGCCCGCTGTTTCTATAAAACATGCTTCTAACAAATAGCAGAGACTTGACTGCAGCTTGTGATCATTTTATACAGGTTTCATAGTTTTCTTAACACATGATGGTGTCCCTATACTGAGGCTATGATTTGTCGATCCCCACTGTAAAATCAGGAAAGATAATCTGCAGGATGGGAGAGGAGTTCACCATGGTTTTTCGGTCACCTTGCTTCAAGTGAAAGCAAGATATAATTGATGCTTTTGTTATCTTGCTCCTGGGTTTCCCAACAAGATGACTTTGTTAGTCCACTTGAACTTGGTCAACTCTCTTTGAGTCATTAGCCGCGATATTATTTGCCGAACAGTTCTGTCTGGCTGGAGCAGTAATCTTTGGTGTAATAAAATGAAGCTAGCTAACAAGGAAGTACACAAAACTGCAGTCCCTCAGGTGTCCACTTGAAGCTGTCTGGAAGCCTCATTAAGAGCCATGTTAAAAGTGGGGTAGGCAGGATCTGAGGAAGTGCCAGTTTTTGGGAGAAATCTTGAATGTAAACACTAACCCTCCCAACCAGTTTTCCCCTCAGCTCCTCCTCTCCCCTCCCTCTCTGCTCCAGCAAGCCCCGCCCACAAACAGGTACTCCTGCTCGCTCATATCATTCTAATTAAATTCAGATATAATGCAGATAAATACTTCAGATAATTACAAATGGGGCCCAGTCAATGTGAAAGTAAAAAGCATTGGTGCTACTGTAGATGCCAACAGACTACCAGCAAACACAATGTTTGCAGAACTTCTACAACGAGGATAAAGTGACATACTCCAGGACCCGAGGTAAACAGTTTAGCGGCGCTACAACACACAGCAGGTCCCGTTTGACAAGAAACACTTCTGTTACACTTGGCTTACTTTGTTAAAGCGGTTTACCTGTCCAGCAGAAAGGTTACAGGGTCTGTAAGATCCTCAAGCATCCCCTATCATTTATGCTGATGTTGACCCGGCTTCTTAGCTCTTGTCTGATCTACCTCTGTTTTAAGCGCCCGTTATTCCACCAGAGTCTCCGTTATTTTCTTTATTTATTTACAGCACTGTGTTCAGCTGTGGTTGTTTTAAAGTGCTTAACAAATAAAGTTGAGTTGAGTTGAGTTGTTTTATTGCTTGTGTTTTCTGTACTTTGTGGTTGGTTTCTACTAATATCTACTGACTGATATTAAAAGCTTTTTTCGTATATACACCACAAAAGAAGATGCTTCTTTAATGGAATCTTGCCTACCCCACATTTAAATTACAAATTTATACAGCTTGTTTTTAGCCTGATACAAATAAAAAATACATAAAAAAAAAAAAACAGTTTCTCAATTCATACAAGGTGAACCGTTTTGTGTTATCTAGACTGATATTGTACGACTAGAAGTTGTGCATACATTTGCAGGTTTTGAGATGCAGCTGAGTTCATTGACAGGTGCATTGCAACTGTTTGCCAAGAGGCTTAAGTTCCACCTCAGCTTCACCTCTGTCCCTGAGTCTTGGTTGACTGAAGGGTCGGTTTTGTCAGCATTTCTAATAGGGCAACCGCCATCATTTGGCTTCATAACACTTTGTCAGAAAATCAATGGGTTATGCCGCAAAGATGACTCCCTGTTTTACACAATCTTTAGTCTGGATTTGTTGTTTTGCATTACAAAATTTGAGAGGCAAAAGTGGCTGGATCAGCAGTATACAGTATATAATATAATCAGAGATATTAAAACAGGAAACCAAGCGTTACAAAGTGAGTGTTGAAAAACTGGTACACGCAGCTGTTGGAGGTAAGTCTGTGCCTTAATAAACATGACAGTGTTAGTGTCTGACATGGAGTAATAAACATTAACAGTGTTAGTAGAAGGCCTTTCATAAGAAATATTCAAGGTGTTTTTTTCACAGATTCAATCAGTTATTTTTACTCGGACTGCAGAAGAAGACCTTGAATAGCTGTCACTTTGTCACCGCACAGCCAAACATGTTTTTTTTATTGATACACAGTCATGGTCATCAGAATGTCAGCTCTCCTCCTCTCTGTTCTGCTGACTCTCGTGTCCCGCTGGCCTGTCGTGTTTATTTATCTTTTCCTTCTTGCATCTCCTGCCTGACATTTCTCCCCCTAAACCTGACTGTACACCATTTGACAGATCAGAGTTTTGTTTTCTTCATGTTCTGCCTTTCTACTTTTCGGTGCATCCTGCAGCCCCTGTTACCATGATGTACCTTTGTGCTCACGCTGTTCTCCCTTCAAACACAAGTCATTTTAATGGGGTTTTAACATCTGAACAGACTCATCTGAAAAGATTTGCTATTTGGGTTTAAAGTAACTCTGACTCATTTGCATTTTTATGGTTCATTAATGGCCTACAGGTAATAATTTACACCCAGATTTAGAATTTCTCTGCAGCAACAAAATTATGTTTCTGGCAGTCTTTCCGAGTTTGTCTACTGTCTTTAAATTATCAGAGGGTAAAAGTACCAAAATGAAAGAGCATTTGATTTAGTAAGAGACTCAGTCATTTTCAAATTTGCTCAGTTTTGAGCAAATTGAGTCTTTTTTTCCAGTTGTGTGTACTATTTTCGCTGGTTTCAGTTACAGTAATAAAAATAGATTAAAAGATATCAACAGAAACACAAGTGTTCACAGTAAGCACTGAAATGCTACAGACATTTATGGGCTTGAATGAATTACCTTCATGCATCACAAATCCACTGCCCCCAGTTCAAACGATAAGGGGGTGGTTACTGTTGTTATTACAGGATTAGTTTCCTCTTCTTTATGTTTCTTGCAGCCTATCATTGTGACATTTGTTCTTGAGCAGCATTTCAATTAGAAGAAAAAAAAGTGATTTGGACAGAAATTGCAGGACACTGTTCCCCTCCTCTTTATAAAAGTACTCTGGATCAATGATGCCTCTTCACCATGAAGAGGATCCTTCACACGAGACACCTGCCTTTCAGTCTGTCAGTGTTGACTGAGAGTGACTTTTTATTTTTTTTTACTGTGTAAACGATATTGTATTTTCCTTTTAAATTGTGGAAACTCCATTACTGCTTGTGCTCTGTCATCTCCACATGAGGTTTATACAGGAAAATAGTCCAGTTCTGTAACCACTAGGTTACCTTCAGTCATAGCACCCTTTATAAGTTTTTACCATAGACTGTATATAGAATGGACAGCGTCTGCCTCCTTGCTGGGTGAAACCACTCTGAGAACAGCACCATCTGGTGACGGGCTGCAGTATAGGTCATAAATCCTGCCTCCGCCAGCCATCCTTATGGGGCTGTGGACAGAATATAATTATTTCTCCCCCCGATTGCAATGTGGACATGTAGTTATTGTAAGACTGGTTTGTGCTCAAGTCCTCTTTTTTCTGTGCATCTCTATTTTTAAAAGTTATTAAGGGGTTCATGTTTTCTTTGATTGACAAAGAAAACGGTGCGTAGCTCACCCGGGGGATACGCTGTTTGAGACGAGCGTCATCACAGCGACTCTCGGTGACTCTCCCACCGAATGCGTACAATGCTACTGCGCAATGTTGGTTTCAGGAAGTGGAGAAAAAAAAACACTGCGGAGTAGCGTTGTACATAGCCTGGAATAACCAAGAGCTTTTTGGCTTCAAATCTGTATAGGCGGAACCAAGTTGTCCATACAGTCTATGGTTTTAACCAGTCCACCCTTATCTTGACAACTGAGAACCCTAAATGTATCCCAACTTGACAAGCAAAACCAGTGCAAGAGTCCCAAGAGGAAAAGTAAAGTTTTAACCCAACAAATGTTTAGAGTCACCTGAGGAGTCAGTATTGAAAAAAATGTATTAACTGAATATGAAGCATTTGCTGCAGCATTAACAACAAAACAGCAGATGCCACAATCCTGGGAACGCCTAAGGCCAAAGTGATTGATGGCAAACTGTGAATGTACAGCACTTTTTACTGAGGTAATAGAACAAGAACTTTGCCAGCTAATGGCGTATTTGGAACAGTATCCAGAGTCACCAATCAATCCATCAATCAATCCGTTTTCTTCCACTTGTCCACATTGGGGTTGCAGGGGCTGCAGTCTAAGCAAGTTGACCCAAATCTCCCTTTTGCCAGCAACACTTTCCAGCTCCTCTCTCAGCCCTCATCCAAGGGCATTTCTAGGTCAGGTGGGATGCAAGCTCTGGGCCTACCAGTTGGACATGCCCAGAGCAACCAGGAGGCATCCTTATCAAATCCCTGAGCCACCTTAACTGTCCTCTTTTGTTGCAAAGGAGCAGCGACACTGTTCTACCTTTTACCAGTCCATTTTCAATCTACGCTCCAACCCTGGAACCGAAAGAACGAGATTGCAAACAACAAAATCAGTAACACAACTTTTACTATGGAGTCATTTAGGTCTGATGTCAGTCGAATGAGCATGCTCAGTTTGACGGCTCAGCTGCTGGAGGAAAAAGACATGACTGTTGGGATATGTATAGCTTTTTAATGAAGTGATTTATAGGAACTACAGGTAGCTATTTGAGTCTCTGGGAATTTTATTAGACATGTTTCTCTCTACTCTGTGGCATTTTTAAAACAGAGCCTTTTTACTGCTTACTGAAGACCTAAGGGGAACCTGCTGGTGATAAGATGTCAGGTATCATCAGAGCATAAGAAAAATGGTTTTCGCAGGTGGATGCTTGTTTTCTGGAGCAATTTTTGACAGAAACATAGATATAGGATGTCGAGGAATCTGGGCTACAATTTAAGGGAAGAAATTAGTTTCCATCTGAAAAAGATCAACCCTTGGAGCTGGCGCTATTTTCTGACAAATTGTTCTGCAACTGGTCCCATCTTTCAAAAACTAAAATACATGTTTAAAATAACTAATTTTCCTTCCTGTCTCTGTGAAAAGGCCAGAAGCTGTCTGGTGTTTTTATTCTCAGGTTTCAAACTTGTACAGGGAAGAAAACCTGTGTGAGAGTTTCCAATCATTCATTTCCAGAAAAGAACTGATTTCATTTTTTTTTCTCGCTGTCAACAGGGACATTTTTGTAACCGCATTGTTTATACCAGCTCTTACAAAGGAAGAAATCAGATTTGATCACGTCTTTTTGGCAAAAATAAAATTGCCATGTAGTTTTATAAACAGACAGTACAAAAATTATTGACTTGTTTGCTCTTGTTTTAGGTGCAGTGTTTTTCTTTCAACCAGGATTTAGTATTTTTGTTAAAAACAACAAATTCTGGAGCTTTTGAGAAAATATCAAAGGCTTGAGCCCAAACAGCTGCACTCCCACTCCTCTGATGGTTTACACTAGTATAGCAGAGAGGAATAACACCACAGACGTAATTTGTGGGGAGGACACTGACGAAATGCTCATGAATTTTGCAACTCTGTTCGTCATCCTCCACTAACGTTTTCGTCTAGTCTTGTCTCATCAACGTAAACGCACATTCGTCTCGTCACATTTTAGTCATCTAAGACTTATGTGAAGCTCATCAACGTCATGTCTGGGGCGTTGATGAAATATTTTGGTCAACGAAAACAACACTGCAATAATGCAAATGAAAGTGTAATCTTACAGTATCAGTCATTGTGGTAGGTTACTGTTGGTTATCAGGAAAAAAAAAAAACATATTCCCTGATTTAACTATCTAGGTGTGTTTTGATGCTTATACATCTTTTTAGATTCACTTTGTGTATTTTTTCTTTGGTCATTTGAAGCTGGAAAAAATCCAATTTCCCTATAATAGAATAAAAAAGAAGAAATATCTTGTTTTTAAATCACGTTTGTTTGTATTTATCACTGACAGGTTGCAGGACAACTAATAGATAGCTGACATGCTTACATTTTGACATTGTGTAGCTCACACTGACACAGTGACTGCTATGGCATAAATATTATTCTCCAGCATGGCTTTTTTTTTTTCTTCTTTTTTTGGAGCTAACCCATCGAAACGCCCCAGGCACAACATTCATCTGTCTATGACTCTGTTGACACTTTCCTTGGGAGAAAAAAATTGTCCTTGTGAGCATGAGTGAGTGTCCTGTTTCCACCTGTAAAACTTCAGCACTCCCCATGTGTCTCCTCTGTGCTGCTAAAGGCCACAGATCCTGCAGGGTTTGTTTATCCTGATTTGTCGGTCTGTTTGCTCAGTACGTATCCAAGAATACGACAAACTTTAAAGTGGAAAAAAAAATCATGTCTCTCATAGTGATGGAGCCTTCTTCATTTTGACAGTCCTTTTTTTTTTTACTGTACAGCGTGTTAAAAGGCCACAACAAATAGCAGCTCTTGCTCTTCGGTTGTGACACTTGTTAACATTGAATACTCTGCTCTGTATAATTAAGTAGTTTCTACACAGAGCGTAATGAATAGCCATATGTTGCTTTCTGCTCCAGACCCTGAATTTAATATCATTGATAAGTAAGTTGAGCTTGAAAGAGATACAAGTACTCATGTATTAAGCCTGTAATTGCTGTATTGAACAAGGTGCAAAGAGGCGCTTACTATTACTTACCTTCCTTAGCTGTATTTACATAATGGTGTTTGAGGTATGTTTTAAACCTGAATGAGTGCTTTCATTTATATTTTAACCGCAGTGATTGAGAATGTACTCACATTAATATGAGGGTGTACAGCTACATTGTTCAATACTGCAATGATGAATTCAGAGAGGATGAATAAGCAGATATCAAAGAGTGCAAACAAGCACCATTCATAGAGCGATTAATGTGTTATTTAAAATTAAAAATTAATCATCATTAACATTAACATCATGAAAAGACATTGAGCATTAGACATTAAAGGATTGTCTTTATTAAAACTACAGTCCTGCTGCGGTCACGGGTTCGAGTCCAGCCCTGACTATGTGCTGCATGTCCTCCCCCCTCTTTTTCTATCTCCCCACATTTCACCCTGTACTATAAAAAAAAAGGCAAAAATCACCAAAAAAAAAGTACACATTTTGAAAGTAAGATATATCAAATATTCTAAATTTGAGTGATAACTGTCTGATAAATACTCTGTGCTTTAATAGACTGCTACTAGAGCCCCTCTGCTAGTCTTCAACTGGAGTCTGTTAAACAATCCATCATCCATCTATCTGTTCCTGAGCAAAGCAACATGATGTACTTACGATAATGTACATGGAAGCAAGTGCATTTCTAGAGTTTTAAGGACTTGGGTGTCCTTAATGTGGCACAGACTAATGCAGGGCTGAAATGGAGTATGCTTTATTAAGGGAAACAGAGAGGAAATAAATGTACATGGTGCTTTTTTTCCTCATTTTGTTTGATCAGGGGGCATGTAAGTTTTTCATCCCTTAAGAGGGGGCATGGAAGGAAAAGTTTGGGAACCACTGTACTAAAGAACCACAGAGCACGATCGAGCTTCAACGAGCTCTGCAGCTGGCCTCGCCCAAAAGATCTCCAAATACAACCAAAGCAAAACTTTTTTATCAGTCTTAATCCATAATTCAGTTTTTTCACATGTTCACTGCAACTTTACTCCATCATATAGAGAGTGTTTGGACCAATTACTGATTTTGCTTTACACAGACTTCAAAGCTCAGAGTTTGTTCTGTCTGTGTTGGTACAGCTCGAAACTAGCCCAGAAACCCCACTCAGACAGAGGGCGGTAATGGAATTCAGCCACAACATTTCAAACATATTGAAAGATTTATGAAACATTTTTTCACCCCTAAAGTGGCATTGATAAAGGTCTCAATTCAGTAGACAAAACGTACATATCTGAGTGAGAAACATGACTCATTTACATCAAATATTCTTTCTTTTTCATTGTGATAAAGTCAGACTTTTGCATTGTGTTTAAATGGGATGTTTATATTATTAGGAGCAATTGTAATTCATTGTGCAGCCACATAGAGAATACTTTCTGGTAACAAAGGGAACTCTGATAATGCTTTTCATTTCAGAGCAAAACGAATGTCAGACTTGTTTACGAAAGGCAAATAATTAAGAACAAAGCGCAGTCTAACTTCAGAAAACACAGACATCACAGAAGCAGAGACACAAGGACAATTTAAGAGTGACACGGAAAGTCAAAGCAGAGATGATGATGCAGTATTGATCACAATTGGATTCAAAGGCCAAGGAGAGGAGATGCGATCGGGATTCAAAAATCGTCAGTGTGGAGGGATCAAATGTTCACTAGCATCATGCTGCTACTGTGGCTGAGTCAGATGGTTGTGTTTCCAGCTTATTCAAATAAACACACAGTAAATCCAAATTCACACACATTTGAGAGCAGGAGGGAGCTTCAGCTGTGAATATTGGAAACTTATCAGAACATTTCAGACAGGAAAGAAGGGCAGGGGGTTGTTTTCACTGATGCAGAGCTGAAATTACTTTTTCAGGGATGCTGTTCCTGATCAATTTAGAAGTTTGTCTGAGTTTTAATACCCAACAGGGCCTTTTCATTAGTTAAAACCTCACTTTTTTTCATTAATTTCCTCAAAATTAAAAGTCAAATCTGTCATTTTGTTCTCATTAAACATCACATTTGTGGAAAAAAAATAGATAAAAAATGAATAAATAAGCACACTTCAACCTCAACATTGATACATGTAATGCCATACAAAATGATGATTATATAAAAAAGGATAAAGAAAAGTAAATGGAAAATTAAATAATGTCATTGACACTGTGAAGATTGTTTTCACCACATTTTACAGTCACGTCATCTTGGCTTCTTCTTAGAGTTTCCCCAAATAGCATGTTGGACCAGGTTGAACTAGATTAAGATCAAAAACACAAAGAAAATAAATAAATGATTGGTTAATTAAATAAACAAACAGACAAAATGAGGAGGCCTCCAGATAGGTGTGACCATGAGTCAACTCAGTGAAGTAATCAAGCAAAAGAGAACACCCTCTGAGAATCCTACATTCATTTTTCAGCCTAACTCAATTTAATTTATTGATTTAAAGCTCCTGTAGGGAGTTTTTTTGACTTGTACAACATATACTTAAATTTGTGTTAATGCCTTTTTAATGATATCCTGAAGCAAAAAGACCATTAGCATCATGATTAATGATCTTTATACCGTAATTTTTTAATGCCCAAAACGAGTGCAAGGGGGTAGGTGTTAGCTGAGCAGCTGAAGAAAACAGCCCTGCTTTACAATATCCCCAATGATACATTTGACAGTCAAAAGCCAGCTGGATGAGATTTTTATAACAGATGATAATCAAAATCTGCTTCTTCGTCAGGAGGCATCAGAGGTCAAAAAGTTCCACATGGGAGCTTTAAACGCACAGCTCAACTCAAGGACAATGCTATAGTCAACAGTTAGAAATCATTGAAGTGGGTGAATGAGAAAATAACGGCTTCTAGTTTCTTACATTTGTAGCTCTTTTCTAGTCATTCTGACCTCTCAAAGCACCTCTGCACTACCACATTCACTTATTCACACCACATTTATACAATGACGGCAGAGGCTGCAACAGTAGGACCATCAGTATTAACTGACCCCATTCATATGCATTCACACGCTCCTTAGGGAGCCATTAGGCGTTCAGTGTATTGCCTAAGGATGCTCCATCATATAACAGCCTGACACCCAACCTTTTCACAGGGAGACAATCCACTCTACCACTGAGCCACAGCAAAGATAAAGCTATTGTAAATAAGAGCTTGACGAAAGGTTAAAAAAAAAGATTCCTCTTCTTTCAAACGAACAGCAAGATTTGGTTTGAGGCAGAAACTTTCACAATACGATAAGTAAGGAAGTAAAATCCCTCTATTTGAAAAATTTACTGACTCACAGTCTATTTTGGAATAGATTTGGAAACTCTGGTGGGGGACAGCTCCAACGCACACGCTGACCTCTTGACCCCTACGAGCCTCTATGTAACCTGAGACCCCCATGGTAGATCATTATTTAACATTCGTTAGTCCAACAGTAAAACCAAAAGTGAAGGAGCCTTTTCTGTTTTTGGCCCCTGATGTGCCAGAGGAGAGCCAACACACGATCAACTTAAAGTTAGTTTTGGAACATCACTTTTCGAGGTTTTTATTGATTTAATTGTGTGTTTTTTATTAATTGTATTACTTAATTGCAGTCTTATTACTTGTGTGGAAAATGCTGTGTGATTTGTTTTGAAAAGCATTATACAAATAAAGGGATTATCATAGCTATTATATCTAAATCAAAATTAAAATCCCTAATTATTTCTTGCATGAATATGTGATTTTTTTTTCTATGTTTCTTGTACAGATGTCTTGTTATTCCACTTGTCCTTCTCCCTCTAGGTGAATCTGGTAATTAGAGCACAACGTCTGCAAACACCACTCAAGACCCAGCCATGAAATCAAAAGTCTATCAAGGTGTGTACTTTTTTTGTTTTTCTTAGATATGTGACTGTAAGGTCTTTCTCACACATGCACTTTTTTAAAGGAAGGATGACTGTTAATCACATGTCACGCCAAGGATACTCCTTTTACATTCCTCTCTGTGACTTTATTGGCTTGTAATCACAAGCGTTGAAATCAAATAAAGTCTGTGAAGTAGCTTTAATAGCCTGAAGTAAAATTACTGAGTCAGGAAAGCGAAATTAACCACATCCGTGCAGCTTATTTGGTTTCCGATCAGCCTATTCAGCTTTTTAGTTACTGTAACTTTCCTCGTTTTCATTCATTAGCTTCAAGAGTTTGTTATCTCGGTGAATAGCTTCTCTTTAAAGGATTTTATCAAGGCAAAATCCTGGAAAACTTAATGAGAATTTAAGATTAAACCAGCAGGTCCAGCTTTGACCTACAGGATGGCTGACGCTTATGCTGTTGTCTTTCTGTCAGAGATACTTCCCGTCAGAGAGAGATGGGGAAAAAAAAGCCATATTTGATGACCTGTCAGAGAGGGGCCGAGCAGAAGGGCAGAGCAGACTTGGAGGGCATCAATCCTGCTCGTACTCCTTTTCATGTATGATGCGTATGCCCTTGGTTACCTTAGTAACTCTCCTCTCTCCGTCTCCAATCGGCGCTCCCGAGTGAGCCAGCCCGGGACCGCGCCGCGCGCTCCCGCCAGAGCTCGTGTAGAGCCGGAGAGTGAAGGCAGAAGCATCCGAACGCGCCAGGAACAGGAGGAGAGAATCCCGCTGAAGAAAGAGAAGGAGAAACAAGAGGATGGGAGAAATGTGTTGAAATAAGAGCGGGGAGAGGATTCTAACAGCTGTTCTCGCTCCAGGGGAAGGTCATTACGGGAAAACTGAGGCAGTGCGCAGACTGGACCGATATTTTGGACATACCCGCCTGCAAGTGAAGACCCCTGCAACAGTGAAACATTGTCCCGGCTTTTTTAACTCTCCATGTAGCACGGCATGGGGGGCTGTACGTCTCGACAAGGCAGGTGAGTCATTTCATGTTACTTGATGTAGCTGCTGTGAGAGAGAAATCTTCAGGCTGTGACTTGCGTGGGGAGAGAATTAGGAGGGATGCAGCAGGGGGAGTGGGCACATCGGGGATTTGGACTCACATCATACGACTTTGTGTCTTGTCTGTAAAGATAAAGAGAATTATTTGGTGATGCTAAATCGACGCAGCGCAGTGGCTTCACCAGGCACGAAGCACGTAGACTTCCAAAAACGCATTTGGATGTTGTGACTTGGTCGGACTCCCTCGGTTTCTCTTCTCTTTGGGGAAGGGGTTTGACTACTGAATAATTATGCGCGCACTCCTGCCAAATCGCCAAACGCACCACGTTACCTCGAAGAACAAATATCCTAATTGTTCAGGGCACTTGTTACTTGGCCATAAAGACATCTTGCGTGCGTGATGGAGCAGTGACGCGCACTCTCTCTCTCTCTCACTCACTCTCTCTCTTTCCATCTCCCTCCCCCTTGAGCTAAAACGAATTTCCCCCTGTGACTCGAGGCTTTAGGCAAATGAAATTGCAAGCTCCAAAGTTTGACGGAAATTAAATGAAGAACTAGTGAATGAAATCGCTCAGGACGACATCAGATCAAAGGTTGTCTAATGCGAGTGGGATCCGCCACCAGTTTTGTAGCAGGCTGTGCACCTCCATCTGTTGTGGAGAGGAGCAGCATAACCTACCACGAGCATATGTGGGGATCCCCATTTTTGCTCTCCCCTTTTGAAATTTCTGTCCTGCACATGAATTGATTTGATTGGGATGAAAAGAAAGCTCGCAAAGAGAGCTTGCAGGCTAATTAAGGGTATTTGACTCTGTCATTCAAAGCAACATTTTAGGGTAAAAAAATAAAGATATTTCATGTCATTTTCATGCCTGCTCATCACTGGAATTCTTCCTAATGTTGCAGCCCATTTCGACCTCTTTTCATAATAAAACAGGATTGATCTCTTGACTCTTATCGTGACTCACTTTTCCAGATTTGTAATTCCTTTGAAAGCTGTAGAGCACAAATACACAAATTGCTGATGGAAAGAGAGAGTGTAGTGCTCCTATTTAAAGCTCAGCAATGATCCTGAAGGCCTGACATGTCTGCTTTTCTCAGTTTCTTCTCTAAAATATCTAGCTGGCAGATATCTAGCCACGCTTTGTTGAAAAGTGGAAAGAATAATTCATTTTGAGTGAGAAATCCCAACAAGAGAGAAGAAGATGGAGCGAACATGTCAAGGAGGAGTTGTCATGGTGATTGATTGTATGTGTCATGAAAGCTAAGAATTTAGGAGATGATCCAGGCTTTTAAATGCATTTATAAAAAGACTTTACTTGGCCACAATAACACTGAAAATAAAGGAAAGCATCCTTTTAAACCACTTGAACATTGGATTTTGAATTAATTATTGCATTATCTCATTGTATGTATTCTTAGATATCACGTAAAATACTTAACATCCTGCTGCTGCTGTGTGAATCCTCCCTTTGGTCCTTTTGTGTTTTGTATTCCAGTCCAGCAAAGAGCTATTTTTCAAGTTCCCTGCTGTTTTAATATCCATTTTTCACCCTTTTTTTTCCCTGAATTTTTCTTGGCTGTGCTCAAGCTGTGTAACAGTCAGGGCTACTAAAAAACTTTGTATTGTCTGAGAAAATATTACCAAGAATGCTGATTGCTCGATGCACTCATTTGCTCCACGTTAGCCTGGAAACATCAAGAAATTCAGGCATGGTTAATGTGATAACTGACAGACATTCTGACGCTTCTAAACACACAAACACACACATTTCAAAGTGCAGCATTGATGTGTTGTTTACCCTGCGAGTCTCGAGACTGCTGGAGAAAAGCTTCATGAGCCTCCCTGTCTGCTGCAAAGGTCAGCGAGGCTCTGTCCTGACCGTTAAGTGAATACACCTGAGTCCGCCTCGGCCTGACTTAACATGGATGAGCCTCTCGTTGGTCTCTGGCCTGGGAGGCCTCTTGTTCTTAAGCCTTCAGTTTCCTCCAGCGTTGTTATTGCTTCCAGACGTGCGTACCGAGTTGTGTGGGCACATGTGCCCCTCTGTGTGTTCACCGAGGTGTGTGTTGTTGTAGTGTGTAGGGAGCTATTTGTGCTTTCCTAATATTCTTCATTGTGTTTGGCGTGCTGTCATGAAGCCGCAGGAGCAGGAGCTGAATTGTTTCCCAAATGGATACTTCCTGACCTTCTGAAAATATGTCCTATTACCCCCTATCTGCCAGATCAGGAAAAGCCAGTCATTGTTCTGGCACTATGCTCAAAACTTTGCAATGTCATTCACACATAAAGGAAGGGGCAGTTACAGAGAACTTGGGATGTAAGGTTGATTAATTTCAACACAGTTACTCAGCAAATAAGACGAGGGCTTTAGTCTTGGAGGTTCAGACTTTGTTTAAGCTATCGTCTTTTGATAGGGGCATGTGCAGACCAACTAATTCAGGGGTAGAGTACATGTGTGCACACATAATTGACCAGTTTTTGATTACTCTTCTATCCCTACTGATCATATCTACTTTCACTACCAACAGCAAAGAATCATGAAGCTGTTTTATTACTGCGTGTGTATATATATTCAACACCCGGTCTACCAAAATTCATCAATCAGGTTCTTCCTCATCAAGGCTGTGAAGGAAGGCTAACGCCTCCATACTTGTCATTTTTCTTCTCGTTGTCATTTTTAAGTTTCTTGACTTTTGAGTAAAGTTACAGCAAGATTTTAGCTTCACAGAGCTGTGAGTACAAAACAAACAGCAGAGCAGGAGAAAGAGTGGGAAAATGTAGTAAATAGCAAAATATAACATCCTTTGTAATAAGCATGCAGTCAATTTGACTGCTCTGGTCATTCGGGGAGGTAATCTCAGATCTCTTTTGTGTTTTGAAATTTAATGATAAAACAATGTTAGAATAAAATAAACTCACATTTTGGAAAAGTCAGGGTGCGACTGGTGTGTAGGATTTATTTTAAAAAAGTTATGACATTGTACATTTTGAAAGTAGTCAAAATGACTGCCTTGGTAGTTTGAGTGTTAAACTGTAAAAAAGGAAACCAGAGTGGAAAAACTCGTTTTCCTTCCAAAGCTTAGGACTCAAAGAAAGATATGACACTTCCAAGTTTTGACTTCTGAAAAATGTGCTATACTGAAATGCAGAGAAGATCTCCGGTACCACAGTCCAGATAGTTGATTTTGACAAAGGTCCTGACTCTGGCAAAGCAAATAGCCAATTGTTAAAAAGATTTCAAGGGGGCTAATGTCGCCTCTTGCCACCCTTCTGGATGTGCCCCTGTGGTAAAGGTTTTAGTTTTTTCATGGTAGTTGAGTTTTCACACCACAGCCGTCTGGCATAGAGTCCCAAAAAAAGCAGCTACATATTGAAAAGTCAAGTTGAACTGTTTGATGACGTGCCAGCAGAGCTCTTCAGTCAGACTACTTACAGACGGAAAAAAAGAGGAAGATGTTCGCAGACTGATGAGGAGGATAAACTTGTCTTTTCCTGTTTGCTCAAGGGGAATCACTTTCATTGTCATAAAATCACACCTTTTATGACAGAATCTCCACAAACTACCCTGATTATTTTTTGAAGTAGTTCTCAAACCGTGCTGCAATTCACTAGATACACTTGTGTCACATTCGATTTTAATAATGAATAAGACGTATTTGTTAAATCTGTGAAAAGATGAAAGAGTCTTTGTTTGACTAACAAAATGGTTTTTGGCCTGAGGCACTAAAATACGCCTCAAGACTGCTGCACATAACATATTTAACAGAGATTTTACATTGTTCATGGCCCAAAAACATCTCCCTTGACTAACAGGTTTTTCTGCCAAAGACCAATGTCTGCTTAGTAAACAAGATTCTTTTGGACATCGCCATCCTAACTACAAAGCAGATGTCACGCAGTATGTCTCCACTCACTGTCTGCCAGAAGTTATCTCCTTATTATTTAATTATTAATTAGACAATTTACAGTCAACACACAAACCGAGGATGAGTCCTGATGAGTCAAAAAATCAGGGACGGGACCAAATATGCAGCAGCAGTGGGGAGCTATTTTCTGATTTATTTTTCTTTTTTTGATAGAGACTTTTTAAAAATGCATCACATGGAGAGACAGAGGAAGACAGAAGGAGGTTGGGGTTGGAGACTGCCATGAAGGGGAGACAGGCTCTGGGATTCAAAGCTGTACTTTATGACAGACATAAACTCAGATTGGGATAAAGCTTAGTTCATTTCATACAAGTCCTTCTATCTGAAATTGTAATTCAGATTATTGCCTGCTATTATGGCAGTTTATTTTATCTTCTATTGAGCTTTTTTTGTAAGGGGGAGCCACAAAAACTGGATTTTATTTCTTTAGAGGGTTTGATTGTAACAATATAAAGCAAGAACAGATTAAGAAATATACATACACAAACACGGATGTCAAAAAGATATGTACCCGCTCATTAGCACTATTTCAAACTTTTACACCCCAGGATCCAGTCTGTTCTGCACCTAAAATTCTCATCAGGTTTTAAATTTACACATTATTGTGCATTTGTTACCACAGAAAGAATATACACAGACACAGAACAGCGGTTATATTTTTAATGGTTCCTCTCCCTCTTCCCACATCAACCTTTCCAGCCCCAGTTCCCACTTCACCAGACCCAATCTAACCCATCCAAACACAACCCAACAAAACCTAGCCTTACGAAAACCTCATCTATCAAATCACCTAGCTTAACACAACCCAGCCTGACTCAACCTTACCTAACCCAACCCAACCTTACCCCCCAAGCCACAATCCAAGCCAACTTGAAGGAGCAATACCTGCTTGATGGAAACATAAAATGACTCATATTTTAAGAGACATTGAGGAACCATGCAACATAAAAATACTACCTTCCCTGACAACCATTCAGCAGCCAGCATATCCTCCCCCAGAGTTTTGTTTCTGGTTTGTAAAGGTTTCTTTTTCTTTGGATCTGAGAAAGTGTGCAGTTTCAAGGCACCCTCCGTTTTGGATGCCCGGCAGTTGCTGGGCATGAGACTAGTTATCACAGCAAACCAACAGGTGTTGCAGGGATGAAAGCAGGGAAAACCAACTGGTACAGAAACATTTGTAACTGATATCTCATTTAAACAGCCTCAGCATTTTTCTAAAAAATGTTCACAACCAAAGACTCAACATTTCGGAGTAAATGTTAGAGATGCTTTTAAAAAAATGTTTAAGAGTGCAGAGTGGTTACAAGAACGATGCATAGCAGGGTTATTTTGTCCTTTCCATGGAAGTGGACAGCTGATACCTAAGCAAATATCAAACTAATTTCCAGTTTGACAGAGCAGGAATTGGGCATCATATTAAGACAGCAGCTAACATTAGTAGTAGAACAACAGGAACACATTAGTCTTTAAATGAGTAAACTGTAGAGCCGAACAAAACCTATGTTAATTTATAAGTTGTTGACTATTTACTTTATTTTGTTTTTCACTTTCAACATGAACATTTATTAAACCTTTGTTAAATTGAGTTTTCCTCTTATTGATGTCACGAACCAGACTGGCTCTTATAGTGGCAAACACCACAGTGAAGTAGCACAGTCTTTCTTCAAGTTTTGAAAGTGATGAGGCAGAGACCACTTGGTGTTTTTTATCCCCAATATAATAAAAGCCTTAGCATCAGCTGCCATAAACATAGCATGACATGCAGCTATATTGATGCTTTCAAAAAAAAAAAAACAGGTGCTGGTTCAGAATTTACTGGTGATATTGTTCAAACTTAAGCATATCAACTGGCAGTCAAGAACTCATCGTGTAATATTTTCCAAGTGGCTTGTCTCATACTCCTAAAACCTGAGAAATAGTAACCAGCGTGAGCATCGGCTCTAGGGAAGAAGGGGAAAAGAGCGAAAGCTCTCCATCCTAACCTACTCTAACCACAAGCTAACTCAACCCAACCCAACCCAACCCAAACCACTTCTGCCAGTCTCTTCCCAGGTCAAGAGCAATCAGTACAATCAGAAGAGTGATTAGCGGTGATTTATTTAGTCAGAGAAAAGTTGCAGTAGTATGTAAAGTATGTTAAAGTATTCAATGATATGTTACACCAAAAGACAATGAAGTGGAGATGAAAAAAAAAGTCAAATACAAACAAGCTTGAGGTGTGTCGTTCATGAAAGTTTCATTCAAAAGAATGGAACTGCTGAGTGAACGACGTGAACTGAAGCACTCCAAGACCTGATTTGTTCCTTTTTCAGTTCAGTTGAGCTCAGCCGCGAGCCTGGCATGCCGGTCGGGAGTGGAACTGCTTCATTTGACTTGTTGGCGAAAGACACACAGCCAGCCAGCGGGTGGGCGGAGTCTCGTGATTCACTCACAGCGAATCAACGATATGTATCAGTCAGTGAACGAAACGTCTGTGAATGACATGTATCAGTCAGTGAACGAAACGTCTGTGAATGACATGTATCAGTATGTTAATGGAATGATTCAATCAGTCAGTGAACAACATGGTGGACGAAAGGAACGACTTCCGAATGACTTGATGCAGACAGAAGCGGGAGGGGTGTAGTGTCGTTCACTTACTGCTGAACACCGATGTATTCCCTGAGGCTAACGTAAAACAGTGTATTATAGTGCCTTTGCATTAATACATGTCCAAAAAACTTTCCTGCAAGAAGGATTTAATTTCAGCCGATTTAAAGCAATACGCTATTTGATACCATTAAACGTAGCAGAATCCTCGCTACAGCTGCGATGTTTATTTATTTTTAATCTCTCCAGTTTTACGGGATATAAAAAAACCACGACTCGTGCTCGTTTAGCGGGCGTGCTGCTTGCTGCTGTGTTGTTTTCGCCGACAGCGATACACAGAGAGGTGAGTTTTTCGGGGCAGGCGAGTGATTCTTCCTTCAGGACTTGGCGAACGAACGACATGTGTCACCCAGTGAACGATGCTGTGACTTCATCAGCAGGGGCTCGTCACTCACTGTTGTACTGCACTGGCAGGACGGGGCTCTGAAGCAACGACTGATTCAGTGAACAAATCTTTTGAACGAATCCTTTTAATGAACGGATTCTAAAGATTCAGTACTGTCAAAAGAACTGTTCTTCCTGTCACTAAAACAAGCCACAACACAAAAAAAAGAAAAGAAGACGAATTCCTCTTGCAAGTTCCTCTGTGTTATACGTGTGACACAAACAGTACAAACTATCTAATGTAAGTCTAAATTTCATTGGCCCTGCACTGTCTACCCTCTACAAGTTTGCAGCATGCAAGCTCATTTGAATTTCAAAACACCTGTCAGAAATCGTTTAAGGAAAGTGTGAAATGAACAAAGAAACAGTCATCCTGTCCTCACTTTGTGTGTGACAGGGGTGAGGCCCTGCCTGTTTGTTTTCCACCTTAATCCTTATGATTCAAATTGCATTTTATTCAGCTTAATCCACCCTGAGAATATACAGACAAGTGACAGGGAATCAACACTTTTTAAATCCTGGGGATGAACGTTGCTGTCCAGGTAAAGTTGATGCAGCTGTGTGTGCGCGTGTGTTTGTGTGTGTGCCTTTCCCTCGTCGATCCCACAGCTTCTTATCCAACTTAGCCATCGCTAAGCCCCTTTCTCTCCTCATTTTCTTAACATGGAGTGAGCATTGTGTGGGTCTGGCAGGACACAGAGGCGAGGGCCCGCCTAATTCATGGGGTAAATTAGTGAAGATAAGGCCTGAGTCGGTACCTCCTGCCTCCCATAGATCCCCTGGGGCAGGCTCTTAAGGAGCTTAGTAAAAGCCTGTCGTATGAAGACATGACATGGAGCTGGCTAAATGGGCTACGTTGGAGTGTCTTCCATCAACCTAATATTCGTACAGTGTGCGGGTCACTGTCGTTCAAGCTTTAATCCCATTCAATTTATTCAGTCTTGGTTATTAATTCAGAGTTTGAGGAAAATATGGCACTGTGTTGGAGAAAGGTGAAAGAGGCTGTTTATTAGTGAGGCTGCAAAGCGCACTGACACAACACTTAGGCCCACTCATAAGAGCATGTTGTGTAAGAGTGTGTGCCACCAAATCAATAATGAATGCTGGTTTATGCGTAGTAAAAGAACAAGGAAGAACTCCTCCAGAGTCACTGGGTCACATACACTGGGGGAACAATTAGAGGCTCCCTCATGCTGCACAGATCTGCAGCCCTTTTTTTTTTTTTCCAAGCTGCACACATTTTGTTAATTTTTCTCTGGGGTCCGACAGCATGTCCGTGCCGCCTGTTGAGAAATTACAGACACCAGCCCCAGAGTCTTTTCCAGCCAGGACTACAAAAGGCCATGTCAGGCACCCTGTGATGTATGCGAGGCTGTGTGAAGTGGAAAGCATGGTGACGGATAGGACACCAGTCTTGCGAGTGTGTGTGTTAACCTCATAATGCTGACAGATTACAGATTTAAATATTTTAAATCTCATTGAGCACATGCTGCTGGTGATGATGAAGAGAGTAGAGATGACTGCCGTAATGCAGGAGATTAATAGAGAGCCTCTCTTTCCCACTAAAACACACACACACAGACTCTACTGCTATTGGTCGGCTGTCGCATCCTCGCAGACCTTTGTGCTCTTGTTTTAAATTACAGCGGGTTTATACTCTTTTGTATCGCCTCCTCTGTGCTCTTTATCCAAATCAGGGCTGACATTGAGTCTAGCTACAGTGTCATGCTGCTCCTTTTTTCTCCCTTTCTCAAGGCAAGTTGTAAATTATGTAGAAGCGTTTATTTATAACCTTTTTTAAAATCTGTTTTTAGGCATAGTCGCCTAGACTTTTCGCATGTATTTGTCACAGTACACAGAGAAGGCATTAGGCACAGATGTGAGTTATTCTAAGCTCTGGCTGGCTGAGGTATCGGCTGTTTAGATTTCATTTTTCAGCACAGTATTTTGCCTACTGAGGATCCTGTAGAACAAAAGAAATATGTGTATTATAAATGCAAAGCGCTGGATTGACACAGTGAAAAAGATGTTTGTGTGAAAAAAGGTTTTATTTTTTTAGTGGAATTTTGAAGATACTGTGGTAGGAGTCCAAATTCTGCCTGTGCAACCCCTCCCTCGCAGATATTTTTTTGACAAGCTCCTCATAAAAGCAAATGATATATTTTTTATTTGTTCCTGTTCGTGTTTATATTTATTCCATGGATTTTTATCTTTTTAAAACTGTTCCAAAATCTTCTCCGCACTGCCAGGGATACAAGACAGAAAACAAAATCCTTTTTTTAAGCCTTTGTTTGTTTGGCCTAAAACGACCAGGTTTGGAAAAATGACTCTCTCAAAAATTATAGCAGAATAATGCATGAAAGATTTGTCATTTATGTGTAACTGCAGAAGCTATTTAAGCCCCTAGATTCTCATAAAATGGCAAGGACGATTTTCCGTCTCTTTTCCGAGACAGATTTGTCTCTTTCTTTTCTGAAGTCCACTTTTACCTCTTTCAACATCACATGTATGTAAATCAGGTCAGCTGACTCTGGTTGCCTGTAGGTATAAAAGTGTGTGTGTGAGGGTATGTGTGTTAGCCTTTTGATGGATGCCCTGTTGTAGCTCCAGTCACTTCAGCACATCAGTAACACTCATGTAAAGCACATGGTTTAGTATAAGAAAATCTCACCAGATCATCTTTATAGGATGGCTTTTGAAGTGGGAAATCTCTACCCTAAAAAGACAGTACCTGCTTTCCGACTGGTTTATTTTGGTGCTTATATGTGGACCTGCTCCTGATTGCCGTCTATTTATATCTTTGCCAGCTTGGCATTGCTTCCTGATACCCTTTGAGGACAGAGAAATTCCTCCATCAAGCTCTGGGCCCATCTGTGCCCATATTCCTCCCAAAAGAAGCCGTCCTCCACAATTAGAGCTTTCTTCCAACGATACCATCATTGCACCATCACTCTGTGTAAGAACAGGCTCCAGGAAATTGACTTGATATTAATCTGACAAAATTACCAAGAAAGGAAATTAGAGTAGGGGAATTTTCCCTGGAAGTGATTGCGTTTCAAAGGCGTGATGCACACTTTGCATCCATCTCTGAGCTCAAATAATACAACATTAAGCGTATTCTGTAACCATAAATGTCAAGCTTTGAAATCTGATACAGAGACAAACATTTAATACGAACTTATACATTCTCTTCGCCTTTCTGCAGCTTATTAAATTGATTTGGATCCAGATTCACCTGAAAATCTGGGTCATTACAGAAATAGCTATGTCGCTATCTCTCCCAAGATGGCAGCTCTGATGAATTGGCGGCTGTAGGTCACCATGACAATGGATTGAAGAAAGAAAATAGAGGAAGAAGAGAGCGACTAGAGCTTTTTCTTGTTGGTTTTTGAACCAGGAAAAGTTCATTTTCTAAAGAGTTTGTTGATGTGGGCGAACACACAAGACTAGAGGCTTCCTCTAGGCGCTTTTCTGATCCTTTAAGTAGCACAGATTTGAGGCTTTTGCTATGACTGCCCAAATTATTTCCTCTAAAATCCATAATCGCTTTTTATATCTAGAGTGCTGAATTTATGTAGGATGCACTGTGAACCCTGGTTATTAATATTCTGCGTTTCCACGAGCTTGAAGTGACATTTTATCCCATTTAAAGTGTCTTATCTCTTGAGTCTCTATAACAGGAAGGTAGATTTGTGACGAGAGACTTCAGAGTTGTAGTCTTTCCTTTCTGTCCTTTCAGCGTGCGCCCACAGTGAGCTTCAGCCTGGTTTAAGTACAGGTGTTGAATGACATAATAGTGGTGGGCAGTTGGGTTCCTGAAGCTGAAGAGTGAAATGATGCTGTTGGATCGAAATGGTTCTGTGAAAGTAGCAGGAATGGAGAGGGGGATCAGAGAGGATAAGAGCAAGGACAGAGGAAGAGGTGAGATTGAAAAGAAACAAGAGGAAAATGGTTACGTTGAAGAAAGGTAAGCCTGGATAAGCCTTTTGACAAGTGAGCTCTGGGCTGGGTGAAAGCCAGTCAAAAAAAAAAAATCTGCTAAGTTTGTTTTATTCATGCTGTGGACAACTACAGCTTTACTATCTATTTTTTACAGCCGTACACAAACACCAGGCGGAATACAAATGCGGCTCAATTGTATCCTGGAGTTTTTCTGCTTTCCTACTTTTATGTGAAGATTTTTTGATTGAGCCAGATCTCTCTGCCATGTTGAAAATTACTAAATGATTCAACGTTTTCTGACACCCCAGAATTTACAGGCATTTTCATCTCTTATTCTCTTTAATCACATCCTCTCCCAGTCCAAACCTGCCTCGCATGCATAGCATGCATTTAAAATTCTACTGAAGTACCGGCTCCAAAGCAAACAGTGACAATAAGCATTTATAGTTGAAGCCTTTTGGAAGCCGGCACAGAGTAATATGTTAACTAATGGAGTGTCTAATGCAGTTATTTGCTGCTGCGGACGAAGAATAACAATTTTACCAAACTGGGTATTAAATTGAAATTCTTTGAGGTTTTTCTTAATTCACATCTTTTTAATCTGAAATGAGAAGTTGAGGGAGAAGAACTGCGTATTACATCATGCAAAAGTTATCAGAACAGAGGAACAAATATTAGGAGGTCTTATGAAATGGTCCACATGATTTTGCTCAATTTGTGCACGACTGATGTTGAAAAATTACCTTAAGGAACGTCATTAGCAAAAGTGCAGTGTACACATTCTCCCAGCTGCACCCGAAGACTCCTAAGGGTTCATTCTAATGATACCCATGTGATTTATCCTGCAGATTCACGATCGGTGTGTAAAAAAAGGGACTCCAGAATTGACCTAATAAGCCCCATCTTTGCCTTTGTGTCCCACTGTGCTTTATTTAAAAGAGAGACATTAAAACGCACCAATGAGAAAACCTTATCACAAAAGACCTCAGAAATTTGACATGTTTCCTCGGGGATGTTTGTGCTTTGTGTCTTGGTGGCCCACTTTTCCTCCATATTGATGCTTTAGTGCACACAGATGGCAAACAGCTGCATCACATGGAAAGGTCTTTTTAGTCAAATCCATTAGAGGGGGGACTTGAAAGCAGCCATTGATGACATGTTTACTCTATGCGTTGGATTGTGCGGCACAGAATGAAAGGATTCTTCCAATTGGGTTAAATGAAGATCCTCAGTTTCCCTTTTAATCCAGGACACGCACCCCAAACCAACGCAAAAACAAAAGCTGCTGAAGATAAAGCCAAAACAGTGGAGCATGGATATAGTGTTGAATGGCTCATGGAGGATATTTATGTAATCTGGGGGCACCAGGGCTGACTCAAACCCGACTCAGAGCCGCTGTTGCAGAGAGAGGCCCAAGGACAGTAGCAAATTTTCTAAATCCCTGGTAGACACTGAAAGTTAAGACATGCAGTGTTGCAATAAAACAAAGCCCAACCCATTTATCTGAGCATCCCACACAACCCCTGGCCCAGATTTACAGCCCCGAGCAGCCACAGCTACCAAATCTTCTGGCTTCCACTGCCGCAGATATTGACGGGAAGAGAGAGAATCCCACCGAGGAATTTTGAGCTAGAGGGGCTCACTCACCAAAAACATGAGCTGTCCCGTAATGATTCTGGATCAAACACTAAAAGTGTATGGTATAAAATGTTATGTGCTATAATCACATTTTTAAATTGAGAGAAATTGTTTCTCATTGATTTTTCTCTCTTTCTCTGAACTTGTCTATTGTGTATCTGGTTGTATGTGGCATTAAGAGTTTATGGATTGTTTGACAAAGCCCAGGCTTTGATGAGCATCTGTAGCCCCCAGAGACAGAACACAGCCGCTATTCTATCAAGAGCAAAATACCTGTTTGAAAACAAATAAAAACAGGCCCCCTCTCATCATTAGATCTAAAGCACTTAATCCTGCACACAGGCAGCTCCACTCTTCCTCTCAAAACCGTCTCTTTGTATCCATCACATATGGATTTCCTGCGTGGAGTTTGCCTGCATACAAAGTTACCTCTGGAGTTTAGGAGGGCACCTTCATCATCACAAACCTCTTGAGGTTATCACAGGGCTGTGGATGCAGATCCCTCTCTCGGTTGATCTTAGCTTAAATAAGAAGAGGACAAATCTAGCCCGAAAAGATAGTTAAAATTAAAAATGATTAATTCTTTTGTTAAAAAAAAAGCTTCAAGGCAGGTCTACTGGTTTACTTTTTTAAGGGCTTAATATGAAAAGGTGAGGTGCTAAGAGGCCAGCACATGCACACTTGGGTAACACATTACTTGACGCCTATCTCGATAATGCATCATAAATATATGTATAATGCGTTATAACCACATTATAGCACTGTATAACTATAGTTATAAACACTCATAAATTATCATTATGCTTGATAGAAATAACCAGAACACATTATAAAGCATTGTATCATGAGTTACAAGGTCAGGTATTATAATGTGTTATAACTGTTAACAAGTCACGCATTATACATGATGTGTTATAATTTGCTTATAAACTTGTATAACTATCATTATAAACACTCATTAATTATCATAAGGCTTTATAACAATAAGCATTACACATTATAATACCTGATCTTGTCAGTCATGATAAAATGCTTTATAGTGTGTTATGATTATTGCTATCAAGCATTAAGATCACAGTGCTATAACGTGATTATAATACATCATAAATATATTTATAATGTGCTATAGAAATAGGTGTCAAGTAAAGTGTTACCCACACTTGCATTTGACATGCAAAAATATGATTTATAAAGGCTTATAATGCAGTAATATAAAAAAAAGGCATTTGTCTGTAAATGAGAGTCCGTCAGTGAAAACAGGAAACACAGGGAGAAGGAGGGAAAATAGCGTGAAAGGATCAAAGGTCAGGAGAGTCAAATCCGGGGATTTTGCTCCTGTATTTGTGGTTACATCAACCGAGCAGGACCAACATCCTAGAAATACATGTTTTTCATCTTTAAATGCTTTTTTTTTAAAATGAAAACAGTGTTGCATTAACCATCTTTTTCTCCCTAATGATTCAGCTAAACCCCCTCCGCTGAAACAGCATTATGAACAGGCATGAAAGGACTCAGCACCCTGCTAATAAAACGATGAACCTGAAATAATCAAACAATTTATAAAATTACATTAATTCTGCCTCAACACTGTGAGGGTAATGTCTCCAATATCTATTTAATTCACAAAGGATTTAAAATGCCTTGTAATATGTATGAGGCTTTATAAATAACTGAAAGTCCAGATTTGCGTAGTTAAAGGGCTAAATTCAGCCCAAGAGATACCACTTGAAGACTCAGGTCTGATTTGTTGTTTGCAGTTGTCATGTCAGCGCTCCTAAAGTAAAAGCAAGAAATCACTGATGCTGAGTGTAAAATTCTCTCTGATTTATTTTTATTATTATTATTTAACTGCTGACTCATAAAACATGAAAAGAACATCACAAAACACCCTCCCACACACATAACCATAAAGTGTGACACGCCTTCCTGGTCCAGCATTGATGCTATTCAGGCTTTCTTGTTCAGCACAGGGGTAAATACTGGTAATAGGTTATGTGCCATTTCGCCTCTCATGGCTATTTGTGTATGCTGTGAGGCCTTGTCACATGAAATTTTGCAGCTGTCATGGTGGCGGCTTTCATTTTTGGGGTGTTTGCTCTCTGTCGAAGCTCCAAGGCTAAAAAAACAACAATGGCCCCGTTGTTCCGTCTCATCTACGTTCACGCCCGCTAAAAGGAACATAAAACTATGCTCCCTTTGCGAGCCCCCTGCTAGCTGCACTCGTATCGCCACAGTTCAGGCACAGAGGAATAGTTTTCAAAGTGTCACCGTTTAGGGCATGGTTTGGATGTCAGCAGCTAAATGAATAAATAATGTGCCCTCAAGTTGCATTTGATGTAGCAGGATTTGATCTGATATGACTTTTTACTCAAGCTAGCTAACAGCCAGATGTTGGAGGAAAAAGCTTTTTTTTTTTTTCTTTTCCACCTGCAGGTTACTAATGAAACATGGAGTAAGTAGGATGTTTGCATTCATTCCACAAACATTCAGACTGTCTAAAGGAGACAGATTGGGAGAAATTATTTAGTACTCTTGTCATGAGTGTAAAATCTGGATGCATCAGCTCAAAATGTGTGTGTACAGTATCTACAGAATGTGTTGTCCCTGCTCTGGGCTTCTCTGCTGCAAAGGAAGCAGAATCAAGTAACTCTCAGTGCTTTTTGTGTGCAGATTTTGAGGAAGTGCAGACAACCTGAGGCTGAATCTGCCTGCAGTGTTTAGACATGGCCTACTTCGAAGTGTGCCGTCATTAATCTAATGCTCTACTCTGTTTTAAGTCCACATACTGGATTTTAATTCTGCTTTCTGTTTGCAGAGTGTCTGTACCGAGGTTTGTCATTCCACTAACTCCAGAGTTGTTGGTACAAGTATATACGTGCAAAATCCAGATAAAGATCACAAACTGAACACTGAACATGAGATGGTCCCATCCTGTATGAGAGGCACCTTGCTTTTTAACCTTGAGTGACCCTCAGTGAGCCGCAGTGTCTGAGTACGTGTGTGTTCAGTCCCACGATGGCTCACTCTTGGACTTGGTAGTCCCTGTGTGTGTTTGAATAATGTCCTGCAGGAGACACTCTAAGTGCAACGTCTAGGACTCAGGCGTCAGCAATAATATCAGGGCAACCTCTCCTCTCTCTCTCTCTCTTTCTCTCTCTCTCTCTTTTTCACTCTCTCTTCTCTGTGTGCAATGGCATGGGGGATATTACGGCATTAGAACGCATGAATTATGGCCATATTGTTCGGTCAAATTCAGAGGACGTCAGTTATGCTTGTGGTACCACCATGGTATTAGTAAAAAGGTGGAACAGGAGAAACATGGATTTTTAGAAAAATCATATATCCTGTGCGCACAGTTTTGGGCAAATTTAAGCCAATTTCAGTGATAACGCCACATTGGATTAGGGAGCTGCTTTTGTCTCAAACAGCTTTAGACAGCTCCCCTGTTTGATCATGAGGCTGTGTGCTATCATACAGTCACGTACAGCTCGATCTTTGCATTTCCCAAAGACAGGCGGTGAGAGAAAAAAGAGAAAAGACCAACGGGTGCAATAACATAGGATGCATTACCTAATAGATTTGGCAGAAATACAGAGTTCAGGGCGGTCTGATAAAGCTGGGTTACAGTACTTTAATCAATCACTAAGAACACGAGCCAATTTAGGAAGAAGCCTGACATTCAAGATAGGCTTTCAGACAGGATTAGAAATAGTGAATGGAGAGGAGACATATCTGCCAGGGCGAGCCGAAAGGACCGCTGTCAGGGGACACTTTCCCCCCTCCATGTGTGATATTGAAGCATGTCTCTGCCTCACTCCTTTCATATTTGGAAAGTCACATCCTGTCTTTCTTTCTGGCCTTGCCCCTCAGTAGCATGTTTTTTCTCTTTCAGCGAATGCAGATGAGTGTTAGTAACAAGACAGTGTTTGGTGCCTCTGCTGTTTACCCTCTCCCTCCAAGAAAGGGCGCTGTCATTTAAAATGTCCCTCGGAGCTCATCATCATCATCTGGATTCTCTGGTCTGTCTAATAATATCTTGAATACCAATGTGAACATGCAATGAGCAAAATAGAGGACTGCTTTGCTTAACAGACTACTGGGAGTGTCACTGGAGGATAAACAGCTGCTTTCATTTCCCCTCCAGGACATTTCTCGGTCTTTTTGTTACCCGGCTACACAGAATTCAGCCTTGTTATCTAATCTGTAACACTTCAGAGCAAGTGGTCGCCAATCTTTGTCCAATTTAGGGATAAATCTGTCTGTATCCTCAAATTTTGAAATGAAAACAGCTTTTTGCAAAGCTTTCAGATCCCCTGAAGAGAAAATCTAGGCCTTCTGCTCCACCCCTGCAGCCTGAGCAGGATCAATGGGGAAGGCAGCCAGGGGCTGTGATGGTGCCGGATAAGGGGGTGGTTCAACTGTGGTGATTGATATCACCTCACTAATCCCTCTACATCTCCCCTAAATCCACCTGGCTGGAGCTCTGAGTGAGCCCGTAATGTGACGAATTAAGATGTTAATGCCCCATATTTACATCCAGATTGTCATATGTTTAAACGTAGATTATTTATTTTTGGACTGAAACCCAATCCCTTGGAAGCCGTCAGGATTATTGGTATGTTTTTATGGAATTTTGTTGCTTTTGACATGCAAGTATCTGTGATCAAGCTTTCATAGTGCTCTTAACTATCTGGACTACTGTAAAGCACCAAATTGTTGAAGAGGAGGAAATGTCTAAGATCAACTGGTTCGTTATTTAAGCAGCGTTTCTTCTTCTTTTGCTGTTTTTTGAAGAGCTTGCGCAGTTTGGGTTATGTGCAACAAATTGTATGATGTTTGTGGTTTCCTTTGGTACTGCATTGGTTTCTCTGTTGAACTAAGATTGTGTGTGTTTTTATAGTGCTTTATTTATCGTTACAACTGAGAAGGCAGTTGAGTCTGTGCAGCACTTGAATCCTGGACAAGTTTGGCTTGGGGGTAAATAAAGTGTATTCCTTTGTATGTTATCTCATTGCATTGCATTGTGTCCTATCGCACTGCATCACAACCTACTGCATCTTTATCTCTTGCATAGTAACCCATCATGGTTTATGATATTGTGCCGTACTACACTGAATCCTATACAGACTCCTCGTGTCCTCCCTGATATGTTTATTTTGTAGCATCAGAACCAAAAGGAGACCGTTTTTAGTTTCTTTGCTCAACAAAGTACTGAACCACCTGAGTCTCTCTGAATCGGTTTGCTCTTCTAGATAAGGTCTTAAAAAATTCCCGTCACCTCAAGTTAAGTATCTTCTTACCCATTTTTACTTAACTTGAATTTCACTGATGTTGATCACTTGTTTTTTTGTATTATGTTATGATTTATTTTGTGATTGAGCACTGGCATACACACAGTGAGATCACCCATTGATTTCTAAAGAGGTGTGATAAGGTACAGGGATGGTGGTCCTCATATTGGAAACGCTGACTCCAAACAATTCTTAGCTTATCTGGAAACAAGCAAAGAGATTGAATTAAAGCAGGCCAAATAAATCTAAACTGCTGGCAATAATGGCCGGACTTTCCTGTCAAATCAGCAAGAGTTCCTAACTATGCCTTATCATGAATAGCTCTTAGACTTGATATAATAAAAATGAAATCAAATTCACCCCGTGTTTAGTTTTAAAAAAACAAGGAAGGCTGAAACATAGACTGTTAGTGTGTTGGTTGTATTTCAACATGAAGAACAGGGTCTCCTCAACTTCTAAAGTGGAGACTTGTGGAACTGCTGTCTTATATTTATTTTATATGTTAACATCAGAGTTTGTATTTTTGCTCTATGCCATGAGTCTAAATGACCTTGATGTTCTCAGTGTCTGTTTGTAACCCTGTAAATCTCTGTATTTTTAATTGAAGCTTTACAAAAGTCTTAATCTCGCCTTGCTCGCCAATATAAACAAACTGTGAAGGCCTGAACATATTTATAGGCACGCTCTTATTCCAAAGCGTCAAAGGTTGCATGTCATATAGTCGCCCGATCATCAAAGCCCTGTTAATGACTTAAACACCTCTTATTAAGGGCCGATGGAGACCATGTGGTGCGGCGTGTGCTTGCTTGGTCTTTGTTTATGCCGACGATGAAGGTCACCCCCTCATTAGTGCAGCAGCATCTTTTTTTTGATGTTGTGATATACATAGTAATCAAGTGTGGCTCGCATCGCTATTTACTGCTGACCTTTAGTTAAAAGCACATCACTGTCGGGTTGGTTCAAAACTTAATTATGCTCCCATAACACTGCAGGCACCATGTACAGTGGACAGAGCACATTTAATCTGTTGTCATTAGGCCACAGTCACCCTCTGCTCTGGCTGTAAATAGGATCCACACCATAATGCTCATGATTCCATTATGCCTTCATTTTCATATGAAAAATAGATGCTGTGGGTTTTTTTTCCTGTGTCAAGCGCACTCGTGTACATCTCGTTTTTCAGCTATGTATTCAGAAATTCTGCTTGTCACACAACAATACACTTTGGCACCTCTCACTTCTCAGCAACTACCCGGCATTTGCATGTCAATAGCGTCATTCTACCACTGTGCTTTTGGCATTTGTGAATACTCGACGAGGAAGCCAGCTAGTCTGGGTCTTTGAAAAGAAACATCAGAATAATGTGTTGGGCGTTGCTTCGTTTATGAACATGTTATATTCTCCCAAAAAACATTCTGTTGACTTAATTGATCATCCATCAAAATTATGAGGAGACACTCAGACATTTGATAAATGGAGGCTTTGAGTGTACATGCAGCATTTTAAAGCACATGCCTCAGGGGAAAAGGTAAACCAACAGAGACACAAAAAAGCACACTGTGATATTTTAGATGAGGACAAATTTACCTCTTCCTGTTGTGACATTAAACTAGCCGTCTTACTCCATATTTCATCTGAATGTGGAGTTTGTCTATGTTTGCACATTACTGTAACTGCTGCGAATGCTAAGGAACCCAGTGCATTATTAGCTCATTAATTTTACAGGCGGCATCTGGGTCACGTCTCTGCTTGGTATATGTATGGTTCTGTGCAGCTCTTTCACACCCAATGATAAAGCTGACCTTTCAATTTTCTCTGAGAACTGCAGCATACTTACCTTGAATTAAAGCTGTTATTTAGCTTATTAGGCCATGGGAAGATTCATTTTCTCAGCACACTTACAGTGAATCGTATAACTGCGAGCACACACCCCTACACATACGGATGCACAAGACTATTACTTTTCACAGCCAAGGCCCGACAGCGTTCATTTTACTCTTGAAAAAAAAATTAATTAACGTCACATTCTTCTGGACAAGTTGATCTGAATTTTTAATCTCGGTCTGGAGAGAAACATGTTTGAAAAGGCAGTGGATGAAAACGGTGAATTAAATGCACTCAGAGTGGGGCTTCATTGCTTTTTGAAATGGTGCATAGCTAAGTGTTGTCCTCAGGATGATCGGCTCTTCAAAGGCCTGGCTTTGTATGCTTTATGAGGATACTTGTGTGTTTGTGTTTAAGCATTTCTAATAGGAGGTTGGTGTGTGGCGAGGACATCACAACCAAAAGAATACATTTTTTTATCCTTAACAGAGAATGTCCACTAAATTGTAGACATTACTGCTCACTAAATTACCCACTTAATCCCATTTTAAGATGTATGCCGTACAAAATCCATTGCAAGGACAATCTAAATCATGTAACTGTCAGAATATCTCTGGTTTAGAGGAACGGTCTTGTATTATTTTTAAATTTATCAGCAATGTGGGTTACATTTAGTTGCATTTCTGCATTTGCTCCTGGCTCTATAAGTGGTCATTCAGCGCAGGCCAAGGATACCTGCATGCTCTCTTTAACCCAGAGCAGAAGAGTCAATACAAGCCATAGGAGCTGATCTATCTTAGATTTTATAATGCAGTGCCAATGAACTTGGAGCCCTTATTGTGAGAGATCGACTCCCTGCTGTAATTACCACCCAGACCTCAATTAACTCACAGTAAACCCTCAGTTCAACTCTATATGTTTGTGAAGTGTTAATAGCTGCTGTAAGAGAAATGTTTCCCCCACTGCCTTCTCCATCAATTCTTCAGTGCAGTTAATCCACTCAGATCAATATTCAATGCACAGCACATTGTTGGATACATTACTTTGAATGACAAACATTAAGTATTCAATACAGAGTTTAAATAGGAAATAACCTATTTATTCCAAATGATACCCTCATTAATCTTAAAGCATAATCAATCAGTGTAAAAGTGAGTGAGGTTTCTTCCCTCTAAAAACTGTCTCCCCGCTCTATGACAGGCAGCGTTTAGAGCAAAGAGTACAGCAGGAGTAATGCACAACAGCTCCTTCAAGTGATTGTCATAAACTTTGATTTGCTTTATATACGTAGAGGCATACCAGCGCTGTTCAGCCTCTTTGCACTTGCCTGAATTTTATTAGGGATGCATCCCAGCAGGCTAAAAATCCATCCTTCTTTCCACTGTAAGCCAGAAATTGATGTTAGCGCTGCCATGTTATACGTGCTGTCCTCACAGTGGAGGAGATGAGAGGAGGTGTTTGAAATATCAGCTGAATTCTCCTTGGTAAACCTTGGTGTACTCTCCAGGAAATTCAATCATGTTTCAGGTATGTTCACCAGATCTAATCAAATGTGCTGCCTCTGCGCAGATATAAGAGGATTCAACCATCAAGGAGGAACACATTATTCGTAAACATATTCTTGATCTCATGGAGAACATGAAATATCTGTTCTAGTTGATCACTGCTACTTCTGTGATTAGACATATGATGACACGCCTTTGGAAATAAAGCCACTCATGAAAGTGGATGTGACAGACTAGGAAGTCTGTGAAATTCTTGAGTCCTCTGTTCCAGCTTTGTATCAGTCGTGTCTTTACTTAGGTGCGAAGTCAACACCACACTTGACACTGCAACTGTTAAGTTGGCAAGTTGGCAGCAGCTATTTCTCACCTACTTTTTTCTTTTTTTATTCTGTCGAGGTAGTTCCTCGACGAAACATCATAAAGGCAGAAATCTTGTTACCAGAGCTCAGCTAACTTTTCCTCTGTCACATAATTCCATCTCACATAAGCGACTTGATTGTCCTCATTGACGTCACCAAAGTGTTTGTTCAGGCCTGTGATTTTTGCACGTGCAGAGCGCTCTGTGCGCTCATTGGTCAACAATGCTGACGTGACAGAAAGCATACTAGACTGTCTGTCAGGAGTTCGTGAGATTTCCCATTTCCATTGATAAAAGAAAGAGAGATCAGTTCCTGACACACTTCATCTCACACTCATAATCAGTAAATTGATGTTATCAAACCTTGGCTGAAGATTTAAGGTTGTAACTCGTGCTTAAAGCTCCTGTGACAAACTTTTGGCTTGTGTCATTTTTGGCACCCCCTGTGGACAAAGCGATATCTATTCATCTTGCCCTCTACATGCTCAAGTAGTGATCTTTGACGAAAAAATCTCATTCTGCTGACTTTTGATACTCAAATGTAGTGTAACAGTTTGCTCATGAGTGGTGGTGTGAGCAGGAAAAAGGCACGTCCAGAAAATATTCAACTTGCTCTTTTATTGAATGAAACACCACGCTAGCTATATCGTACATGACAAAGCATTCTCACGGTACTTGCTGTTGACTGAGTTGAATATCAAAGAAAAAGAAATTACGAGAAATCAATAATGGCGTCCACTCATCAACGTGTATTTGTCTTCTGAAGTGACCACAACAGAGGCGCCATTGACACGCCAGCGACGTCCTAGCGATGTTAGTGTTGTTAAAGGAACAGTACAACTATTACACTAGGCTGACACGTACCTCTTCACACCCGTTTCTAGAATTAAAAATGAGGACAAAATATTCTCAGTCCTGTTGCTGATGGTCTTTTTTGCTTTTGGATTTAATAATAAAGCATCAATGTGAATTTAATTTAATTTTATAAATGTCAAAAAACTCTCGACAGGCACTTTAACTAGTTAATGCAAGTAGTTAATGGACTTAAACCTGAATAACAAATAGGTTTAATAAGGCTGTGCTGAACAGTAAATGTAGCATCTTTCACTTTTTACCCTTTGACTCAGACCTCTTTTATAATTTGACGCAAACTGCCAACATTTGTCATCCTTTAAATGCAATTTAAATGTTTTCTACAGAGACAACATTTTAATAAAAGGGATTCAATAAAAAGTGGACACTGTAGGATATTGAAATTGAAGCGTATGAGAGCCTCAGTGTTGACACAGGCTGTGGCTGAAACATGACTATAAAACAGGATTACACAAATGGCTATCATGAGAAATCAGCGGCACTCTTGTAAAGCCACTTTTTATGTTGCTCTCATACAAAGTATCTGATCAGTTGGTCTATAAAACACAATGACATTCAGATTTTCATGCCCTGATGTGGAAAATATTCAGTACAGACCCTCATGATAAGCTGGTTTTATTGCTGTAAGTCTCAGAAATATTGTACACTCTGATTTAGAGTATATTTAAAACATCTGGCTGAATATAGAGACAGATACATGTAAAGAAGACAGAAAAAAACAAAGATTCTTTTTTAGATGATAAGTAAATCATTCTTTTTTGACATCTTAGGAAGACAAGCATGTGTTGCATGTTTTGCCAACAAACCAAGACCAGATATGGAAAGACAATCGTTTAGATTTTTTGTTCTGTGGCATTCAGTCAGATTTATCTTTAAGGCCTTTTTCTTTTTTCTTTTCTTTGTTTTTTGACATTTTCAAAAGGGGGTCGTCTGAGGTACTTGTCAAGAGTTATTGTACCACCCATGGGGGATGTTGGTCACTGGCCAGTAAACAGGGGATAAAGCAGGGCTCTACCCCTAAAGACAGGGTCAACTTCACCAGGTGATTTAGCTCATTTGAATAAACTCTGACTCAAACCTTAATGCCTCTGCAAGCATGCCCTCTTTCTCAAACATCATCAGAGTTTTACTCAGTCTTCGGAGAGCCTGTTTGTTTGTGCCCTACTTTTCAAATGTATAACATACATTTGTTCTTCCGACTCAATTTGAGATAAACCGTATTTCCAGCCCTATTTCCTGCAGATTAGGCAAACCTGATGATGTATCTCAGATGTGATTGGTGCTGCCATGGTCCAGAGACATCCAAAAGAAAGATATTATGGAGTGCTGGTTTAGCTCAGTGGTTGAATCGTGAGCTTCATGTACAGAGACCGAAGTAATTTTTTTTTAAATTTCTTTGATACTTGTATCACATTAGAGGTTCCCTTCCTCTGACTTACTCCTTCACATTTATTTTTCAATTTAATTTACAATTTGAGTTCTCTTAATTTATTTGGTTTTTATTCCTTCTCCTTATTTAATTTAATTTAATTTATTTATTTATTGCCAATAATGTCTCATGATGACATGTAGTCTCGGATTTAGTCTTGTCTTGGCTCTTTCCCCCAAGTGTTCTCTTGTTGTTGTTTTTATCTTTCTTTGTTTTCCTGCATGTTAAAGCACTTTGTAAACGCTTGTTTTTAAAAGTGCTGAATAAATAAAGTTATCATAAAATAAAGTTATCAAAGTTCTCAGAGTGAGTGACTGGGGTTCAAAAATGCCACCTGCGGTCCTCTGCAGCATGCCATCCTCCACTTTTTCTTCCTGGATTCACAGTTTGGGATTTTTGTGAGCAATACTCTTATTCAAGGGTTGTATGAGATAAAAAATAAAACAGGCAGCATGCCCCGCTGCCATGCTAGCAGCTCTTTGAGGCTTATCTCACTGTTTTGAAATGAAGACAAGTCAGCATGCTAGCTTGCTAACAAGGAAAATTCAAACAGTTGGGATTTGTGGCATGTCAGCTATTGATTTTGTTTCCTTTTTTTTTTCAGTTGAATATGTTAGCAAAGATATGATGTCACTTATTACTCCTGACTTTTAAGTTTGATCTCCAAAGTTAGAGGGAGTTATTTGCTGGCGACAAAGACTGACATGAAATAGGCAATGGGTGTCAGGGTTTTTGAAAAAAGTTAAGGTGGTTTGAACATCCACACAGTAGCTTGTATGATACTGTGTCTGAGAACATATAATATATAAATCCAGTGGGACACAATCTGTTTTTTCGCTTTATTGTCAGCGATTTGGTCATTTTAAAGACATGAAAAAAAGCCTTGTTCTGTTCTCTTTCCTCAGCAGCACATTGGAGCTGCGTTGGCAGGGTGATAGAAATCGCACACAAAACACTCTGTCTAGAGAACAGATCCCACCCTGCAAACGGCATCTGTGGGAGGCTGGATAATGAGTATGCCATGTGTAAAGCCTTAATGTGTTTACATACGGCTAGATTAGAGACGGACCCAATACTTGCCCCTGCGGTTTCTCAAAGAATCCCTGTGGGCTGCTTGAGTGATTAGCTACTTTGAGTTTTTTTTTTTTTTCTTTCTGTGGGAGTGTCTAGTGGGACTCTGCAGTGGATCAATAAGAGTTAAGATGATGAACTGTTGGGGAAATTTCTTTATTTATCTTTTTGTAAATGTAACCTACTCAGTCCTTTCCCATCTAATTGAGTCAGTTAGCTTTGATTAATATCCCTGTACCCCCACGTATTGTTTCACATATCGTATTAGAGGCTTAACTCTATCTGACACTCTGAGGCATGCTCACCCAGTCAAGAGATGGAGAGGCAGAATGGATTTAAGAAAGGCTCCATTGCTTCGACTTGCAGCTTTAAGACTCCTAGATCAAATCTGTCCCTATCATTTTACTCCTGAAGAGCAAACAGTTGTTTCAAGCACCGTCAGCAGTTAAGAGAATAGCCATTATTTATTTGCTGTGCAGCCAAAGAATTCATCTCAACATGCGCTCACCTGGAATCTGTCTTTATTTGGCCTGCCATGCTCACCTCGCCTTGTTTCCCCGGCCGTTTGGCTGGTAATGATACTCGGGGCGGCACTCATCCAGCAGCCCAGCGAGGGGGTGGAGACGTGTGGCTTAGCAGGCGGCCACAGTAGCAGCAGCAGCACCCACTGCCTTTTCTTGCCGACTTTCTTTAAAAATATGTCAGCATCACCGTGGTGATTAGCAGTCAGAATGTGCTGCGTCTTTGTCCTTGATTTAAAGCCAAATCTCCGAAGTAATGACGACTGAACAGGCTTCTGCGTGTGATGGGGAAAAAAAGCAAAGCGAAAGGAGAGAAAAAAGGAGTGGGCCCTCATCCCTCACTGTTATCGTAGCACCGGTTCCCAGCAGGAGCCTTATGACGCCACGATTTAGTTTTGACATTTAGTGAATACTGTTTTTGAAACATGCCAATCTCCTTGATTTAATACGGCATGCTGTTGTTGGAAGTCAAGGAGCTTATATGAGTCGCGTGCCTGAGAGAGAGGAAAGCAGACAGTGCGTGTGAGTGTGTGTGTGTGTGTGGTCATTATTGATTTTGGCTTGTCGGAATCCATGTTTAGCTTTTTGAAATGAACACATGTAAGCAGACTATTACAGATATATTCTTTTCACATTATTGACACAGAGAGCAATCCTATCACAAGCTGTGCTCATCTCAAAATGGAGCCTTCTTTCTCGAAGGTGAAGACTCTAAATGAAGTTTTTGCTGCTGCCTCTCACATTTTAATGAGTTCAGCCGAGGTAACAGCCTCGGTACACAAGTTTCTGTCTTCTGCTTCCTGTCTCTTATTGTCTCTATAATGGCACATTCAGCCTGGGTTATAATGTACCAGCAGAAGAAGCATTTGTAATCAGTGATTACACTGTCTCAGGTCAGGACGGCTCACTTCATTTGGAGTTAGATGTTGCTCAGAACTAACGCAGCTCTGTGAATGCCTTTGTTGCAGACCGGCTACTATAATAACAGAGTGGAGAGAGAGTTAGAAGCTCCATCCACTCAGAACTCTTATTGGTTCCTTTTTTATCAGAGTCCATTCAGCCTCTCTCTAAGGGATGTCAGGGCGTAGGAGTACATTTGGCTCTGAGCTTAGACTTTTATTGCAATGCAGAGATCTCTTTGCTGTAGGAGAACAAAGAGGCCTCTACAGTAGAGGACCAAAATAAAGTGGAATAAATCTGCGATTTTCTCTGAATATGGGATCTGTGATAGGACAAACTTTTGAATCTTAATGAGTAGCGATTGGACCTGTAGACAGAACATGTCCGATTAATCAGGAAGCAGAAAATTGGGGAGGAGGGTGTTTAATGGTGTGTACTTGGTGAATTGGCATCTTGCATTAAGAGCTAATAACCTCCCTTAGACTCACAGCAACAGCACCCCCCAACTCTACTCTTCTAGCCTCCGCCTCCTCCTCCTCCTCCTCTCTCCCGCCTCCATCACTCCAGTTGTATTTATTATGGGCTGCAAGGCCACAGTGATGAGACGATCAATATTTCTGGGATGATGAGGGAGAACTCATGCAATATCTCTCTCCCTCTGTTCCTCCCTTGGCAGTGCTTCAGCAGGTAGAGAGATCAAAGCAGAGAGGACCTCTGAGATGCTGTTGGAGGGGAGACTGATGAAGTCCTCTGCGCCGCGTGTCCTCTAAACACACACACTCCATCACACTGTCCCATGTCCTTGCTATGTCCTGATTAAAAAGTTTGACCTGATGTATTTTATCTCGGCTAGAATTAGTGTTATCGCGCATTTCCTGACACCCTGTGCGCAGATCTAAACAGAAACAGCTTCAGTCGGGATTTAGATTAAATTTCTTGTGTGCGGGTTTGTGTGTCTGTGTGGAGAGACACCCTTTTGCAAACCTCCTGTGGGCAGACAGCCTTCTTTGTCCATGGGATCAATATGTGGGAAATTTCACCGGCAGAAGACATAAAGAGAATATATTTGCCAATTAACTGGGAGCAGTTTTTTTTAAAAGGGATCACAAAGTGGTCATGGGCCATCAGGGGCCTTTTTTAGTCTTATATGGTAATTTAACTCAGTTGCCAGTTCAAATGGTACAACTGAGTTAATGCGTTCCAGTTGAAGAATTCTGCAATGAATACAATATTAATGAATGTTATAGAGTTGTAGAGTGGAGGGGAAAATCTCTGTCCATTCAGTGCTCTCATTTTTTCTGTATCCTCAGTCTTAGTGAATATAGACATAATGACTCCTCCAGATAATGTAAGTCTCTTATAAGTTTCTCCTATAGCCACCAGTTTGAATAACATTAAATGTGTTGCAGTGAATCTGCTTCTTCCAGACTCTGGGGTATTGTGTAGAGGACTGAAAACTACAGTACCCAAGAGCACAGGCTGTTATCATCGAATGGGGTCAACACTAATACACATATACAGTAAGGGCACAAAGAAGATCAAGGCAATTTCTAATAAGTGCCATAAATTCTGAATGAAACCACAGCTGGCCTGAAATTTCAAAGTTTGAGCTCAAAAATGTTTTTCCACTTTCTTTAATATTGTAAAATGTGAATTGATTGGAATCATTTTCAAAATGCACTTCAGAAGTTTGGATGTTCGTGATCATTTACCTAAAACTGAGATGTGACAAAACATTTGACAACCAAACAATACAATATGATATGAAAGTGCAGATATAAGACATTAAAGGGATATTCCGGCGTGAAATTAACTTAGGGTCAAACACATTGTAACACAGAGTTAGACACCCCCTCAAGCGATGAATGTTGCCGACCGCTTGCTTCTCTAGTTAAACCAACTTTAGTAATGACCACACGATAGCAATACACAGCAGTCTGAGGAGCCATAAACAAACCTCAACTAAAACGCCACTCTGTAGCCACAAATAATGCTCAGAACAGCACCTAACTTTATTAACAGTACATATAGGATCCTAGCCACAGCACTAGCCACCAAACACTTTTTTAGCTTTGCCTAATTTCTTTAGCAAAGAGACTAAACACAACTCACCTACTCTCTTCCAGCAGCCACTTGTTTGTAGAGAGACCTCGGACTAGCCCATCATTGACTGCAACGGGGGGACGCAGCTCAAGGAAGAACATTTATGATCATTTCTTCATCATTTCCTTGAAGTAATAATCACCATATTAATCATTTTGCAGGGCAGACGTGGTAGCTCTTCTGCCTTAGCGTCTCGGTCTGATTGCATTTTCATGAAGAAATTCCCTTTAATACAATATGATGTGGTTGATACAATACGATATGGTACGATATGTTACAACTCACAATGCTGAGCTCACGTTACAGTTTATCTGTATTTATTGATTTACTTTTTAAAGGTCAAGATTTTTCAAACAGATTACCTTTTGTTTTTACTTTGTAATGTTTTTATTTTGGCTCTTTTACCAACCTGCCCCTGGGTTATTGTACTTATTGTTGTGGTTACAAGTGTGCTTTTATTTTGCGAGGATGGGTACTTCCACTAGATCATTGAGTTTTCAGAGTAAATGAGAACAGTTAAAAAACTGAAAACATTGTAAGTGCGATAACACTAATTCTAGCCGAGATAAAATACAAAACATTGAAAACACTGAAAACATATTATGGCATGTACCTGAGGAGCAGAGAAAGAAAGATCATGGACTAATTCATTGATAGAGGATGGCAGTCTTGTGTAAGTTTGGAAAAACCAACATAATCGTAAAAATCACTAAAGTGGGCCACAGAGGTACTGTCTTTATATAAGAGATGCAACAATCCATTTTTTTTTCCCGATCCATTCCGATACGAACACCTGGGCTGAGCGTATCAGCCGATATCCGATACCGATTCAATAATACTGTTGAATGAATGAACTGTCTACCTTGCCCTGTGAGTGAAGGCATCAGGCTTGACATAAGCCTTGTGAAAAAAAAAAAAAGGTAACAAATTAACACAGATATGAATTAACTTAATATTATTAATTAACAAATAACAAATTGCACATTCGCACACAGCAAGAAAAATAAGACCTCCATGTAAACATTTAGTGCAAAAGGATAGACAGACAGAATATTGAATGAACAGAATCGCTGTGTTTCTGTGTATGATATTAATTAAAAGAAAAAAAAAGACTGGACCGTAACTCTGGATTGGTGTCATTTATCAGATATCTGATCCAGTTGATTTGTCAATATTGGAGCCGATATCAATCCAAAAATCGGATCAGTTCATCCCTACTTTGTATGAAGGATGCAGATTCTTCGTCTTCACTGCCGGGTCTGTAAATCTCACTCAATGATAGGCATGGCACCTTCTCCTACATCTTTCATATCATCAACTTGAATTGTTCCTCATGTTAAGAGATTTTTAACTTTCTGCATTTTGTGATGTGTGCATTTATGTAGTGTCATTGTCAGCACCTCAAGTACTAATCTGTTTATTATTTAATTAGTATTTCTATCGCTATAGGCCTGAAATGTTGATGATATGTTGAGCCTAAGCTGTAGCACAGTTACTAGTCACTTGCCAGGACCATCGCTGCGGTTGACTGATCCTGCCATAATGCTTCAATATTCTATTATGCAGATATAAACCAGCAAAGATGAAAAACAGCATGGAGCAGCAGGGAGCGGCTTCACAGTAGATCTAAAGGACAGAGATAAAGTGGTGTGTTGCCTCTGCGTGTGTGTCTCTGTCAGATTGAACCAGCATTTGTTAACCTTGACTGGGATAATGTGGATTTTTAACCTGCAAAGAGGACTGAAGGCTGATGGTAATATCTCCGCTAACATTTGTTAAAAGCAGTTTTTTTTTCCTACCTAACCAGTCGTGCGATGTTGTTGCAGTTATGTTCATTGATGGAAGTGCTTGAACACTGAGGTCAGCAGCATTGTCAATGGGATCAGCTCCTCTCACCTCACAATAAAAACTAAAACTGCTCCTCATTTTTCTTCAGCGTTTAAAAGGGTATTTAATCAAACTCCTTATTGTTTTACACAGATTTGAGTTTCCTTTTTTTCATGTCGGTGTCTCAATAAAAAATGTTGCTAACATGTCGTCAGAGGTATTGGTTGGATCACATAAATAAGAATCGTGTAGATATATGTAAAGAAGTTTACAACAGCATGGTAAACTGCTGCCTATTAAATGACCGTAGCATTTAATCAGTACCTCTATTATAGCTGGACATAAAAGCCTTGTGGTGGTAGGATTTACTGCAATGATGTGGCATTACACAGTATTAATTCAAGCTAGGTGTTGCTTATAAACAGGCAGCTGAGCATGTTACATAACGGCTTGTATTTTCTGGTGTTTGTGGATGTTTTCCTCCCTCAGCTGTGTGTATTCTTACAGTAAAGAGGTCAACTGAAGTTCAAGTTTTTACTCCAGCTGAGGCTACACAGGCTGTTGTCGATTCTGTGTGCACTTGTTCTGGGATCAGAACCCAACAGGACTGAGACACTTTACCGTTCTAGTTCCTGTATTCTTGAAAATGTGAGGATCTGGCAGTAATATATGCCAGCTTTTTAGAGATCCTGGTGAGCAGGGAAGAGACTTTGTCAGTGTGACTTTTTCAGCATATCAAAGCCTTTGCCAGCCCTTGGCCCCCCAGCAATGCATGCTTTTTACTCCCCAGATTGGATATGGATGGCTTTTCATGTATTATCACTTAGCAGTAGCAGAGTCTTTGAGCTGAAATGACCAAAACCACACAGATTTCATTTACACAAGTATCGGGAGAGGTGGGCTCATCTGCAGTGTTTACAGTATGTCTGTGTGTGTGTATTTGATATGAACTATAGGTTTCCATGTATGACATACACAGGCAGTGAGTCTCTCTGCACTGATCCCGAGCTGCAGCAGAAGGGAATAGCTGCTGAGCGATAACGGCACCTCCAGGAATGTCAGGATTGCTTTCTCTCAGTGGTTAGTGGCCCTCAGACGGCTGCTGATACATTATAAATCATTTACACAGTCATTTTGGAATGCAATATCCTCCTCTAAATGCTGGCTTTTCTTCTCTATTGTTATTAGAGCGAACTGTGCAGTAGGCGCACAAGGCTGAGGGGGACCCTGAGCCACAGAAATTGAAAATTGATCAGGCAGTGTGTGAAGGTGTTGTCACTGGCACCAGAGCTCCACCCTGGGACTGTTGATTAGCATTTACAGAGCTGTCACTAAAGACCCCCTGTAGCTTCATCCTCACCCCACCTCTCTTCATCACAAAATGGGATCTGTTGTGAGAAAAAAAAATAACTGGAAAATGTGTTTGAACCACCTTGCTCCAAAGAGAGATTAAGGGACATGCTGCATGGAATTAAATAGGGCATTTTTTTCATCACACTATTTTGCTAGTTAGACTCATTTTTTACCTCACGAGTCCTTCACCTGTAAATCTTCCTTTTCATATGTATTTGGAAACAGTTTTTCTTCGCTGTAATAATTCTTCCTGCTCAAACTGGCCTCTAATAGCTGTCTCTCTCACTTTTTAAAAAATGAAGTGATGGTAGACCAAATCCTCTCTTTCTTGAAAAGCTACATTCAGAAGTCAATCTAAAGTTATTATGCCGTTCCAGTCGGAGAAAATGATGTCTCCCAAACTTACTGCCTTTTAAATACAAAATTCCCTTTTTTTGTCACTTTCCCTCCGTTGCGCAAAGAGGGAATTTTACACCATTCAAACTTTATTTTTTTTCTAATTCAGGCAGCAGACGGCTTTCATACTCTTCTGATAAACTTTGAAATGCATATTTTTCAGTGAATGGGGACCGCTGATTTAGTACCTCATCTCTTCCATTAGGAGGAATATGTGGAAGGGATTTTTTAAAGGGTTAGTTTGAACGGAGTGGAGCAGGATGGGCACTGAGTTGAGCAAAAACTGTTTTTTTTTTGTTGTTTTCACACAGACTTCACACTTCCTTTCACTTTTAATGTAATTACTGTGCTTTATGGTAGAGCCTCATTACCTTCTGACAGCTGATGCCGAGTGCATATCACTCGTCCTTTTAGCATTATTAGGCGCATCTTGACAAGTCGCCTAACAGTTAATTACAATATCTAAGTCACAGGCATGTTCTTGAAAATGTGGGTTGATGATGGCACTAAGAGCTTCTTCATGTTTATGTGAGCTGTTTTATGTCATGGCAGAAAAAAGGACTCCACAAGTCAATAAAAATGACAGAGGGAAAACGGAAGCAAACTAGTGTGCTGTCAGCGAAATAACATTAATTTTCCTGTCCTCTCCTTCTTCTTCTCCTTCTCTTGCAGCACGGGATAGAAGACCTGACGAGGACGCTGAGTAAGGACCTTGCTGCGGAGAGGAAGAGCTTCTCTGCATCTGTTTCTACTCGCCTGTAGGCCAGCAGGCTCCACTATCCCGTCTGATGACTGTCCCTGAGGTGTTTGAACTACAGGGCTAAGCGGGGGGCCTGCGTGTGTGTTTGCTGAGGGGGGAGCCCCGGTGTGTATGTTGGTCACTTGCAGTTGCACACCCTCACAAGGACCATGTGGTTTTCCCCAAGGAGAAGTCGCCTCCCCTTGCAGAACTGGCACGGTGCCCACAGTTGTGCCGATTTCAGTGTGTCCTTGTGGGTATTAAGCTTTTGTTGGTGCTTTGCAGCCGTCAGAGGTCAGAACTACCACCCCACTGTGAACACGCAATATGGGAAACTCCGAGGGGTAAGGGTGCCCCTGCCCAGTGAGATTCTAGGCCCAGTGGATCAGTATCTTGGTGTTCCTTATGCCGCCTCCCCGGTGGGAGAAAAACGCTTCATGCCCCCCGAGCCTCCCTCCTCCTGGTCAGGGATCAAAAACGCCACTCACTTTGCTCCCGTGTGCCCGCAAAACATTCACAATGCTGTGCCAGAGATCATGATGCCAATATGGTTCACCTTCAACCTGGATATAGTAACCACATACATTCAGGATCAACACGAGGATTGTCTTTATCTAAACATCTATGTTCCCACTGAGGATGGTGAGTGTGTGGAGTAAACAGGATCAAACCAAAACCTCTCCTGCTCTCTATCTCCTCTGTCTCTGCCTCTCTGTCTTTTCTCTCTTAGATTTTATGTCACCTCTGTGTTTTTGCGCGGAGCATGACCTGTTGTTTGGCGCATGCTGTGTCCGTGTCCATCAATTCAACCTCCCATCTTGACTTGATATCCCATTTTAGTCTTTTCATCAACTCTCCCCTTCCATGCCACTGTTAGAGGTTCCTCTTTTGATGACTAAATGACCTATTAATGCCACTGAATTAAAACGAAAAAAAAAAAAATCTAATCAGACAAGGAGCAGATTGGAAATACTCGGTGCACCTTCCTACCCTCACTGTCTTGACTGTTCTGGGGATATTAGCCATTAGTGATTAGCAGCCTGCCTCATAAGTGAATGAATAATACTGTAGGGTTGGTGAAATATTCTGTCTGGTACACGAGAGGCCTGTGGCATCAGCCTGACCTATGTAAGACCCTTTACTCTCCTTCGCTTTCAAACAGTTTGTCCTTGTACGAAGCCAAGAAAAACAAGAGCAGGCTTTGTGCGAAAGGCGAACACAGATTGGAGTTCACCATGACGAAAAATATCACAAGTTCCAGATTACGGGATATTGACTTTTATAAATGACCGCATTCTTTCACTATTTCAAGGAGATCCACACAGTAAAAATGGGCTTTAAATGTTAAGTGTTCTGAGACTCCGAGGCAATGTCAAATAACACGTTCATTCATCAGATCACAAAACTTTGGAAATCCAGCCTCTTTGCTTTCTGTGTGGCTGTAATGGGTCTTAAATAGAAGTGCATGTGAATATGGGCTTCCTGTGTCCCAGGATGCAGCAAATTCATTCCACCATTATGGAATATTTCTGCAGCAACACCCCAGTTACTTTCTCAACAGGTCCTCTGTTGTTCTTGTTGTTGATGATGATTGGGAGGGCGGGTGGAGGAGAAGGAGGAGGAGGAGGGTGAAGAGGGTGAAGAAGGGGGGTCTGACTCAGTCTTGAGTTGTTGCATGTTACATGCGATCTTTTTCCAGAGCTCTCTGTTATTTTGTAGTTTTTCCATTCATTTTACAGTCAAAAGAATATCCAAGGAATGTGCCAGGAAACCCAACAAGAAAATGTGTAGAAAAGGAGGTATGTAACAAAACAAAAAAAAGAATGCAAAGAAAAGAAAAGAAAAGCCCACACTGGAACGAGAGAGAGGATTTGAAAGAGTGAAAGAGAGAGGAGAGTGATGGGTGCATCCTTCCAAAGCTGCCAATATCATCACCTATCAACTCCTGAATCAGAGTGCTAATTGAGATGAACGTGGGACTTGTGACTCAGATCAACCTTGACATGAGTGAGAGGGTTGAGTGAGTGGGTTACATGTGTAGCGTGTGTGTGTGTGTGTATGATTGAAAGAGAGAGAGAGAGAGAGAGAGAGAGAGAGAGAGAGAGACCTGAAGTGTGGTGTTGTTATGAGAGTGAGTCAGGGAGTGAAAAAGCAACTCCCTGAATAAATAATGAAGTTTTGTGAAACAATTGAACGCTGTTTGATATTTATTTCACCTCACATAATTGTATGGTTTGTTTTTATATAATGTGCAATTTTCTTTGATTTAAACACAACTGTAGATTAAATCAGAAACATGAGTGCTGCTCAAACATAAAGGCGGTAGACTTTGTATGCAAAGAACTTTGCTGCTCTGACAGCCCCGAGACAGCAGCTTATTGGAAATATTTGTCAAACCCGACACCTGAAAGCGTCGGTGCCTTAGACGTTGATTAAATTTACACTAAAAAGTAGAGGGCCGCCTATCTCCCTCTTAAATTTATGATTCAGAATTGTTCAAATAGAGGATGGTGGGTGTATTTTTATTGGAATGACAGCTTTCATCTATTCATGTGGTAAATGTTTAAACCCACAGCCACAGAGAAACACAGTCTAATGCCATTAGCAGCCGCTAAAATCTCACAACAGAGTGTTAATTTTCCAAACACGCCCAAAGGCACTAGAGGACCTTGCATGTTGCCTCAAGACTGATCCAGCACTTGTCTTGCTGCACAGGAAAGATTCTGTTTTAGCTAGGAGACCTCTGCTGTTGATTTCCATGGAGGCAGCAGGCAGCTATTGGCCTCTCTCTGTGCTCTCTTACATTCGGCTTTGGTAAACCAATTTTGTTGGAGACAGACTGGCCCTCCAGGCACTTCTGCTTCTGAATTAGTCCCAGTTGTGGAATACACACAGAAATATCTCTTTAATATTCCCCTTCCACTTCGAATTTTTCAATTATCTTCCCCATGTTTGGTAATGAGAAAATGTTTTATCATAAGTTTCATATGTTGGTTTGGTGACACATTATTGTGCAGGAAAATGGATGTGGCGTACTTCCTCTATTGCTATAAACACAAAGGTTGTAATTTTCAGACTCGCTGGGTCTTTTTATTTCAATTGCACTGCTTCTGCTAATCTTGGCTTATGTTGAATTAGCAGTGCAAATGAAGCATAATTTATCCTTCTTAGGCACTGTAGAAAGCAACCTCTGAAGCATACTTTGGATATGCTTAAAGGTAAAATTGACAAATTCAGAGTCAACCGGAAAACTCTTTCTCACTTCATCAGTTCTCCCACTAAACATTTTTAATGAGTGTTGTTTCGATTTTTAGACGTGTGCTATAAAACTGTCAGTCTTTTCAGGCTAATACTGTATGTGTTCTAGCTTTTGGAATGAGACCTGTGTAATTTAGTAGAGTCATACACACTGAGCACAGTTAGTAATAACACCTCCAATTTCACAATCTGTATCTGAATGTGGTTCCTCTGGAGGAAAAGAGTGATTAATTTTCAGAAAGTATGGTATTTGACTCTTGATGAAATGGTTGTGTGATTGTTGCCAGGCAACAGTATGGAGCTGTGTCAGAGGCAGAGTAAATGGGCCTCTTAGCTTGCTTGAAGCACCTTTGTTGCAATTGTGATACCTATCAAGTGAGGAAAAATACATCACCCATCAACCTCCATGAAATGAATCACACCTGATCTAAGCAAGATTCTTCTGTTTTATGAGACTACATGCCAGTATGGGATGATTTGTGTAGTGTAGAGCAAATATAAAACACAATCTGCACGACATGTTAAAAGGAGCGTTGGTGAGACTCTACACCTACGACTGATTTGCTGCTTTCATTTTTACTCTCTGATACTAAAACCTAGACTTAGGTGCTAAATGATACAAAAAATACCTCTCAGATTAGTTAAAAAAACACCTACTCCACACACCACACATTTCTTTCTAGTTCTTACCAACATCATATCCTCTACTCGCACCCTGCTGTTGTTTGTGGGTTTGTTGGTGGTGCTGATGGTAAAGTAAGGGATAATGATGAGTGAATGGAAAGCAATGCTCATCACAATCTTGACAAGGTGAGACAAGATCACTTTTCTTTGCCTCTTGCTCATCCTATTAGGGTTTTAATTTGTATAACTACTTCTTCAATAGATATTATTGTGTTTAATGAATTATCTGATTTAATTCAAAATGAAAAAAGGAATAGGACTAGAAGTTATTGACTTTATCCTTTACCCTTTCTGAATAGAATTTTTTTGTCAGTCTTTGTAGAGAGTATGTTAGGTTGGCTCACTGCTTTACCTGCTTATATCCTTATTTTGTCAATTTTAAAGATGTTACAAAAAATTGAGTTCGATAAAATTGAAATTAAATGAATAAAATTATACGTTATCCTACACGTTACAGTGCTACCAACTAAAGCTTTTTAACAAGTCGATGCAAGCTACTGATTCAAAGATTATGTTATTGATTTATATTTTTAGACAGCTAAAAGACGTAGGCCCCTTGATAGTTGGCAACACTTTCCTGGGAAATGATTACTATCAGCATCTTTGTGGCAGGAATGACCATAAACCGAACATTTTAAGTCATGGTCCAGTCAAAAATGATCCTCTGTACTGGTTATGAATCACAGTAAACAAAGTCCACAAGTTGAAGAAGACTTCTGCAGGGATATTTACAGACGTTTCTGTCTTCACTTAACTCTCCTTCTCTGAGCTTTGCAGTTTAACAAACCTTGACACACAAATGAGGCAAATGCGACAACTTTTAAAATCGCTGCTATTTTCATCACTGCTACCTTACCTTGTAACATTTGGTAAGAGAGAGCAATAATGCTGTTGCCTGGATTGCAGGATGGGATCTTGCTCTTCTCTCACCTATAAAAGGTGGTTGGGGCCCAGTAGATCCTTAGGCTGCCTGACACATCTGTACCTGGTTGCTGTTATTATTTTCCAACTCAAGATAAAAACTAACATTTTTGCCATAGTGCCAACAAGCAGCGGGGAAATATGAATTAATGTAATTTCATTTCATTGACCAGGATGTCCTGGCATTTCTATTGAAAAATGAACTGCTATTGGAGTACTCACCAATCAGAACCAAGTATTCAACATAGCCAGGCAAACGGGAATTAGTTTAGTCCATTTAACGGCATACACACTGAGGGGGTGATTCTCCAAGTATTAAAAGGCAACTGCTTATAGCACCATGAATTCAACATTATTTTCATGCCTGATCTATCTCAAGGTCTTATTCATAAAACAAGTGACACAAAGTTTTACAGCTCTGTGCAGTTTGCTCATGTTGTGTTTCAGTGTGAGTGAGATGGGCTGTCAGCATCTCTGTGCTCTACCGTCCAGAGCTGGCGCTGTGTGCTCGCATCCCGATGGCTTTAAACTCTACATAGCATAAAGTATATGATGAGCTGGATGAAGAGGAAAAGTCCTCAAATGTGCTAAATTGATTCATGACAAGTGTGGGACAAACTTCACAGTTTATAGCCAGCATATCTTCTGGAGCAGGCTAATTCAGATGGGAAAAAATATATATCTATAAATAAAACACTGTCATGTATAGCAGCTTAGCCTGTATGTGCAGGAGGTTAAACCACTGACAGCCAAAGACTGATTTAATCCCAGATTATTGTGAAATAGAGTAAACATGTCAGACTATTTCCAGATTATGTCTAGGTCAATTTAAGGTAGTTATTGTCTTGATCACAAAGGAGCTTGAGCATAACAACGCTTTGAAGAACTCCAAATACCACAGACTCTCAACAGATGGTAGAAATTTCACTCTAAGTGCACGTTACTGTGAGCCTCAGCGTTTGTGAATTAGGTAGTATTTGCAATGATGCTTATTTGCATAGAAAAAGGGCCTATTCTGTTGCAAATGAATGTACTCTAGCTCATTTAAATGTATGCAAACAACACCCTATTTACTCTGCAGTGCAGTTTGTTGGGAGTTTAACCCTTTGAATTGCTCAATGTCTTTTTGGCTTGTTTGCATATGTTTGGTAAGTGCAGAAACCACAAATTCTCGAGTGAATCTGACCCTCAGACTTAGTTTAAACATTGAAGCACAACAAAACCTCAAACATGCATACTATGGTTAAAAAAATCACCCGTGTCTTTGAAGATCTTAAATCTCCAACAAGACACTCAAAGTGTGTGTTGATTTCAGGCGCTCCCTTAAAGTGATTTAGGTCTGCTTTTGGTCTACACATGACTGTTTTCTGATGAAAAAAAATCGTATTCTGTTATCCTTTAGCTGTCAAACAAATCAATCCATGTGAATCTTTGATTTAAAAACCATAAAGAGGGCTGTTTCAGCAGCATGCCATCAAAGACTTTATCTGACACCGCCCCAGCAGCAGCAGCAGTTACACTTTGTACTGTGGAAGTTTTTGTTCTTGTCGCTTATGGTCTTGTTTGCTTTTGTGGGCAATAAAAAGACATTGGTATTAATTTAGTACTGTTTTATAGCAGGCCAGAAAATCCTCACACTAGTGCCAAAGTGATAGTCTTTTCGATGGATCCTACTCGTCATCGTACTAAGAAAACACCATGATTTGCTGTTACAAAGATGGAACTCATCTTCCCCGTTTTACGAGAGAAAGTCTTTAAATCACGCTGCCTGACAAAAGATAAAAAAGAGACTCATTCAGAAAGAAACTGAAGACTTAGGACAACATTTTGAGATATTCACTTTAATAATGCCCTGTTTATATTTGTGTGTTGTAGACAGGGTGAAAAACAAGCAGACTGTTTGTCCAAGAGGTCCAAACACGCAGGTCACATGGAGGTGGTCAATTGTGTGAGATCGGCTTTGTCGCTATACCCTCTCTCTCTCTCTCTCTCTCTCTCTCTCTCTCTCTCTCTCTCTCTCTCTCTCTCTCTCTCTCTCTCTCTCTCTCGTGTGCCCCTATAGCACACATACACCATGATTTGCTGTTACAAAGATCTAACACTCAGTCATTTTCTCTGCTCTGAGTTGGAGTGAATGGACTGAAGAGGAGGGTAATGATGTGCAGGGACACAGCAAAGCACTATTCAGCCCTAGAGAGCTAGATTGGCTCGAGATGGGTCAATTTTGCGAGGACAAACCCCTGATGAGGTCAATCTTTATCTTTAAGAGAGGTTTACGTTGTTAAATTGATTGACAATCTTTAAAAGAGATCAGTAAAATCACATCCCTTTGATGGGATCCTCATCGAGGCAGAGTTTTGATGATACGGTGCTCTCGGTGTGCTGTGTGCTGCCTATTTATACAATATGCACATCATTTTCTACAGGGGTTTTACAGCACATCTTTTGCTGCTGTAGCCGGCTTGTAAAACCTGTCCTTAGAGTCCTTCACACTGGTCTCTCTGAATAAAACAGCTTGAGAGTGCTCTGAGACCAACCTTCCTGACTCCCTAAATTCATCTCTCATCATGAGTCTATTTGAGATAAGTGCACAGAAATCTGTTATACATTTTGGCTTGATTTGGACCACTCGACTATCATTCTTATGCAGCCCTCACAGGCAGCAGGCTGCCATGTGTTACACAGCCCGGTGCCAGTACTGAACAGCCCGATCGCTTGCCAAACCTGTAGATTAAGTACCCCAGCAGAAACATCAGACATATTTTCCTCTTACCAGATGACCTCCAGATGCGAGAGAGCTGTAAAAACTGCAAAAGAGCCCCAATCCTGGTTAGACTGCGTCTGGGCCTTTGCAGACAGTAACACACCATGCTAATCCCGTTGGTTGGCCGACTCAACTCTGCCTCAGGGAAGGAGGGGCTACTCCCTGAGTGCTGCCGAGGAAATCTGTTCGCCAAGCAGACAGCACAAAAACTTTCCAAGAAGACAAGAACAAATATTGGCTTGAGCGGTTTTGAAAACAGAGCAGATGTCCATTTTTTTTATTTTTTTTTCCGGCAGAAAATTACTTCTATAATTGTCTATGATCATCTATCAGCGACTGAGGATGACCCGTGTGAGAAAAGGCTGCAATCAGCCAGCAACACATCCAGTCACACTGACTTGAGATGCAAGACGCGACCTAAGCAGGAAGTTCCCATTCAGAGGCCTCCTGCTGCTGTGCTGTCCAGCTTCCCTAGTCAATCCAAGGCTCAATATCACTGTTCTGTTCTTTGTTTATCCCAAAGTGAAAGGAGAGGACACAGTCTGTGGAGTCCTAATGCCCTATTAAAGGGGAAACACAATTTATTTGTTGCTTTTGTCATCAGTGTTAGCTGAGACTGAGATGGTTGAAACTTGATTTCCCTAAAAATGAGACTTGGTCTGTCTTACATCTGTTTTCATGGATGCAACATTACATTTGTCTTTTATTATAAGGCTTTCCCCCATCATTTTTGACATCTTTAGTAACTCTAGGATGTTATAAATAATAGTTTTTGTTTTTTTTACACATAATGTATTTTTCATGAAAATGAGGCCTCTTAAGATTTCTTCAAAATGTATATTTAAATTTTCTTTTATTTAGAGGTAAGTCATTTTGTCTTACTTCGAAACAGGGAGATTGGGATGAGGTTCTTGCCCATAATAGGTCTGTTCCCCACAGAGGACCCTGGTCAGCTTGGCCCCCTTTTTAAGAACTGGGCAGAGAATTAGCACAGAAGCTATGCTATCATCTGCTGCAGACGAGGCCAAGTTCCCCTTGCCATTTAGCTAAATGTACAAAAGCCTGACCCAAACGCTGGTTTAAGTGTGAGTTTACACTGCATTTGGAAATGTTTCAGCTTTTTGCTTGGCCATCAGGAAGCCCATTAGTTTCAGCACTGCTTTCAGGCTCAACACAGATGTGTCCCTGCATCCACAGTGCACTCATTAGCTATGTGGATTTGTGATGTGAAAGTCAATGATTCATTCTGCCTATACTAAGAGGATTTCTGCTTATATTTTGAGATTAGAGCAGATCAGAATGAGATCATTTTATGTGAAATTTGTTTGCACATTATAAAGTAGGCTATAGAGTTTACTTAATCTAAGTCTTTAACTATGACAGCTAACAGCGTTTTAAAAAACTGACTGCCTCAGATTACAAGTTTAGAAACATTTTCTCAATCATTTTGATTTTAAATGCGACTTTAGCAAAATGGGTTTCTTTGTTATTTGGCTGAGCATTGTTTAGATCAATGCTCAATTGCTTGCATCCTTTTCTCTTCACTGTCTTTGTTGGTGTTTTGCCACTTTCCTGTTGAAACAGTGTGAAACCAACAGCAGGATGTTAATCGCGTTGTCTGTTTGCGCTTATGCATACAAACAAATTCGGCAACCGCTTGTGAATACATTACTTCATGAGTGGTCGGAAACAATCTGCAGGATACCTTCTACTCAAAAATAAGCGCTGGAGACTTCATACCTGTGTTGTCTGGCTTCTTGAAAATCAGTGAGATGCACTTCCAGCTGCAGTGTGGCCCTTATTAGAAGACTATTATGTCAAACAAAAGATTAGAAATAAGCCTAAAACCACAGGAGTCTTGATTGTTTTTCAAAGATGTTTGTATTGTTTAATCTTTTTCCACTAATATAGAGGATAAACAGTTCATTAGGAATAAAGAGTAGAGGTAGGAGATCCCACAGCTTTAGTCTGTCACCACATTCACAATCCTGCAGTCTCTGGTAACACGTCCCTTTCTGTTGTTGGACTGTCGATGGGATGAAGGACAACTTGGCTGTCTTTTATTTGTTTTGTTTTTTTAATTTTTATTCTTGGGAACAGCTGAAGCGCAGTATGATTTTTGGCTGTCCTTTACTGCAGGATTACAGCCTCCTTAACCTTTTAGCTGCATTCTCCATCATTCTCTCTTATGTGTCCCTCCCAAGCTGTTCCTTAACCTCTACACTGGGAGACAGATTGAGAGAAGTGGAGACAGACAGACACAGAGAGAGAAAGAGAGAGAGAGAGGGAAAAAAAGAGAGGATGAGATAGGAAGAGCAGACAGACAGGAGGAGCGACAGATCCAGGCACTCTGAAAGAGAAAAATGGCCACCTGAGGATTAGAGACTGAATATAACTGCTCCAAATTGTCAAGGCGGCAACATTTCACATTTCACTAAGTCCCTTTCCACATTGTGACCTTTCTGATATTTAACTCCAAGGCCCATCTATTGTCAGCGAACCTTTTCCCAGCAAAGGAAAGGCAGTTAACATTTAGCCCTCCACGATGTATTGAGTGAATTCTGGATTCAGTCAAGAAGTCTCTAGAGCCTGAGAATAACCCCTCTCTATATTCGTATGTGAGAGTGTGTGTGTTACATACGTGTGCTGGGCTCTGTTGCTGAGCAAATCTATAGCCAGCAACTGGAGCGTCTTTTATTTGCAACACAATCCTCTTGAAATGTTAAATTTCAATACCTTTTGTGTAACAAGTAAGCCCATCAAATGCGTTTTCTTTGAACCTGATTTGATAAATGCGACAGGTTTCTACTCGGCTTGTCAAAGAACATGAATAAAAGCTGTTATTCTTGATGCCGTCTGTTTTGAAGCAATTCAAATGTCGGCTCCCAGAGGCCGAGCATGCACAGAAACTCATTAATTTTCTGTAGTTCCATCGTAATTTCACACTCTTTCACTGCAGCATCTCTCTGAAAGATCCAAGGTCAAATATAGGCTCTCTTGCTGAGTCACCGCAGATGTCATGTTTGCGGTTCCTATTATAGATCCAGAATTTGACACACACTGAGGCTCAAAGACAACACAATTCAAAGTGACAGAGCTTCCCTGTCGACACCTGCCATCCAATCTAGGCCTGTCTGGAGCATTATCACTCAATAACTGCTCTGTTTTACTATGTCAACAGCACACTGAGCGCTAAAACAACAGTAAATGCTAACAAGCCATAAAGGTGGCAGAGGAAGCAGATGACATTTTTTTGTTCAGGTTCTAGCTTTTATTCCGCTAAACATCTTTTTAGGTTCCCTGGAAGCCTGCATTAGAGAGATACGACATCTAAGATCTTAATAACAGTTACCTCCTACACAGAGAAGATGCTCCTGACTGAGATCTGCTGCTGCTGCTGTCAAATTCGCTTAAAGTCAAACTAAATCTGGCAAACTCTACAGAAAAGACTTTCTGTAACAAAGCACAAGAAAACCAGTCATTTTTAATGGAGCCTGTAAGTAGATACCACGCACGCTTATTATTATTATTATTATTAAAATGTAAGCAATCAGTGCTATAGTCAAAGAATATCAACCATCAATGCTTTCCATTTCTGTTTCCATCATCTCACCAACACTTCCCTAAATGATCAAAAAATCAGTTAACAGCTGCTAGCTGGGCAACAAACGTAGCTACCAAAAGTAGCTAACAGCAGTTACTTCAATGGCTTGTTCGCTCTGATACAGGGGGTCACTGGTCATAACATACCACTTCAAAGGCGCATTGGGTTCAATGGTAGTCCTGTAGCTCAGTCACTTGTATGAAATATTGCTTGAAGGCTAAATCAATTCAACATAGACATTAGGACACAGAGAATGTGAAAACAGTCACCTCAATGAGATTACTGTTTTGGTTGGCCACTGTGGGAAACTTTGAAGTGACTCATGACATTCACAACGTTCATTTCATGACATTAAGCAATGAATCCACATGAGAGTTTGAGCATCCAAACCTGGCTAGTGCATTTGTCTTACCTTTCTCAAGCTCCCAAGAATAAAAGTCCACGCCCTCCCCTTCAGTAACTTCCTAAGATTTTGACTGAATTTGAAACAGTCAAACCTCAGGTGCCAAGTCAATGGATTCCAACTGACACCCACCCCCACCCTCCCCGGGTATCACAAGTTATACATAGCTTGAAGCAATTGCAATCATGCGATTGCTAAAAATAGGGACTAACGTAGCAGTCCATACAGACTTCATTATTCATTTTAGCTGTTATGTAAATTCTTAAGGTCGGACTGAGCGAAATCATTGTATAAACTGGAACACATCAAACTCAAACAGCTTATCCACTAAGAGAGCAGGAATGTGCTTAGTAAATGTCACAACACTCAGCCTCTTACATTATGCAGTATATTCAATCTATCAATTAACAATAGATGAGGTGCAGAGACACAGCAGTGCATTCATTTAAACTGTTTCACTGGTGCCGAAGCCGAAGTGGTTTGTTTTAATTCTATCTCCCCTGTCCACATGGTGCATATGTTTGATGTCTTCATCCAGCTTCCTGAGAATGACAGACTCGGTGACATAAATACACAGAAACAATATGTTGTAAAGTAGAACAAAGGAGCGAGGGGAATCGATACAGTCAGACCCTAGCAATTACACACGTTGACAATGTAGTCTGAAAGGTTCAAGAGAAATAAAATGTACAAGGATTTCCTCCTGTAAGTTGATGCAACCTTCTGGAGAGTAATTAAGACAAAAAGATTGTATTATATGACAGTTACAGAAGCCTTAAAAGGACATGATTCTTTCTCTGTTTTGTTTTGATTATTGGTTAATATCAGAAACTTGTTTACTCATGATAACGACTTATTTTTCTGTCGATCTAGAAACTAAAACAAAAGGCTGATTACTTTAATTAAAGTAGAATATGGTTATGTACTTGTGCTCGTTTCCTTACCATTCAGAGCACTTCACACCACATGTCACTTTCACACCACATTCACACACTGATGGCAGAGACAGCTATGTAAAGAGTCCATCAGTTTTTTGGCTGATGCCATTCACACACCACTGGGCCAGCCTGCGGGCGTATTGACAACTCCGGGATGGAACCCTTATCCTTCTGATAGGGAGACGACCGGCTCTACCCCAAGCCTCCCATTCACCAGACCACAATGTCAAAACTTCTTTTTCCTCAACAAAATGAGAAAATTAGCCACTGAAATTAGTTCACTATCACCAGAAAACAAAGACTGAAAATTATTTAATCATGTCGTTTTAGGGCTTCTACACAGATGTGACTTTAACAGGAGCCACACGCTAAATATGCAACTTTTCTTACAAAAGAGCAACTTGCATCTTTAGCTCAAAGGTTAAGGTTGCTCATCATATTAAATTAAGCCACAAAAATGAGTCCTCGATTCAATTTTGATAGAAAGGGAGAAGCCATATCCCCCCTGCTTTCAAAAACTGCATTGAAAACACCAGGCATCCTTTGGAGGTCATGATGGTTTGTAAAATGATACTCAGAACGGCATGATGGAATTCGTTATCATTTTGCATTCATGCTTGTAATGATTGAAATAAGAAAAAAGTCTAAGGTCACCACAAACATTAGATTAGCTGTATTATGCCTTCCTCTACAGGGAAATCGAGACTGAAAGTGGTGCTCAATGAAAGGTCAGCATATCACCAAAATTGCAAAATTCCCCCAAACATTATCTTTGCTTGTAGAAGATGATCAGCTGTTGACTGAATTGACTGATGGATTGACCTCCTGACTGATCTGCACTGGTATCCCTGCTGCTGTTGGCAAAAATATGTTATTATACATGGATGCTGAACAGCAACGAATGAGTGGAAGGTCAAGAAATAGCATGTACATTACATTGTTACATAGTGTGCAGGCACCCTAAGGGGCTGGGATTTTATACTATATCACATGTAGCACAAGGACAACAGCATATTGCTTATTGTTTAGGGCATAAGAAACAAGCTGAAGTAACTGCACACATCAGTGAGTTTACATGATACACGCAATCTTGTCATTTATTCAGATCTCACCACCTCAAGGGAAGATTCAACCCGGTGTTCCTGCACATGCTTTTGCTTTGACTGTGAACCCTGATCGCCTAAAGGTCTTTTACATCCTGGTTTTGTATTCTTTGTCTTTTCATTAACTACACTTGGTCTCTTGGTGTCTTACATTAGATGCCCAAGTTGGAAAGCTACATAGATTTATGTTTTGTTTTTTTTTTCCAGAGGGGCAGAAAGTCACGCTTCTATGTGTTAAAGTTCCATCTTAAAATAGGTTTATCAAATCAAATCAAATCAAAAACTTAAAACCAGATTGTGTTTGATTTCAGGCAACAACCATTGGAGGTGGATTTAACCTTATTCATACAGTATGACTACACTGACTTGATAAAAAAGAAGGAATTTTAATCTGCCAGTGTGTATGACTCTCCTCCAAATACGCCCTAGATACTGACTTCTGTTTGAACTACTTTTTGCAAGGTTTGATTGTTTTTTTAGGTGTTTTTTTTTATGCTGTTGAATGTCAGTGTTTGTTTTTATCTAATGGTTTAATCTGTGACTGTTAACCAGAAATGCTCTTGACAAACTGTTAAATTAAGATGTGTATTTAAATGAACACTGTCACACTTCAGTACTGCTTGTTATTGAATTGCCTCTTTTCCCATCTGTGTATTGCCAGACATGTTATTTTGAATGTCCCTATGCCTCTCTATGTCTCTCCCTACTCCAATAACAGGGCCACATGCAAAAAAACAGGGTGAGGATTTATCGGAAAACGACGGTGATGAAGATGAAGGTATTTTCCATGGTGAACAAAGATGGTGCATGTTTTTTTTTTCTTTAAAATGTCACAGTTTTTTTATCATTTCTGGTTTTGTTTGATTTACATTTGTTTTTAATTGGAAATGCAATCATCGAGCACCCCTGTCATTACAATCTGGAGAGCACTGTCTTTGATCACATGTTTGTGAGTGTGTGTTTGTGTGTGTGTGTGTGTGAGAGAGAGAAAGGCAGGTCCTGAGCATCTGAATTCAGCTGATGAGAGGAGTGTTTGGCTTCAGAGTCAGATGAGATCTAGTAGCTGTCGAGATAACCAGAACGGGTCGGCTTATTTAAATACCTCATGGTGACTGGGGTAACTGTCTTTAAAAAGGCAGCATGAGTGGAGAGATCCTCCCCCTCTCCCCAGAAGGTGTGGCCAGCAGCTGTATGTGTGGTGATAATGGCAGAGGTAAAGTGAAGCAGCAGTGTAATATCAGCCCATTCACCCGGCCTGCCAGCAGATTTAGATGAGGAGCGTCAGTTCAGGAGTGCTGCTGGAGAGGATTAGAGGCGAGAGGTGTAGAAAATGGGAAGTTGCTGCTCAGCAATCGCATTGTTCACTTTCCATATTTATCTTGGGATATTTCTGGCTCAGGGTGGATCTCTGCCGAGATTAGAATGAGAGACGATTCTTGTGCTGCAACAGAAACGGCTTAAGTCTCTGAATCTAAATCAAACCCTTGATGTCGCCCCGCCCTTGTCTTCCTTTTGCAACAGTCAGGCAGGTGATGCAAGCATGATGTTGAGAATCAAGGTAAAGCCCTTGACTAAAACGTCTTTTGTTTACTGTGCACAGACTGGATTTCTGCACATTTGGTATATAACCAGTAAACTGGTGCTGTCTGATTGAGACCTTCATATAGGGCGTACAGACCTTTGATTTGCTTTCTTCTTCCATGTATTTGTCTTGAATTTTGGCGCAGTTTAGGTCGGCTTCACTGTGGGTCCTGCTGAAGCTGACTTGTTAGAGCTCCTTCCAGATGTTCAAGGGTTTGTAGTAAAGCTCCTTTCTCTATGCAGTGGGCTCCTTTCTCAGAAAGGCTTCACACTGGCCCTGATCACAGAGCAGGAAGCGTTGCCATGGCACCACTTTGACACACAGGTGTTCCTTCATTCAAGCCTAGGGCGAGCTGTTGCATCTGAAGCCAAGTTGCCTTCAGTTTCCTCGCCTGACTCTGTACATGTATGTGCGTGCGTGTGGATGTTTTTCTCCCCTCAAGGAAACCCACATGTAACCCTAAGTCCGTTCAAAATTGCTGACAAGTGCCGATCCCGTTGTCTGGCAGGTCTTTGCGTGCGTACACAGTGGCTTGGTCTCCAAGCTGTTGTGAAAGACTAGCCTCACTGAAAATGTGACAAGTCTATTCTTTACTAAGCGCGACTAATGCTATTTACGGAGCATCACCGTAGCAGCACAATACGGTCCCAGCAGAATCTCTGCCACAGCACTGTAACTAATGCTTGTGTGACAAAGTCGGCCATCAATCCCTAAATATGATCCAGAAGATTCTCATTGTTCTGGTGAATCTGTCTGTTATGACATGTCATGGCCCGATGTATGAAGGCGGTGTTCAGGGACGCCGTTTGTTTCCGTGTCATTCCCCTGTGTTACCTCAGTGATAAAAAGACGTCTCTGCTCAGTGAAAGATGGCTGAACACACTGTACAAACCACACAGTCCCTGGAAGCTGTCTTACATACTGCTGCTTTCACAAGTGGATGTACTATCATCGCTGGTAACAGTGGTCTCCTTGCCTACAGTGAATGAATGGCCTGCATAACCAATGAAAACCAAGTTCAAGGGCAAGTAGGATGAAAACACAAGCGCAACTTCCGCTCTGTCACTCTTCAGCTGATGCAACTCTTATCCACATATTCTCATTCAGTACAGAGAGCTGCTGTCTTTCCTTTTTTTACCCTGTCCAACCCCCGCCATCTCTTCAGTCTGCTCATCCCAACATTACCATGCTGTCTCTGTTGGCACTCTGACTATCCAAGGCTAATTCCCCCCTCTTCTTCGATTTTGAGCTGCCCTTCTGCCTGCTATAAACCCTCCAGACATGCTCTTAAATTCTAGTTTAAATAACTTTTAATTGAACAATAAAGGGGTTCTCCCGTTTCCAAAGAAATTTAAGTAACATATGTAATTAAATAATAACATTTAAATTCACAATAAAACAGCAGTGGAAGAGCCAATAAAACAGCAACTGGGAGGAGAAGACAAGCAAAATAAAACATGTAGAGAGGATAACAATATTCTTTTTTCTGTGAAGCTGTTTTCTGTCCTCCTTTTAGCCTTTCTATCTACGTGTCACCTCCATCTGTCCTTTTTTGTGTCCGTCTGTCCATCTGAGCAACAGTCAACCCCCTGGCTCCCTCCAAAGTGCATTCAAATTCCACACAGCACTCTCTCCAGCCACACAAGCATGTGGGCCAAGTTTCTGCGATTTACATCGGCCTGAAATCAAGACTCAATTTTTACACAGGCTGTTATTGCACTGTAAAAGCAGGCGCACGCTTTCAATCACCTACCTGCTGTCGTTAGATAAAGGTGGGCATGTAAACAGAGGAAGTGAGGCTGTGTAAGAGCTAAATCTCCCAGGTGGAACGTGGCATGGTGCCGAGGTACGGTGCCCAGTGTGAGGCGGGGAGAGGCAGGCGTCCCCACTCCCCGACTCTAGAGTGTCTCGCGCCACTGCTGCTTCAACCCTCTCCCACTGATGAAAAATAAATGTGTGTGTGTGTGTTTCATGTGTGTGTGTCATTTGGCACTCAGAGACTCGAGCTCTAATCAGGAGGTATGCTTCCCCCCCGAGTGACTGTGCACGTACTCAGACATTTACACCCACAGCCATTAAATCAGTGAAGCATGCACACAGCCGCACACTTGAACACACACATACACACACACAATGCCTGAATCCAAGCTCTAGAAGCAGAAATGAAGAAAACAACACACACACATACACCCCAGAACCCCCCTCTCAATCTTTGCCATGCCAGAGAGCAGAGCTGAGCTCCACCTGCCTGGGTATTACCATTAATTCCATCGCACAGGCCTGACTGGATCCCCATCCAGCAAAGCCCTCAGCTCAGCTCATGCAGGCTGGAGACTGGTGAATCGACAGTGGGGGCGAGTCACACACCACTCTCCATTCTGCCACTATCCTATTCTCTCTGATGTGGCAGGGATGAGGCTTCGTGCCCCCTTGAAACCCATTTATGCAGAGATATTTGGAATGCTGCTTCTCAGCGTCTTTCCAAGATAAGCGTCGCTGCTAATGGCTGATCCACAAGGGCATCATTTGAGCCATTTCAAAGGAAGGGAGAGCCGGGCTGTTGCTGTCATCAGTTTTTTTTTTTTCACTTTGTCCTTTACTCTTGAGTGGCACAAAATAATTGGCAAGGCAAAAACATGTAAAAACAGTCTGCTTTTGAAAAATCTGGAGAATGGAACAAGAGTGAAGATTAGCTTTGAATTAGTTCAGCAAGGGCCTTTCACTCTGTCTTAATGCGGCTCTACTGGTGGGGTTTGTGCTGTGTGCATTTCTGTCGTCAGCCCTTCAGTGGGTTTTTACAGTGTAACGTCAGCTTCTGGGGCTCTCACCAAGGACAGGAGGCTTCCCTGAAAGACTAAAGGTTTTGGTCTTCAAGTACTCAAAGAGCAAACTGATGCCTGCGAGTCTTAGGGATGACAGCACCTCTACAGCCTTGGCCTCTCATCTCAATCCAGGCCTGCTGTTGCAAGCTTTGGCTAATAGCCTTGTAGGCTTTCTCACTGTGTCTGCCCTTTTCTCTTAACTTACCCCTGTCTCCTTTTTTTTCTCCATCCTCGTACACTATAACCCTCTCTGCTTCCTTGTTTCCTACATCATATTTAACACACAAACACACTGGCTGGGGGGTAAAAAGTCACCTTCACGCAAAGGTTATCCCTCCCATTACATTAGCTGTCGGATGTCAAGATTCAAGGTAGAGGCAAACACACTTACACCTTCCTTTTGTTTCACATATCCGTTTAATGCCTTTTGTGTCATATTTGATACATACTTTTATATACTTCTATCAAATCAATATGATCAACAAATTACTAAAAAAACACCTGAATACAGTCCGATAAATGATAAAAATATCCTCTTGTGGTTTATCAGTTTCCAAAAACATCTAATGTATCAAATGAGATAAATAAATCTATTCGTAAAATTTTAAGGACAGTTTGATTTTTTGGTCTTCAGCAGAAAGTGAAATAAACATTTCAGCTCCAAAAAATTGAATTTTCTGGCCATAATTTGTCTAATCAATCAGCCACTCATTTTCTCCATTTGAATTATCCCATCATAATCTACCTTAAGCATACACCTGACCGCACTAGCAAGAGAAAACTAAGCAGTCAGAAACTAGAGGTACACATTAGTGAAGAGCCAACTGCTGCATCAAGACGACCAAGAACATAGGGAAGAGAGAGACGGCAACAACTGATGCAAAAAGATTTAAAATATTAGATTTATGATATAAAAAATGATCAATAATGTCAATAGGAATCTAAAATGATTATGATATACAATGATAAATGCTGTGGAGAATAAGGTCGCTTTCACACCTGACCAAGCGGACTCGGTTCGATTGGGGAGCTGAAAGTAGCAAAATTGTTGCATTTATCACTTGTTTTGGTTCTCCTTTCACACTGTGATTTCTGAAGTGCACTGAACTTTCCGAGCAGCATCACGTGGTTGAAAGGGGCGTTCCTCGATTGGACAAAGTAGGAGGGGTATGTAACCTCACTGATTACCAACAGGGGTGGACTAGCCGTCTTGTATCGTGCTTCATCACATTATTTTATGGAATGCTACAACGTTAGCGAACGCAACTGTTCCTATAATGCTATCGTAGCTTGTCAAGGATTGATCCTGTTATTTTAACTTTGACGATCTAACATGTGACAACATATGAGCTCAGAGTTTAAGGACTGTGACTGTTGGTAGTTGTGTTGGCAGTTGTGATTTGATTTTGTTTAAATATGCCAAATTGTGAATTTATGGGTTATTGTTGTTCAGACAATTAAGCTAAGCTAGCTAGTAACTGCTAATGTCATCAGTCAATTGTTGCCATAGCAACAAGTGATGCCGAGCTTCCTCTACCCAAGATGCACTGCGTATGCAATGCGTATAGCGTCATTACGTACATTTGGTCCTACGTTTGGTCCGGTAAGCTTTCACACTGCATACAAACTAAACCAGGGTTCACTTGCAAGCGAACCAAGACCCACGTTTTCAGGCGGACCAGAGTTCGCTTGTTTGGTCCACACCAGAGTTCAGATGAGCTTTCACACCTCCCCAAACTGTCCAAGGAAATGAACTCTGGTCCGTTTAAAGCGGACCAAACAGCTCTGGTGTGAAAGCGACCTAAGGCTACCACTCTGACTCTGGAGGCTATGCACATACAGTCATGGTGGGTGGAAGTCACTGTGATCACGCCCACAGAGTGTCAGAGCGCACATGTAGAGGGCAATGTCAGCCTCCAGCCAGAATTTTGAGGAAAGCCAGAGAAAACCTTGAAAATGGTTAAAAAAAAAAAAAAAAAAGGTGTTGTGCCGTTGATTAAATGTAAGGGGAAGAAGAAGCTTTTATTTTATAGAGTACTGAAAACTTGAAGAAGAAAAAAGAGAGAAGCTAATTAAACACTGGAAATAAAAGACCAAATATTAATGGAGACACTTTAACATGTTTCCTAATTTGTGTCAGGGTTGTTGTATCTTAGTCTGAAATTATAACTTTGGCTGGGCTGCACAGATTAGTAATCATTTATACACTTAGTATCTTTCATCCAAATTTCGCCTGACTGATGATGAGCTTTGTGTTTTACCAACTGAGGCAGGGATGATTAATCAGTGTTAGCGATCTAAGACAAACTTTGTTTCACTTACAAAACAAGTGCGGAGTTTGCCAAATAACTTTGAGATGTTTCAACAAAATACTCTGAAGAAGTGTCCTTGTCACTTTAAAATCCTGGCAAATCATCGCCTTGAATCTCAGCCAACTCTCAAAGCTTTTGCGTGTCTTCAGACTTTGCTTCGTGCACTCCTTCAGCTCGGGAAACAGGTCCACATAAATGTCAGGACACTTAGTTTCTGGCCACATTAAGTACATTTACATTGCATTATAAGAAATCAATTTTCTGCCATGTGATTGAAACTGGACTTTTAATATACATGTAAAATATGTTAGTCTGACTGTATTCCCATTGGGTTATTTTTTTTACAATAATATACCGAGAAAAGGCATTTATGAATAGTGTTTCTTATACATGTATACACCTTGATCAGACCCATACTTGCCTCAGAATTCTAAGCATAAACCCCACCATGTGGGTTTTGACCCTGACATCAAACAGCATATTTGCTGCAAGAAGCCAGGTGGGACATAAATAGGTTCTGGCCTGGTGCTTGTATACTGGGACAGTCATCCAGTCAAATCACCTAATGGAACCATAGCTGTAGCTATACTTAACTGTCCATGTAATTGTTCAGACTGTTAATGTCCATGGACCATTGTGTCATCTGTAAATCACATAGCTCTTTGTTAAGTCCAACTACCTCCAATTAAGGTAGATGGAAATACTTGTCTGGTCTACTCCTGTTTTTAATTGTTCCTCCCTGCTGACAGAAGCTGTGTTGCAAGATGTTTTGCCACTCAGTCCAACTCTGCGCTTTGATTTTGAAAAAACAAAACATGTGCCCAGTTTGGGGTCACAACCAGATTAGAAGAAAACAACCCCCCTTCCCTTTAATTCCCATCTCCCTTGTGTTGCTGGTTCTACTGTAAATAAAACAGGCAATGAGGGAAAGGTAGAGTGGACAGCCTACCCTGCAGGGGTGAGCTCAAGCCTGGGTCTCAGGAAGGTGGCCGATCTGTTTAGACCATAGACTGTATATACTATGACAACTTGGTTCCGCCTTCCACCAGTATACAGATTTTGAGCCGAAAAGCTCTCTGTATTTCCACGTTTTCTCTCCATTTCCTGAAACCAACATTGCGCAGTAGTGTTGTACGCAATTCACCGCTTGTGCAGTAGCTTTGTACGCATTCGGCGGGAGAGTCGCCGAGAGTCACTGTGATGATGCTCGGCTAAAACAGCGTATCCCCTGGGTGAGCAACGCAATCTTGTATGCCCATTGGCTTTATCAAGTGTCAATAATAGAAAACATGAACCTCTTAATAACTTTTAAAAACGGAGCTTTACAGAAAAAAGAGGACTTGAGCACAAACCAGTCTTACAATAACTACATGTCAACATTGCAAGCCGGGGGAGAAAAATGTATGTTCTGTGTAATAAATTTCTAAAGTTTGTCCACAGCTCCATAAGGACAGCTGGAGGAGGCGGGATTTATGACCTATTCTGCGGCCTGTCACCAGAGGGTGCTGTTCTTGTGGTGGTTTCACCCAGCGAGGAGGCAGACGACATCCATTCTAAATACAGTCTATGGTTGAGACTGCTTGGCCACATGGTTAGGATGATGGTGCAGTTGGTAGTTGTGGTGGTGGTGGTGGGAGGTTCTTTATTTTTTATTTTCATTAGAATGCAATTTTGAGTAAATGTCAAAGTTATACTAGCTTAAAAGATCAGCAGCTATGCAATATTTTTTTGCCCGTTTGGTCTTTTTCCCCTGAGTCTAAAATACGTTTGTCACTGTGTGTTCCTTTACATTACCCGTCTTCCCCCTCCGAGGGCGAGTCACACTCAGTGCCTCTTCATCTGATTCTATATTAAGAGAATATTAAGCAGACATTCAGTGACATTCAGAGTGCTGTCAGCACATACTTCTGTATAATTCTGTGTAATTGCACTGCCTGTTCTGCAAGTAGCTCCACGGTTAAACCAAACCCTGCTCTGAAATGTGAACATGTCGTGTAATGGACTTGTCATGAGTGAAGCGTGAAGCTTGGCATGTGGAGAGTTGTACAGTAGGGTGCATGTCATGTCCTGCCACATCAGGACACTGTCACCCGTTTCCCCCCACTACACCCCCCCACCCACCCACCCCACCTCAGACCTTGCTGATAGCCGCTGACAGCCACCATGTTTCACAAAGTGTTGACACAGTGAATGCCACTGACACTTATCTCCACTTGCCTTTTGTGTCCTGTCCTGATCCCAGAGTGTCAGGGCCTCTTCTGGGGCGCTTAGTGTCAGATATATATGACGGACTGTTTTCAATGGAGGGAGAGGCAAAGGACAAAAAAAGTGCAGGAAGGAAAGAGAGGGAGAAAAGAAGATAGAGGAGGAAGGAGCTGCTGCCAGCCCTCCTGGTGGGTTACACTTGCAGCAGAAACACTTTAAGTCTCAGCTCAGGCCTGATTCCTCATTCTGCCTCCCCCTGACTCTCCAATCAGTCCACAGGCACTGTGACACACCTGAGGAAGGTTGTCTTACTTTAGTCTTGCTGAAATTCATGACTTTTGATGTATTTGTTGGTCTTACATTTCCTAACTGTTCTATGAAGCCAGAGGGCAGACCAGTGAACTGAAGAGCTTTGATTTACTTAGTTATTTATGTTCAGTTTTTCATCTCCTCTTCACACTGTGATTAAAAAAAAACTCAGTTTGTGTCACTGGTAGGGCTGCGTGACTCAAATTGTTTGACTGAGAGAAGGATGTGAGAAAATTATGTGTTATATAAATTATCTTTCTGTTCGGTTCACTCCATCCTACATTGGCTTTCATCTCCATCTCCGTCATGCACATATATTTCCACCAGAAACTGAATTTATTTGTCCCTTTTTTGTTTCCAAATTCATTGTGCATGGATTTTTTTTTTTTGTATTGCAATATATGTGTGCATTAATGAACCTATCTCTGTTTCTTTTCCAGCACAGGGCTCTGTGCTGGGTTTTGATGCTGTGAACATGTTTTTGATGTAATGATGTGTTTGCCTCTGAGAAGAGAATGAATCAGAAAGCAGCCCTTATTTACTTCATTTCTTTTGGGGGAGGGGGTTAGCCACTTAGTCACCTGTGTCACCAGATTAGGTGTCCACAGCAGCAGCTAAAGCTCTGATATGATTGGTTTAAGAAGAGCTGCTGACCTTATTACCTCCACGTCATGCTGCGCTGCCGCCCAGCTGTGGCTGTAACCAGAGAGGATTATTTTTTCGTCCTTGTAAACCAAAAGTCCAATTGGGATCGGTTGCATGTATATTTCCCTGTGACACAAATCACATCAGATCAAGTCAATGAACAGATTAGGACAAGTAGAGTTTCTATGTCTTATTTTCAATCCCCCAGAGGGATTTCATTGTTGTCATGGATACACTGATGTGAATCAACAAAAGAGGTGGCTGATAACACTGACATGACTAATCTCTTTTTCTTATTTCTGCCCCTTGTCCTCCTCTTCCTCTTCGCCATTCTCGTTGTATCTGTGGCCCATTCGTTTGACTAGCTTGTGCAGGATATCGTTTTTGCTGTTTTTCTCCCTTTCCGATCCCCTCATCCTCTCTTTCCCCCCCTCTGACTCCATGCTTCCTCACCCCATGCACCCCTCCTCCTCCTCCTCTCTTGTCTATAAGATAAGTGTGTGCATAGAGAAGTGTCAGCTATAAATCACATTTCACTGTGTAGCCGTCTCAGATACCAGCAAGATAAAGCCAGCCATAAATAAGACCGCATCATATACAAGTTATTGCTATGCTTTTAAACATAACGGGGCCATGAATAACCAGGGGAATCATGGGAAAAAATAGAAAAAAAACTGTGAATCAAGGCTGAGCACAGCTATACGCTCTACAGGAAAACTGTGTCTTTACAAAATGCATTTAAGCAGTTGTCCTTGGTGCCGTGCATGCTAATGCGTTGTCAAGCCGAGCCTGCAGATGGATGCAGATCGGGCAGTGCAGGATGTTGTCCACGATTAGCTGTTCTTGAGGATTTTGAATTTTGGATCTCAGTCACCATAGCAACCCAAATACAATACTACCCTTTTAAATCCAAGTCCATTGCTTTCTTTCCCCCCTTTCTTTCTCTTTCTATATATGCTTTTCCTGTTATTTTCGTCCTTTCTTTCATCCTTCCAGTCTATCTTTGTGTTTTTCTCACTCTCTATCTTTTCCTCACTTCTCTGCCCTCCCACCCTCTCTCATTCTCACCACTCGAAGCTTAGGGGGAAAAAAGAGAGAGAGAGAGAAAGAGGCAGGGAGTTGGACAGAGATAGAGGGAAGGCGGGGGAGAGAGACAGGGGAGAGTCTGTGAGTGAAAGCGATACAAAGTGAGGGAGGGGAAGGCGAGGAGCTACAGAGAACGTGGGGAAGGGGAGAAGGGAAGCGGGGAGGGAGTGAAAATGAGAGAGAGTTTCTTGTCTTGTCTCCCAGCTCGAGCTAGCCAGCCAGTAATTCAGTCTATTCCCTCAGACAGAGGCTTTTTTCTTCCCCTCTACCTCTGGATGTGCTTTATCTGGCTGGAGTGTCGCTCCAGCTGGGTATCAAGCCCTGAGTCGAGAATAGAATAAACAACATTTTACCAAAACTGAAGCGCAAATTTTCCTACAGAGCAAGAGCGTGCAAATAAATGGCTGCACAGAGATAGGCCTGGGTTTCAAAAAAAGAAGACTCGTGGTGGTGTTGTTGTGTAATTAGCCAGCACATTTTCCTCCTATCACTGTCAAGCCAGATTAGCCTTCTCCCTGGTTAGGAGATGTGTCAGCATACCTCTCTCTTTTTTCTCCCTACTGGCTCCCTCTATGTCTATATTGGGACAAAGGTCTGCCTCCTGGAAGGCAACACAAAACCTAATGCAAACCTAATAGTTTGGTTTATGATAAATAATTATAGGCTGAATAATAAGCTACATTTTCAGCTCAGAATAGCCAATTATAATGGTTAAAGTGGACATCATTTGTTTTGCAAATATGATTAAGAGTATCGCTTACATTTTCGTTCCTAGGATAGCAGATTGCATGAAGCTGGTATCTGAGAGGTGACTGTCAGCTTGTCTGTTTGTGGCCACCATCTTGCTGTATCTGAATCTGAGCTGAACCCTTTTGACTGGAGTGGGTGGACGGCTATGTGAATGTGTTAATGATGGCCGCTCTTGCAGACATACGAGACACCGGGGCCAAGCCTGTGATGGTCTACATCCACGGAGGATCCTACATGGAGGGGACGGGCAACATGATTGATGGGAGCGTCCTGGCCAGCTACGGAAATGTCATCGTTATCACTCTCAACTACCGTGTCGGCGTCCTCGGTAAGCATCTTTTTCTCCACTTCTTCTTCTTTTCTCCTTCAAGGGCATTTTTCTGGGCCATCTTTGTGGGGCAGCTAGGTGTAATGAGCGCCGCTGATTGCTTCAGCCACTCCAAATAAGGAGGAGGGAAGAAAGCGTGGCACTGTAAAGTACATGGACTGGTTCCTGTGCTGCGTGTGGATGTGGGGCATGTGTGTCAGAATCACAGTAATTGACTGTGCAGGATGTAAGTTTGTTGTTGTGACTGGGGTTTGGAATAAATTAAGAAATTACTTTAATGAGGTAGAAAAAAAATTGATGAGATGGGCGTGATGCTGGAGAGATGGAGGAGAGAAGAAGAGTCTGTATCTCTCTCTGAGTTGTGGTTGGTTGCAGATTGACTCACACAGCTGAATCCTCTTTCAGACACTTGGATGTGTGCGTGTGAGTGTGTGTGAGAAAGATACAGAGAGAGAGAGAGAGAGAGAGGGTGAGAGAGCTCCATGGAAACAGCTGCAGCAACACAAAATGGAGTTTGTTAGCTCACTCCCCGAGCTTTGTACCTTCTCCATCCATCTCTCTGACACAACTGATTTCCCCCTCTCACATTTTTTACATTTAGAGTGCTTATTTACAGCCTACAAACAGCTGGATAATTCAGTCAAATATCATTGTACTCACAATTGTTTAGAATATTGCATTAGAGATGGGTTATTATGGGTGCTGCTATTATGAAGGAAGTGGCTTTTATGTTCTAATATGGTGCAGTTAGCCAATAAATCACATGAAATATAAAAATGAGTGCCCCAGGGTGATGTTTCAAGTAAACATCAGATTCTATATTTCTTAAATCTGACTTAAGTGCTCAGAAACAAGCATTGGCAAAGCTTGAGCACCTGTTCTGGGGTCAAAATAATCCTGTCTGCAAGACAGGACATCAACAAAAATCCGACCACGTTTGTGGTTTTGGCAGTTTTAGTCATCCAAACCTTGCATTGCCTATCCCAAGTCTTCGTAGATGTTCTCTTTTGCTTGTTTATTTCATAAAATGGTACCTCCTTTTACTTCAGTCATCTGCTTAAAACCAGCTAAAGAATCTTTTTAACATGATTGGAATTGGATCTTCCTCTTCTCTCTGAAAAGTTAACTGTGGCTGCCATAATGTTTATTATTGCCATAAAAGTGTTGGTTTAGAGAAGAACTAATAAGTAGATTTTTTTAAAGGACTTATGAATTATTCTGTTAGATCAGGTGATACTCAGTAAATGTACAGCTACTGAGACACCACTCAGGGTGCTATGGGAGACATTTCTGATGCTGTTTTCTGTTTTGAAGCAACTGCGACTGTTTTTTTTTTTTTTTTCTTTTTTTTTTTTTTCTCAGCAGGAAAGGTCACTTATAGATTTTACCCTGATGAAGTACAATGCCCACAATCTTTACATTAAGGAACAAGAGACTCAATACAACAGGATGTTCTGTCAATGTGTTTTCAAGAAATTAGGCAGCCCGATTTATCAGACCGCCTGCACTCATGAGTCTGATTGAAAAAATAACCAGAAAGAAACTGTCAACACAGATAATATCTGCAGACACTGGAAGCGTCTGTCAGGATGGCCGCTGTCAGGCAACACTAATGTTTCCCTAAATTATAACATCTTTTCATGCCCTTAGTGATAAAACAGTTATTAGTTTGTATTGAACACAAATTCTGCAATGATGTTTAGAATAATGCAGTTTAGAGTTGCTTCTGACGCAAATAAAAGTCATGTTTAAATCTTTGCTCTAACCTGATGGATTTCTCTATTTCATGAATTAATTTAAAATCCATCTAAAGCATGTCACTGGCTCAGATAAACAGGCATATTAGATTGTAATGTGCATGGAATAATGGATGTTTTAGTAATAGACAATAACAACCTGATATCTGCTCATATTGGCCACCGGCCCACCAGCTCCTCAATGTTCATATCAGCATCAGCATCAGCCATTTAAAAACTGACATTGATTGATCCCCATCCCCACATCAGTGAGGCTCTGTGAAAAAAGGAATAAAACATAAAAGTGAAAACCTTGGGACCAACGTTATAATACTTTTTTCATTTTTGATTTTTCAATGAAGTTTTATTTTGTTTGGACTCTTTCTGTCTAATTCAGTTAGTTTTAATTAGTTTTCAGAGCGGGTTTGTGAGTTTTTGCTAGTTTTAATTTTTTTTTTTCAATGATTAGTTTTAGTTTAGTTTTTATTAGTTTGAGTTTGAGTTTTATTTTTTGTTTCATACTTTGCAACAAGGTTATTTACTTGTGCAGCACCTGGTGATTTGAATTTTTGAAGGCAATCAGACTCAGTCTTGTAGACATACCAGTCTTAATAAACAAATTTAGGAGTCCATCTTCTGGCTTGTGGTGTTCCCGCGTGTATACTAATCAGGAGCTATTTAATCGTCAGATAACACAGTCCATTATTGTTCTCTCCTCCTTCCTGACGCTACCTCCTGGCTGAGAGAGACCACTTTGCTGAGGTATTCATGATTAGCCTTTTCTGCAAGCTTCTCAAACGGACTTTCAGATCCGTGTGGGTTTTTTCCCATTTAGAGTATTCCACATATTTTATCACTAGTTTCCACTACAAGGTGCTTGCTTTTATCTTTCTCACCGTAGTATTCAAAGAAATCCCACAAAGGACTCTGTCACCTTCTCCCAACTTTTGCCGCCATTTTCGAGGTACAGGGGTGACGAAAAGTCGACTAAACGAGAAGCAACGAACCGTGAGATGCTGTGTGGTGCCGCTAGCTCACGTACAGTAAATCTGCTGGAGTGAATTAAATCAATTTCATATCAATCCCAAATTGACAAAAAACGAAAACGAAGGGATTTTTATCTATAATTTCAATGTTTTAGTTTTGAAAACACACAATACAGTTTCAGATAGTTTCTGTTTTTTCTTTTAATTATAGTTTATTTATTTCAGTTTATGCAAATGTGTTTTTCAACTCTAGTTTTCGTCATTTCATTTGTTTTCATTAACGATAACAACCTTGGTCTGGACCCTCTTGATAGTTGCTTTAGGTTAATCTAAACTCTTTCAGGATGATGAACGAGTGAAGTTATTCCCTCATGTTTCTCAGTCTTTCATTTGTTCATGTTAGTGGTTTGGTAGTTTTATTATTTGTATTGGTAAAATGTGTTCTATTGAAAAAATTAGTTGAATGTAAAAATCCATGTCAGCTTTGATACAACTTTCAAAAGGCAAAAGGTTAGCGAGCACTGAGCTGTTTTGGCCTTTGAGGCTGTTTTGGTGTCAGCTGAAGTGTTTGTTTATTGCTACCTTTGGTCTCTAAATAGTATTTGTGGAGAAAATCAGCTGCTTTTTCCTTAAAGAAGCAGTCGGCTTCACCTTGCTCCACATGTCAAGAACAGGGAGGTGACGGAGGAGTGCTGCCGCTCCATCCTCCAGGACATGGTGGTGACCGGTGTGGTTGAATCACACAGGCACCTCTACATTCATCCTAGGCCTCTCTTTTTTGATGGAGATGAGAATGCTACGGCCTATCGATTTTGTCATCAGAGTTGCTCGGCGTGAACGCGCTCAGTTTTCCTCTGTCATTTTTGTGGTGTATCATTCTGAGAGTTGTAATCAGCCTTCAGGGTGGTAAGGTAGTGAGAGCGCCAGCTGAGCGTGCTGCCTCGTGCTCCTGCCGCTAGTTTAAAGCCGAGCACGTAGGGCCTAATACAGATTCATGATCATATTTCTTTCATGGCACTTCAATTATGAGTCAGATGTTTCTTCTCTCTCTCTGCCACATTTCCCTAAATGTCATTCTACATGCATGCACACACCCCCTCAAACAGCACATATGAGTACTCGGAACATCTGACACTCACACACAAACAGACAGACAAGAAAAAACAATCCATGCACATACACATACACACATATACTCGGGGAGGTTAGCCCTCATGCACACACACACACACACACACACACACACACACACACACACACACATGCAGTTTATAAAGTAGCTCTCTTGGTGAGCTCCCCAGCAGCCATTCTGAGAAATGAGCAGAGACGAAGTGATGCATGTAGTTGAGTGATAATGTCCATTGCAGTAGCATGGTCTGATAATCTCCCCATGGTACAGCTTTAAACTGTTATTACAGACACACTCTTATAAGCCAAATAAAACCCAGACCAGAGAGAAACCAGGCCGTGCTGGGCCAATTAACACTAAGCTGTCTGAAGATTTTCACTCATAAAGTGCAACACTCAGAACATGAGAAATCATAACATGTCTTCATTTTATATTTGTTTGCAGATTTTGATTGAATAATGGCATCGCTAACAATCTCAGCTCTAATCTAGTCCAGACAGCATTAAGTGGACTTGATCAAGTGTTTGTTTTGCTGTAACCGCTGCACACATAGTTAAAAGCTCTACTCTAGCAGTTTAGCATCAGGTAATCTGACAGCATGAATGTTGAAGTTTGTGCGTCTCCTCGTTCTTTTCTCCTCCTTCTTCTCTCGTGGATACAGCTGAAGTACTGTGTGCGGCAGGACTCTCTTTAGATAAATAATGAAAAAAAAAATCTGTAATTTAGATTCTACAGCAGCTACAGCCGTTCGGAGCAGAATGAAAAATAAATAAATAAATGAATATTAATGAAAAAATGAAAGCTCTTTTAATTAGGCTGCTTAAAGGGATGAGGGAATAACGGAGGGAGAGAGAATTAGACAAGATAATGAGTTTAAAGTGAAAGCAGACAAGGCAACTCAAAACTCTGCTTTCTGACACTAATACAGCTCTCCCGCCGCTGCCACACAATCTGAATATGGCATTAATAATGCAATAAACACCTTTGAAATACACACAACAATCTGAATATTTAACTCCTTTCACTGAAATAATAGGCCTAAACTATTAGGCAACAACAGACGCAGAACAAATCCGCTGAAAGCCTCCTAATGTGAAGACAGTAAAACACTTTTCTATAGCAAATTGGACAGCAGTAAACTTCAGAGGTAAATGTTCTATCTATGTTTTGAGTTAGTTTAATTTTCTCTGCTCTGTATTTGAAGAAAATTACTTCTGAATTTTTCTCGAAAGGGATGACATAATTGAAAGTCCGAGCTCGGTTATGAAATATAGATCGTGTTCACTTGTTTGGTGTTTTCAGAAGACAGGCCGCAGTGGGTTTAGTCCATATTTCAGCGTGGATTTATAATGTATGCATGGCAGCTGCATAGCTCATCACAAACTGTTGATGCCCTTTCAGAAAGAAAAAAAAAAAAAGAGACACACTGGCTGAGGACGAGTGGAGAGGAAAATGCCGCACTAAGAAGAGGTAACACGAGGCGAGTTGTACAAATTCTATTCGGAGAATCAGATGTGTCGAGCCGCTGCCACTCCTGTTCCAATTAAAAAGGAGTCTGCTAAGTTTCCAGTGCTGTTCTATCATCCCCCTGCAGCTCTTAGCCCTACGCCGCTGTAATGGTAATTATTGCTTCAAAGGGTGGACCACAATCCTCCTGAGGCCCCATATGGAAACTTTCATATCTCAACCTTTCACTATTTAGATGAACGAGGATTCATATCAGATTTAATCTTTAATTACTTATTGACCCACCGCTGTGCTATTATCAGCACATCAGATTTGCAGAAAAGAGTTTTACAGCGTCCAGTCCGTCCTGTTAGAACATATCAGTGACCCGAGGAACAGATTTTGTTTTCTGAAGGGATATCTGCTTACTGATCTGCATGTGTTTGTGTGAGGGAGACAGAATAAGAGACACGGTTTTTGTGTCAAAGTGTGCGACTTGTCTGCCCAAGTGCACTGCTCTGTGTGTATGGTCCGTGCACATGGAGCGCTTGCATGTGTCTTGTTGCTGCGCCTCTCTAATGATGTGTAATGAGTCCCAGTCAGAGGGGAGTATCTTGTATCACTGCTCTTTACAAATATAATTACTCACTGGCTCTCCAGAGCATGTCAATTTCCCAGTCCATTGGGGGGGAGGGACTTAATTACTAGTTTCCAAATGCATTAAAAATTAACAAAGGCTGCTTCTCCTGCCAAAACTCAAGGTGAAACTCCTCTTCCTCAGCCAGCTGCTCTCAGACACAGGACGGTCAAGTGCAGTGTGCTCTTGCAGTGTTTCACCTCTGACAGGGTGTGTTTGTGACCTTTGATGTCTATCTTACATATCTCTCCGATCGCTGCTATTTTGTGGTCAGACCTTTCCCTGCTATGGACCGTCACCTCAGTCCACCCGAGTTATTCAGGCCTTCAAAAGAATAGATTGAGATCCAATCAAAATAACCCCAGTCTACTGTATGAGCGGCGCTGAAGCAGCAGTGCAGGTGTCCCAAAGTTATTCTGTGTGCGGTAAGTGACTCTGCCTGTCTCTCTTACGTCCCTCTGCTAAAGTAGAGAAGGGGACTGTGGGTAATTCAGCCAGGGATTTCAGGAGCAGAGGATATTTGTGACTGTGTGTGAACGATATTGTAGAGCGAAAGAGTCACCCATGTTTATTTGTTTTTCACTGCACCAGTGCTGCTGAGCTCCACTGAGAGTTGAAGTGGCCCCGCTGTGCTCACGGCCCCCTGACCCATATGTGGCTAAGTGTATATGAAGGTGTATTAAATCGCATCAGGACCTTATCCGGGTATAAGACACTTGAAGTGATAAGTGTAAATGCTTTCAGACCTCAGGCAGGAAGTATCCAGATGACATCGTAGATGACCTGTATTACTACTTCACCAACATCCTGCAGAGCACAATATCTGCAATCCGCCTCCGTATTCCTGGGCTACAGGAAATCAGGGTCAGGTCTTTTTCTGTCAAGGAGTGTGGAAAAACATCGGAACTGTTTTGGAACCACTAAAAACACCCGGAAAAAAAAGAACAACATGTGCTACGAAGCAGATTTTTAACAGGCATGAACAGTTTACAGGAACAGATAGAAAGCGAACCACTACATAAACACATGATGACTCTGTTTATGAATGACACAATGTTAGTCTGAGAAAACCGTCTCTGCAGCTGTCACTCATCGCACTGCCACACCTGTTTAAAGATCAGAACAATGCAAAAAAAAACATATCACGCTGCATCTGCTTGATCTTCAGTGGTGGAAGAAGCACTCAAGCAGTAATGCGATGTCTGTATGAACAGTCACGTTGTGATGGTTTGAAATGTTAATTGCATCAGTAAAACATTGATTGTATAATTCGTCTAGACTCTGACCTCATCACCGATAGATTTGTTTTACATGCAGAAATTTGATGCGTGATGAGCTTGTATCATAAAAAGCTCTCCAGCCTGAGTTTAACGTTGGATGCTGGTGAGGGGGTGGGCTGAAAGTATGATTGAAGAGCTGGTGCAAGGCAACAGTGCACTGTCAACCAGTCCTTGCAACCCAACAACCATCTGGGGATTTTACCGATATTTCCAGTTTGCTACTGCAGGCCTGGCATCCATAACTCGATCCCAATTTGGCAGTCTATTTAAGCCACCAAAATCTCTGGTCACTCCCTCTCCTTTGCCATCGAATAGATCTTACAGGCTGCGCTCCCTGGGGATGGACACGAGCGCTTATTATTCGAGTAGCATTTGAAACAGCAGGCTTTGTTGTGGAGGTCCATTTCCAGCTGGAAACACAAGCTTAATTTTGGTTTGGTGATTATTTTTGTTCCTTGACACGCATTGATCAATCTTCTCCATGGAGGTCAAGATTGATGAAAGCAAGTCTAGTGCTAAAATCTTTAGTTCATGAAAAAGAAGCCGGCTGCGTGCACCAAAGTCAGCCAATTTTAATTAAAATAAAAACAGCTCAGGGTTCACTGTAAACACACCAGGTGCAGTGCAAAATCAAGATTCTGAATGTGCAACATAAACCAAAAAAAAGCTGCACTTCTCAGTTATATTTTATGGTTGGCTATGGCTCCTGAGAAAGAGATGATGGCAATTATGTTTAAATGCTGGACATTAACTCTAAAGCACCTGGCGCTTGGCATTTTTGCTCATTTCCAAAGGCTGATATCGCAGATAAACTGTGACATTCTTATAGTAGTTAAATTGGAAACTCGATTTTGATAAATAAACTTTAAATATTCAGGTTGTGGAGAATAGTGCTATATTTTGGACTTTTATACCAGCAGGGCTAAATGTCTTTATCTCCAGTGAAGAGTTATGAACCAAAGTGAGCTGGTCTGTGCCATGAAACTCCCAGGCTGAAAATGAGTCCCACCCCGGCCCTGGATAAAGCACATCAAGTGTGAAATCAGTGCAGCCTTAGTTGCCTGCCTGAACTAGTTTGCAGGCATTCCTCCATTTAAAAATGGTATGTTATAGATATTGGAAAAATGGGATCAGATGTAAGCGAGAAGTATATAGAGGCGCTGTATGGAGTTTTTTATGTTGTGTTGATTCTGGTGCCTCCTTTGGACATAATCAGCAGGGATTTTCTGGGGTAAAGTCTGCTGTAAATAAGTGGCCCTTGCTTATGCATGTATGTTTAGGGAGTAAATTGAAGTGAAAATGGCAGTAATGATTCTTTTAGTGGTTTGAGACACTTTTTTTTGCTGAGATGTATTGATTTATGGCGACATTATGTGACACAGTAACAGTCTGAAAAACATAAATATGTAAACAGTTAAATTGTTTCGGTCTCAAGAGGCAGTGAAGCAGTCACATCCTGTTCATAGTCAGTGAACAAAACCTTGGTTGTCAAGTTTCTCCACCTGAAACAAAACTTCAGCAGAATATGTTTATCTTTTTGGTAATCCTGATCCATTATCAGCCATGAGTATGGTGCATTATGTCAAAGAAACTTATCTAACGGGAAAAAAAGGCCTACTGCTCGCAAACTTTACAAGCAGAGTCCTGAATCTACATACATGTGTGCGCACCAAATGTCCTCCAAGTTTGTTTGTTTGTTTGTTTCTGCAAAAACTCAGTATAAGGAAATATCCATCCTTGCTGCTGATAATCTCATTTTCAGGTTGTGAGGGAGCATAAATGTAGGAGTGAGACTATCAAAATCACTTTAAGACTCCTCACAGTGACTTTGAATCAGTGCTTAGGTGAAGGTTTTGCTGTTAAAATGCACTAGATACAACAAAAGAGTTTTAATTATGCAGCCAAAATGGCACCTATGTAACTTTTTTAGTGTGGCAAGTGTTTGTTTTTAGATAGCTGGTAATAGAGGAGTGGTTGTTGCACCAAAGTAATTAGCTTCTGCCAAATTAAGTAAACAGAAGGAGAGTCTAAAGTTGTACGATAAAGTAAAGCCCCTCTGTAAAGGTATTTAGCTGCACCACAGCTTCATGCATTTCCTTTCATCTATTTTTTATACCAGGGTTTAGACCAGATCCTCACTAACAGAGTTAAACACATTGAGGAGGATGCAGGAAATCTCCATACATCTTGTATAGATGGATATATTTTATACCCCTGAAGTATCAGGCTACAGTGCATCTCAAATCAGTCCCTCCTGAGCGCCTCTTGAATGATTTTACATATTGTCAAGAAACATGAAGTGACAAAGTGTGATATGTCTCCTCCTTGATGCAAAATACTCCTCTCCAGCTTAGAGCATGGCTTTATTGTATCCCCGTCCCGCCTTTATAAAATGATGACTGTGAAAATGACTTTTTTTTTTTTCTTTTTTTACACCATGTTCATGCGCAGGATATAATCTGTCTGGGTGCACCTCATTTGTCACATCGGATGTCTGGGATCACAAAAATCACTCCCTGAGTTACTACAGGATAAAATTTGACATGACAGCCTCCTGTGTGGCGAGGGTGAATCGACTTAGAATAAAGAGCCTCCCTCAGTATGTGTTCCCAGTCTCAGTCATTTCAGTTATCATCTGATATATGTGAGCCCTGCACAGAGCTGAGGATTTTTTTCATGAAGCTAGGTTGAAGAGAAAGTGAAAGCAGAGTGAGTTCTCTTTGTCTTCTATTATCAGGAAGGGAGCTGAGATGGATATTTGCTTGTTTTCATGGCCATTTGGATGAATTCATCCAAATTAAGCAGAGAACAAAAACATTTATTCATCCTATTAATGTCAGGGAGTGAGGGATTGAAGTAATGGTTTTCATGCTCCAGTCTGCTGCAGCTTGTTGATGCTCCTTCCCTACAAATCACTGCCAGGAAATTAACTCTTAAGCCGCTTTCGCCAGACACACTGCAACACATATCTGGCACTGCAAGACAGGGCCAAGATGACAGGGCCTTTTGTTTCTCAGAGCTTGGCTTTTCAACGTCCCGGAGAAGATGCTTCCTTTCTCTCTTAGGATTCTTGAGCAGTATTGATTAAAACTGAAAAGGATTAATGCCGAGAAGGAGCCTGTCCTTAGAAATGATGAGGCAACAGCACTTACTCAGCAGGATTCACAGTCTTCCACATGTTAAGTGATTTCTAAAAGTAGCCCAACTCAAACATTTGAAGCGTTTATATTTTTGACTTTGCGTGACATTGTTTTGTGCTTTATGGTGATCGTTCCTGTATTTCCTCCTTTAATTTGGATAGAAAGTTCTCGCCTTCAGCCACAGCCACTGTCAATGACATGCAAATTATTATGTAAAAGGCTTGAAATTCCAAAATTCACAGCATTGTGTCAATTGTTGAGTGGGGGGTATTAATCAAGACTCACTGTGTTTTCACAGACTGATTGGAAAGTCCAAAATATCAAACCTCTGATTGGGTTACCTCCCAGAGTTGCTTCTCTTTTTTTGACCTAGGTAGTGATACAAAATGTCCATAAAATGACAGTAAAAGCTTTACAACGGAACCCAACTTACTAAGTATTAACCATAAATGTATAAATTCAAAAGCTTCAACTTTGTAATTCTTCTCCTGCACAGCACTTTTTCAATGATAGTGGTGAGTCCGTCAGCAGTTCATTCACACATTTGAATCTGCACTCCTGCCTCCTGCCTCGGTTCGTCGGTGAAGTCTGCACCAGGTTTCGAACTGTGCCGCCAGTACAGCTCTTCAAGGGTCAACATGAGGCTGACCTCAAAATCTTATTAAATTCCCCTCTCACACCAGAACTGAATATAATTACACTCTTGTGCAAAACTCTTTTTGTCTCTATACCTCATTTTTAAACTTGAAATAAATGCACAGTGCATTTTTTCTAACTCTTTTGTTTCGATTAGCAATATTCAAAGTCACTGTGAGGTGTTTTTACTGATTTTTAAATAGTTTCTCATAGTTGTTGATGTTCTGCACTAGAGATAGACTGATATATTGGTTGGCCTTTTAATATGACCAATGAATTGCCTTTTTGACATAATCAGCACCATATAGGCTTCATTCATTTCTCACCACCCATTAACAGCATAAACAATGGCTCGTCCTTTAAATCTGAAACGATGTGTGAAATAAATCTCAGACATTTTTCTGAACTGCACTGTCTGTGATTTACACAGTCTGTGGGCCAACAGTGCTAACAGCAATCATTTCTGACATTTTTTGATAGGGATCAGTTTTAAACATTGTCAGGTAAACGTTACAACCTTCATGTTTGATACAGATATGGTGGATTTAATTTTCCATAAACAATTACCATCTGAGCTCACAGCTGTGGAGACTCAATTTGTTTTCATTTGGTCTCGTTGGCTAGATCTGCTTGAAAATTACGGTTGCTGAAGCAGGGAGTGATGCAGCAAATTAAATCGGTGTATCAGAAGTTATTTTTTTACTTTGTTCATTTAGGGATGAGGATTTAGTCTTGTAACATGAATACTTTCAGATGGTCAGCCAAACAGTTCTGACAGATATGATGATAAATTCATATTTGCTTCGTCCATTTCCTGCAACTTTTAGTCTCTGCTTATAAAAACTTCAAACCAGAGATGTGTTTTTTAGATACACTTTGATACTGGAAAGCAGCGCTGATTCAAAAGGCAGCTATTTGAAATCAGTCGAGATGTTTTTGGTGCTTGTTTCTTTAAGTCTAACCACCTGCAATCATCACAGCAGCATTGTGTAAAGATGCTCTTCAATAAATGAACAAGAATTTACCCTCGCTGTTGTGACTTGAACTCAGATTGCTGATGTATTTTTAATGAGAGTTTGTCCCTCGTTTTCATCCTGCAATGAACAGAAGCAGGAACAAAGCTCATTATATTTCATAAGCATGACATTTGAGAAAACTGTGACATTAAGAAATCAATTTCCATGGTACAGTAGTGCTTTTTTTTTTTACTATTCAAAACAGGCTTCGCTGCTCTGCCCTGAGATGAAAACATGTTTCCCTGAACACAGTACTTTCACCAAAACAGTTAATATGCATTACAAAGACATCAAAGAGCTCGCCCAACAATTGCTTTCATCTGGTCAAGGGGTTGTGTGCAGCGTCTCATGTGAAAACGGAGCCCCCTCACCCAAAGATGGCAACATAAAGTGCACAGACAGATCGGCGTTCACTGGAGGAAAATGTCAACCGAGTGTCAGTGTCTGTGGTTGAGATGCCTTATTGATGCATGTTTGACCTTTTCTGCTGCTGATGGAAGATTTGTGGCTCTTATGAAACTTTGATTTCCATCCCGAACATTAGCAGACATTACTCTTCTGCAGTCTAGTGGCACGGTGAAATGAGAGTTGAGCAAGTGGAGTTCTGAAGACAGAAGACTAATATTTGCTGAGCTGCTATCTTGCTCACCCTGACATGGCAGGGTAACGCAACAAGAGATGGCATTTCCATTTCTCCCTCAGCTCAATCTGACTTAATACTGACTCGTAGGTAGAGGTGCTATTAACAGGTACGCCACTGACTGCCAAAAGTTTTTCCTTTGTATTTCCTTAATTTCAAGTGGTCCTTAAATTGAGTGTGAGACTTGAACAAAGTGCCAAATGGACGATTTATAATGCAATGCATGTGCAGAGGCAGGTGTTGCCAATGAGGTGATTAAGCTAGTCTTTCACCTTTGCTTTTTGTGGCAGAGGCTATTAAGTAGCACAAATAGACGTTTCAGAGTTTGGTGCGAATCCCCCGGCTGGCCTTCATCTTTGCTCTCAGAGCCAGATGCCCTTTTAATAGCAACACCAGTAAATCCCCAAATATATTCACACCAACAAGAGCTTTTGTCTGACCTGTTTAACTTGAGTGTTTTTGGGGGCTGGTTTATTGCCCAGTGATTTCAAAAATAACCTCAGTTTTTCAAGGATATAAATTGAAGGTCCCCTCAACCTTTCATGTGTCATTGAACAGCATATCAGCTATATAACATCTCCACTGCAGAGAGAGGGGGGAAACTGTGATAATTTATTGCTTTTCATACTCCCTGGTTAACTCTAAACTGCATAAATACTCAGCTGCGATTTGCGAACATTTCTGGAAACTTCTACACGCTAATAAAACTCTAATGGATCAGGCTGTAGTGCTAAATAATGCAAAATCATTACCTTACAAAACCAAAGTACATAACGGGGAAAAAAAAATGCCACAGAAAAAAACACAATGCAGTCTGGGTAATGGGAGCTGCAAATTACTGTTTTGTCTCTCCACTGAGATATTGACGCAGGGACTGAAAATCAATTAAATGAAAACAGTATATCATTGTATGAAGTCTTTGAGCAAATATCACTCCGTCAGATGATGGCACAAGCAAGATGTATTGTACACCCGAAGGTGAATATTTGTATTTGTGAGACTTTTTGCAACTTGAGTCTATTCCCAGCTTGTATTGGGCTTCTTGTTTATGGCGCCTGAAAGATCTATCTGCGGTGATTCATTGCTTGAACACTTTGTTTTTGCTTCATACGCCGCTCTTGCAGGGAGTGTGGGGCTCCTAATGGCAGCACAGCTTTTCTTCTTTGCACATTTGTCCTTGAGGGATTTTTAACTTCACTGCTAAAAAAAAAAAAAAACACACACACACAGGCACTTCTTCTTCCTCAGGGCAAAGAAATACATACAGGTAACAGCCTTATCGAAAAGAAACCAGCATGTACACCTTCCAGATGAGCCAGGTGCTGCATGCCTGATCATTTTAAGCAGAAATAAAGCTGCTAGAATATTTTTTACTCCTTTTCGGCGAGGCAGAAAGGAAAGAGAGAGGATTAGAGGCGAGTACGGCAAGAGGAAGGATGGAGGTTAACGCATGTCCATCATCAGGTGCGCCCTGAGACAGGAATGATGTGTGTAAGGAGATATATATTGTCCAGGCAGGTAGAGGTACTTGCTTCTTGTCTTGTAGAGGCATTAATCATAGCAGCGGCCGGGCTTAACCGCCAAGGTCAGCAGTCCTCGTATGTGTGGGAGGTACTCTACACAGCTGCCGCCACAAAGCAGCGCTGCAGAGAGACGAACCGAGGCAGGAGGCAGGAGTCTGGAGAGGGCGAGGAGCAGGGTGTTGAATCGACAAGGTGAAAGTAGGAGGAGGAGGAAAGAGGGGAGAGAATAAGGTTGGATAAGTGTTGACCTAAGGGGGCGTGGTAGGGAGAGAGTGGCACTTGAGGGGGTAGTGAAGGAGATTGCTAAGCAAAGGTAGGTGGACATTTTAGGATAATGGATTGAAGTGGGGGCAAAATACCAGCGTGTTATGCACTAGTACAGTGGGTGGAACTGCACCAATCAGAGGGGAGGGACGGTGTGTGAGTAGAGTCTGGTCACAATGCTTTTAATCACACCTCTGGAGTAGGAGTCAGGTATTATTAAAACAGGACAGAGGTGAGAACTATACCCGTTCAGGGAGAATCGTGACTGCCCTGAGCTTTGAAAAAAAGATTCCACGCGATAAAGGTTATGGTATTTCAGCAGAATGCACAGCCAGATATCCTGCGTGGTGCTCATACTTAAAACAAAGTATCCACAGATGGACAATAGTAAGCAAATTGGTGGCAGTATATCCATGACAAGTTATATTACACATCAAGCGAGTACTATCTTCCTCCTATGAGAGTAAATTTTATGGGGTCATTGGTGGTTTTGAATGTGTTTTAACCCCTATGAGGTCTATCAAAGTGTGTGGGAGCGCATATCCATTCTAGAAAATACAGTCATTTTCTGCTGCCGTGGGAAACAGAGGCGCAATATATCCTCACAGGTTGTAGTGAGCTGAGCCGTGGCTGCTGTCCAACTTAGTCCAACTTCATCTCCCTCACTATTTAGGAGCCTTGATTGGTATAAAATTGATCCAAGTGGGATTTTCCACCATCTCTTTTTCACTCCCAGTCTTTTCAAGCCCATAAAGGAGGAGATACTCTGGAGGGAAATGTTGAGAATTAGAACATACTGGAAGGGCTTTGTTGTAGAAAGCAGTGTACAAGGAGTTCTGCAGGCACCCCTTTGCCTGACTGCCTCCTGCTTATGTAACTTTTGCAGTCATTTGAGCTGGTGGTGGGGGTGTTGTCTTTACTCGGGGCCTGTCAGTTGGCATCATTACGTGTGTTGTTTTTTGGTGCAAATAAAGTAAAATACAAAGAATCTTGTCTCTGAAAAATGGCTCACACGGAGACGACAAACTAGATTATTTGTCAGTGCAGAAATGAGCAGTGTGAAAATTTTAATGAGCTGGTAACCCTGCTGGAAAGAGAAGACATGATAAAAATTTGAGTTTGGGTCAGAGATAGACTGTGGCTCTGAAGAAAACAACAGCTTTGTTTGTTGAGATTGCAGTATTTTATTTATTTATTTATTTATTTTTTACAGCTGATCAATTCTTCATTGCAAATTGTGTCATTCTTTGTATAAGTTTCTGTTTCTTCTTCTTTCTTCTTTCTTTATTTATTTCTGGACATGGTTAAAAAAAATGTATATAAAAAAACCACACAAAACAACAGTTAAGAATAAAATAAAACAAGTGCCTCACTTAGAAGCACATCAATCTCACTTATCACAGTTTTGACCGGTGATTTTGTGGGAATAAAAAACAACCAAACAACTTTTCTTAATAGAAATATAGTCCTACAAAATATAACAACAAATAAATTAAAGCTCATTAAGATAAGGACGCGCAGAGCCAAAATGAGAAAATTAACCAACTACCAAGCTGTTAAAAATAATTAAAGTTACGTTTGCCTTTATTAGCCATAACTTTAAAGTGATGAACATATAAATTATTCCGTTTTTCTAACGCACATTATAAAACATATTCTTTTACCAGCTAATCTGCCAAAGGGAATTCAAATATATTTTGATGCTAACGTCAATTTGCTTCTCACCCTGTTAGAGTTCTATTTCACATAACTTTCAGATGTATTTACATCATCCCTTAAATCTCAACATATTTTAATACAAGGTTGCTTTTCGCACACCTGTGTCTATGTTGACTGCTGTCAAGAACCCACAATAAACAACTACAGGCAGAGGGGGAGACGTCATTTGAGGAATGATGTGTGGAGTTGGCAGAAAATTACACTGGACTGAAAATGTTCAGCATAACACACCAGTATGAACGGACATGATGTTATGATTAGACCTACCAGTTTAATGTTCTCACTGAACATTTCTTGGTCTAAAAGAGGTCTAATAAATGTCTAAATGGAGCCTAGATGACTGTTCTAAAATAAGGCTACCACAGGTCTAAAAATGAACGTTTTTTAGACGTCTAAATTTAGACCAGATTAGACTAGCCGGCTAACAGAGGTCTACATTGTATATTGCTCAACAGCTATCATTGTTATTTTGGTTAAGCACTTGGAGATCAGTTATGCAACTCACATTTGCTCTTTGAAATAAATAGTTATCGAATAATGGGTTTAAGTGCAACGTCTAAACTCCGTCTGAAATATTCAGAATTCAAACGGTTTAAATTAGGTCTAAAAAAAACTAGATGTCTAATAGCGGTCTATTGCTCAGTGGGTTACCTGTCGGAGCCCTGTTGTTCCCCTGCATGCTCTGGTGTAAATAAATGTCTGAAAAATTTTAATATGTTCATGGTTTGACTGTTTTGCCCTCAAAGTACAGCTAAGTCCTACTCTTCCATTGTTAACATTGAATCCTGTTCATAGATATTTTGCTCTCTTAACTAGAGAGGCCCTGGAAGTGGAGTTCCCCCCCCCCCTGTACTTGTAATTCAACAGAAAATGCACAACTTTTTGCTAAACTGATTCCAATGTCAAAATATAATGTAAAAAGAAAATTATCTAAAAATATAAAATTCCTCCTACTCAGCTTTGTCAAACAAGATCTAACCCAGACAAAAGTGCTAAGACTTTGTTTAAAGAAATAACAGATGTCTCTGATATTTTCATTTTGAACATCATGAATGACACACAAGTGTCACTATATTAAACCCAGTTATAAACTCCTCACAGTGCTCTTAACAAAAATCTCACTCTGCTGCCTTTTAACTGTCAGATGTATCACTCAGTGAGGATCTCTGCCTTTGAAGAATATAAAAAGCTGTTTTGACAGGGTGTAGATTTGTCTGACACCTACCCTGCAGCAGTGGTTACAGGCATCAGAAAATATCAATCATTTTGCTGATAATCCTGTTTGTTTTTGTAGCTTACAAAAAGACAACCATAATTATTTCTTTTTTTTTTTGTCATGTCTGACTTAAATTTGTTCACTGACGCTTTAAGGTGAAATAAGGAGAAGTCTTATGTGTAAAATAAGTCGTGAGTGCAGTTGATTTTCCACACTTAAGCTCGAGGTTTAATTTAAAACCAAAATGTAGAAACTGCCCAAAATGCCATGATTAAAAATAGCATTGCTACATTTCTCTTTCACTTGAAATTATGATGGAAAAGATCTTTTTCTACAGCAGTCAGCAGTGAAAAGTCAACTGATTTGTGAAGTGGGGTTTACGTATTAAAAGTTCAGTCTGTTTTAAAAGTAATAGACTGTGACTTATCAGTGTAACATCTCTAAACAGAGTCCAAGTGCAGGAAACACACCACAAGAATACTTTTCTAACTAAACTTTTAATCTAAACTACAGACATGCTTTATGTTCCTTTTCTTTCCTTGAAACAAGAAAATGTTCTGCCAAAACAGGATGGCTAAACTAGCCCAAGTGGCCAGAGACAAAAGACCCAGAAATAGCTGAAAAACTCTCTTAATGAGGCAGGACAGACTACAGTGAAGAGAGCTGGGCTTTGGCATCTCTAGGACTCAGTAGCCAGGAAGTGGATCAACAAAGTATATGTTTATATAGTGAGCTTGGTAGGTGGAGAAAGAATGATGCTGATCAGTCAGATTACGAGCTATCAGTCTGAGCCAACAGGATTCCTGCCATTCAGAGGGAAACAGCCCCAGATTCAGCACCCTGGACAGCGGACATGGCACTCAGAGATGTAACTTATTGAAACGTGGATACACCTTTGATTTAAGAGCTTTTAAGTATGAAGAAAGACAGATAGAAAAAGCGTATTTGTTGTCCTGATATGATTTAAACTAGCTTTCTGTACAGCTACCGTTACAGCTAAGGGACCTTTTTTTTGTGTGTCTCAGTAGACATAGCAGTACCACTTATCTCTTTACTGATCCTCTTCATGTCTTAATGCTGTTTTACAATGAAAAATTCATCCTGCTGTTTTTTACGAGTAAATCATTTCTCTTAATGTGAATCTTTACCTTGTAAGGTGTAAACAAATTCTATTATGTAGGTAAATTCACATAAAAAAGTAACAGGAATAATCAATCGTATTCCATATGGTACTTTTTTGCATTCATTCAAGTCTGTTCAGCAGCTGGCTGAAACTCCTCATAGGGGTTTTAAATGCATTTGAAATGTCATAAATATTAAGTTTCAGATGAAATAACCATGCTTCAGGGGCAAACTTCAATTTTATTAAAAAAAAACTGCATATCTGTGACTTTTTTAGCACTAAGTAGAGATCAAGTTTGAAAGCAGCTCCAAACTGTAATCTAGCATTTCATCCTGACTGACTCACCTGTGCTGTGCTGTTGATGTACCTCATGTTAGCACACAACAACAAAAAGAAAGTAATGTACAGACAGCAACTAAGGAGAGAGATATGGAATCACAGCATAACAAAACAGCTTATAGAAGAAGGAGAGCGCTCTAGATGATCAGTATCGAACAGTCCATTTTACAACGACATGGTCTATCAGTCAGACATGAAAATAATGTGGAAACTTATCAACATAACATACAAAGAGAATCAGGTTAAACAAGGTTTAATATGTCTGTCTGGATCAATCAACACATGCCAAAATTGATAGTATAGATTGTTATGCTTATCAGAGGATTAAATGTGTTTTTAGGGTGTTACTATACTAGAGGAATTTGACACAGATTACAATTCAATTGCATTAAAATCTGCCAGTAATTTGAACTTGGTGTCATTTATTTCTAATGCCTCAAAGAAGACAGGGGAAAGATTTACTCTGTTGAGTTTAGCTCTTTTTCAGTGTCCATTTTGTACTGCTGTTCAAAAGCTGTGCACCAGGTACTTAATCAACAGCCAGGCTTAATTGAGATTAGTGCTTTAAACAGAGAGAGAGGGACTTTGTTCCTCACAGGCAAATAAAGTTCAAGGGATTCTTGTAAATATCATGCGGGACTGATGTGAGCATCAGGTGCTGCCGAAAGTCAGTTTTCTCCTGAATAATAGCGGTGAAATGTGTTGATAAATCCTGAATGTCTTGTTTGAGCTACGTAGCTTCAGGTGTTGGCTGACATTCTCTCGGTGGAGCTGCCAGTCAAACCAACGCCTGGCCTCTGGAGCTCTGTCTGCGTCTTTCTCTCTCCCCCTGATTTTTTTTTTCAGTAGCACAGTCGCTGCACTTGAATATCCTGCTCCTCTCATGCAATGTGAGTGTAATACTGAAAACTCACAACCTCACTAGCATACAGTACCAAGATTCCCCCCAGCTCATATTCTGAGGTATCACCTGTTCCTGTTTTGTTTACACAGATATGAGCCTTGCTGTGTTTTCCTCCATATCAAACTGTATTAGATTCTGTCATCGCTAACACGACGTAGCAGGCTAATAAAAGCATCACTGAAGAGTGCGGCGCATGGCAGCCGCTCAGGGACGGCTCGCTGCAGAGTAGCAGCTCTCATCTGATTTTGGAGAAGCCTGGGTCCTGCTCCCTTATATTTGCCAGGAGCCCGTGTGAGTTGTGACCCCATGCCACTTGTCCTTTACACTCACTGGCTGCATGCTGGCAAGTTGACCTTTATTATTAACCCTGCTGCGTGCCTGTCATTTGAAGTCTTTATTATTCACACTTCCCTTTGGGTATATTGTATACCAGGGGAGCAGGGAGCAGAGATGCAGAGCTAGTTAGCACAGTCATATTCAGCAATTATAGCACTTAGTTGCTGCTGAGAGCATTTACAGAGGAATACAAAAAAGGTTTAGTCTCAATTGTCATAGAAACAGCAACACCCCAGCAGTAAAAGATATCTCCTTCCTTCATTGCTCAAGCACACCGGCCCATTTTCACCCAGGACACACCCACATGCACTGACTTGAGAACAAGCATGCTTGGAGTCCATACAAATGTCTACACAAACTGGCTGATCCACCACACTTGTTTTCCACTCTTTATCGATGAGTCTCATCTTTTTTTTTCATGTTCCTGTTTCTTTCATTCAGCCACATTTCTACCATTTTCTGACTTTGATGTTTTCAGCCCAGTTTGACACCATGTCTGTTGATATTCTTTGGGCGCTCGTTTTTATTCGCTGAAGCATTAATCAGCAGCTGCTCTAATTAAACCCAGTTTGCACTTGAAATGCTTTAAAACATGTTCAAACACTCCTGAACGACAACTGCTTGATAGGAAACACTGCCGCCTGGGTCCTGCTCACAGGTGATAAGAGCACAGTGAGCAGAAGAGTCGGTGGAATGGATTTTAAAGTGCAGATTGTCTGCGTGTCATCAGAACTGAGTCGATCCACGTCACACAGACACACACACACACACACACACAAACCTACCTTCCCTGTGATATCATTCATGAATGTTTTTTACCCCAATCCCACATCTATTACATCTTTATCACAGCTATTTTCATTATCATCCGGCTCCGCCACTTGCCTTCACTCAACCTCATTCTGCTGCGTGTCAAGTCAGCAGTCTCCCACAAAAAGTAATCCACTGCTTTTACTGATGGGCTGTGATACGGCTCTCATCGTTTCAGTGCTGCTGAGACGGCTGCAAAACCTGGAAACTGCGGCAGTTGACACCCCACTTTAAACGCAACACTATCAGAATAAATCCTTTCAAATTACCTGATTTATATCCAATTACACTTTCCGTGTATCTATCATCTATGCATTTCCATTTCTAAGTCTGGAATATAACCTCTGTACTCGCAGCCAAATGACACAGCTTAGCTGAGCATACTGTTTGCATGTGCACTTGTTTGTAGTCCTGTCAAAGCCGGTACAGTGCTGCACACTACATCACATAAAGCTAGCCAGAGGACAAATTACAAAATGCTTTTGCCTCACAGAATTTCCATCATTAAAGGCAAAACACAGGAATGCTATTCAGATTACAAATGGGAATTTTGCAAATGCGTGTTTTTTTCTCCCCCCTTTTAGACTGTCTGAATCAATTGAACAAACTGGCATGATATTTGATGGCCCGCGAGCTCCAATTATTAGAACAATATTATGGCTGGGGCAAGTCCGGGGCACTCCAGTGGAATTCCAATGGTGTTTGGGAGCTATTTGTATTGGTGTTAGTCCTTCAGGGGCAGAGAAGGGCATTCAGCTCAATAACTCAATTCTTAACAATTAGCCCCTGACATGTCCCCCAGAAGAAAAAAAAAAAAAAAAGATAGAGGGGGACTCTAGTGGGTGATATTTTCCAGACTACAGAGAATATTGTTTCAAAAGCCTAAAACGCTGTTGCAAGAGAAGTGACTCAGTTTTCAAATCATACTTGAGCGCTGATAAGATCGTTGTAAATAAGCACTCTGTCTCTTAACTGTTTAGGTGGCTTTTATTTTGTCAGCATCAGCAAGGATCTCATCACAGGCCCCTCGCTTCATGCCGTACTGTGAAAAAGCCGACCGCCCGTTCTCCAGGGTCGCCAATTATCAACAGCACACTTGCAACATTTTAACTGGCGCAGACCTTATCACTCTTACTGATCAACGTGTTATTTTGTGGTCTGAGGAAGTTTAGGATCTGTGATCAGATCTCATCTAACAAGCTTGGGTGTGTTTGCTGCCCCCCCTTCCCTCCCCTCCTTAGCTGTAGACCGAGCAGAGAATGACCTTGGACCGGGGTGGACCTTGCTGCATCACCACAGTTTGATGTTATTAGATTGTCCAGGAAGGAGCGAAGGTTAAAAAAGCACACATAGTCCATCTCGCCTTCGTTTGGTCTCTGGTGCACTTTGGAGGGGATAGGGAGCACAAATAGAGCTGTCTGAGGGTGTTTGACTTTTGTGCGCGTGGGTACAAATGTGTGTTTTATGTACAGGCGCCAGTGTCTGTGCAACCATATAAACACGGCTCAGAGACAGACAAACATAGAGGTGGCATTTAGAGTCATCTGTGCAGGAGAGGACTCCCGTGCCTGAGGGGATGCTGAGTTGCGTGCTCCTTTGGGTGCTGATGGTCTGCGCTCCGTGGTCTGATTGTAAAAGGGTCATATCTCTGTAAAGGAAGCCCCAGAGGCCAGCAAGAACAATTAGAAATATGTGTTTCTGGGTCACTGGAGCACAGTTACAAGGCTGGTGATGCTGTTCTCCTCCCTGACAGTGGAGTGTGAGGAAGTGGCTTTGCTCTGGCTTTTGTCTGATTCATGTTGTGATATCTCAGTACTGAAAGCACCACGCATGCTGCTTTGTTTGAACGGGCTTACTCTTGCAACAATGCCATAGATACCCAGGCTTTTACTTTATACTGTATATCCTAAGCTTGCTCTCCTTAAATCAGTAGTCTGTAAGTCCACAGCAAGCTGTGCTGCAAACATGCTGGTGACAATACAAATGCATGAGCAGTAACCCGGCAACAAGTAAGCTAAGCCTAATGTAAACATGGCCATTGTTTCACACACGCACAGCGCCGCTTGTGCGATTGGAGGTAATATTTCCAAGAAAATAGACCTCAGTGTTCCATAAATATTAGATGAAATCAAAAATGCAGGGTCTAACAGACTACACCAGAACACACGTGTAATTGAATTCATTGTTTCTGTAACACTGCTGTGAGCCTAATGCTTTCATTGCAAGTAAACTGCCAAAGGCTATATACTTCTCTCAGAGGCAGCATATCTAATGTTTAATAAAGCAGTAAACAAGTTAACAATGCTTGACAGGGATTAAAATGCATATGGATGTCTGAGCGGCAGAAATCCAATGACACAGATCATATTAGAAGTGTTCAAAGTGCTGGAGCATGTAAGCTGAAATCACACTTTAAATTTTATACCACTGTTGCTTTGACTCATACAGGCTTCATCTCAAATAGAGCTGCAAGTATTAATTATATAGTTGTACATTTTTTAATGAATCTCAAACTGTTTTTATGACAGTTATTGACTTTTGTTTTATTCAAGAAAAATTACTGAAAATTCCCAGTGGTTCAAGCATCGACGTGCAACTGTTTCTTATTTCTTTCCTCTCATAAACATGGTATTAAATGTTTTTGTTAGTTATGGATGAGAAGATATTTGATGGTGGAGTTTTTTCTTTTTTATCATTATTATTATTATTTTTACCCGAACTTAATAAGATTTATTTCTGAATCTGCAACATAAAGTTTCCTAGAACTGTTTTTGTTTTACTACAACACAGTTTTTCCAGGCGTGTGTCTGGACTTAGGAAGGAATTTACTCTTTCTGTCTTCACTGCAGGGCTGAACAATATATTTGAACATCACAACCGTGTAGTTGTCACATTGAAGAGTCACAGTCAAATGCTTTCTACTGCTGCTTATACACTGAGAAATGCTTGATTACACAAAACAGATTTGGAGACAGTGTTTTCCCACTCATCCTGGTGCTTGTTAATGTCTTGGGCACATAGTCAAGACCACCAAAGGGACCACAGAGTGTTTAGTCTCAGCTTCTGCACCTGCAGTGAACATACAGCAGGAGACATTAAGTCTTAGTCAAATTAAAAGTAATTATCACAGGGCTGGTGCCTCAGATTAAAGAATCTCAAAAGCTATCAGAGTTTACTAATGACATGTAAGTCAGTTGCCTTAATAAGTGAAGTTTTGCAGTAATATGTTGCTCATTCTCTTTCCTTCTTCCTCTTGTTTCTGTGTATCCCCATGCTAGTTTAAGTGCTGCTGTCAAAGGCTTGCACAGTGTGGTAAAAGGAGGGAGAATAGACTTAAAAATCCAAAACGAGTTAATAGCATCATTTTAATTTTTGATTCCTTATAAATAGCGAGTGACTGGTGTTTTTTTCTGTGGTGATGCTGATTCCGATTAGTAGTTTGTGAGACCAATAATCACAGTTTGTAACCAGTGTGTGCATTGACAGTAAAATGAAAAACTTTGTGTCAAAATTTACCAAGTATCTCACAGCTTTAACATTTCTGTGTATCTTTTTAAACGTCAAACAGAGCGATATCACAATTACCATCTTCAGCTTAATTCTGTAGGAATTTAAAAGGAAGACGTTTTTTTTTTTCCTTAGTCTGAATAAAAGTCTCTCACAAAAGAAAATACCCTGTATTTAAATTAAAGAACGCTACCAGCAGCCTTTTAGAGAAGTTGATTTTAAAGTCCTACTTCTGGCAAAACAACAAGCTTATCGTAGCTCAGGGTTAGGGGAGGCTTCTGGAATGGCCAATCAGATTTCAAGAGGGTCCAGTGCCGCCGACAGACACCCTGAGTCTCATCTTTATGGCCTCTGTGAAATATGAAAGGACATAAGCAGGGTAGCTTAAGCTGTGTCTGTGATCACTGGTTTCAGCTGTTGTGTATGTATAAGAATAAAAAAAGACATGAGTTTTCACAAATGGTAAATGACTTGAATCAGAATAGATTATCCCCTTATTCAGACATTTTGCAGGGTTGTTTTATAGCAAACCAGCTCGATCATCCACCATCATCTTTTTAGACATGAACTGAGCGTCAATTATCTCCCCAGCCCATACAGTTTAAGTTCTGTGCACAGCCCGGTGTGATTTTATATCCTATTTCTGGCATCTAAATGCACGCCATTCCTAAGGTAACATTTTTCATGGAGGATTATAAAATGCTGACAGCAAGCTTTGAAGCGCTGCATTTGCATTTTAATGTAAACCCCCATTTACATTTACTAACAATACCACTGTGGTCAAAATTATAATGGTAATACCAGCAATTGGGTAAGAATAAATAGTTTAGAGGGAAAAGGCAAGTTTTAAAGGGCTTTTAGGAACACAGGCAGTCTCTCTTTGTTGGAGACAGAAAGCTAACACATTTTTCTGTGCAAACAAGTCAAGGTCCAATGCCATTTGCTGGTGGCACCACTGCTCTAATGCCCATTTCCCCCCATGTTGTAAAAGGCTAAATTAGCCTCCTCTGGAGCCAATTTAGTTGAATTAAGGAGCTTAGAAAGGTCATACTTACATTTCATTTGAACTTAATAGACATTGCAATAAGGGTACTTTCCCGTGTTTGCGGACATCACCAGCTGCCACTTTCAAAGTTAATACGACTAAATATTCAGTCATTAATCCTGATCCCTCATCATCCAAAGGCTTTACAAGTAGCTCCGGTGAAAGAAACCTCAGGTATCCAATATCTTTGTGGCATTTTCCCAAATTAGGCCTCCAGTACACTGTATGTTTGGCCACCGAGCTAGCTCGTTAACTTAAATAATGAATGAATTGCTTGGGTAATTATGAAAACTCTCACACTGCTCACAAGCGGGACTAATGCTTCTGCTGGTTTAATTAGTGGCAGGAGCCTGCCACTCAGCGCTGTTCTCCATGCCAATCCTGAGGACAGAATCATGGATTCTCAGGCTAAGAGCGAGATAAGGCTCGACTCAGGAGCTAAGTAACCCGCCTCTATTGCACAGGCTGCTACAGGTAGCATGGATTTCCATCCACAGGTAGGGCTGTTACCGACAGTGAGCTACTCTACAGTCTGCTCCTGTTATCCACAGCTAGAGAGACAGGAAGAGCCGTTAACCACCTGTTTCCTAACATGGGAGCTGTTGCAGCATAGTTAACCTATAAGACAGAAGAGAAAGCATTGTCATCAGCATATGTCTTGATAGCACCGCAGAGAGCATTAATAGGCATTAAAGAGCTGCTATCCGTAGCACAGCCAGTTAGTGGACGCTGGAGTGAAGGAATAGATGTGGGCTGGTGGGGATGATTCGATCAACACAATTGGCTTTATTTCCGTTCTGCACCTGCTAGCTGTTTGCTGCTGATGCTATCTTTGAGCCAGAGGGGCCCGCTGGAGCACTGACTGAAACAAGATGTCCTGCTAATAAGATTCAGAGCCTTTTCCTTCCATTAGAACATGCCTGTTTCCCTCCCATTATGGGTCAGTAATACACACTTGTAACCTCTCTGTCAAATGTAAACCCCTCTCTCTCAAACAGACTCTGAGGGTTTCAGAGTTAAACACAAAAAGTGTGTCAGCTCCGAGACCAAAAGCGAGAGACGTGAGACGGGCAGCCATGTCTGTTTATGGATGAGGCCAGACCAAAGAAGACATGACATTGGCCTCGGCTGCCCAGAAACACTACAAAGCAATCTGTATAATGAGTGGTTTCCCCTCCGACTGAAATGGCTTGTCATTCTGTTCATACGTCGTAGCTCGATACATCCTATCCAGTGCTAGCCAGCTCCCTGCAGCCTGAGGGGAGAGAGGAAGAAAACAGCGCACAAGTGCTCACCAGGGGAACAGGGGATATACACTGAAGAATGAATGGAATAAATTATCACATTGATTCAGTTTCTTTGATAATAATATTGCAATTACAGAGTAACCATGTTAGCGAAAATGTGAGAATTTAGCGCCTGTATCCTTGTATTCTGCTCTCTTCTTCCTCTAGAATGCTAATACAATTCCCTCAGCACATTTGGCAGAAATTGGTTACACTTATTCCCGTCCTTCGTGTATAACAAATGTCTGAGCTCATGTTGTTGTTTACACTACGTCTGTTTTGAAAAGAATGAGCATGTGCCCTAGATAAGCCCATAGGCTCGAGCAGCAAGCAGCCACAGTTCAAACATATTAACTCATAAACATCTGCTATCAAATAAAGAAAAGGAAACTCAATTAAGGGGAGAGATCTGGAGGGGATTGCATCAAATTAGGTGACTGACAAGCCAAGTAATCTGGAGCATATAGCATTTTTCATCAGAGATGTCCTTGGAAAATGGGTAATGTGTCTGTGCTGGGCTGACAGAAAGGGAGGGAAGTGTGGCTGGCAGGGCAGGAGGGGGTCAGGTGCGTGTACAGTGACAATTTCTCCCGACAATGTCCCATCTTCTTTTTGCTCGGTCAGCACGCTCTTTAAAGCAGGGATGTCGTATTTAATCAAATTACCTGCGGAAGCTGCTCCTTCTTTTATTAATTTATTGGGGCGAGGAAAGTAGGGGCAGGAGGGGGGTTTCGGTGGGTGAAGGAGCGTGGATGAGCTCCTCTGGGATGAGTGTGTTCGTGCTCCATGAAACATGAACCAGAGAGAGGTTGAGCTAACAGGAGCTGACAGAGGCAACCGCCCCGGTGCTTGGCTGTAAGAGGACCAGTTGGCTTTTTTCAGCTCGAGCCTCGTTAGGGAAACGGTGAGAAGAGTCGTCTGAGGGTCTGCTGCTGCTGCTGAGAAAAAAGGATCAGGTTTGACTGTCGGTGTCAAGAGTTTGATGCTCAGACGCTGCTATGTTAAGTGTTCGTGGAGATAGAGGGCTATTATCCAATCACATCTCTCAGCAATGTAGAAGGATGCTGCATTAGCACTGTCGTTCAACCCTATATGATTCATTTGTAGTTTAATCAAATAGCTGTAAGGTTAAAGCTTCTAATCTAATAGTCCATCAAAGCTGATTTTGTCAATGAAGATAAAACGCAGGCAGTTAACGAAATGTGGCACCTGCAGCAAAATAAACAAGCCCGCACTCTCAATCTGCTCTTTGGCCTACAGGCTCTCAGGTGTACGGTGCATCTGGCCAGCCTATAGGGCGCGTGGAACAAAGCCACGGTGACATTTTATCTGACGGTAGCTCCTGTGGGGCCTGAGCTATGCTGCCGAACTGTCAGGCAGATTTCAACGCGATGAGGAGGGGGGAAGAAAGCCAAACATACCGAGGCCCTGGCACAATACCCCATCGCCAAGCCGTGCAGAACAGTGCAGAGAGGCGTCCCCCCGGGATTGCAGGGGGCCAAGATGAAACAGAAAGCGAGATCTAACCTTTTTGTTGTTGCTGAAACCTCGATCTTTAGTGCAGCTAGATTAAAAGGAAGAGCAGTGAAGTGAAATGAAAAAGGAATCACTTCAGCTTTTTGGATGTGGAGACCCAGGCCTTCGATATCAATAGAGAAGATAGGAAATAAGGCAAATATGAGATATCGCCATCCTCTGTAGGACATGGGAACAAGCGACTTTGTAAAGGGCAAGCCCTTTGTGTTACCTGCGACATTACACAACAGGCTAACTCACTTTGTAGTGTAAGTGTTATTCTAACCATACAATGTTTCAAGAGGTTTTCATTCATTTTTTATTTCCCACAATTCTCAGGGTGAGAGGAAAGGCATGTTTCATCAACAAAGGAATGCGAGAAACCAAGCGTTCTCACAAGGCAGATGAATTTTGCATACGGACAAACCTGGTCGCTTCAGTTTGGGTGGGACAGAAAATGCCAACACCTTGCAGTCAGATATGATCAGTGTTGGCGGTGAGTGCTAGCATGCAGCACAACCACAATTCATATATGCAAACTGGGATTGCTTTTCTTCGGGTATTTAGCGATATGCTATCTTTTTTTTTTGTCTGCATAATGAAGCAATATGCTCTGTTGTTCATATTTCACACTCCTGGGTTTAATCTGAATTTTTGTCCAAGTGCAATTACAGACTTTGTTATTTAACACGCCTTGTTATTTCTTCACAGTTTCTGTTTTAGTTCATCTTTGAAGTGGCTAAATACGGATGTGTAGGGGTCTAATTAATTCTGTGGCACATTGTAGTCCCTCCCCCTTCTTGCTCGCTTCTATAGGGTATTAACCTCCTGCTTTCTAGGGCAGATGAAGAGATACCCACAGCTCTGATGTTAAGCTGGAAGTGAAGCCAAAGCTCTCTGGAGGGTCTGATCAATCCACCAACTTAGCGCTCCACTGTGCACAGACTAGCCCAGTTCAGCCTCACATGGCCTGGCCTGCCCCAGCTTACACTAAAGTGATCCTCTTGCTCCATCCTCTTGGTGTGAAGGGAGGGTGGGGGGCTCACAGTAGAGAAAAGCAGAGGGAGGAAGCAGAAATCTGGAGGAGTAAGATGGCTATTGAAAGGTAGTTTAACATGGCTAGTCCACTGTAAAGTAAAGACCCATGGAGTCAAAGTTTGCCCTAGACAAAGGGTAAGAAGAAGCTACTCTTCTCTGCTAAGTGGCATCAGGCCTTTGAAAATAGGGCTTAAATAGGGTTTTTTATAGGTGACAGACACTTCAACAGCCTTTTAGTTAGTGATGTCAGGCTTTTAAGACCAAGGCTATAAACAGCTGGTGAGGAGGTTAGACCGTTTATACCTGAACTCAATTTGTCTGAACTGCTGCTCTCTCTGGTACCGACCTTATACCTTCTTTCCACATCAGAGAGTAAATGCATGCCATTACCATTGGCCCAGGCAAATGCTCACATTGCCATCGTTCCAGCACTTCATCAAATTGATATTGTGGGAAAACACGCGGGCAGTGCCCAGCCTTTAGTTCGTAAACACACCCTGACTCTCTGCCAGCTCTCACTGGCTTGTGTGCTGGCCGTAGACCTCGTCAGTGCGCTTGGCTGATAATATGAATGGGAATGAGCGACTCGCTGCTCGGATTGAAAGCAAAAGTGCTGTCATAATTGAGTTAGATTGATTAAAGTAGCTTGCTGTACTCTTACAGATCAGTGCATCTTGTTGGGAGCTCTGGAGGGGGGTGTGTTTGTAGCCAAGGTGTTTGTGTTTTTGCGTGTGTAACCTGCAGATTGCGGGTAAGGTGGGTTGTTGTGCGAGGAACTAATTGAAATGAGAGGCGATGTGCAAGTCTCAGCCAACATGGCCGGTCCATTTGTCAGGGTGACATCACTGCACTCACACCCCATCCATCTCCGCCCGGCGCCACAGAGCCATGCTCCTCTTGGTGATTAATATCCATACCTCCCTCGCCGCGCCGCATACACTCCCCCCCTCAGAGCAGCACACACACGACTGCTGCTCCACACATGCACTCCCACAAACAAACAAATACTCATACACACTCTGTTGGAAGCCCTCCTCTTCACTTGTGCACTCCCTGGCTGCGCACTCACCCACTTCTGGTGTCACGGCGCTCACATTTACTCTCTCATACACACATGGCTGGAGCCCAGAGCCTGACCGGTCACACACATAAACTTACTAATTGTTCCAAATACACACTGTCCTTGCTCCTTGGCAGGACATGGAAGTAGTTTAAAAATGTTCTTCTCAATGGTTCCCCCTTCCCATCCAGCAGTAAAGAAACAAAAACACTTTTTAAAAAGTTACCTATGCCGTTACTGTAAGACTGCTGTACGTATAGTAATAATGAAACAGGAAATAATATGCAGATGTTTACACCTTAGTGTCCTATCTGCTGTGCTTAACTTGATATTGACATTGATTTGAATAAAAACTGTCATGATTAACATGCAATCAAATAAAACATTTAAAGCTGAAACATACAGTGCTCAGCATAAATAAGTACACTCCTTCAGAGTTGTCAGAAAACCTTTAGTTTCCTTTCAAAATCAACATTTTCTATGTCAGACTATACAGCAAAATACTCCCCCAAATGTAGATCACTGATTGCAAACAAGATTTTTTTAAGTTGTATACAAAAAGGTATTTTTTCAATTTAAAATCAGAATGCAAAAATTAGTATACCCCAATCAAAGTTCTGGGAGGAAAGCTAAATTTTAGTTACCATATCACCTTTATTTTCACCTTATAGTAAAAAAATTGAATTGGAAATTGTACTTTTCCTCATCTAGATATTGAGTAATATATTACTTTTAATAGGGGGTGTACTTATTAATCGTGGTGAAACGATTAATGTCTTATAATTGCTTAATAACAATAGTTAATCACAAGCATCCCCAATTTTATACACTGTTTAAAATTCCTTGTTTTCAGCAGTCATTACAGTTTAGTTCTGTATTTACAATGTAAAAATGATAGTGTCCTGGTTTAGGAATCAGATATAATTTAATCTACAACAGTGTTGACTGGCCTGGTCAGCTGTCACTCAAATGTTGAGCTTTGGTGATATTATAACTCTGTTTGACATAAAGTGCATGTTTCTTTTGACTGATGTGGGTGCTGCAGAGGGAGACTCTGCAGCACCAGAAAATACTTTTATGTTGGACCTGAATTATTTACTGATTAACAGAGTAACCCTGTTAATCCCGACAAAGAGTGTCTACAGAAAGGTAATTTAAAGGATGTTTGCACAAGTTGTAAATAAACTGGATCACCTCTACTAGTGTTGGATTCTTTTAAGTTGTGGGAAGTTTATGGGGTTCACATCATTGTTAGTATTCATAGATTTCAACAAATACCAGTGTGTATGTGTCGTGTCTTACTCTCTGTCCGAGTGTGTCTGTGTGTCTCTGTGTGTCAAACATAGAGTTCATTCATACCCACTGGCAAAATAACATTGTTGAGAAAAGGCCACAAATAGGACCATAAAAATGAACTTTGATTTTGTTAAAGGCTTATTACTTTTATTTTTCTTTTTTCATGAGTGATACTGACAACATGAAAAAGTAACATATGCCCATCGTGTACTTATTACATGATGTTATAGTAAAGACTGTATGCATATATTTACATATGTAAAACCGTCATTAAGGATGAGAGCAGAGTAAACTTTGCATAAGATGAATGTCAAGCAGAATCGAATAGAATATTTTTGAACAAATCTTTGCTTCTTGTAAAATTTGGAGCCCGTTCCAAATCAGAAAACAACCCCACTGGCAGCACTTCTGCTTTTTGGAGCCAAAAATATAATACCCGTTCAAAGACAAATACAACATCAGTCATACAGTATGAACCACAGTGCTAAACCTCAGCAAAACAGATGTTCTTTTAAATTGCTGTCATTGATTTACAATCGAAGTTGGCAGGTTTTTCAAATGAACAATGAAGGAATATAACTTTATCAGGAATAAAAGCTGTCATGTGGGCTGCCTGTGCTGGTTTCGCAGGTGCTGCTGAGGGAGGGGTCAACCAAGCTGAGCTCATTATAGTCGGCTATCAGAGCTACTCCAACCTGAGGAGCTTTGAAGATCCTCTAAATGATGACCTTTCTCTTCTGCCCTGCTCCACTGATGTGCTTTGATAAGGTGGGCTCTGATGTCCTGTGAGGTATCACGGCTCATCACTGCCGCACACACTCCTGCAGCTGGGTGGTGCTTTACTTTCTCACCACACCCTCAAATTACATCACCCAGGCTTGATGTCATGTTTTACACCAGGCCTTTGAACTCACACAGCCACAGGCCAAAAGAGTGAGTCACAACACTCTGCATGCATTGTCTGAACAAAGGATGGAGAGTATAATGCAATAACGTTTTTATTTCCAATATCTGACTACAGTAAGAGTAAATGGTTCGTGAAATCTCTCCATGCAAGGCATGCCTCTCCAAGTGGAACCACAGTGCTGCTTAACCTCACAGTTGTGCCTCACCAACACCAGTCTCCCCATCTCCCTCTGTGGGAGCGTGCAGGGCCGCCTCCGCACCAGCTGTTAGATGCAAAAGCTCCCCTTAATGTAAAAGCATTTCGCTGTCTTTGAGAATCCACTCTGTGCTATTCAAAGAAAAAAGGGAAATGCTTAGAGATATGAAGAGGGGAGAAATTGATAGGTAGTGGGAAGGAAAGGCAAAGACACCAAGAGCAGAGGAAGACAGGGAACATGACAAGGAGACCAGAGGAGGAGGAGGTTGAAAGCAAAGGGAACAAAACTAAAAGCCGGCAGCAGCTGTGGCCTATATGTGATTGATTGAGTGGCGTTCAGATGCCAGGGGTCATACATATGCAAAAATGCTCATTTGTAGTAGCTGCCAGGGCCGCTGTTCACCAGAGCCCTTGAATAGTGTCGCCTGACCACCGGGACACATCACACAATCAGATTAAGCAGCCCCAAAGTCACATGCAGAACAACCAACAGATGCCACGTGCACCAGCAGCACCCACTAACAGTATCTGTTTTCTATCCCTGTCTGCTGTCACAAACCCTTGTCTGTCTGTGTCTGTAAGAGATCTGGGTTTTAGAGGCTCAGATATGTGTCAGATGAGCTTTGGTGTTTGTGCGCCACAGATTTTTTTTTTTTCCCTCTTGACATTTTGTTGTTTTTTCCTTTTTTTTCAACGCTTTGTTGCACACAAACCAGATTTTCCATTTGAATGGCTCAGTCTGTACGCAGCAGCAGCAGCACAGTATGTGTGATGCTCTATCTATCTTCAGCATCATGCATCAGACCATGCAGCCACCTTTCAGCACACAGAACAGCTGCAGCGTTGCTCTACGCACTGCATCTATCTATGTCATTGTGTGCAACTGAGACTAAAATTCAAGCTGAGCCGTTTAAGTTTCTGTTGAGGCATCAGTCAGTTCATATTTTCAGAAAAGACCTTCAGCTCAGCGAGGTTGTTTTCATGCAGTTTGAACTCGCCCCGTGTCGAGGGCCGGGCCCCTGAAACATCTGAAGACTTTGTTGCTATCCAAGGCGGACTGATATTTTCGTTAATTATTGATTCATAATGAGGCCAGCAAGAGTCAGGAGCTCATACATAAATTCTTTCTTACCATTTTACAGTTTGATTCTGCTGTCATGTTGTATTCATTCATATGGAACTTGTAATTTGTTGGGGTGACAATCAAAAGCAGATTTTTTTTCCCCTTGCGTGTGTGTGTGCGTGTGTGTCTGTGTGTGTGTGTGTGTGTGTGTGCAAAGGCTTTATTTTCCCCGTCACCGGAAACAAGGAAGCCGTGTTGAGTAAATGGCTTTCAGTGTTCAGGCTGCCATAAAGGGGCTTTCTTGTGCTTGCCTGCCCTTCTGTCTTTCTATTTCCCACTCTCTCGTTTTCTCCCTTTCCCTGTCTCTCCATCTCTCACTTTTCCTCTCTGAGATCAGACTTGTCCGGCCATGCTATTGGGCAGCGAGCTGTAAACAGGAGCTCTGATCCAAGTGGCAGTCACCTTCATTCAAGCTAACACCCCCCCTCTTAACCTACCCCATTTTTTATTTTATTTTGAGTGTTGTCAGCCCCCTTCAGAAAAAAAGAGGATGAAAATTCTTGTGGGAATGACTCCCTCTGTGGAGGATGAACTTCTGGGTATGTCCCCAGCTCATCGAGATCCCCACACACAGGCTCTTTATGTGTCTGTGGAGGGTGGCCCCCTTCCCTCCTCTGCTCCTTATCCACACCCCAGAGGCTCCCATTCAGCCCCGGCCTGGCTGGGGGGGAAGTTGGAGCTCTTTTGTAGTGGGGGATTCTTTGGGGAGGCTGTCAAGGCTGTGACTGTGTGGGCCTTTCTTTCCCTAGAGAAGAGAAGGAGGGGAGAGAAGATAGAGGGAGAGGGCAAGAGAGAGACGGGGTGGATGAGGGAGGGGGAGTACCAAAGGAGAATTTGGACACAGACGGCCTTGTTAACCAGCACCCAGAATGAAAGAGAGGATGAGCGGGAGAAGGAAACAGGGAAAAAGGCAAAATACAAGCAAGAATGAATCCAGCGAAAGGCCAAAAAACAACCCCTGAGTTACGTCACTGCTGTTTCCATCCTCCTCCTCCTCCTCTTTTCCTCTACTCCTCCCTATCCGTTCTCTCAATCTGTCTCTGTGTAAGCTCGCTCCTCAGTTCAATAACAAGCTTTTGCCCTCCCCCTCACCCTTTCTCACCCCCTTCTCACCCCCTCTCTCCCTCTCTCAGCCATTACTTCACACACATTCCATTATCCTGGAGACCAGGCTGAGAGAGATGTCTGGGGTCGGAGCGATCATAATCATCACCTCTTTCCGCTACACCCTGAGTTATGGCCTAGTGTATAGGAAACAGACATTTAAATCATAATCAATAGAGCAATATCAATGCTGGGAGGCATGGCTAAAGGAAATCAGTGCTGCGGCTCAGGAGCCAGCAGAGTGAACTGAGATAGAGGCGTGTGCTTATTGATAAAATATGATCAAGATGCAGAATGCATTATGGGGCTTCACGCCCTGAGCTGACTCTTTTTTCTTTTAGTAAATAAACCTAGGATTTTAGTTGATGCAATGATACAGACCCGTGAGTGAAAATGGAGTTTACCGGGGGAATGTCCCACATGTCTTGCTTATGTCGCTACTTACTAGGCCACCAACTAACTCTACAAACACGTTAACGCTAAGTACGTAAGCACTCTCATAAAACATAATTATGAACTACAGAAAATATGTGAGGGTCAAGGCAACATTGTTGACATTAAATGAGCTCCTTCTGATAGGAGCGGATCCTCCTCATTACTTCCCACGATTCACAGTGGAGGATACATCACACACACACCTGCTGATAGGAGAAACAAGGTCACAGAGAAGTTAAGAAACATTCATGTGCTGTGTAATAAAGCTATTGGAGAGAGAAGTTAGAAAACACTCAGTTATAAAAACAGTTAGTTATATGATGTGTAACAAGAGGTTAAAACAGTTCATACTTGTTCATACTTCATACCAGTTGTTTACAACTGGTATGAACAGCTAACAACAGCTAACAACAGCTGACAACGGCTAACAACAGCTGACAATTGTTAATAACAGCTAACAATGGCTAACTGTAGGTGTCCATCTTGTTTCCAACTTGTTTACTGGAACGCTGTCATCTCAGGTGTAATGTCATTCCCAGCTCCAACATCCGACTTCTGAGGTTACTGGAACGTAGCATTAATATCATTGTTAGCAAGAGATTTTGGCCATTCTTCTGAATCTGTTGTGGTCATACTTGCTAAAAAGTGGATGGATGTTCAAATTAGCTACTCACTATGTCTATGAGTTATTGATTATGTACGTTTTATTCTAAAATATGTCCTTAAGTTTCTCCAGATTGTCACTGTTCGTTGTCTTTCTAGTCGCTGTACAACTGAGAAACAGCTGAAAAAATACTTTCTTACTCACTACACTTGAACAAACTGCAACCTCGACTATAGCAGCTCAACTTTGTAGCCAGTCTCGCCAGAAACAGCTGACATTATCAAGACCAGGAGCTGGCTTAAAACTGCTGGAATAGACACAAAAAAACATCCAAAATGTATGAATAATATTAAGTTCTGAAATGAGATTTAAACTACCAAAAATAACCCGCCAACTCCTGGACAACATGTTAACATCTGAGTCATCAAATGGCTCTGCTCCTGGAAAAGCTGCAAGTCCAGCAGAGATAAATATAACAACTCTAGATCATTATTTATGTGAGTGTAGTGACAATAAATCGCACTCACACCTGTGTTCCTCCTGGCAGAAACACAGACACATCCAGAGCATGTTCACACTGCACTTTTACAATACAATACAAGAACTCTATTTATTTCCAAAGGGAAATTCCTTCATTTTACAGGGTATTTTTTAATTATTTCATAGACTTTGAAAACTTTTGACTAGTTATCAATAGTTATTAAAACAGATTTATTTAGCTAAAATAGTCTGGGTATAATATCTAACCCAATGCAGAACATGTTTTGAATGACACTTTGAACACACTGGTAAAGAACACAGGTGGACATGTGAACTTAAAGGGATAATTAAGTAAAATTAAGTCAGAGTCAAACACACCGTAACACTGAGTTAGACACCCCCAAGAGATGAACGTTTCCGACCGCTTGCTACTCTAGTTATACTAACTTAAGTAATGACCGCACGATAGCAATACAGAGAGCCATGCGCTCAACCAAAAAGCCACTCTATAGCCAGAAATAATGCTCAGAACAGCACCTAACTTCATCAACAGTACATAAAGGATCCCAGCCATAGCACTAGCCACCAAACATCTTTTTAGCTTTGCCTGGTTTCTTTATCATAGAGACTAAACACAACTCACCCACTCTCTTCAAGCAGCCCCCACAAACAAGGGATATTCCAGATAAACAAGGGGTATATTGTAACATTTGCCACAATCAGGCAAAGCTAAAAAGATGTTTGGTGGCTAGTGCTATGGCTGGGACCCTTTATGTACTGTTGATGAAGTTAGGTGCTGTTCTGAGCATTATTTCTAGCTATAAAGTGATGTTTTGGTTGAGGTTTGTGTGTGGTTCCCTAGCCTGCTGTGTATTGCTATCGTTCGGTCATTATTAAAGTTGGTATAACTAGAGAAGCAAACGGTGTTATGGTGTGTTTGAACATAAATTAACGCCATAATACTCCTTTAACTTTGTACAACTTTGTATACTCTGACTATCTGGTAGGCTATTGGGTAACTTTCTAGATAACTTTCCTCCACTATTCAATTTTAACGTCTTACTTGTTACATCCAGTATAGGCACTGAGAAGATGTTATTGTTGTAAAGAGTTGATCACAGTTGAGAATGCATGTAACTCATATTTCAGCTACTAGAATGTTGGACTTTGTGACTAGATGTGACTTACTTGAATGCATTTTTTTACATGATCCAGCTTAAATCATGTCAACCATGTCAAAATCCAACTCAGAACTGCCAGATCTGGCTACACTGATAGAAGCAGCTTTTTTATATAATTTCAGGAAATATAATATCAGAGGAAAATGGCCACAATGAACATGTTTGACTGTGGTGAACAATGCAAGAGTTTTAGAGAGGAATCATGGTCTCAGAAAATCAGTGTTTGCACCATGACAGCTCCTTAAACTCCACACAGAGAGTTGCCATCATGCTGTAAACATGAACCAAACCTCCAGTCTTGTTAAGGTGACAATGTTTCTCATTGTCCCGCAAAGGGATATGAAGGTGACAGGTGTGATCTGACCTGGCTGCGTCCAGGCCGCTGTCACTGCTGCCACTCCAGCTGAGATCAGGACTGAATCTCTGACTTTGTGTCGCCCGTAGGAGAAAATACCAGCTCTCACACAGCAGAAGTGCACCACATCACTGTCAGAGACGAGGAGCTTGGAGACGGCATACAAAAACATATCATGTAATCACTCAGGACAGATTAGAGTTCAAACATGCAGAGAAGAGCTCAGGATCACTGATGAAGAACTATCAGGCACTTTTAGTGTTGGATACAGCCAACATGTTCAGACGGGTTAAACTCTCATTTTCAAATCTCTGTTCCAGCTTTTTAGACAATTTGGCATGTTATTTGTTGGCTAACCCCTTGAAATTTTAATAATTCCACTTTGATTTTTGTGTGTTTATCATTTAAGGAGGTTGACTTGAATAATATAAGTTTTATGAATCTTTTACTCCAGCATGTTTGTAACCCCAGGGCATTTCCTCTGTCTTGGTCTGTGCAATTTCTTTGTCCAAACAAAACATTTCCTACTAAGCCATTTATGCTTGCAGTACAAAACAATATCTTGTTTTGGAAGAAAAATGCTATGAAAGAAATAATTCTTCCAGGTGTCAGCCTAAAGGTATAGGATTGTACTTTGAATTTTAAAATCCAGCATCATGCATTTTGTAACTAAATTCCTAACAGGCAAGATTGATAATGTCAAAGTGAAAATTAAATTAGTGCCAATTAATTGGTATGCACTTAGAGAATGTGATGAACTTGAGCTAGGTTCACTTTAATGATGTTTTGATGTCTGCTGAATTAACTTGTGTATACTGTTTCTTTCTAACTTAATTGATAAGATCATTTAAGCAGGAGTCATTTTAATCTGAAGTCAGGCAGCTAACAAAGATGGATATAACGTTACTATCAAGCATAATTAAATGTTTGTGGTTAAGTGTGCATTAAAATCTCTACTGAAAGACAGGTTGAGTAGTACAGACGAGCAGATAACCAGTCTGACCAGATAGTTCAGAAACACTGATTTTCAGCCCAGAATCTCAGGGTCCTGTGTAGGAGTGAGCTGTGAACAGCGTGCAGTGCACATCACGGTTCATGTTCAGCCAAAGCCCACGCAGTGCTGATGATACCGGATCATCTGCTAGATCTGCAAATCTATAATTCAATCCTGGTGAGGAGAGAAATATGAAAATTTACAGACAAAGGTAAACCACATACATATATCATAATGTATGGTCATTTTAATAGTCTCTCTGCATTATTCAAGCAAGGTAGACTATGGGTGATTGAATTAATAAACAAGCGAACAAAAGATGATGCAGCTCCGGAGCAAAAGCATTAATGCAACGTTCTGCTTTAAACAGAAATAGAAATAGCAGTGCAAAAGAACAATTACTTTCCTATCTTAATTGTTATTGCAAAGGAAATACTTTCTGACACCTTTCCAATTAAAACATAACCAGCAGCCATATAAGATGTATTTTTAAAAGGTGCCTACAGCACGTCTTGTTGCCTGAGATATTTGATTCCACCTCTAGATTTAAATGGCCGGTTTCATTTTGAGATGCAGGAAAATCAACCATGTGAAACAAAAAGCCACAGAGGACCTCAGTGTTGAGGTATACTTAACAGAGGCATACAACTCCTGTTATCTAGATCTGTTTGATGCTGTTTACCATATCTTTTCAACAGGCTTACATACGCACACATCCCCCTTCACCTGCCAATCTCCTGACATTTCGTAACCCATCTGACATGCTGCACACTTGATGAAGTGCGAACCATTTCACAAATGAGGGTTATTCTGGGAGAGTCACGTCTTCTCTCTCCACAGGACCCGGGAGACGCTTGTAAAAGCTGTTGTCCTTTAGTTATGTCGAAGCGCAAGGATGAGCCGCGAGAGAGAAAGAAAAAGGGAAAAGCTCTTCAATTGGAGTCCTCCTCTCCGCTCTCTCGCTCTCTGTCTGTGTCTGTCTCTTTTCCTCTGCCTGTCTCTTTCACTCTCTCTCTTTTCATGTGCCCTGCTGCTCTGTCATCCTCGGGGATGCGTCTGAAGGAGACCATCTGTTGATCCATTTGTCTCCTGCTTTGCTTCCTGTGCCACCGCCTCCCTCACACCGATGATCAGGCCTGGCCTTTCCTGCGCCCACCCTCTTTTGTTGCTGCCAACAGGCTCTCCGGGCGTGGAGGGTTTACGGTTGGAGGGGGTTGGGGCAGGAGGCTGTGCCCTCTAAAGCTTCTGATTCACACAAAGAGTGGAAATAGGGATTGGCAGACGTGCATCATTTTTAAACGGCTAATGAGAGCAGAGCAGCTGCTTTCTAATCCGTGTTTATTCAAAGTTAGCATCGTCAGGCCGACCTAAGTCAAAAAAAAGCAAACACATATTTGATCTTTTTCCGCAGTGCTGATATCAAAAGTACTCCATTTCCCACCCTTGGGACCTGAAAACAAAGAGTTTATCATTATATGGAGGCACAGGCCATGAAATAGATGTTAAAAAAACAATGTGGAGATGCTGAAGGACCATCACTTGAGGCTGGTGAGCACTCCACACCAACACACATTTATTGCTTGTGAAGTGTTGGCCAGTGTTGCTGTTAAAGGGGTGGGGGTGGGGGTGGGGGGGTCTCACTTTCCACACATGTCTCTTAGCTGTCACCTCACATGCATGCTCGGGGGTTTGATGGACACCGAGTCCACCGTGGGGACTTCAGGGATTGCTTGGCTTTGATCTTCTCCCACGACTCTCGATTACCCATCATTCAGCAGGGCTTAGGCCCTGGAGAGCAGCTGGGAGAGGGTGGTGTGTTAACACGAGCTCTGATGTGCCCGAGAGAGATTCAGTGTCCAACTCAGACATCATATAGCAGATTACACAGACACGGAGGAAAATGTGCCGGGAGAGCGCCTGTTGTGAGAGTTTAGAGTGTGTGAGAGGATCGAAATATGTCAGAGGAAGATGCTAACTCTGATATAATGAGGTCGCAGTCTATATGGGGGGTTTTAAAGGAGCAGGATTATTGTAAATCTTATTATCACATCTTTTTCTCCCCTTGTATGCAGAGTTTTTATAGATTTGTAAGGTTTTCATCAGGACGGCTCGATAAATCTGATGATAGGTGTTCACCTTGGGAGACACGCCATTGATTTTCCATAAGGTGCAGATGGCATGCGGTCACACACACTCCTATTTTACCGACAGCCATGTCGTGCAATAAGTCATGTTTTCTCTGCTGCTGTCATCTGCTGTGATGGTTCCTTTGACATAATAGGGGTGTGGTCAGCCAACCCTACTGACACTTCATCTTGCAAAGTATGTGGATAATAAAAGAACATATTTCTTTTGAATATGGTTGAACCTTTTTACTTTGATCATGTTTATATTCCAGCATGCCGAACAGTATTTTTCAATTTGACAGGCGGACTGATTTTACATTTGTGTTGCAGGTTTCCTCAGTACTGGTGACCAGGCTGCTAAAGGGAACTATGGGCTCCTAGACCAGATTCAAGCTCTGAGGTGGATCAGCGAAAACATCGGCTTCTTTGGGGGAGACTCAAACCGCATTACTGTGTTCGGTTCTGGGATCGGAGCTTCTTGTGTCAGCCTGCTCACCCTCTCCCACCACTCTGAAGGTAATGTACAGCACAGGGGAAAGAGGGAGGGGGGTGGTGGGAGCTGCACCTGCAGGGCTCATACCTGCTGGTGTGTGGGCTGCTTGATATTAGAAAACTGGCGATGCAGCCAGTGAGTTATTGAGTAATGTATTCTACTGTATCATACAGCGTAACAAATGTTTTAAGAAGCAGGTGTTTGCATTTAAATGACTGAGATGTTCATTCCCATCTGGAAATTGAAACTCCACGGCAGATTTCTAACCACATGTGACGCCCTCGCCCGGTGTGCTAGTTTCCCCTCTGCGTGTCAGAAATAAACATGAAGGTATACTGTGTCTTTGTAAGGGAGATAAAAAAAGGACATAGTGTACCAGTGAGAGCTTTTCAATGGCAGGCACAGTCACAATAAATGACACACACACACACACTTACACACACTGCTCTGTTTGCAATCCATGTTGTTTATCTGCTGGTCACCTTAATGCTACTTCATGATGATTTACAGCCCATGTTGGCCATGTCTTTAATTCTAAATGCAGTGTGTGTGCTTAACCTGGACATGCAATAAACATCCTTCATGCTGCTGCTCCTCTAATGCATCACTGAATTAAGATGGAGTATCATAGGTGAGATCCTGTAGGACACGCTTTGGCTTATGTGAATGCACTGTTTCCTGGAGCTTCTTTCATAAAGTGCACCCAGCAGAGGCATATAGATGACACCCCATCCTTAACCTGGAAATATTACAGGGAATCAGTACATGTACATTGGTTCAGAGGCTGGCTGTGTGCTTTTAATTGTTACGGTGTTGTGTACATGACAGATTAACTGGATACTGCAGCGTCCTTTGTCTGCTGCGTTTATTAGGGGGTTTTATCCAAATGAGAAATCTCTAGATCCTGCCGTGCTGTGAACATGTTAACAAGCCACAAACATGCTGTTTCAGACACACATGGCTGAAAGTGTAACACAGGCTTTTACTGTACATTACATGGTTGTGAATTACATTAAAGAGATCACTCTTGCATTTAACAGATGATTGGTGTGAGGCAAAATTGTTGTGAGAAGGCCAAGACCCGCGCACTCGCACAAACACACACACAGACACAACTTTTCGTCTTGTCGCCAGGCAGAGTGAATTCTCCAGAGTCTATTTGAAAGAGGTCATTTGAGCTGCTCCTCTTCTGTCCCTATTACAGTGCCAAGGATTTGTGATGTGTTTTGCGTTCTCCAATTTGCATTAAAGTGTTACTAATTGCCTTGATTTCCTCCGATGAATGATGACTGCGTTCGGATTGAATTTTTACCATAAATGCCTTTTTCATTCATACTCCATAATGCTACGCTCCATGTAGCATGTTATTATACTGCCAGTGAAACCATCTCCTCTGCCTCCTAGTAAATTGGATATTACCGGGTCTGTTTTTTCCCCTGAATGGAAATGTATGCCCCACTGATAGGATGTAAAAAAAAAAAAAAAAAAGGAGCCGGTAAAACTTGAGGGATCCTAGGAAATTGAAACAGGAAGCCTTCTATCACGGCAGGACTCTTGCTGCGAATGTTACCAATGGCAATCAGATTTCACACAGTCTCTCTCAGAGCACAGATTGTTGTAATTATATAAAGTTTAGGACTGGAGTGGGCTGCAGGATGTGACAGGAAATCTAAGTGAAGAAATTTCTTTTTGCACCTGCTTTTGCAACCCTCCCCACCTCCTCTCTGCACCACCCTCCTCTCCTATAGTCTTAACTGTGTAAGGGAAAACTAGTAGGTTGCCTTTGTTGCTAGGATAACTCAATAAACGAGAGAAATCAAAGAGTCGAGGTCCGCATAGCAGTAAAATTGGAGGAAAAATCTATAATCAAATGAATTATACAGTGTGATGTGAGCACACCTGGTTTCAGGTGGGCTCAAGTGATGGATTTTTGTAATCATTTTTTTATCCATGTCGGCTGGTTTGCTTCTCAGGAATAAGGCCTTCTATTGAATTTGAGATTGCAGCCATGTCCCAGCGGTAGAGTGAGTCAACCCTTGCTGGAGAGGTTGGTGGTTCGATGCTAGCCTTTCAAGTGTAGCCTACATGTCAACATTTCCTTTGCAAGACACTGAATCCCAAAGAGCTCATTGGTGGCACAGCACGCAGCGAGTGAATGTATGAATAGGGCAAATGAATCAATTAATACCCATGGGCACTTCACATTGCAGCTTCCGCCATCAGTGTATGGATGTATGATTGAATCAGGGATGTACCAATACAGTTAATGTACCTTTTTTAGGGCCACGTGGCAAATGCACCGACACTGGCACGTTTGGCAAAATTTTGTATTAAAGCCAATGGGACAAGCCAAAAATAAGGAGCAACTATTGGAGTTTTCCAGACATCTACCAGTACGGCATACTTTCACCTAGAGACTCCATTTAAACTTTAAAATGTAGACACAAGTCTTGACTATTGGTGGATTAATCCATGTTTCAATAGGTATTGGAGTTTTTGATCACTCACTGTTTAATGACCATGATTATGCGGCGTTCCAGTTACCTTGGAAGTCAGATGTCGGAGCTGCAAAATGATGTTAAACCTGAGTTGACGGCGTTCCCAGTTAACAAGTTGGAAAACCAAGATGAACGCCTACAGTTAGCCGTTGTTAGCTGTTGTTTACAATTGTCAGCTGTCGTTAGCCATTGTCAGTTGTTGTTAGCGATTGTCAGCTGTTGTGAGCCGTTGTGAGCAGCTGTTAGCAATAACAGTTGTAAACAATGCATAACACAGTATTTTACTCTTACAAACACCATAGCACCGTGTTCACAGTCAGACGTTGGGCAGTACTACATATACCACTTATTTAATTTCACTAAAACAAAACAGAAGTGCTAATAAATAAACACATTACAAGAGCTTTCACGGTTTCTCTTTACTGTTGATGCACTGCGCTGCCATCTTGGACTATGACATTGTTGTCAAGTTGGGGTTGGTGAGGATCGTCCAACTTTCTGGGATGGAAATCCAACTTCAGGGGGGCGTTCCAGATGAATTTCTGACTCGGAGCTCGGAAATTCCGACTTCCAAGTACGACTGCAATGCAGCATTATTTTTGGATAAATTTAGATATTATCATGGGTGTGTATTGTGTGGAATCTTTGTATCGGAGTGGGTGACATCATAAGCTAGAGTGAGAGAGGTTGCATGAAATTGTCTGAAACTTTTCCTTTTCCACAGTTGTGGACACACTTGTTCCGTCACTAATGATGTATCTATCCAAGCAGGAAGACTTAAGAATTTAAACACTGAGCCTCTAAGCTCAATGTCTCTCTCTGCTCCTCATTGACATAAATACAAAGATTTTCTGAGAGAGGCAGAAAAGACTCCTGTTTATAACTTGCAAGTGTCTCCGAACTATTAACTTTAGAAACACCAAAATCATATCAAAGTGTTCAGGAAGTCCTTACTATGACAATGATCTGCTTTTTTTTTTTTTTTTGATAGGCGCTACCGTTTTGTCAGAATAAGCCCCAATGTTAGACCAGTGCTGAGACAAAAAATCACTCTTTTTCTGGACATTTTGACAGCCTCAGCCTGCGGTGCGTTTATCGTCAACCACCTCAAGCTGCCGTGGCAACCTGTGAGCCTCAGTTCTGGCCCACAGCTGAAACCAATTCACTAATTAGGGAACTGCTCTGATATCTCTGCATTTTTGAATCACTTTTGGAGCAATTTGATCGGGCACTATTGTTATTCTGTTGATTTTTTCTTGTCCTTTTTACGGACAAATTTGGATTAGTTACTAGTCCTACAGCTTGAAGAGTTGTAAGACAAATAAATTATCAAAACTTGCGGATTGATCAGGATTGGTGCGCTATTACTTTTCTCAATTGCACATGAATTCGTGAGAAACTGAAAAAAAAACCCCGCATTTTTCCCAAGACTAATTCTTTGTACGACTGTGAGGAAAAACACTTACCATTTACACTCATTGTATTACATCAAACAAAATAAACAAATTAGCATATGCATATACTAACTGAATGCAGAGGCTTTATGATGTGTACCATATGTGTAACTTGAACCACATGCTCTAGTTTGTGGTTTTATTTATGTAAACTTCTAGTTTGAAATGTTAGTCTTCACATTATTTTAGCTGAGGATCTAAACTGCCTACTAAGAACATCATCATACAATAATTATTGAAAGGACAGCATTTTACAGTCCATTTAATCTGGAGCTCTAAACACTACCTAGTCCTGACCAGGTTAGCGTTGCTTGGTAAGTTTCCATGGCGATCTAGCCAGGTTTAAAGAGAACCAGTCTTATGAAACTAAAACTCTGATTTTCTCATCAACATTAACTTTCCCTTTCAGCTCTCTGTTTGGAAGTTTTTGTTTGGATATTATGTTTTTGCTGCATTCAGTCTGACTGCGAAAGCCAACAGTGCTACTCTGTGCTTACTATTTATATATGTTATACTGCATTATATTTATGTCACACTCTGCTTCTCATTAGTAGGGACCTGGTGACTCCACCTACCCCGTTGTCACATGCATACCTGCCAGCTTCCCCAGCTTTAATACACAGTGGTTAAATATTAACTTTGGGGAAGAGTTTCTTCATCCCAGTTTTTAAAAAAAGCACCATGGCTGCACTTTTGTTGTATTCAACCTTTTTCCTGCTTACTGATGAATAAAAATCTACCTCCAGAAATAGTGTAAGTACAATAAACGTGTCATGCTTAATTTAGGTGTTGAATAAGGTGGGAAGTGATTCATATGTCTACACACACATGTGCCATACTCACACACAAACATCCTGGCTTACCTGCAGCACAGAGGCAGGATAACGAGGCCCATGCTGGTAAAAAAAGAAAAAGTAAATCAGCGATGACACACTGTTCTGAAGCTCCCCTGTGTGGCTGTGTTTAATGACCGTATTCCCACTCTCACTGTACGCAGTCTGTCATCACTGCCTACAGTGCATACACTCTCCATCTAACAGAGACTCTCCTTTTATGCCTGTTGGTGGCAGAGTGACAACTTACTTCAGATGCTCCATGCTCCTCCTGAAGCCTATTTAATAAGCTGGATCCTCCTATATCATCCCAGCCCTCCGGCCTCTCTCTCTGATTGCATGCTCCTCTGGTCTGGCCTTGGTGTCTTCTCCATGTGGGCGTGCCGAGGGCTGTAGTCACAGGATACATCCATCACCGGACCCCCTCCCCCTCCCCTCTACTCCTTTCTGGGCCTGCATGGACATCTTCTCGTGAGGTCAGGATTTTTCAGACCCTGGTCCCTGCCCTGCTTCCTCCATCTAATCTCCTCCTCACTGCACCCATCTGTCTCCCTGCCTTCACACACAGTAAAAGCATGCAAGGGGACACACGCTTACTCTCCATGTGCCAGTGTGTCTCTCCACTCTTTCTCCCGCTCTGGATTTCTGCTCCCGAGTCTGCAGCTTGTGTGGTGCGTTGCTATTAATAAGATGGCTGCCTTGTCTGCAATGTGGCAAGCAATCTAGACTCACATCTGAGACTTCGGAAGCGGAGTGGTCATTAAAAGCACCGTCTCTCTCTCGGCAGGAGAGTGTTTTTGACTGGCTTATTAAATGTAGCTCAACAGTTGTGTTCCCACTGAGGGAAATCTCTCTGTCCCCATCTTCTTTTCCTCTGGCTTCAAACGGAAAGCGGCTAAAGAAGTTCAGAAGCAAGGACATTAGCCAGTCCCATGTATTATCTATCTGGCATCGCACAGGCACTAATTGAACATGCAGATTTGGCTTTTTCCCTATCTGCTAATAATCATTATGATGTATAAAAAAAAGTGAGAAGGCTCGTCGTTGCATGAGCAGAATACTAAGTAGCCGGTGCCTGAAACAAATTTATATGAGCATGTATCTCTCAGCGCATATGAGGGAGTCAATATGTCTCTTCCTCCCTTCACGTCCCGCAGAAATCTTTCTGCATACCTATGCACATCTGTCTGCGTCAATGTATGTTACCCGGCTGTTCACGTTTGTGTGCTCAGTCATGACCATTCACTAAACAACACATAAGAGAGGCAGCTAGTAGAGCCACTGAAGGTCATTCGGTTTCTCTTTTTTTTTTCCTCCCTTCCTGTAAGCAATCAGGATAAAAGCCCCGCTTCTGAGGAAGTGCTCCCCTTTTAATGGAACGTCTTGGACATTAAAGACAGCTAGTGTGGAGGATCCTTCATGCCAATGTCAGCTTTCATTTTTATTAAGACTTCTGGGTTATTGGGGACCATAAATGTGCATGTTAAACGCTTGGGTTTTTATTACCACAGCGCAATGAGTACCAAGGCTTTTTAGCGGAGGACACAACCCAGCAAACACTGAAACCCCTCCAACCGTAAGTGTAAAGAGGGAACTACTTGATTTTCAGCAAATGGGTTACAAGTTTTGAGTCCATTTAGCATGAAGGGTAGCATGAGTATTGGTTAAGTGAAGAAATGCATGGTCGCTGTGAAGATATCAGTGATCAGACAGATCGGTAGGACATATTTCTCAAATCACAGCTGAAATATGAACTGTAGTAATAGCTGTTCTTCACAGTGAAATACCTGCTGTGGATTTCCTGACTAGGATTTATGATTCATACAGTCTTCAAAAGGTTGTGACCAAGAATTTGATGTATTACTCCACACATTTTTTCACTTGATCAGACAGGGAGTCAGAGGCTGTGACAGAAAGGTAATGCTTTTTGTATGACATAAGCTGTCATTTCCTCTATGATCACATATTTGCTGGCAGTGAGTCAACTGAAGGCAAAAATGGCAACCAAAAACCTTTCATAATCAAGCCAGAAAGGGCACTTTGTAAGAACTTTACAACTGCACCTTTTAGAGAATTGCAAGCTGAAACTACAAAACCAAGTTGCAGGGAGTATTTTCCAACAGACTGATTTAAAGGGGCCATGGCATGAAAAACTGACTTTGTTAACGGGAGGGGGGTGCATATCAGGGATAGAAAACCGCTACAATCCCCCCAAGTTCGACAAAATTCCATCCAGTCGTTTTTTAGTTATCTCCGTATTTAGGAACTGTGTGCTCAGAGCCGGGCGTTCTGAAAACTCCACTGACATGACGTCATGTCAGTGCTGGCGGGTTGATGGTACTGCCCATGGAGCCGCCCTCTGCCCTGCCCAAAAAATTATCAAAACAGCGCCATTATTCCCGGCTGCTCGCTCGCATAGCTCCGGTTAGAACCATGGCGAAAGTACAATCTGAAACAGCGTTTGCTCTGTTGTTGGCTGCACAAACGAGCACAAAACTCTTTTGAAAACTCCCTCGTCGGAGGATTTGAGGACTCAATGGGTGGATTTTATTTATAATGGGAATGCAGAGAGAGCTAGAGAGCTTCTGGATCCTCTCCCTCTGGGTCAGACTCTGGCTCAAACTTGTAGGGTTGTACGAGCGATCTTCTTGCAGCCATGACCAAGCCAGTGTAAACATTAGCACATGACTATCGGGGCACAGCCACAGCCCCTTCCAGAGAGATGGGTGTAAAGTGGACGTGGCTTAGGTGCAGCTCATTTCATTAAAGAGACATGGCCCAACCTGGAGGATTTTGAGCGGAGCTGTTTTTAGCTGATAAAAAGAGAAATAAAATAATTGATCCAAATCGAATTTTGACCGAAGGACGTCACAGACATGCTATTAACACACCAGGGGACTATTTTAAGTTGTGTGAAATTGGCATGCCATGGGACCTTTAATGAAAAAATAGATATTTGATTATATGATTTAATTACCTTAAAATTAGGTTTATAAGACACACTTTTAAGGCCCCTTTCCATCTAAAATGGGGACAGATTTATCACAGTCTCAGTATTTTACTCGAAAGATGGCACTCCAAATCTGGGATGACAGAAACATGATCCAGACTTGCAGTGCTCTCTTTAGATCAAAATCTTGCACTTTAGAAAGCACTGGTAACTAAAAAGTACATAAACCTTATGGAGTACTGGTTAGATTGAAAGAACTCCTTAACTCAAGTGGCCAGTGAGTATTACCAACAAGCATCCATGGCTGTAGCATCTGGTCACTTGCAGTAGGTCTATACCCAAGCCGTTTAAGTTATTGCAGGCCGGGCTCATCTACAATACCTGTCGGGGAAGATTTAGAAACTCCACCTGTTACTGCAGATGGTACCTGAAAAAGCTGTACATCTGTGCAGAAACTGAAGTCATGGACTTTGCAAAACAGATTGTCACGCGGGGAGAGAGTTCGAGCCATTTCTTCCACAACGGGACCCCCGAACAGACTGTTTCTGAGATACTGGTATGAATACAGGTCTCCAGAGTTCTAGTCACTGATTAATGTTCAAGTACATCAACCTATAACACTCAGTTTACATTAAAATGCATTTGTCTCTTTTGTCTTATTTTGAACTGTTTTTTTTAATGTAAATTTGGACAGTCAACACAGCTCTGTTATTTCTGCTAATATATGTTAGGAAGGCTGTTTTCCACCTTACCACTATCTTCCTCCTGCCTCTGCACGGTGAAGAAAAAAATCTATTTGTTTTCCATTACAGCATACCTTGGAAGATAGAGCCAGTGCTTGGAAGTCCAAATTCTTAAAACAACAAATATTTAGTGTACTAAATGATCAAGAAAGTACATATCAGCCAGGTTGAAGGTAATGCAGAGTTTTTGATTTTGTTACAAGTATCAACGTGTATGCTGTTATCGTCTGCCATCCGGTAGGTGTCAAATGTTAAAAAAAAATGCATTTTTGTATCAAAAAACAATACTTGCACGCGACAAAATCAGTCCACAGCAGGCAAAAAATTTTCAACCCATAAAAGGTCCCTCTCCGATCATATATTTTTTTACCATCTAAAGTGTTCTCAGTGGTCTTTAATTCTTGGTTATGAAGTTTTTAGTAAAAATCATTATCCATGTCATCTTTAAGGACTTTTCTGCTACAAAGCTCCAGTAGCTCATTATAGCTATTCACCTCTGAGTCGTGGGCGGAGACAGCGCTGTTCTGCACACTCCTCTTTACGCTAGCTTGTAGCCTAACATAGCTGGTTCAGCAGAAGTGGCAGGTAATAGATGAGCTATTCAGCTCTGAGACAGAAATGTCTTTAGGGGCATGATGAAAGCTAATAACATAAGTAGCTTCCTTACGAGCGTTGCAATCTGCTATCGCACACGCTGGTTCTGTGTCTCGAAGTCTGGCCTGCAGAGCGGGGCTCTGGAGGCACAGCTTGGAGTTATGACATAGGAAATCTCTGTCTCTGAACCTGCTGTTGAGTTTGCCAGAGGTTCACAGAGATTTGAATGAGGAATTACTCAGAGATGGAATTTTGCACATAGTTTTCTCATGATTTTTTCTCTAGTTTTAGAAAAATGCCACATGAACATATAGACAGCAAGAAAAACATGATTCTCATCGGAGTGGGTCTTTAGTCATGATTTCTGCCAGTATTTTATTAAAGCTCCAATCACATTTCAGACTTTTGTGCTAGATCTGTCATTACAGAATTTAATTTCAAATCATGTTTTAATCACTGCATTCGGCTTTGGGTAATATTTCGAGTTTTAATGGCATTACAACTGATTCACCCAACATTGCAGGCTGGGTGACCCCCTTCCAGGGTCTCGTCTGGAACATCTTGTAATTTTATGGCAAATGGCTTCTTTGCTGTCTCTGGCATGTATCTAACTTGTGCACTGATGGAGTAAGGAAACGAGACTGACATCAAATCAATCTGTCTCTGTCAGTCTTTCTGGTAGAGTGGTGTGGCTGTGGGCCTGGAAGTCTGTGTTGTCATGAGCCCTTAACCTCTGCTCTGACTATCATGTATGAACACGCAGACTCCTTGGATGGAACAACACAAACACTATTGTGCTGCTGGGAATTGTGAGGATTTGCTGAGCCTTAAGAATTTCTGTATTCACTCGTTGCTCTGTCTCGAGATATCGACACGTAATCTAAAGCTAATAAAAATGCTGCTCCAAATTACCCTGTCTTACAGAGTGGTGAAAGAGGCCAACAGGCTGCATAGATGGAGAGTGTGTCAGTGTTGCACTCAATCACTGCTTTAACTGTAATGTTACATCTGGCTCTGACCTTTGGAAATAACGCATGTGGGTTTCCTCTCTGAAACGAGACCCATGGGAGGCTCTCCATGTGGGAATGGCCTACAGGCCTGCACACCCCCACTCTATAATGTCCCTGAGCTGAGCTCTCACTGCTCTGTTCCGGGGGTGCGATCCATCCACGCTCAGTGCTGACTTCATTTTCTGTGTGCTCAGGTATGCTGCAGCTGCCTGTGGAGTTAAAGTATCAAATGCAGGCACCTTGCAAAAGCAGGAATGTGATTTGGAGTCATCGGGAAAGATAGCTGCACAACCACATCTCTGGGATGTTATTCATACACGATGCAGCTGCTATTGTTGTGCAAATGCCTCGCACTTGAGAAAAACCAGGCACAATTGTTGAAGTTGAATAGGCCCCATTTCTGAGGTGTCGGAGGCATTCAGCGAGCTGACACTGTAAAGTTACCTAGGTGTTTGGGGCAACAGAATGCCTCCATCTCCAGGTTTGATTGGGCTGTTTGCTGAAGGGTGTCTGTGCATCTCAGGGTGTGAAAAAGGCCTACGCAAGATGAGAGAATGAGGACGCGCCTTGTCAGGTGCCGTATTCTTCCACCTCGATTGACAGGAGCGATAATTAAACCAGGGGGATGCCATCTCTGTGGAGCAAGATTGCTTGTATTTATTTACGCTGACGACTCGCCTTTGTTGTCTGCCATATAGTGTGGCCGTCATTGTGTGCAAAAAGCACACTGCCTTTAACAAGTGGCCTATGTGGCATTTCCAGTCAGTCTTAGAGCTGCAATGTCTTTGACTTTGTATACCAGAGCAAAATTACCTTATTTTTACAAAACAAAAAGGAGGCTTATTCACCAACTAAAGGGTATTACTCTCCTTTGAACTCAAAAGAAATTGGAAATGGCCTAATTCAGGCAGGAAATGGGTTTCTTTTTCTCTTCACTACTCACGTTGCAAAGAGAAAATGAAGCCAAAAGTCATATCGAGCAGAAGAAAAGAGGAGGCCCTGCTGAGTAATGTGAGGGGTGAGGGGTGTTAGTAGACTAAAGATGACTCTGCTGAGGTCAGATGGCCAGTTTGCAGTAACACTCGAGAAAATAATATCCAGTCGGGTTGTCCATCAGAGTGAGGCAGCTTTACCTATCCCTGGCTAGAAGAGAGAGGAGGAATGAAGAATTGACAAATGGGCCCAAAACGGTGAAGGCAGTTCATTCAGGTAGCTCAGCCATCAGTCTGTCTCCGCTTGCAGCAGGTAGTTGAGCCTATAAAGCATGGAGTTATAGGTGTTAAAGAGCCGAGCGGCGGGTCAGAGAAAGAGGCAGGGGATAATTGAGTACTTTAGTAAATCCATGCCTCCGTCAACCAAAGTAATAGCTCACCACGTTGCATCTACCTGTAGCCTCCAATCCACAACTGTACCGATGGTGTCAGGCAGCTTGAACGACATGTGGCACCCGTGGCCTGTCTCAGCGAAATTCTCCAAGACAATACGACAAGCCCCATCTGCTGATGTATGGCAGGGATTGCTTTTGGAATCTAATCGCAGCTGATGAACGAGGCGACTACAGAATATGTCATCTGTTGACGACCCGCAATCCCCAGTGAAGACGCTGGCGAGTCATTAGTTCAGGTAGATGCCATCTATGAATCATTCCTGATAAATCATTGTCAAGGGCGCATTCATACACCTCCTAATGGACAGTGACAGCAGCAGCGGTGGCGGGTGGAGGGGGAATGCTGGCTGGCTGCAGCTCCCGGCTGTGCCCCCTGGCTCTTTGATCCTGTTAGGCTTTAGATCAATTAAACCAATAGCTGCATCATATTGCTCCCAGACTGTCTCGTCTGTTTCCTCCCTTGATTGGTCTAATGACTTGATGGAGGTTTCTGTCTGCATCCCCGTCTCTACCGCCCTTAATCTCAGAGGCTTTTCTTTTCCCTGTACCTCATAGCAGTTTCTTTCTTTTTCCCACCCTCCCCCATGTCTCTCTCTTTGCGTCTTCTCACCATGTCTCCCTCGCTTGCTCACTCACTCACTCGCACGCTCTGCCTTGCTCTTTCTCTCTCTGGCACCAGTGTAAAGCATCCATTATAGAGTGATGCATGGGTGTCTGTGTGAGTGGGAGAGAGAGGGAGACTTGGCACTCCTCCTGCCCCACCTGCAGAGGAAGCACTGACAGCTGAGCACTGGGGGCTCATCTCCCCTCCTCCTCTCCCTCCTTCTCCTCCTCCTCCTCCTCCGCCCATCTCCACATCTCGACTGACCTCCCTCCTCCGCCTCCTCCTCTCACACCTTCTCCATCTCTCTCTCTCTCCATCTCTCCCTCTCCCTCAGCTTTCCCTTTATTCCCTGTTGTTCCACACATATTGGCCCAATTTCTCGACACCACTCTGCTTTCCCTTACGCTATTTTCACATTTCATTATGTCCGGCCATCTTTTTTTCCTTTAGCACTGTCTGTTCTCTTTTATTGTCTTCCTCACTGCACATTCTCATTTGTTTGCCTTTTTCGTGCCCACCATTGTACAAAGGTTTATTCATTAAGCATTCCTCGCTAGGCAACACGGCTGTCCATGTGTCGTTAAATAGACTGTTGTCCCTGCATTTGTCTGGCAGATGAACAACCAAGGTGTAATTAGTTGACCTCCGCCCTTTGGTGATGACCACGAGCGCTCTGTGTTTGCTTGTTGTTGCAGACAGCTCACCTCAAAGGCCAGCTAGGTCACTCCTTCAGTGTCCGTACATCTGTTTGTTTCTGCAGGGAGAAAAGGCGCACAGTGCCTCTGCATGAGAAACAGGAGTACACCGTGGAGCTACTAGACCATGCTTGAGAGCGCCATCTCATTCCTCATCAATTTCACCGCTATGCATAACATGATTTATTTATGTCTTCTGCAGCAGGGACACAAAATTGCCAAGTGTTTCAAATCTTTTCAGACGATGTTTTTAAAACTTCTAAATTATTTTGAAATGGGAAATGTACAACTCTGCGTTTACCTAATTCTGGTCTAACAGTTTCATCAGCACAGAAAGGAAAAATACTTGTTTACTGGACGATTATAGGCATCCAGGAATATATCGTTTTGTTTACACACAGCATGCTCGCCACAGTCTGTGCTAACAGACAGAACGATTTGGAAAGAAAATTGTTTTTTCAATTGGTGATAAGAAGTGCGGCATAGGAAACACATCAGTCCCATTACTTTTCTGTAGCACTAAGCTGCCCTTTTTTCTGGTAAAAGCCTAAAACATTGTGATATGAGGCATGTACGCCATCTGGATCCCTATCACTTACGGTATGTGCGGCAAGTGACAAATTCAGGTGTGATATGTGCATGTGCAGCCACAAGCTGTAGCCTACCAAGATGTACACTTCTGGGCAGTGCAAACACATTCGGCTTAGCTGTGAAATTTGCATAGTCTGAGCACAATGAAATCCCCAATGAGAGTAACTTGCTGACAAGCAGAAAGCTCTACCAAAGAGGGCCGACACTGTGCAACCTGACAAAAAGACTAAATCTTTAGCTCTCAAGCCCACAGGGCTGCAATAGATTTTTAGCTTAGAGAGGTAGCATAAGCTATAGATCCTTTTCAGAGGTAAAAGAGAGGGACTCACCAAATCGAATGCAACTGTCAGGGAGTAATATTACCACAGTGCTTTCTCAAAATTCGAAGACAGTTTCTTTCTCTCGGTTGAAATTCTTCTTTCCTTTCCTATTAGCTTAATATCCGAACAGGGAGGGATCCTGTTGCTTCAGCCGGAAGAGATAGAAAACAAAAATGCAGTTTGACACATGGACTTTATTTTGAAATAGCTTCATTTTACAAATTAAATTTGATTTCAGAAGAAAAGCTGCTGCCTTCCTTTGACAAACCAGCTTGTGGAAAATATCATCCAACCACACGTGACAGCGAATCATTCACACCTTTTCCAGACTGGTTAGATCGGAGGAGGGGTGAGAAGCTGTGTGACACAGAGAGCTGGATTAAAAACAGCAAATTTAATGAGTCTGAACAGCTCTGGGGTAGGTGTTGGTGATTTGTGTACATGGTTTTATCTCGTCAGATATAGATCTCAGTGCTATCTGTCCACAAAGACATATCTCAACTCATACAGCATTAACAACAACAAAAGATTAGTGCACTGCAGCTAACCTTGAAGCTACAAGTCAACTCTTCCAAGGACTCCTAAAGCCCTCATGTGTAGGATTTGAAAGTCTCTGATTTTTGGCCTTAGCAACCATTGAGAGCACCAGGGCCATGTCCTTGTATTTTTCAGGTTTTTGTGAGCTGGTGGGAGTACATGTTACTGTCAAAAAAGTATGTATGCCGGCTGTTTTATGGACTTACTCCAATGAAACAGAAATAATCAGCATCACTCCTCCTCCAGAATTTTGTGTCTTGCAGCATGAAGAGGGCTTTGAATAAGCGTTCAGACTTTCATGTTTGGAGATAAAACAGAAACGCTTCATTTTTTGGGTCCATAATTTCCTGTGAAGTTCTTGGAAAGATTTATGTAATTTGGTACTATTTATAGGGGGAAAAGGAAATGTGATTGTAGGATTATTTTCTTTTAGCTGGAGTATTTCCCTCATAGGAACTGTTCGAATTTAATTACAGGAAAAGACCATTCGGCCATTAGTTATCCATTACTGAGACTTTCTTGTTTTCAGCAAACAAAAACTGCAATTGTTCATATAAGAACTGTACACAAGGGTCACTGCAGGTTCTAATGTTTCTGAGTTACTTTTATTTCCACAGAAGAAAAACAGAGTGGTACAGAACGGCACACATTTATCTTTCCCTTTTTACGAGACTGAAGAGAAAGAGCGATTCTGAGTTGTGCCCACACTGGAGAGGCAAACAATTCATGGCTCTTTGCTGACTTTGTATGACATCAAGTCTGCTTGTTGTGTCTATCAGCTAGAAAAAGAATGGAAAAGAGTTGTTTTAGGTCAGATGTATTGACATGGTAGAGGACCAAAGACAAGCTTTTGTCTGCAATGAAAAGAAAAAAAAGTTTCAGTATTTAAGACCAGAAAGAAAGGATATTAGCAAAGATAGCACGAAGCATCAGATGCGGAAAGTGTTCGATTTAAACACTGATCAGACGAGACAATTTGGAGAGGTTGAAGCTGGGCCATGCAGTGTCTGGTTTTGTGCTCTGCTCTGTTTAAAGATGAACTCACCTGTTAAATCGAGGGAACACAGTTCTAGTCGTGAAAGGACTGAGGATTGGAAGTGCTGCTGGGTCTTTGTTTCAATCACATGCAGATCTTTGGATGCGGCTGACTTGCTGTGCTTAATTCCTCTGCTGGAGGGGTGGTTGCACAGTTTCAAGGTGAGCTTGGTAAAGAAAAAAAAAAGTCAGGAAATGTTTTTTTTCTTTCTGGATTTGTGTGGAGTTAAAAAGTTGTTGTAACTTCAACTTGTAAGCAATAGATCAATATGGGTGCAACAGATCATGGTTTGGATTATATCATGGATATTAAACATCTTTTGGATCAGCAGTTAAAAAAAGAAAGGATATTTTTCGCAACTTTTCCTGTCTTTGGTTCTTCATGATTGTCACTCTGCAGTTTAATGTCCTTTCCGCAGTGTATTGCATCCTTATTTTTTTATTCTGGAATTTGAACCTTTACCTCAGTTGTGTGACCGCATCAGCAAGACAAGACAAAAACAAAGAGTGCTCTGTGGTTCATTACAAATATGCTGCAAACTACAAAACCCTTTTTAGACATTGGCGCTATGGCCACAGTGAACATTAAACTGACTGTTTAAACCAAAGTGGGTATGAGTAACGCATCTGCTTTGTGAGTCAAGGACAAAACGAAAGGTGATCTTTTGTTGACTCGCTGCAAAATGAAGTTTGTGTTATTTGGATGAGTTTCCATCTAAAGATGAAAGTTTCCTGAAGGAAAGAGTCTCTTGAACTGAGTGACATTGAGGAACCCATTAGCTGGTACTTCAACATAAATGACAACAAAAGTCAAGATTTAAACGGAGAGTTAACTACAAAGTGGTGGATGCTCTTAAAAATACTGGTGCATTATGACCCATACAACTAAGAGAGGACTAGCGCCTTTTACGAGCATTGAGTGGATGTCTTTGGTTCATTTACGTAGCTACTAATCACTGCTCTCCCACCAGGTTCAGCACTGCATTAAAGCTAGTTTAGAGCCGGGGAGTTGATGTGTGATAATGAGTGTCTGTAGAGTATCTATCTTTGAAATAACCCCACAGCCACTATTACAGGCAGAGTTTTCTATCTGCTGGCGATTGTAGGTGTTCTGTCCATCCAGTCCACTGATGTGATTTCACATACTGTTATAAATAAGAGTCAACAGTTTTTTTTTGATACAACTCTGCATCTGGGGGGAAAAAACAGTGTTACACATCACAACTTTAATAAAATTTTGCATCAATCCTGGTGTTCACTTGCACGTCGAACAATGAGGATGAACTATGAGATCATGGACAAAAAGGACATCTTTATCAATAGTTACAGGTACTTCAGCTCCTGGCTGCATGTTGTGATGCTGAATCTTCCTCTGTATGCATAGTATTACTCCTTCTACTCTCTATCTCTACTGTGTGTTTTCAGATCTTCGTACAGTGTTTGTTCTTTGCATTCAGTATGCAAACAGTGGAGCATACTGCCTTGTAGTTCATACATACCAAACATTGTATTTATCTGTTGGAGCCTGTAAAATATATATATATATATATTTTCTCTGCAGCTTAGTTGTTCAGACAATTCTTGTTCTGTGCTGGGATTGTGAGGCAGAATAGTAAAATAAGAAATCCCCATTTCATAGTGCTTAATGTGCTTATTAGCACTGGGGCATTCATATATTTCTTTTCTCTTTTTTTACCAAACCTTAAATTTGATGTAAATCTCTTGGGACACATTGGTATTTTATTTGGCATGCTGAACAGTGTAGAAATACATTTTTGAAGGGTAGTTTGCCCACAAAACTGATCGCATCCCCCTGAAGGCTTTTATTGTGAAGCAGCTGCAGGAAGTGCTGAGAAAACATTTGCTGACAAAGCACCGCAATGAAGTGGATCAGAAAGTTTCCTATCTGTTAGATGAAAAGAGGGAACAGGATTGTAGAAGTGAAATAAAACTCCCAGTGCGACTCCTACAATATCACAGATCGAACAAATGCAGATTAGAGCAAACACTAAAAGCAAAGTTTTTCCTCAAAGCTGTTCATGATGAGCGGTTTAGTATTCACTACAGAGGCAGATGTAGCTGTGTGAAGAAATAACAGAGAAGATATCGCAGAGTGCTTGAAACTCTGCCTATTTCACACCTTAGCACACCTGGCTAATTGCTGCAGAATATAAGTGTAGACTTGGAGGATCTCCTGCTAGTTCTGATGCAGTCTCACCTTCAGAACAGCTCTTCATTTAAAGTGAAGTGACTGAGTAAGTGAGTGTTCAAAAAAGACCAAAGAACGAAAAATAACAGGAGGTCTCTCCCTCCCCATGTTTCATGAAAGGTGATCCAGGCCCTCGGCAGACAGTCAAGCCTCTGACAGACTCAACATTTAACTAAAACAAATGCTGCTGTTTGCTTCCCAAAACATAATGCTGTGTCATGTTTGCATAAAAATGAAAAATAAGCGTAGCCTCTGAGACATTTCTCCCTGTTTCTGTAAAGCCTGTTTGGAGAGCATGCATCCCTCGCCGTATTTCAGATGTTGACAAACCCATATGGCACGCCACTAATCTTGATCGATGCCCACCGCTGTGAACACCACTCATGCTGTAGAGGATAATGAAAAGTAGCAGCGTAACATTTCCCAAAAACCCTCAGCCTGATCTGTTTATAATCCATTATGAAAAGCATCAGGACTTCTGCTGTTTTCCTCTCAGAAAAACAATGAAAGTGTTTACTTTCCAAAAACAGAGCTGCACAGAGTGCTCATGAAAACATCCACTCTCACCCAATGTGCTATTCTTAGGGTTCCCCTCAGAGCCACGGACTAATTGGAGCCTTGGTTGTCTTCTCGTTGAAGCTATCCTCCACACAGGCTTTTTTTTTTTTATGAGGCCTGTGAGTTGCTGAGATTCCCCGCCTGGCTGTCTGTGGCTGTTTGCAGGCATGTCCCGGGACTCCTGCTCATCGGTGAGGGCTTCATTAGCCGGGGATGGGAGGTGGCAGCAGAAAGAGAACAGCTGTTTAGCTAACCACTTGCATTGTTAGCCAGCCTTCTCCGTATGCCTAACTGCCTAAATCCGTCCCCTAGCTGCTAATAGAATGCTCATTAGGAGAGAGGAGGGCGACTCAATGTGAAACAGCGCCACTGTGCTACAAACCAACCAGGCTGCGTACTCCTCCTCTCCCTCTGGTCTTTATTAAAGAGATGTACAGAGTGAACACTCCCTCTGTCAACCATCTACCTATACAGCCCATGTTGACCTCTTATCCTGACCCCCTGGGAAAGACATGGGGTGTTTGAGTATCTGAGCTCTCCTCCGAGATGTCTTGCAGCCTCTGTGATACCAAAACATGGTGCTCACTTGCAGAGATACTGAAAGATACAAGATTTGAAAATCCCAGAGGAGAGACAGATGATGCCTTCTGCTTGGAGCCCTGCAGAAAGAAGAGGTTAGCTTGCTGTGTAGGTGTGTTTTTTTCTCTTTCTTATTTTTAAAAATCCCCCCCAAGCGGCATGGTGTTAAATTATTCAAACACTGTAGATTGTGCTGCCGTAATTTGTCAGGAACCCAAAAGCACAAGTCTATTCCTCTCTGTGTCAAACCTGATGAAGCTGGCGGAGGAGGAGGGAAAGCTGCGACATCAGAGACAAGAGTGTGAATATCTGATGGTGTTCATGGGAACAGCTTCAGATCACAGCCAAAGACACTGCACCCCTGTCACAGCCAAAACACATCCCTGGCTGGAAAAAGGGTGGCCCATGTTTGATTAAAATTCAAACAGGAAAACATGTTACCATGGAAGTGCTTCATTGAATCAACACGGGCCAGTTGCTAACATTCCCCATGCTAAAACCCAAGCAAACAAAGCACACGGCAACATGAGGGGAGGCAATTTGTGGTGGAAATGATGGGCTCCAAGCTATTTACAGTAAATGAGAGCAACTGTAGATCCTACTGCCATGCGGAAATATACTTGACAATTGGGCTCTGAGAGGGATGAAGTGTTTAAAATAAGTTTAACAAAGTATTTTGGCAACTTAACCTACATAGGACAGAAAGGGAATATGAGATGCATGGTTAAAGAGGTCACATTCGGTAGCTGAAATACCTCTCTCTTTTTTATGGTTCATGCGTCAAACAATCGTGACCATATTTCTGCTGTAATGTCATGAGTGCTCTTCTTTTTGTGTATTGGACCTTGAGACGTGCAGACAGTAATGGTGCCATTAGCAACTGAAACCCACAACTGAGTTTGTAACAGAATACTGCAAGAGCATGCACAATAGGGGCAGCATCTGGAGAAAATATATGACATCCTGATAGCAACTTTAATTCATTTTTCATGATTTCTAATTTTTTTAATAATTGGGATTAAAGGTGGTGTAGGCAGGATCTGAGGAAGTGCCAGTTTTTGGGAGAAATCTTGAATGTAAACACTACCCCTCCCAACCAGTTTTCCCCTCAGCTCCTCCTCTCCCCTCCCTCTCTGCTCCAGCAAGCCCCGCCCACAAACAGATGCTCCTGCTCGCTCGTATCATTTCAATAGGAGGTTTTCACTTGACGTCACTTCCGTGTTATGCGGCACGTGCGCAATACAGATGGAGGGCATGAAGTGAGTTGCTGCTATAGAGACCAGCAATATGCCGATGTTTTGCTCCGTTTACGGCTGCTGGAATTGATCGTGAATTTTATCGTGTGCCCAAAGTAGTGTTAAACAAAGGGGAAAGATATAAGAAGCTGACTGAAAAACGCCGGAAAAAATGGCTTTTTAATCTCCGCCTACGACAGTGGTTCTCAAGTTCAGTCCTCGAGCCCCCCTGTCCTGCATGTTTTGGATGTTTCCCTGCTTCAACACACCTGATTCAAATGATCAGCTCGTTATTAAGCCATTTCAGAGCTTGATAACGAGCTGATCATTTGAATCAGGTGTGTGCAGGACGGGGGGGGGGGGGCTCGAGGACTGGATTTGAGAACCACTGGCCTACGGTCTGGAGGAGCTGCGTCGGATAATGCCCGTGTGTGCAGTAACCACTTTGTCAAAGGTAATGACTCATTTTCAGTCCGTAGTTTAAAAAAAAAGGGGGAGAAGGGGGTCCTTTTGGCCCCCTATCCCCGCTCCCTGACCCTCATCCTCTGACTACGACCTCAGATCAGAAGAGACGACCTGCTGAATTTAGGCATATTACTAAGCGGAGGAAAAGAAACTAACCAGGATTCCCTTAGTAGCGAAGAGGGAAGAGCCCAGCGCCGAATCTCGTGGACGGTGTGAGGGCAGTAGCGGCCCCCGTGGTGCCGGGGTCCGGTCTTCTCGGAGTCGGTTTGTTTTGGAATTCAGCCCAAAGCAGGTGGTAAACTCCATCTAAGGCTAAATACTGGCACGCATCGAAACTGGCGCAATACAAGCTTTCTCGCATCTCCTCCATTGCAGTCGGTCGCTACCTGCCCTCCATTTGGTTCTCGCGTGTAATCAGGATCACGTGACTGAAAACCTCCTATTGAATTCAGATCAAATGCAGCTGCATTCGTTGTTGTAATGTAAATGACCGCACAAAAAGATCGGATTTAACAAAAAATCCGAATTGTGCATCATAACCTGCAGTGTGAACGCAGCCTTAGCTTACTTTGTTAAAGCGGTTTCCTGTCCAGTAGAAAGGTTACAGTCTCTGGTATTTACTTTGTTTTATTGCTTGTGTTTTCCATTCTTTCTGGTTGGTTTCTACTGTCCGATGTTGTAGCACGCTAACTTTTTTTAGGCTTGTGCACGTTATAGGAGGACATGGAGCGTGCCTCACAACACCAGGGAGCAGCATCCGCCTCACAACCAATCAGGTTGGAGGAGGCAGAGAACGGTTTTGTTTACAGCCAGAAAGAGCGGGCTGCTCAAAAAATTTAAGATGTTGACTACACAGACATAACAAAACACAGCGGTGTCATTATATGACCAAATATAATTAATAACTAATAGCTATTGACTGATATGAAAAGCTTTTTTGTATATACACCACAAAAAAAGAGGCTTCTTTAAGGGAATCCTGCCTACCCCACCTTTAAGGTCAAGAAACATAATGACTAACTTTGTTAACTGATGTGCAGAAGTGTCAGAGATTGAATAGCAGAATTGAACCATCAAAGACAATTTTACAGATCAATAAGCAGGAAATGTTTTCTGTCAAGTTGGATTTTTATTTACTTTTTGCATCAATGTGATGGAGTGCTTTGGTTTGACGGGTGTTTAAGAGGATTTGTCAAAAACTGACATTCCTGTTTGGCTATTTAATTTTTTGACAGTTTCACAGTTGATTTGTGAAATGTACTGCATCAAAATACATGACAATACTGCGGTATAGAAATACTGCAAACAGTGAGAGGGGATGTTTTCCAATGCATTTCAATGAAATATAATTACGGTATATGCCAAAAGATAGATATATGAGTAAAACCATATCACTGAAAGTCCAGTTTTAACTGGAGCGTTGACTTACCAGCTCGCTTCAATGTTAGACCTGCTAATATTTGATCTGAGCAGCTAAAAACAAGCCAGTAGCTTTCATACTGAGCCAGACCTATTATGTTTGATGTAGAGCTGCAAACAACAACTTTTTAGATAGCCCACTATATACATCAATTATTTTAACAATTGTTCAACCAGTTGAGTAAATAATTGCACCATAACTTAACAATTTTTGTTCATCTATTAGCTTTTAAACGTAACATTACCCCTACAAACTAAAAGCATGCCTTCATAACTCTGTTCAAGCCGTACCATGTCTTTTCTTTACATATAATTAGTGTTAATGTACAAGGTGGATGGTTTAGTTTTAATGCGCAAGGTTACTGTGGTGATTTGTTGACAATTCACTCTACTGTTCATTAATAAGAAAGAAAGAAATATAGATTGAAAGGAGGGAAAAAGGATGGGGGTAAAGGTTTGGGGATAAATTTGTAAAGGACAGAAAAGTCTCAGGGTGTGGCCGTAACTCTGGACTGTTCAGTTGAATGTAACAGATGATGTCAAAAAGAAAGAAGTCAAACAGGCTGTCTTTGTAAACACTGCTATCAAAAACAAGGTGTGCTCTGTGAATTTTTGCAGTGCTGAGGGTGAACTACTCCTAGGTTTTAGAAATCATAGGACACGCTGGTGCTTGGCTGATGCCATTTTGCTGTGTTTTGTTTACCTGTTGCTCCCCTTCAGCTGTTTTGCAGCTCTCAGCAGAGATGGTAAAGATTGAGGTGGTTCACTTCTCAGCAACTTAGCTCCAGAGAAAGATGGTTTGTGTGCCTACAGTGGGAAAAAAGAAACAACCAATTAAATTTGGTGCGGATGTCATCAATTTGTCAATAATGCTGACTAATTATTGCACCCTTAGTTGAGCAACTATTTGCCAGGTCAGCTTAAGGGGTAATGATACATTTTAAATTAAAGTTACCTTTTATCAGTACAGTTTAGCCGATATATTCGCTTCATTACCTCCATTCAAACACCTATTTTGATTCAAGGAGGGAAACAGATGGCATAGGATGGAAAGATTATGAACGTTTGATTCCTCAAACACTTTAAAATGGCACAGTGAGAAAAATCAACACAACACACTGTTCATTTCAAGAAAAAAGCCTCAAATGGTGCGATGCTTGTCTTTACTTCTTTAATTGGCAAATGTAGAGTGCAGCAAATTTATGAAACTGAAACAAAATGTTGACCCGTCTTCAAAGAAAAACAAGATACACAGTTGATCTACACTTGGGTTTTCCAACCAACTCTCTTATCAAATCATCAGTCAGTCAGTCAGTCAGTCAGTTCAGGCTATATTGATCAAATAATATTGCAGAAGAACATAATATTGAGCATCTAGGCTCCAAACCTCATCACTCCCCACAGGTTAATGTTACATGTAGGATGATGAGATACAATCTCAAACCAGCTATTAGTTTGAGCCCATAGGTGGACGCTGGGGAGTTGGCACGGCTGAAAACATGAGCAGAGAACTGATTCAGGGCAGCAGCACCAGCCTCAAATCTTGCAGCTCAGATAAATCAAGTCTAATTGGGAAGATATGTTCATCAAACGACTGCGAGAAAGACACATGGAAAATGTGAAATGAGTGCAGCTAGATTCTTGCAGCTGAGAATCTTTAATTCTCAACAGCAAAAGCAACACCTAGGTTATCCTAATCACACAACTCATACCACATATGAAGCTGACGAGTAGTCCTTTGTAATATGCATACGTTCTGATGTGGACGCTGACTTTGCTTTTGTCTGTTTGTTTCCTTTTATGTGGCTGCAGTATTGTTTGCAAAGTTATAGGAAAATAACCTGAAGTGGACAGACCATCTGATGTAATTGTTTATTTCTGTTTTGAGTGAAGGACAGGTAGAATAAGCTTTGTCTTCTACCTGCTCCCTTCCAGTCATGTGCTGTGCTACATTTGTTAAATGCCTTTTGTATGTATGGAAATGCTTAAAAATGGCCATGAGCGGAATAAATAAAAACGAAAACAAAAATATCAGGGAGGAGTCGCGCATGTCACCACTGCCTGTTGACACTGTGGTCAAAATGTACGTTTCTCTTGGCATTCCTAATCAGTAAATAAAGAGGCAAAAACATTCACATCAGGGTGTTTTCTCATCCCAAGGTTCTTCCTTGCATATCCACCCACTCACTTTACATTATCCCTCACCTACTGCATCGATTTTATAAACTAGTGTGTCTAACTGCTGGTTCAAAGGAAGTTTGTTTTTTTTTTTTTTTTTTTTATCTGGCAGATGGAGTCACCTGTTGGACAAACTTAGTTTCATTTTCAAAGCAGAACGTGAAAGAAAATGTCTGCAGAGTGGGAGCACTACACTGTCTCTGAGAAAGATCAAAGACAGGCAGTTTGCAAGAAATGTTCCTGTGACACTTAAAGAGGGGGGACAGCGAGCAACAGTTTGAATACATCAAATGATATAGGTCCTTAAAAAACAACATGAATAATACAGTAGAGTCATGCAAAAATATGTACCGTATATATGAAGTGACAGTCAGTGACCTTATTTTTTTAAACACCAGTATCAGCTTTGATTTTTACAGTTGGTGCACAATTCATTGGCTGTGAAGTGAAGAATTTCAAGTCTTATTTGTTTAATATGGAGGATTTTTGCTTAAGACTAATGACAGCCAGAAATCAAGAATCTCAAACCATGAGACTATTTTCAAAAGTCAGTCAAAAAAGGCTTTAAGTATGAGCTCTTCAGGGCATGGGGCATAGTTGATTAATCTTTTATTCTGCTGATACACTACTGGAGCTCAGGTGTTTTGATACTGGCCTTCTTCCTCTTAAACAATATCTGACAGATTCTGGTTCAAATCAGGAGAGCTGGCTCGCCTATCAAGCATATGCAGTGTCATGGTCAGTAGACCATTTGGTAGTCTGAAGCCTGCTCGATGGCTGTGTTTACTTTGGATTTGATGAAAGACAGCGGACCAACAGTAGCAGATGAAAAATCATCACACACTGCAGAAATTACAGGGTTAGCATCAAATACCCAGGATTGTCTGTCATCGACTCTTCCTCAAGGCTCAAGGACCATCATTCCCAAATGATACTGTCATCTGATTAGAGGATTTAGGACCACTGAGCAACAGTCCAATTATTTTTCTCCTTGGCTCAGGTATGATGCCTCTGATGCTGTTTCTGATTCAGTGGGGGCTTGATGATAGAAATACTTCCTCACTGAAGATGTCCATTTGTGGTGACTCTTGATGCACTGACGCCAGCCTCAGTCCAGTCCTTGTGAAGTTCTACCAAGTTCTTGAATCAACTTTTCTTGACAATCCTCACAGGGCTTTAGTCATCCCTGTTGTGCACCTTTTCCTTCCACATTTTTCCCTTCCAGTGAACTTTACATTTATGCGATACAACCCTCTGTGAACAGCCAGCCTTTTTCAGTAATGACCCTCTGTAGCTTGGCCGCCCTAAGAAGGGTGTCAATGATCGTCTTCTGGACAGCTGTGAAGTTAACAGTCAGTGTGTGTGTGTGTGTGTGTGTGTGTGTGTGTGTGTGTGTGTGTGTGTGTGTGTGTGTGTGTGTGTGTGTGTGTGTGTGTGTGTGCGTGCGTGCGTGTGTGTGTGTGTGTGTGAAGTAGACTAAAAAATACATAGTATTTATTATTTGTTAAAATTACCCTTACTAACTCAAACTTAAAATAAGAGACTCTTTAGCTGTCGGCCGTAAATTTAGAAATTAAAATAGAAAAAAAAACATTTGGAGAATTTTAATTTATATGAGTCCCAAATAAATAACACTTTGATTTGTTAATTAATTGATAGCTAGAACTGAACTTTTTCAGTCTGATTTAATCGTGTGATCTGCACCTATATTGAGAAATCTCCCCACTTGCTGGACTCCTATTTTTTTCCACCTCAAGAGCCGTAGAGAGACTTCAAGTGTTTATTTCTGCCCTGTGATCTGCAGCACAGACCTGCGCTGTGTGTCTTTTCTTTATGTGCAGATTGAAACTGACACTGACTCACTCTATAGTAATGGCGATAGGCTTATGATGCCACTTTGAGTGTGTGCCGGAAAAGAATGTCGCTGGGTGAGATATGTGTCAAGTGTTGTGACGTTAGTGGCTGTTGAATATGTGTTAGGTTGACATTGAGAGAGCGGAGTGTGCCAGCATGCGGCCAGACTGATGGACGAGTACACACTTTCACACACACATACGAGTCATCTCTTTGGACTTGCATAAATACTACGTGAACATATAAGTCTGTGCACAAGCACTGCTGTACACAAACACACACACACACACACTCACATAGCTCTGACTATTACAGGTCCACGCCTGTGGGATTGACTGTTGTTAAAGGTTGGCCAGCGTAAATACCCTCCCCCCCTACCTCAGTTCAGCTCTGCACACGTGCAAACATACACACGGACACGCACACAGGGTCCATGTGGTCATGTAGGTCCACGTACTCTCCCACTCGAGGGGATTTCATGTGGCTACAGCTGTGTGCCTACCAGCCTTGGCAGCATCAACAGCAGACACAACAGAGAGGAGAGAATATAGAGGAAGATATAGAAACAGACATATTGTAGTGAAAGGTATGTTACCAAGGAAAAAAGCACAAAAACATGAGAAAGGAACCTCTCTCTCTCTCTCTCTCTCTCTCTCCTTTTCCCCCTCTCTCTCTATCATGCGGCTGTGATATTTTTTCTCTTCCTTTTATTTCCTCTCGTCTAAAGCCTACAGCCTGGTTTGAATGTAAAAGACTGATAATCTGAAGTGTGACCGCTGAGGCAGAAAGGCAACTATTGAATGGCTTTTCTTGCCTCTAAAAGACGGGCACAGAGCTCACCAGAATTCACTATAATGCAGACTTGTGTATTTGCGCACAATATAACATAAGCAAACAGAGTGACACGAGCTGGCAGCATGCACACACGCAAACACGCATACAGGAGCACAAATAAATAGTGGATGATGCTGCCGGGGTGAGGACGTGGCGCTCCTCCTCACTATAGCTCAGCTCACAGCTCTCTGCCCTTGTGCCAGGACCTCAGCATGTCACTCTGCGTTTTACTCCCTGCACCAGCACTCCACTGTAAGCAGCCAACACAATTCTGAGTATTGAGGTGGTGAAGAAACTGTCCTCCACTACCCATTTGGCCTTTTCAGAGCCTGACAGAGAGGACCGGAGGTAAAAATACACCGCATTCTGTCTGCCAAAAATTGAAAACGGCTAGAGTGGGGTTGTGAAAGGGGAATGTATATAGTTCTCGTTATTAGGCTGGCTGCTCAGAAATGAGGCTGACACAGTGCCAGACACTGAGATGTTTTGTGTCACACTGTTTTTTGTTTGTTTCACCTGAAACTCAGTATGATACATTAGAGAGCCAGAGAGAGTCAGTGCAATGGATATTAATTACTTGTCCATTTCGGTTTGTGACACTGCCAATCTGTTATCAGTCAGCTTAAGTGACGATTCAAATGAACTGTCACTTCTCAATATCAGCCAAGCCACCTCTGTGCTTGATTACCCTCTTTACACTATTCACTTTCTTAATGGTGTCCTTATGAGATCTGACAGTAATCCTAATCAAGACATCAGCAGACACTGTGACCTCGAAAAATAGATGTCCCAACCCCCAACCATGGTCGTCTCCAGAGGTGGCATAGCTCCCCCTCCCAGGAATAATTAGCCATGAATCCCACACTGTGATTTGCTTTTTTTCAATCCTGTTTTTGTGTCCTCAAAAAAAAAATCAGCTTTGCAAATGCACTAGCGTGACTCTGTTTTGTTGCAACCCTTTTTAGCTGGGAAATAGTGAAAATGTTTGAGTAAATGATAGATAAAGCTAGAGAGGTATCTAAAGTTGAAACTGAAAAGAACATTGTTTCATTAAAATATGCTTATTTTAATATGATACCAACGTGGTCTGAAGTGGGGAAGCAATGGCATATTTATCATCGTGTTTCATCACATAGTAAATGTTTGGGAACCAAGGAGACTAGTACCTGAAGTTTTGACAGTGAAATGCTGCCTGGTTCTTGTCTGAGATAGGGTTGCAGCTGCTAAATAGTTTGAGGTGTCTTCTGTCAAATTTTTGTTTTATGATGTGCCAGATGTTTTAAATAGATGACTAGTCAAGATTTCAGGCAGGAGAGTCTAGCATGCGTACTCCTCTACTATGAAGCTATGCCGTTGTGATATGTGTGGAATATCGTTTGGCATTGTCTCTCTGAAATATGAAAGGTCGACCCTGAAAAATGCACTGTCTGGACGGCAGCATACTTTGCTCCAAAACCTGTTTATATTGCTCAGCATTAATGATGCTCTCCCAGATGTACCAGCCACCCATGCCAAGGGCACTTATGCATCCCCATACCAACACAAATGCCAGCTTTTGAACTCTGCACTGATAACAAGCCAGTCTCTCTCCCTTTTTTTGAGAAAAGAACACAGAGTCCATGATTTACAAAGTAATGTGAAGTTTAATTTGATTCTTAACCAACAAGACTGTTTTCCATTTTGTTGCAGTCCATCATTCTCCTGAGAGACTCAGCCTCACTGGAATGCCCTTTTTATACCCAGTAATGTAACAAGCCTGTCTCATTAGCTAGTTAGCTCATTAGTCGGGAGGTGTTCCTTCAAGGTTTTTATTAAGCATTAAACAACTTTTTTATTTATTTATTTTATTTTTTTCTTTTCAAGCAAATTGGAAATAAGCATATATTATCAATGGGGGGAAAATGTTTTTCTTCATTGTCTTTTTACTATTTAATACAGGTTTTAATGATTTTAAAACCATCAAAATCTGTGGCTAGTTTAATTTCATTGGAATTGGTCCCATACCTTTTACTGTATATATTGAAAATAATGTTTTCATCCTGTAAAGCAAAAGCAGTACTGGGCTATTTGTGCTCTATATGTTGGAATAAAGTTTCTGTTACTTTGTAAAACAAAACAGAGAACTACATTTGACTGTATTAGATTTAGACAATAAAAATATTTTCTTAATTTCTATTTTCTGTTTTTTTAATCCAGGGGCCAAATGGTTGTCCCTCAGCATAACCCGGCCCACTAATGCCAAAATGATATAAAAGCACTGCAGTGCATCAAAATCTTCGGCCCTTCCATTCAGAATAAATGACATTTGGCTAGCAAGCCATGCCTACAATCTGCAATTGTGTCATCCTTGGATACCAAGATATGTTAAGATAGATCAGAGGTGCCCTACCTTATGAGACCAAAATCCACTTTCAAAGTAGCCAGTCTGCTCAAACCTATCATTTCAGTAGACGCATTGCAAACATAAACTCACATTATGCAGAAGTGCACACACAGTCTGCAAATGGAGCCATAGGTATTACCTATAGCCTTCTTAGTATTCAATATAAATGCAACAAATGGGGCAGATTTTAAAGTTAGAAAGGTAAAAATCAGTGTCTGTCTCTACCTTAGTGAGATCTCTGGCACTGGGACGCCCAGCACTCTTATAACTTTGCCGTCCTTCAAAGTTGTCTTGTGCAAAGCCGGATTGTGACTGGCATGCTAAAATGTTACAGCCTTGGTGTTAGGTCTGGTGAAAACTGACCTCCGTGCTGCTGACTGCTCCTTCAGTTCCCACACTTTTCAGCTTATTTCAATAGTTTCAGCTAGAAAATTAGTCTTAATTGCGTCTTGAAGTGATTCTTTTGCATTGAATTCAAGACAGATTAACCACAAATTTGAGCCAAAAAAAAAAAAAAGAAAACAATCTTATCCAAGCAATAATAGTATGTTTCTTCTGTTTTGGTATTAGCCATTTGAGAGTGTTGCTTGCTAACTGAATGACTGACAGCCATCTACTACAACTCACACTTTCCATGACACCAACCACTAAGCATTTAGCAAGACCATAATAATGTGGTCTAGTGGTCCATCAAGCATCTTTCAGGCCTTACTGTAGAGATGATTGACAGCTGTGGGCGGCTGGTGGTTGTGGCTTTAGCACACTTGGCAAACAAGCCCTCAACGTCCTAGAGCAGGAATTACAGCTCGTTTTTCGTGATTTTACAGACCTGGAAATATGTCAATCATCCTGATTTAGCTGGGTGGGTAATAACACATTTCCCTGTGTCTGATGACGTCAGAACACCCTTTTTCCTCCATTTTTCACAGATTTAAAATAATGTTGGTAAAAGGAGATCTTTTCTGTGTCAGTAGAAACAAAAAGGGTAAGCTGTTGGTATTCATTCATGGGTGTGTGCTCACAAACCCAATGCTCTCCCCACATTTGTCTGTGCCTCAGTTGCGTAAACCCAGTCTAAAAGTCTGGACATGCCTGGTCAGAGCAGTTCATAAATTCAAGTGTAGGAATCACAGGGTTACAAGTAACAGGTTTTCTTTGTGGACTTGAAGAAAATTAAGGGTTTGTGCAGCCATATCATGATCTCCTGAGGCTCATGTATATTTGATAGGCCCTGCCAGATGTGGCCTTGGATGTGTGGATGTGTATCAGCAAGCAATCTCTCTCCACACAGCCTTGAAGAAATTAGATTCCATCTCAGGCCCCCAAATCTAATACACAGGCTTATATTTACTCACAGTTGCACAGTATCATAAGCCAATATGACCCTATAGAGGGGCGGCCAAGTCGTGCAAAATACAGTTAAATGAAAATGCTTAGAGCAAACTGTTCCGAAAGCCATCCAGGCTGCTTAGCTGTGGTCAAGCTCATAGTGTTGTTCCCCTCCTACATGAGCTTAAACCGTCATAAAGTCCATAAACTGCAGAAGCTCAGCCCGTTTATAAATAAACATTGCATGTCTTCTCATTGTCTTCCATTCAATAGAAATCAAATTAAAAGTTGAATAATTCTGACAGCAGGAGGAAAAAGTTGTCTCCATTTCCAGTGATAAACCAGAGGTATGTTTCTGACCCACATAGAAATATCCTGTGTGGTGTTTAGAAAATTAAATTCAACTGAATCACTCTCTGAAATCTTTCAAAGCCTTTGTATTGAGCCAGAAAGCAGCGCATATTGGAGATGGTTTGCATGAGTCACCAAATGCATTGAGATGCCTGTGTCTTCCTCTCAATGAATGCAAAGTCACAGTTTGCATGCCGAGTGCCATTTTCCTATGCAGAGAGCCTCTGCCTGCCTTGAATTCTCTCCAGGGACAAAAGCACCCACTGAGGAATTTTTAAAGTCATCTAGCGTTTTGCTTTTATTTTCTGTCACCTCCTCTTCTATCCTCTGATGACCCCCCCCCCATTCCTCCCACCTCTCCCTGTCTTTGACACAATGAGAATAGATGTTGGGAGCTTATTTCATCCGTATGATGGTGTTTGTCTTGCAAAGATAAATTTTCTAGTTTGAAGCGCTGATGAATGGGCAGTCAGCTCGCTTTTGTTTGTAAGAGGCAGAAATGAACGATCTCAGACTGATGATCAATTTGGTGGGGACATTTTTAATCTCTGTTACAAAAGTCAACATCTCAGCAACTCTGCGTTTCCTAATCAAAATAAAAACATTTGAACGGATTGATTCTGTTTTGCAGCAAATCGATGCTCGGCGGCTGAATGCTGAGTTCAGATAGGCTGCACAAATAGCTCTTAATTGTTGGGATTTCCAGTTGACTTGATTTTCAGGGAGCCTCTGCTACTGCTGCCAGTGAACGTGCAGTAGAACATTTCATAACCCAATTGTGTCTGCGTCCACTTACAGTAAGTGGCTTTGGTGGCTAAAGACTCTGGGACCATAATTGACTCAATGGGAGTTTACAGTTTGAAGTATGAGGCTGGGGAAGGTAGACACAGTGCTCTCCGGGGATGCGCAGTTGTGACAGTGCTGCTATCTCTCAGCACACACAAACACACACACACAAACAGGACAAAGAGGCACACGTGCTCTATAAACACACAAACACAGCAGCAGGTAATTCCACAGTCAGGTGTTAGGATCACACACAGATCTGGCGTCCCATCCCCAGCCAGAAGTTTGGGCTCTCAATCTTTAATGTGTGTGCGAGAGCAAGTCCGAGGCGAGGGGCAACACATATCCATCCTATTTTTGTCCGCTGTTTGCATGGTGTGCCGCCTTGAATTAGACTGAGCTTGTGCGGCTTCTGGCTGGAGGGGCTGCTGGCACAATGGGCCGAGCGGGGGGAAAGTGGTGTCAGACGCAGGCAGAGAGGAACACACAGAGTGACATAGGCACAGCTAGGAGAATATGTTTACGCTGCTGGAGCCCCGCGCCCGGCCTGAAATTGTTCATGCTCGGCACAATAGTTAATCGGCTCGGACGCTGCTGCTGGTGTGACCGCTGACCCTGAAAGGCATTGGTAACAGGGGGGCTCTCTCTAATAGGAAGAGCTCTATAATTTCAAATGGGGCGCTGGAATTAAAGTGCATCCAGGGGAGTATTTTTTTTATAATGTCTCCTCTGGTTCTGCTTCATTAATGGAGGTTTAGATTAAAAGAGTTGTTGATGTTCTTGGTCAAAGAAAAAAAGGTCTCTGCCTACTAGGAGCTCTGTGTGTGGCGCTTAATTAACTTCCTGAATTATATGGGTGTTGTGTATGTGTGTGTGTGTGTTAGCAGGTCGCATTTATATGAATTGTGTGTAGGATTCAAATATAAGAAGTTGCCTGTAGGTATTTTTTCTGCGCCGCTTAAAAAGGACCGGACTTCCCTGAAGAATCACTTGATATTTAAAGGATGCCCATGTGACGCTAAGCCAACATCTTTACACTCAGTGTGCACATGAACACTCTGCATATTGTTTGCTTTTGTGCATAAGCAACAATGAGATGTAATCGGGGACATATTCTTTTCTTCAGCAGACTCAAAGGCTTGTAAGCTCGAGATCTGCTGCACTGGAAGGCTGTAAAAAGGGCCAGGCAAAGCAGTAAGCTTCCACCCACCTTCTGCTTTTAGCCAGCATGTGCGTATCCATCTCAGTTTCACCTCCCGTACCCCCACAGCTCACAGCTAATTTGTTTCTGCAAGACTCGGGCACTTAGACCGAGGTCTCTCTCTCCCTCTCCCTCTCTCTCTCTCTCTCTCTCTCTCTCTCTCTGTTTTTCTTCCTCTCTCTCCCTTGCTGTCACTCTTTCTTTCCCTCTTTGCTCTGAATCCCTCTGATTCCCCCTGGGGGGGAGTACACCCCTTGCGACAATTTGTCACAAATGCAACTGCGCCCTCTCCGCGGCTCTCCCTGGCCCAAAAAATGAGTTTCAGCCATCCCATCTGGCTGTCACAGGCAAGATGTCGCCAAGAATAGAAGCTTCCCATCCGTCCACATTTCATGGCTGGATTGTCATATTTGTGTGTGACTTATATCTTTGACCCGCCCATGCTAGACATATTTTACATCTGATTTGTACTTATGGAGCTTTGCTTCCTTGATGTGAGTGCACGCTTTGTCTCTCGCTGTCACTGCTGGATGCATATATAAAAATGAGCAAAGCTCTGGGGCTGCTATATAATGCAGATCTGGGGAAAAATATGATGAGTATATATTTAGAAACAACAGGAGTCAGATGTTTGCACCGTTTCGACACAGCAGCCACTTGCAGAATTCTCCCATGAAAACCAGTGTCTGAGGGAGCTAAAGATACTAATCATTTCCTCTCAGCACACTGATCTGAAATCTATTTGTGGACGCAGTAGGAGAGGAGAGAGGAAATCAGAAAACATCTTTAACAACTTGTCCCATCTAATGAGATTAGCAGAGCCGCTTACACAGTCATGACATGGAGATACACACAGATAACCCTGTAATAACTCATTATTCCTCCCATTTCAGCATCAACGCCTAGTCAGGGCTCGCTGGCACTGCGTGTTGTTGTTGTGCATACACAGTTATCAGGCCAATCTAGGCACTGCAGCAGCAGCACTGTGGATTGAGCTTGGTGAATGCCACAGCACAAAGCAAGCTAGCAGTAGAGGGACACGGAGATAGCTTTTTCTGCTTTTCAGAGGCTGCTGCATTAGTGACACATGCATGAGTGCAAATGGAAAAAAAATCGCCATGAAGGCTCTCTGTTTTTCTTGGCTGCTGAGAAGGATGCGGGCAGAGATCAATTCAGTGTGAATGCCTACGTGCATGTGTAGTCAGGAGAATACACAGATTATGTACCGCAAACACAAGAAACAGCTGAATGAATGGTTGAGTGAAAAGGCATTTTCTTGCTATGGCAATCACTAACATCAGAAAACTGCTGTGATCTCTTCTTCATTCTCTTGGTTGAATTTCATCTTGCTTTAGAAGGACAAGGAAAGGGTCTCTTTCCAAGACCTTGTGTGTGTGTGTTGTGTAGCTTGTATTATGTTGTTGTCAGACTTAAATCCTGACCTTGAGAGAAATGTAAGAGTACTTACACTCTTTCATTGTTTCATCCATCAAACACACTCGTGTTCTGAAGAACTGCTCTCTCCTTCCCTGAAACATTATAAGTCATTGCGGAGTAATTTTTAGGTTATTGAACATAATATACGTCTGTGCAATATTAACGTGTTTATAGATAGATAGATAGATAGATAGATAGATAGATAGATAGATAGATAGATAGATAGATAGATAGATAGATAGATAGATAGATAGATAGATAGGTGTTATCTGGCGCATCCAACTTTTTTGATATTGGACAAATTAACAGAAATATTCATATTAACACTGAAAGGTATTTGAGTTTTCAGTTTAATCTGCTTTACAGCAAAGGGTAACTTGCACTAATCTGAAATCTCCTGGTATGCTAAGAACCCTACACACGCCAACTTCTAGACTGAAATAAATTCAATGAATTAGTCCACAATTAGCGTTTGACTCAGGTGTACGATGTGTGCCTGTGATTAGCCGCCAGATTGATGAGTTCAAGGAGGAGCGGTGCCCCCCGGTGAGCCTTGCCTGCAGACGGAGGGAGGCCATTGGCGTGCGATGATGAGGCCTGGAGTGTGTGGTATTGACCAGTGGATGTCACGTTGTGATTAGTAGAAGATATCACACTCGCCAGAGCTTGGATGCACATCGATCCTGGATCCTGGGTGCAGCCCATCAATGGGGTCATTTTTATCCCTCTCTAACTTCCTCTCTTCCTTTCGCCTCTTGCTATTTCCCGTTTCTTTACGTGTACCTTCATCTTTTCTCTGCCTTTCTGTTGTCTTCCCTGCCATCTCTTTCTCTCTGTCTGTCCTCTATTCTGCTTTCCCTCCTTCCATCCACCCTCATGGATCAAACTCTTTATCTGGCCTAAGCCACAGCCTGCAGGCAAGCAGGCAGTCTCTACTGAGGCTGGAGCAGTAGACCAACAGCTTCAAAAAACATTATATAGGGCTGGCATGAAGCATGTCTCACACTGATAGATGAAAACACGCTGCCCCCTCAGACTCTGCCTCTATATGGACATGATGAAACATGAGCAGCGCAGTCCTTCTGTTTCAAAGCGCACTTTTCTTCACTTGAATTTACTACAACACCTCCTGGGATGTAAGACAGACTTAAGTTTTGTAGGAATTAGGCAACAGTGCTCCTTTTTTTAAGCTCTGATCCATGAGAAAACAAAATAGTTGATGGATGTATTTTCTTTGGCAGCCGTCCCACTTGATCATCTGTCATGAAATAATTTCAGAGTAAATCTGGTTTGAAGTTAACATGTAAGGCCAGGTAACAAGAGGAGTTGTACGCTTTAAAAAAAAGCAAGAAAAAAAATCATACATGCCAGTAGGGCTGGGCGATATGGGAAATAGTTTATCACACTATATGTTTTTCATATCAATTGATATTGATATTTATCACGATATTAAAAAATGAAATTTAACAGTGCTTATAGGTAGCATGTCTTTTGCAATACAATAAGCTACTGCATCTGTGAGGTCTTTGTGTCTCTTCGACGTTTTGTCGTAAGCCGTTTAGCTAGAGAAAGCGGACTGAGTGGTCGGCTGTTTCGGCTGCACAGGCGCCATGGGCTCCTTACTCCGCTCAGGGTTTATAACCTTTCGCATTGTGCATGCTCTGACGCATGGCACTGCTTCAGGTGGTGAAAAGATTTGTACTTTACTCTGCTTCATATCTGACCTAAAAAAAAACAAGATACCTCCACACCACTGACGTTTTCGTGCCAGTGTTCTCAACAATGTCATCATCTGTGGAGCTTTCATCTGCATTTCTGCCGCGGGTAGCACTCATTTTCCTTTTTTCTCACTGACAGTGCTGTCGGCTTCACGTGTTAAAGTGCTATGGTTGCGTGTAGCTGCAGCCTGCTACTGCGCAGTTGTTTGATACTTTGTTCTAATTCAGCACGTGATTGGTTCAGCACGAAGTGGACCTGGAGCAGCTCTTCTTTTTATTGGCTATTTGTACAGTCGACCAAAACATGGCAGAATGCTGACTATCAAAAAGCATATTGACCATGTTTTATATTGATATTGAGGGAACTTAATTTTCAATATATATTGTTATTGTTTAATCGCCCAGCCCTACATGCCAGAATCCTTAGTCATATTTGGTCGTTGCATTTCACGTTTCGCGTAAGTGTAAGCATGCAAATAGTATAAATTACAGTGTTGCTTGTATTAATGCTCACTTTTTCTAACTCTGTCAGTTTTGAAGTTGACTGCTTCATTGTGAGGGTAGTTTTAATGGAACAGAAAAAACAATGCAGGTGTTGTTTCAGGGCTGCCAGACCAATGTGAAATTATCTACGGACTAATGCATGATCAGAACCACAGGCACTTGAGTTCAAGTGGATACAGCCCAGGGTACTGTCAGCTGTAGTCATGGAGACAGCAGCTTTAACCCTGTGTAAAAAAGGAGGGCAAGGATGTACAATTAGGCAGCTTTTTGAGAATTCATTCCCCTGTTGGCCTTAAATATTTCATGATTAAATCACTTCATGTGTCTTTATCTGGAAAAAAAAAGAAGATTTCTAGGTGAAAATAAAAGTTGGGAAGGAACGCAGGAAAAGAGAGAGAGAAAAGCAGTAAAAGAGGCACAGCAACATTTATTGAGTGTGTCCAACTGAGCACTAGCCTAGTTCCACTATAGACGGAGAGGAATGTTTGCAACAGAGAAGGGGGCTCTGCACAGTCCACAGGTCTGTGGAGATTTGCTTACACTGAAGAGATGGTGGAGGTAAGATGGCTCAGAGGATTCAGGCTCCGCTGAACGCAGGCTTATGTCTAATAATCAGCAGGGAGGGACTCAGCATGGTCTCTCAGAAAAGAAACAGAGACAGGGAGAGTGTGATAGTAAGAGAGAGAGAAAGAAAGACAGAAAGAGGGCGGAGGAGAGATTGAAGGCAAGAAAGTACAAGATCTAGCAGGAGTTATGGGAGAGAGACAGAAAAGGGAGAGAAAAGACACATCCCTGTGGCCACGTTATTCCTCTCTTGTAATGGCTTTTAAGTGTATGAGAGGAATTTTGATAAGATTTTGCTGCTTTACATATTTTCACCCCTATTAGCTCTTAAAGTCATGTGGAATATTGTTAAGAAAATGAATCACTGACCTATAAAATAAGAGTTAGCCCATCCAAACTTCTGAGGTTATCAAAGAGATGTGGTGTTAACACTGCCATTGTCTTAGCTAAGTCCGTTTTTAAGATTTACATTACATAGCTAAAGTTGCTGTAAATTGCAAGATACACATTTAGAAAGTGTTTTTTTTTTTTTTGTTGTTGTTGTTTTTTAGCAAGCTTGATAAAACTCACCACTTTTTTTCCAGATGGCACAGTGCAGTCTTTTAAGGTATTTACTGGCAACACATTGAAAAGGTGGAGAACACAACAGCTCTGCAAAAGTCAAGCCAAAACTGTGACCTGTTACACCAGCTCTGTAAATGTTCTATCTTGACTGGGGCTGTGAAGCATAGACTGTATATAGAATGGATGTCGTCTACCTCTTCGCTGGGTGAACAATGCTACTGTGCAATGCTGGTTTCAGGAAATGGAGAAAAAACTGGAAATTTCTGAGAGCTTTTCAGCTTCAAATCCATATACTGGCAGAAGGCAGAACCAAGTTGACCATAGTATATACAGTCTATGTTGTGAAGTCGCAAGTTAGTAGCTTACGTTGTGCGTGTACGTGCACAGTTAAGTCAAAAAACAGGTGATCTAATTTAACTACTGTCTATAGTCCCAGTGTGTAAGCACCACATGGATGGCAAGATGCCCCCTTTTGACTTTGTACTATCAGTGCTGTCTCCCGGCTGACCTATTACAACCTATTAGGTACCAAAATAATCAAGATACATATTAGCTAGGCTAACACAATGCACAAAGATGCTGAGGCCAGTTTTCTCCAAATGGAGCACGTACATGGAAGAGAAAATTGATCCCCAATAGACATTTTTCACAGTAGCATCGCCCATAGACAGCCATTCATTTTTCACAATATTAACAAGCTCACAACTCGTTTTTTTGAAAGATAGAGTAAAATTTTATGCCTTGTGCTGTTTTACTAACTCCTGTTCTTCATAATACTGTCCGGATTTTGTACTTTACTTTTCGGGAATTATGTTTAATAGGTCATTACTAAAGAGCAATGGTTACCATCATCAGAAAATTTCCAGACCTATTAAACATAATTCCTGAAAAGTAAAGTACAAAATCCGGACAGTATTATGAAGAAAAGGAGTTAGTAAAACAGCACAAAGCATAAAATTTTACTTTACCTTTCAAAAAAACGAGTTGTGAGCTTGTTAATATCGTGAAAAATGAATGGCCGTCTATGGGCGATGCTAAGTGGCTCCACCACACGCAGAATGCTCACTTCTGCGTACTGTGAAAAAGGTCTATTGCATTGACTAGATACATTAGTCCCGTGAAAAGTCCAGTTTAAGTCAAACACTGCAAGAGATGGATTTTTAATGTAATATAAATGTAAATGTTTGTTTACAGTTAATTTACAGAAGGTGCAAAAGGAACAATATAGCAGTTTCACCAGCCAATCTCTACCCTGCAGACTCTGTATGCACAAGATGTCAGCACCCACTGTTGGGGGTATTTTTTCTTTATGTTTTGTACTTCAGCAGAAGACACATCATCGGTCTTTAAATACAGTCAGTGGAATGACACTGCTGTTGTGAATGTACAGGATTCTCTGCAAAGTAACATTTATCTCAGCGTCAGGCTGATAAACCTCACCGCTGATGCTTCAGTGGTTTTTGCCAGCTGTTCCAGATTACAAAGTTCAGTTATTTATGGTGTTTACTGGCATCACCACAAACAGAACATCCTTGTCCATTAGCACAAACCCAACACTCACACATTCTCATAGATGATACGTAATACATCAGCAGTGAGCCAAAACACAGCCGCGTCATGTTACTCTCTCCCTCTTCAGTGGTGCCGCACCCGTATTGTTGTTGTCAAAACACAGCTTAAACTTTAGCCTGTGGGCACATGTGAGAGTGTGTGGGGTGTGTGGTGTCTCTATAACCCATGCCATGGTCATCGCACCCCCAAGGTCAGGCCCTTTCTTCCCCTATGAGCAGTGAATTATCTCCACAAGCCACTCCACCTGAACCTGAACCTGAACCGCACACTCATCCAACAGGCGTCCAGCAGCAAAGGGGACAGCACGGTCGAGGTCGGCGAGGTGCAACACATGCAGGCGGCTGCAGAGCGACGCGACAGCATTTTAGCAGGCATCCAATGAGTGATTACCTCGCAGCTCCAGTCATAATTCAGCGTGACCTCAATCTGCCAGCAACGCTATGGCTTGATGGATCTGCTCACAGTTTGGGTGCCGGGTGCTCGCATGTCAAACACAGGCAGATAATTTCAGGGCTATCTGTTGCTTTAACAAAGTGAGAACATGCGAGATATGAATGTGACACATGTGTCGGCCGTGTTGCATCATGCTCTTTCGGTTTAATTTGGAGGGATGTTGAATGAGGAATCATTCACTGCGTAGATGTCAGAGTAGATACTGAAGACAAAACAATGTCACAAATGGTTAACCTCCGTCATGATGATGCCTGTCGTCCATCGGTCTATTCATCATTGCAGTGCCTGATCAATCAAAGTCAGCACAAATACACATGCATACTCACACATGCGTGCACACGCGCACACACACACCAACACCTCCCTGTGTGGATAATTAGTGGATTCTCTCAGTGGGCATTGGAGCCCATGCTCTCCCTTCTCTCTCTCTTTGACCTTCCCTTGTGAGCTTCCTACCACAGCGGGACTCATCACACTTGGCTTTAATACATATTTATCAGTAAGGGGACAGCCCATGCATGCTGGATTTATGTGTTTCTGGACAAACAATAGTAAAGCATCAGCCACTCTTCCTCACCTTCATCAACCAAGCAGGGGATAAATCTCAAAGTGTCACCCTTGCTCTTTAGCAGTTGGCCATCTGTGGGTTTTGGGCGCAGATAGAGAGGTTGACAGAGCAATGTCATATTTAAGCCACTCTTCTCAATTACAGTAAAAAGGATTTGATTTACGTATGTCTGTCAAATGTGTTGGCAATCAAAGGGGCTGCTCTGTTGGCATTTTTTTTCTCTCTGGCAAACTTGTGATCAAAGACATTTAGAAAGTGGCAGTGGCATGGCTGGCGGCATCGGGATTCAGGACAGACTTGCCGCACCATGACTGGCTCTGTTTGCACAACGCAATCTGAGGCGAGATGTGAGGAGAGGCAATACTGCCGAAGAGTGAAGATGGGAGGGCAGGGAAGAGAAGGGGGGAATGGCAGGATTAAGTCTCAGCTCCCCCTCCTCCTTCTCCTCCTCGCTGCCTCCGAGCGGCCATCTTTCATCTTGCGGCTGCACCTCTGATGCTTTCAAGTGGGTGAAACCCTCAACATCTGCTTCCGCTCCCTGGGATGCGGCACAGGCCACCGTCCTGCAGAGACGCACCACCACAGGACAGATCCAAGGGCAGTGTCAGGGCAAGGCTACAGAAAGTTGATGATCTGGTCGATGCAGAATGACACACATGTTGCAGGAACAATACTCAAGAAAAAAAAAAGTGTCACACATTTACATCCTGTCACAGAAATTGAGCATTGCTTTATTACAACTTAAGTCTTTACCAGGTGGAAACCAATGCATATTTATTTATAAAATACATCTATAAGCAACAAAGTGTTGGACAATCACAAATCAAACCTGTAAAAAAACAACAAAAAACAGTATAAAGTCAACAAAACAACAGAATAGGAAACAAATAATTAAAATTAATCTGAAAAGATTAGGGTTAAAAAGTCAACGATAACGCAGACCCAAGCACCAATGGAAGAAACATTATGGGCTCTATTTTCAAAATAGAGCCCATAATATTTACCAAAATACCACTAGACCGGCTGCGCTCTGCCTGCGCTGAAAGCTGACCAGGTTTGAATTGGCGAGCTTTACACGCTGGCAGCGAGCACTAAAATGTCATTGCGCCAGCTGATTCTGTCGACACTTCCCCCTGCCACGCCACCATGCCCAGCTTGGCGGACCTCGGTGCGCCTTAGTCCACGAAAATACCTAACTGGCTGTACGCCAGGCTCCACCAGACGAAAATACCACTGCACGGGGTCCGCCACCCTCTGCCGCGTCGCCAATGGACACAAAAATAGAGCCCTATATGGCTAAACTGTGTGGCTAATAACAGCTGAGCTGGTTAACATCCACATGCATGTGCTGGTTAAGCATTGCTCAGGTCAAGTGGCTACATGCCAGTTTTGAACAGCAAAGCTTTATCTCCATTTCCAAAATACTGCCGTAGTAGACCATCACAGCATAATGACAGGAGCTGTTAACTGGAGCTACGGTCTCTGCTATCGTGGCTGGTGGCTGTGCTATTGCCAAGACACAAAATATGATCAGCATGTTTTGAAGCTATTTTGAATGAATAGAAAATATTAATAACTATTTATCCTGACTAATTCTGATGAAAAGACACAAGGTTCAGGGTGTTAATTGTTCATCAAAGATGTACAAAAAATATTTTTCTCTTTTAATATAACACATGAAGGACGCATGTTGATGCACCTGAGCAATGTAAAACATTACACATCTCTTACCAGGAAAGCATTAAATTAAAGGCAAACAGAAATTAATTTATTTCATTTGAATTTAATAATAAATTGATTAAAGTAAACGGAAGGAATCCCCTGATGTAATGTCAAATTAAAGCATTTTCTATAAGAACCTTTTAAATATATATATTTTTTTTCTATCCAAGTTGTCAAATCTAAATGAACCTCCATGTAGAAAGGCGAAGCCCTTCAGCTGTAATGGCACCATCAGGGGTTAAACTACACAAGACAGGGTTTTGTGTTGCCAAAAAATAAAGGGAAAAAAAAAAAGATCTTGATCCCCTGAGGGTAAATCAGATACTTACATTTCAAACATGCATTGAAATCCATGGTGTCAACAGCTGCATTCCAAACTAAAATCAGTGTTCCAACACACACATCGTGGCTTATACTAGTAAACACTCTCACCACAGAAACATTTCACAGTTCACTCACCCAGACACATTAATTCTACTTACTACTTGCGAACAAATAAATGTAAATAGCTCTGTAAATAAACACTTCATCTTCGCCAAGAAGAAATAAGCCCCCCGCCGCCTCTGATTAAGACTACCAAAGTGATATATCTGGCACTTAAGTCTGCTGTTTACCTCATAAACACAAAGCTTTCAACACAGCCACCCACACTGTCGCTGCAATACCACAAACTGAGTCTGCGTGCGTTAGCATTTCTCTGCGAGTCTTTGTAGCTTAAAATACATGGTTTAATGGTTAATGACTGTTCTTTTTAATGGATGCTTTTTAGGGAGTGTTTCATCCACTGTGGCTTTTAGCATCATGAGTTCAGTCGTATTCCTCAATTGTTGCAGGGAAAGTGCTCTGAGAGCTAAAGCCTTGTGGTTGAGTTGTTGGAGTTTTGTCTGATTTTGTCGTACATTTTTTAAAACAAGACAGATGGATGGTGCAGTTGAAATGGAGACTGAGAGAGGCATCGATGATGATGTGAGGGTGAAGCCAAGACAGAGGATGTCACGTCACCTTCACCTCCCTGTCTGCGTAGAGAAATCTTTCAAAGAGGACACAATTCAATTATTTCTGAGGAAATGATGTTTGTTATTTGGGATCTGTTCCTTGTGCTGAAAAGTCATTTTAGATTTCCTTCATACTGCACTGCAACCAAAATGTAATTTAATTTGTGAGATAGAGTAACCCATGAGACTGTAGATGTGTTCGCCTGGGTTTTCAAACCCCTTCCTCCCGCCTACCACGCCTGCCCACACACATACACACACCGAACACACGCACACAAAACCCCAATGTTGATTCACATAATAGATGGTCTGTTGACTCTTAGTCTCTATTTCTGTGTGTAACAAGCAGGAGACTGTGTTTTTTTCTCTTTTCCTCTTTTATTGTGTGCCACCATGTTGCAGTGTATCACCAGGCGATAATGCTCAGCCCTGCTCCTGCTGCAAGTGCGAGGAGGAGGAGTCAAGTTTTATTTATAGCAATCTGCCAACAAACTCCTGTAGAATTTAGTGATCTCTCAGGTTGAGGAAAACTTAACTCAGGCGAGGTGTAACTGATGTAGATGCACTGTGTGTGTGTGTGTGTGTGTGTGAGAATTTGTAATGAGTGCAAAAAGGAGCATCTGTGTCTGTAATTGCCATGTTTGGGCTTCATCTAATTTAAGCTACCTTGGAAAGTGCATGAGCAGGTGGAGGGCATATGCACAAGGCCCAATACACTCTGCAACTGTTTTTACGTTTCTAAATTTCAAACAAATCAGACTATTTTTTGGTGGTGTAGAGTCCTGTTTGCTCGTTTTGATGCATTTGCGACAAGCCTATAGAGCCATATTGGCAGCATCTGCTCTTGACACACAGACAGAGATTATCACGGAGAGAGAGCGTAGAGATGGATGGAAGAAGACAAGCTGACAGACAGAGCACTGATTTGCTCCTCTGTCTGCGAGCTGTCTGAGAGACCGGGCCATCTGCACATTCATTATCACAGCCATGATTCCATTATTGTCTCATGTGGCAACAAGGACTTGTTCTGTCTGGCCTTTGTTATTCTTATCGGCTGTGGAGCTGACAGCCCCCTTTTGATCGTGTCAGTAACAAAATTAAAAACTATCATGTAGTATAGCACATAACTGAATTATCCTCTGTAATGGTGACACACTAATGTCTTCCTGTCTCCTTTTCCTGTTTTCCTGTGCAGGTCTCTTCCACAGAGCCATCATTCAGAGCGGCTCAGCCCTCTCCAGCTGGGCGGTGAACTACCAGCCGGTTAAGTACACACGTTTGCTGGCGGAGAAGGTGGGCTGTAATGTCCTGGATACCTTGGACATGGTGGACTGTCTGAGGAAGAAGAGCTCCAGGGAGCTGGTGGAGCAGGACATCCAACCAGCGAGGTACCATGTGGCCTTTGGACCTGTGATTGATGGTGATGTCATCCCAGATGATCCTGAGATCCTGATGGAGCAAGGGGAGTTTCTCAACTACGATATCATGCTGGGGGTGAATCAGGGCGAGGGGCTGCGTTTTGTGGAGAACGTGGTGGATTCAGAGGATGGCGTGTCCGGGAATGACTTTGACTTTTCTGTGTCGGACTTCGTGGACAGTCTGTACGGGTACCCGGAGGGAAAGGACACATTGAGGGAAACCATTAAGTTCATGTACACAGACTGGGCAGACAGAGACAATCCAGAGACCAGGCGCAAGACGCTGGTGGCTCTATTTACAGACCACCAATGGGTGGAACCATCTGTGGTGACAGCTGATCTCCACGCTCGGTACGGCTCACCTACCTATTTCTACGCCTTCTACCATCACTGCCAGAGCCTGATGAAGCCAGCCTGGTCAGATGCGGCCCATGGGGACGAGGTGCCCTATGTTTTTGGAATTCCAATGATTGGTCCCACTGACCTTTTCCCCTGTAACTTCTCCAAGAATGACGTCATGCTAAGTGCTGTGGTCATGACCTACTGGACAAACTTTGCCAAGACTGGGTGAGTAAAGTGACTGCTGGGTACTGTTTCTCAGTTATCTCCAGTAGTTTTTATCAGGGATATATCTGCTTGTGGTTAAAAATACTTTCTTGCACGTTTATTTATACTTCTCTTTCATTTACTGGGATTCCTGATTATAAGTAGGCATTCATATGTTCAGTTTCCCCTTGAGTTATGGTTTTTAATCTAATCATTTATCTCCCAGAGAAAATAAGGGAATTAGGCTGTGATATTAGTGCTTGAGATCTAGACTGATGGCTGGCAATGATGGCATATTAAATTTGAGACAGATTAAAGTATCTCAAATGTGGCTGGTACAGAAAAAATAACATTTCATTCACATTTTGAGATCACTGACTCAATAAATGCAGGCTGCTTGTCAGTAGCTGCAAAAGCACATCAAGTATGAGGAGACGTTTAAAATACATTGAATGAATGAAAAGATAATAAATTGCCTGAATTAAAATATTTCTTTAGGAAATACTTTTTAAAACGCCTACAAATACATGATTAAATGTCTATTTTTTTAATCACGTACAGTACGTTTTGTGCTGGTACAGATTTCTTGTTGTTTATGAGTTCTCTAAATGTTTGTTTGGGTTGAGTCATTTCACAGTTCACTCCTCAAAGCGTACATTTTAGTGTTGTCGCTGATGTTAACCCTGAGCTAATGCTTCAACAACACACCCTTGCTGCGCTTTTTTTAAAGAAATAAGTGAATCTGTGGAATTCAATGGATCCTTGCTCACTGTTTTATTGGATATTCAACATTTTTCCCTAAATTAGTGTAATATTACAGTGTAAATAATCTTACAGCTGTGGCACCATTACCAGATCAACTTTTTTCCCCATTTGCTTGGGTGGAAATGTGTGAAAGTTTCAGAAAGTAAAACACATATGAGTGCTAAATACAACAACTGTTAGGACCTGTGCCCACCAAAGGCAGCATCTATTTTTTCTTTTCAAAACCGCTGTAATCAAGCTCTTTCAACGTTCAGCACCGAAAATGCAATAACGCCCTGTGCCCTAGAGTCAGCTATTCTCTATCTCTGCACTCACTCCAAGTAAAAACCTCATCCTCTGTAACACTGCTGCACTACAAAATGTCTCTTCACCATCATTAACCAATAAAGACAAGAACAGGAGGTATGACTGATACCAACTTTGTCAATAACTAGGGGTGGGAGAAAAAAATTGACAGAGCATAGTATGGCAATATTTTTCAGGTGATATATCATATTGTCTCATTTATAAAGTAAGTAAGTTGTCCAGTGAGGTTGGTAGAGGTGACATCATAGAGCAGGAGACAAATGCCAAATTAGCTAAGCAGTTGAAAAATTGTTTTGCTTAAAATCGTATAAAGCTTATTATATTGTATCGCAATACTCACTGTTTGCAAAATGTAAAAAATTGCAATAATTATGGTATCGTGGCCGAAGTATTGTGATGATATCGTATCACAGGGCCACTAGTGATTCCCCCTATCAATGAGAGTGGTCAATGTCCTCTGAAAGAATGATTCCCGGGGCCAAATGCTGCCACTAATGCAACAACATGGTTTCACTCAGTTATTTTTATGTTGTTTTTGGAAACCTATGCTAAATCAAAGCAAGTGTAAGTTTACAGAGTAATGTTAAAAAGCAGATTTCTCATGGGACAACCTTTATAACCCAGCCATAGCGTGCACTGGCAAAAAGCTGAAATTGAGGTTGTAGACATTGCCAGTTGACACGAGCCCTTGTAGTGTTAGTGTTCATGTTGTGTTTATGTAGTGCTCTTTCTACTGTGCTCCTATTTTTTCAAAGCATGTAATGTCCGCTGAAATGTAAACACAACCAAGAAAATAATTTAGTTGCCCAAAGCAAAGGAGTAAATCATCATGATCAGACATTAAAGAAAGGTTATTTAGTATCAGGCAAACTGAAAGTGTTGAATGAGTTTGTGAATAAATAACATCCAGGTACTGATAACAATACTTACTGCTACCAGCAAAAAGACTCGGACCAATCAGGAAGCAATCATTACCAATTTAGGACCAGTTCTTTGTATCAATCTCTTCTCCTAATTCAGCTCAGACAAGTTTTTGTTTTCTATCCTGAGTCTAATTTTCCTAACAGCACAACATATCGACATGCATATATTACTCATTCATCTTTTAAATTAGTTAAACAGCAAACAATAAACTTGTTATGAATGGACAGTCAGGGAAAGAAATCATATCTTAGACCTATCAAAGGGACGACTTTGCCAAAGAAAAGGAGCTGCAAGAAAAGACGAGCTGCACAATGGGTTGTATAGGACAGAAAAGGCATTTTTCAACAAAGACATTTTTTTTCAGAGGTGTTTTTCGCCTGGACTTCCTGGGTCCCAGTCTGAAAACCTGAGACATATTGAATCTGAGGAAGATTAAATGTTCCCCCCGAATGTGTGCTGTGCTTTTTGTGCCTGGCTGCCTGTTTGGGTTGAGTATGTGTGCATGGCTGCCTCTCTGTATACTTCTGTGTGTAGCTTTGTGTGTGTATGTGTGTGTGCTTGTGTGTTTGGCTGGGAATACTATCTATGCTCTATTATACCGAGGCCCAAAAGACACAGTCTTATCAGAGAGACATATCAAACTCTTGCCCTCAGCAGTATCGATTCCCTTGGCGTGGACCAGGTCGATCACTCGTGCCCTGAGTGACGCTCAATTTGACCCCCACCCGTCACAGAGCTGAACCATTTTGTATGCCTACTAGTAATCATTTCTAACAACTGAAATTTAATTTGACAAACCCTGTAACCAGAGAGGTATTGATCCCATCCTAGACGGGATGCAGCCTGAAATCTTCCTCTGATTTTTTATCTGCCTCTAAATCATCATCTGTCCAATCAGGTGACATTTACATCCAGTCGTCTGGCTGATCGGCTAATCCCGGGGCTCTTCCAGATCCTTGAACTGCTAATGGCAGAGCGGTACAGATGGACTGATGTCGGCTGTGCTGTCTCCTCAAGGAAAGCACTGAGGTCCATCAGTGATGCTTGGACTGAAAAACAGCTGTCTCCCCTGCCTGGCAGCCATCTTGTGTCGGCACACAAAAAAAGCACAAATTTGTAGATTCTGATTGATTTTTTTACTCCTCCTTTCAAGAGTGTTGTCTGCTTTTATATAAAAGAAGAGAGGCTTTATTTGATTTTCATGAGAAGTTTGACGCCTGGGGGTAAAAAGCGCACGCTGCTTATGAACTGACTCATTTTTAATTTGGATCTTGCATTGTCAGAGAAATTAATCCTGATGGATGATGACAGCCTGCCCATCTTACCTACAAGAGCTCAGATTTAACTCGCAGTGCCACAGGCAGTGAGCCGCTGTATCTCTAACCTGGCCTTCACCCTGGCAAAGCAGCAGAAGATGAAACAACAAATTGCACTACAGCTGACCCCATGTCAGTTTTGTAGATTTCTGCATCGCTGATGGATTGTGAATAAGAGCAGAGCGCTGAGAGACTAACCTGGATCTAGATCTGCTCTCGCTTTGATATGGGTAGCATCCACCCTATGGTGTTTCACTTTGGCGTCACTCCAGATTGAGGGATTACATGCAAGCTGCAATTAGGCACTCAGATGGTAAAAAGCAAGGGATTAGATGCCAGGATAATAGAAAACTCAGTGTGCAGCTCCAAAGGGTAATTTTACCCCGGTGCAAGATGAAGGCTCTACCATCAACTCCTTAGAGAGGTAGAAAAGATATTTCCCATAGATTCTGAAGTTCACCCTCCTCATTTACACAGCAGTAGGGGATATAGATCTCTCCTCCAACACCAGCCAACCCAATCTGGCTCTGGAGGACATCCTTTTAATTAAGACGCTGTTGGATTCTCTTAGCCTTCTTGGCCCTGTCCAACAGCCGCCTTTCCTCGTATCTGTGAAGCAGCGGCTCTAGCTCCCCTTCCAGATGTTCATAATGAGTTGACCCAGATTGCACTTCCTGCCCTCTCTCGAAATCGGATGTAAAAACATGTGTGACACGATGCTGAGACACTTGTGCTGCATGTCAACTGTGCGTATCATAGCAGCATTTCCCCCCCAAAGCTCTCCCTATCCCTTGCTCTCATGTGTCATCTTTGCAGGGCAAATCCCGGCCCGGCCCATGCGCCTTTTTTTTTTTCCTCCATCAGTGTCAGCGAAGCATAAAAGCATACAGAGAGTGCACACTGTCAAATCTTCTTAGTGTGCGTGTACGCATGTGTGTGAGGGCGATTGTGAGAGTGTGCGCTTACACCATGAGGCTGTTCTTTGCAGAGAGTTAGGGATGTTTCAGAAGCCGGGGAATTACTCAGCTCACAGTTATTTTTTCTAGCTGCAGTGTTTGTTTTACTATTGACAGGCAAAATTGTCCCACACTTCACTGCTGCAGTAACTTCTCCTGAAAGGTTTCTCCCAAACTTTTGCCACATGCTGCATCCTCCACACCTTCACAAAGTCAGCTCTGAGCAGGACTACGCACATAAACAACTGGCACAACACTTCAGAAAAGGCGAATGATGAAAAGCCCAGAAAAGATCAATCATTCTATATCATTAGTGCTCCAAATTTGTTGGTCCATCTTGGTTTTTTATTTTTTTTATCGTACTAGCTGGTGCTCATTTCCACTATGCAGCGAGTTAGCTGAGCCACATGCTGTGCAGGGCATTTCTTAGTAGTTAGAGAGCAGAGCAAAGCCCTGTCATGTGTTGAATTTCTTTCTGCATTCACATCCGCTGCTCTCCCTCTCATTATTCTACACACACACACAAAAAAAAAACACACAGTCTGCTCATGTTTTACATTCACTACATGGGCTAAAATATGCAGTATTGATTGCTTTGTCTTTCATGACAATGGCTGAAGACCAAACAAATGGAGATGGGAGTAACTACAGTGTGTCTATAGCACAGTTTAACAGCCGGCACTTTGATTTACAGCGTTGCTCGTTGATTTTTCCCCTCGTCTCCCTCCCACATGTCAATCGAGCAGTTCTCCTCTGTAGGCTTAACAGTGCGTATACATCCACGGTTTCTCCCGTCTGACCTCATTCACGCTCCGATTCAACCTGTTTGTATTTTTTTCTTCACCACAGCTGTCTGGTTCTTACATCACTCATCCTTCACCCCCCTACTTGTCCTTTCTCTGGATTATTCCACCCCTCGTTCCCTTCAGGCTCCTTCATTAGGGCCAACTCGACCTGCACCAGGATTGTGTGAAAGCTCGGCATTGTTCAACAGCACAGCCACCTACCTACTCCATTAAATGGGCACTCACTTGATGGGAGATTTGTAGCCAATATCCTGATTTGCATTAGAGAAGGTAAGGAAGTGGTGTGGCTTGTTAAGGGGCCTGGATGCAATTGATCGGTGTCCATGCTGTGTGCTGAATGTAATGAGAGGAGGACAGCAGGGAGGGGAGGAGGAAGGAAGTGGATCTGCATGTTGACAACTATACGTAAGTGATTGTTAGATTTTAAAAGTGGATAAATCATCAACTTATTTATGCTAAAACATAGAAATTTGGCGCTCATAGAGAGATGTTATCTGATTTTAAAAGGGAGAAAGGGATTGAAGGGACGGTGAACGGAGGAGGAGGAGGAGGTGTTGTGTTCGCTGTCACTCATCTAATCAAACAAATCAATAACGTCTATAATAAGGTGTGGTCCAAGAGCCGTGTCCTTCAACACTTCCGCACGCCCCAAAGTCACGACGCCTCGCCCTGCATCACTTAGCCAGCTGGACCAAAGGCTGCCATTAGATATGAGCCACACATCACTCAGCCCTCTGCCCCAGTGTGAGACCACATGAAGGGTAAAAGAGCAGAGCCTGATCAATTTCTCGCTCAGTGTGGAAGTTGCCCCTCTACGTCTGCACCGAGGCGCTCCACAAACAGATCTAGATTGAGTGTGTTTATAAAAAATTTACACACAAGGCAAGGGAAGGTGTTGTGAACCTTCTGTCAGAGTTAAAAATCACAATTAGCTGCTTACTTTGTATTACCTGGTAAGTAGATAAACAACTGCAGGGGATGAATTTGTCTCACGACGGTGAGAACAATAACCCTAAAAAAGGAAACAGGTTCCAACTTTGCATATTTTAGCAGCTAAGCGAAAGAAGCATCAGTGCCACTGAATTAATGCGTGTTCCTTGTTTTGTACCAAGAAGCTATACTCAGCCCAAGATCCACAGACCTTGAGTGTAGTGAAAATAGATTCTTGTCTTCCTGCCTAAGGGCACCTAAACGTGTCTTTTCAGATTTGGTGATGGCTAGGGCTATGATCATTCAAGCGCTTCAAATTACATCAGGATGAAAAGGGGAAGGAGGTACATGGGAAATGAAAAAAAGAAAGAAAATGATATTCATTCTTCCCCCTTATCTACCTTTTACATCGGTGCTTGCAGATAGGGCTTGGAATAGGTAATGAGCTCTGGTCCTGTAACATCTCTGTGTGTAGGTAGAGCTGAGAGTGTGTGTCTGTCATCCAGGTGGCACAGCATGTTAGAGAAGACTTGCAGTTACACAAAGCTTCGTCTCTCATCAGCCTAGAAAGGCTCATCGTCTCCGCTGAACAAAATGTTCTGCTTTGTGAAATGTAACATGCTTTGCGTTCAAGGGAAGCACTTGTGTTGCCCCAGAGGCCACCGCAACCATGATGCGTCGCAAATTCACACGCACACACACACACACACAGGTACATAATGTGACAGGAGGCGAAGCATGCACACAAGAACTCCCTGTCGATCACAGACGCAAACATACATGAACACTTTAACACGCATGGCAGGCCAAGGTTAGGGGGGTCAGCAGGTCATGATGAGGAGGAGGGAGGAGGAGGCTGAGGAGGAGATGAAGGCGGTGGTTTATGGCAGCACACAGCCATATGAACACATCAGAGGAAATCTAAAAGGCCATTAAAACGCCTGCTTTTATGGGTGTAATAATCCCTCCTCTCTGCCTGGGAGGCCAGCCACAGCTCCAGTGACCGTCAGGATTAAGAGGGAGGCCTGACAGGAGGCAGGCTATCAGCTAATGCAGGGGAGCTACAGGAGCCCAACAGGACCACAAACATCCTGTCATGCCAGGCCTGTTCACACAAGTCACAACGAGGGGTTTGCTGAAGAGCTGAACACATACAGTGAGCCCAGGCGGCAACTTTTGCCAATTTATCACTGAACTGTCACAATATTTGGACAAGAAATGATTCGATTACCATGAGGGTGGAGTGCAAAAGTGTCAGCTTAAATTTGAGGCTTTTTGGGCAAATCATATGAACAGGCAAAGCTTGTTTTTTTTTTTTTTTTTTTTTTTTTGCTAGCCCTATCCACTTGCTTTAGCTCTCTTTTAGTTCATTAGACAGTTCCTGACAGGTTAATAAAATGTTGAATGAGTGCATTTATTTACTCAACTCTATAATGAAAAGTCTCCACTGTGCTGTGACTTCTTAAAAAACCTCTTTAGCCAATCAAAATCTGCCAGCTGTTGATATCTAAACATCAAGTTGCCTTTTTTCCAGCCTATTAAATTCTGTTTTGTTCAGGCAGTATCTCTGTGTTCAGCTGTGACTGGTCTCAGCTGACTTCATAGTCATTGCATTGTTTCACATGCAAACTAATAACAAGAGCAAGCAGCCAAAACATTGAAAAAAGTCTCCGCTCACTCATATTTAGCAGAGATTAAAATATTCTGCACAGTGAAGGTGGAAAAACTTCAAACTCTATTTGTTATCTGCAAAAAGGGAATGTAATAGGTTCTGTAAAGCTTATAATTTTTTTTTCTGAGATTGCTGCTGTTCAGATTTTTGTTTTGAAGCAATTTGTAAACCAATTTTTTAAGTTATTATAATAGGAAATGCATAAAGACAAATGTAACATAACAGCACTTATTTTTTTCTAATTAACACAAGGTACTTGTAATTTACTGAGAAGGATAAGTGCTCAGTTAAAAAACCCATTTAGTTTTATTCTCATCACAGTAATTGTTCTGTACCAATAAGTTACATAACCAGCCACATAGCCCCTAATGTCTCCAAACACCCAAGCATGAAGATAAATGGAGATGGATGGGAGGTGAAAGCGAGAGCATCACCTGGTTTATCAAGGGGGGACCTCCCTTCACTGGTGTTTCATCAAGTTAGGCAGATGACACCTAGGAGGCTTGACAGATAGCTGCACCCAACTAAACCCACCAATAAGAGGAAGAAAACATGGAAGAGAGTATTATAGAGGTGTAAGGAAAGGGAAAAAGCAGCCAGGGTAAGAAGGATGTTGATGCTAGAGCTCACCTTCAGCGGCTAAGTCTGTTTATTCTATCAACTCTTTTTTTAGAAATGAGCAGAAAGATGATAGAGAATCAAGAAAGAGGAGTCATGTTTGAACATAGATGGAGAAGTAGAGCCATGAAAAGGTGATACAGCTGCAGGTGACCCCTCCCCCTACTCGCTCATGTTCATATTCTGACTTCCCAAAAAGAGGACATGACTATGCAAGGGCGGAGTCACGGAGTCGCGCAGAATTTATTTTGAGAGTTTTTCAGATTGGATCGAGTGTCTTTTAAGCGCTTCTAACTCATTAAGTCCACATGACACAAAATCAAAACTTAGGTACAAAACTGCGATCATTTGAAGGATTTTATAAATTTCCCCAGAAAAACCAGGACAGCCCCCAAAAAAGAGCACATGTCCTGGTAAAAGAGGACATATTGTCGCCCTAAGTTATGAGGAAGAAAACTAAGAGAAGAGGGAAGGAAGAGGAGACGGGACATCACCCCCACTGTACACTCCACCTCCCCTTACTTCTCCATTTTTATTAGGAAAAGGAGTGAAGAGAGGGAAAAGTAAGAAAGGAGAAGGAACAGAGATGACAGGAAAAGGTAGAGCTAGGATAAGAAACTTGAGTAGCTCTCAAGTTCACCCTGCTAGATTTCGTTCGGGTTATAAGTTGAACTACCTGCATTTTCCCCCTGCAGAAAATAGACAACACTCCTGCTCTATTTTACAATGTGCGGCTGGAAAAAAGGCAGCGGCACAGCTCAGGAAACATTATAAAGTGGATCTGCCTTCATTGCATCACACAGCACCCAGTACGCCCACAGTACAAATAGAGCAGGGTAACCTAGAAGTCCTCACCACGCTGAGCAGCATTCACACCGAGCTCAGATCATTCTTACAGACTCCACAGCTCAGGGCAGCACTTCAAAGCCAGCATGCAGCCCAAAGTCGAGCAGCAGTGGTAGAAAGTGTTCAAAGGAATGTAGCCTGTTTACTATTGACTTTGCAACAATTACCCAAGCATGTGTATGTGTAATTAGATAAGGCAGCCAGTTGTTCTCTAATGCGGCAAATCAAATTAACTAAAGATGCCACATTGATTTCTTTGTGTTCCCTAAATTATTCATCTTTACTTGCACTGAACCAGCCAGCCAGCCACAAAAGAGCTTTTCTAACCCCTCTGCTCCCTTCACACACACGCACACACACGCACACACACACATACCTGCACGGTGCGTTCAGTGAGATCTGTCCAAGTACCTTTTCAATATTATGCCGCCACAATTCAGCAAATTGACCCTCCTGAAAAGAGAGCATTTGCGGTGTTATGGAAATGCCCGGCATTCCCATTAACTCAGATTGCAGCGACCTCTGCTATTGTTGTCATGTGCATGAATGCATATACGTGTGAGAAAGAGAGATGGCGGGAGAAAAATGTGCCTGTAAGTGTGTGTGTGTGTGTGTGTGTGAGACGGCACGAACATCCCCGCTATGAGGATTCATGAGACACGCAGGCTGCAGACATCCACGTCTCAGGCTGCTCCATTGATATCCTGTTCTCTGGCATGTTGTGCACGGGGAGATCAATATGACCTTACCTCCACCACCCACTCCTTTGAAACTTAATTACTGATATTCAGCTACAAAGTCATCATAGTCTAGCTGTCAATATTCATTGGGGATCATTACGGGCCTAATAAAAGAGGTTATTTACGGGCTGCTCTGCTGACACCAGCCCAGGTCCAGGGATTCAGCTCCAGCCATCTCAATTTGCTTTACCTCCCTTCTCTCTCTCTCTCTCTCTCCCCCACTCTCTCCCTCTCTCTCTCACCTCTCCCAGAAGCACTGACCTGAAAAAGAAAAATTGACAGCAGAGGAACGAACAGGAGGGTGAATTCTTCTGGCACGGCTTTTAATTCTCTTGGCCGTGTTTGGAGTTTTTTCAGCCCGAGCCGGAAAAAAAAAAAAAAAAACAACAAATAAAAAAAAAAACACTGTAGCAGCTATATTCCTAAATTTGAACCTTGCTCACCACTGGCATCACACACAGACCCACAAAGGGGATATTTCCTGACATTTACAGAAATGTCGCATAGAGCCTGTCCTCCTTGCAACAGTACATTTCTTTTACTTCTCTGCTCCAACATCAATTATTGTGTTTTCAAGGCTGCAGTGCAATTCTTCGGGTTCTTCCACAAAAAAAGTCATTTTATCAGAGAGAAAGCAACGCCGCGGGCTGCAGAGCTGCCATTCCTGACATTGTAGGGCAATAAGGCAACAAGGAGTTGTGTGATTGCTATATGTTAATTCGTTCAATAAATCAATAGCTTCACTGTAATTGAAATGGTCGGCCATCCGGTGTTGAGGAAACATGGGAAGTGAAAAGTGGAACAGTGAACTCTGTAGATCGAAAGAGGAACTGCAGCCTGAGAATCTCTGCCTCACTCAATCTCACACGTCCCTTTTGTCTCCTACTTTCAGTCTCAAGCGCACACAAACACCCCCACGTCCGAGCTTTCTCTCTTTCTCTCTCTCTCTCACACACTCATGCACGTGTCTCTGCAGTTTCCTTTTCCTGTCTTGATTAATATGGTCCACTTTACATCAGTACACTGGAAGCCGATGCACACTGTGCTGCCTTCCCTGAGCAATTAGCGTAGGGGCTCCACCAGCGTCGGATTATCAACAACAAGATGCCTCCTGACGCGAGCCCTAAAGCCTGCTGACTTATTCATATGTGTTTACTTTAAAAGCCTCTGCCCTGGTTTTTGTGGGTGGGCTGCATCTGAACTGAATTAAGAACAACATCTGGGGACGGAGCAGAGGAGGGGATGAGGCACATTATGACAACACGGAGGAGGCTTACAGAGATGTGGAGATGTTTTGGTGCGAATAGAAATGTGACTGAAAGGGGGAAATAAATTGATTGGATGAATCAGAGTCCGGTAATGCAGCAGCAGAAATTCATTTCCAGCCACATCCAACTTGATCAATTATTTGCGGCCTGTTTGTTGTTGTTTTGGTGGTTGTCTGTTTGTTGGATTCGCTCGGCAAGATTAATCATTTCTCCTGTAGTAGCTGAACGGTTTTCACAGCAAAGTATAAGCTGTGACTGATACTGTTATGTTTTCTTTTCAGTGTTTCTTCTTTTTCTGTCCCCACATGGATGTGGGAGCGTAAATAATTAAATGTGCTGCCAGAATCGTGTTTAATACTCTATTTTGTCTGTCTCTTCTCTGCAGCGATCCCAACAAACCCGTGCCCCAAGACACAAAGTTCATCCACACTAAGGCGAACCGCTTCGAGGAGGTGGCCTGGTCCAAGTACAACCCGCAGGACCAGCTATATCTGCACATCGGTCTGAAGCCACGAGTGCGAGACCACTACCGAGCCACCAAAGTGGCCTTCTGGAAACACCTAGTGCCCCACTTGTACAACCTCCACGACATGTTCCACTACACCTCGACCACCACCAAAGTGCCCCCGCCGGAGACCACCCAGAACACCCTGTCCACCAAGAGGCCCAATGGGAAAACCAACTGGCCGTTCAACACCAAGCGCCCCCCCATGTCGCCGGCCTACAACAGCGAGGACAAGGACTCATGGAGCGACGAGGAGGAGACGGGACCGCTGGTGGTGGAGAACCCACGGGATTACTCAACAGAGCTCAGTGTCACTATCGCAGTGGGAGCCTCGCTGCTTTTTCTCAACGTGCTGGCCTTTGCTGCGCTCTACTACCGCAAGGACAAGCGGCGGCAGGACTCCGGGCATGGGCAGCCAAGCCCGCAGCGCCAGACCACATCCAACGACATAGGCCACCACGCGCCAGAGGAGGAGATCATGTCTCTGCAGATGAACCAGACGCACCACGAGTGTGAGGCGGGTAACAGCAACGAGGGGGCTTTGCGTCTAGCCTCGCTGCCAGACTACACGCTCACCCTGCGGCGCTCGCCAGATGACATACCCCTTATGACCCCAAATACCATCACCATGATCCCCAACTCTCTGGTGGGCATGCCCAACCTGCACCCCTACAACACTTTCACAACCGGCTTCAACTCCACCGGCCTGCCGCACTCCCACTCAACCACCCGCGTATAGCTTTAAGGAGGCCAGGGGCCAGCCAGCGCAGGCGGGGGAGGAGGAGCGGGAGGATGAACGAACGGAGGAGAGGATTGTGTTTTATAAATATCACAGGGAGGGGGAGGGCCACAGGGGGAGGGGAGGGGAAGGGCATGAGTCGGATTAAAACGTGAAGAGATTTAACTAGACTTTTACTACGAGGAGAGTTGCTGAGAGCTCTCTATGGATGTCAAGTTGTGCAGAGCTGCCAAAATCAAACTGCTTCCCTTCTCCTTATCAGGGGAGGGGGTCTTTCTGCAGTGTTCTTTTCTAAAGTAATCATTTTAAAAGCCTTTTTAAGCAGACTGAGGAGATATCAACACTTTTTTTCTTGAATTCATAACAAAAACAAAGAGAAGTGCTTTTTATTTCCCATCCCTTCCTCCTGCGGGAGACACATCTCGAACAATGGCCTCTACGTCAATATTTGCAAAATGTTTTTAATTGCTTCTTTGTTTTGTTTTACGTTTCAATGCCTTACAAAGCTCATTCTTTTTTTTGTCATGATTTCAATTCCCTGAGACTATTCCAAGCGGAGTGTGTTACACGCAGATGAAACTCAAAGATGAGAGACTGAAACCAGGAAGGGAACCTAGAGGATATGCAGATGTAGAATTTTAAACCCATTTTGGGCGACTCATTCTTTTTTCTTTCTGTTTCATACCAACACAACAACAAGACAAATGGTGTTATCTTTTTTTTTTTTTTTTTTTTAATTTCATATAGAAATAATTTGTCTTGGACAGCTCTTGCCAGGAGATGAGAAGGCAGAGATAAATACTATGTTACTGTGATTGTTTTGTTCAGAAAAAAGTGCATCTTTTACAGCCAATTTCTCTGTTAAGCTATCTGATATTATCTCCACAAAGTGTGCACGTACACATGCTGCTTAGAGCACCGGTGTGTTTGTGTGCATGAGAAAATGATTTCTAGTTCTCTGCGTGCAAGAGTGGTGAAGCAGTTGAGATAAAGGAAGAGACACATTGTCGGAACTTGCAAAAGCAAGAGCAGTGAGTGAGTGAGACTGTATGTGTGAGAGAGTACATGGGAGGATGTGTGTCTGCCTCTGTGTGTGCGTGTGTGTGTGTGTGTAAATGTGTGAGCGAGTATGTGTGTGCCGTGCACCTGTTTTTTTGTTTGTAGGGTGTATAATGTGGTTTCGGGGGGGTTGGGAGCTGAGTACTTTCTCATGTTGTTGATTTTGGTTCACCACCAGTAGTGTTTCTGCTGCGTCTCTGGGTGTCTGTCTTTGCGAAATAGCACTTTTGTTATTTTCAAAGTTATATATGTCTAATTTTGCTTAAAGATTACAAAATAAAAATCTATTATTTTATGTGTAAGAGAAAAAAAATAGCTAAAGATTCAACTGAACTAACTGACATGATTCCATTGACTTTGTAAGAGTTCCTCCTCAAAAGCAGACAGTGGCCTGTTTGCACTGAAAAACCCCACATCAGTGCACACTTGTACTTCTTTGAATATATATATAAATATGGGCATACATACATATATGTATAGGGCTTCTATGGAGATATCATTCCCACTATAATAAAAAAAAGAGAAAGAAATGAACACTGTTTAGACTAAAAACACACATACTCAGTGTAATGTTTTCATTTGAAACATCCTCAACCAAGACCACCCCTGGTGTCTTTGTAAGAGCTCTATATGTATATTTATGTATAAAATATTTAATATTTATTTATGTATACCAGATGCATACATGCTGATTGTGCCATGTGCCAAATTAAAACTGTAAAAAATGAAGAATATAAAGTTTCACAAAACTTTTTTTTCCTCTGTTGATCAAAGTTCTTTTCCACCCTTTCATGACTTTCTATTATCTCCATTTTGAATGACTTAAAAAAGAATATTCTTGCAGCAAGTGCAAGTCTCCCCCCCCAGGACTTCCTCTCTCCCTCCTTCTTCCTTTCTCCTCCTCCTCCCTCCCTCCTTTTCTCTCGCTGAAACCTTTGAGAAAAACAGGCTAACAGCTTGGGGCCTATCTGCGTGCATAACTCCAGATTTTACTGTAATTCATGCAAAGTAGTGCTGCAGCGATGGGAGATTGTGAAAAGATTGCCTTGATGTACTCACATTGCATCCTATTATATGTTATTCTCGGGGAGAAAACTGGAGTTATTGATTCTGCGAGTAAAACTGACAATTTTCATTAGGTATCCTGGCATAGCACAGATTGTCTCTAGTGTTACAGCAATATGCAGTGATGGAACCTGACCTGATCTATCCAAGAAAAGTGTGGCAAAATGTAGATACCTTATGCACATAAACCTCGACATTTTTATGAATTATTCCAGTGCAGTATATTTTGGTATTTAGAGATCGGAGTTGCAGCAGAGCGAGAGGCAGTCTAGTCAGCTCATCACCGATGCTGCCACTATAGCAGAAAGGGAGAAGGGTGATTTGAGGGGAATTGCTCGGAGACTGATCTATATGAGTCATCTTGTTTTCGCTCTTTCTGCCATATATGAGGCTCACCTCGTAACCAGCCACCGTCTTCAGCTAAGCCACAGCCACCAAGACAGAAATAAGTATAAGACTTCTACCTGGTGCTGTCCTGATACACACAGAAACATTTAATAATGTCTCTGAGCTGTGGGCTTGTGTTCAGAGATGGCTGTGCAAACAGTCAAACATATTTTAGCAGAAAATACTTCTGACTTGAAAAACAGTGTGCAGCTTTCTTCCTGGTAGCTTTGCTCAAGGATTTGATTTAGTAAGATTATTCAAAGTGAAAGATTGAGATGGCACTTCCTGCAGGAATCCGACATCACTATAAGTTTTTGTTGATATATTTCAGCTTTTCAGAGTCTCATGTTCAACCTATAAATAACTTTTTTTCAACTGTTTCCATCCCTGATTAAAGCCAGGCTTTAAACATCCCCGGTGCGCTCCTTTCTCCCTGTTTCAGGTCACTGTCGTCTTAAAAGCCCTCCAAAGAGCACTGGAGGAAAGCTGATTTTTAATTTGATCTGCTTTATTTAAAGCTAGCATTGGTTTGAAGGAACCAGATCTGTACTAAGGTAGAAGAGGCCTCTGTGAATCATTTGGCGTCTGTAAAATAAACCATGTCTAACTGAACATTAAAGGACTCCTCATCTCAAAGTAGGCCAGTTATATGGGTTGATATTCAGTGTTTGGTTGATGATCTATGGCTCTTTGGTGTCTGTCCCTTTAGGTCTGTTTTCATGCACTACTTTGTCTCGCTGGTCAATAACTACAGCCACTATTACTCGTGAAAATCTGAGCACTTAGGACTGGTTAATACATACAGAAAGTGCGAAAGGTGTTCAAGTAAAAACTCACCTCTACTCCTGTTTCACCGTAGGTCTGCTGGTCCCTGACAGGTCCACATTTGATATTTGAATGTAAGATTTTTTTTTTTTTTTTTTTTCTGTTGATGCATTTTGTTCCATTTACTGGTTACTGATCTCATGAACTGTTAGTAGTAGATATTGGTATTGGCCCTGAAAAACCATTATCTGTTGACCCCTGCTGTTTAAGCTTGTCCTGCAGCCTCTCTTGATGTTGGCTGTCTGAAAAATACCGTTAGAGAAACACTGGTTTTCATCATGAAACTCCTCTATTCAGCTTGTTATCACTTGGAAATATTAAATCTGTTTGTTTTGAAGAGGAGGACCCCTGTGGTTAAATTGGTTCCCAGTGATAACCTTGCAAACTATGAACCCTGAAGGTTTATTTTGAAACTTGATTTTTTTCAGTTTAATAGTCTGCAACTTCCTTTGTGGTTGTTGCTGCACATCTCTGTGTGCTCCAGCGCTGCTTAATGACATGAATGCAGGGATTTAACTGGCACAAGCAAGTTGACTCTTGGTCATCCCTCCTGCATCCTTTTTGTGGCAGCCAAATTTCCTACCAGCTGCTTTGATGTGGAGTGAGAAGACAGCAGTATGAGTTTGTCTGTCGCTTTTTTCTTTTCCATCGAATCCTACACATCAATCTCTTAAAACTTTTTTTTTTAAATTGAGTTTTTATTATGCCTCAAGGTTGTTGAAATCTTGTCCCTTCTTGCAGCCATCTCCAACACAAAAGGACTAAAAGGATTTTTTTTTCTCAAGGGGCTAACAGCGTTAAAATGTGACATTTTTCTTGGTTAAAAAAAAGGGTGTCTCATTCCAGAAAATAAAGAGACGTCCTTTTCACTGTGGATAATCCACAGCTCACATTCCTCTAAAAGATAAACTATTTTATGGATGGTTTCTTTGGTATGAAGTCACTCCAGTGAATACTATTCACTTCAAGGCCTGTGATTTAATTAAAGCAACAGGATCAGTCTTCAAGAAAAATAGCACTGTTTGTCTAATTCCTTGTAGCTACTTTAATCAATGTTTTTAGTGATAAGCTCACAGGGACAAAGCCAAGGATATTCATCCCCTGATTCTACACCTCACCATCACTTTAGAAAAACTTTAAATATGGTTCATTAATTCCTCCACTACCACGATATCCAGACGTGGTTAGCATTTTGAGCAAAACTGTCTAAATTTTTGGTAAAATACCATAAAGCAGTCAGACAAAGTGAGAGGCAAGGTGATTAACACACTTAGACATCAGGAGTTAAGATATTTCTATTGGTGGCCTGTGAAGAAACATAAACATAGCTTGTATCACCCCAAATGTGTGACATTATCAAGTTGCTGCAATCTCGACTGCAATGGAGCTCTAACATAGAGCTCCATCTGTTGGTTCTGTCAACTAGCAGCTGTTTGCTTGTAGGTTTTTGTCTATCCAAAGATTCGATTCTACATAACAAAAGTAAAGGTAATCATTTCAGATATCTGAATTTCAGTGTTTTGGCTTCTGTTTCTAAGACATTTATGGTCTGTGTAGAATTGCTCAATTAGATATCAGCAGGCTTTGGTGTATGCAGTTCGAACAGTCTACTGTCGAGCAGGCAGAAGGAAGGTAATCTGGCAACAATTCACTTATTTCAATCACCAGATGAAGTTTGGCAAAGCTACCAGTCTGTTGTAAAGGAACAGTTTCGACTTGGCGTTATATCACGTAGCAACAAATTCTTGCTGTCAAAACTGCCACCATTGAATATACACTTCTTCTACGTCATTTAAACAAACCCTGTTACTATCAGCTTTGAGATGTCTGAGATGATGGAGACCATTATCACCATTTCGTTGAACAAGCTAACAGCCTTGAATGTCAATAGATATTCTCTTTCTGAACCCTGGCTGTCCCTTTTTTTTTTAAAGTTTTTATGAAATGTCGATACTCCTCATCAACTGAGTGAATCATTGTCAACGCCAGCCAGTGAAAGTGTAGAAACAAAGGGTCAAGGTGGTGTTGGGTCATGCTGACAGTCCGGACACTCTGCTTTGGAACAGTTTGATGATGCTGATTTTGTTGTTCGGACTCAAATTTGCATCAGGATTTTATTTCTCCGCTTTCAGACTCATTGATTGCAAATAAATCACAAGATAACTGTTTTTCAAGTTCATACTAGAGGTCGCCTGATTACAGTTGCCAGTTATGAGAGATCAGATCAGCCAGTGGCCGATATATGATGCTGAAATCATATGTTGTGTTTTCTTTATTTTTGCAATCAGCAAAATGCATCAACTTATTTAGACTATAAGAAACAAAGCGGCTGATCATAAGTGAACATTTTATGAAACAGTTGGAGACAGAAAAAAACACTGCTGAGCACTTTTTTGCCACAAAGGAGTTTTACAATCTTTGCCCAGACTTCTCAAAGTATTATAAAGAAATGAAAACTCAAGGTTATTATTGCAATTACAAAAACAAATCATGCACAAATCCATTATTTTATGCATATTAAAATCTCATATTCATGGTTATTTCAGTCAATAACAGAATTTTTAATGAATTTTGAAAACATAATGGTATATCAGCCTTGTGAGGGCCAATGCCAGTATGATGCAGATTACCAGGAAATGCCATCAATCGGCTCAATAAATCAGCCAACTGATTAATCAGTCTATCTCGAGTTCATTCTGCTGAAGTAAGATACCATGAATTAACCGTCTCACTCACTATTTATCAGTCACTTTTAAACATAATGTCACTCATCATCACTTAAACTCATTTGTATGTTATGTTTAAGTAAAAGCAAAGGTGTCAGTGCAAGACAGCCAACAGAGTAAAGTTAAAGTCAGCTATAATGGTGCTTGTGTACCTGGAAAATTCTAAACTATGAAATGATGACATTTTTTCAGTATATTTTTACTGTGGGTGAAACTACTCCAAGAGACTGGACATGAATCAGAGTAGACTGTCCTCTCTCCTCATCCGTCTGCAGTGGTAGGAGGTCAGTTTCCGTTGGCTCTGACTCATACACACACACATATAGAGCAGCACTGGGCTAAAATTGGGTGCTGAAAGTTGAGAACGAACTATCAAAGGGACACAATGTCATGGGAGGGCAACTTGTTTTTTGCCATGTAATTTTCCCATATGCTGTCAAAGCAGAGCAGATGTCTCTGAGACCTGGCAAGGGGAGACCTAGTGGCCTCAGGGACACAGTTTGGGGTGCAGGGGTCTGTGAAGAGCCACATAATTAAGACCCGGACCAAAGGAGCTGACCAAGAAAGTACAGTGAGAAAAAACAGGGTCAGGACTTCTTCAGCAATCAGGCTCGTGTCGGTTTCATTAGATTAGGCCAAATGTCCTCTGACAAGACTAGACCACTAGGAGAAAAATGGGACAGTTAAGAGCCGGACATTTTTCCACAGTCGAGTTGTTCGCAGTTCAGTGAATGAGTCTCTCATGACATCATTCAGGGATTGGCTGGAATATCCCAGTGGGGTCCGCAACTTCCCTGACAGCAGTGAAGACAAACCAAGAGTAGGAAATGGATGTGCCAAATTACACAGTGCCACCCGCTGGGAGAGCTGCAGCAGAGTGTGTGTGTTGATATGTGTGGCTGTCCGTGTGTTGCAGATATTTAGTGTTTTATTTCCTCTGCTGTGAACTTGCTCTTACCTGCATTTCCTCTCACCTTCACCCCTCTCTCCCTGTGTGTCATCCGTCTTTGTCTCTTCCTCATCTTCCTTTTTATGCTGTCTTTTTATCCCCCCCGAAATGCAATCCGAGCAGCTATTACTCTGTCTCGCACAGACATGACTCGCCCATTTTCCCTCGCTGGTGCTTTGTAAGTGCCATAATCTGGACTAGTCGCTCATTTCCACTCATTTAAGGTCTAATTTTCTTGAGTTACTACATTCCTCTGCTGACTAAGACGCTAATTGACATCACTTATAGAGTGGAACCAGTCACCGAACCAAAAAACTCTTTCAGTTTAATTCAAATAGCCTGTTTTTCTCTAAAGGGAAATCATTCTGCATTCTGACAAAACATCAATAATCTGTTATTTCCATGTGAAAAACACTCTCTTGACAGTTTTCTTTTGTTCCCACAGAGCATTGACAAATCACTGGCATATTTTTTCAGGTTTTTCTTAAAGAGGAACACCATGCACTGGAGCTTTTATGGCTGCATCAAACCAAGATACTGTAACACATTTTTCAACTGAACCTAGGACTGAAATCAACAAAAACAATGTTCTCTGAGCTAAAATACATCCTGGCAAATCTCTGTTACTTCAGTGTCATTGTACAGATTACTAAAGATGCCCTGTTACTTCTATGTTTATGTCCATAGAATGTATTTATAATCGCCAGAACTGGAGTAAACAAAATAAAATATCTATTCTTTCTGTATCTTATTGTGCTTCTCATGAATACAGAGCATGGCATTCATTTTCAGTTGGCGTATAACCAACAAGTTTGGTTCTGATAATGGTGTTTAGTGTATTTTTCACCCTCGAAATGATTACAGAGAGAGCAGCACAATCTAAGAGAACATCTCTGTAAGTGCTGTTGAGTGCTCTGCTCCTCTTGACAGAAACACACACACAGGCACGGCTTTTGCATTAAAGGATAAAGCCAAAATATTTTAACTCTTTTATTGTTATTATCATCAAATCCCCCAAACAGAACTTAATCCAACAATGTCTTTTCCCTGCTGACAAGTGCTGACTGTGGAGCCACAGCCAGATGTAGCATATGCCTGCACTGATGAACTCACATTCATCCCAAAACTATAACAAACACAGAAAATAGAGCCAAAAAGGGAGCTTCGCTGGCACATAGGGTGACATGTTCTTTAATTACAATGAACACAGACGGTTTTTTTCTCATGCCTCGTCAAACTGGCGAAGCAGGCGGTCGTATCCCCCCAGCATGCTCGGTGACTTTCACTCAACATGGAGCGGCTGTCCAGAGAAAAGGCTTCTGCAGAGTTGTTTCAAAAATCAACTAGAGTATCACCCGTTGGTTTGGCTGTTTTATGTGTTTTTAATGGTTTTTGGATGCCGAGTGACTTCTGCAGCACAGAGGCACAAGCTGTGACTACTCAGACGGCACTTGTTAGCGGGATAAATTCTTTGCCGTTTTTGGGCTTTAACTGGGATCTGTTGGTAAAAATAAAAAGATAAAATAAGACCAGCCTCATTCTTAAATGCAGCTTTGGGTGCAGGAAACTGGCAGTACTGCAAAAATAGGCTAAGCTCAAGTGTAATGCACTATTCAACAGTAAAAGGTGCTTGTTTGGTTTTATGGAGGTCCACTAAAAAAGAGTGGAAGCCTATAGTTCATCTAGTACAAGCAGTCCCACCTGCCCCCGGCCTAAAGCTGCTTGTCGACTACATAATGATCTACCCCGCATAAGATGGATGGCCTGGAGATACCACTGAGGCTGCTGAGACCTAGTGTGTCTGTTCCCAGAGTGTGTGAGGAAAGTTACAACAGCAGGAAACAAGCACAATCTGAGGCTCTACACTGTATCTATCCTGTTTCCTGTCCAGAAAAGCCTGTTACCATGAGACTCTGCTTGACGGCTCATTTTTTTCCCTTCTAGTTGGTCCACTTCTAACGATGGGGTTCAAGAAGTTTCCCAACTTACAATGCATTTTTGTGCTTCAAGTCCCACATAATTCACAGCGTTATCTCACAGATTCAGAGCTATCTTGCAGAGTCGTTCCTCGCTGGCTGGGGCCAAGCCGGGCGCTATCTCCCAGTTGCATCAGCTGGAGTTCACCATCAGATGGCACTCCACTAATGCCTTTCTCAGATGTGGGTTACTGGTAGCAGAGAGGGGTTGCGTCAGTGGATCTTTGTAGTCTGAACTTGCCAGCCTGAGCTGCTACTGCTGCGGCACAGACAGCAGAAGACTCCCAGAGGACTTCCACCAAAGTATCTTATCACTTAGATCACATTACAATGACTCTCAGTGGCACCAATTTGATCTTAAGTGCTAATCCAGGCCACCAGGCTTTTCACTGATCTTTCAGATCAAATACACTGGGAGTTTGACTTCAATATCTGAGCTCACTCAAAAAAAGTGCACAATTTTTTCCTCCTGAAACATCCTTTGATGTTGCGCCTCTTTTTTTTTACCCCGAGAGGCAGGGATGTTCATTTGTCAGTCAGGCCTGAATGTTCGTCCTGTACAAGTAATTCTCCGATTTCGCTCAGAGATTGAATATGTTTGCATCATAATTTTTGCCCAAATTGATCCATGATGTTCATAAAACCTTTTATTAATGGAAATCTCATTTGAATTATTTCAGAATCTCCTTCCTATCAGCCTCCAGCTTCAAATTTTGGTCAAACTGTTGCTTTTTTTCTTTCGTTCAGCTTTGCAGCAGTGCTTCTGTATCGGTTGTAACACAGATGCATCACACCCCTGAAATGCAGAGAAAATTCATGGGGTATGTAAAATACTAACAGCCTGGAACAGTCTCACAGTAGTAAAGATGTACTGAGACCTCCCGGTGTGACAGACAGCTCTACACGCTGCTACATTAAAACCCAGCTTTTCCTGCCCACTAGGTAGCCCATGGCATTTACAAAAAAACTATGTTCACTGTCACTTCTGCTCATGCATCCACATCTCCTCACAGATTGTTTTAACCCCCTTTTCTCACAGGTATTCAGCACATAAACAACTTTAATATGAAAATAATTTGAAATACAGAAGCAATGCAAAAGGGGAATTCTGAACACATTCGAGTCCTTTGATTTGTAATGCATTATTTGCTTGGGTTTCGGTAATGAATTCTGGTAAATTGCCTGTCTGACTTGAAAGAGGAAGGGTGAAGTGGCGTCAAGAAATCCCCAGTCAGCAGTGATGTAATGGCTCATTTGAAGTCCAGGGAAAGCTGGATGAGTCACATTCTTTAGGAATGAACTCTAAAAGTAATTGCTTTGGTTTCCTCTCCCATACAATGCAGTCTGAAGAGTCAGGGAACAAAACAGGAAATGACACGGTTATAGGTTGAGACTTGGATGTACGTCAACGACCTCAAAAATCCAAACATGCCATTCAAATGTTTCCTATGCTGTAACAGAGTTTCACAGACTGGCGGGATGAGTTAAAGTCACTCTGAAAGGGTTTGTATACAACAGTCATTGTGTAACAAGGCAAAAGGAGCAGCGAGTGGTCGGCCAAATTAACACCCAAAACAAAATAATGAATATTATACAAAAAATACTATAATTCTACAGGTTCAGGACAATACTTGGTTTCCACAGTCATGCTAGCAGCACAAAGAGGGCTACATGTCAACATCAACAGTTATGATGCTAAACTCCAGGCACTCAGCTGGTAAATTGTTTCCCGTGTTCATTATGTTTGTTGTGAACTTGCCAGCCGGAGCATGCGCAGGCATTTGGCTTGTTGGCTAAATGTTAGCATGTTCACTGCCTCTGTTGTGAACTTTAGCTTGTTTTCAAGAACAGAGTAAGTTACACCAGTAGTCATGGGTGAAGTGGCCTTGTCGGACAGCTTTCATGGCTTGAGGATGATACTGTTGAGAGTAGGGTGACCATGTGTCCTCTTTTACCTGGACGTGCCCTCTTTTGGGGGGCTGTCCAGGTTTGTCCGGCTTTGTTCAGGGAAGTTTATATAATCCTTCAAATATAAGCGGTTTTGTACATAAGTTTTGCGTTTTTGTCATGTGGACTTGCTGAGTTAGAAGGACGAAAAAGACCCCAGATCCAACCTGAAAAACACTCAAAATTAACTTGGTGCGGCTCCATGACTCTATCCCTGCATAGTCGTGTCCTCTTTTTGAGGATTCAGAATATGGTCACCCTAGTTGAGAGAAAAGAGTGTGTGATGTCAAGATACTGAATCAAAACAATGTTAAGACAAATTTTTGAGACATTTATTCAAAAATAACACATTTTTATCGAGTGACGTTGCCACTGGGAATCTAAGGGGGTCGCCAAGAGGTCATCAAGCTTCTTAAAAGGATTGTTCAGTTTTCTTAAAGTTGAGATACTTATCAATAATATATTGGACACAACATATTTACTATCATCAACCACTGTCAGGCTGATTGCAGTTTCATGAAAACTGCCAAAATTACATGGTTGAGCTGACCTGTCTGAAGTTGTTGATAGCATATCCTCTGTTTCAGTTCTCTGCCACATTCTCATGTTGAAAGCTGAGCTGGCTGGGATCCCCTGTTTCTAATACACTTCCCACTGACAAGTACCTCATACAACCCCACTTGAAAAAAATGAAAAATCCCTTGATGCATGCATGAATATATGTGCATTAACTCTGAAGCAAGCTACTTTCTAGTTCCTGAGATATTAACATAGGGATTGGCTCCAGTAATCAACCAACCAATGGACTGACGTTGCTCTCTCAGAAGCAAACTGCTTGCATGGCTAATGTCACTGCATCAAAATGACTGGATGATGTTAGGCATAGTATTTGTGGTTTATAGAAAAATCTTCCACAGCTATGAAGTGTTGTCACAGGAGAGATTTTATTTCACAGTACACCACTAACGCCTTTTATGGTCCAAGCTCCCAGCTCTGCCTTTGGCGAGTTCTGCAAGAATAACAAAGCAGTGATCTGAGTCCTTGATCCGGGCTCAGGGACCAGATTCAGTTATGTAAGACCCAGTGAGAATCTACGATTCAAGTGCGAATTTGTGTGAGTTGGGTTGTGTTGGTGGTGTGTGTGAGTGTATGTGTGTGTTGGGCGATTGAGCCAGCTCATTCCTTGGGTGAGCGTTGTTAGCCTGGACCATTTGGGGGGCTCTCAGGGGAAAGCCGTTGCTCCGGTCTCTCATCAGGCAGACGACAGAAGACTGCGTGCTCTGCATGAGGCAACTCATCTCGGCCATGATAGCCTCGCTGCACAGGCCATATCTCTGCTTCATTTACTCATTGTCTGATAATAACAAGTGTCTCCTTCCTGCTATACTCAATTACATCTTCATTAGCTTTCTAACCAGCTTAAATCAAACCAGCATTGTGTGGAGAGATTTTAAGTCCATGTGACATTTATTACCACAATGCCAGAGTCTACAGGCAATGGCCAAAAAGGGTGCAACATATTTATTATGTCTTCATCTCTGAAGAGTATTCATTCTCTCATCATAACATCTATTCACTCTAATTTACCAGCTAATGAGGCCAGTTCATTCATCATTTACTCTGTCTGTTATCTAAACAAGGCAACCACCTGACAGATTGGCCTCCTACTTTGGTGCGATGCCAATCAAATACTGGTCTCATAGTAATTAGCTAAACAATGAGGAGGTGTTCCCATAAGACTAACTGATGTATTAAACCAAGATCTCATTGAAGAGCAATCTAATAAAAATCATACAGCATAATTAAGAGCCAGTCGCTTTCCATGTACAGTGAAATGACAATGTGGATTAGAGCAGGTAAGTGTGGCGACAATGTCAAGTACCAGATAGGAATTGAAACATAACAAAACCACTGCAGGACACTCAAACGGGGGATTTCTAATCATATGTCTTTCTGTTTCATCTCCGCTACACCGTCACATTTCCTGCATTGCTGTAATTCCTCGCCTACAGTCTCAGAAAACAGGATGTGCCCCTTTGTTTGTGAGGGAAGTTCCATCATGCCAAAGCCAACTCTGTTTGTTACTATCCAGAACAGCTGTGGCCTCAATCAGTCATCCTCGCCTTTTTCGAAATGGAACAGACAACCAAAGAAGAGTAGGTTACTCCACAACCCTCTGCCCACCCTTGTGGATTTCTTCATTGTTTGAGCACTCAATTTTCCTTTTGGTGCCTTTATGCTTCCACTATCCCTCTTTGCTTTGCAATAATGTCAAATTTTAAGCTCATTTGCTCTCACTACATCTCCATTCTCTTCCAAGACCTCAGGCTGCTCTTGTCCTGGTCGGCAGGGTTAAATACTTGGCCAGGGTTCAGAACAGTGAACTTACTGAACAAAATGTCTTATAATGAGACATAAACAGACAAGGAACAGAGCCGTGAATGTCCGGCCTTTCTTCCTTTGGCCGCTGTGAATGACTGGATGTCAACAAGCGGCTCCACCCAAGCAGTCTGTCTGTAATACATCACAAGGCCTGGTGGTGCAGATGACAAGTCATATCAAAGACCTGTCTTGGGATTTTTAAGGAGAAAACAATGTCAATTCAATAAACCGCCAATCCCTGACAAATCTGTTTCAAAGGGGGTAAAACTTTTCCTAGGCTTACATCACCCTTGAACCAGTCTCGTGTGCTTACAACAACGTGTAGCTAAATATTTCAGAGATTCCCGACTCCGGCTTGTTGGTCCTCGTCTAACCTCATCCGCAACTCAAGTCTGACAGCTCTTCAACACGCTAAAAATAATTTTGCATACTTCAGCTGGATTATGCAGCTGATGTCACTCAATGTAAAATAACAAGTCGCAAGGGGGAAATTCATGTTACAACCACAAAATTAACCTTAGCCCTGTCTGTTTGTTTCCAGCTTCTTAAAAGTAGGCATACACTGGAGTGAAATGACAGCAGAATATAAACATAGCCATGATGGGAAGTCATAGCTGTGTAACTGCGACGATGATCCATTATAAGTGACTCAAACAAGGCATAGCAGTTTCCCTCTCTCTCTTCAAGCTTGGATTTCAGGTGATAAGTCAAATGAGAACCAAGGAATCACAGTGCGAGATCAGATGATCATTGTTCCCCACTTAACAATCGACACACTTCCCTTTTCAGCTGCCTCCACATGATGTCTGAGCTAAATTTGTGACTTTACTGATCTGAGGGGAGAAGTGAAACTCAAAGCCTGATCAGAACAGGCATACAGGAAGCAGAAGTACAAACAAAGAAGAATGGGTGAGGGCTCCTGAGACGTGGTGGTGACAGTAGCAGCAGTCATTTTAGGGCACAGTGGAGGTGCAGGCATATTGCGGATAATTTGTTGTCAGTACTGTCAGGAGTGTGGTTAAGAAAAGTGAAAGGCTTTTAACAGTGTGAGTGAGTTTATAGAATCAGATGTGGCTGCAGGGACATCGGTATCTCTGCACTGAGTCTGTACTTTCATGTATTAAGAATGAAATACACAAAATTCTATCAAAACTTTGCTTTATTTATATGTGAAATCATCTGTACAACAATTTATGTAAAAAAGGATATAACAAAACTGTACACCCGAGATGTCAACCCATGAGTAGATCTAAACCCCTTGGACTTGCAATAAGTTAGGATCTAAAGTGCCTCTTGAGATTTTGAACAAAACAAAGATCTGCCTCCTTAAAAAATATGGCACTGAGGAATTAGGGCCCTTTACTGGCATGGTACTTGTGGGAATTTTAAATGTGGCATGAACGTGCTTTCTACACTCCAGGCAGTGTTTTCTTTCTCTTCCCGGACAGATGGAGGCTTTTCTAGTTTAGGGAGCATCAAACATCTTGGATCTGATGCTGCAGGGATGATGCCTTGCCGGATGGATGTGGCATCACAAAGGGTCTGAGGGTGTTCTTGCATTTTTGGAGTGGAGTGCCCTTTTAATTTCTGATGTTAACCTTTTCCCCCCCGCAGCCGCCAAGGGAGGGTTTGCTCCCTTAGATCTGCTCTGGTGTAGATCTGCCTGTCTGCTGGGCTGTGTTGCCCCGGTCTCTTTCTCCCCCTCGTACACATGGCTCGTTTTCTCACTCTGTACTCATCTCTGCAGAGGAAGAAAAAAACTTGTTAAGCCTTGAAACCAGAGTGAAAGAAAAAGCACCTAATGAACACACATGCTGCTACTCACTTTGTAAAGATGCAGCGAGGGTTACGGTTAATTTGTAACATTAATTCTCTGATGATAGCAAAGGGTTGGTGTGCGTGCACAGAGCCATGCATGTGCGGTTCCTTCAACTGCTTTATTGCTAATAGTGAGATCATGAGACTCATGTAGTCAAGTATCCTTTATCACCAAAGGTCGTGTAGATAGCCCACCTGAGTCCCCAGACATGGCATTTACACACAAGTGGTGCTCAGAGATAAATGTGGTCGAAGGGAGGTTGTAGTGCAGAGTAAAAACAAAGCAGCTGCAACAACATGCTGTGTGCTCCAATTAACTATATGCACTCAGTGTGTGTCTCTACCACCACTACACACTGCAGCCTTGTCAGCTTAGGTGGATGAGGAATAAAAGGAAGATTGAGTGATATGGGCTGTAATTCTCTTAAAGACTTACCTGCAAGTTCCTGGTCTAACATGTTGATAAAATTCTCGAGCTCACTCGTGTCTCCCAGCTTGGCTACGGACAGGGGATAGAGAAGAATGGAATATGAGAAACTATATTATAGAAAAAAGAAAACTAGCAGTGGAACATTTTTGTGGAGAACGACGGCTCAGTGCCATGGTATTTCCTTTGGACCAAAAGCTGAAAACTAATCTAAGCCCCAGAATTACATATGAAGCAAACTGCTGTAGACAGGCAAAAATATTTCCAGCTTCTTCTCTACAAACTGAGATAAAAGCTGATCTTCAGCACTATAAAAAAAAGAATGAAAAAAAAAAAAACTTGACAGCTTTAAGGATACAAGAAAAATCTTTGTTGTAAAGATCTCAAGTTACTCTGTAAATACTGACAGAGTGAACACAACCTCTGGTCACCTTCTTGTTTTCATCCTTTGAGATTTTAATAGTCAGCTATGCATCTGTATGCAACTAAAAACACACACGCTCTCTCTCTTGTTCATTTGCATACACTTGGGTGTCTTTTGCCACCACATTACAGCACAAATAATCCTCGCAGGAGTCTTTGGAGGGGGGGCGAGATGTCACAGTCACACCGGCAGGGGCTTTGTTGTGCAAAAACAAAAAGAGCTCCCAGGCTAATGTAGAGAGTTTTTGTGTGGCTGTGATAGTGATCAGAGAGAAAGCGATAGCAATCACTGAAGGAACAAGGGGCTATCTGGATGGAGATGGGGCTGATGGGAGCCTCTAGTACCTTTCGGTGCCAGTGAGATGCCTGCCGTGTGAAGCTCCTCCTCGCTGGTGTTCAAACTGTTTCCCAAAGAGGCTTCGCTGCCTGGGGGTAGTCAGAGGGAGGGGGGTAGGGGGCAGATAATAAACAGAGGATGAGCACTAAGGCCAGAAAGCATACAAACGATCAATAACAATGACAACAAATTTAACACAAAACAGGGGTAAAAAAAAATAATGTGAGGTAAAATGAAGGTAAACAAATGATCACTGTTAGTGACTCCCTGGTGGCAGTTTTTTGAAAGCGGTTTGTTTGTTGAAACGTTAGGGAGGTAAATACTTTCAATAATGACGACGCATGGGAGCAAGAAAATCTCTTTCATCTCATAACCATCAACAATCCAGCAACAACAGAAAGAAAGGAGAAAAATCAGACAATTAAAGAAGATAGGTTGCCCACAATTGCAGTTCATTAGAGTCTACAGCTACAGTATTGTTGTGAGTAAAACAGTGTTCAGGGAGTGTCCTCTTGTACTGCTAATTTCATGCAAATTAAAAGTGTCAAGCTGCAGTTGTTTGGGCTGATAAAGGAGCTCAACCAGCACCCAGGGGAACTCCATAAATAATGTGTCTCTCTCCCTATACTTTGAACACTACACAAACATTATCTTGATAGCAGTAACATGGTTTAAGGTTGACCACTGAGTCACTCACCGTAGTCTGAGTCATCTACCGAGCTGTCGTCTGCCAGCGCTGTGCGGCTCTTGGCTTCCAGCAGGACCCGCTGGTACGCATGAGGCCTGCTGTGACTCGGGGCCTTCAGCTCCTCCACCACATCCTGGAACTCCTGCAGCAGCTCATTCAGATCCAGGTCCAGCTCTGTGGAAAATGTGACAGCAGTTGGAGAGGAATCGCATTACTTCACTGAAAAGAAATGTTCAGATGGTCTAAGTAATTCAAAAAAAAGCAAAGAGGCAGAGGAGCTGTAAACTATAACATTTTAAATCCTGATTAAAGCAAACGCATAATGAACAACTCAAAGATCTTAGAGATTTCTAAATGTAAAAATATCGTCTGGGTGAAAAATGAGAATACATAAAAACTAAAAGCAAAAGCCTGCAGTTAACGTTTATGTCAGTGGGTTGTATTCAATAACTTGATGAGTGGAAATAAAACTAACAGCCCACAAGGCATATAAAACATCTAACAGCCTGTAAAACAACTGGTCTGCAAACTGTGGTAAACAAATATTACATTTCAGTCTAAGTTCTCTGCTTTAGGCTGAGATAAAATATTTCCTTGGATAGAAGCGCACTGTCGTAAAATAGCAGATGCACTATGGGATGTACAAACCTCACTTTATCCACCATTTTAATCATTATGTTATTTTTCAGGCTAAAATGAATATGATAAACAGTGCCTTTGGGTGAATATGATGTAGTTGAAACAAACAATGACAGGGTACAGAACAGACTTGGGCACATATACAATGATTAAAATATATAAAGAGATTGTTTGGGCGAATAATGTCCGAGCAAATTAAACAAATACAGAAGACATGGAAGAAAAGGTGTAAATTAAAAGCAAAGACAGCTGCTTACAACTACAGACCTGAAAGTATGACTCCAAATAGGACTGAAAAAGAAGTCTAGGAGTTTAGGAGCCCTGACAGTACTAAGCTGGTCTGTTATTAGCTTTATAATTGAGCAAGCTCTGTCATTTTGAAAAACTGATTTAGGACTCACCGGTGTTCAAGTCTGAAGACATGTCGAGGCAGTGAAGTAGAGCAACAACAGGCTGCTATGGATCTGAGAGACTTTACACAAGTTTGCAGCTGACGAGCAGCACTGTAGTTTTTCTATGCAAAACCCTCCACATCCGTTAAGCTCGTGGCTAAGAGCAGCCAATCATGTCGCAGAGAAACCTCCGACTCTGCTGAAGCTGGAAAAAAGTGGGCGGAAAGTTCAGGGAAAACCATCACGCAAATGAGACAAGACCGAAATAAACCGTTACGTAACTCAGGTCGAGACTTTTCAGCTTTTCCCATGTCGTCAAATTAAAAAAGACAGAGAATATGTGGACTCTTAAAGTCCTTTTTTTTTTTTTTACTATTTATAAGGATGTTTTCTGATTCTAGCACAGGCAGCTTGCTGCATTAAGATTTTACAGAAGACCTCGAAGAGTCAGTCTGAGTTTGAATGAAACTTTATTTAAGAATAAGAAAGTGTGGCGATGGTCCCATGAATACGCTCCTAAAGAGACATGTCACACTGGGAATTGCTGGTCGAATTATCCTAAAATTATCTTTAAAAATTCATAACACTCTTTCTTGGTTGCACAGTTTTCACATTAATCTCCCCCTAAACTGCAGACTGGGTAAAGGAAACTTTGCCAGTTCATTGATAGGCTAGTCCTTTGATGTGAATACGGTGTTTGTGTCGAAGAAAAAACCGAATAAATCTTTTATTTCTGTTTTAAAATGCACAACTCTGCTCTGTCGACAGGGGCTGCTAAAACTCAATGGCAGTCCAAATCCCTGCAGAACAGATGTTCAACCCTGAGGCCCATATTATGTAATTTTAAAAGAAGTTGTGCTGCATGTTTGCCAGTGTCAAAAATAGTCTTCTGAAGTAAAAACAATTTCACCACACAAAAACCTAAATTGCACCAATTAAAGATAACATCTTATAAGTACTTATTAAGCAGAAGCCTCTTTAAGAGTATACCATATAACATAGTAGGGTGAAACGGTTGTCAACATAAAATGCTGAAGCTTATTGAGGTGAGGCTAATCTTAATTACTTGGCAAATATGAAGACAGATCATGTTTCATCAGGTTTAAATCTATCTTACTAAATAAACAAGATTATAGGGAGTATCACATTTTAATATAACCATAGTTTACTCTTGTGTTATTTACAGAAACCTGACCTGGGGGGTTATAGCGGCTTCTGGAAAACATGTACCAAACAAAAAGTACTAGAAGACAATTCTGTTAGAACAATGATTCAGATGCCGTTTTAAATGATTATGAAGTAGTAAAATAAACAGCTGACAGCAGGTGAGCCCGTAAAAACAGGTGTGCAGGCACATTAGGTATTTGCACACTAATCCTATCTCATACAGTTCAGGGGAAGGATGTGTACAGAAACCACATACATACTCATTCGTCTTAAACTTCAGCGTCGCATGAGTTGCCACAAAAAACGTGCTCCACTCATGCAGGTAAACCTGTTGTTCCTCGGGCGTCTCTTGTGTCACTCTCGCATGCAAGGTAAGTGCTGTAGGAGGGGCATAGAATAAATTCTGCCTCAGCTGTGCAGGTTTAGGTTGCTGCTCCTGCCCATAGAGCTCACTTGCTGCCGAGGATCTTTGGTAACATGTTTGAGGGTGATGGGCCATGGGACTCCTGATAATATGAACTGGGCTGGACTGCTGCAGGTCAGTAGGTCAAAAGCAATACAAGGATCATCCATTTAAAAGGTATCTAATTATTGTCTCAGTGTTTCTCATTGAGAGAAAGGTAACAAGTTTTATTCTTGAGAGTGTAATTTTTAGGTGTCACAATTGCACCCAGGTGTCTGGAGTCAAATAAAAAGTATTCAAAGCCTCTTCAAGATTATGCTACAAATAGATGATTTTTAGATATATTTAAAAAAATCAAAAATACATGCAAACTGTATTTGTCTCTGTCATGTCAGTTCCATATTTAGCTATTTGCTTTTGTTGTTCATGTTGCATGTGAGGGTAATTAGAAGATAAGCAAGTGGCCTCACATTACTTCTATTATGCTACTGCTTGCTATCACTAAAAGAGCTCACTGAGGCATGAAGTTTAAACCTTATCACCACCTGGGAAAACCTCCAGACTGACAGCCTCAAGTGCAACAAAAAAAGAGTGTAAAATCATACCCAAGATCAAAAGGGTGCTTCCAAAACTGTTCACACTTTTTTTTTTCCTCCTGACAGAATCTGCTGCTTGTGCTCCATCTCTGGCAGATCACATGTGATTCCTCTGTCTGGTTTTCTGTCCCAGAGGAACAGGAGCCTGGTGTTCTGGCTGGGTCACTTAGTAAACACTTTCCACCACCGTACCAGCTCCTGACTCAGGAGTATCTGTGGATGGACAAAAACACAGGGAATTTCTACACCACCGAGCAAAAGATGGATCGCGAAGCCCTGTGCCCTGAGGAGACAAAGACTGAGGAATGCATTATTTTACACAATGCTGTGGTGGGGCCCTCAGGAGACCTTATTCAGTTCCCTGTGATCATAGAGGACATCAATGACAATGCGCCTCATTTTGAAAATGGAGAAATACACCTGAGGGTGTCTGAGGATGTCACAGTGGGGACCAGTTTCTTACTGGATGACACAGCTCAGGACAAAGATGCTGGATATAACAGTGAGCTGCATTATCACCTGGAGGACTCTGATGGAGCTTTTAGTTTAAAAGTGGAGGAAAACGGGTCTGTCATCATGCTGGTTGTGCAAACAGCTTTGGATAGAGAGACTCGAGACCTGTACCGGATGGCGCTGGTGGCCTCTGACTGTGGCTCAGACCCTCTAAGTGCTACAGCAACTTTAATCGTCACAGTGACGGATGTTGATGACAACTGTCCAATTTTTAGTCCTGACAGCCCCCAGAATGTCACCATCCCTGGAGACACCCCAAAGAACACACTGGTTGCTCAGGTCAGAGCCACAGACCCAGATTTAGGACTGAATGCTGCCATCGTGTACTCCCTCAGTCCCAAAGTCTCTGAGCGGGCCAGAAAGCTCTTTAGCCTCGACAGCCTCACAGGGTACATCAGACTAACACAGGACCTCCAAAGTGACAACTCTGAGGAGCTGCTGCTAAAAGTGTTAGCAAGCAGCCATCTCTGCCCCCCAGCAGACAATCAGGTAATCGTATCCGTGCTCCCCAAGGCGCATCAAGAGCTGACGATCAAGATCGGGTTCATAGCGGAGCATCAAAACCAGACTCTGGTGTTACAGGAGAACCAGCCCCCCACCGCCTTAGCTGTTTTAGAGCTGGAGGGTGACAGCAGCTTTAAAGGCTCATCTCTTTCCATTGAGAGCGAGGTGCCTTTCACTTTGAACCGGCAGAATGGTAAATATCTGCTTTCCACATCAAAGCCCTTAGACTACGAGATGAAAAGAGAACATCATATTTCTGTGATAGTGCACAGGAGATCAGCCAAAGGGTCTGTGATCGCTGCCTCCAGGCGTGTGATCAGGGTGATGGTGGCAGATGTCAATGATAACGCTCCACAGTTCCTCCAGTCTCAGTATCAGCTGGAGGTGGAGGAAAACAACCAGCCTGGGATGTCACTGCTACAGGTCTCAGCTTCAGACGCAGACAGCGGACACAATGGGAGGGTGGCCTACAGGCTGGGCAAACACACACCCACCATCTTTAACATTGACTCGGTGACAGGTCAACTGTCTGTGTATGCCTCTTTGGATAGGGAGCTGCAGGGTGAGCACAAACTCACTGTGTTTGCACGAGATAGTGGCTCTCCTCCCTTGGAGTCAGCGGCCACGGTGTACCTTCATGTTCTGGACCAGAATGACAATGCACCTGTGTTTCTAACCCCTCACTTTATCTTTTTCATTCCTGAGAATGTTCCACCGTTCGCTCAGGTGGGAGGTGTAGGGGTGATGGACCCAGATGAAGGAGAGAATGGTAACACAGAGTTGCATGTTGTTAACAGCAGTGGACCTTTTGTTATGGATAACACCCAGAGGACACTGCGCACCACCACCAACTTGGACCGTGAGACACAGGACCGCTATGAACTCTATGTACTGGCCAGCGATCACGGCCACCCTGTAACTTTGACGTCCACTGCCAGGGTGACTATCTTTGTAGAGGACATCAATGACAACCAGCCGAAAGTGATTCTCCCCAGCAGCAACTTTTCATGCCTGACTGTCTCTCCAGCAACCATCACAGGCACCCTGGTTTCAAAGATCTACGCCACCGACGAGGACTCGGGGATAAATTCGGAAATTACATACACCGTCGCAGCACCAGAAACGCTACAAAATCACAGCCCATTCCAGGTCGATTCAAGGTCTGGGAACATCACTGTAGCAAAGCAGCTTCTACAAAAAGACCTGGGAATGCATCACCTTTTTGTTGTGGTCAGAGATGGAGGGAAACCAGCTCCACTTTACACCACAGTGTGGGTTAATCTGTTGGTCAATGAGAGCATGGAGCCCTGCCACTTGGACAGAGTGCCCACTTGGACAGGAACACCTAACTTGGGTCAAACCCCTTCCAAGGCCCCCATCTGTGAGGTCGAAGGCACCAGGTCGGGTCAGTTGACTCTGTTAATAGGCCTGTGTATGATGCTAGCATCCACATGTTTTCTGGTGGTGTCGACTGTTTTGTACCTGAAACAGAGGAGAGGAAGTCTCAGGCAAAAGAGGACGAGACACAGTGAAGAGAATGAGATTCCACTCAGGCTCAAAAACAAATATTACTCTGAAGACTAACAGAATAAGGCGCGCAAAGTGTATAATCCTCACTCACACTGTTTCAAGGATAGAATCAGCCCCTGAATCAGAGAGAGGAGTATTTGTGGAAGGCTTCTTGCATATTAATAATTATTACTGTTGAATTATTCTGATACAGTGTACCCAACATTTGTCAACAGTTATTCTGTAAAATTATGAGGAAATAAAGTTGATCCATGAAGGCTTAAGCTACCAGTGATGCATACAATGTGATCTGATAACCCAAATATATGATGTTATCATCAGGGAGTTGTTTCATGTGCATCAACACAGGTGATGTGCACAGTATTCAAGCATTATGTGGCAATGCATTACAAAAGTTTTAAACTCGTCGTCTATAAGGATTATTCCCCCTTACCCCTGCAGCGAGAACAAGATTGAAGTAATGGTCCACTAAGCTGATTGTGCCAGACTCAGATTTCCCACTCTAAGTGATGGGAAGCCCAAAGTATTTAGACACACAAAAGGGTTTAATGTTCCTGCTGTGGGGAGGTGATGAAAGTCTCTCAAGGAGCAGGTCTGAAAAAAAAAAACACAAGAGGCAGAGAGGTGCTGTGGACAGGTGAGAGGCGGCAGAGGGAAGGAACACCACAGTCTCAAGTCACCGCTTTACACCTGTTATCCGATAGTGCTGATTCTCACCCGCAGCACTGGATGGCACCCAAAAAAAGGCAGGAGGAAAAAAAGAGCTACTGTACAGCATGAAGTAACCCAACAGACTTGTTGTTGTGATGACAGATGTTCAGAGTGAAATCATACTGTGTTCAAAGAAATCTCAACAAAAAGAGGTTACTCTCGTTTGTTACAGATACATTTGTATGCATGCAGGGGAGAGATTGAGAAATCAAACTGGGTTAAGAGATGCATTAAATATAAAAGAGCCGGGGTTATATTTGTTTACAAATCTATTAACAACCGCTCTAGGAGGCCAAACCAATAGTGTGAGCTTTCACAAAAGAAATCTTTATTTATCTTGAGTAGTTTCATAAACTATTTAGTAATCCTACTAAGATACACCTGTGCGGCAGAGAAAGAGGCGAGCCAGGAGCCTGAGCCTGTTAAACACAATGTACAACAATTTAGTTAGTGGAGAACAAGGCTTGTACAACATGAGAGGTGTTTCTCAGAGGATTTCAGAGCTAGCGGCTAAAAAAAAAAAATTAAATAATCTAACATGGTTGTACTGTGAGGCTAAGTACATTAGCTGAGGGGGAATAAAGAGCACCATAACAAAATTACATATTAAAGAAGCAACAACAGATTCCATTAGATTAAAACATGGACAAATTAATAATAAAGCTAACCCTTTTTAGCTTCAGGCAGGCTTTTTGACCCAGTTGACAGTTTGTCCAATAATCTCACATAAGGATTTCAATGCATCATGTTAAGTTGTTGTATTTTTATCCCCCTAAAATGAGCAGTATTGTGGGATAAAACTCTTCATGTATTGGCCAATGTGCAAATCCTGTGGCAGGGGAAAGCCTGCCATCTGCTGGATACATGCAATAAAGAACATGGCTCTTTCATTTCTGGTGTTTTGGCCAGAGGGTGGAGATGAATCAGAGGACCATGTCTCACTCTGCCACAGTCAGGTCGACTGAGATCAGTGATGCTTCTCTGCTTCATGCTGCTCAGCTCCACTCACAGTGATTCTCATTTTAATTTTTTTTTTTTTTCCACAGCCTGAACATTTCATTGTAGGGAATATAGTTATATAAACTGACATGGACAAAGACACAGCTGGCACCCAACCAAAATTTCTAAAGGTACACATCAGGACGTTTAACAATCCTGAATAATTTATGCTTTATTTAGTTTTGGCTTTCTAACCCATACAGTAGCTGACTAATATCATACTACAGTTAAAAAAGCACCCTATGACTTATAAAAAGTTGGATGACCCTTATTTATAGCCTGTGAAAGACAGAAGTGCAGACTTGCTGGGTTTGCAGGGGGTAGCCTGGGTCCCTGTTAAAATCTGACTTACCTTCAAAGATGCCTCCTTCTCATTTTGAACTGTCGCCTCTCACTCACTGCAACTCTGAATCAGTGCGAGAACAAAATCCCACCGTCCCAAAAATTTTGTGCTCACACGTGTTGGAAAAAGGGTGGTTTTCCTATCACCTTAAGGGTCACTCTTAAGTCTAATTTACCAAACACAAAAAAGAAGGTACTAACTGATATTAACTCTCTGACTCCAATTCCTTAATTACCTTGCACCCTTTTTTCCACATGGTCATTGATGGGAAGAAGAGGAGACAAGGATTCAGAAGAGTTCTCAGTTGAAGCTCTATTTTATTAATTACACACGGGTCAAGAATGTGCAAAACAAAGATCTCTGGGTTCAAAATTAGCTCATCCTACCAAACAGACAATTTAGAGGTCTGAGCACTTCAGAACCCCGACTAACTTTCCCTTGAACCCTTTATAGTCGAGGATCCACTTATCTAGACCAAGAGTTTCCTATATTTGATGTTGTCTAGGCTGGTTCCTTGTTCCTCGAGTGGGTCCACCTATTTACCTGATAAGGAGTTGTATTATGCATTCTACCTTCATATCTAACACACACACATTCAATCATACTGTTTTGCTGTTGCTGGGCAGAGAGTCTAAGCAGGCTTCAAAAAAGCAAATTTCATAGACAAACATAACTAACACCCCCACTAAGTTCCAACCACAGCGCACCCTCTGCACATTTCCTTTCTCATACATCTGGGTGCGCTTCCTTCCAAAACAGCACACGAACATCTTTATTCAGTACAAGACCAAACCAAAGCTAAAACCTTCATACTATGGTTACTGTTCTTTTCCTCGGTACAGGGTGATCTATAGCCTCCCTGGAGCTTTTATCCTTCCTATTATTATCAGTACATGACTGCAATGAGCACAATTGTTAATTCTTTATGCAGCTTCGTCAAATCATCTCCAAATTTACAATAAATCCTAACACACGTCACACACTAAAACAACATCATATTAGTGATCTAGTGTGTAATTACACATTGCATTACAGCAATGTCAAAGCAAAAGAGGCACAGCTTTATACACAAGAAGAGTTACAAACACACAGTGTTGTTCCCCCCCAGCTGGCTCCAAAACTATACACCCCCACCTCTGTTTTACTGGGTTCCGAGATGGACTGATTTTGCCCCACCAGTACACCTCCACATATTACACATGGCAGATGAGGAGTATCAAGGGCACAAATATGCTGTCAGTAAGAGCCAAACGATCGGCTTTTTGCCCTGTCATAAAAATTATGCCAAAATTAATCTTAAAAAGGGATTATGCAGCATTCTTTGCATTTAACAGGGCATGTTTCTGGTACTCTGAACTGTTACTTAGGACAGCAACACTGTCTGTATGAAACTGAAAGCTTCTGTGAGGAGCTTCTTTTTGATATTTCTGAAACAGACTGAAATTCATATTGATGCTTTTTTATGATATATAAAACCAACAAAGACCGTTAGCAAAAAAGATTTATTTTAACACCCTATTACATAATACCTAAAATTGATATAGAGGAGCCACTGAAGGAAGGTCCTTGTTTAAACATTTCCCACACCGATGTTCACAAAAAAACTATCAATCAGACTATCAAAAGTCAGTAACATAGACATTTCTTTGTCAGAGGACATTATGTAAGCGTGTAAAGATGAGATAAACAAAGACGAATTGTCCAAAAGGGGGAGCCAAAACTGAGACAAACCAAAACGTTCTTACTGGACCTTTAACCCTTTGAAAATTATCAGAGAGACCGTAACACTTGTAAATTTTGTACACTTAAAATTCTTACACTATGGTAAAAAAATTGAGAATGGATTGTGCATGTATGTGCATGCAAGTGTGTGTTTGTTTACAATCTTCACAACTTTATATCTGCTTACATAAGTCAGTGTCCCAGCTGGGCCACCCCAACCCCCATTCCAAAAAATCTGGATCCGCCCCTGGAAAGCCCCTTCAAATTGCCTCTACAACAACCAAGTAGAGACATCAACAATTGATTTTATCATTCATGGAGAGCCAAATGAAAAGAACATCTTACTCACAGCACTCATAAATAATCCATCATGAGAAATAACTTGGCAACCGTGTCAAAGAAACCCTTCTCTTAACAGGCAAAATCTCCAACACAACCAGAACATTGGTGACCACACATCTGTTGATGATAGAATTTCAGGCCTTTTGTGAGTGTTAAATTATTTAATTAAAAAGACAGCATGTAACCGTTCCCTGATTGTTAAGAGTAACAAAGTTTGTGTAGGTGGTGTTACCTTGACAGATTGCCCTGACTGCATCTGCATGATTCGTGCGCTGCTCCTCATTTTCCTTTAGAAGAGGAGAGTGGGGTAAGTTGAGCCAAAGGGTAAGTTGAGCCGCCCCCTGTTGCTTGGAAATGGTAAAAGAAATTGATCATGTGACCAAATATTGAGGAGATGGGCATCAATTCATGGAGTCTGTGAAGGTTAGAAACACATGGGTGAAGGGGTTAGACATTTATTTACAAAAAAACATTTTTCAATCTTGAAAGTGAATTTACTCTGTCATAAATTTTATTAGAATTGTGTTCAGACCAAAAAAGATCATTTTAAATTTGTTTTATAGATCAACTGTGGTACCTATGAACTACAACATGAGGTCAAAAACCTAGCATCAAAGTCCACCATTTTAGCTAAGAGGACTAATAAATAAAGTCATCATAGTAGTTCAAGGGTAAGTTGAGACAGTGGCTCAGCTGAGAAAGTAAAGGAGTCTGATGAGAGGATCAGAGTTTCAGTTCAGATTGTTGAAATGTGTTACTTTTTCTTTTCAAAAATACAGCTGTGAATGTTCTGGGGGGGGGGGGGGGGGGTCAACCAACAGAAATATAAGTTTCTAACAACGTTTTTTTTCTCTCTCTGCTATTTGGATAAGTTCTTTTCTCGATATGCAAATCAGCGTCACCGATGAACTAAAGACGTTTCTGCAAGCGTAAGAACCTTGACCTCTTCATTATAATCCGCCTTGAAGTTCATTGAAAAGCGACATTGTTTCTTTAAGATTGCACTTGCAGCCATCAGTGGCTCTGTGCATTGTTGTGGGAACAGAAAGCGAGTTGAGATTGATATACGGGGGCCGAAGTCAAGTTGCGCATATCATCATCGGACCAGCTGCAGAGCAGACAGCAGCAGCAGCAGCAGGAGTTTCCAACGAGTCCTGAACGCATCCTTCCAGACATGGGTAAGAAACTCCAGCCTCTTTAATCTACTTCTATTAGCGTTTAACAGAGAGCATACTTCATTATATCAAATCTGCATTGTGTTTTGTATGATAGCAAGCTGATATGAATGGGACTGCGAGAGGGCATCCGAACTTATTAAGGTCTTTTTTTGTCACTGTAGAGATCGGGTACTCACCGGCTGATGCTTCACTGATATTATGAGATTTATTTCATGCTTGAGATGGCAGGACTGCTTTCAGAGCAGCCCTGTCGCGTTTGCTTTCGCTCGCAATCTTTCTCAATTTTTAAAGAGCAGAACTTGGCCTCGGCTTTGCATTTCTTTCGCCAGAGCAGGGCCTGTATTTTTTTATTGTGGTCACAAAGTTAGTGGAGGTGGATAGCTGAGTTTCTGCAGCTGGGAGCGTGAGCTGCTGATGTCATTAATTGGCTAATTGGTACAAGGTGTGTTTAGGCACGCGGGGAGTAAAGGCAAGACCTCAAGATGGTCAAATCTCCCCTTTTTGTAAACACATGCATGATTAAACAACTTAAATTTAATTAAATTTGTTCACATAATAGATTTCTGTGGGGGGAGGGTGGGGTAAGATGAGCCATTTTTTCATATTTCGGATTACTCCATCAAGTCAATCATAGTTTTGTCTCTAACTAGTGTATCTGCATATATTTCAAGATGTTGTGCATCCCTGCAAACCGACACAATAAGTGTAAACATAACTGTCTTCATAATATAGAATGCCAAAAAAAGTGGTCTCCTATGGTCAACTTACCCCGTGTATGGAGTAAGTTGAGCCATATCTCCACCCCAGCCCTCCCTCACCTTCTCTCTCCCTAAATAACAGTCACTTCTTCAAATTCATGTGTATTTTCATCTATTATACGCTGTTCAACTGGTACGTTATTTTTTTATTATTATTGTTATTGCATATAACTGCTAAAAAGCTGTTTTGTAAAAAGTGATTTTTTTTACATGAGAATGTCTTTAAGTGATTCAGAACATTCACAGCTGTATTTTTGAGAAGAAAAAGTAACACATTTCAACAAACTGAACTGAAACTCTGATCCTCTCATCAGACTCCTTTACTTTCTCAGCTGAGCCACTGTCTCAACTTACCCTTGAACTACTATGATGACTTTATTAGTCCTCTAAGCTAAAATGGTGGATTTTGATGCTAGGTTTTTGACCTCATGTTGTAGCTCATTGATACCACAATTGATGTATAAAACTAAATTAAAATGATCTTTTTTGGTCTGAACTCAATTCTGATAAAAACTTATGACAGACTAAATTCACTTTCAAGAGTGAAAAATGTTTTTTTTTTGTAAATAAATGTCTAACCCCTTCACCCATGTGCTTCTAACTTTCACAGACTCCATGAATTGATGCCCATCTCCTAAATATTTGGTCACATGATCAATTTCTTTTACCATTTCCAAGCAACAGGGGGTGGCTCAACTTACCCCCCTCTCACCTACTCATTTCACCTTTTTAAATTCTCAGACTGAGTTTGTCTGTCTCCTTCTCTTTCTGTTTTACACACAGTCATGTAGATGTGTATGTATTCTATTAAAGAGCCATCTATTGGCCCCCTTGCCATCTGTGTTTACTGTAATGGTACCAACCACAGTCTGTCTGCCTCCATTGTCAGTGCATGTCTGTTCAAGGTTGCAGCCATGCTAGTGTGTAATGGCACACATGCACACAGTTGCACTGTTTGTTTCTATATTAGCCTCTCCATCCCTTTTCCAGACAGATCCCCACTGTCACTTTCTAACTCCTGAGTCTACCCAGAAGGAAGTCTACGAGTGTGAGTGTGTGTGTATGTGTGTGTAAGGCATAGAGGTGCCTCTGGTCTTTGTTTGCTTGACATTGGTGGCCCTTGTACCCCCATGATGCTGTGGGACAAAGACTGTTGTCTCTGCGGTCACAAAAGCAGCCTCTCTCTCTTTCACTTTGTCTCTCCTCTCCATCCTCCCCCTTTTTCTCACACTCTTCATGCTGGGTGGTGAATGGAGGCAGGGTGCGAGCGGGGGTCAGAGCAGACACATCCCCACGTCCTTGGCCTTTGGCATCCATTCAAACAGCACATGACCATTTGTTAGAGAGCACTGCTTTACTGAGGGAGCAGAAGTGTTCCCAGATGCTGCAGAATCTGGAGTGACAAAGCCACATGCACCCATTTCTCTAAAAGGATGCTTAAAATGTTCAGTTATTTGTCACTTAAACCAAGATAGTTTTAGTATTAAATGCTGCTTTTTTCTATTGATAATTTCTGCCTCTACTCTAGATGAGTGGGATTTCATGAGGAGTTTACAACCCCTAAATAATGTCCTAAACACCCTGGATAATCTGCTAATCCCAGCGTACACTTGTTTGATGTGGAATACATTTTTAGCTTTATAGAAAGTGTCCTGTAAATAATCTAGCCAGCACACCAAGAAGGTTGTTTTTCTCCAAACAAGTAGTTGTTTAATTGTTTTCTGTAACCACAGAGTACTAAAAATTTCAACAATTTTTATAATAATTTCATGGTGTTGGCTAATTATAAACCAAATTTCAGCTTCTGGTGTAAGAAATAGCTCTTCTTTAAAGTTGTCAGATGTTTCTCTATGGGTATTAGATGGTTATTTAGACAAAACAACCCTTTTGAAGATGCCAGCCTAATCTCTGAGACAGGGTTATTAGGTTTATTAATTTAATAATTTCTTTTAGATATTTTTGACTAAAAATATTCTTTTAAAAGAATGTGTTCTTTGGTTGAACCTTGTTTTCATGCAGCAAGAACAAACTACTTCCTCCGCAGTGACATAAAAACAAACAAACAAAAAAAAAAACTGGCAGAACTTTTTGGATTTTTACCACCAAATCCAAAGAAATAAGGATTTATTTTGATGATTCCCCAAAAAACTTCAAGGACATTTTTCTAATGGCGAAATGACTATTTTCAGCGCAAAAGTGACTGTGAGCATTATTCCCTGTCCATGTAAATTTGTCATTGTGGACATTGTTGAAAAATAAGTGAATAAAAGAGACATTACCTTTCTACTTGTATATTTAAACGCTTTTCCTTTTACGTTCTGTCTGTCATATTGCATTGGTTTAAATGGAGTTCTTACTTTTATGGGATGTGTCCTCAAACAGGTTGCTATGACTGCTGTATGCGCTGTTTGGGTGGGGTGCCGTACTGCTCCTTGGTCGCCACGCTGCTGTGTTTCTCTGGCATTGCCCTCTTCTGTGGTTGTGGTCACCAGGCACTCACAGAGACAGAGAGACTCATCGAGACTTACTTCGCCCGCAACCTTCAGGACTACATCACCCTTGCCTACATGTGGGTGTCAAACTTGAGTGCTTCCATTATTCCTACTGAATTTCTTGAGCTGTAGTTACTATTTAGAAACTGTAGGTTCTTTCAAACCTGAATTTTGCCTGTTTTTTCTTTTTCCTCCCTTTTAGCATACAGTATTTCCAGTATGTCATCTATGGTTTGGCCTCGTTTTTCTTCGTCTACTGCATTGTGCTGCTGGCTGAAGGCTTTTACACCACAAGTGCTGCCAAGCAAACCTTTGGAGAGTTCAGGAGCACCATGTGTGGCCGCTGCCTCAGCTCTTCGGTGAGAGGGCCCAGAGTGGGACAAGTAAAGGGGATTGGAGAGATTGTATGGGATTAATACACATATCACTCCCTAGTGGGTGCTGAGCTGAAAATCTTAAAGCTGCTAAAAACCTTCAGGGACATGCAAAGATAAGCATACACTGTGTGTTTGAGTGGATGTGGAACAAGCTGAGTGGTTGGAAGACGAGGAGGAGAACACAAAGTAAGATAATAAGTATAGCTAATGAGGGAAAATTTTTTAAGTGCTCACTATGTGGGTCACTACTTATGAAAACATCATTGATTTACTGATGTGCATTAGTATAAAGAGATGATGTACCCTAATGTTCCTTCTGCTCTCCTTACACAGTTTATAGTGATGACATATGTGCTCGCTGTGCTGTGGCTGTTGGTGTTCGCCCTCTCGGCCCTGCCTGTGTACTTCTTCTACAACATGGATGCCACCTGCCACACTATCGATGTTCTGACTGAAACCCCGGCCAGTATCAACCAGCTCTGTGTGGACGCAAGGCAATACGGTAAAAAGACAGTCATTGATAGCAGCATAAAAGTCAAGCTGTTGTGGTGAACTTTACAAGGGTAATAGCTGTTAGCTGTTGAACCATGTTTTCTTATTGTCAAAAAATACCATCAGAGGCTGTCTATGAATCCTTCTTACTGACCTCCAATGTTGTTCGCATTCTGTAGACAAGACTAGCCTGCAGCTGTCTCAGAAACTGTGCAAAGGAAAAACCCTAAAACCCAAGTAAAAGCAACCATGTTTAGCACCCTTTGCTACTGTGTTGGATTGTTCACTCTTGCAGACCACAAAGGTGTGGGAATCTTTTTTGTCTGTATAGATCCATTATGGGAACAAGATGTGAAATTCAAAATTTAGACCTTTATTCCACAAATTAACAACCAGGGTCCAGGAATTTGTTTTTTCAGCAAGCTGATTTAAATTGTTGCTCTGGGCAAATATCTTTTATATCACTAAAGATTACAGTTGAGATTTTACAGTTGCCACTATGTTGTGTTACTTTTCTAGACTTAAAATATATATAGAGAGAACTATGATGTTTTTATGATTTTCATAAATATAAGTAAATACAGTCATTTCATTGGTGGAGGCACAGAAGGCAAATAATTGAAGGACCCCCCCAAGGGTCCTGGGGTATAACTTCAGACAGTAGCTCATCAAGTATGCAACAACTCCCACCTCCAACTAATTTCTCAAGTTTTAGTGGTTTTAGCTCAAACTTAATATGTCAAACTGTTCAAGAAATTATGAACCTACATGACCTTGGTTTTTGTTACCTGTTTTTAAACTCAAGTCCTATAACTAGTGAGCTGATGAGAACCACAGGAATGTCAGAGACAGGTTCATGCTTGTTTGTCATGTGATTTGCATAGAGTGGCATCAATGTTGCATAATGCCACATTTAGTTTGTCCCATTGAATAAGACCGAGTCAAACCAAGAAATGTCATTTTCAACAGGGCTTCTGCCATGGAACGCAGTGCCAGGGAAAGCTTGTGGTATAACTCTGTCCACTATATGCAAGACCAGAGAGGTAAGAAAACGAACAGGAAATACTCGAGCTCTGCTGTTACGTTGATGCCTCAAATAAAATAAAAACATCTTTTCTCCACTAATTCAAATTCCCTCCCATCAGTATCGAATGACCTATGACCTCTACATTGCTGCCTTTGCTGGTGCGGGCATCACTCTCTTGGCTCTGGTGAGTGATTATGCTTCAGCTGGAGCCAATTTGGCTGCATCAACAATAGTGTTAAGGCTCATGTGACTTAGTGACGCTCAAAGTGTAGGCGGTGAGGCATCTCAGGCCTCCATGACTGATGACTTCTGTACTATTGCTCTCTGTTCCTCATTCTCAGCTGACACAAACATCATAATAATGCTGTAATGTCTGGTGGTTTTCCAGCCAGCCAAATGGAGCACCCATTATACTTGCATGCTCCATTACAGAAGCTGTTATATGGATGGGATCTGCTATCAAATTAATGCCATAAGCAGTTTATCATACTTTTTCATCCCTGTGGTGTCATTTTTCTTCTTTTCACTTCTGTTCTGACACTCTCTGTCTCTTCTGGTCTTCCCATAGCTCACCTACACTGTGTCAACAACCTATAACTTCGCCGTTCTGCGGTATCTGGGGAGAAAGGGTATAAGTGCACGGTGTTAAACTCACCAGATTCCTGTCTGTTCTGTCACTACTCCACCACATATGAGGATAAAAATGGACAACAACAATTCACTGCTTTCACATCATCAGCACAGAACCACCTGTTGTTAAAGACTCTGAAACTGTTGTCTTTGTATTTTTACTTTTCTTGTTGGGAAAAGCTTTTTTTTGTACTTTTAACTATGTGTATCAGAGGTTTGTCTGCTGATTGCAACAAGTCTCATTACTGTGTTCTCAAGGCCACAGGACCAAAACGTTTGTAAATTATTGCTCTTTCTATTTACTCGCATTAGTGTTTAGAACTAAATGTCACTTTTAGTTGCGCTCAAAATCCAAATAACACACTATTAATCCATTAACAATTGTGAGAAATGGCCATGAATTTGAAGTACAGGTAGCTGGGGTGCAGCTGTTCCTGGGAATAGGGATTATCGGTTACCATAACGACCATCCCTCACATCTGGTTGCCATAGTGGCAGACATGCATGCATTTGCAGCCTCATGCTGACCTCAGGACTTTTCTCACGGGTCGGAGAAAAGCTTCAACAATGGAGTCAGGCCTGTTTTGAAAAGCCATCCAATAGGGAGCCAGCTGTGGGGGCCACCTACACTACGAGTCTCTGCCAAGGGTTATATTACATGTCAAGGGAGCGGGTCCTCAGGACAAAAAGGGTGTAAGACCCCTTTAAAGCATCAATGCAGCTCTTGTGAGACAGAAACGACACACAACAGCATCCACATGCTGCTGCATGACCCCCACCTCCCTCTGAATAATGAAAATGATCGATTCAGAGCAAAAACTAAAGGAATTTTGGAGATTTAATAGTTTCTTTACAAAAAGGGACATTTTTAGTAAATTCTGATCGAGAAAGGTCTGAAATCGTTTCTCATAATTTTGAGATTACAAAAGCACTAGGTGCTAATTTATTGAGTGGCCTTATTATTCAGCCAAAAACAGGTTTTTGAGATGCAAGTCTCCCTGCTGTTAAAGCATAACTGAGGTATTTTGATAGCGATATGACCGCTTTGTTTTGTCTCTAATTCTTTAGGAATTTTTTGTAGTTATTGTATAACACATCCTTTTACTTAGCTGATTGTCTTCTTTGTTTACACTTTGGATATGATTGAATAAACCTTTAGCAGTATAATTAGTAGAGTCTTCTATTTGGTGGAAGCTTTATCAAGCTGTGAGGTAGATTTGGCTGTTTGATGTTCTTTTGTGTTTCAAAGTTTTATAATAAAAGATTGTTCTTTGAAGCATTTGTGCAGAGTGCCTCTGAAAATGTTTATTTGTAGTCAGTGTTTAACTGGCGCTCCAGCCTTGGCTGTCTGCCACATTTAGGGGGGCCAAGGTATTTTGTAAGGTGTTTTGTATTCTCCCCTCTTGGGTCCACAGGTGCACTGTTCCCTGCACTTGGCTTTGAACCAGGTGTACCTGAGGAAGCTGAGGCAAAGGGTGAAAGAGGAGAGGAGAGGCTATGACCTGTATGGAAGGCTTCAGAGGGATAGAGGAGAGACACTGTGCTCTCCGTACCCTGTGAACATGTCTGACACCTCCTGACAGCGCTCCCAGTGTTGCTGCAGGAGCTCTTTTCAACTGATGTCCACCACGCCCAAACTGGTCACCTGAAGTGTTTAAATCTGTTGGCTTTGCTCAGTGTTAAAATTGTCAACCTTTAGTATTCTAGGCTGTTTACAGTATTGGCTTTTCTGTTACATTTCAAGATATAAAATAGTGAAAAATTATTATTTTTTGGACTAAATGTGTTCCATTTTTTTTCAACATTTTCTATAATGTTCCTTATGTTACTATTGACTATAGAATTTTGCTTTCTATGTATTTACTTTGATTTCAAAATATGTCGCCTGATAGGCAGACAAAATGGCAAGAAATGTTCTTTTTCTTTTGGCCCTGCCTGGTTCTAATTTCACAGTAAGCAGTGCATGCTTAATATCCTTTTTAATGAAGAGGAAATAAACAGTGTTCACTGCCTCTTGGGTTCTCACACATAATTGGTCATTCAAAGACATTCAAGGTCTAGTGTGATGAAATTCAAGAGTTTGACAGTTTGGGATCTTGCTCGGGATTAGATTTGTGCTTAATTGCAACCCTGAAAACGTTTTCCTGTCGGTGAAAATACCTGCAGAAAGGTGGACAGCTGAAGTATACTGATTAGTTTGAGTGACCTATTTTAGTTTTAAAAATAGTTTGAAAGCACTGGTTATCATTAAGCCAGCAATTAAAGTCAGTGCGAAGCCGCACACTTTCATGAGTTTTCAAAGCATGAGCACAAAGACCACAGACAAGATGAGAGTCTCTGTTTGGTTGTTGCATGTTTTATTTGTAGCCAAGCACTGGAGAGTATTTACCACTTTGCCAGCATGTTGGCACGCCCAGTCCCATCCTCGGTAGTGCAAAAAAGAGGATTAAGGGAAGTTGTCCATTAGATCAACACATAATCAGGATGAACAGTCCAACTTTCACACAGCTTTAATCACACTCATGAGCTTGAGCGCTGAGAGTGTAACAGACGTTGAGTGTCAGATTTACACATTATTTTAAAAGCAATATACATAAGCCATTTATATGGAGAGCCCAAAGATGTGTGTTGACATTCATGAATATTACTACAACATTAAATAAAAATACTGAAATAAGATGGGGTTGCAGTGATTATAACACCACAACATACTGCAGGGTTATGCAACAGCTTATGAGTCCCTCTGATTGTAATGAAAGTTATGTTTCAGGTTAACAGTCTGGCAGGCTACATCATCCTATCAGGATAACAACTAAAAATAGCAGAAAAAGACAATCCAAATATGAATACTGACAAACTAACGGCCCTCTTTGTTTCTTTTGCATTTCTGACCAGTAACCGGCTTTTACTTTGTTAAAATGCCAAACTCAGTTCACAGTATCTAGGATCTCTATATCTTTAATTCTCTTATTAGTATCACTACAGCAACCCGCCTGCTTATACTCTAACAGAGTTCATATCTATTTATTGGAAGCCTGTATTAAACCAAGACCCATTTTAACAGTAAATATCCCTGTACCTGATTTAATTAGGTAAACTTTCACAGTGAGTGTTTGATCATCATTGTCTGCATTCACACTGACAAATGCTAAAAAAAATTTGACTGTAAAGGAAAATAACCGTCAGAAACACAGTACTTTCAATAACAGAGAAAAAGGATGTAACAATGGAGTACAATTTGAACCATGGCAACTTTGTGCATTCGGAAATTGAATTAACCGTATTCACGGACCAGGCATTGCTGTTTGAATAAATAAAATTTGAAGTACCAGTTCAGTAGCAATCTAAAAACTGATGTGAATTATTATCAATATTTTGACCTTTTGAATCAGACATTATTTTCTCAAACATTCAGGCAAACAACATTGCCCCCTGGCTGATACCAGTAATACATTGTAATGGTTTTTCAGTGGAAAAAAAAAACAAACAAAAGAGAGAAGTACCATCTCCCTGAAACAAGCAAAACATTGTTAAGTTGTCAGAATACAGTTGTATGTTTCATTCAAAACTGTATAAACGGAGAAGAGAGGTGATGCACAATGCATACATTAGCAGTCCCAACAGTCATATCCTTGTGCTCCGGCTATTTCATATTCAGCTGAGAACAAAACCGAGCGGACTGACAGCACAAGGCGCATGAAATGTCTGAGTAAAGAAAGGGAGACACCAGAATGGAGACAGTAAAAGAGTGGAATGTTAAGGCTTGCTACACAATCAACAAGGCAGGGATTAGACGACATGACTAAAGATTATTACGAGACTATTGATTCAGATCATTACAGCCTCCTCTGGAAATCAGGAAAACAGACTTTGATCAGCCCTTATTCTGACACTGTAACACTCAAGTAAATAGCACATGCTGTCTGTGAGGAAAAACATGTATGTTTATGGAAATGTGCTTCAGAAAAAAAAAAAAGGAGCAGCAGCTTATCAACACGGGAAGATAAAGCAGTTATTTTGTACCTTGAGAAACTCCTCACTCAGAGAGCAAGCCAACAGACATAAACCGTTGAGAACTGAAATGATCCTGGACTGCTTAAATCATACCTGACGTCTCCAGCAACTCACCAGTGCAGAGGGAATAGATAAAACGAGTTCATGAGAGAAACCACAAGAGCTAGTACCACAAGCAAAGCAGCAAAATTAAAGCTCATTCCCTTTCAATCGAACAACAACTCCATGTCCCTTTTGTATGCAAAAATCATTCAACTTTCTCGTACCTCAAATTGATCGGTCATCATACTGACGCTTAGAGTTCCTCAGCCTGTAACACTGTCACTCAAAGACACCCTCTAGGTCCAGGAAATACATTAGCTCTCTACTTCTGCTCAAATATCTGAAAACAGGAAAATACGATACTGTATTCAAAGCGGCTCTAAAACCTGGAGAAAATCAGTTCATGGTCAGACTGTAGAGTTAAGAGACCTACTGTGCTGAATCTATAAGTGTGCTATTCAAGGGAGGGTGAATAAATCCTCTTCACCAATGTGTTGACTTTAATCTAAATTGTTTCAATCAAATAAACGCTTCAAAAACACTACTTGATAGAACTCCTGCGAGGGCAGACAAAGTTGAAGCTGTGTAAAACCGTTTTTTTCCTGCAACACCGCTGAAAGATGGAGTAAAAAGGATGAGTGTGCCTGTTACAGTGTGCCTGTACCTTAGAGTTTAGTACCTCAAAGGGGTTAGAGCATTATTCAACATAGGAGATACCAGCCGTATCCTTGACATCGCCACCCTGAAAGCAGCTATATCTTATCCACATTATCTTTCGCTGATACTGCACTCAGTACCTTTGTACCTATAGCATGTGTACCATAAATAATATCTGACTAGCCCTGACAACTTCCAAGTGCAAGAGTAAGCCACAGAGAATGAGACAAGGCAGAATTACACCTGACTAATCAGCAGCAGGATGTGCGGGAAGTTTTGCGGTTTCCATGGAGGTCGATTGTACTAGTCAGAAGTGCATGGTCAATCTGGTCCTCAGCAGCCAGAACCTCCCGTACGGCTGCTTCGAATGCGGCAGTGACATTAGTGTCATCTTTTGCACTGGTCTCAAAGTAAGGGCAGCAGCCGTTCTCTTCACACCATGCCCGTGCTTCTTCTGTACCCACCTCCCTCTGTTCCATGTCAACCTTATTGCCAAGCACCACAAAAGGGAAACGCTCAGGGTCTTTGACGTCCGAGTAGAACATGAACTCCTTCTTCCAACAGCCGAGATTTTGGAAGCTCTGCAGGTCGTTCACAGCAAATGTGAGCAGGCAGCAGTCTGCACCTCGGTAAAAGGGCGTGCGTAGGGACTTGAAGCGCTCCTGGCCAGCTGTGTCCCATATCTGAAGAGTGACTAGGCGCCCGTCTACCTCGAGGTCCCGGTTTAGGAACTCCACCCCAATGGTGTGAAAGGACTGGGAGTCGAAACGGTCCGTGACGTAGCGGTTCATAAGGGAGGACTTGCCCACTCCACCGTCCCCCAGCAGGATCACCTTCAGCAGCAGGCTCTTCCCGCTCGTCATGTTTCCCCCCCACCCAGCGAGACCTCCGCACCAGGTGGCAGAACAGGGTCTATCAAACCTAAAAAGAGGAAGGAGTGATAATAATGACACTGACATGCAAATTACCTTGGGCAAGACGAAACTAAATATACAGCACTTCTGAGAAAACATCTTTGAGGTGTGTGCTGATGATTTCCCGGTAGAAAAAAGGGGTAAAGTACAGAGAGCAGGCCAACAGACTCTAACAGGCTCTAAAGTGAAAAACACAATGACAAATAAGAAAACACACTGATCACAACACATAGCTAATCTCCAAAAAAGAAAAAAAAATACAAAACACAGCAACGTTAACCTCTTACAGAAAAGGGTGTGTATCTGAGGTGTAGGGATGTAACGATATGGAAATTTCACATCACGATTTTTGTGACCAAAATTATCACGGTTATCAATATCATCACGGTATTGTTGAAATATGTTCAAAATGTTTAAAAAGTACTTATATGAAATCATTTGACAAAGTTTTATTTAGAAAAAACAACCAACATAACACACAGGATAAACTTTTCCTTAACCTGAAATAACAGAGGAACGATAAGCTTAAAAAATTAGAGATGAGGCCTTAAAAGAGCCAGAGGTAATCAACACTAGTGCTAGTAATAACAAAGTACAAAGTAATGTGCCAGTGGCATAAACATTAACATAATAACAAATAAAATTTAAATAAAATGACATTCCTTATTGTGCAAATTGTAAGAATCTTCAGTGCTCAAAAAGATCTACTCTTACAAATATAAAACAGAGCAACACAACTATATGAAACAAAACAACCTCATGTAAATGTGTAGTGCAGGGGGGTATTCCACGAAGCTGGCTTAGCTCAAAGCCTGGCTTATTTCGGTTAGCTTGGCTAATTTTAGTGAGAGTTCGGTTCCATAAACGGGGCTTAGGTCTAGCGTGGCTTGGTAACCATGGTAACTCAGCCAGCGCGACAAGCCTGGTCCCAGGCAGGCTTACGGTCAAGCTAGCCTTAGCTGTGTCTCAGAGAGGGTCCGACGGGCTTCCAGAAGACGCTTTGTGAATTGCATGTCACACAGTAATTTCATTTTTATCTGTAATAAATGATGCTCTTGTTAGGAAAAATAAATTCCGGACATGCCAAATACTACGCCAACCTAAAAAAGAGAGAGAAATTCAGTAGCTGAGTGGATAAAGAGAAGTGCCGGTAAAATGTGTTTTGCACTGCTCTGTGGGTTCGATCCCGTCAGCGGTAATTATTTGGAAATATCTGATTTTCTTTCTTTTATTCTGTGACTCTCAATGTACTGTCAACATATAACAGAATAAAGGCACAAACAATCTCATCCAAAACACTGAAGGCGACAACAGCAACAACATGAGGAGTGTTTGCTCCGCCGCTGAGAAAGACTCCGCTCTGCCCTTTTTTTCCATGATCTTGTCATTTCGACAATCGATACATCGGGGCTTTTTATGTACCGCGGAGGCGCGCATAGCCGCGGCTTGGATCAGCCTGGCTAGAATAAGCGTCTCTGAAAAACAGCTGAGCCTCGTTAGTGGAACGAGTCGCAGCTAAGATTAAAGTGGCCGCTTATTCAAGCCATGCTTACCGGCGTTAGCCCAGCCTTCTTTAGCCAGCTTTGTGGAATACCCCCCAGGTCTTTAAAATAACATAAAATATATAAACAAATCAAATGAACCACACCGACTGTCCGTTTTCTCCACCATAAGGTGCTGGTGCTGACTTTGTTTACTACTTGAGATTGAAATGTAAAAATGTCAGCACATTTACTTGGTCTTGTTTGTGATCTGCGAGGAGAAACAATGATCCCCGCTGGCACTGAATAACCTCTCAGATGGCGTGCTGGTGCCATCAAACATGGTTTTAATGGTAATTAAATTTGAAACGGTAGTACTAACCATCAGACATTTTACCACAGTTTATCATTTTACCGGTAATCGTTACATCCCTACTGAGGTGGCAAAGATTATTACTAATTGGACAAACACACAGTCTTTTTCAGTTTGAGGAAATGCTTAATACGCCTCTGCCACATGCAAACAAAAATAAAAATTAAGGAGGCTGAAAATAAAATTGTGAATCACCCAGAGTGTGGCAAAGAGGTCACAGACAGTGTACATTACAGATCAGCAGCAATTCATGCTGCACTGAGGGCTTTTCCATTACTTAATATTATTGCAATTTGTGATTTGCTATTGTGTCTTTCTTTTTGTGTGTGTATGTGTTTCGTGATTTTTACATATTTTCATGTTTTTAATGTTTTGTGATTTGTTGTTTAATTTGCTGTTTTTTCTGACTCATTGTGTTTTCTTATTTGTTGTGTTTTGTACTCTAAACCATTTCAGAAAAGTCTTCATGTCTATTTACATTTGTATTGCACCGCTGATGAACCTTTATGATACTAAATAAGACACGTTTAATGGTTGACTAGTTTCAGTAACGCAATGGCCGGGGTGGACGACCGAGAAGTCTACCAAAGGTCTTTGGATGAAGCTCTGGCTTTACTGACAACAGCTTTTTGTTAACTACGCGACAGTAACACTAACTCGTGGTACATGATCTCCTTCCTATCCGTCATGTAGCACATCAACATAACCATAAAAATAAGCGGTACTGAAACAGGTGCAGTGTGACAGTCATAAGCCGCAACAACAGGGGCGAGCCAGGCTCATGAAGTGCTGAGAAAATGACCACTGCGCCTGCGCAAACCACAAACATGCTCTAGCTTGTTGTCAACTGTGGCTTCATGCTAGAAAACTACTTAAACAGCCCCGTCTGTGATCTCTGAGAACCTGTCTGTGCGGTGTTTTCAAACAGGAATAAGAAGGAACCGAAACAGGTAGCAGACCCCTAAAATGCACAAGTGAAATATAGACGTTGTAGCTGTAATGTTTGGCCGGCGACTACAGCGATGGATTGTTGACATCCCATCCTGGTCATGCTAACCATTAGCATCAGTACAACATGCCAGTCGTAGCATTATTGGGAAAAAAAACACAGGGCTCGGCAAAAGGTACAAAAGTATCACAAAGGTCACATATCTACGCATGACTGGTTATGCTTATGTAGAAAAAAACATGCACCATTCCTCACCTTGCTCTGTAGGTGTATTTCGCGTGCCGCCTGGTTCCTCTACTTCTGAGATTGAGTGTCGTGACGTGCGCGCCCTAAGCAAGGGGCTGCACGTGCACATCACCCAGCAGTTCGAGGTCCAAAAGTCCGTCAGATGACTTCCGTCAACAAATCATGAGATGCGGTAATTGTATGTATATTTTCATTCAACATTCTACGGTGGCCGAGAACCGTCACTGCGGTGCAAAAAAAAGTCACAACGGAAGTTACTGATGCAAAAAAAAAAAGGCAAAGAAACCGAAGCCTGCTGCAAACAAAAAAAGGATGGAAAAAAAAGTCAAAATGGAAGTTACTGATGCAAAAAAAAAAAAAGAAACCGAAGCCTGCTGCAAATAAAAAAGAGGTGGTGCAGATTAAAAAAAGAAAAAAAAAAGCCACAATGGCAGTTAATGACGCAAAAAAAATATGGCAATGCAAAAAATTTAAAAAAAAGTTACTGCGAAAATAAAACGATGCAAATAAAAAAAATGCAAAAAAAAGTCACAACGGAAGTTACTGATGCAATAAAATAAATAAAAAGAAACCGAAGCCCGCTGCAAATAACAGATAATAGGGTCATAACATACAACCCCCTCCCCACACCCACCCTCACCCTTAGGAGGAAAATGAGAAGGTAAACAACAAAGGCTATATGACAGTACAGTTTACCAATATGTATAAATCTATATAGTGATTGAAGAAATGAGTATATAATTTAAGAGCCAGAAAATTAGATGAACAGATAAAAGAAGAGAACTATAAATAAGAATGAACTGTATTATACGAAGATCAAAAAGAAGAGGGAAAAAAACAAGAATAAAATAGACAAATAATAAAAATTAAATAAAAATAAAGTGATGCTAAGATTTCTGTTATCTGCCCAGTATTACCAGATAAAAGTGACAGCATTTCTCACTAAATCCCAAAACCAACATCTCATGTACAGGGATCAAGCAACAAAAGATGACCAACATCTCAATGCAGTGTTAAAGATCTGACATGTGTGACAAATAAGGACCAAGTCTTGTTATATTTTTCTGTAGATCCACTCATGGAGTACCTGGTTTTCTCCAGGCTTTAAAAACATCATAACCTCACGGATCCACTGAGTAAAATTGGGAGGTGTCTTACTTTTCCAATTAAGCAAAATACGGCGAGGAGCCAATAGGGTTGCAAAAGCAACTGTATTTTCATTAACATTTAAACCTTAACTCTGGTGTTTCCTCATTGGGATCACATGATAGCGTTTCTTAACTTCCTCAGGTCATTCTATGCTGTTTAAATTTTATTTAATTATTATGTGTATATGTGTGTACGTTTATATTTCTCATTATTTTATTTATTTAAAATTTTCACTTGTCTGCTTGTCTTAAAGCTTTAATGAATTTGTTTTTTTATGATTTTGTGTGTGATTTTTTTTGTCTTGCTTTTAACAAAATTTTATATCTTAATTTTATATCATTAACTTTTTAAAAGTATTTTAGCATTTATCCCTTCCAGTTTTAATGACAGGATCATCTTTTATTAAGCTATTTTGGTGCTCTTATTCTAGTATCTTTTACTGTTGTTTTTATTTCATTTGATTTATTATTTCTTAAATTTCATTTTATGTTACTTTGTTTTTAGATTTTAAGCCTCCAGTGTTTCCATACCTTGAATTTTAGAACGGCATTTCCTCAGTGCACACATTCCTGTTCATATGAATCGAGCCCTTTTTAAGTTCATGCATTTTAATACACATTTCTATTGTGCTTAGATTGCAGGGTGAGAATGAGGGGTTAGGTTGGAGTAGATTAGGGTTTTCTTTGTTTCGTTTATTCCTCTGCTATGTAAAGCACTTTGTGCTACATTGTTTTTGTATGAAAAGTGCTATATAAATACAGACTGATTGATTGATTAGGGAAAAAGTCCTCAGCATTATGAATAAATTAAATAAAATGTTAGAACTTAACCATGAAGGGTACGTGTATTATGTTTCGTTTTTTTTTTTTTTTGTTTTTTTTTTTAATGTTTTGGGTTGAATTTAGCAAAGCCTCTAAGCTTAACACGAAGCAGAGACATAGGTTGCAACGGCGTACGTTAACTGAAGTGTAGTACAGTAGCATTCACACCGAGCCCATAGATGGCAGCATACAGTTACACTAAACTCACGACCCCGAAGAAGAAGAACAACGACAGCACCGTAGAGGAAGAAACCAGCTGTTTTTTTCCCCTCTCATAGTACTGTTGACTCTTTTTCAGCAGCATCTTTGGATAAAAAAGCCGAGAATCAGCTCTGAAGGGTGTGGATGTTTCATTTTGGTTTGAAGAATCAGGAAAATCGCACGTCCATGTGTTTGATGCAGGAGTAACGGTAGGAAAGTGTAAATGTGTTGATTATTGGGGCTGAGACATCACTGACACGTAGGACTGCAATGGTGAAATTGGCCGTTTGTCTGTTTATGGAGTTACTGTCAAAGAAATTATCTGAGTCAAAAGCACTTTTACGAAGAATAAGTAATTAAAGGTGAACTGTGTCAGTTTGCAAATCTGAAGAATCGTGTCTGTATTTAAGAGAAAACATGTATTTGTCTCTTTAATTGTTGACCTACTCCAATCTTTGGAGCATCTGTAAAATGTTATGTGTTTGTCTTTTCTCCACACAGATGTCAGGCAGGGGCAGGCTGGTGCCCTGCATGTGTCTGGGGCTGTTTGTTGTCCTGTGCTGGGTCTGGGTCTCCTTTGCCTCTTTTCCAGACGAGCAGCTTCCCCTCGAGGCCTGGGATGCAGCGGACCGAGGAGCCTTTCAGCCTCAGAGTGCTCTATCAGAGATGGAGTTTGCCTCCATCAGCTCATACACAGGACCTGGCAACAGTGACCGCCGCAGCAACAAAGAGCTACCCATTCTCCTCTGGTGGAGCGGAGGACTGTTCCCACATTTTCCTGGTGACACTGAGCGCATAGACTGTGCCACATCATCCTGTCTGGTCACAAGCAATCGCAAGGTATCAAAGATATTTAACCTTGGTTCAGATAGAGGGAGTGTGGTCAGTTTAATCTAATTACGATGTGAAGGTGTTCTGACAGAAATCTTATGTACGAACTTTTAAGGTCCAGCAGTACAAACGGACAGCATCCATCATCTTTTATGGAACAGACTTTAGGGCATATGAGGCTCCGCTCCCTCGTCTCCGCCATCAGACCTGGGCACTGTTCCATGAAGAGTCGCCTATGAATAACTACTTTCTCTCCCATGGCCCGGGAATCAGGCTGTTTAACTACACAGCCACGTTTCGCAGGGAGTCAGACTATCCATTGACCCTGCAGTGGCTCCCCTCTCTGGACTACCTGCTGGAGCCTGTAGCTGTGACCCTGGAGGAGAAGAACCGATTGAGGAGGGAGGGCTTGGCTCCTGTGCTTTACATGCAATCTCACTGTGATGTTCCATCAGATAGAAACAGATATGTCCAGGAGCTCATGAAGTACATCCAGGTACAGTATAAAGATGTTATATCTGGGTTATCATCATAAAGAGGCACGCTTGGTGAGCTACTTGTCTGATTACTACAAGTACAGTTGATATAAAAAGTCTACACACCCGTGTTCAACTGCCAGGTTTTTGTCCTGTAAAAGAATTAAATCAAGATAAATAATTTCACTACTTGTTCCACCTTTAATGTGACCTATAACCTGTACAACACAATTGAAAAACAAACAGGAATCTTTCGGGGAGGTGAAGTCAAAATAAACAACTGAAATCATGTGGTTGCGTAAGTGAATCCCATCGAACATTTGCGGGGTGATCTGAAGAGGGCTGTGCATAGGAGATGCCCTTGCAATCTGTCAGATTTTGAGCGGTTTTGCAAAGAAGAGTGGGCAAATATTGCCACATCAAGATGTGCCACACTGATAGACTCCTACCCAAAAAGACTGAGTGCTGTAATAAAAGCCAAAGGTACTGCAACAAAGTATTAGTTTAAGGGTGTGCATATTTCTGCAACCAGGTTATTTTAACTTTTTTATTTTTTATTTTCCCCCCTAAAGGTTTCATTTTGTTTTTCAATTGCATTGTACAGGTTATAGGTCACATTAAAGGTGGAAAAAGTTGTGAAAATATTTATCTTGCTGTCATTTTCTTACATCACTAAAACCTGGCAGTTGAACAGGGGTGTGTAGACTTTTTATATCCACTGTAAACATGAGTTTCAGTTGCACAATCACAAATAGTAGCATATCTATTTATTTAAAAAAAAAGGTTTCACAGATATTTATAACCACACCTTTATCATGCTGTAGTTGTTTGTTTTTGAAGTTTATTTTCTAAAAGTCATAGTGCACTCATGAGATTTTTGTGACATTATTAAAATGTGATCCTCAGCCTTTCATTGCAAAACTGGATAGTCTTATTTAATTGTCTTGTTTTACCTTACTTCTCAGTCATCCTTTACAATTTGAACCCAACTGTAGCCTTTCTTTACATTAAAACTTCCTCACTGTTAATAACCGTTGGCTTGTGTGTACTTTAAGAACACACTGTAAAATCTTTCAGAAACATGCATGTCACATGAATCCCACCCCTGTAAAAGGACACCCATCTGTATGATACCAAGGGACTATTCAAATATTGTTCAGTAATGGTTTTATAAGACATAGACCTAAATTTAAATTGCTTTAATTTGAATAAGCTTAACGTTTACTGAGTCTACCCTGTCTACTTTTTGTTCTTCCTCACACATTGTTTATTCGTTTTTGTAGGTGGACTCTTACGGTAAATGCCTGAACAACAAAGCTCTTCCTCAGCATCTGGAGGACACATCCACAGCCACAGGAGAAGAACACAGCTTTATGTCATTTGTAGCCCGCTACAAGTTTCACCTAGCACTGGAGAATGGTCTGTGTCCAGATTATATGACAGAGAAGCTGTGGCGGCCCCTCCATCAAGGCTGTGTGCCCGTCTATAGAGGCTCATCTGTGGTGGCAGACTGGATGCCAAATGACCACACAGCTGTCATCATAGATAACTTCCCCTCTCCAAAAGCTCTCGCTGACTTCCTCAAACATCTGGATGAGAATGATGAGGAGTATGCAAAGTATTTAGAGTTTAAAAACGTCAAAAGCATAACTAATGCTCGCTTGCTGGAGGCCCTAGAGACACGTGAATGGGGGGTGAATGACATGAGTAAGCCGAACTACCTGAATGGGTTCGAATGTTACGTGTGTGATCAGGAAAATGCAAGGCTGGCAGCGGAACGAGCCTATAGGAAAGCACCTACGAAGAACAAACCCCCTCAGCCTAAAATGGCTAACAACTCTCACATGGGTTGCCCCCTGCCCCGCCCAGGGTTCGGAAGTGTTCAAGATTTACCCGAAGATGATGGGTGAGCGTTTCTGAACTTCTTACCCATGCTATGTGTGGAACTGTTCTACTTTTTAAACTTTAATTTGAATAAAAATGTCCCAAGGGAAGGGTAATCAGCCTATTTTAATGGTCTAATTAAAATGTCCTCCATCATGAGCCTAATCTGTTTATATATCTACCCGCAGATGGTTGCAAATATGGCCGCAGGATTACTGGCAGAGCCTGGACCAAGCAGAGGGGCTGGAGTCCCTGATAAGACATAACGAGTCAGACCCTTCGTTCCTGTGGAAGCACATCCAAAACATTGCTGTGAGCAGAGCCAGAGGAAAACACTGACACAGGCCTTGAAACAAACAGAGGATGGCGAGCGGCCAGGATCACAGGGGTGTCCCATATTATGCATTGCCTTTGTTTAAATGAGGGGAATGAAGCAGAAATGACTCATTCTTCTGCACCTGAGCCAAACTCCCTTTACCCTTACGAGCATTTTGGTTACACTCTAACAGATTTAGACGCCATATTTAGCCAATATGGTAGTTTTGTCCTTTGTCTCAAATCCAGTTACGGGAAAATAATGTTTCAGTTAGCTATACGCTAATATTTCCACGTTTTATCACCACGACAGAGGGGCCATCATTACTTATGCTCTGCTTTGCATTGTTAACATTAACTGCATGCAGTGCAGTTGTTCCACAGAGGCACATTCTCATGGGAGGTGGCTTTCCATTGGACTGGGAGGGAGCCAAAGACTTGTCCTCAGCATCAAGGGAGCTGTGCCTAACTGTGTGTGAAGACCATCAAGACTAAAGCCACTGAGCTGCATTAGCTTCTGTACAGTGACTCTGCAGGTTGCTAATGGTTATTAGCTGAAGTCACTTTTATGTACACTTCTTTTTTAAGTGACTATGCAAGAAAAAGCCCACTGAGGAGTAAGGAAAGGAAAATGTAGAGTTCAGCACATTTCCCTGAAGAACATCTCTTATATTTGTAAAGTAGTGCTCAGGAACTGTTCAACAATCAACGACTTTTGTACAAGAATCCTTATAACAGAACTGTTTCCTGTTCCATGATACTCATCATGTTTATGTGCAATAACTTTTTTTCAATGCTCCTCTTAAACATGTTACTGCTTAAGACTCCATAACAGCCATATGTCTCTACTGGCACACTGTCTTGTGTCACATATTTGTAGGCAGGATTTTGTAAATCATTTTATTTTATTAACAAAGTATCACAAGTTTACACTCTATTTTGTAAGAAGAAAATAAGCAAACATTTTGTAACAAAGTCATTGTCCTGAATAACTATTGCTGCCAAATAATAATATAGTAACCCATATGCCAGTATTAGCCTGCTAAATGTTGCACAGACTCATCCTTCATTGTTCACTGAGGCAGATACAGCTGTCACCAAAAGGAAAAAAGAACATCACAAGCTTGTACAATATGTGGGAGAAACTGGAAATTTCACCTAATGTAAGAGTCAACAGTAAGTAATAACAGTGTTCTCTGTAACAGTGTCTTTGATCGCCCTGTACCTCATCTGTGCCCAGTCTAAACCAGGCATGGTCCAAACTGTTTGACTGACCGGTTCTCTCTTTATATGCAAATGAACATGAAGTGAAGAGGGTGAGGATGAGAGGCCGCTGAAAAGCTTCCACAATCAGATTTTGGCGTAGCAGCTGTCGCAGTGGACTTTCTTATCATGTAGAAACATGCAGTGGAGAAGGTCTCCCATCGGCCTTTCACATACGGCGCACTGAAAAACAAGGAGACTCTTATAAATCCAATTAATAATGAAATGCAGGGAAGGGCAGCACTGTTACTGGAATTTTCTTGTTCTTGTTCATTGCACCGCAACACACTATATACAAAACTGGGGCAGCTATGAAAGCATAATTAAGCAGGTAATGGAACTAGAAACATGCAACAGTTAAACGTACATTATATTTCAGGAAAAAAAGATTTTGAACAATTAGAGATGGTATGCCGATTGTATGGATGAGGATTGGGTCCACAAGAAGAGAAAAATAATGACAGGAGGGAGATTTTTTTTATTTCAATTTCAAGACTGAAATCGAAATTTTAAAAAGTCAAAATTTCAACTATTCACGTCGACTTTAATCTCAAAATTCTAATTTTTTTTTAATCTCGAAATTTTGACGTTATTGTTGACATTTTCTTGAAATTTCAACTTTAATGTCCTTCCTGTAATTAATTTTTTTCTCTTCATGTGGCCCAAATCCTTTTTTGTACGACTGAGTGAACGAGGTTCAGTTCAAAGAAATAATTTTGGCTGCCTTGAGTAAAATAAAAGGATAAATATCATGCTTTTTGTAACTCAAGGTTTGCCTGTTATAGCTACTTAGGAGCAGGTCCCCTTACATGGGGAGAATTTCAGTCTAAAATCTGAATGCTATAGAATGTTCAGTTTCCCCATTTCTACACACTACACCCCTAAGTTTAGAAGATTTTTATGTTTCCATGACTTGAAGAGTTGAAATGCAACAGAAACTGTCAATGTTGGACACATATTTCATGTCAGTCAGTGCCCTGGTTTGGCAACACTTGTCAAAAAACGTCCCCCTGCAGATTTATGAGACAGATGTAAGAGTGCTAAATAACTTATCTTGGTAAGAGCAATGAAAACCTATGGATATGTTGACATTATTGTCAAATCTTATTGGACAGAAATTTCAACGAGATGAATCCTCTCAGGCACAGCCGTAAGGAGGTTTAAACTCCAATCATATTGTACACTCTAGGTTCTCGCCCACAGCTGAGCAGATGGTTTGTTACCTTGAAGCAGGAAGGGTGGCAGTTAATATTGAGGTGTTCAATGGAGATCTTGGCATCGTTGCCAACCGGCTTTCCACAGTAGTTACAGGCAGATGACAGCGAGCCACTGGGGAGACATCAAGAAGGAGACAGGTTAGCAGCTGACCAGTGCTGCTCTCATGCAACTGCATCTCTGCCTGATAAAATAACCTGTGATCTCCTCTGTGTTGTGCAGGGAAACCTAATAAGTGTAAATAATCCTTTGATGTCCCCACTTAGCCTCCTAATGAGCAAGCTTGCTGGAATTTCTGCCCTGCTGCTTGCACTGGTTTCGTTAAAACCAGAGATAATAAGGCGGAGGGGAAAGGGTCAGGCTTATAGCAGCTTTAAAACTGGTTTAGGGAGTTGTGATGTTACTAGTTTTAATTAGGGGGGCTGCTGTTTGGGTAACTGACAACCATGACGTCAGATACAGAGAGATGTTTGATCCATTATGCAAACAAGCAAAGTTCCCTGAAGAAAAGGCTCATATCTAAGCTGCAAGAGAGACTTATAAAGTGACAGCCCCAACACAAACACTGAAGGCTACTGAAACTACAGCGCTAAGAGTTGTTGAGCTCTGTCAGAGTAAAAACACTGAATGTCTCTGGAGTGTCATCAAAGTGTTAGTGCCGAGTTAACTCAAGGTTGAGGTTGCTGGAAAGTGATGTGTTCAAGTGGCCTATTGATATTAAACGAAGGTGAGACCCTGAAATTGTTAGAATAGAAGGTATAAATTGAAGCGTTTGTAAAGCAGACTTGCGTGTGTGGAAAGTTGTACAATCGGTTAGTAGAAGTTAATTTTGTTAATCTGAGATCTAATAGGATTTGAAGCCTTAGTCCAAGTGTGGGCATTAAAAGGAGTTTAAAAAAAAACAGACAAATACAGTTTAAATGTCAGGTTTTGGTGAATAAGTGAGAGCAGATAATTTGTCTTTAAAAGAGGCTGAAGTGGGGAGCAAGACAGGGTTCATGCTTGCTTCATAGAGATTTAGATAACTGTATAGAGCATTACTCACCTGGAGGGGCTGCTGTATGAGTAATTTGCAGAACTTGATGTCAAATAACCTAAACCACTGCAGGGAAACAAAGAGTAAATCAGTCACAGAGACACCAGCATATATTAATCAATGACAACGGTGTTTGTTTATGTTGATTATATAATGTTCTTACCCATCGGTTGTGTCTCTGGCATTATGCAGGGACAGCTCTGTTGCATTGACATACTCCTTCAAATACACAAACCCTCTTTGGCAGAGGCAGATAAAGGAAAGAGAGAGTTAACATGCGAGTTAAGGTGACTTTCAGCTGTCACTCTTGTCTGAATATCAAGTGTCTCATGCCACTCACTTCTTAGTCTCAGGTTCTGGTGTTGGGACACGCTGCTCTTCTGTCACAGTCCTGGTATAGGTGCCATAACTAGAGACAGAGTGCAGCAGCAGAGTTAGTCTCTCACTCACTGATGACAGAAGTGACAGGAGTGTGATGGCTTAAACAGAGGGATCCATATCTGTCAAATGTAACTCAGGAGATAATCATTTTCTGCCATCACTCGTTAATGGCACGCCACTTAACATGCCGTGATTCGACAAAAGGACATCTCTAATGCACATCATTAATCTGACATCTGGAGACTGATAATTAGAGGGAGGAAAATGAGGGCAGACTGAAAGACAATGGGGAGGGGAGGCAGATCTTGTCATTTGATTTCAGTAATAGAGTTGAGTCAGGACTCTGTCTAGAGTCGTGTCATGACACTCTATATAGGGAGGGATGCAGCTGTGTTCGCACAGGGTTTGGCCTAAATCTTAGAGTAAAGTTACAGACACAGAAACAAAAGAAAATTTGCTGGTGAAGGTGTGTCGTGAGCCAAGATTACCTGTCTAGCATCATGAGTTTCATTTTAAATGCATAGTTTCAAATGGATCATTTTAATTTCCCTGTTGTTCCATGCCATTTCTAAAAATATTCATCCAGTAATACAATACCCTCCTTCCAATGCAATGCATATAACACCAATGCTTTGGAAGGAGGAGAGTGTCTTCACAAAAGTAGGAAAATCAACAGAGCAAATAGGAGAAAATAACACTCTGGAGAAGTTATTCTTGCATTATACCGTCTGACGTTAACAAGATCATAAACTTACCGATCCATAACCGGCTCTGGCTCGCTGTATCTCTCCCTGGAAGGCAAGGCGAGCTGTATTAGACTTTTTTACTGTGGGCTGTAGAAGTCAATAAGCTGGATGCTATCCAGTGAACAAGATTTTTGCAGTTTTTATAAGTGTATGAAGCTGATCTTTTCTGACTCACAGCACCAGAAGGGTGGGGATTTATTGACCAGATGTGCTGTGTTTTCTGTCGTATGACAGAATTTCCTCATCCTGAGCCCACCCTCTGAGTTTTGTTGTTTGTAAAACATTCACCTACATATTTTTCACATTCTCAATTCCTTCCCCTCTCCTGGCTTTTGATCTAAAGACTTGAGATTCAAAATTCAGATGTTTTCAAACCTGATAGTGGTGATTGTTGAGACTGTGTGTGTTTCCTGGGTGCTGCAAAACAGAGGACATCCCTGCATTACAATGAGTCTGGCAGAGCAGGCAAAGATGTGATGAATTTAAGTAAAGTACAAGTTTAGAGGTAGCTGATTATTCTCACACTAAGCCGTATGGACCTTGGTTTTGGATTGTTTTCAATTAAATGCTCGACAGGCACTTAATTTAAATCACATCTATCTAAAGTAGAGAGGAATAAAGCACTTGAATGTGTGTTCAATGAGCCCAGCTACTGTAAAGATACCTTTTGTCCCCCTCTCCATCTCCAGTAGAAGAAGTGTAGGTATAGACAGTGGGTGACGTCCACCTGTCCCACGGAGAATCATTCTCCTTGGACCTGAAGTACAAACCGAACTTGACATTTAAGGAAAAATTCTCTCTATTTGTAAAGAAAAAAAGAATGAAAGGGGATCTGCTTACTCCAGATGTGGGTTAAAGTCGTAATAAATATATATCTGACCTATTTTTGTGAGCACCAGAGCACAATGTTTTCTGGCTCACTGAGTAGATGCAGCAAAAGCCTTCACCGTAGTGAAAGGAAAGGAGGTTATGGCGATAAATGGAGCAGATAGGCGCACAAAGCTTTAAATGAAAAGCATGACTTACTTTCGCTCAAACTTGACCATCATGTTTTCATCTGCAGCCTGGACTTCGGGTTTGGTGTCTCGGCTGAAAGGGGACATACATTGAAAGGCTTTTAGCTCCAAATGCACATGGATAGGAGCATGTGAAAGAATGAATGAAACACGGTGATGTGCACTGTGTGGAAGTGTGAGAGTGAATCAGAGTGTGCCATCACCTCTCTTCTGTGTAAGTGCGCCGAGTCGTGCTGGTGTCCCACGTGTGTGCCCATGACCGGGGAGTTCTGAGGCTGAAGAGACGATGTAGAGGTTGTGACAGATCAGGCATATCAGACAGTAATGTGTGCGGTCAGAGAGATTCATTTTTGTATAGCCACTGCTTTCATTCCCCCCTATCTCTCACTATGTATTCATAACACAACAGTGCACTAGAATCAGTTTAATACCTGTTAGTATCGGTGTTGGTAGAGGTAATGTCATCTGCAAGGGATCCCAATGCATTTTTGCTCAAACTGTAAGAAAGAAGAGAGGAAAGACATGTTTTAAAAGGTAAAGATTAAAAATTAAACAGAGGTTTTAAAGCACTGTAATGCCTCAAGTCTAGTGAGGGATGTTAGAATCCTGCCGTTTGCAACTCATGCTCTCCTAGCCTTCATTTTTACTTGTTTTATTATGTCATAGATTTGAATATTTTGGGGTTTTATACTAATAACTACACAGTCACAGGCTAAATATTTAATAAATCTGACAAAAAATATTGGAGGATGAATGAATAAATTTTTGCAGCCGTGGTTCATGAAAAGGTGACCTGATCAATTGAAAACTTACAGTATATCCGGAGTTGGATCTTTCTTCTCAGTGTAAGTAGTTGATGTTCTGAAAGAGATGCAATTATTCTGAGTAAAACAATAACCACTCAGAATGTATCATTACAATTGCTGCTGATTATGAATAAAACTCTACAATTACATGTATATTATCATGAAGCCATGCGCATGATGATATACAGTAGCATAACAGTATTTTTCAATAAACAGGGGTCATGATATAGAAAAAGAAGGAGTTTGCATTATCATTCCAGTACCTGTTGATGGAAATATCTGCGCGAGGCTGGAGCAGGTCAGAGGCTCTGCAATGGAGGAAAAGTGGCTCGTAATCAGAAACTGCTGCATTATGCATGCTGAGATGCTATCTGGCTGGCTGGAAAAAAACAGTCACAGCTCCAAACCAATATGATTACCTGTTAGGGGATGTGGTCCCTATCGGATATGGATCAAACGGATCAGCCGAGCTGAAAAACAATTTCACACTGATTTCACTCTCAATTGTCAGCATGGCCCATCTTGTGTCAGAGGAATTCTGATCACATTGACTCATAATGGAAAGATTTAATGCAGTTTGAATGGTAAACAGAAACACGGAGGAAGCCGGGGACAAACTCAATCAAAGTCAGAATCTGGATGTCTTTAACAAAGGAAAGGATGATTCTCCTGCTGAATGGCAAAGTCAGTGCGTTTCATGATGTGATCGCTTAAATGAATCCTGAATCCAGTCTATACAAATTACTTTTAACTGAAGAGATGCTTGGAAAAATCAAGTACGTTATTAGATAACATGCCAACAAGAGAAAACTTTCCTGAACAGTTCATTGTGTTTGCCATAACGCTCTCTAGAAAATCCAATTTTTTCTGCAAATGTTTTTCCACACACAACTTCATTAAATGAACTCTTTTTTAAAACACTATATACACAGAAAGTTAAAATACGACGCATAGAAAATATGGTGTCAGTTTGACACAGTAGTAAATAAACTACCTTGATTCAGTGAATCTAGTTGTTTTCACCCGGGAGCTCCAAGGATCTGCACTGTCCTCTTCGCTGCACAGATGCAGGAAAAAGAGACGTAAGTAGGGTGGTACGGATGAACGGCACAATTGCAAGAAACAAAAGGGCAAATAAAGGTTAGTGTGGTTCTTCTCATAAACTATTTAAAACACCAGTCCAGTGGAATAGCTTGAAACACACTGAACTACTTAAAAGAGATGAAAACCATCCTAACAGAGTACACAACAGACCAGCTGTGCGTGTGTGTGTGTGTGTGTGTGTGTGTGTGTGTGTGTGTGTGTGTGTGTTTTGTGATACCTTTTGTCAGTAATGATCACAGTTTTGGTGGTTACTGTAACTGTCTCAGTGGAGCTGGCAGGCAGAGAGAAACAGCACAGTTGCAGGCAGAGTTAGTGTAAATCATTACAAGGCATATCTGAGTCGAAGGCATTTCTGAGCAGGAAGAGTTCTGCATAGATAGATAATTGTTTAAGAGCAGCCTGTCATCTCCTTCTACCTTTGTGTCTCTTTGGCTGTCTCAACTGTCGGTTTCTCCTCCTCTGGCTGCATGCTGAGGCTGGTGGAGACAAAAACAAAGCCGCAATACTAATCAGTACTGAACATTCTCTTCTATTTCCAGTCGTGCTGCAGATAAGATGTGGTTTTCTGTTTTTAAGTGTTTTCATGACGATTCAGGAAAAGTGGGACTCTATTTCTGTGCGGAAAAAAAGCAGGGGTTAAAATAGAATCCTAGAAGTGGGGGAGCCTTGATTTATGGATCAAACCTGAGGCAGGAGGGGATTTATTAAAAATCTTATACCTCGGGGAAGCTTGGCCTCTTCATCTGTGGGGATAAGAATGAATGATACAAAAAGAGGGAGGGACGGTGAGCAGGTGTGTGTGCCTTTCTTACCTGCGTATCTCTACACTCCTTACAATGACATCATTATCCTGGGGACCCAGAGTGCTACTAGTCTTTGTTGGCTTCCACTCACTGCAAACACCAGACATCAAACAAAAGTCAAATGCAGAGGAGGTTGTGTGTAAGCTCTGTTGAAAATGCAACACGAGCTCTAGAGAGGTGAGTTAAGGTAAAGCCTGTGCTTGCTACTGACAAGGGAGTTATTGATTTTCCACTGATGAAAGGATAATTCTTTGGGTAACTTTGTTCTCGGGGCTTGGGTAGGAAGGAACTCTTACCTGTCTAGTCCACCGAGCAGATCCTGACCCCAGCGTCCTGGGCTGAGGGGAACGGTCTGTGTCGACTCCTTGGGACTGCAGGGGAAAGGAGGAGGAAGGAAGGAGGAGAGAAAGAGAGGGAAGTGGAGAATGTGTTAAACAAAAAGGGATTTTGGATTCAGAGGAGATTTCAGAACGAGAACAGGCCAACTGAGGTAGAGGAGAGGAGGAGATCATAAGAAGTTCAACAGTGCCACCTAGAGAATAAAATGTGTAGATCTTCGAATGTGAGAATTGGATGCTGAGAGGGTAAGAGTTTATTTATGACAAACCCATCAGTGAGAGGCAGCAGCTCTTCTGTCATGTCACTGATATCTGGAGTTGGCTCCTCTTCATCACTGTAAGCAAAACAACTTTTCAGAGCTTTTCTTTCAGCCTCTGCGCAGAGAGGGTACCAGGCACCTTAAAATTGAGGTGTAGTGCTTTTTGTGATAACTTTAAAGAAAGCACAGAGTCTGTCTGCCATTATCTGTTTTCTCACCAACTCTGCTCTGACATGAGTGAAAAGTTGGTAAAAAATCTCATACCTGTCCTCGACAATGTGAGAGCAGCCTCCTTCTTCTAGATCCTGCTCTGACTCATCATCCTGCAAACTGAAGGGGAGAGCAACTTTGATTATCTGATGGCCTGAAGGGCAACAACACGATAATCTGTCTTTTTTTTTCTATATTTACTTTTTGCTCCATTTATCTTTTTTTTTCAAATACCTGGTTGAACTTGGGTTGAGAGAAATGAGGGTGTCGGACAAGGCGTTGAGAGTGTCACCTCCCGAGCTGTGAAAATAGATGGAGAACAAACACTTGACATTCCAGGGCAGCTTTCAATCACACATGTGAAAAGAACAAGAGTAAACAAACTGACGCACAGAAAGAAAACCATTTGAAAGCATTTCTGCAGCTTAAATTAAAGGCACTATAAGGAGTTTTTGACTAATTAAAAATCAAACTGAAACTGACACTACTGCCTCTTTCTGACCTTAAAAAGTAAGTGACGATCAGTAGGGAGGGTGATCATTTCTCACTGTAGTGAGAAAATATTCAGAATCTGTGATATATCTCCCTCTTAACAGGATGAAGTTTTGTCTGAAAATACTACTTTCACAAGCGCAGGACAAGAGGTTAAGGGTATCACTTTGTCAACAGGGGGCGTCAATATCAACATGAACCCGAAGTTCCTCACGCCGCTTTAAGAATTATAATATCCTTGTATTTTAAAAGTATTTAGTGTAACATTATCTTAGAGTCTTGGGCTCAGCTTCAGATTTTTATACATATTTAACTGATGTTAACGTCCTCTATAGTGAACGAAGCAGTGAATAAGTATGTAACTGCTTGTACTGTTATTAGGAATATTGTACAGATCCTGACGGCAGTTTTGTCTTAACTTAACAAAAAGTCTACAGCCAATCAACTGTCTGTATGAGTGATTTTTAATTTGCTACATGAAACAAACAACAGTGTCGTTACCACTTATGTGTTTTGTTAATGTAACTAGTTGAGATGGAGCTATTTTACCTATGTACAAAATGTTTAATTTTTTCCTCAATAACAAGGTGCAAAGTTTTGCATCAAGTGATTGTTGAAGAGATCTTGTTTGCTAAAGACTAAAGCTGAGAAATAATTTAAAAAAAAAAGTATACTATTCTACACTGAAGTATAGCCAAAACTGTGTAGATAGTCTGATGCTTCGATATCAAATCCCAAATCCAGGACATTAAGTTAAATGGTATCCACTTTATGTAAGCACAAAATAGTGTAAGCAGGCCTTTACAAAGGTCATACATGTTCTACGAATAAGATGTTAAAGTAACAACAAAAAACATTTCTTCAACTGCCAGTGCTTCAAGCTTACAAAGACTTTTAATTGAAATACATTTGTAAAGGTAAGTGGAATTAATGTGATGAAGTTTGACAGGAATAATAAATTTGCTATCAATGATGAAGCGGTATAGTCCCACAGAGTCCAATATGATAATCATTTATAGCAAATGCCACTGAAATGAATTAAAAATACATTCTTACCTTAGGTTTAAAGATGGTTCTGGTTCTGGTTCAGGCTCTACTTCGGGTTCCTTCTTGACTGTAATCGCTGTTACAGCAGACACCAGCTCTGATGAAATTGGAACAGGTGACAAAGGAGTGGACAATACTGGAGGAGGTGATTTTGGGAGAGATGGAGTTGGCGTGGGAGAAACTGGAGTGGGTGACAGTGGGACTGCTGGAGTTTGAGCAGGAGGAACTGGAGTTGTGGAAAGTGGAACTGCCGTGGGACGGGGAGGAAGAACTGGAGGAGGAGAACGTGGAACTGCTGTGGCACGGGGAGGAGGAACTGGAGGAGGAGAAAGTGGGACTGCAGGATCTGGGGTAGGATTAACTGGAGTCGGTGAAAGGGGAACTGCTGTGGCGCGGGGAGGAGGAACTGGAGGAGGAGAAAGTGGAGCTGCTGGAGCAGGGGTTGGAGAAACTAGAGTTGGGGAAAGTGATTCTGCTGGAGTTCCAGCTGGGACAACAGGAGTGGGAGAGAGAGGAACTGATAAAGCTGTGGTGGGAGAAACTGGAGAGGTGGAAAGTGGGACTGCAGGGGCTGGGGTAGGAGAAACTGGAGTGGGAGAAAGGGGAAGTGTTGGGGCTGGGGTAGGAGAAATTGGAGTGGAAAAAAGTGGGACTGCAGGGGCTTGGGCAGGAGAAACTGGAGTTGGCAAAAGTGGGACTGCAGAAACTGGTGTAGGAGAAAGGGGGACTGCTGGAGCTGGGGTAGGAGAAACTGGAGTGGGGGAAAGGGGAACTGCTGGAGCCTGGGCAGGAAGAACTTGAGTTGGAGAAAGTGGGACTGCAGGTGCTGCGGTAGCAGAAACTGGAGTGGGGGAAAGTGGGACTGCCAGAGCTTTTTCTGAGATGGGTGCTGGAGCGGGGTCTTCTTTGACAGGCTCTGGGACAGCTGTTTTCTCCTCTATCTTTGTAGCTGCTGGCTGATCAGCCTGGACATCCACAGGTTTTGGAACACTGGTGTCAACTAAAGTGGAGGAAAGTGGGACTGCAGTAGCTGGTGTAGGAGAAAGGGGGACTGCAGGGGCTGGGGTAGGAGAAACTGGAGTGGGGGAAAGTGGAATTGCTGGAGCTTGGGCAAGAGGGACCGGAGTTGGGGAAAGTGGGACTACTGGTGCTGGGGTAGGAGAAACTGGAGTGGGGGAAAGTGGGACTGCCGGAGCTTTTTCTGAGACGGGTGCTGGAGCGGGGTCTTCTTTGACAGGCTCTGGGACAGCTGTTTTCTCCTCTATCTTTGGAGCTGCTGGCTGATCAGCCTGGACATCCACAGGTTTTGGAACACTGGTGTCAACTAAAGTGGAGGAAAGTGGGACTGCAGGGGCTGGGGTAGGAGAAAGGGGGACTGCAGGGACTGGGGTAGGAGAAACTGGAGTGGGGGAAAGTGGGACTGCTGAAGCCTGTGCAGGAGGAACTAGAGTGGGGGAAAGTGGGACTGCAGGAGCTGGGGTAGGAGACAGGGGGACTAAAGGAACGGGCAGAGGAGAAACTGGAGTAGGAGAAAGTGGGACTGCAGGGACTGGGGCAGGGGGTGTGGGAGGAGGTGAAGCTGGAGTTGTGGCTGCTGGGCCAATGTCAACCAGAGGTGTTTCAACTTTGTTGGTATCCTCTGGTTCTGGCTCTGTGGGGATTATTTTAACATCCTGAGGAAGGAGCTCAGGAAGTGGTGTGTCCACTTTGGTGCACCCTGGTTTCATGCCTTCAAATGGATCTTTTTCTGGGACAGGTACTGGAGCGGGGTCTTCTTTGACAGGCTCTGGGACAGCGGTTTTCTCCTCTGTCTTTGGAGCTTCTGGCTGATCAGCCTTGACCTCCACAGGTTTTGGAACACTGGTGTCAACTCTGCAGGCCACACAGACAGCAAATGAAATTAAGGAACAAGAGATAAGTGTTGCAGTAAAGGCGGAAATACTTATACTGCAGGACTTACGGCTTTGGGGGTAATTTAGGCTGCGGTGCAGAGGAGGCAGATGTGATGGGGGCGACAGGGTTTGAGGGTGGGGAGATGACAGGTGCTGGAGTTGCAGCACTCTCATCATCTTCTGAAATCTCCACCCTGCATATTTGTGGCCAAGCATGGAGAAATATTTGATAACATGCTTGGACTTGAAGTTTTCTTTTTGTTTCACTTTGAGAAATTTAAGAGGGAACACTTACCTTTTAGCAACAAATGCTAGACTGCCATCGACTGGTGGGGCTTCAGGCGTTTCTGCTTTTGACCTGCGATTTATTTTAACACATAACTTTAATAAACTTGAAATACGCTCATCATTCATAATCACATTTTAGAGGACGTCCAGCTCCTCAGTGTGTACTTCGTTTGAATGGTGTAAATCATTTTTTTATGATTAAAGAATTTCTAAAGAGTCTTATGATTAGAGTTAGGAAAAATGACACGTACTCGAATTTCTTAGCAGCAGAAAGCACATAAGATCGTTGCCGTCCCGCAGATTTCTTCAGAACACTGCTAGCTGCCTCAGTTCTGCAAAAATGAATCATTATGATGTAAATGTAATCTCCTCTTTGATTATAAGAGTTCATATTAGATGTACTACCTGCTGTAGGAAGAGTCTTACCGTTTTTCCTGCTCCTCTGGGCTAAGCTGGTTCTCCTGGCTCTCCAAAGTGGGCTTCACAGTGTAGGGGGCTCTGATGAACAAAAGTAAGAACAGACACTTTCTCAACAATGCGTTCAGCTGCCAGCACTTTAATTTAAATCTGTTCGGTGAGTGCTCACATTTTCTTGTAGCTCTCTGAAGGTTTTTTGGTGAACTGTGTTGTTCCGCTGTAATGAAAAAATGATAACATTGAATGAAAACCAGAGAAGTCGATCAGAGTTATTGGAGATATTAAAGCGAGACACTCTTTTACCTCAGTCCGTTAGTTGAGGGTGGGTTTGTTGGTGCATCAGGCTTGTCAAGTTTATGGAAAATGCCTCTGAAAAACACAACAAAACTGTGAAAATGCACATAACTTTCTGTTATGTAACCAATGATTACATAAAACAACCAAATAGCCCTTATATCTTTGATCATTCACCCCTCCAGTAACTCTGCCTCTGCTTTTGAATTAAATGTGTGCTCCCACATAGTATAAATAAATTTGCAAATGCTAGTCTTACCTGATCATGAACCCTGATGGTGCTCTAGAAGAGAAACAGAGTCATTATTATCAGGACGATCATATCAACTGTGAGACTTGAAAGTTGTAAATAGATGACTGCAACATTTGAAATCTGTGTTTACTTTTGGGGGTCTGAGTTGGTGGGAGGTGGGGTGGGTTTTGTCGGTGATGATACTGGGCTGGTCTCAGGAGGAGCTCCATTGATTCTGGCCCTCACTTCTGCCAACCTGCATAGATTCACAGAAACTTGGTTATTTCCCTTCAAATGACTGGTTGATGATGGACAGCACTCAAGGCATGTGATTTACCATGGTTTGTCCTCCTCAGTGTCAGCCTCAGGTTCAACACGGCGCTGCAGCCAACTGTTGTCATCCCTCAGCCTGGTGCGTACTTTGGTGGTACGAAACACACTTGATTTGTCCCCCTCTGAAACGCAAACATGTCACACAAATCTTGGACGAAAACCACAGTGTGGACTGTAATTTACCGGCATCTTTATTCACTCTCTGCTTCATTGCACCTTTGATATTCAGCCCCTTTTAGCCACACATACTACATCATGACTACGTGATCAACCGCTTGTATCTCGCATTAAAACGGGAACAGTGAGGAGATCAGAATTTACAGAGTCATCAGTCTGGCTCAGGGACACACCCTCAGATACCCTCTTCTTCTTTCACTCAAGGAAACACGTCATCTCACATTCAGATGTGATCAGTCAGCTTACCTTTTGACATGCTTGTTCTAGAAGTTTCGCTCCCTCTTTCCCTCTGTTTTCTTACAGGCTACCTAAAAAAAAGAAACCAAAAAAGTGACACAACAAATGGTTACAGATTGTGTTGAGAGAAGCAGAGTTTCCAGCAATCTCTCATTACATGGTCAGTTGAAGAGTAGACCTTCCCACACTACACTCCCTCCCTATAAGGAACATGTGCTCTGAGAAGCATTCCTTAGTCTCATCCTTTAGACATGCAGATGATCCTGTCCTACCACTTTCCAAAAAATACTGCTGTTACCTTAATATGAATGGACATCCACATTCAAACATACATGTTTCTGTTCCTCTATATTTTAGCCACAAAATAATTTAGCCCAGAATTATTAGTACTTATTGATACAAATTTAAAGTCCTTTTATACAGCTATGCCCGCAAACCCTTCGGTTATTTAAGGCGCAAAGGCAAACCCACATCCCTTAAGGAACTAAAGGGAAAAACACAAACAGACCACAGATTAAGGATCTTTATCTGAAAGTAGATAGATCCATACTACAGCTTATGCAAAACTGAGGCGTTCTGCCAAATTCAGAGTGGAAATATCACTTATACAACTCCAGTAGTTGTGAATCCAGTCATAAATTTATCTCCACAAATTCTCTTAAGGACTTTGTCCTCCAGATTAGTGACATAGCAAATAGAAAATGGACTCAGAGAGCATATTTATCCAAGGGTTACCATCCGTCGGAGAGATAAATGATTAATGAAAAGCCAAGGAAAGCACAGAGCAGGACCGGCGACTATCATGTCAGGGAGACACCCAGAAAAATGAGAGGGCAAACACAGATAATCACTATGTAACACCGAAAAAAGTTGATGGAGGATGATTGATAACATTTACAGTTTCTCGTCCTAAAGCTGCTGTTTACTGAAGCTCTACAATGTACTAAATCTTACCAGAGTACGTACCTGCTTTCACTTTACGCCCAGTGGAGTAATGTTCACCCAGATCAGTTGTGAGTCTGTGATTGTCCCTCTTTGTGTGGCAGGTTTGATCAGAAGGAAAGTCCTCCTCTGTCTGACAGGTGACTATTGCAGAGAACAGGTTACGGGCGTGAGCTCTAACAAGCCAAGCCAGTCATGAAGGTGCATGTGGGGTGGAGTCGAATGTGTTTGTCTATCCGTGAGTGTGTGTGTGTGCATGATAGAGGTTGCTAAGAACTCATTTTTGTTTACTCCATTTACCTTTGTTAGAGGTCATCAGCAAGCACATACTTGTGCAGGCGGCTGAGAATCAATCCTGAGAAAGAGCAAGCAGAGGGGAGACGGAGAAGACACGAGGCGCACAGAGTGGCGTACATAAATGAAGCGACTCACAGCAACAAGTCCTGTGGGAAAGCTGCTCTCATGCTCACTGGGTAGGAAAACACAGGAAGCAAAAACACACATCATTAATGTGAGAGCAAGAACAAAACACTCTCAACTGAACTAAGACAATAAACAGAGACAATGTCCTAAAAAATTAAGAAAAGTTTTGTAAAATCCAGTTTTATAATAAATAAATAAACAGGGATGTACTAGATTGTGATTTTTTAAAATTCATCTCAGATCAAATTTATGTCATAATCTGACATATATCCTGACAAAAGCTAACCTTAAAAGGTAAAAAGCTGATAGGCTATGACAGAGAGACAGTTCTCTTCATGTGTGTGACTGTAAAAGTTCTTTGCATAAATGTGAAAGTGAACAAAGAAGTGTTAAATTACATTGATTTTCCGAACCCAAGGATTACCATCAGCTGACCAGTGTCTCAATATTCAACCGCATACATGCCTTTACTCAGACAAGAGTGTGAATAGATTTCGTAACATGTCACAGAGGCGGGGAGGAGGAAGAAGGAAATTAACAAGTGTAAGAGCCAAAGTTTCACTCTGTTAGGCACTAGTGTAAATGCTCAAGCCTATTATCTGCCCAGATCCCTCTCTCTCTTTCCCCTGAAGAAACCAGTCAGACGGCCTTGCCCTGTGGCGCTGACTCTAACTGTGAATCATTAGGGTGCTGCTGGTGCAGAATTAAAACGAGAATGTAAAGTATCTGAACTTCACCTCCACCTTGTCTTCACCACACCAAGACATGGAATGACAGAAATGCGTCACCCAGAGATGACAAACCTCTATAGCAGCTAACTAACACATTAAACCTGCATACTTTGAAATCTAGGTTTTGCATCGATAAATGTTTGTCATTTTTACAACAGAGTGACTGACGGAAAGAGGAAATAGAAGTGTGATGGCACATGATGGATTGTCATTAATCCATCCCATTCTTCATTTGGCTGACAGGCCTTGAATAATATTCCAGCTGTTTGCCAAACTCGTAGAAACACATGCCACTCCAGTGACATACACTTTGTAAAAAGAGTGTCAGAATGAAGGTATGAGGTGTGAAGGCACCGACCGTCTGTCCATCCAGGGCTTACACATGTCTTGAGTCAGGGCACAGGCAGGAAAACATCACTGCGCCATGGACACACCCTGTTCTGGTTTCTCTCCTCTGGTGGGTGCTACAGAGCTCTGTAAACAAAACACACACACACACACACACACACACACACACACAAGGAAATCAAGAGTTTCTCCCCTCAGGCTGTCACTCTGGTTCAACAGTCAATGAGTGTCAGGAACAATCCCTGTGACACAAACATCCACCATGCATGTTGTACTTTTTCTGGGAGAAACACCTTGATTTCACTGTGTAAACATCTTCACTGTCAAACACAATCAATGCATGCTCTATATACTCTATATAGTCCTCTTGTACTCACCTAGCTCAAGTGTTTGAAGGAGACTGTTACATAACTTGTATAATCTATATACAAATAAAATATCTTTATATGCATGCACAGATATACTGTAGAGCACAGACAGACTCATTGAATCTGAGCAATGTAAAAACAGTGTGAACAACTGTGTATGCACACACAAACCTGACCAATATGGATCATGGTAAGAAATTTGACATTTGTGTATCAAGGAACACAAATAACGTGGCTGAATACATGTTGACACAAAACATTTGTTTCAGACAGGAGAATTTGATAAGCTTTGAAACACTGGTCACATGTCCATATGTTCACTCCAGTGGTTATATTTTGTCAATTTTAAATTCTCCTTATAGGATAAATGGTCAATTCATGGTCAATACAGACAAAAACAGCAAGAAAAACTGTTTAAAGGGCCTGATAGATAAGCAATGCGTATCTAAGACAGACATGCAAGGAGAACTACAGGTTCAAGCAACCAAATATAAAGAGGGAGGATTATGCTAATTCTGAGGCTTTCTACTGTCCTCCTGATAGCTTTGTTCCTGTCACATGATCTAGAGCTCAAAAATGTCCTCACATATCCCAGACTTTGGTTGATAAAAACCTGTTTCACTACACTCCATTTCAACGTCTCGTTAAGGTTATTAAAATTCCTCCTCCATTGATGCAAGTCCACAAGTCATTGTCATTGAGTTAAGTGGTGTTTGTCTATTTAAGATGACAAATTATGAAACATGGCCATACCTGTAGGACCAAAAATATGACCTAAAAAGTCTAAAAAGGGTCAAAAATAGTCCCAATGCCTCAAAAATTGTATTTTGCTGTTTTGTTTTTAAGTCCCTTTGAGTAGATTCACTATTTGCTTATGTCACCATTTCAGCAGACCTCATGAGGATGACTTTTGATGATCCTCATTTGGTTACACTTTTCCCACATTTAGTATTGACATTCAACATTTTAACTTTGCATATGTTTGTGAATCATAAAAAGGGTAATATCACCTCTGAGAAAAGAAAATTAGGTTGGTATCCATGATTATCTTAAATTTCTGGATAGGTATGAGGTTTGTTCTTTCCTCTCACATTCAACACAAAGAATAAAAATCGTATTCATCATTTAATGGAATGTGTTGAGGCGTTTTGACATAAACAACAGCATCTCTGTCTACAGCATTCAGGTGAAACACATGAAAATGGTTTATTAGAAAGTTTACACCTCTGCAACTTTCACAGTGTTGGATCAGAATATCTCAGCCATCATAAAAGTGCTTTCACGACCAACAAAGTTCAGTCAAACAACAGGCTGTAGTGTGTTGACACAACCCAAGACCCCATGCTGCCATCTGCTGGTTAAGATAGTACATAACTATGGAGAAAGGCACACACAATAACACACACTGGTGTTTGGATAAAGCAGTTTGTTCCCATTACTCTCAATTGTCCATTTAATGTGGCCTGGTCGTCATGAACTAACGCCTGCAGACTCTCGTGTCTCAACAGTCTTAACCTCTTCACCCTCTTCCATCAAGCCCCTTGTCGTAGATGGGGGTAGCTCTCCACGGTGCGTGCAATCCCATCCTTCAGGCTGACTATCGGTTTGTAGCCCAGGTCCTGCTTGGCACGATCACAGCTGTAGTAATGGTGGGTTCCAGCCAGGGCCACTCTCATCGGTGTAAAAGTGGGTTTAAAAGAAAACAGAGGTCGGAGGATCAGGGCCAGCAGCCAGAGGAGTAGGGCCAGTCCATATACAAGAGAGTAGGGGAGGTGGTAGCGGGGAGCAGCATATCCCAGACCAACTAGAACCTCTGACATGAAGTCCCAGAACCTGATCGGCTCATCATTAGTGATGTGGTACGGCTGAAAATGAAGCAGGAAATGAGAGATTTAAGTTGTATTAACATGAAATTAAGTTTATAAAGCAGAATGGTTAGAGAAGCACTTCCATGAGATCAGCTCTAGGTTTGTTTTTCACTTACTCTTCCACATATGGGGGAGTCTTGCCTGAGGTGTTCAGCAGCCAGGATGTGACCATGAACCACATTCTCCACAAAAGTAAAATCCACCAAATTGGTACCATCACTGAAAAAAAGAAGTCAAGCATTTAATCATTCAGGTAAATGAGTAGCCTGAACCTTGAGCCCACTGATGACTTTAATTTTAAAAGTGGGATTAGAGGGTCATGTAGGTGAGTGAGTCAGTGTGGTTTTTAAAAAGGAGGAATAGGATTTTTTTTTCTTTTTTTAATTACAGTAAAAACATAAGCACACCTGATAAATTCAATTTAAAAAATCTGGTAACACAAATGTTAGAAGGCACCTATTACACTGATTTATGTTACAATTTTGGTTGCCCCTGAACCTTCTGCCATATATGGATAATGTTAAGAGGATGAGCCCACCAGGCATCTGCACTGCGGCTCTTTCAAGGACATGCCAACCTGGAGGCGTGTGAAAATTTTCACTTGCTTATAAAATTCATTTCATTGCTCATTCTTTTTTTTCTCTGCTCTGCAATTCGTAAATTGAGTACATCCATTAAAGTTGCTCTTAAGTCTTCTTTTAGTTTTAAGAATGTCAGAGCTAGATGGACATTTTCTTTTCTGTTTTTTGTTTTAGGGACAAAGCAGCCACTTTATTGACGACTGAAACTTATGGCTATTCCATCTTTTATGGTTCCATGAAGGCTAAAAAACACGAGCAGACATTATCACAATAGCACACCCATGCTATTGTGGCTAAAAGGTGAGTTAACTCTGTGCAAGTGGCTAACCTTGGATGTTTTTTGTAACAGCACAACTTCAGTTTTTTTTTTTTCTCTTTTTTGTGACCACAAAAGATTTGTGAAAAGTTAGACTCACAAAAGCTGTATCTGACTTTACATTACTGGAAAAGCAGCCAATATGAAGCAATTCAGAGGCTGAAAAGTGTGGAAATGAGTTTTCACAAAAACAACTTTTCGGTGAATAAGGAGTTTTTTGTGCCGCACATTACACAAGGCTACTCTAAAGGTGTTCAAGACTGCCATAATGAAAGGTGAAATATTTCCGAGGTCTTTAGCTAGAATTCAGATGACCCTCATTGTCAAAACCAAACCAAATAGAAACATGAATATTGTAAATGAACAGCCCATGTACCCAAGGCCCCATCTGATGAATCCAGACTGTCTTCAACGATGTGTATGCTGAACATGTCCACAACGCAGTGACACTGACAATGAGAAGTTTTTGACTTCGCTTACAGCTGGGATAAGATGAGCTTATCTTATGCCAATTTGACTTCTTAATAATGTCGATAAGTGCAGTATCAATCTTCAAACTCCTTTGACTTACCCAATAATGAATTTCATTTTACCCCGACGGGCTGTGTCCACAAGAATGGGAACCAGCTGTGGGTCGCGAGGGCCAAAGATGCCATGAGGCCGAATGGCAGTTGTGAGGAAACCCCTCTCCGTATTACATGCCTCCAGGACCAACTAAAACACAATTGAAGTAAGGAATTATCAACTCTGGACATTACTCAAGAGAAGATTATGCAAAAAAAAGTGCTCTGACCATTTTCCCTCTGTTTGGTGTGACTGGTTGTAAAAGGAACATAAGGAGTCCATGAAAATTAGTCCCACTAAAAGGTAAAACTACGGTGTTGTGCGATGCTGAGGACAACAGACCTTTTCATCTCACGTGACAACTTAGTATTATAGCTTTGTTGAATCAAGATCCTCTGATTGTAGCTAACTTTGGTTTCAGCAAAGAAATTATTTCAATGTGCCAAATTCAAAGTCTTATTCAGTAATAAGAAAAACTTGACCCAAGTTATAAATCCTGTTTACCTACCTTCTCCTGCTCAATCTTAGTTTCTGTGTAATAGTCAATGGGCTTCCTGGCATAAGGTAGATCCTCTCTCCCATTCTTGATGTCCGTCCCTTCAAACACCACGCTGGCACTGCTAGTCAGGACTAGTTTCTGGCACAATAAGACAGGAAAAATTCTCTATTGGCAGCCTTGAACAGTAAACCTTGGGCCTAAATAAACAAAAAGAAAAGAAAACAGTGTCTCATCCCCTGGCTGCCTCACCTGAACTCCAGCCTCAATGCAGGCTTGAATGACGATGCGTGTGCCCTGAATGTTGACCCTCTCAAACAGCCCGCGGTCATCACTGGCAGGGGCTGGGGAGGCGCAGTGGAAGACCAAGGACACATCCTTCAGAGCTGGCAGCAAAGCCTGGAGCAGAGCATGACAGACACCTTAACTGCTGACAGTTATATCAGACAAGTCATTGGTCCAGACCAGGCCATTGATATTTCATGGGGCAAACGTTTAAGAGAAGCCTGCAAAACAGTTACTGTTTCAATTCTATCAGATCCTTTTCTTTTTAAGTTTAAGTAATTGATCATACACAAACTAACTGAAATCTCCTTTGAGGAGTTTTTTGTGCTTACGAAATAGACAGATTCATATTGTTTTATTTAATTAACTTCTAATGCTTTATCACCTTTATTATATATTATCATGGTTTTATCATTTTAATCCTAGGTGTTTGTGTGTGTATGCATGTGTGTGTGTGTGTGTGTGTGAGAGTGTGAGTACTGTATGTGTTGAATGGGGGTTGGAGGGATGGGTGGCTTTGGTAATTGTATTTTTATTTATTTTATTTCATTGTTTTTAATATCCTGCTTGAATAGACAGCACTTTGTGCTACATTCTTTGTATGAAAAGTGCTTCAATTATAAAGTTTGATTGATTGATTGATTGATTGATTGATTGATGCCTTTATTTGATAGACTCACGTAAACAAGACCATCAGTGATCAGATTCATATTGTTTTTGTTGTCTTTGTCAATGCCTAGAACGGTTGATTGGGGAGTAATTGTCAGTACGGAAAAAAAAGCTCTTTCTTGCTCATTAAATATTTACAATAAATAATAGACTTGACTGTCAAAAGTCAACAATATTGAGGCTTTTGGTGAAAAATCATTACATTGGCATGTAGAGGACAAGACAAGCAAAGACTTTGTCAACAGGGGGTGCCAAAATTGACACACACTTAAAGTTCCTCAGTAGCCTAAAGTCCTGAAGTGATTATTTCTCAATAAAAGCTCTTCATAATGGCGTCTTTTTTAGTTAGGATTATAAAATGTTATATTGTCTGACTTGAGTTTTTGGTCTAAAATTAAAAACATAAATAGGGATTCATTTTTCTTTCCCAGGCTGAAGAATCATTTTGTTAGAGACAGGTAATTTAAAAGATAGTTATACAACAACAGCAACAGAATATATTAAAATACACCGACAAAAATTTACAACAAAACCAGATAGTTCATTGCAATATTCCAAGAAAGATATCAGGATATATTTGTAGATTAAATGATACAGAAATATACTCATAGTCCTGGACAAAAATGTAAAAATCAGTGTAAGTTATTTAAAAAGCCAGGGTCCATATTTTGTGGTTGAAGTCTGACTCGTGGATCCCTGGTCCAGTTAAAGAGGAGTCTCACCTGTTTGTCGCAGAGGTCTCCCTGGTGGAAAGTCACACCGGGCAGCTCGTAGCTCTGACGGATGTCAAACACGGATACAGAGTATCCTCTCTCCAACAGCTTCTCAACCAGGTGTCTGCCTAGGAAACCTGACCCTCCGATGACCGCACATCGTTTACTGCTCTGTGTGTCACACAGACGTGTATTTAGAAAATCATGTTCAGACAATTGGCAGCACATGAATATCGCGGATTAAAGCAAATTTACGTTAAAAAAAGGTTAAACTCACCGGTCGAACTCGTGTGGCCATAATGACTGAATACAACACACAGGTTAGGGACGTTGTCGGGGTCAAACACGAGCACTTAGATGGGGGAGTGTTCTTGTTGGGGTGTTAAAGTTGGAAAGTAACATTGAGCATAACTACTCTGTTTACCTGCAAACGGTGAGTGCAATTCGACCGCGTACGAACCATGAATGAGCTGAGGAGAGCTGCTCTGTCATTGGTCAAACTCTAACTCAGCATAATACGACACTGGAGAACAACCAATAGGAAGAAGACTACGTCAAAGAACGCCACACTTTTAACCAATGAGGAAAGGAAAAATGATTCCATCCGCCTCCAGGAACCAAGACCCCGCCCACTAATAATGTGTCAATGGTGTCAATGGTGTCCAAAGGACGGTGCCAAAGCTTTATTTTGTGAGTTTATAAACCTTTATTTATTTAAAATGTTTGTTTGGTTCATGAAATAATCATGTAAAGTAACAAGAGAAAAGATGAAGTAAACAATCAAAAAGGAGATGGTTTAATTATGTGTAAAATTGCACAACTTCTTTCTACAACTCAAGCAATAGGACCAGAGCCGGCCCAAGCCTCAATGGGGCCCAGAGCAAAATTTGATTTTGGGGCCCTCTATTTCTGCCAATAATATTGATTGTTGATCATTCACACACCTACTACAGTATAAATTTAATGCACCTGACATGTCTTTACAAATTTTAAGGGGGTGGCCTAGGTAATAACATAATTAAAACCAATGCAAACATACAAATGATACCAGTGAATGACTGATGAAGGAGGCACATAACGGTAGCGGAGCTTTGATATATCGACAGTAGGAATCATAGGCCTACATTAGCAGCAGCACTAAAATGTTTTTATTTTATTTTTACAATAATATATATTTGATCATACAGAGAGCATTACTCATACATGCAAAAAATAAAAAATATATATTTTTATTATATATATTTTTGATTGCTCTTGGGGGGCCCCCCACCAGCTGCGGGGACACAAATGTTGAAAATAATCTGGCTGGCCTCCTACTGGCATAGTACATTCATAACAAAGCCAGTGTTGTGTGGAGGCTTATTTGCAGGGTAACAAGAGCTTTATGCAAGGGCCCTTTAAGAGCTCACACAATGTTGACTGAAAGTTATTTGATATATTTGGTCTATAAGCAAGTATGAATGTTTTCCTGACTGCATATTTTATTCTTTTTTTTAGTAACACTTTACAATAACCATAATTTTAAAATGGTAAATAGATAGTTTGTTAATGTTTAATCATCATTTAAAAACAGCATATAGACCAATTATTAATGGCAAATAGATAGTTTACTAATGTAAATTAATAGTTACTTTACCATTAACAAGCGATGAAGTTATGATTAATAATTTTCATTAATTATTAAAGGTTTATATAGGGTTTGAATATTGGTTGTAAAACACCTAGATTAAAATGTGTCAGTAGCACTTTGTAAATGATTAGTATTTGGTTTTTAAACCATCTATAAACATTACTTAGATGGTTTTTGTAAAGTTAGGGTTTGCTTTTTAAAATTGTAAAATTTAAAATTTATTAATGGTCTTTATGTTATTTATAAATGATGATAAAACATGAATAAACTACCTGCTTACCATTTATAAATGGCCTATTTACCATTTATAACTTATGGTTATTGTAAAATGTTATTCCTTGTTTTATTTGTTTGGTTGTTTATTTAAATCTGCATTATTAACCATGGAGTTTCTCAGCCTATAGACATGTCGATCGTGTATATTACACCCCGTGACATCCAGGAACCAATCAGCTTTTTGCCCGTTAGATGTGTTCGATATTGACTCCCGCTTATACCGGACTAAATGTTGGCTCAATACCTCAACGAATTTACAGGGATTCGCTCGGCTGCGGGCACTCAACGTCTACAAATCAAACACCCTGACTCCATGACAGCAAAAGCTTATTCAACAGCAAAACCTGTACATTTGGTAGAAACGTGTCATTTTTGGCACAAAAGCGGATGCCCCAGAGGCAATAATAGGTCTAAAAACTACCTCAAATGTGGAGTAAACAAGAGATTAAGTGCGAGTAGCTGGTGTGAAGCGTGAACCGTTTTATCGTCTCCTCCTCCCCAAATGATAGGGAGGCATCATCGGCAGAGACAAACAGCGATTGAAAAATAGATTTGTAGTGTTAACGGCTATCAGGTACAAAGAAACTAATGGTGAGTAACTGCGTTTTATTACGATCTTATGAATGCAAACCTAATGTATTTAAGTTCACGGTATTTACATGGGGAAACAGTCGTTTTTCTGTAGAGGTGTGGGGAAAAGCTACATGTACTCCCACCTAATTCTGTCATCATCGGAGAAATCGTGACTCCTCTGTCTGCAACCAATCAGTGTTTTCTATTTTTTGGCTCATTCAGGCGACCAGTGCCAAGAGACCTTCCCTGCAGGGTCCTGTGCCCCCTCCCCGAAAGAAGACAACCCCCAAACCAGAGCTGACCGAGGAGCAGAAACAGGAGATCAGGGAGGCCTTTGAACTGTTTGACACGGATGGATCTGGATACATTGATGTCAAGGAGCTCAAGGTAAATGTGTTGAAACACTGTGTGGGTGAAAATACATGTGGCCTTGTCTGTGTGTTTCACTCTTCCCCTTTCTTTCACTGTCTCAGGTTGCGATGAGAGCTCTGGGTTTTGAACCAAAGAAAGAGGAGATTAAGAAGATGATTGGTGAAGTGGATAAGGACAGCACAGGGAAGATATCCTTCGTTGATTTCCTCACTGTCATGACACAGAAAATGGTACACATCTGCTCACAAATACACTTGAATGGCCAAAGATAGTATGATATACAGGGGTTGGACAATAAAACTGAAATGCTTGGTTTTTAGACCACAATAATTCAAGTATGGTGTGTAGGGCCTCCTTTTGCGGCTAATACAGCATCAATTCGTCTTGGGAATGACAGATACAAGTCCTGCACAGTGGCCAGTGAGATTTTGACCCATTCTTCTTGCAGAGTAGTGGCCAGGTCACTCCGTGATGTTGGTGGAGGGAAACGTTCCCTGACTTGCACCGCAAAGACCCCCCAAAGTGGCTCAATAATATTTAGATCTGGTGACTGTGCAGGCCACGGGAGATGTTCAACTTCACTTCCATGTTCATCAAACCACTCTGTCACCAGTCTTGCTGTGTGTATTGGTGCATTATCATCCTGATACACAGAACCGCCTTCAGGCTACATTGTTTGAACAACTGGGTGCACATGGTCCTCCAGAATGGTTCGGTAGATCCTTTGCAGTGACGCGCTCATCTAGCACAAGTATTGGGCCCAAACCAACCCCTATGCTTCACTCTGGGCATGCAACAGTCTGGGTGGTACGCTTCTTTGGGGCTTCTCCACACCGTAACTCTTCTGGATGTGGGGAAGACAGTAAAGGTGGACTCATCAGCGAACCATACATGTTTCACATTGTCTACATCCCAAGATTTACGCTGCTGGCACCATTGAAACCGGTGTTTGGAATTGGCACGAGTGACCAAAGGTTTGGCTATAGCAGCCCGGCCGTGTATATTGACCCTGTGGAGCTCCCAACAAACAGTTTTGGTGAGAACAGGAGAGTTGAGGTGCACATTTAATTCTGCTGTGAGTTGGGCAGCTGTGGTTTTACGCTTTTTGGATACAATCCGGGTTAGCACCCAGACATTTAGCCATGAAACCTCCAACACTAAATTGGCAGGTGTTTCAGTTTCATTGTCCGACCCCTGTATATTGATAACAGATTGTAATCAACATAAATGTGTATAGTAGTACATAAGCACATTGTCCAAAGAATTTAAAAACTGTATTAAGGCGAGACATGCAATTTTATAGACTGGGTAAAACTCTTCTCTCAAACTTTCCTGATTTTAGGCTGAGAAGGACTCCAAAGAGGAGATCCTGAAAGCTTTCCGCCTGTTTGACGATGATGAGACAGGCAGGATCTCCTTCAAGAATCTAAAGAGAGTAGCCAAAGAGCTGGGAGAGAACCTCACAGATGAAGAGCTGCAGGTAAACCACATAAACTGAGAACAACACCATGCGCTACACAGGTGACTTCGTCTTCCTTTCGAGTTCCTTCTTTCATTTACATTTTTTTGTGTTTTCCAAAGGAAATGATCGCTGAAGCAGACAGGGACGGAGATGGAGAAGTGAACCAGCAGGAATTCTTGCGTATCATGAAGAAAACCTGCCTATATTGAAAGAAAGTGCATGACATCAGGGTTGGAGACGCACTACACTGAGGGAGCCAGTGGTGGTTTTACTTGTAATGCTGCTCATAGATCTACTTCTGTCTACAGATTTGTCTTTCCTCAATGTTGTGTTGTGCCAAATGTTTTGGTTCAGTTTAAGGTTAACTATATAAAACTGAAGACAGTTAATTACCATTGTTTGATTCTTAAGATATTCCTTATCACATTTGCCAATCAGTGAGAGTACACCCTTTCTAGTTTGCAATGCTGCATATCTTGATGATATTTATGATAAAATGTAGGTTATTTATTGTTGAGAAATACTCAGTGCCTGCGTCAATACGGTGACAAACACAGTACATTCCATTGCTTTAGTTTGGAGACAGCAGTTTGTGCTTCCATGTTCCTTTTTTTTGCAGACTGTTTGTTTTCCTGGTTACTACACTGTTTCATACTTTTGCTCATGTTTGATTTTAGCTGTTTGGTAGCAGCACTCATGGTTTAGGAACGCTGTCTCACTTCAGTGCTACCTGTAGATTTGTGCCTGTGCCTCTATAAAGGGTTAATTACTACATCAGGGAAGCTGCCTAAACCTCGCTGACCTGCACATCCAAGTTTTATTTTTCTTGTAGCATTAAGTATTTATCCCTCTGCTGGTTAAATCTTTTCCTCTGAATGTTTTGTATAATACAGAGTGACTTTAAAGAGAAGATATTCACTGCTTGTGAGTGTTTTAAGTACAGATTAAATATGAAGCATTGAAGCCTTTTGCCTTGTCCTTTAATCATAACTTTTGAGGATTTAAGAGTAATCAAACATTTGCAACTGTATTTTCTACACATCAACAGTTTTTCTTTGAAATGGAAATAACTTGCATGAAGAGACTTGTTCCTTAGCATCCTGACTCAAGTTATCTTACCTTATAAATCCTACAAGCAGAGGAGGTGCTGAAAAGTGATGACAAAGTTCACTCTTAATGCAGTTTATGTTGATGTTACGATTTTTAGGGTGGGATCTTCGGAAAACGTAAGCTAAAGCAGGAACTGACTGAATTATGTTCACATTTGTGACTATTACAACACACTGAAGGACAAACAGTCTGGTCTTTGTTGTGATCTGCTGCACTGTTCTTGTGTAATTACAGACACATGAAAACAGTCACAAATCAGTATCTATCCGTTATTGCCCACTCAGGCTGGTGTGTTTATCCAATCTGTATGTGCCCAAAGAAATGTACTGATTCCTTGATAAAAGCATAGAAAGTTAGACATAAGGTCAGAGATATACTACTCTTCCTGGATATTCAAAGAGCTCCACACTATGAGGAACTGCTGGGCTAAACTATTTAGCATCGCTTCGTAACAATTTTGTTCAAAACTGTAGATACACCCCACATCATATCTATTACAACGCTTAAACAGTAGGAAACTTGGATATAAATCAGAGTCCAAGTTTTGACTGACAAACAAGAAAAAGTCAGTATGGTAGTGAAAGTGCAGCTGACAAACCTTCTTACCCTTGTAACAGGGTGGTGGATGAAGAGGATGATCCCCATGTCAAGTACTGTCACACCATTGTAGGCATCCAAAACAGGAAGCTCCTTGTGATCTTTTTCCTGTTGAAATAGACCAAAGCACTTAGTAGCTTAAAATATCACCAAAAATCAGTCATCTCGGATGGGAAAAAGTGTAGACTTACCCTCATATTAGTTTACAAAATGGACACGTTCAGAAATAATAACCCTGTGAAATGTGATGGACAAGCACTACTTCCACAAAGAGCCAGGGTGTATAAAGATAAAGTGTTGTTTTTTGCAGATCAGTCATCAGCTTAGAGTAGTATAAAATGTAAATTTTATTTATGAAATTCATAAAAACATACCAGAATTAGACAACAATTACAATTAAAAGTATGCCAGTGTGACAGTACAGCACAAATTCCCTTTGAAAATGATTTATGATCCTGGGGACATCATGTGGTACGAAATTTATCGCTTAATGCTGCCTCAAACACTACAGATACACACTGGCAAACAACAACCTGAATTTGCTGTTGAGGCTCAAATTTTCAAGTAACAGCCTTTAATCACACACTGATAAACACAGAAACAAACACAGATTTGATATTAACAATCACAGCAGCTAACTCATGAAAGAATTGAATTAAAGAGGTATTTCAGAATCGGAACAGTTTCCTTCACTTTCAGCTTTGACTGAGTTTCGTCTTGGAAGCAAAGTCTGCGCTAAGTTTACGCATCACTTCTGCGTGACTTTGTCCTGCTAGCTCCTGACGTACAGTCCCATAATTCTCTTTGACAAAGTTGGCGAAAGGCGTGGGAGCACGGGGCTTTGAGGGCGTCAGTAAAACCAACTGGCCTGTGCAGAGAGCACACACAAACCTCTGCGTGTCCAGAGACTTGGAGTGTCGCCCGATTCTGTGGAGAATTATGAGTAAGTGTTACAAGTTGAAAACAGACTGAATGTGAATAATGGAGAAAAATCTGATGAAAATGGTTTTGAATAAATCTGCAGCTAGTGACGTACGTATTCTTGCAGCGGGTGCACTGGTACTGGAATTTGTATTTGATGTCGTAACTATGGCAGCGAGTGACCATAGGCAGCTCGGGATGTGCCAGTGTGGCCTTGCGAGCGTATAGCTTCCAGAAACTTCCATGCCCATCCCTTACACCATTAATAAGCCAGGTGGCAGCGTGACACATCTCATGAACCAGTGTGTCTCTGAGGCGATCTGTGAGAGCAGAGTGAGAATGAAGAAAGTGAAGATGAGTCAGAATGAGGATACATACAGATTTGATTTTTCACACCACAAGAGCATGACAGTCTGTATCAACAACGTGAGAGAATGTTAAAATATTATTAAAGCATTACCTGCAGAATCACAGACTTTCTCTGACAATTCAATACGTGCGTAGCGACTTCCTCCACCTCTCTCCTGCCCTGTGACGCAGTAACCTGCTGTTTTCCGCATTTTCTTATTCCAAGTAACTGACATATCAGTGGGGAGCTACATGTCATGATAAGGAGTGAGAAAACAAACAACTCAACAAGGAAAAGTCAAGTATTCATAAATACAGAGGTAAATTTCAAGGATAGCATGATCTCTTAAATATATCAGTGAAGAAAAGAAAAAAGCTGTCAATCACCTTGCTGTCAAACACAGAGGTGTTATACAGCCGGAAGAGTTTGCTGGTGAGTTCTTCTTTGTTCTGCTTAAAATTGCGACCATAATTGGCCCCGGGATTTGACAAAGACTGCAAGAAGCATCCTGGGGTCTTGCATAATGCCACCCTAGAAAGAAAGGAACAGGGAAAATGAGAAGAGACAAATATCTGTGTATGAAATACAAACAAAGCAAGTGACGTAATGAAAGCTGTTGTAAACAAACTACATGATAAATCATTGTAGTTTGTTTGTCTGTACATTACACACAGAGGTCTATAGTTGTACCTGCTGGTGGGGCCTGGTCTCGGCTCTGTCTGACTGACTGTGGGCTTCAAGATAGTGGGTTTTCCTGGTGTCTTCATCTGCAACGGTTCATCAGAGTGTTTCAAGGCTGGTGTTGTAAGCCCTTTCACACGAGGAACTGACACAGGATGCTCCTTATTGCCATCTAGACAGAGCCAAGATATCAGCGATGCTCCATAGAAACAGCACAAGAACAATAGTGAGACTCTGCTGTAATGCCAGTCTGAATGCAGTACTTACCATTGGTGTTTCTCTGGGAGAGTGGCGTACCCATGCCCTTGTTTTTCCTTTTCAGTCTCTCAAGTAAAGATATCAACTCTTCATCTGAGCTATCAGACTCCTCCAGCTTTGAAGGTGCTGAAAATGTGCGTTTCGGAGAGGCCAGAGAGGGGAGGGTTCTGTGAACGGGAACTGTAAAAGGGGAAGGGATGGACAGCAAAGGCAGCGATGGGGGACTGTCCTCTTCATCACAAGGCAGAGTATTACTCTTTGTGGTCTTTTGCAGAGGCTTTTGCTTTGACTGGCGAGTCCTCCATGTGCTCTTAATCACAATTTTGTCATCATCCTCGTCACTGTCACTTATAAAGACTGGGGAGTCACACTGTGAAAGAGGTTTCCTTGAAAGATGCTTGGCTGTTGGAGTATTGCTCCTCTTGGGTACTGCAAAAGAGTAAACACAAAACGTCACCACAAATCTAGTCATAGGTTGATTTCTTTTTCTACTTAAAACATTCATAAGAACTATAAAGAAAACCAAACTGACCTTTGTAAGATGATTTTGGCTGAATAAAGTCCTCATCTGATGACAAATCATCCACGATGAAGTTTTTCAAACTTTAAAAACAAAACAAAGATAGAGAACTTAAGTTTTCAGAGAACTAAAATATGTTTAAAGAGAAATAATCAAAGACATACCTGTCTTCACTTCCACTTTTCGATATTTTCTTAGGCTCTGCTTTAGGGGTTTTCATTCGATGGAGAACTTCAGCATGCAAAACAAGCATAAATAAGGGTTGAATCTAGCTTATGATGTGTAAAGTGTTTCACTTTTCATCTGTTTAAACTCAGACTCACTTCTTGCCAAAGATAACAAATACAGACAAAGAAAGGCCACTTACATGTCTCAAAGATGCAATCATCGTCAGAGCTGGATACAAGAACAGTGGAACTAAAAGATATGTAAAAAAAAGACATTACATAAATGTTAAAACTAAATAACCAAGACGAAATGAAGCTTTTCAAACATACCTTTCTTTCTTTACAGCACTGTGTGGTCTTTGTATGGTTTGTTTAACTTTAGGTGTAGCCGCCCGAACAAGAACTGTGAGAGATGAAAAGGTGAAATCAAATAAATATTATAGTCATATCAAAACATAGTAAAAACTATTCATACAATTCCATCACTCACACTGGTCAAAGTCATCATCACTTGACTCAGTCAAGTTCTTTGTTCTGTAGTTGTTGCCCATGGAGTGCTGGTTCTCCTTGTCCAAATCATCTTCCCGGTCAGAGAGGACAGGCTGGACTGGAGAGGCTGATGGAGCTACGGGTTGATTTCCACTTGTAGCAAAATGCCGTGTCTTGCCAATTTCACTGATCAGCTAGACAAACGCAGAAAGACATGTTTTCATGAGCACTCTTATTACCTCAAATATATTAGCTAATGACTTTCTTTGTAAAACAATAGCTCACTTTATCAGGGATTTTAGGGATGTATTGAATCATTTGAGCACTGTTAACCCTTTATTGCTTCTGGTATTACATTTGATACATACTTTTATAATACTTCTATCAATCAATATGATCAACAAATTACTTAAATCTTACTTTATCAGTTTCCAAAAACATCAGACGTATCAAAAAAGATAAATAAATATTTGCAAAATTCTAAGGACATTTTGATTTTTTGGGGTTTTCAGTAGTAGGTGAAATAAACATTTCAGCGCCAAAAAATTTTAATTTTCTGGCCAAAATCTGTGGTTTCAGGCATTATATGATTACAGTAGTTTTAATTTGAAATCCACAGTGAATATCTGCATTTAATACATGCTCAGAAATTAATCTGATCCTCTAATACCCTCAGAATAATCTCTCAGTTGTTTACCTGACAGTGTCAATAGAATATCTTAAACTATAAATGGGAATTTCCCCTTGTGGGACGAACAAACATAGAATATCTTATCTGATCTTAAAGTTTAAACTGATGTTTTAGGGTGCCTCTTGTATATTTTAAGTATTTATGAACCTTTTTTTCTGCAGTTTCCAGACCTCCTCCGTCAGTCCATCCCATCTTTGAAGCCACTCTTTGAAAAAGTTGACGGGTTTCATCGTTCATGTTTCCCTCTGCTCTGAGAAAGAGGTGCATATAACGACATGTCAGTCCTTTAACATTTAAAATCCACCGCCAAAGCTAAGGGCATCACACAATCGACAAAAAACCATGCAGTATGAGTATTGCTTTGAGTATCTGTTGCTAAGGAGTCACAAAGGCCGCTTTATTGTATCTAGAGACGTTAGCGTTGGGAGTTAGCAACGAGCTAGTCGAGATAAAGGTTATAGTTGGACATAAACTGACTTTCGAAAATAATTTCCGTGAGTTTAAATTGAATGAACACATCTACATGTATGACGCTATGCCCTTAAAACTATTCTATGCATGAATTTTGATTACCAAATCCGAATAAGGTGGTTGAGGGTTTCGCGATGAAAAATTCGAATCTTGTACACTTTTAACTCCGGAAGTTGTCACTGCACGTTCGACCAATCAGGGAGGGGTTCAGCTGACGTATGTGCCTGCGTCGCTCCTTTCATATTTACATACACCTCATACATTTCGATATTATCACTTTTATGTTAAAACGTGTAAATAAACATGACACCACAAGTAAATGTATCAGATCGACTTTTTCAATTAGAAAAATATTCACCAAAACATTGAAAATTTTGATTTAAGTATTCATAAATACACGGCTTTGACTCAAGTGGACAACACGTTCATTTGACTGTCAAAAGGATATTCCGGCGTAAAATTAAGTTAGTGTGAAACACACCGTAACACCGAGTTAGTCACCCCCTCGAGAGATGAATGTTGCCGACCGCTTACTTCTCTAGTTATACCAACTTCAGTAACGATAGCAATACAGAGAGCCACGCGCTCAACCAAAACGTCACTCTATAGCCACAAATAATGCTCAGTACAGCACCTAACTTCATCAACAATACATATGGGGTCCCAGCCATAGTACTAACCACCAAACATGTTTTCAGCTTTGCTTAATTTCTTTAGCAAAGAGACTAATCACAACTCACCTACTCTCTTCCAGCAGCAGCTTGTTTGTACGGAGACCTCCAAGCGAGGCCATCGACTTCATCAGGGTGACGCAGCTCAAGGAACAACATTTATGATCATTACTTTAGAATTTCCTCATCCTATTAATCATTTTGCACTGCAGACGTGGCAGTTCTTCTGCCTTAGCGTCTCTGTCTGATTGCATTTCCATTAAGTAATAATCCTAATCAGGTCTCCGTTCAAACAAGCGGCTGCTGGAAGAGAGTAGGTGAGTTGTGTTTAGTCTCTTTGCTAAAGAAATTAGGCAAAACTGAAAAGATGTTTGGTGGTTAGTACTATGGCTGGGACCCTATATGTACTGTTGATAAAGCTAGGTGCCGATTTCTACCAAATCTAAACTCTCATTCTGTGCTTGCTAATAAAAACCAAACAAAAAAACAGGCTGTTTGAGTTAAATCTTTATTGAATCCAGCAAAGATAAAATCAAGTGAGTGCAGTAGACAGAACAGAGTTTGCCATCTCTTTATTTTTTTATAATATCTGGAGCTTGTGGCATTGTTGACAGCATTCAGTTGAAGGACAATAAAAAAAGAAAAACGCATAGAAAATACTTACCTAGGCCGATCCTGGTTTAAATGATTAAAAAAACAAGATCAATTTCTGTTTAGGTCTGACAGTTAAATGAGAATTAGGCCCTTTATAATAATTTGAAGCTCCTGTCCAGCTTTGTCCAATCACCCTTACAAGCTAAATTTGACATCAAAACAGGACGACAGCCACTAAACATATTCAAAAAAAGCCATCAGAGTTGGCATTTGGTGAGAGGGAGACATCTTCATCTAGACCATATTCCTCCAAACTTGCACATTTACTCAGAAATTTTATGATAGCTTAAGACAAACTAAAGAGCAGTCGCAACCTATGTTTTACTATTGCGTGTTAAAGCTGATGAAACTCAAGTCAGTTACAATTTCAAGGTGCAACATTGTCCTTTTTTTAAAACACACAACATTCTGAATCCATTTATAAATAGATCAACAATTACTGATGGCAGGGCATTCTCTCCACAAGCTGCAACAAGTCTTGTATGCACACTGACAAGAAAAAAGAAATCCACTGATCCAAAAAGTGAAGGGGTAAGCACGGTATTCACAATCCTCTCATGCTCACCAAATATACTGTTTTATGGGGAAAGAGTCTCAGATGTGCTGCCTGAAAGTCTCAGGCTTACCTGGCTCAAAAATCACGTGTGTGGTGCAGTGGTGAATGTTTTGAGGGAAAATATGTACATCTGATGGCTCCTTCACAAATAAAGAGTTCCATTACATGAGAGGTGGAGACTATCATCCAGGGAGAAGGCTGAGGAGAAAACTGACTATTCCAGACTACGGTGCAGACAATGTTAAAAAAAAAAAAAGATTAGGATAACTGGATGTGGTTTGGATAGGAGGGAAAATAACTGCGTGCTTCAAGTTCAGGCATTTTCACCGGCTTCTATTGTTTGGACCAGGTGCTCTGGCTTGTTCCCGTTGCTGTGATGCTCCCACATCTGCAGATATAGCCTCTCCAGGTCCACTGTGTACTGCTTGGTGTTGAAGAGGGGGCTGCAGATTCGCTGCTTCCAAACACGGGCCCTCATCATCTTCAGGCTAAAGCAGATAAAAAGAAAGTGAAGTCAACGCGTGTTTTCGAGGTTTTAAAACAAACAAAAAAAAAGACAGGAGGATTACTTACTATTCCATGTCAGAGCCCAGTTTGACTGCAATGTCTTCATAGTCCTGCCGACTCTGGGCTATTAATTCAGGGCAGCCCAGACAGCTAAGTTGTGATGCAGCCACGCGTGAGGCGAGGGTCTCACCTGGACAAAGATATTTTAACATTAAAAAGCAGCCAGATTTAAAACTCATCCTATTGTAATATAAATGCTTTCAGATTATTCTTAATCACAAACAAGAAGCAGTGGATTTAGGCTTGTCCAATTGGTACTACGGTGCAACTACCTGGCATGGTAACCATGGGTGTTCCAGCCCAGAGGACGTCCATGCCTGTAGTGTGACCATTGCATAGAGGAGTGTCTAGGCACACATCAGCCAGCTGGCCCCTTCTGACGTGCTCCTCCTTGGGGGCCACGGGAGAGAAGATGATGCGAGAGCCAGGCAGACCCATATTCTGGGCATACTGCTGGATGTTGGGCTCGCCAACAGCAGGGAAACGGAGAAGCCACAACACACTGTTGGGCACACGCTTCAGGATCTGCAGAGAGCACAGAGGTTTGAAGTTGATTTACAGCACAGATTAAAAAAAATAGTCCTGTGGTAGACTGGTGACCAGTTCTAACACCCCTCTTGCCCGCTGACAGCTGGGACAGGCTCTAGATCCCCCATGACTGCAGAAAGGATCAACGATAAAGATAATAAAGGGAAGGATGAAGGGTAGAAAAATTTATTAATATAGGAGATGTTGCAATTTTTAACCAATTAACTCAACTTACATTAACCCACATCTGAAGAGTAGGGGGATCAATTTTGTAGAGCTGGTTGAAGTTGCAGTAGACAATAGAGTCTTCTGGGAGTCCATACTGGGAACGTGTCGTCACCACGATTGTGCGTGGTACCTCCTCTCCAGTGGCAGCTTTGTTGTTGATCTGAAACAGGGGACCAAAACGTGTGACTTTGTGACGCAGATGCTTCACACGAGGGTTTTAAGTCTCCATTGTTTGAACCACATAACAGTGCAGAGCCCGTGACAAGATACTCTAACTTGAAAGCTTATCCATTGTTCCACCATAAACCACACCAACAGCCATGTGCCTCCTCCAAACTTTTATGAAAACCTCATACCTGTAGAGACAATATCTCAGAGGCTATTACCACATCTGTGATCTGAAAAGCAGTTTTTCCAAACTCAGTCACTAAATCTCTGTCCCTTCATTTGTTCATGTCTTGTATTAATGATACACACTTCAGATTTGGATAATAGTAGACAAATTTATTCAAGCAGGACATACCTGAGTTGTGGCAAGACCGTTGCTGACGGTGAAGCCGTTGATTGTAACCTGGATTTGGCCTTGGTTGATCATGTTGATGATTGCTTCAGCTGCTGTGTTCATCGGGATCACAGGCATGGACAGGGCTCCGTTAGTATCCCCGGAGGCCTCCTGGTTGTTGTCGCACTTCATCTGGTCGCAGAAAAGTTTTTATTTCAGTCATTCAACAAATTGATAATGTAATTAATACATTTAAATGATTTCAACACCAATTTAAAAATAAAAACTGGTGGACAAATACTGTGAAGCTATCATTGTTCAGGCCTGCTCTATTACTGTATGTCAGTCAGCATTTTAATGTCACAGGAAGTCAAAGAAGCTAGCTAGTAGAGCAACGTTTAGCCACAGGGCCCCACTCACACTTAAAAAATAAATAAAGGAAAGAGGATCTGTTTGATAGAATTAACTAATTTCCTCACTCACCTTTATCACCTTCACATCTGGCAGACTGTCTAAGAAGGCTTTCAGATCAATACCATTGAGAACGATGCGATTGTCGAAGATGTGTCCGTTGGACTTGAAATCAATCACTGCTTTTTTCTGTGGGTCAAAAACGAGAAAATAATGTTTCTTACAAACAGATAAAATTGTTTCTTTTCTTTTGCCTTATTTTGTTTTATCTTTGTCCGTGTGTGAAAATAATGTTGCCTTTACGTTGTCTTTTGTATCATTTTCACACTTTCTCTATGATTAACAAAAAAATAAAAACTACTGTTCTTTTGTTTGTTTAACAAAAAGCAGCAGTGTGAAGAACTGCGAACCTTGAGGTGAGGGAACATGTTGGCATGGTCTCCAATGAAGAAAGTGTGTGGCATGTAGGCCAGTTTCTCAGAATACTGCTCTGCTACTTCTACGGGTGATGTCTCTTTGTCAGAGATGATGTAGTCCATGAAAGGTGCCCCACTGGTTCCAGGGTAACCCAGCCACATAGCCTGTTGAACAGAGAGAAACTATTACCTGTGCATTCTGAACTTCTTGTGCTCTATCAAGTTATCGCTTTAATCTCATAAGGACCGTATACTCTTGCACATGTTTCTATGTAGCTTAATCTTGATTTATACCCTCACCTGAATAGGGGCAGGGCGGAGGGCAAACAGCTCATTCCGAGCTCCCTTGGTGTATCCGTTCATGTTGACCAGGATGTGGACTCCATCCTGGTGAATACGATCGGCTGCCTTGCCATTGCAAGGAATCTTAAAGAGACAGGTCAACGTTTCAGAAAAATACTTTTGTTCACCAACTTTATACAGTCAACTTCAAAACATGCATACAACTGTCCAACAAACGCTTCTCAGAAACCCACTGCAGATGTAAAATCATGCCATTACTCAGCAGCTCTGCGGGCCCAGGGCTTTACCATCTAAATCTCAATTTTTTTTTGTTTGTTTATTTGCAGCTGCTTTCTAACTTTGTGGATTTTTGCTGTCTATGCAGTTGTTTTAGCTTTTGCAGCATGTTGTTTTGCACTTGCTGCACTTTCCACCATCGTGTTTGTTTTGGTCTCTTTCCATGTGTTTCTGCAGGTGCACTTGTAATGTGTTTTTCCAGTTGAAGATTGTTTGGGCCATTTCAGATCATTTGCCGTTGTCAACCTTTTTAAATTTTATACAGGACAACTCTTGAGTAACACAACATTATGACTCCTTGGAATTTCTAGCAAATTAAAAACCGAACAAAATGTATACTGATGCTTTTCTTTGACCTGTAAATGTCAGCCTGATCATTATCATACTGATCATTTCTAAATACCCCTTTTTTTATTTCTGAAACTGCTGGTGGAGGATAGGTATCATGCAACGTGACCGACTTCCCCCAGCTAATACAGTCCAACTTTTTTCAACTGCAGATGTTCTTGATAAGCAATACAGGTCACTGAACAGATCATAGGATAAGGTTTTTAAACTAATAAACACAACTTATCAAACGGTCTAAATCAAAGAGGCACTGCCTTATTCACAGAGGGAGCAAAAATCAATATAAAATGAAAAATCCTAACAGAGGCATTAACAGCTGATAGGTACTCAATAAATACACAAACGATACTAGACAGAGAGATAAGGTCAAAACACGTACCTGTGAGAGGTCAGTGAAGTGATGAGCCTCAGCTACCACCTTCACACGGAAGTTGGTGCTATCATCAGGGCTGAGTGCATAGCAGAACACCTGGAAAGTTGAAGAAAAACACTCTGCGTTAACACCTTTTGTGTTGCATTTACACACTTGGAATTTTTACTGGTCTCCCACTGCGATGAGGACCACATAAACCTCTTTATTTGTACAGCTGATAATATATCAAATTCTGCCTGCCTCAAATTTCTCTGGATTGTGCATTCCAGGAATAGACTGCATCAGGTGAGAAGTAGGGTGGTTGCCAAAGTCAGAGCTGACGTATCCAACACGCAGACGTCCACCGCTGGCCTTCAGATCCTTCGGGTGCTCAAAAGCAGGTTTGTGCAGTGCATTAATCTGTAAGAGAAGCAATGTATGTCAGAATACAACTACAGCAGGTAACTCTGTGAAACAATTCTAGTTTAACTGATCTAAACAAATTGTAGCAGTACTGACTTGGATAACTACTGTGGACTTATCCGAATTCTATTTCACATTACACCACAGTCCCAATCCCTGCAAGCAGCCCATTCACCTCTTCTATTCACCTCTTTTTCTTTGATCTAAAAAAACACTGCCTGGTATTTTTCCCATCCCTTACCTTCCCCATATTGCTGCAGAGAGCCACTGCCATCACCAGCCACCTTCCACCCCCCCGGCCCAAAAAATAATTAAAGGTTACTTGCTTTGATCATTGCGTGTACCTTGTCCAGGCAAAGGTTTCCATGGCGTTCGGCAATGGCCTTGCGGAAGCCATGAGAGAGCGGGTACAGCATGCTGTGGTGTGGGTGCACCGAAGGCAAGCGGTTCTTGTCCAGCTGATCGGCCACAATGCTCACAAGCTTCTTCATGCGCTCATCATAATCTGTCCAGTCACACACAATCTGCAAGAGTGACAGGCATTTTCACTTTAACAACCTGAAAAGATGACGGAGTATTACTTCAACTGGGAATATTAGAGTGAGCGTAAGAACCTGTAGGCAATGTGCTAGGTTGCAGTAAGCATCAGGAAAGTCTGGCTTGAGTTTCAAGGCTGTCCGGTACGATGCGATCGCCTCTGGAATATTTCCAGAATCCTGGGAGTCAAGAGAAACATTCAGCAAAATCAATACACAAGTAATTGTAAATAAAACACAAGAACAAACATACACCAAGGCAAGTCAATAACTCTACAGTAACTTGTCCTTGTTAGAAGTACTCTCTTGTTGGCTGACATCAACAAAGCAAAAACCTAAACCTTGAAATTTTTGCCAGTATTAGATATTGCCAAAATACTGTTGACCAGTCCAACTGTTTGTAAGATACTGTATGAAAAATTATGTGGAACTGGAAAAAAGGATTAAGACTAAAGTGCTGTTTGAGATGTGGGTCAGATAAGCCCTATAGTGTGCTTCAAGACTCCAAGAAATCAGGTCCTTCGTGTTTTGATGTGGTTCTCTTAAAAAAAAACAAAAAAAAAACCCTGTGACAGCATCAGATGTGTGGATTATTACACACATACTATACTGAAGAATAATTCTTACCTTGTGGATTGAGGCCAGATTGCTATGAGCATCAGCGAAGGCAGGGTTGATCTGGATGGCACGGGTGTAGCATTGGAGGGCTCCCTGTACATCTTGCATTTCCTTCAGCGTATTTCCCATGTTGGAGTAAGCATCAGCAAATGTGGGGCTGATTCTAGATAAAAAGGGGAAAACCTCTGTTAGATTTCCATTTCCAAGGAGGTCATTATCAACAGTTACATAAGAAAGTGCCTCTTCAAGGCACTGTTGACAACTACAACTGCTCAGATTAACACAGTGAGTGACGTAGGGTGTAGCAACAGAAATGCCAGCAGCATCTAGTGGAAAATGACATGCTTTTTTTTTTTAAACTAATGAACACTACAACAGCAGTTGTTCATTCTTGTGTAAATGAAAATACATTGTCCAGTTTGTTTAAAATGGCAATAACAGATTCAACAGGCCTTCCAGCTGTTCATTTGACATACCTGATAGCCTCCTTGTAGTGCATGAGGGCTTCCTGGAGTTTGCCTTGCTGCTGCAGGACGCTAGCCAGGTTTGAATGAGCTGCTGCAAACTCCGGGAACACCTGATGAAGAGCAAAAAAACTTACCAAGAAGAACCGTACGAGAGAGCCATGCCTTTACTTTAAGCAATTGCAATGATGATGTTTAGTATCTTTCATATAGGAACAAAATACTTCAAACTCACCTCAAGGGCTTTCCTGTAGAGTTGAACTGCCTCCTCAATGTTGCCCTGCTCACGCTTGATATTGGCCAAGTTGTTAAGCGAGTCTGCGTGGGTTGGACACAGACGCAGAGCTGTGTTGTAGCACTCTTCTGCTTCAGATACCTGGGTGAAACAATAAGATTTTCAAAGGCTTTAGATTTCACGCCCACAAATTTTCAGGCTTTTGGTAATTGATGACGGTCAAGACAGAGAACACACACAAGGAATTGTCTTACATTGCCTTTCTCTTTCAGGGCGTTTGCCAAATTGCAGTAGGCATCAGGGAAATGGGGCTGCAATTCAATGGCGCGACGGTAAGTGTCAATCGCCAGGTCGATGAGGCCTTGTTCATAATAGACACAGGCCAGGTTTCCATGGACAACAGCATGGTTTGGACTAAGACTCAGGGCTCTCAGGTATCCAGCCACAGCTCTGAAAACACCAGACATGCAGAAACTTAACTGAGCAAAATTGTACACAATTACAAATACACACACTGTTAAGAATTCATTGATAAAAATTTAACTTTTTAAAAGTTACTCCATATGCTTGAGTATAATGGAAGCTCTGTAGGTGCAGCTAATCTGCCTTGCCTAAAAAATACAATGCTTTGAAACAGCTATAAGATCCACACAGATGAGGAATTATAAAAAGTAACTCAAGATAAACTCCACTACAGGTCTGATAGGATGATGTTTTCAAAAACAAGACTCCACATGACTGTACCAGAGGTGAAGTCAAACTGTAAGGGGTTGGACTTACCTATCAAAGATACGAGCTTCCTTCAAGACATTTCCTAAATTGATGTATGCATCAAGGAAATTTGGGTCCAGAGTCACCGCCTAAAAAAAGGAAAAACGAAAGACGAGTTTTAAAAAATTAAAAACTTCAAGGAAAAAATAAAAAACTTAGTAGGGTTGAAAACTGCTCAGGTATTTAGTAACCAACCTTTTCAAAATGGTGTATTGCCAGCCATATCTCTCCCTGGGCATTAAACACACAGCCCAGGTTGCTCCAAGCTACTGCAAAGTTGGGTTGAGTCTCAATGGCTTTCAGGTAACAAGCCTTTAGTGGGTTTATAATGAAAAACCACAGGAAAGGAGGAGAATAGGTAGAGCAGGAGAGGTATAGTGTGTAGAGGGGCGGGGAGGGCAGGGATTGTAAAATAAAAACGAATAGAAGATTGAGAATAAAAGTAAGAAAAAACAAAAAGGGCGGGGAGAGATAAATTAGTAGCTGTTCTCCATCATGGCAAAAAGTGAGTCTGCAGTATGGGCTTACGTGCGCACAAGTCTGCCGCGCTAAGCTGCATTGCTTTTTCCTACGCTGCGCAGATCCAACCGACACGCACACAAACGCCCTCATCCTTCAGTTATGACCACATTTGCAAAGAGTTGTGGTCCCCACATGAGTTACAAAATCCTTACAAACACCCTTTACTTACAACCAACAGCATAGAGTTAAAAACTAAGAATATATATACAGTTATCAGCACGAACGCTTTCAGCTTTATGTGGGCATATTATCTCACAACCTAGGATGCTTGACAGTTTGTGCAAGTGGTGGTCCCTGTAATGCATGCGCAACAAACGCTGGCGCGCGGTGAGTGTCTGCTGCCGCCACCACCACAACAATGCACCATAATGCCGCTTGCGTGACCTTGCTCCTGGCAAAGATCATTGCTTTCGCTGCTGCGCCCGCTGAATGGCCAAATGAGACAGCTGCAGACCAACAACCCCTGGCAGAATAACTGCAACACCAGACTGGCACACACTCAGCTTCCACAGAGGCTCTCAGAGGGGAGGGGGTTCTGTGAGGGATGGAAAGACCATCAGAAACACTGCCACAACAACATGGGGAATTTTTGGGATGAACTGCCAGCAAATAGTTGTCTGTTGTGGTAATTTTATTAAATTAGTTCTAAAAAATTGCTCTTTTAAAGCCAATTCTGAGATCTGGGGGGCATTTGGGGCGAGGCTAGTTTTGAGTGGGGAGAGGTCAGCAACCAACAGGCCAAAGGGATTGAGGGGAGTGGGTGTCGCATGCTTGCGCTTTCCGCCTTTTTGGTAGCTTGGAGAAATCGCTGCGCAGCCCATGCGCTACTGCAGACTCACAGCGCACTATCTGCATCATCATCAGAACGCTGCAACTCCAAATAAAGAAGGAAAAACAAAACAAAATAGGAAAAATAAACAACATGTAAGAGTTAGAGGGTTCTTACTTGATTTTCAAGATTACTGCTTCCAAATCCAAGTTTCTTTTTATTTAATGTAGAATTGGGTAATTAGTATAGCATACTTTCAGAAATGCTTACTGTAATTTGTTTAGTTACTTCTTTTCTGTTGGTCTTCAGAAGGAAGCCACAAGATAGAGGAGCTCAAGCATGAAGTGAGGTTGTTTTTCTTTTTCTTTTTTTTTTTTTTTGTTGGCAGTTACAAACCCGTTACCATATTTTTGGACTTTGTCAGAGTGGTGGCCGCAGCTGGCTGGCTGAAGAGGAGAGGACTGAGGCTGCCCTAGTGTTCCTTTCCGCCAGGCACCTAGGCAGGAATAGTGTCACCCACCTGAAACCTTCTAAATAACAATATCAGTTGTGGAAAAACCAAAAGAGACAAAATCAGAAAACAAGATCGTTAGTAAAAGTTTTCAAACAATGCATTCTTTTCTTATTATGGAAATAATACAGCTTCTTCCAAATCACAACAAACACAAAAAATATTATTGGTTTTCATTCATGCAATGAATGTTTCATATTGAACAAAATGTTTGTAAAACTCTAAGGGGAACTGGGAGGGAAGAAAGGCTTTGATTTGTTCAGTTTATCAATTTGTTAGATGTACTTCAAATCAGTTGTATTGTCAAACTACAGGAGGGCAGTTACTGGCTTGATCTTGCCCAAATGAACTGATCCCATTTCTTTGGGAGTAGTATTACATAAAAAGGGAAGACGGATCAATCATTGCTTTTTTAACTTTTAGCATAGTCATAAAATGTTTTAAAGCTTTGATTTCTTTATCGTTGCCTGCTTTCTTGAGTCCTGGCCAATGAAATAGGGAGAGAAGTCTGTGGTGTAATTATTCGTATCTAGAAGCCTCCACAGCTCTGAAATAAAGAGGTCATCGCTGTTGCTGCGCGTGCATCTGTCTTTCTAACCCAGCATCTGACGCAGGCGGTGGAGCGCAAATTGTGAGCTGTCTGCCTGATGCAACTTGGCCCATTTTGAGGCACTTAAATGAAAAACCCACATAGTTTAAGCCCCTTTACAGTAATGGTGAATATCGCAATAGATCACCAACTGGTTAGTCTTTTTTCATTACTGGTAACAGTAAAAAGACCAACTATTGCAAGTATCCATGAAGATCCTGGATCTACATAGATGTATTTGGCACTAACTGCCCATACCTGGAAGGTCAGGAAGACAGCTCTTAGCACGCGCACTCCACCAATCCTCAGCAAGCGCGCGGGGGGTGGAGCGACAGAGCAGGAAGAGCGTGGCTCCCTGATGCTCCTCCCCACTCCTTGACCCCCCCTCAAGCACAAAATAAGATGGCCTGTAACCAGTGGGACAACTCCACATCTCCAGATTTCCCACAACCCAGGGACCCCCCTCCAAAATTGACAAAGTGAATAATTGACAAAGGGATAATAACACTTGGAAAACACCCCCATTGGTAGTAACTATATTGACACATTAAGCTTGTTGTTGGGCAGTCAATATTAACACTGGAGTACAGTGGCTAGGTTAGAAACCATCTTATCTTTTGCCCTGCAAAGATAAACTAGTGTCTCATCAGTTCATAGATTCTTCAAAGGCCGAGCCAGCATTTTCCCTCCAAAGTCAACTATATGAAAATGCATGAGCTGAGGTCCAAAGATGACTTTACATATTCCTAGATGCAAATTTAAAGCTCCAGCCTTTCTTCCTGGAAAGGGGGGTGGGGGTTGGGGGGGGGGGGGGGACCTGTAGCAAAAAGGTCAAGATAACGCAAAGGACAATAGGACTAAGACTGGTACAAGATGGGGACAAAAGTAAAAGTAATAAAAGAGTAATGCTAAAAAAAATCATAATAACATTAAGCTGTCTAAAAAGTAGTCAAGAAAGAGTCTTTTACTAGAAATTTCAAAAATACAGAAAGCTCAATGCGCCCTGATACTTAAACAGTTTTTTAGTAAGCAAGTGGTAAGAAGATAACTACTGGAAAACTCTGAAAAATGAGAAAAAGCTACCAGTTACAGCTCTTTACTTAGCCAAGGGAGTTGAAGGGGAAAGGACTGGAAATTGGCTGAAAAATATCAAAGGGTCAAAAGGAACACCATCTATGGCTTTCTGGAGAGGGGGGACACTAAAATAAAATAAAAAAATGATCGAGAGGGGAAAACAAAACAAAAAATGACAAGACATCCATACAAATGCCAACCCGGTGTTTCATACCTTAGCCTCTTCCAAACGCCCAAGGGCTTTGAGCAAGTTGCCCAAGTCACTACGCACACAGTAAAGATCCTGAAAGAAAATGCACATTCTTACTCTGATGCTACAATTCCTAAAGTTATTCTTTAAAGTACTCGCGCTATTAGATGAGCAACTTACAGGGTTATACTGTAAAGCAGACACATAAGCCTGCACTGCTCCCTCCATGTCGCCTGCGGCCACAAGAGCCGCTGCCAAGTTGATGTAGCCATCGATGAAATCAGGCTTCAGCCTCAGAGCATGGCGATAATGCTCGATGGCCTCCTGCAACTGTCCACGCTCCTTGTATACGTTCCCCAAGTTGGAGTAGGCCTCAGCTAACATTGGGTTCTGCTTGATGGCCAGGGTGCTGAAGTGAGCAGACCTGTCGGGCAAGAATGATTGTAATGTGGTTACATTTATAGAAATGAATGACTGGCATTAGTGGCTCAAAGCACTAAGGCGAGGCAGAGCAACACTGAAACTGAGAATCCTGTTCTATGTTATATGTGGAGTTTTTATAAACACATTAACATGGTTTTTGAGTACCTTTAAAATTGCAGGCCGACTTTATTATATGCCAGCATGCCAATGTGGTATCAAGTCAATAGCATGTTCCACATCCAAACTCTTTGCACAGACAAGGGGGGCATCTAAGGCAAAAAGTATGCTATATATTTGCCCACGATGGTCACACAGTGCAAAGTCTACATTGATACTTCGTAAACACTTTGGGTTGCACACCAAAATATCACTACTTGCCATTACAACATACTAAACGATAACTACACACACAACATTCAAATTGCTTTGAATGTACACTGGATGATTGTAAGGATAGAAAAAGTAAAATCACGTTTAAACCCGTATGTAGCAGAAACCAGATTCTTCACCGTGATACCTGTAAAGCAAGGGTTTGACCACCACCAAAAGACTGTGACAATCTCAAGGGGAAGAAAGTTTTGAAGGTATTAGATTGAGTGGAAGGATCTCCAGAGTCCAGTGCAGTAGTTATATTTGACTGCTGAAACCAGCTGTGAGCGCTGAATGTCAGAGAAGACCCTTTATTCTCTCCCACCTCCACGCCACAAGCTCAGAGCACGTTGTCAGCCCCCCACACCTCACCTGTCGAGCCTTCGGCACTGGAAGTGGATGGAGGACAGGAGTAGCAGAACGCCTGTATTATCAGGCTCTTGCCTCCATAGCTGCATGCAGTGGCGCTCGGCTGCCTCAAAGTCCCCTGACTGATACTCCCGATGCGCCAGTTCAGCCAACCCTTGGAAGGAAAGCATACGTTTTGTCGGTTCTGGAGCACCAACACAGCCCAAGGAGGGGGAAACAACATGTTAGAGGTGATGGAAGAACTTAGAACAGACAAATGAAAACCAAAAATAAATCAAGTGATGTCAATGAAAAATAGCGCTCTAGAATTTGAACACAACTGAGATCAAGCAATGGACTAAGGTCCGACTGAAAACAGAAGTTGTGATCATAACAAAAAGTGAGGCTGCATTATTTTTTGTGACTTTGCACTTGACATGGTGCATTGTTTGACTAACAAAAACATATTTTATGGAGATATTTTTTTCTGCTAGAGTTGAACTTTATCAACAAAGTAAAAAAAATGCAACATAAAACACGGACATAAAATCAATGAATGTGATGAACAAATGAGCAGGAGAGGAGACAATTCACTGGCAGCAATGACCTTTTTTAAAGTTACTTTTAACACACATTTTACAGATGAATTGAAAACTTGACAGCATATAGTCATAAATCGTATAATTACAATACAGGCTGAAAAGATTATATCTGAGGTTGAAATGAGGTATTTTTAACACAACTAGATAATCTTTTGTCTCTCTATTATTCTCTTGGCCTCTGCAACTTGGAAGTTTTGTCAAAATGTTTCTTTCTATATCAATGTCTCATCATATTTTGGTGTCAATAGGTGTACTAGAGTTAAAGGGATATTCCGGCATAAAATTAATTTAGGGTCAAACACACCGTAACACCGACTTAGACACACCCTCAAGAGCTGAATGTTGCTGACTGCTTGCTTCTCTAGTTATACCAACTTTAGTAACGACCACACGATAGCAATACACAGCGGTCTGAGGAGCCATAAACAAACCTCAACCAAAACGCCACTCTATAGCCACAAATCATACTCAGAACAGCACCTAACTTCATCAACAGTACATATAGGGTCCCAGCCATAGAACTAGCCACCAAACTTCTTTTCAGCTTTGCCTAATTTCTTTAGCAATGAGACTAAACACAACTCACCCACTCTCTTCCAGCAGCCGCTTGTTTGAACAGAGACCTCAGGCCAGTCCATTACGGACTACAGCAGAGTGACGCAGCTCAAGGAAGAACATTTATAATCATTTCTTCATGGAAATGCAATCAGACAGAGACACTAAGGCAGAAGAACTACTGCGTCTGCAGTGCAAAATTATTAATATGGTGATTGTTACTTCAAGAAAATGATAAAGTAATGATCATAAATGTTCTTCCTTGAGCTGCGTCACCCCGCTGTAGTCCATGGTGGAATGGCCCGAGGTCTTGCTACAAACAAACGGCTGCTGGAAGAGAGTAGGTGAGTTATGTTGAGACTCTTTGTTAAAGAAATTAGGCAAAGTTAAAAAGATGTTTGATGGCTAGTGCTGTGGCTAGGATCTTTTATGTACTGATGATAGGCCTGGACGATATAGAAAAAAGGCATATCGATAAAAAATAAATCATATTGATCGATATCGATAATTATCGATATAATTATTATAGTTATTTAACATATATTTTAATTGCAGCCCTGGATGTTTTATGCTATTGCTTAATGACCTACTTTTAATAAAGAACACACAGGCACTGAATTCAAATTCAAACCTTTATTCAACCACCTTTTTTATTTTACCACAACTGAAAGTTTTTTAAAAAAGAACTAAAAAAAAAAAAAAGAAATCAACTTAAGTGGCCTGAGTGACGTCAGTAAATACTGACAAACATAAAGACTAAAGTGACCAGAAAATCTGATAAATAAATATTTAAATAGTCTTTTGATGAAAATAAACAAAACAAACAAATATATAAATAAACAGAATAGCTTTAGGTGGGAATAGCATACTACCAGTTTTAACTGTGTGAGAAACTGCCCACAGCCTGGTGTCTGAACACTGAAATATTTCTCCCGGGGTCGGGAGATTTATTTTAATTATCATGTGATTGACTTGATACGCAAACTGAGCACGAGAAGCAGGACTTATCCACGCCGGTGTTGTGTCGTAGAATGCACCCCTGCCGAATGCACCCCCTGCTAGTAGCCATGATCCAAATACTCGCGTCTTTGTGAAATATGAGCTCATTTTCTTCCACTTTAAGAAGCTAATGAGTGGACGGGATGCATTCTTCTCACCTTTTCAACCCCTGACCCATTTTCATGCCTGAAGCGCTGTGTTTGAGAAATACTTGCGGCCGGACACTTCATATCGCGGGTCGAGAGTGGCTAGAAGCTGGTCGAAGCCAGGCTTTTCAACGGTAGTTACTGGCAGTATGTCCCTCGCTATGAAGCATGTTACTGCATGGGTGATGTCCTTATGCCGCTCGGACGCTTTGTCGTATTTTGGCAAGAAACGAAGTCCAGTTTGGTCTGCTTCACATGCTTTGTGCTGGTGCTGGCAGCGGTTCCAGAGGATTCCTCCTCCGACGACGACGTGGAGCCGCGGCGCGGCCGACACAGCTCGTACTCCTGCGGGTGCGACCGGTTTAGATGGTAAAACAAGTTGGTTGTGTTACCAGACTTGGTTTTTACCAATTCTCTGCAAATTTTGCAAACGACCGCTGTTCGCTTTTTGTCAGACTTCTAAAAACCAAAACATTGCCATGCTGGTGAACTACTGACAATGTCCTCCGCTTCTCCTTGCTGTATCATTTTTTCTAATACACGTGCTGTCTGTTGTGGTTTGATAGGGGCTGGGCTTGGTGCCGTAGCGTACCTGGGTCTGCGTTTGTGATTGGTTGGGAGGAAGTAATGACTGTAGTAAAAGCTACATGATAGGCTATGATGAAAAAGAAAGGGAAACTGTGTTTTTCTATCGAACTTTTTATCGACCCGTTTTTTTTCTATCGCAGCACACGTCTATCGAGCGATATATATTGTTATCGAATTATCGTCCAGCACTAACTGATGATGAAGTTAGGTGCAGTTCTGAGCATTATTTGTGGCTATAGAGTGACTATTTGGTTGAGGTTTGTTTATGGCTCCTCAGACCACTGTGTACTACTGTCCTGCAGTCGTTACTAAAGGTGGTGTGACTACAGAAGCGAGCATTCGGCAACATTCATCTCTTGGGGGTGTCTAACTCAGTGTTACGGTGTGTTCGACCCTAAATTAATTTTACGCTGGAATATCTCTTTAAATCCTAATGAACATCGACTGTCATTCCAGGTCAGGTTTCTTGGGTTGAAATCAACATTGAACAACGTGACATGCACGTTCAGGATTGTAGAGGGTGGAGGAGGTATGACGGCTTTTGTTAAGTCTAATAACTCCACACCTAGCAGAATTAAAGCCTTAATGCCAACTTCTCCAGTAGATCAGGTTCGTCCATCCGTCAGTGTTACGTCATTGCACCTGCGTGTACGATGGATGAAGCGTTTCCTATACGGCAACCCTACTAGTCCTGATTTTGTATTTACAGTCATGCATCAGTTGACAATAATCAATGACAAACATTAATAGCGTTCATTTTATACTCAGATTGACAGCAATGTCAGCAGGATTGAAAAAAAAAACTATAGTAAACCTTGGGCATCTGCACCAAATCGGGGACTGCAGGGCTATTTTTTACTGATGGACATCTTCGCATCATTCCGCATAGCAAAGGGCAATGAAAACTATCCCAAGCCGAGGGCGATGTCGGTTTTTAACAGGAGAAGCCATTTTCCTCTACGGCTACAGATACAACGACATCTTAATGTGGATCATATTAAAAGGGATGTAACGCGTAAATAGTTTGACTTTAACATTAAACCAAACCGATTTTTAATAAATCCATCGACATGACAGGGAATAGTTCACAATTGGTGTAATATCTTTACCCCTGTCTACAATAATCGACATCATCAAGAGGATAACCACCGGCTACATGTGAAGTTAGCCTGACGTTAACATTAATTCGACAATAACCAAGAATTTTACCGGAAAATAGTGATTATAGTTACATTTTATATCAATTCAGTGTCTTTAACAAGACGGTGTAAGGTATTATGTCGCCAGGAATAAACATCCCGAAGCTTTATCCGTTTTGATGAAGGTTGGCGTACGGCTAGCTACTAGCTCAATCGCATCAAGCTAACGAGCTAACAGCCTCTGTTGTGATGCGATGCGGTCATCTGCACAGCTTTAAAACACCAACATTATCCGCCATTTGACAACAGTAAAAATTACCTGTGCTGTCAGCCACGTTTCCCACTGAGGTCGCCATCTCCTCAGTCTTGGTATCCTGCACGGTAGTCGTCAACGTGTCTCCTGGTCGATCACCGTCTCAGAGAAAAATGTGCGATGAGCACTCTTGCCTTTTGTTGGCTATAGCAGGCACACACGTTACCGGGCAAGCTACAAAGCTAACCTTACCTCTGACTTTCCACACCCAGTACAACGCCACAATAAATTATTGCATTGGTTAGGCTGGCGCCGGGTGATAATTAATCGGCTAAACACGCCTGTCTTAAAACTGGCATTAATTTAGTGGCCGCCTCGAGGATCGAGGTGATTCTCGCCTTCTCAATGCGCATATGATACATAAAATGGCGTAATGGGTGGAACTCGTTTTTGAGAGAAACTAGATCCTATCATCGTCATTTCCAAAACGCGAATTTGAACCAAATACCTCAATGCACAGTCTAATCTTGACATTACATTAATTTGCAGTAAAACTACAACTCGGTAAAATATGTTGTGTGTTTCATAGTGAATACTGTACCGAATGATTTCACGCGGAAGAACACATCGGTGCAGTGAGACCTAGAGTAAATGATATCATAGCCCCCCAGAAAAGAAATCAGCACCAGTGCAGGATCGAAGAAACACGTGATGATATCCACTATCTATGGTCCTGCAGCGTGTAGACATGTCTCATCTATGATCCGAGAGTGTGAAGCCCAAGATTCAGGACTAAATTGATGGAACGCTGTATTTCTGTAAAAGGAATCAGTTTATGGAACAATCTGAACAAAGACATCAAAGAATCCGAGTCAAACATTACATCTAAAAGATTAATTAAAGCCAGTTTGTTAAGGAAATATAAGGAAATATGTTAGTTATATCTGATTTTCATACCATTGTAATTTTGTTGTTGTTTGAGTGGCATTAACTGAATTGTAACTTGGGAACTAAATGGTAAATGACTGTCTGTGGTGGCCAGCAGCTATATTTATATATTTTTTTCATTATATATATATATATATATATATATATATATATATATATATATATATATTGTTGTCTTTTGTGTATGCTGTCGTTCTTTTTTTTATTTTTTATTTAATTTTATTATTTAAGTTTGTTCTTTGTAAATTGATTTCTGGGGATAAACGGGCAGATAAAATAAGATTAGTCTTCTTTCTGCTCCCTTTCATTCTAGATAGGAGAACATTAAAGGAATGAAATAAAGAATAAATAAAATGAATGAAGCTCACAGGTTACAGTAAAAAAAAATGCATGCAGCGATTTTAAATATCTTGATAAGTTGGTTTAAGTACTTCATATGAAAGCTTATATTGCAGACTGTTGTGTATGTATTTAGCACGCTCTATTTCCAAAAGTTTGGGTACATCCTTTCGACATTCATAGTACACAGCCCAAATACTAGAGCTGGAACAATATGCTTTTCTCCCGATTCGATTCTTCTACAATTTTTTAGATGCCAATTCAATTTAAATTGCAATTCTACGAGATTGTCAATTTTCTCGATATTTAGTCTGCAATTTTAACACCAGTGAAACAGTTGAATGTTTATGATTGTCTACTGACTATTCCAGGAACTATATTTCCCCATAAAATACACCTCACATGTAAGTCAGTTTTTAAGATTTATTCTTAAATTTGAAAAAAAAAAAAAAGAAAGAAAAACAATTTTTGAACATAAAAATCAATATAAAAACTGTGATACTTACGTGAATTGATTTTTTTTCTCACCCCTACTAAATACTGCATCATTGATTCCCCATGTATCACTTACTTATTATCTTTAAGCCCAGACAAATACGTTTTTTGGATGGTCATTCAAATAATATTTATCGATCGAATAGATCATAACTTCAGAAGACAGCTGCAACCAGCCTGGCCATGTAATTTCTTATATTTTTCATCTTGATCTCTGATCCAGAAATACAACATTTTTGAATGTTTCTAAATCATATGTAAGACAAGAAACACTTTGATACATTGTGCTGAGCTTCACAAGCCTTAAACGTCACACTACTTGGGCAGAATAAACCATAATAGTTTATGATCTATTTTGGAAATGAGAGCATAGTCTTTAATTTTTAATATCTAACCAGAATAATCAGCTCTCAGAAATAAGAGAAAGGTTTATGGCCCTCTATGCTATATCAACAAACACCAGCAGAGGGCACCCTCTGAAAATGTTTTTTAAAGAAGTTTTTCTGAAGCTGAAGTGAAATGTTTTTCAGCATGATTTTGCTTTGGATCCTTTATTTTTTAACTTTTTTTAAAAAATGCAAGGCCTATATTTATGACACGTCAAATTGTATAGAGTAAGGTAGAAGTATTCCTTTAACAAAATTGTGTCACATTAAAGATAAAAGATGGTTGTACATTTTTTAACCAGTTACAGATGTCCTTCCCTTGTTTCTATTCTGTCAAAAACACTCACAAACACTTGTCATCATCATAGTCCAGTGACAAGTGAAATCTCTGTCAATATTCACTTGAAACCTAAATTATTAGCGATACAGGCCCCCACTTTATCCTTGTTTTGTACACTGTATCGCTCCAACTAATGAATCCCTTCAATTCATTCATGTTGAACTCAGTTTGAAGGATGTGGCCCACAAAGTGACAGTCATTAACGTGCCATTCTGCCCTGAAGATGTTGAAAAGGGGGCTCTGCTTGTTGCACCCCAGTTTTTTCCCATAGTCCGTCTATGGGAAAGTGGTTGACATCATTGCCCATGTTGGCATTGCTCTGTGTGCTCAAAGCATGCATAGGGTGCAGGGTTTGTGTACTCTTCCACACTTTGCTCTCTTAACTCTTCACACTGCTTAGCGGTCACTTATGCACAGAATGATGTCATGGGCACTGTGTGTCTATGGCAATTGCATCTGACATGCTTTATCTTTGTGCAAGCTACAATCACTAGAAAGGCAGTCAGGGCAAACGCATCTTCCCCAGCCTAAAGGGTCAGTGACAGCACTCTACAACAGACCATGCTTTCACACAAGCTATTTTAGGAAGCACGTGAGAGCAAGAGGTTCATTCACTCACAGGTCAATTTAGACCAACCGCTATTAAAATCTCAGCATAGCCCGGAGATGTTGGGAGTTTGTTGTTGTTGCTGTTTAATTGCTGGGTCGGAATATTCTGCTACCAAATGAGTGGCCTAAATTATTGCAGCCCATTTATTTTAGGAGAAAGTCCAATCCAAATTGATGACCTACATTATTTGAAATGTTTTGGAAGGCTTTCCCAGAAAATTGAATGGGGCTGCTTTGGGTTACACTGGGAGATATTTAGTTCATTAGTTTAATGTCAAAGCCTCATACAATGACTCACAGATGAAATCTGTATGTGTTTTCAAGTGCATGAGGTAAGGCAAACATACTGCATTGTAATGGGTGAAGTTACTGCTCGCACACATCTGGAAAAAACATGGAAATTAGCAGAATCCACACACAATTATAGACTGACTTAGCAATGTATTCTTTTGAGTTTACGGCTGCGTGGAAGACTGCCAGGAACCAACAGAAAACAAGAATTTATTTCATTTTTTTTAGAAATAAGTTACAACTGTCTGTTCAACCAGATTAAGCTAAATGTATTTGACACACAAGTGTCTGGCATCTTCTTTATCAAAGGGACTTTTTTTTCTGGAATACAAATGAGTACTTTCAGATATATTCAATGCACCCATGATCCACCTGAAAGACTTTCTAGGAACATATCAAAAGTGGAAGATAGCAATCTGTGACACACATCATTTTGCACAAATGTATTTGTCCATTTAGACAAAGTTAAGACAAGTAAAACGTGGTTGATACTTCAAGAGCAGTACTAACAATAATAAAGCAATAATGATTTGTATTACTGAGTAGTAAAATCCTGACAAAATGCTGTGTGTCTGATTAGAGAGGCCTACAGCAGGTACTGAGGGTGGAAATTAATGCAAATCAGGTTGACAGCAGGAGTTTTCTGACATGAATTAAATTCATATTGATGCCTATTTATAGCAAACAAGAACATCAGAGACCAGCTTGACCATAATCATATTATGATTTTTAATGCCCGACACTGGTATGAGGGTCAGATGAAGAAACACACCTTTTTCCTTTTTTTTTTTTTTCTTTGTTTTTACATTTTCCACATTATATATTCACAGTAAATAAAGACTTTGGCTGTCAAAGGTAATGTGGGAAGAAATGTTCTTGTCAGGAGTCCTACTTATGTAGAGGAAAAGATAAACTACAGTGCTTTGTCAACAGGGGGTGCCAAAATTGACACAAATTGAAATTTCCTCTCAGGAACTTTGAGACCTAAATTTGTTAGTTATCATCTATCAGGTACTCTTTGCATTTCCACTCCATGAAAATTAGTTCACTGAAACTCAGGCTTTCTGCACTGATGTTTCAATCACAAGGTCCAGGAAATCCTTTTTATGTTTTAGTAGGGAAAGGCATGCAGGGAAGGGGGCACAGGTTGAAATCCTACCTGGACTACCCCCTTCAGGACTATAGCTTCTTCACAACTTAATCACTGGTCCAAATTAGCACCCAAGTTTTCATTTTTCCATCACACGCTGATTTGTCCCCTTTGGCACTTACAGCTGTATATACATAATAATAACCCTGTTGCACCATTGGACAGTACATTTCACCTAAAAAAAACTCAAAGACTCAAATTTAGAGGAAATATTCTCTTCACCTAACCACATAAGTACCTTGAGTTTGATTTACCACCTACTAGCTAAGCATACAGGTGAAGCTAATCAGATTCAGATGGGCATGTGCATCACAAAAAACATAGAGAAGTATTTTGCAGTGTGCAAATTGCCACAGATGAAGCTAACTGCAGCTCTTAAAATATCACTTCGAATTGTAAAGATTTAAAAACTGTTAAGAAATGTATCATGTAATTTTAAATGAAATTGAAAGTGCATTTAATTGTAACTAACTCTTGGAATTAAGCGATTTACGTGGATTTTTTAAGAAGTAGTTGTTTGACAGCCATAATCATAACCAGTCCTGCTGCTTCAGTCACCTCAAATATCCTTTTCAGGAAACAAAAGAGGAAACAGTAGTATGTAAACTACAGCGTGAGCTACTTAGATTATTTAGGTGTTTCCAGTTAAGCACAGAAAGCAGTGATGGGAAAAACGTAGCTTAACAGACAGTTAGTTATTAAAATAACTAGAGAAAGGCTTGGTTAAAATCATTACCTGAAAAGCAGACATTATACAGCCCTCCTGTCTGCACGAGCGTGACTTTTTATTGCTTCGCCAGCAGATTGCCTGCAGCACCGCGCATATTTGTCACTACATCGACTCCTAAGTCAAAGAGAGAGAAGAAAAAAATCAGACAAAGGCATTTCCTCAAGAGTATCTTTGCTGTTGAAGCAGGAGTCGGCATAAATTTTGTGACTCCTGACATACTGACACAGTGAGACGAAGCCGAGTCCCTTCAGTGTGACATTAAGTACTACAGTTTCTATTTTGTTTGAGTCAAGCTGTCACACAAATGAAGTGTGCTGAGTGTTCACACTGAAAACAGACATAGAGGGAGGCAGACTTTAGACCTCTAGCTGTGCGCTGGGTTAATCACCAGGTACGAGCAGTTTGATTCATGCTCCTGGCCTTTATTTAAGACATATGTCAGGTGCCAACTGATGTTTTATAGCCACACATTTGTGGTTGGAAGTTGTGTCTGAACAACACAGCTATGCAGAAAAATGCACTCTTATAAACTCTTTGTTTCTGTTTGAAGTTACCCTTTCAAGCTCATCTCTCCCAGTGGAAAAAAAACCTAACAGAAAACAAGATACTTAATACTTCAACCTTGTCTGTTTCTGTGTCCGTCACAATGTCAAAGAGCAGGAACAGGACAGGTCAGGGCTGGTGCTTGCAGTGAAGGTGTCAGGGCCTGCCTGGTGCCTCCTTTAAATCTCTGCATTCATCACCTGTCATCCCTCTGACCCCTCTCAGTTCACCCTGCCCAGTCCTCTTCTCCCTTGGTCCCTCCTTCCTCCTCTCTCTGCAAGGAGGGGAGTGGCAGAGTGTAGGACCTGGTGACACCTCGCATGACAGCAGATGTCAGTCTCCCCTATCAATTACACCGGCTGAGTGACACCCGCTCCAACCCTGGTCCTCCCTTTTATCCAATCTCTGTGAATCTCTACCCAACTATGAAAGCCAAACTGCCGTAGTGAGGATCCCTCTCCCCAAAACTTCCACTTTTTCCAGATCTCAAAACTCTTTTTTTTTCTCAAAATATGTCTGAAGATGTGGCAGTGCAATTTAACGGTGACTCTACGTCTTCTCCCAGGGTTTGGACTAAATCCCCCATGTAAAAAGTTTTCTTGGGTGGAAAACTCCACTGATCCCAGCTTTGCCAGATCTCATTTAGATCCACCTGAGGGGGCATCGGGTGGCGTGCAATCCTAGAGACGGGATGTCTGGGGTGGGGACGGATTAGACAAGACTCCCCCTGGCTGGCTGGGGTCCTGGGTTGTCTGAGAGGCCCTTCAGTTTGCCCATTGATGTGTGTGTGGATTTCTAGTATTGTTGTTTTCTGTGGCTTCAAGTCGGACACTATGAGATCAGTGTGATCCTCAGCCCTTTAAAATCACTTGTCTCTTTCAAGTATCTTATTACTCCTTTTATATATCTTGTTACTTTTCCTGGACTTGTTTTCATTTGTTTTGCTCGTGTGATCTTTCACTTGTTAAAACACTAAAAAGCTGTATTTAAAAAAATGTATTCCCATGTCTGATTTTAAGTTTATTTTAAAGCACTATAAACTCATTCTAACAGAGATTCATCATTTATTAAGAGCTTTTTTTCATGTCTTGTTAGTTATTTTGACCTTATTTGGCACCAGTTTGGCATCTCCTGTTCGACGTTTAGTACGTGCACATACCACAAATGTGTCTTTTCTGTTCTCTTCTCCACAGTACACAGAGCACTTGTTGTTACCCATCCTTTTGTTTGTTTAGGATTAAATTCAGGTGGAAACTTAAATCCCTTAATTTAGGAATAAGCCCTCAGAGTTATAAATATAATTACATACTGTACAGCCAGTGTAAACACTAAGATTTCAGTTGGTGAACAATCAGAGAGATTAACATGTCTATCTAGGCCTGACACACTTGCACACCCTAATTCCACCAAAATAAACCACCTCCTATTCTATATGATGGCCCTCCTTCTTTATGTAAATCACAGTAAGCCACTTATTTACAAGCTCAGCCTCTTTTACTTTCTCTCTTGGTGCCTCTACATCATTCAAATGACTTAACCCACCCCTGACAGTTACAGCATAATTGACCTGTGTCCAGCCTTGGGCAAATAGGACTGTGTTGTGTCCCATTCTCACGCAGAAGTCATCCACTTTGTGAAACCTTTTATGCAGAAAAATGGATCATCCATCACATACCCAACACCCCTCTCATAGCCCCTCTCCTCCCGCTAGTTGCGTAATAATCAGCCGTACCTTGTGAGTCAGTCATGGTGAGGGGAACATTTTGTCCGGAAAGAGGGTCACCACTGGGGTGTAGAAATCACCAGGCTCAGGGCACAATATGCCACTGTTCACCCTCAAACCAAAGGTCTCTCCTCGCCCTCTTCGTATCAGCAGCTCAAGGGGAGGCTTATGTGTTTGAACTCGACTTATTGCACCTGTGTATGTTACACATTGACGTCACGGCCATCTTTGAGTGGTCTTCTTCTTTGTGTGAGAACTTTTGCTTTTCTGTCATATTGATGCCAGTCCAAGTTATGTAACTGCACACTATGCCACAATAAAGGATTAGACTAACTTTGAGGAGATAAGCTTCATAATAATAATAATAAGCAGCAGCATTGAGAAGGTTTTCTGAACTCTGATGTATTCGTGTTGAGCATGTAATCTCCAGCACCAGTTTGAAAATCCCCTGCCACAATACATAAGTACTGCAGTTCAGAATGGAGTCCTTTTTCTCGGTTGGATCCGTTTATTTGTTCTTCCCTGCTTTGGTGATTCACCATTCTGTGCAATTATTTGTTCATGCCTTTTTTTTTCAACAGTTTACTTCCAATCTCAGCCTTCCTCTGTCTTTTCCCACCCTGTTCTCTTCCTCTGCAGGTATCCTGTTTATATGACACACACAGTTGTAGAAATATCTCGGAAACCGGGTCTCATTTCAAGATACAATACACACTTGATTTGCTTGTGTGTATGAAGGAAAGCATTTTATAAATACTGTCACTTTAAAATGACTCTGCGCAGGAGTTGTTCCTTACTAATGGATCTCGAAGGGATTAACAGGGCGGTATGGCGTTTTGCATGTGCCAGAGTGTACATGTCAGCCTAATTGTGTGTTTATTCTGCATGTGCGTCTGTGTGTTACACTGTATGGGTCGGAAACGGGTTGGACCACTGCGGCACTGGAAGGAACAGCGAAGGAGTCCAGAGGAAAAGGCGTTACTGCTGTCTGTTGACTACCATATCCACTGCCCCCACCACATGGTGCAGTAAAACACATTTGAGACAATTTTACACTCCCACACCACACACATACACAAATGCAGGCAGGGAGACCATGATGACAGAGAACAGAGCAGAAGGTTATTGGAGGTGCTCTGACCTCTTGTACAATGCATGTTGCAACAAAAATTACGGAGGTAATTTTGGGGCTGAATCCACAGAGTTATAGCTGTGGTTTAACCAAAGATAAGTACACAAAGGAAGTGGAGGTGATGGTGCCGGAGTGAAACTACTAACTCTGTGAGGACTGGTCCTGCTCAATCACTTGACAGCCTTGCTTTTGTCAAAACAAAGTTGCATTAAAAACATTTTGTTCTGATTGTAAATTAAGCTGAAGGTGCGTGCAGACAGTGACTAGATCACTGTCTGCACATTACACACCCTTCTGCTTAATCCGTTTGGTCAGGTTAAAGCTCCAATGAGGAACACTGCTGGTATAAAACATGAATATAGTCTCAGTGATGTCACCCGTTGTTTTTTTTTAAACTAAGTTTTGCAGCACCGTGATTGCTGTCACCATATTAGGAGTGCGACTTCATTCAAACTTTCCATCGTCCCAGCAAGTTTCGAAGAGGCGGGGATGAGCCAACACCGACAGTGTGCCAACCTGTCAGTCAAATCAGCCACACCTTTAATTCTGCAAAACTCGTGACCTTAATCCTTTGAAAATAAACAAGACATGTGAAAAATTCACATAGCATATAGAAACAATTAAAAGCGCTAGTCTGACCACAATCTTTCTTAAATCAGATAGTAAAACATTAATTTCCTTTATAATGGAGAACTTTCAACATACAGAAGATGTGGAGTTTTTTTGTGTACTTTAAAGGTCAAAAAGAGTCATTGGTATCAGTTTCACTCTGTTATCAGCCAGTTAAAAACTCCTCACAGTGCCTTTAAGAACATAGGTACAGCTAGGAAAGAGTTCATGTATTAGTCTATTTCTAAGTATAATTTTACTCCTCAAAGAGACGCCATTCTGGCACAGCTGAGTCTGAGCAGCTGGTAAGGTCAAAGGCCACAAAGAGAGCGGAGGGCAGCAAAATCTATTATAGTGTAAGATGAAAATGACTGTACAGACAGGGTAAGAGTTATCCTCTAAACATCCAGACAAAAGTGAGGAAGTTATTCTCTCATTTGTCACAAAACTACTGAGTACTTTGTGTGTTTATCTGCAAGCTGTTCAGATTCAGTGGATTACATCCTTTCTTTTTCCTGTGTTATCTCCCGCTCAACAATTCCAGGAATCATGGGGACCTTTGTCTTGCTGAGTGTGTATGAAAAGTGAAAACAATGTGGATGTGAAACTGGGTGTGTGGTCAGCCACTGTTTGGGGTTTTGGATACATAGATGAAGCAGTAAAACTGATTATAAATGTAGGCCATACTCACCCCTTGGAGGAAAGAAATGTGTTTGTGTGATACCACAGGTTTTCTAAAATCTTATGCCCCCGTCAGTGGTCCCATATACTAAAACCATCTTTAGCACTTTTTCGACATCTCGCCATCCCTCCCAGGAGACTGGGCCCTGGGAGAAGCTACCAACACCAGGAAACATGGGGGTCAGGGGTTGCGGATGCAGAAATAAGGGTCATGTAGGGGGGATTGGGTGGTGACCCTTGACACCATAGCTTCAGAGTAGTAGACTCCAAGTTTTTAACAGCCAATTATGTTGAAATTACTCACTTAACATGCCCATGTTTATTTTTTTACACAAGTATTTAACAAGCACTCAATGAACCCATAGAGGTGCCTCACTTGTGACGTGTAATGTTTACTCCAACTTACTGTGCCATAGCATGGACAATTAAGACCACAACCAAGCCAGTTAACTGGCATTTTGGCAGACATATCTGGTTCCATTGAAGTGTCCCAGTATTTCATGTCAATGATCCAGCATAAACAAAACAAGAGACCTCCATCTGACCCCACAAACAAACCCACAAAATAAACACTGTTACAAAAGCCTGTGGACCAGGAGGAAAAATAAAACCATATTCTCTCGGATACAGATGAACAAGAACTCAGCAGTGATGAAAAAGTCAACAGATATACTTTCATCTTTTTCTTTTGTGAGGAAAAAAACATCTCTGTCACAAAGTCAGTCACGTAGACACGATAAAGACCGTTAACATCCACTTTACTCAAGAAGAGGTACATATACTTGATTGAGCAATTAACCAAAGTAAAACAACAGGATTAGTGCCTCAAAAGAGACAAAATCCAACTCTCTAAAATCTTCTTCTTCTTCTTCTCTGTCCTTTTTAGAAATTATACAGAATTGTGTTTTATGGTGTCTGTGTCCCATCTATTTCAAATAAAAATGTCCAATGATCCCTCTATGTGCATCAAAGCTAATTAGAGAGGCTCATTTTGGCTGTTAGTCTTTTAGTTTGGCTTGATTTTGGATCTTGTGTTTTATCTATTTCACATATAATCTGGGCTGAACTCAGGATCTATTAATCACTAGCCTGCTTTCATATTTTTGTTGGATCAGAGGTAGGGGAGACCTGAACAACCCCAAGAGGGGAAGTGCGCGTACATTAAGAAATGGGTATTGGCTCAAATGAAGCTCTGACTCAGACACAAGTGAGCATGTTTATTCCAGATAAGGGCCATTATTTTAGAGCTGAAACTAGGAGAAAAACACAGCAGCATGAAGGATTTTGAGGATGTTGGCTGTTCCAGCAGCTGCAAATGAGAACATAATATATCAACAGCAGCATGGAAAGGACAGATAACAAATGTTGACCTAAATGTTTATCCACTTTGAAGTGAGGAGATTTTCATGCCAACAAAAAAAAGGAAAAGAAAAAAAAAAAGTAGGGAAACACTTAGTGGAGACAATGGAGACTGAGGCAGCTCTGCTGTCATGTTTGCTACAATCTGGTTGAGTGACTTTCTTTCTCTGGCTGTGCAGATAAACAGAGTGAAAGGCCTCCAGGGTGCGGTGGTTTGCCATGGAAACAAAACCTATTTACTTATTCATACATAGAAAGAAAGACACATGAGGCATATGGAGGTATGCATTAAAATAAAAACTAAAGTGACCCCGGGGTTGGCATGATGGTGTGTGTGAATTTACACAGTCATAAAAAAGGCTGGTAATGATCTGCTCCATAGCTTTAGGCATCTTTTAGTTTTTCTTCCTATCAAACAGCTTTTACTTTTGACTGCACATCTTTTACTTGTTTAACTTTTTTTTTTTTTTACATAATATCCGGCTGCTGTGATTTATTTAGTTCTTGTTTTTCTGTTTGCAAGACATTATTATTGTTATTATTTTTATTATTATGTTAATGATGATTAATTATACTCCTTGTTGTGGTTACCATTATGACATAACTGTCGTTGTTCAAAGGTGGGACAAAGAAATTATCGACTCACGTAACCAACAATTCAGTCAAGTTAGTAAGCAAAGGGCCTATTTTTGGGCTGGCCTTGGTTAAAAGCAAATGTGCTTTGTGTTATACACAATAGTAGAACCAACCAGCTCATAATTGCAATTGCTCAGCAAATACCTGCTTGGTGCACCTGAGGATATGGGAGTGGAAAGGGGCTGGATCTGTGATGGATGTTTACATGCAAGTCGTGCACATGTTCGTCATTTTTTACAAAGTGACAGCAAGGATGAAATAATTTAATGGCATGCTCTGTCACAAACAGTCTTGTTCCTGTATTTGTAATCCACTCTGAGGTCAGAGCATAACGCTGCTCTGCACACTAGACTTTATCATTGCTGTCAGCTGTAATAAGCACCCTGAGCTTATCGGCTATTTTTATGGGCGCACTGTGTTATTATGGCCTGTGGAGCACTGTGGCTGCACGATTTGTGGCCTCCCCTGCTTTTACACCCATATCAGGCACCTGGTGGGAAATAGGCTAAGAATTGACCTTGAGGCCCAAACATGTCATTGCAATTGCTCATGTATGCCTCTCCTTTCTACGACTAACTTTGATCAGTGGAAATTAAACATGGCACAACACATGGGGGGAGTATCCTCTATGTTTCTCCACATGCGAGACCTGTAAGCATATGTGATGACTGAGCAGGAATACAAAAGATCCATTTCAACATGTTAAAGCAGCGCTGGAGTTTAGGCCTCACCAAACTGCACTTCAAAGGACCAACCATGTCAATCAGGGTTCAAAGGGCTTTGATATGAATGACCTGCTCTGTGCCCAGATCTGTGCCCCTGCTCCCTTTAGATCTGATGTGCCACATAGTGAAGCCCCCATCGTCTTTGATGCCCACATTGCCACCAAGTCCTATAGAAGTAATCAGGCGTGCTCTGTTTATGTTTGATCGCAGCATCAGTGAGAGCGGGGCATTATGACTGCCGTGTTTCATATACGACTTCTTCATGGGTCACTGGAGATGACCGAGATCAGCCTGAGATACACAGAATTCACTGCAGGGTCTCCTGTGCAACAAGAACCAAAACAATGATGACGCCGAGGCCAAGCTGAGCTGCTGAGAGGGTGTGTAATGTGTAGTGACTGCAATTCTTATAAATACTGACAACCAACAGTGAGCATGGAAATACCACCCCAAAAAATCAGTAAGACACATTTAAAACAAAACAAACTGGAATTTCATAAGTCTCCTAAGATGTTTTTAACTTGTGAAGACATCTGGGCAAACAAACAAATAAGTGAATAAAACACTCTGTGTCTTGGAATTAGGCCAGTGAGGACACAGATTTGATCCAACGCTTTTTGTTCTCAACAACATTGCCTCCCTTCCTTCCCTCCCTCTCTTTTCAACTCCTCCCCATCTCCTCTTTTCCTCCTCCTCCTCCTCCTCCTCCTCCACACCTCCTGCTCAGGTCACAGTTGGAAGACCATTAAGAATGCACTGTAGTACATCCCCCAGCATGCTGAATGAAAGAGGCCTTAAACAAGAGCCATGCCATTATCATTCACATAAGTGTGTGTTTATGTATACTGAAGCGTGTGTATGGGTGTACTTGTGTGTCAGGGGATTATTGTAAAGCTCTTAGGTCAGTCAGAAATGAATTATTTCCATGTCCTATTTGGGTTACAGTCTAATTAACGTGTTCCTCTCTGTTGAACTTCATTGGTCTGAATACACAAACACATCACCTCTTGTTAACTCTTTACACACTCTGGAACAACAGGCAGGTGTGACCGGCAACAACAGGATGACAGGGTTCAACACCTCTGCTCCCTGCTGACTTCCTCTCACACCCCAGCTTCACATTCAACCACACCCAGAGCCAAAAGCGATAAAATCCTCAGTGTCTCTGCCAGAATAAAGTGTATGTGCTCCAAAGTGTGTGTATGCGTGTGTGTGTGTCTGTGGGCTTGCTCTCTGGTTTTAACCCCTAAATACCTTCACTGAGTTAATCCATTTAACGGTAGAAGTGCTCATCTACTCAGGCAATGATAGTTTACCCCAAACGTTGGCTGATAACCCCTGAGCCTAACCTGTGACCTCTGACCCGTACCTCAGGGCTCTTCAGACAGGACAGCAGCCTCTGGGGATCCAACACATATACGAATTTTAAAGGGTGTCTTTTTTCTTTCTCTGTTTTGCTTTTTCCCCTCTTCTATCTAGTTCTGCTGTCTCTCTCTGGTTTCTGTTTGGGGCTGTGCTGAGATAATCCGTTGAGTCTGTTTCCTTAAGAGCCCATCCCCGGTTTTCACAGTGCAGAACCGCAGGCTGCCGCTGTGCGCACGTGACGAGTAAACGGCAATGCAAAGATTTGTTTATCTAACTTCAATGGGTTGGGCGATTCTTCTTCAGTACACAGCAGTGCTTCACAGCTGATATTCAGGATTTTCTTGATTCTTAATCCCCACAAGACACTGAATCAGCTATTGATGAAGTGGATTCAGTCTCTTTTTATAGTTAGTCTCATTGTTCGCAATAAAACCACAGTTTTCAACACAAGCACAAGTTTGGTAATTGCTCCAAAAAAATATTAAAACAAGACTTGCAAATGCATCAAAGCCAGGCTCCAGGAGAACAACAATCCAGTTAGGTTTCTGTGTTGTCTGACCCAGTTATGAGGCTATAATGTTGGCAGCTGTTTTAATGGTTGAAATGGAAAAAGAAGGTTAACTGGTGAATAAAACTACTCATTTAAGTCTGGTGATTCAGCACAATTCAGTTTGTCTAACACAGCAGCTCATGTCTGGTACTCAGACACGAAGAGCCAACTTGATCCATCATTTCTTATAAAGTAACACATAGTTTGTTTCTTAGTTAGTTTTTAGTATATGTATTTCCATTATGTGATGTATCTTAAAGGTAGCAGGAAGGAAAGAATTATGTTTTTACATATTTTCCGACCTGTTTTATTTTTTCTTTCAGCTTTTGAAAAAGTAAAAAAAAAAAATGAAACACAAGTGAACTTGCTGTGTGTTTGGCCTAATCCCAATCTCCACCCAAAAACCTGAACCCTGACAGACTTAGATGACATCAGACTTGCTGTGTGTGAGTGTGTGAGGATTAAGGTGGTGCAAATACGAGAAATGCCCATTGTTGTGACATCTACCTGCTCAAAATGCAATATTACATAATGAAAAGGTCCACCTGTGGTTTATGGTTATGTGTTTTGTAATTTTCCTCATGACTATATTTTTTCTGTTTACACCCACTGCAGTCAGGGTCATACAGGAAATCAATGGGGATGAGATTTGTTCAGTCAGTGTGTGAGAGGTGTGTGTTTTGGTGTGTAGGGCTTGTGTAGTTAAGGACAGAGTGGCCTCTATATTCTATTGACACTCTGCTTTAATAAGTACACAAACATTTAAAGTAAATTCAGTGTCAAGTTAAAAGTGTCAGTGGAAATTTGTGAGTACTTTAAAAAGGACTTGGTTTGTTGCTTCATTTGAATAACCCATGTTTGACTTTTACAAATATTAAAAACTGTGCATTTCCAGCTTTTCACTCAGTTGTAAATTTCCGTCAGCATTCCTTTTTCCAGCCATCACTCACTACTTTTAGGCCCTTTTTCACCCTCTTGTTAAGTCCTTTATACCCTCTTGACCAGGTTGAGTGCTCCATGAAGGCTCAAAAAGAGTGACGTGAGGTAGCAGTGGCTAATAGTACTAATTAGTGGTGATTGCAGTACTTCGAGAGCTATATCTTTGTGAGTAAACAGAGGGTCTGCTTCTCCTCAATGAGCTCAGCCAGAGTGCTCTCTCCTTCTCACAGCACAGCCTAGCAACAGCCCGTCCATCCATTTTGCTGGGTTTTGACCAAATAACTCAGCTGGCTATCGCAGCTCTGCACTGGTCACTCATCCTTTTGTTCCCTCTCTTTTTGGCCTCTGCCAAACATGCCAGATCTCCTGGTGTCAGGCAGAGAGGAAGGAAGGAGAGAGAGGGTTTGCACGTGATTTCCAAAGAGCTGAATAAACCCCATGCTGTCTTCTCATTTATTTGACCCACATTAAGTCATTTCTCCCTTTTTCTGTCCGTCTCCATTAGTGCTTTAGAGATCATCTGCCCGTTTTAAATGTGGCTCTGACTGCTGTTGCCACCGACTGTTACTGTCACGTTTAGGAAGACTGTGAGCTCTTGTGTCAAAAAAAAAAAAAAAACTCTTTTTAGGGGGAAAGCTTAAATTTTGGCAAATACACATGTTCACTTGGAGACATAGAAAGGCCAAAATTGTGTTTATGCTAATTATATGGCTTAATCATCAGATGGTGAGCTTAGCAGGAGAACTGGAAACAAGAAGAAAGGTAGCCTAGGTTTGAGAAAACTTTTCACTGCAAGAAAAAAAATATTAACAATACGGGTGTTTTTCTACTTTTTCAGAAAGATAGATGTCTTGAATGTCGGAAAAAAAAGGGAGGGATGGCTGGAGCACAGAGCCTTCACTATATGATGAAGGTCTTTAGCATAGTGCTTGCAGTAAACAGTCAGTTCAGGATTCATGGGAGGGAGACTTTAGATTACTGTTTATGACAGGGATTTAAACAGTCCCATGTTGCCCTTTTCTCCAGTGCACCTTTCTCATTAAATGTCATGTTTGTCATCCTATGTTAGCTCACCTGAGCTTGCTGAGAGGGTATTTTATTACTGGCACTCCTTTCACCTTATATTATAGGGCAGAGTGAAAAAAACAGCACCCAATCTGAAGATGGGAAGTTCATGTCAGAAAAATGGGTTAAATTATTGTGTTTGGCCTCTAAATAGATGACCACCACAAATGCAATTATCCCACCAGTTTAGGAAAAATATAACTCCATGCACCTGCTGCTCCTGTGAGATCTTGCTGCTGCTTGTTTGTATTAACAGAGCGCAAAAGTAAGTTGTTTACCAATACACACATTATACTGAACTACGATGACTAACATTTGGCACTACTAACTGACATTTGACTCATCTAAGCCAACAATTAACTGAACTATGGTCAACTAAGGCAATTAAGATGTTCTTTAAGGTTAAGTTATTTAACAACAGAGTTGTTTTAACCTCAATTAACTCTTGGCAAAGTGGAACACGCCTGTTGACGCAAATGCAGTCAATTTTCTTCAGTTTACACCATTCATACTCCTTTCACTCATTCCTGCCTGTCCTATGACGTGTGCCCTAAATGCTCAGTCGCTCCCACAACTGCTCCGGCCTCCAAAGGTCCCCCACAACAACAAGAAACTGGGCCCTGGGCTCAGGGGCTCTGGGGGCCCAAGGGTGCCTTGTTTTACCAATAGCTCCAGTACTGCAGCAAAAAGCAGGCAGCATTGTTATGCAACAGTTTAGTGAGGATGAATAGGTTTCAGCGCATGCCCAGTGAATGCCAGTGGAAATGATGGGAAGAGGGTAGCAGCAAGGTTAATCCTGGAGGGAGTCCCCTCAGGGCCTGGCCCTCAGAACTCCTCCATGTTTTCCTTTCAGTCTTAAATGTGTTGGTTGGATGTTTATCTGAGCCTGAGACAGAGCAGAAAGAAGAAGGCTGGGTTCTGTGGGTCCAGCAGCAGAGCAGGCTGGTTAATCCCTGCAGCCCCAACACAAGGGCCAGCCAAAACCACGGGGGTCCCCCCCTCATTTTCCTACTTTGCTAACCTCTCAACTACTAATCTTCTCTTAACTTCCTCTTCTTCTCTGCACTTTTCTCCTCTTCCCTCCTGCCTGCCAACATGGCCGCTCTCAGGCACTGAGCCAACAGCCCCACTGTCTCTCTGTGGGTGACATCACTGGTTGGCACTGAGGCGCAGGGGGAGAATAATTAGGTTTAGATGGTTGAAGTAGCTGTGTGTGTGTGTGTGTGTGTGTGTGTGTGTGTGTGTGTGTGTGTGTGTGTGTGTGTGTGTGTGTGTGTGTGTGTGTGTGTGTTGAGTTTGTGTTTGATGATGTAGAAAGAAATTGGCAAGGTTTTACTCACCATGAGGCACGTAGACATTACAACCATTATGCTGATGAAGACCAAGGGAAATAATAATGCAGGTTTTTCCAAGTGCAGATAAAACAAATCCTGCAACTTGTTTTCATTTGTATTAATTTGGTGATCAGCATAAACTAGGTCAGAAATATGACATTCTGCATCTCTACAGCTGTCTTGAAATACAAAGAAAACTGAACATTGTACAAAAGGCAGCCCTACATAGAATGAAGGATGCATGGTTGGGTTTCACTGTGATGGTGGGGGAGGAAGAGCAGGAGGCCCTGCTTTAATAACTCACTATGGACTCCATACATGACCACCCCAGCAAAGCCCATCCGTTCTCTGTGCTTGGTGCTATATACACAGCCTACTTAGGGAGAAGCCTTTGTTTGTGCGACGCGCTTTGTCAACCTCTATTTAGTGCCTTCCTTACAACAGGCCCGGCCCTTTGAATATTAACTGTGTGATCACTCTTGCCACACAAGCAGACGCACAGGACCCCCCCCTATCTCCCAAGACTAGCTCCCCTGCACTCTGCTACAGGGCTTTGTGCCCAACCACAGCCTGGTATACACAGTCTTGTGGTCTTCCATCAGTCTGTTAGGGAGAAATTTGGTTTCCATTGCCTCGCTGACATCATTTATGGGGCATTTGATTCATTTCACATTCAGAGAGACTGTAAAGCAGGGATCAAATAGAGGAGCTGTAGATTTCTGCAAAAAGGGACAAAGAGGTGCAGGAAAAGAGGCAGAATAAGGGGGCTGATTGGTTTCTGTCACTGTCTGTCACCGTTTCATTGTAAGCCTCTAGTGGAGTGCGACTGTAGTTCTGACCGCTGTAATGACCGTAGCAGCTGGGGCAGGAAGGCGACTGGGTGGGAGAGTCTGTGCAAGTGTTTTTGCAGGCCAATAATCCCCTTTATTGGGTCTCAGGAAATCCTAATTGGAGTCGGAAGTGGCTCTAGTGGCCAGATGTGCAAAGACAAACAGAGTCAACCAGGCCCCCCAAGGACAACTGACCACAAGCACCTCAGCCTCCCCCTCCACCCCGCTGGGTTTAATTTAAACACACACACACACTCATTCACAGAAACACAAGGACACAAGGACAACTGACCACAGTCATCTCCACAAGCATCCCTCTCCGGTGAATTTAACTTTACACCACAACACACACATACACATTCTCTCTCACACACACACATACACACAATGTGTGCACATGCACACAATGCTACAACTGCTGTGACAGTAGACAGCTTGGTAAACACAGCAAAGTGTCAGCTGTGTACTTAAGACAGTCTACGAAAACAAAGTGAGGCAAAGGGTTCAATTATCTCTCTCTGGATCAATACCAGAGCAGGAGCCGCTCAATATTGTTGCGAAAGCACAAAGAGGAAATTCTTAAAAAGTGCACTGAGGAAAAGGAATTTCAAGAAAGGAAAACAGCCTTGTATTAAGTAAATAAGTCTTAGTTTTGTACAAAAAGAATATTAATCTTGTCAAGCATGTTTGGCAGTAGAAAAATCATCTAATTTTAAGAGAAAATGGCTAACTTTTTCTTGATAAGATATTCCAGCTAATTTTAGGATTAAATGAACCAGAAATAAAGTAGAAAAATGTTTTACAATAAAATCCAGCAGAGCAACAAGATCATTTGTCTCATTTTAAGAGTAAGACATATGTACAACTTCTCAATTTAAGAATGCCATGAAACATGAACAGTTGATTTTTTTAAATTAAGATTTCCATTGCAGGTCATCTGAACCTGACAGAATCTCTATATCGGACATATAAAGATGTCAGTAGGCTAGTCTGTACAACACACAACATAATACAATGACCAGATGAAAACTGCAAAACAACAAAGAACATGCTTGCTTTCCACATGCTTGCTTGTGGAATAAAATATATATATTTAATGAGAACGTTTTGGTATCTTGATTTAAGACAATATCACTTATATTTGCTATGCTGTTTTAAGAAATTGTGTCTTATTTCAACTACTGTCATGATCATTAGTAATCCTAGATTAAGGTGTATTTATTCAAGACACTAAAATTCTAATTTTAAGTAACTTCATCTTCATTTTCATTGCTTGCTGTAGATTAATTTAAGATTTTCTATTTTATTTTGAGAATTCTTGTCGAGCAAAAACAGCTTACCCCATTGGCAGATTTTTTTTTTTGCTTGATACAAGATTATTTGATTGAATATAAGAATACTTTGCTTCTTTCTACTAGGGCTGTTTTTGCAGTGTGAATGTACAGGTAGACTTAGAGGAAGAGAAATAAAGAGGAAAAACTTGAGGAAATAAATGCCTCTCCTAATACAACCTGAAAAGATGCCGCCATTATTAGCTTTCCATAGTGCTTCTTTTTTTTTTTTCTTTCCTTTTAGCACAACTTCACCTCATGGCCCTCCTGTCTATCTGTCTCTGTAATGTTTGTATGATCAACTAATGGCCTGTCTGTGAACCCCCAAAGCCTCATTCAGCAGCACCAGAGTGTAAGCCTCTCTTTTACCATCATTTATTATGTATGTCTGTGTGGGAGTGGATACGCTCTAAGCTGTCATGTATGGGGCAGTCATGTTTCAGTTAGTGTGAGTGCATACTTGTGAGAAAATTTGGGGAAAAGAGGGTAAGAGTTCGTCTGTGTTGTCTGTCTCTTGCTGTCTCTCCTTATCAGGCCGGCGGTCTGACCAAAGCCAGAGATCCTTGTCAGGCTGTGCTGGATAACTGCACGTGATGTGTGTGCAGCTGGGAAACTACAGAGATCTGAGGGAGCTGGGTTTGATTAGGAGTACCTCCCCAGACCTACTGTCCCAGTCTGGGATCAGTCCCAGGTGTGTGTGTGCCTGCATAGTTTCCTTTCTTACACACACGATATGACCACGTATGTGTTTGAAACCCATGCAGAGCCACAGTCATGCTGACCTATTTATCCCACTCTGGAAATGGCCAAGACCCAGGAGGCAAACCAGACTCAGCAGAGGCAGAATAACACTAAGCACCCCATACAGTTCTGTCAATAGTTTCACATGGGATACTTTGGCAGCCACTTTTCATGCTCCATAAATGGGGCATCTGGGTAAAAAATCTTTTGTATTGATTTCTGCACATCCGGTTTTATTTTCTGTGGTGTGAAAAACCAATTGCAGCAGAGGTCCATGAAGAGAAATCGATCACTATAACCAAAGTACTGTGTAAAATGAGTGACAATGTGTGTGTGTGTGTTTGAGAGCGAGAACACCTATGATTATGTGTGTGTAGGTTAGAGGAGGAGGGAGCTAATAGCCTTCACCTTTTTGTAACCCCTGTGGGACTTCAAAGTGAGATTATGAGGGAGAGATGGCGAAGGCTAACACTTGCTGCACGGCTGCAGCCACCATGGCTAAGTAAAGCACTGAGCCTCTAAAGACTCGTGGGATATCATATGTTATTGCTTACTTCTTTCTTGTAAGAAAAAAAGGTAGCAAGTTTCCTCAAGGCATCCCAGAAATGCAACGTTCATGATCCACCAAATGAATGCATAGATATCCCTCTCACACACAAATCACACACATGAACACCCTCATGCACATTCATTCACTAAAGAACTGGACTGAGCAAAGCGCAGACACAGTGAAGCTTACTGTTATGCAAAAGGGGGAAAAGCTGGGAGTGGGCCTGTAAACACATCACAGACTGTTTTGTCTCCTTGCAATTGAAGCATCTTGGTGCATCAAGTGAGGGTTGCCAAGTTAATTCCTTTTTCTTCATTAATCACCGTTGTTATGTCCATGCATCGTGAATGCTGGCACAATATGCATGATTATGCAAGGTTGTTCTGGGTCTTTATGGGCTATAAAGCTGCAGTCTCTCAACACTGGCATTTCCTTGTATTCTGAGTAGTGCACTGTACTCTGAGAAGTGAGTGAGTGAATAGAAAGTGAAGTTTCCTGAGAGAGGTTTATTCTGGCACGGGTACAATATAACATGCCCCGCTGCACAGCCACAACAATAGCCAGATCTCTGAGGTCGTAACCCCCTAATTACTGCACAGCCCAGCAGTGATGACGTCCGTCCATCAGCGTGGCCTGTGAAGAGGGCTACCTGAGCCGGACTCTGCTGCGCCAGGTGACAGGGGCCGGGAGCGCTCCAGCACCTTGGATGAAAGGTTGATAGTTTGAATCTCTACATTCCAGCACCTGAGCTTTTTCAACACCTGAGAAAGGTTTCCAAACTCTTGGCTTCCACCCAGACCCTGCCTCTAGTTCAGGGAGGAGATATGAACATCATTTCCCATATCTGATAGCCATCTGCTCCCTATCTCAGGTTCCCAGTAGCACAGCAGTCTTAGCCTGATCAAACCAATCTGCACCAAACACAGATCACAGTCCTGTCTATACTGTGATGATTAACCTGAATTAGAGACCTATCAGGATGTGTATGCAACTTCTGGCTGTAAGTTTATATGAACATGTTATCTGTGCACGATCATTTTAAAATAGTATGGTATGGTAATAAAAATGGTATTTAAAACGATCATTTTTAAAGGATTTGAATAAAATACTCGTTCGTTACTGGTTTTGCTTTCGATCTTAACGTTTATCTTTTTAAAAAATGCTAAAGCAGAAAACATTTGGTCCCGTCAAAACAATCCCAAAGGCAAGTAAAGAGGAGTTAAGCCTAGTATAGGCTACTCCTACCTGAAAACCCTAAATCCGCCCATGGGAAAACTGGGAGGTAACAATAAGGCATATCAGGGTGCGGGTGCGCGCCTGCGCGCTCCTGCCGGACTGTGTGGAAGTTTCCCTGCAACTTGAGAAAGACAAGGGTTGCTGCGAGTGGAGCAGTACAAGTTACTGGGAGAAGGAAAACACAAGAGACCAAAATTTGGGATGTAGGCGATTTTTTCCCCAAGTTTGCTGTCAAGGTAAACAGTTTACTCTAAAACTGATATTTTTTGGTTGACCTCGCTGGAGACGTGGAGCCGTCAGCTTTAGGTAAGTGAAACAACTTGATTGAGTTGTCCTGAATCACACACGGAAGAATGGGTTGAACGTATTTTGCACAAAACTGTGTTGAGTCTTATAAAATGTCTGAAAAAATCAGGGTTAGTGTAGTGTGCGAACAACGAAAATGCGAAATACCGTGATTTCTTTGTAATATCAGGAGAAATATAGCGACGTTAATTTGGCTTTTTTTTAAATTGACGTAAAACTTTTTCTCTTGATTTTTAAACTTTTATTTCGCCTCCTTACTTTTGACCAACAAGATGAATCCAATGATTTGTCGCTCGTGGAGATACAGATCTTTTTGAATGATGGAGGCTGAGGTCATCACGAGCGTCAGTTTTTGCAGCGCGCTCGTGCGGTGCTGGTTGGAACAGCATTGCAGTCCCTCACAGGCCCCCCTAAAGTTGTGATTGATCATGAGATCACAAGGGAGGGCGAGAGGATGTTTTCCTGGCCAAGTACTAAGTCAGGTTCTGATTAAAGACTTTCCCCTCCAAGCAGACACCTGAAACCTCTGACTCATTTCTAATTGCAATACTGATCCTTCTTAAACTTGCTCCTGCAAGTGTATGTAGTCAGTTTTCAGGAGTGAGTCTCCTAAACCGATGGGGGAATAGTCAAAGTCATGATTTCTGAAGCTTCAGACCCTTCTGTTTTTCAGCTTTGTGGTTAAGATCTCCCCTTGGTGTCTCCATGTATTTTAATTAGAAGGGAGAGGGTGCAGGTCGAAGGCATGTGTGCATTCAGTGAGGTGAATCTGGACAGGATGAGACAAGCTGTTCAAAGCGAGGAGGAGAGCTCAGCATGCCCAGTTTGTACTTTCCCCCAAACACCTTGAACTTCGCTGGAAAGTTGAACAAGAGGTTAGATTTTAGTTGTAGCTACTTGTTACGTCAACTCGTGCAGCAGAGTCATGCTAATTAAAGGAGAAGCAGGGCCAGGTGTCAAACAGGCACAGGTGAGGTCATGGGCCATGGTGAAGGCGACCTGAATGGACTGATCTAACAAGTCAAGGCAGCAATCACTTCCTGTTTCTTTGTCATTCAATAACATCTGAGATAAGATTTTTTTGTTGTTTTCTTGTTTCCCAGGCTGGAAAAATCGATCGACCTTTGAACTGGAGTTGCTGTAAACTGGAAAAGTTGTCATAAACTGAGTGAGCTCAGGCTCTTCACCCACTCTCACCCATCCCTCTAACACCCACACTGCCTCTATGCTCATCAACCTGAGTGTCGCCTTCAAGGAACCCCGTGCCTTTCATGGAACACAGCCTGAACCCACTGCTGTGGAAGTGACAGCCATGGATTCGCGTCCAGTGCTGCTCGCTCCCCCACCTCCTCCCCTGGCACCTCCACCACCCCCTCCACCGCCCCCACCTCCCCCTCCTCCCCCACCCCCACCCGGGTCCTCGTCCTCCTCACCTTTTAGCCGCGCAGACAGCGCGCGCCGCAGCCGGCTGAGAAAGCTAAACTGGGAACGTATCCCCAAAGAGAAGGTGGAGGGCAGGAAGAGTGTGTGGAGTGGGGCAGGGCCAGGTGAGGACGAGTTCCCAATAGACCTCCACTCTCTGGACGAGCTGTTTGGACAGAAGGACAGTAAACCTCAGGACAGAACGAGCACGCTAAGACGCAGGTCTGCACTCCTGCGCTGCAGATCCCCACAGGACAGCCCAGAAGAGGTCAGATCAGAGGGATGACTGATGTTTTTCAAAAATGTTTGAGTTCAGTGAAATTTTGAATATTTTCCTCCCTCCTAATCATTTGCTTTTCCTCTTAACAGATCTCACTGCTGGACTCAAAACGCAGCATGAACATTGGAATATTTCTACGCCAGTTCAAAATGTAAGCTAAGTTATACTTTTATTGCACTCCAACAAGTTTGTTCTAGTCATTTTTAAGGCAAACATGTCAAATTAAGTAATGAATGTCCTGTTCTGTAGTATCTTAAAACTGAATATCTAGGGTTCACGCTGTGATTGACAGATATCAAATTGGCTTTTACCAAATTTTGATTGTCATTACCTCTACAATCCATTAAAAAACTTTATACTAGGATGAGAAATTGCACAATAATCACAATACACATCAGTGACAGTCTGTCCTGAACAGCCCCAGCTTAGAGCTTTTTGTCTGCTTTTCCTTGGGGTCACTATCAGTCAAAACTGAAAGTAGTTTTAAGAGCGGGAAACAGAAGCGTTTACAAGTGTGCCCAGGGGAACAGTTCTTGAGTTGAGCAGTCGTTGAGCTCTCTCAATGGGTGGGAGTCTGAGTGTGCAGGTTGTGTCAAAAGTGTGAACTCGTCAAAAGAGTGACAGAGAGAGAGGGAGGAAGCCAGGGAGGAAGAGGGGGGACTAGCTACTGCAGGAGGACAGGTGCATGGGAGGGTGCAGCCTGAGCAGCTGGGGTCTTGGAGGAGGAAAGTGTCTTAGTTAAGCACTGAGAGTCAAAGTGGACACCTGCTGGTGCCCTTAAAGAGTGTCAAATGTTAAAGTCACCCCCTGCAGAGAAGGACCCTGCAGGCGGCTTGTCATATTCATCCTGCCACTAAAGCCTGTTTAGCATGTTTGCCTGGATCGAACAAAGCTGCACCTCTCGTAGTGAATAAACTCGTGACACTAATCGTTAAAACACACCTAGATACAGAGCACTGTGATTAATGTTTTGATCTTGTTGTTAATGACATCTGTACTGTAGCGAGTAGAAATGATTACTTGAAAAGGTGCATAATTGCTTTTATTTCATGTCTCTACCTGTTTGTGGAGTGTTCACTTGACTGTGCGCCTCTCAACTGCATGGTGACTCTGCTCTGGAATAGATTTGTCAGGACTTGTAGGAAAAGCCATTATGTGGAAAGAGCCTCTTATACACACAAACATCTGTCTTGTGTAGAGCTTATTTTCACTTTAGCTTTCTGGAGCTGAATTGTGGGTGTACTTTATACAAATCTGGTTTTGTATCTGTGTCTAAGGAGTCTCCTAAATCTCTTTTTTTTTATTATGTGATCTGTTTACATTGCAGTCTGCGTTTTGTTTTCAGAGGAACTAGTCTGGACAGATCACAAAACGCGTGTTAAACGCGCTCGTTTTCAAAAGAAGTTCTTCACTAGATTTCTACGTGGGTACATCCTGAGCTTTTGGTGCCAAAAAATTTGTCTACAGGTGTGATTATCGAGCTTTGAATGAGGACATAATGCTGCAGAATAAAAACCACACACAGTGGCATGCATGTAATGGAGGATGTGTGCACTTGCACTGGTTTGTAAGATGAAGAAGGGGGTGGGATGATAATGGAAAACTGCTGGAATAGAGGACAGATGTGTCACTGAGGAAATAAGTCAAGGGTCAGAAAGTCAAGCAATTCAATTTCTGGTCTTTCAACTTGACATCATGAGGCCTGGTAGACATCTTCTCTAGATTTCTGCTTTTGTTTACCTGCTCGCCTACAGTTTGGCGTCAACCAAGCCGCTCTCCCCCGGCACTCAGACTGATAAGAACAGGATGTGTCGAAATATTGGGTGATCAAAGTGAAACTAAAAGCTGATACTGCCATAAGAGGGAGTTTAGGGGGGTTTCCTGCACAGACTGAAAACCTCAAGTTGAAAATGGTGTCACACTGAAAATGTCCCTTTTTTTCCACAGGCCTGCTAAAGAGATAGTGGAGGACATCAGGCAGGGTGCAGGGGACCGTTACGGTGCAGAGAAACTCTCAGAGCTCTGCAAATTGCTCCCTGACAATGAGGAGGTAAAGTGCCTTTTTTGGCATACAAATACTGCAGGAACCCACCCCCACCCCCACCCCCTCATCTTGTATCATCTGGCTCTAGTTAAGATGATCAAGAGTCTGCCATTACACCATGTCGTGTGATGTGGTCTGTTTCCGAAGAAGGCCCACGCTGAGAGATATTGGAATTGACTGTTGACGACATGTTGGTTTTTAGTGTGCCAGATTGTTTTTCAACTGAGGCTGCTCTCCGGATTTTACCCAGCATCTGTTCTCTCTCAGGAGTCCCGCCTGAGGAGGTTCAGCGGGGAGCGGAGCTGGCTTGGGGAGCCTGATCTTTTTATTCTGCTGGTGGTGGAAGTCCCCAGGTAAACCCCTAACTCTACATTGCATAATTAAGAAACTCAAGTACTTTCCCTATACTTTAACTTTCAGTTTATTAGACTCAAAACTGTTTTTCACTTTAACTGTTATTTGCCACTTGTCCTGCAACACGTCCTTCACTTTGTGATGACATGTGCTTGTTTAACCAATGATTGATCGCGAGTGCCTTTTGGTCTCCACCACCACTCAACTCCCGCTCATTCATCCATCCGTCCCTCTCTTTCCTCTTCCATTAGCTTTCGGTTACGTCTGGATGCCATGATCCTGCAACAAGAGTTTGACCCTGCCATGACCTCTCTGTGTGTGGCGGCCAGATGTCTGAGGGAGGCAGCCAGAGGTAAAGTTAACAACAGGGAGTCATGTATCCCACCACAATGAAGAGCTAGACCCTGGCCCTTAAAAATGCCCCTACTTTGAATCTGTGTGGGCAGAAAAGTCAGCATTTAAAAGACCTATTTAACTTCAGCTTGAGTGTGTTTAAAGCACATTTCCCACTTACTTTTGTCTGCTGTTTCATATTTATTCTCATTATTCCTCAAACGTTTAATATTAAATCACTGTTTTTGACTCCTACAGAACTTTTAAGCTGTCCCGAATTACACTCCATCCTGCGTTTGGTGCTGAAAGCAGGAAACTACATGAATGCTGTAAGTGCTCCTTTATTTTATCCATTACGTTTTTCTTTTCTTCATCCTCACAAAGCAGAATTAGTCCTTTCATCCATGTACAATGCACCCTTGGCCATGGGGTCTAGGTGTGTGCCCAGGTGCATCACTCTGACGGTGCACCTGGATTTTCTGTTATTGTTTGTTTAAAGTTGTCACATGTTGTCTGTGTGTCTGACCTCGTGTGCTGTTTCTCAGGGGGGGTACTCAGGGAATGCTGCTGGTTTCCGAATTTCATCGCTGCTCAAACTGGCGGACACCAAAGCCAACAAGCCAGGCATGAACCTGCTGCATTTTGTTGCAATGGTAAGTGTAGAATAAAATCCAGCGATACACTCTTTACTTCCACTTTAGGAAATTACTTTTTTGCAAGAATCATTAGTTTCTGACCCCAGAGTTTTCAGACAACAGTAGCCTTTTAAGCCCTGCAGGCCAGACTGCTTCACAGAGCATATGATTTTGTCAACATTTGTTCTTCTTCTGAAACAATAGCTGGATAATCATTTGTGTTTGTCTCCACAGGAAGCTGTGAAAAAGGACCAGAGTTTACTGTCATTTCCCAGCCAACTAGGCCATGTTGGCTCCGCCTCTAGGTCAGTCTGTTCCCAAACCTCATCAGATCCTACCCTGACCATGCAAGAATAAAAAAGTCCAGCTAAATAACACCAACGCACCCAATATGCTGTATTGTAAATCTGTTGCACTCATGTATCAGACTAAAGGCGCCCAGCTGTTAGCAATAGCTAGCTGCCTGAATGGAACTGGGTCATGACAACATTGATACTTGGAGCCAAAATTTCAGCTCAGCTGGAGAGTTTTTCTGCTAAGGGCTAAGGGATGGTCATCTGTATTCTGCTGTGAAAAATAATGAATATCATGCAAGCAGTGCAGCTCTTATTTTTTGTGTTAAGATCATTATTGAAAGACCCTTTCCTGCTCAACTATTTGGATCATTAACATTCATTTAGTGAAAATGTTTTTTAAGCCATGTTGAATAACCTTTTTTGTAGAGAACTCATCCCAATGCTTTCTTTTTTCCTGCAGATTATCAGAGGAGTCAGTGCTGGAGGACTTATCCAAGTTAAAGAGCAGAGTGGTGACCCTAAAGGCAAACATCCAGACTGAGGAGGAGATCCAGCAGCACACACTAACTTTCTTAGAGGTATAACACATTCAACAGCCCATTAAGTTTCAAAACTTAATCTTGCCTCTATTTGTTTTTGTGCAAAACGAGCACGAGCAGAAGACCGATTTCTTTGTGTCTGTATCTGTGTGCAGATGGCTGAGGAACGTTTGAAGGAGGCAGAGGATGAAGTAGAAGGTATGAGGATGTCAAGTCAGGCACTTGTGGAGTTCTTCTGTGAAGATGACAGCACGTTTAAACTAGAGGAAGCCTGCAGGGTCTTCCATTCGTTCTGCCATCGCTTCCAGAGAGCTGTCCAGGTAAGCTTATACATGACAGAAATGCAGTTACATCACGAGCATTTTCCCTAAAAGGCCAGAGATACAGATCTGATCATCATAGTCAGTCAAAAAGTGAATGATTCTGTGTGTCTTTTGTGCAGGAAAATGCAGAGCGGGAGCTGAAGGAACGGAAACGTTTAGAGCGTCAACGTGAAATCGGAGAAAAGCGTCGCTCTCTGGCTGTTTGTACTGGGCTGGACCTAAACATCAGCCTCGCCAGAGAGCCTCAAAGTCAGGAGAACCAGGACGAATTGGAAAAACTTTTAGAGAAGAACTTGAGCTACACTTGGAGTCGACGTAGCCTGAGGAGCTCCGACTCCCGCAGACTTTCCCAGAACATTCCCAATGACACCCATTTCCAAAACTCATCCATGCTGAAGAGCTTCCCTGAGCTTGGCAGCAGCCCAACGTCCACCAGCTATCACTCCAACAGCTCATCTGATCATGAAACCTCCACTGGGCTTTGTAGCTCCCCCGAGACTGAGGATATTTGTTCCCCTATTGACAGAGAACCTGTTTTGAGTAGGAGATGCAGATCACAGTACAGCAAAGCAACAAATCGGAGCAAACATTTGATGCAGGACTCAAGTGCTGCTCCATTTAGTTGCTCTCAGCTTGGGAGTGGATACACTGTCAAGCAACATGGACCTGAGAGCAGTTTGTATGTTCTGCAAGGCCAAACAAAAGCAGCAACACTTGAAGAAGAGGCAGAAGTTTCACATGAACACTTAGTTTCAATGACCACTGAGTCTTCACCCAGCTCCAACTCTGCTGATACTCCCCCTGATACATCTGCACTGTGCGTTAAAAGTCAGGCCTCATCTCGCAGACATAAGTTTGGCTTACCAGCTGCAGACAATACTCGCTCTATTCAAAGTAAATCGAATGGCTCTTGTTCTGAGGGGTCTTTACCTTGTTCTCCCCACACAAAGGAAGTAGTTTCTCAAAATAACACAAACACTGGGTTGTTACGGCACCAAAAAACCGAGAGCCAATCACATTCATCTGTAAATGCACCAGAGAGGGTCCAGTCACAACCACATGCGAGTGAGACTCCCACAATGACAACTAAAGAGATTTCATCCCTTGATTCCAGTTTAACAAAGCAATCAAACGCTGACGTGGTGTCCGCGCCTGTTGAGGAGAACTGGATGCCCTCCAGTCTGCCAGAGTTCAGCCAATCACAGCCAGAGGAGTTCTGCGACCTGCCAAGTCCTGAAAGGGAGGCGGCACAGCCGTACTCCAGAGTGGGTGAATCATTGGAGTGCCACACTCTGGTGAAAGGCCTCAGATCCTACGACACCTTGTCACCCCCCACCTCCCCACTCCCACGACCCGCACCCAGCCTCTGCTCCAAGTGGAGGAAAGAGAGGGAGGTTGACCTCCGAGAGGGGGTAACCCCAGGGTCCCCCACATCAAAAGAGGAGCCTCGAGCTGTGAAGACCCCTGTGCGAAGTGGAATCGGGGCCAAAAGGGGGCTTGTGTCACGTGCGGGACCTTCCAACAGCACGGGCATTCCCAGAGTGCGCTCTAAAACTGAGCCTACAAATGGAGTCCCCACCTCTACAAACCCATCTACACCCAGTCGATTGACTTCTCCTCGCAACACATCAATGCGCTCCTCAGCTGTCACCCGTCCTGCTGCTGTTCAGACGGAAGCGAGACGCAGTCACAGCACACGGGAAAAGACTCTTTGTGACCAACAGACACCAGGAAAGCCCGCGTTAACTCGCAGGACCTCAGATAGATCCGTATCAGAGAAAATCTCATGCAGCGCCCAACCAGCCTTTGTCAGGGGGACTCCTGCCCGGGTGTCCAAACGTCTTGCTCCAAAGTCTGAGACTCAGGAGCCTTCACAATCTCGCACTGCTCACAGCCCGTCCTCCACCACAGCAAAGACAATACGCACTGCTGTCATATCTGCTGCCCGAACTAAAACTACCAAGACAACGAGCACAAGCACCTCTCCTGCAAGCTCTAAGATCCCCACAGCTTCCAGGATTCCTGGTCCCAAAATGCCTCGAGCTGCAGCATCTCAGCCACTGTGGAGGTGATGCAAGAAAATAAGTGCCTTTACTGTGCAGTGTTTTCTCACTTTAATGCCTTTATGGATTTCAGTCTTAATTTCAGTCTGAATATTCATGAGGAGAGTGAGTCATCAGTCAGATTTCTGTTCTACTTAACTCAGCTTTTATCAAATTTGCATGTATTTCTGGGTGCTTGGGTTTGAACATGCGAGGGAGCTGCACTTGAAGCAATACCAGGCATTTCATCTCATTTGCTTCATCTCTCATTGGATGCTGCAAATTCTACCTCCTTTTTTTTAAGCAAATGTGTCCTCTGCAGGCGAGAGGACACCACAAGAAGCCCCGCATTTTAGTCAATATTCATATGTATTACTGGTTTACTCTGAACTCTCATCAGTTTATCTCAGCCGAGTGGCAGCGCTTTGTGTCCAGACCAGACAAGTGCGCTCTGAAAGAATTGGACATTGTTTCAATCTCTCTTGTGGTAATAAAGGAAGGTTTTATGTTAGAGATTGCCCAAATGTTTTGCATACTGTGAACCTCCCCCCTCTTTGAAGGTGATGATTGTGTTTTCTCACAGTCCAACCTGAACTTGGTACAATATTAAACTGAGAGGTCTCGTTGTTCTGATGCACTTTACAAACTGAAGAAGAGACCGCAAGGTGATCATTTCTGTAATTTTGTTATTTTATGTGAAAAGATTCTATAACTTTATTGAATAGCAGCAGTTGTTATTCACTTTATTATGTGGATTTGTAAAAAAAAAAAAAAAAAAGAGAGAGAGAAGATAATAAAGATGGTAAACTGGATATAAGTGTCTCTTCTTTGAAAAAAGCTCCCAACAAGTGTCTGTAGCTCTTTGCCAGCAAATTAAGCCTTTTCTTTCAAGTCTCATCATCTGCAACTCCAACATCACGCTGTCCTGCATCTTCTTGTCACTCTCTCTTTCCTGAACTCCTTACTGCATCTCTTAACACAGTCACCCCCATCTCTGTCAGTGGCTGTTGTCATGGAAATGCTACAGACATCCCAGGGAATCTCCTGACAGAATAGCAGGGTGCAAGGGTTGGGGTAGAGGGTGACTGTGGGTGTTGGGTCCCAGTGGGAATTCTCTTTTTATAGGCTGCAGTGACGCCAGAACCTCTTGGGAAAGGCAATAAACCGGTGCCTCTTTGTGTTCTTGAGTGTCCGGTTGTCGGTCAGTGCTGGCCTCTTAACCTGCCTCAGTGTATAGAGGTGACATCACCACAGGTCTCCAGGGGTGCAGTCTAAAGTGATCCCTCTTTTAGCTGCCTTCTGTATTCTACATGGACTTGAAAGCACAGGCTTGGTGAGAATAATGACTTGTCTAAAGGTGAATAAGTGATATATGGGCTTTAAGACCAGTGCTGACCAAAGAACCCACGAGGTCCACAAGACAAGAGAAAGGGTTTTCTATGACCTGCTTCTTTACACACACTGACACGCTGTGTGGCATTTAGTCTTGAGATTGAAGCAAGTTCAAGAGGAAGGGTACAGAAAGTGTGGGAGTCTGTGCATTGAGACTCCTCTTGACATGCTAAATGGCCATACTCAGGATTACTTTGTGAGTTTAAGTGGTTAGGAAGTAAATTGGCAAAACAAAGTGACAGCAGGTTAAACTGTCTAGATCACAGGTGTCAAACTCAAGGCCCAGGGGCCAAATCTGGCCCGTGGAACAATTATAATTGGCCCACAAGATCATATCATATTTGTATTTTTATTGGTCCACCAGTATGAAGTCTGCAGATTTCCTCCAGTTTAATAATGTAAACTTCAGCACCATTATTTAAAATGTCCTTAATAAGCCACGAAATAAGTGAGTAATGAGTAAGAAAGATTTGATAAATAGTCAAGAATGTGGGAGAAAAAATATTTGGTGTTTTATTTCATGTTTTCAATTTTGCATGTCAAGATTACAAGTCAAACATGATTGGATTTTTTATTTCATGCTTTGATTTGTTCAACTCAGTATTTAGACTTGTATTTAGATTTCTATACTTTAGATTCCAGTTTGAAATTTTAAGTCATTTTGACCTTTTAAACCTGATTTCAATGTTCTCCTCGTGTATTCGCTCTCTGGAAACATTATTTTTCTATTTTTAATATCATGCTCTGATCTTTTGAACTAATAAGTAAAAATAGAATAAAAATTAAAATAAAATAAAAATGTCTATCTCAGATTGCCTTTAAACTTATCTTTTTTGAATTTCCAAATGATTTATAATCATTGCTGTTTTTGTTACATATTTTTTGAAAAGGAGGTTGACAGTTTTGCTGAAATGTTGACCCTCTTTGGCCCTCAGGTTAGACCTAAATCCAGATTATGGCCCTTGCTGTGGTTGAGCTCGACACCCTTGGTCTAGATGGTGGAGTGTATAAGTGCATATTATTGCAGTCAGGGGGTCACACTCAGAGAATAATGGTTTGAGTGTAGTTTTTCACTCAATATGAAAATTAAAAAATGAATCAACAACACATAGCCTACATATATCCATTCATGGTTCTAGTAGCTAATTTGACCTAAATACAAACCTAAATTTTGCTGGGATATGGGGAGTTGTTGGATTATGAAGGAGGCTTTCTGCTTTGACAGGTTTAGTTTATGCTTCTGTGACACTTTAATTAAAACTATGTGTTGAATTTCTGAGTTAAAGTACTGCTATCTTTACGTGGTTACATGGAAGTCTTAAACCAACGTCCTCTACAATTCCTGGTAATGCGCCCATTTTTTTCGACACAGTGTCGACTGTCGTTTTACAGTAACATTGCCAGTCTTTCTTGGATCTACGCAACACTGAAACGATAGTAAAGCAGAAAAGCTACGCCATCTAGCGTCGCTAAACGTCTGTCACGAGATAAAACTACAACTCCCAGGGTGCATTGTCCCCGTGCGTCGATTTTTACGTAATGGACAGCTCCCTGGATGCGGCTGTGATTGACTAGACCAAGCAAAAAGAGATCGAAAGCCAAGTGGCGGTAAGTCACAAAATCTTTCAATTTTTATTGTTAAAGTTGATAACTAGGTCTGAAACATATGCCAATACATGTAAGAATATTTTCAGTAACTCATGGGAGGCTATTTGGACAAGAGCGGAACTTTTTGGGGAGTGGCTTGCAAATAAACTTCTAATTGTTTGCTTACTAGCTAGCTTGTTAGCCTCCAAATGTGCTAGTTCCTTAGCTTGGTGCTAGCCGCTGGGGGAACGCCTAGTATCAAAAGTGAACAGTGAGGAATGATTAACCCCAAGACACCGGCGTCTCACTTTGTTTCAGTCTCTGTCCCAGTTTGAGGACTTTCCCGAAGAAGTTTGTACACATTGTTCATAATTTACTTAAAATGCGGCTACCGTCTTTTAATTACGTCGTTAAGCTAAAGTTGGCGGCCGCTAGCTTGGCCAGCTAATAAATGAAAAGCTGGATAAGTGCACAGACTGCTGACGCTGAGCTTTTGGTGTGCATGTTTCACTTCTGTTATCGTTTGTCAAGTCATCCCAACAAACAGCGATTAAAAGCTTTGCCTTCCTCTCTGTCTGTGTGTGAAGAGCATTATAACCAGTTGTTACTCAGGTGCCTGTTTTGTCTGTTGTCAGGTGCTGCAGCCCCAGTGGTCGTAGGCAGGATGCAGACCATAAAGTGTGTTGTGGTGGGTGACGGGGCAGTTGGGAAAACCTGTCTTCTCATCTCTTATACCACGAATGCCTTTCCTGAAGAGTATATTCCTACAGTATTTGACAACTACAGCGCTCAGATGAGTGTTGATGGTCGCACTGTCAGCCTTAACTTGTGGGACACTGCGGGCCAGGAGGAGTACGACCGCCTTCGCACACTCTCTTATCCCCAGACCAATGTTTTTATCATCTGCTTTTCCATTGGCAGTCCCTCTTCCCATGCTAACGTCAGGCACAAGTGGCACCCTGAGGTGTCTCACCACTGCCCGAATGTGCCCATCCTGCTGGTGGGCACCAAGAGGGACCTGAGGGGTGATGCAGAAACGGTGAAGAAGCTGAAGGAGCAGGGCTTGGCCCCTACTACCCAGCAGCAGGGAAACACCCTGGCCAAGCAGATAGGGGCTGTTAAATACATGGAGTGTTCTGCTCTACTGCAGGATGGTGTCAGGGAGGTGTTTGCTGAAGCTGTGAGAGCAGTGTTGTATCCAGTCACGAAAAAGAACCCCAAGAAGTGTGTGCTGTTGTAATGAACAGTTCCCAAATTTGGACTGTAGAGAGGGATGATGGAGATCCACAGATGCAAAGGAAGGCTGAGGAACAAAGGTTGTCACCTGGCTGCGACTACTCCACCTACAGCAGTTCAAACTTTGTTTTCATCTCCTCTGCCACTCCTCTCTTCCTTAATCATCTCCTGGAGGACTTCACTCCGTTACCGTCATCACCAAAGTGACTGTGCCAAAATGGCAGCAACTGACCATATCTCCTCTATTTTTCTTACATTTTATCTTTGATATTTACAACTTTTTCCAATTTTACATCTTCTCTAGATTTATAGCTTCTCTGCTTTGCCTCATAAAATGCTGATCATGGTCGTAAGAAGCCATAACAACATCCAAACCAAGCTACCCTGTTCGACTGGAGAGAAGAGATCTACCTTTGTTCAGGTGGAGAAATAATGACTACCTCATACTCTCACCAAGGTTGCATCTCATGAGTATCAAGCAGTGTCACCATCAAGATGGCTTGACTTGCCTATTTAGATGAAATGAACCGCCAAGTAGAGGGTAAACAAGTTTTTAAATTTCAAGCAGCTTGGGTCCAGACGAGGTGTAATGACTCCCGGACAAATGCCAGTACCCCATACCCAGTATGCACAGATTAGAGGTTAAACTGTCGAACTGCGGTCCCCCATGTGCTCAGTCTGGCATGTTAGAGCTGTCTGGCAGGCTGCCCTTCCAGCCTCTTGCACCGCTCTCTCACTGCCACGCATGGAAGAGTCAGTGGGCCTTTGAAGATAAGCTGGTCCCATTAAAAGCAGCCGACCATTTGCCCTCTTCACTAATAGTGGAGCAGGTGTCATAAGGCCTCAGCCAAATTAACCCTCACTGGTACAGGATTTCTTGAGCTGACATATCAGGAAGTGGTACAGCTCTCCTCTGCCTACGTCTTAATGAATGCCATTAAAACATGCCTAAGAGTGACTTTGACATGACGGAGTCAAAGAGACTGTACTTTGTCTAATAATATTGAATTTACTCTGTAAGTGATTTTTTTTTTTCCTGAAATGTTTTTAACCCTCAAGTGCGGTTATGGCCAAAGTTGAATATATTTTTTGTAATAGCTTATGTGTATTTGATCAGTAAAATGTTTGTGTGTCATAATACTCAAATTTGATAAACCACAACTCAACAATGCTCCACTTGTCACTTACATTGTTGCCTCACATTTCAGGTCAGCAAACTATGACCATTGCAGAACTAATACAGCATAGCATGTGAAACGAGAATATGTTTTTCCTGACTTTGTACATTTATATTCCTTTAATCTTGGTTGTGAAACATGATGTCATCTTGGATGAAGCATTGTGTCTTGGCTACCCAGTCAGTGTGTCTACTGTGTGACAGCAAAAGTTAATATAGAATATAGAAGGAGCCTTAAATTTGGTCAGGTGCCTTATCTAAACCAAAGACCATAGCTGTGCTCCCCAAAGGTTCTTTTATAGCGATGCAAATGCCACCAAGACCTTTTCAAGTGCAGGTTGAACCAACTTGGGGTTTCATTTTTGTAGTTTTCAAAAGCTCTCTGCCTTAGCACACACAAAGTCTTTGCACCCCTCTTTGAAAGTCACAGGTGCTAAACTGACATCTTGTGCGACACGTCTGTGCACCGTTCATCTGCAAAAAAAAAGCAGATGAGGCGATGTGGCCCACAACTCTTAACAGATTGTGGTTTACATCCTTGTGCTGCATACTGCAGTGAGGGAACACATAACTTACACATAAAGTTAGCAAGAGCTGCATTTGTGGAACGTGCCATGCTGCATCTTAAGATTTTTCTACATTTTATAAGATCTTTTCTAGTAAAAACTGGTTGCAAATTTGTGCTAATAGCTACCAGTAATACCAGCAACCCCTTTTACTGTAGTTATTTTCATGTACACGTCAAGCAGATTGTGTTTTGGTCATCCTAGGTTGTGGCCTGTGTAAAGTCTAGATAAACCCAAGCGCAACACGAGCAGGAGACTTTGTGTAACAACAGTGATGCGGTTTGAGATCTGCCAAAGGATGTATGAGAATTTCCGTGATCAGTGTGTGGAGGGTTGAATGTAAGTGCATAACATGTCAAACTGTCAACTGTGGTGAGTTAGTATTTTTTGCCGTGTCCTGATTTCACTCAGATAATGCTGTTGAAGTGGAACATACACCTGTGGGCTCTCTTGTCTGTGTCCCGGAGCTGTATGCTACCGTGTGCGTGGTACTACGCTTTTACACTGGGAACTTGATTTGTAGAAATCTGTAATTGTTTTATATATAACAAAAGCATATTTGTATAAATGAACTAACAGTGAGATGATTTTAAATTATGCCAAATAAAATGGTGGTTAAACCAGATACTGTTTGATTATAGATGTTCTCTTCTGCTCTCTGACTTTATTTCAGGTAATGGCTATTTTGAGAACATAACTGCTCAGCTGTTCAAGAATAAAACTATACATAGAGATGCATCAGAACTGAGTCTCACACTGACACACATATGTGTATTTTCAGCTCAGGAAACCACAGTGTTCCTGTAGCACTCATCTAGAGACTTGTTCATTCTCATTGAGGTTATAGCCAGTTCAGTTCCCATGTCCGAACACTAGATGGACACAGGCCTCCAGTTCAGCTCCATGAGCCACGCTGAGCACCGTTCTTGTTTTTCCCCCAGTACATTTAATGTTAATGGTCCATACCCCTCTGGGTTTCAGGGCCATCACTCAACTTAACAGACACCCACAACTTCAATCTGTTGTGTGGGTTTAAAAACTCGCCTTGCTGCTTACTCCGAAAAATTCCCCTGACCTTTATGGGTGGTGGCTGTGACAAATGACAGATGTGTTGAACTCCACCAAAGCCTCATTACAACATCACTACAGCAACATTTAGAGCCTATTTCCTCTGCGGTTTGTCTAAATGGTTAGACAATGCTGTTTGTGTGTTTACAACCTGTATAAGTTCAGCTGCTTTCAGTGTCAGGAGTTGACTTATTGTTTGAGTGAACTCTGCCAAAAGTATTCAGGAAATAGCTGAGAGTAGTGCGAAGCTTGAAGGATACCAGACGCAATGAGCTTAACTTAGAAAGGAAGATTAATGTGACTTAAGTCGATTAAGGTGATCCATTTTTAGGCTAGTGGGCTATGTATAGGACATTTCCCAGTTATCTATCACCTGCCCTTAATTATTATTATTATTTGTATTTGGTTTATGCAGAATCCATCCTTTCTGAGTAGATATTTGGCATAAGCTTGACTGGACTGATTTTGGTTGAGTTTGACTCAAGCCCAGATTTTCTGGCTCCTAAAAACTTGCGTTCAACACATAATGCTGTTATTACAGCAACGAGAACTTCAACTAATCACACTCAAGTGTGTCATGACTGTGGCATTTTCAGGTCATATTTAGAAAGTAACTCCTAGAATTTTTTAGGAAAAGTTATATTTCTAGACCAGCATGAGAGAAACTGGGTAAAAGAAATGCTATAAAATAAGAGAATCTATTTTAATGCGTTGTCAGGTTTTTGTAGTTTCATCCTTATAAAAACTGATCATATTTTGATGATTTTAAGTCCTTAATCATACTTATGACAGGCTGATGTAATAACAGAAATTGTGTTTGTTTTATCTTATGAAGTTAGAACAAACATCACCTGCTGCCCAACATTTGTACATAACAAATCATATTAGGCTAATGTAATTGTGGTCTGCGGACAGACTGTCTACATATGAAGTCAGATTAAATCTAGAGAGCCCTGCTCAGTCCAACCAGAGCGGATTTCCTTCACACCAACCTCACAAAAATGCTTATCATTACATGTTTTTCAAAAGCTGACCACACTGTACAAGATTACAAGGATTTACACAGCAAACATAGCCTAGTGCCCGACATTTGTTTGTTTGTTTGTGTCTAACACAAATCAGTTCCTGTTTGTTTACACTGTTGAGTACATGATTCAAACATAGATACTTTTCATGCTGCAAACTTGTGTTTGAACGTAGCAGGAGGTGAGATTTCACCAGCAGATATCCTTTCTGTGAGTCATCAGCACGGAGCGAGTGGGAGTGTTGGCCCCTGCCGGGACCTTGATCTCATCTCTGTCTATCGCTCCTCAATCTCCCTTGTTTCTTTCCTCCCTCTCACTGTCCGTTTGATGGTGTACCGGGTGAAGCCAAAAGGCTGGCCTGCTCCAGGCTCTGTTCAGTTGAGGAACCAGGGAGATCCCTCCTCTTCTTCTTGTCTAAAGATGAAAAAGCAAAAAAGGCCTTGATCTAATAGGCGGCCCACAGCTAGAGCGAGACTGAAAAGCTGCGGTCCTGCATTCAAATCAAACTGGTACAGCGGTAGGAGAGGGAAAATTAGATTGCAAAGGAACGCAGGGGGGAGTTAAAGCCGTTGGCTGTGTTTGTAACAGAGTAGGACTCCTAAGTAGAGAGGAGAAAGTATGTGGTGCTAAAACAGTAAATAAGACACAACAAATAGCCCCGTTTAATGATGCAAAAGACGCTAGTATAGTTGTTACAAATGTAAACTGAAGGGCACAAAGCCTGACTGGTTAAAAAGAATAAGACGGCATGTCTGCTGAGTGGTTGATTTACAGTACTTGTCCAAATCCCACATGGTGGCCTTATTGTTTAATGCAATATAAGACTGGAAACAGCCTAGTTTGGTTTAAAGGCAAAGACTCTGACTCCAATCACGACTGTATGTAAGCCAACAAACAGATATGAATATTTCAGATAATTCCAACATGAGTATGCTCAGAAACCTTTGATTTCTGAGTAACATCATTGTGAAGATAAGACACTGAGTCACTTTATGTGGCCAGAATTATCCTGTAAGACATTTTTACTCTTCTATTTAATGTCAGCTGAGCTAACTAGCTGATGTCTGTTGCCCTAAATTTAAAGCACAAATCAAAGAGCGGTAACAAACTCTTGGTCTAGCTGCGCGGAAGACTGAATCATCATCAGCATTGCCCACAGCTCTAAAGACTGAACAGAAGCAGCTAAATGAAGACCTGTGGGCACTGAACTATTATGGGAGTGTAAGGAGAGAGGCCAACAGAGGCACAGAACAGAGAAAGGAACAGACACCCAGGGTTACTCTAGTATTAATTATGTTGGTTTGCAGCTCAGAGGTGGGAAGCTGCTGCCTGACAATCTCTGAAGTATCAGTGCTGGGAACACAGAGTCCTCAAGTGCACTCATTACATTCCTGTAGCTCAAATTCCTCTTCTGAGAGTCTAAGAAAACAAACCCATGATAAAAGTGGCTGATTGGGTGTCCTGTGTTATGTGGCCGCCTATTGTTGATGCTCAATCCCCTCTTAATCCACAAGAGGCTGTTCACACACTGTCAGTGTTGATGTCTCTATCAGCAGAGTGGGGAGAGGCCAGATGGCACTGGGCGCTAGAGCAAGTAAGCACTGACACTTTACAGAGGCACGCTCACACTGCTGCAGGGTTAGAGGGATGAAGGGGGGAAAAAAAAGTCTTAGAGGGACAAAGTGTGGTTAAAAGTTGGTGAAAGCAGTCAATGAGCAGACTTTGTGGTTTCTCATTGAGACTGTGTGATTCACAGGACAGACTACACTCAGGGAGCACCTTGTCCTTCCATATTAAGAGTCATAACTTTGGTTTTACACTCTGTCTGAGCTGTCATAACACTAAATTATCAGACAGGGTGAAACCTACTGAGGAAAGCACACATACTCTACTCAGGTAGAAGTGCAATTACTTGGGCGAAAACCCCAATAGCAAACACAGAGGAGCTGTGAGGAGTTTGTAACTTGCTATGAAGCATACTGGAATTGATATTAATATTAGTATCAGGGGATGTTATTGATATTGATATCAGATATTGGTTCAATATCAGCAAAAAAAAATGAATTTTAGATTATATCTGCATCTAAAATCTCCAGTATAAGCACTCCGATACAAGCGATCCATTCCAGACTCTGCTCCAGCACCTCTATCCAGCATGTAGAGCCCATGTAATCACAACAACCGTGTGTACTAAGGTTCTAACAAAGTTGCAAGGAGTAGAAGTGATGTCGGCTGTGTGGCAGATTTTTCAGTTAAGGCCAAAATGACATTACAACTGAGTGCAAAACTTGTCATGCACAAGTTTGTGCCAATATCGGATCAATATCGGTATCGGCCAATAGTGAAGGCTACAATATCGGCATTGTATCGGAAGTAAAAAAGTTTCTATCGACACACCCTGAACTGGTGTTGATATGGTATTAATGCCTCTTTCTGATCTACTAAAGCAAACCAGACCATCAGGAACCATACTAACAGTTTCTGTACAGTTAATTGTAAAGCTGCCACATGGTGGGTGTCAGGCAAAGTGATTAACAGCGGACTGCAGAAACAGCCTTTGTTGACATTTTCCAATTTCTTGCTGAGTGATAAATCTGATCATTTAAAAAAATTACAAGACGAGATATCATGAAAAATTTAGCGATTATGGAATATGAGGCGAAAAGTGCCATTAATATGTGTTCAAATTTACTGTGAATTTTGAGACAGAAGCAGTTTCCTGGAGAAGTATGGTTTAAACCTGACTCTGATTCTTACTGATCGATACGCCGATGAGGTTTTCTTTCCCATGTGTTTTTGTCCCATCCATCTTAGGTTGGAATTCGTCTTGACATTGGGGACACAGAGAAATGATGAAAAATGAATATAACTGCTCATCTCCCTCAAATGTTTTAGAGCTAAAAATAGGAGTTGTTAAAAAAATACAGGAAGTTTAAAGCACTGATTTCTTTCTGTTACAGTTTAGGGGCAGAGGAAAAGTCATTGTCAGATGGTTGAATTCTCAAGCAGAGAAAAGATACCTGAGGACTAAAGTATGAGTACTTGTGTTACCCCCCATTTCCGGAAATTGAACATTGTTCAGTGGAAAATGAACCATACTTTCCATTTCTAACCTTTTACCCTTTCTTCTTTCATCCATTTTTTCCTTTGTTTGCCCTCTGGTGTTCATCAGTGTCATCTTCCCCAGCATGTGCCAGAAAGACAGCAGAACCTTGTCAATTCAGGCAGCGAGCAGTGAAAGGTCACCCCATAATTTAGTGCAGACCTGACTCAAATGCTGCCAACTTTGAGTACATCTGCAGACCTCTGCCCCATGAACATGACACCCAAACATTCAGACAGTGTTCCTCTGTGGAGCCCTCATCTCATCCGTCATTGCGACATCATGCATTTCTGCCAGAATGAAAGAGAGAGAGAGAGAGAGAGAGAGAGCTGAAGTTTCTGAGACTGTGGCCTCGGTGTGTCAACACAGAACATCCTGTGCTGCCTTGGTTACTGCACTCCTGCAGCTCTGCGCCTGCTTTGATCTCAGCCATGCCTCCATTGTGGAGCAGATTTTCTCGTTCTGCTCACATCGAGGTAGATTGTGTGGCTTAACCAGGTGGAAAATGCTTTCTGGTGGAGAAGGGGAGCTATTTTTCCTCCTATCTGAACTGGAAGGGTTTTTTTCTGTGGTCAGAGGCAATCTCTTTTCACTGCGGATCTCTGCGCTTTGAAATGCACTTTTCTATCCCGCATTGGTTCTGTTTCATTTGTCAGGGTTTTGTTGTCACATAGAGGATGACACTGCAGCAGCACTTTCAGGTGCTGTAAGCCATGAAGGGAAGAGTCCCAACAGTCCAAGCGTTAATCCAATTGTCCTTAGTCCCATGTGCAGAGAAGGGGATTGGGTTCTCTGTGAGCATGTGTTTGTGTGTGTGAGTTTGTGTCTGAGATGTTTATGGATTACTGGGAGGTCAGGCGCTGCAGTTGAGCCTCTTGTGGACTGAGACAACGTCACAGGCGTGGACACTGTTGTACTTGGCTCCTAACACTTAAACCTCAGTCTGCTCTCAGAACAGCGTGGAAGCCGTATTTCATCACAAAAGCAAAATGAGACACGACCTGCTGATTTTAAAAAGCTGTTTTCCTCTCAAAAGAAGAAAGTGTGACGTCTGGTGCATTGTGTTGAAAGAAAGAATAAGCGCTTAAACTGTGACTATCAAAAGCGTCTGTATAAGCTGAATTTAGGCAGCCAGAGAGAACTAATCCAGATAACAGCAAAATACAACTTCACCAAGGGTAACAGCTCCTCTCAAAGTCAGCAGTGAGGGTTTTTTCCCTCTCTCATCCTTATCTTTTTGTTTCTGCCTTGAATTGAACGGGTAAAAAATGCATTTAATGTTGGCTGTGTTCATTGTTTTTCTCTCACGTCCTGGTTTAAACTGCGAAGCCCAGAGGATCCACACACCAGCGAAAGGATATTTTTATCCTCCTTAGCAGAATCAAGTCTCATATTTTCTGATTCTTGGGAGATAAGAAAAACAAACAGATCAACATAGCGAGCAAACTTTTCAAAAATATGAGAGAGGAACCTGAAAGACGTTTGCCTACAAAGATATTGTGATTTCATATCAGAGCTCATAAACATGGAGAACCAATTTTGTCTAGATTGTTTTCTCAGCTGTTGAACTCGGGCTCAAGAATGATCTTCAAAAGTGAACCTTGTAGTCAAAAAGAGTCCCTGAAGATCCCAAACTTTCAGTCTGAAGAGAAAAACATGAGAAATTTTACCAGCAGATACTGGCTACTGGGATTTTCTTTTACTTTTATTCAGCCATGAGAGTTTTAGTGAGGTTGCACACTATTGGTCTGTAAGGCATTTTTATAGATGGGTGGGACTTCAGCGCTGAAACATAGGATGTTGACTGTTTTGTGAAGATATAGAAAGCATTGAAGCTTCCCGTAAAAAAGTTTCCAAAACATTTAAAGCTTCCTTCTTGACCGGCTGCAATAAAGATCACAAAGCCTGCTGCTTCCATGTAAACAGATGGAACATGCATCAAACCATACAATTATAAAAACATGTTAAATTATGTTTCTGGAGGGTGTTTTTTTTCATTATAATGACTTCTTATAATGCTGATTTGTAGTACAGCGCAGGGTTTATTTTTCTAATTTAAGATAAATTATTGATTTGTTTCTAAGTTGTCATTGAATGGAGTATTTTGGCTTTACTTTTGCACAACAGGTGTAGATGGAGACATGTTGTCTATCGTTGTATTTCATCAATGAGAAGAATAAGATGTACGTATTAAAGAAACGATACAAAAGTAATTGGAAGATTGTTACAGCTGTGTGTTCGTTTTGCGTGTGTTTTTCCCCTTTTTGTCTCCCCATAGATGCCCAGGTGAAGTCACAGAGAGACAATCAGACTCACCTGGTGCTGAGAATTTAGAGACCGAGAGCTGCCTGCAGTCTGTAGAGGCATTTGGTGGGGAACTGCTGTCCTGCTGCCTCTCATTTGTGTTGTGGGTTCTTTGTGTTTAGTTCACAGTAAATCACTTGTTAAACTTTGAAGGTGTTTTGTTAATTTAATGGGTCAAAAGGTGAGGATTGTTGTTAGCCCTATAGGGCCGCCTGCGGGTGGGGCTAACAACATTGTATACCCAAATAATTGATGTATTTTCAGAATGATGAATTCAACCCAAACGCATACAGAAACATCAGTATTGTATTGAGAAAATCTGTGAAAAACTAATCAAACAAGTTTGACAATTTTATTTTGATGTCAAGTTTTGGTACAAATATTGAAATATCACTTTGAATTATCACGATAAAAAGGAATTGACGGCATAGAAACTGTGCACACAAACCAGCAGCTGCAGTTTCAATAAGGAAGTCTCATAAACACTAATGCACCAATTGATAAAATGCAAATCTGTTCAGCCGTCGACCAAAGAAAGACATCAACAGGAAGCATCATTAGACCTGACTCTTTCAGTGTTTTTATCTTTGCACTAAATTGGCTGAGATGAGCGCAGCGTATGTGCGTGTGTCTTTTTTCCTTTCTTGATGTTTGTGTGTGAAGTCGTGTGTAGACAGCCCATGTTTGAACGCTCTAATAGATGGTTTGCTTTTACATCAACTGACTGACTGAGACTGACAGCTTCTTCTGTGACCATGGAAACGGGAAATTAGTCCTCTGACTACACCAAGCACTCAGGAGAGAGGTTTGTGCAACAAGGCTACGGTAATCTGCTGGCTGACACTTAGACACTCGCATCCTGAAGAGCGTAACAGATGAGAAGGGAGGAGAGCAGAGGAGATTGATGGACAGATGGAGGAAAACACAAAGATGAGAGATAAGGCCTCATGTGTATATATATCTTACATTTCTCTTTAGTTCCCTGTATCATTAAACTTAATGCTTCTCTCACCTCTTCTTGGAGGTCTGTGTGGCTCAACGGGAGAGATCCCCTCCAGATGTGGTATCATGTAGCCTAGTTGTGTGCAGTGAAGCTCCCTCTATGGACTAAGAAAGCAAGCTGTGTGCAGTAATTGAAGCTGGTTCCCTCTGGGGTTCTGCGCTAATCGCTAATAAAGTCTACCTCCCCCCTAACACCGCCAGCAGAGACTGTTTGACCCCTGCCTGCCATCACTGTGTGGTCTCGTAATTAAGGTCAGGGTGACAATATCCACTCAATCGGACACACTATTCTTGTTAAGCTGACTAGATTGTGAATAACCACACTGTGAAGATAGAAATATTCATTTATTCTGTAGTTTTAGAATAGAAACATACAATAAACATTCAAACATGCTCAGACAGACATGCTGTTTGAATGCATTGCTGCACACAGATGTACATTCGCACATAAGGTCAGCCATTTGCCCCGTACAGCGCCTCTGTGACCTCTCTCCAGGGTTATTTTTGTTCCCACAATTTTGATTTCACCACTTAAGACAGGAGATAACTCTGTCTACTGGAGCACAGAGCTCAATGGTAAATGAACAAGATTCATTCTGAATAAAACATCCAGAGAGAATCCCTGGTTCTCACCATGCTGAGCTGAGTTTAAATCCCAAAAGCAGCAAAGGATCAAGAGAGGAATCTGTTACGACTGTTTAATTCAATCGCGTACACAGAAGACATAAGCACTGTGACCTTTGCTGTGATGTGCTGTAAAAGTTAATGTGTATGGGGGTTGACAAGGCTCACAAATTCTCAGTAGTCCTTACAATCTTCAGGAAAAATGTGCTACAAACCCAATACACTTAAAACAAAATATGACAGGATACACAAAGGCAAACAACTGTATCAACAGAAAACATGCTGCAGTTGTACAGAGATGGAATAGATTCAGAAACATACAAACAAAGAAAAACAAACATGCAAATCCAAACACAACAGTAGAAGTGCTCGAGGCCACAAAGAGTACTAAGTGGATCAGTTTATAGTGTAAGTATAATCACATCGCAAAGAGACTTCACCGATGACTGTGCACAAAAAAAAACAAAACAAAAAAAAAAAGCAACTTTGCAAATACTAAAAAAACACACAGATGACTTTAACTGTGAAATGATTTCTGATTGGCATTTAGCTTCAACACTCAGTCAGTCAGCCCTGCAGTCAGTGGTACTTTTGGCTGACTCTGCCAGCTGAGAGAGTTTGGCAACGGGGCTAAATCAGCCCTGCATCAATTTTAATATCACAGAACGTGTATTTGAACTATTCACTTTCTGAGCTTGACAATGAATTTTTTTTCTCATAAAAGTTGAAATCATGCTTACAGGAAAAAAAAAACTGATTGTTTTCTTACTCTCTACCCACAATGCTAAACGCAAACTTATTCAGCTGAGTGTCTGTTGAGGCCTTGAGCACTGCTGTCGTCTTTTGTTTTTGATCTATATAGATGGTAAATGGACTGTGTATATATAACATTTTCTCGAGTCTTCTGAACACTCAAAGTGCTTTTCTATTACATTTCACATTCACACACTGATGGCTGACGCTGCTATGTGCAGAGCCCATCAGTTTTGACTAATCTCATTCTCACACCATTGGTCATGACCAGTGGGGTCAGGTAGGGGTCAAGTGTCTAACCTAAGGAAAATTCAGCATGTGGACAGTGGAACCTGGGATTAAACCACCAACCTTTTGAATGGGAGATCCTTGACTGTAACACTGAGCCACAGCCGCTCCTTATGCACACTTTTGTATTTGCATTGTTTATATAATTACAGCACTTTGGCTGCAACACAGTATTTTTGTCTCTTTGCAGCATGTTCTTTTATTACCAGTCCATTTTCACTCTTGCATTAAAGGATCTTGCTCAAGCTGAGACCCTGTTCTGCTCAACTTTCACAGAATGAAACAACAAAAAAGTCTTAAGAAACTGAATCATATGGTAACAACTGAATTACACCTCTGAGAATCTATTAAGAATGATCTTATCTTATGATGAGGACTTGCAGCTGCACTTGGACTTGTCAAATTTGAAACTCAACCCGTTTGACACTTGATTGACTGAGGACTGAGTCCCATTGAGACTTGAATGCTAATTAGAGTCATTCGAGTTTTGCCTTTGAGAGCTGAGTGTCATAAAAAATTAACAACAAAACCAGGAAGCGGGCAAAGTCACCATAACCTATTGCACACTTACAATTTCATCAGCTGGATCGATGTCAAAAACTTGCGATTCAGGTTACAGATGGAGACACCCTTTCATGTCTGAAAGCCCAAATGGTCGTTTTTAGGGTGACCAGCCATGTATAATCAGATTCACAGCTTCTAGACCTCTGAATGTGTGCATACAAGTTACTGCTTTGTGTAGGTGTGTGTTGTTTTTTCCAATAAGTGTGTTTCAATCAAGCCTGCTGGGCTCATCATGCCCTGGGCTCCATCAGTCTTCCCGTCACTGACAGAGATGACTGTAATTATATGCTCTGTGTTGCTTTCTCTCTGCAATAGATTTATGATTCACCAGCCCACATGGTGTCCACTGAGCACACATGAACACACTCAATGTGTAGTCATGCAAACAAACATGCACACACCTGCTCAGCAATCAACTCTGATGGAACGCAATTAATATCCAATTTCACCTAGCTTTGTTCTTCAGCTGTGGATTTAAAAAGAAATCGAGGCCTCCTGGGGAACTGACACATGAAAACCAATAATTGTCTGCTGCTGCTGGAGGTCTGGAGGAAAGAGGATTCAGGCTTGAAAACTCTGTGAGGAGCAACACTGTCTGGGTTAAGGGCTGAAATGAACAGTGATGGGAAATCTCTGGAAACACAGTAAGCTGAGCTACCAGTTACTCCGTCTTAAAATGAACTCCACTGAACCAAAGCCAGCCATCCAGATAGATGTTGCAAGCTAAGCCAAAGCAACACAGCAAAAATAGCTTCAAACAGTGAAGTGATTTTTGTAAAATTAAACCAAAACAGTTATTGTGGTAAGTTCAGTGGCACAATTTTATATCTCAACAGGAAAAATTCCTCCATGACTTTCTTTGATTGGACTTTGATTTTCTGTCACCCACCCAATGGTCATTGAAAATACCTGCAAAAGCTGAAGTCACTGGAGAAATCTAAGCCCTAAACCTTGCACCATAAACTACTTTTCTGCACCTATTCCCCCCTTGTGTTTTATTGTGTTTATATTTGTATGAGTGCTTGAAAAATTATAGCTTGTGTTGGCTAAGGGATGAGCAATGAAGTCAATTAATTAGGACAAATATGAACAAAGTGGTTGTTCTGAACACCAAGCTGCAACCTCTGGTGTTGAAAAATGAGGGGTTTTTTTGTGGATCTGTAAAAACACACAGCAGTTCCCTGAGTGTCCACTTGAGGCTGCCGTCGAAGGCCAATAGATCCCCATTAGTGCCCATGTTGAAATGCCACACTATACAGCAGAAATCTCATCTCATCAATCATATACAGTAAGATGATGGGATTTCTTTTTAATTATAAACTCGTTCAGGAAATATAAAGATTGGGCATTCTGCATAAAAGTTATGATAATAAAGCATGAGGCTGAACTGAGTGTCAGGTGAGCACATTATAGCCTTTTAGGGGACACCTTTTTAGTTTAGCATTTAAATCTAATGCCCCTTGCACTGAGGTAGTAGTCCTTAAAGTGGGCGACTCATGATCAAATCAGACCCATGACCGTTTGCCACATATTATTTTTTTCTTTTGTTCTCCTTTCTTCTCCTCTTCCCAGTTTCTAACTCAATTCAATGCCTTACCCACTAAAAGAAGTCTCTTCAGTGTCATCACTGAGTCAAAATCCATGATTTTTACAGTTTATCTTAAATATGCCCAACTTTACTGTGGAGTTGAACATATTTAGACCATAAACAGTTATTTCCATAGCTCTTTTCTCCAAATTTTGACTCATAAGGATGAAAGTTTGCAGCCAACATTTTATCGAGCCTTAAAGTTATTCATAACTATGGGAGAGATCAGCATGAGTAACCAATGGATCAGCCTGCAGTCACCTCCCGTCAGTGAGTTAGCTTAAAGTCATTGTGAGTTTTTTGAAGCTGATGTCATTTTATTGCCTACAAAAGCAAATGAGACCACCAGCACCTAGACTGACAATTTCAGCATTTCTCCATTGTAATTTTGAATGCCTGGAAATGCTTCAACAGAGTAGGCATCGGACCAAATAGTTGACAGAAGGCTGAGTAAATAGCTTTTGTTACATTGGCAACAGCAAATATTCACAATGAGTGGCACATGAGACTGTTAAAAGACAGCAGGATGAGAATTTTTATGTGAAAACATTACCTCACCATGTATAGAACAAATGGTAGGATGTACAATTCTTGCCTGCAAAGGGTGCCAAAATAAACACAGTCCAAAAGTTCCTCACAGCAGTGTGATTCTGCATGCAAGTACTGAACAAATCATTTGGCTGGATTGTTGCGTTAACTGGTTGTGAAGTGTACCTGAGCTGTGTCTCTGAGGCCTTATAGGGAATGCTTCACTCACCATACCTTGCTTTAGATTGTTTTAACATTGATTTATCTGCGTTAGGCCATACATCAGTGTCGCCACTACATCTATACTACTGAGAAGTGACAACACACCAGCCTTTAACGCTTCTTCTGTGGCTCAACGCTGAAAAAGAAGACTAGAGCCGAAAGGAAGCAACCTACATGTGTTTGATGAAGCTCTTAGTGTTCTTTAGTATGCTGGGGCCTCAGGAGTTGGATGGCTAAGAGAATTACAATTTTTAACATCCCGTCTGGCTGTTAACGACACACCGATAGATAGCCAGCTAATTCATTCCCCAGCCAGTCTCTAATCAATAGGTGAAGCAGCAGGGGAGGGAAAGGTATCCTGGCTCCTCTGTTTCACCTTTAAATAATACTTACCATGCAGGGAAGGAAGACAACTCCTTCATCCTTTATCTTGCTGGTAAGACAAGCCCAAGGAATACCTCAAGGCAAACTGTGTACTTTGCACCCTCCTGTCTGGCTGGCTGTCTTGGCGATAAAGTGTCTGTGTAGCCTGCAGTGAAGTAATGCGTGTGCCACTACATTCAGGCACTGTAGTAAGATGCATATGTTGGTTTGAGGGTGAATGATGACAAGATAGGAAAGTTTAAAAGTCTCCTATGGCTGTTGTAGTCTGGTTGATTATCCAAAAAAGTGTTTCCACAAGGTTTCCTCTGCAATGTAACAATCATTGAAGTATTACTTTATTCAGCTTTCACAGAATTTCAATATGTTTTTCTTTTTTCTCTCTGACATTCAATTAGCATGACTTTTAGAAAGGTTTGTACCTTTCTTTTGTCCAGAACGAAATTCATTAACAGCTACTTAATGTATTATTGTCACGCAACTTTGGATATGCAACCACAAACCATCATTAGTGATCCACTGAAATTTCATCTTGCATCACTTTGAGTGTTAGCCATAGACGCCACCTGAGGACAGCACACTCTGGTGACGGGCTGCAGTACAGGTCATAAATCCCGCCTACGCCAACAATCCTTATGGAGCTGTGGACAAACTTTAGAAATTTATCTCACAGAAAAAAAGTTAAGAAAGTTATCATGGGGTTCATGTTTTCTATGATTGACACTTTATACAGCCTATGGGCGTACAAGGATTGCGTTAGCTCACCCGGGGGATATGCTTTTTGAACCGAGCATCATCACAGCTACTCTCAGCGACTCTCCTGCTGAATGCGTACAATGCTACTGCGCAATGATGGTTTCAGGAAGTGGAGAAAAAAACGCGGAATTACCAAGAGTTTTTCGGCTTCAAATCCGTATACTGGCGGTAGGCTGAACCAAGTTGTCCATAGTATATACAGTCTTTGGAGTTAACTGTTGCATGGACTGATGGAAAATCTCTCTCTAGTTCTTTCTGCTCTCTTTATCGCTCTGATTTTAAAGAAGGAAAGAAAAAAAACATCATCATCTATTGAAAACCAGCCAAATACCTCAGCTTGCTACTGTAAATCTGCAATCCTGGAAGATATTTCCACCCTTTTCAGTTCTTTAATTTTAGCCTAAATGTAAACAGGCTGAGACGAACATATCTTCACACTAGACTGCAACAAGACTATAAACTCCTTACTCATTTAACTTCAGAATTTCCATTTTGAGCATACAACATATTTACATTAGCATTGCTAGGCAACCTCATATAGCCATTGGCACGCCTGTAGACTTTTGAATTTGTATGTGTGAAGGTGTGTGTGTATGCAGACATTTGATTGATGCATTCATCCATACATGCAGAACCAATCTTGTGTTATATTTCAGTGATGAAGTTGCAGCATAGACTTTGTCTGTGAGAGACTAGCAGGTATGAAATTATGGGTATGATAGTGTGGGATTTTCAGTACTAAAAGAGAAATACTGCTCGCAAAGTGAGCAATGTTTGATACTGATAAACAGCATGGATATTTTATTCCACCATCTGTTTAACAAGACTATCAGGGAGAGAGTTTTCTGTCCGGTTTTAAAGCCAATTCATTACCTTGACTTCAATATATCTGTCGACCCTTACATGCTCTTTCTTTATTGGCGTCCTCTTCCCTCCTCTCCTTTTGGGCAAAGAGATGGATGGCCACAGATGAGGATAGAGGCGGCTGCCTCAGACCGCCTGAGTAAGCCATCACTCTTGTAATGAGCTGCTGAGACAGAAACTAGGTGAGCAGATAGCAAGGAGAAGGAGCGGGAAAGCAGGGGGTGAGATCGAGCTGGAGGTCAGATCATAGAGGTGTGATGGGATGAGGCGAAGCATAAACACCAAGATATTAGTGGGAGAGAGGAATAGATATGACCCCAGGCTTGGTAAAAGATCCAGTTCATGATATGTGAGTGCTTTTCTGTGTGTGTGTGTGCGTGCGTGCGTGCGCGTGTGCGTGCGCGCGTGCGTGCGTGCGTGTGTGTGTGTGTGTTTTAAAACAAAAAGAAGGTAAGTGTCAAGGCAGGAACTCCTCCCAGGTGTGCAGTTAAAGACACTTGGTGTTATTATGGGATATGTCAGAGTCTTCAGAGCCTGCTGTGAGAGGAAGGGTAACAAGTAAGGTTCCAGTATGGAGATGTTTGTTTAGGGTGCAACAGGAAGTATCTAATTAATGCCATCGCAGAGGCCCTGGTGAGGCCTGACCTTCTGTTCAAAGCCCCGGGAACTGCCTCCACCACCTCACCCTGCCGGGGCTGCCATCAGCAAGGCCTGAATTATTGATAAGACCGAGAGGAGAGGCAGGGGAAAACTGGGTGGACGATGGATCGAGGTCTTTCCATTGTATATGTGTGCGGGGTTTGAATGTGTGCAAGCAAATGAGCTCACAGGAAGGTGGACAATCTATAAAAGAGTGGTTTGATGAGACTAACCTCAAGGGTAGACAGGGGGAGGAGGATCATGCATGAAAGACCAGGGCTAAAGGTGATGATAGGGGAGAGCAACAGGAGCGTGATAAAAGGATGAAACATTGGGCTCAGATTGAAGCAGGAGATGAAAGGAAGTGAGGAAATGGTGAAAGAGGAAGAGGAGACTACATATTTAGGAATGTGCCTTCATGAAATGCAGCACAGTAAGCCTCAGTGACACAGCGAGCGGGAAGAACGTGCGCTAGGAATCCTAAATCAGCCTGATGCTTTCCTCAAATGCTCCGCTCTTATTTGCCACAGCTGGGGTTTACTCGCAGGAAACAGATGGAGGAAATAAAGCTGGTAGCTGGGTGGACTAGACAGGATCCCACTGGGCTGTCTGCAAGCAGGCTCACTCTATTCCAGTCATGACACATATAAAGCCTGCTGAGGACTGAATAGGGCATGAGTGGCTGGTGGGCAAGGTGACCACGGGGCACAGATTCAATCAGGGAGTAAACAGGCCATGTTTGAGGCCTAAGCTTTCAGAATGATTCACGAATGGACTCTAATAGTAACACAAGCCCAGGGTCTTAAATAACAACTGAAGTCACACTGAACATGAGCTGGAAATGCGGCTCAGAGCAGGTTTTAAGTTGCCAACGTGATAAAAAAAAAAAAAATCAATAGACCTGCACAGAAGTTAGACCCCAGCATGATAGAGAGTGGGCTGACATATCGAGGAAACACATTTTGGCTCTCCTGTTCACAGTTACATAGAGGGATGGGTTATTTTACACTATGGACCAATATCATTTTTACATCTTTAGTAACCTCATAATGATGACACTGCATCTGTAAAAAAACAAGATCAGCACATAAGCCTATAAACGGAACTTGATATATTTGCTTTACAGCTTTCAAACTGAAATATGTGCTGTTATTTTAACCCTCCTCCTGTGTTAGCTTTTACTACGCACCCACTATGTTAAGAGTCAGTTGAGACCCGTGTCTTAAATCAGCTGTAAATTTCACTAAAAACAATTCTCTATCATCCAATGTGGTTCTCATCTCTAGGTTACTTTGTTAAGCTTCATTTTCCATGAAATTATTGCTGATAATATTTTTGTTGTGGTCCTCTGGACCTTTTTTTGTCTGTATACCCTTTATACAGACATCTATACTGAACTGATCTCACATGTCTGGACATGCCCAACGTTGTTTTTTGTGCAGGGAAAAACATGGAAAAATTAGAATTTCCTAAATCTCACATGATTGGAGGAGGATCTGAATGTCAGTGTGGTGCCTGGCAGTGAACATATGATTTCAGTTTTTGTTCTAATTATTAGATATTGATCTAAGCTGGTCAACAGCGACCCTAACACGACAAGTGCCATAATTTTAATAAGAGCATTTTATAATTTAGTCAATTTAGTTTTTTAAATTTTATTTTGTGGAAATAGAGGTTCCTGACAAAGTCAAAAAGTCTTGGTGCAAAAAAAACAAATTTATGTGGTTCTTTTAAGCATTTAAAAACAAAAACGGGTCGGTGCAGACCCTAACACAGGAGGAGGGTTAAAAAACTTATGCCAAGCCAAGCTAGCCCTCAGCTTCATACACCATACTGCACATTTTCTTATGTTCCTGTCTGCTACAAGGGAAATAGTTTTCATCCCAGAATTCCTTAAATTAATCAACACCTGAGTTTTAAGAGCTATTTTACATAAAAAAATCATCATCTGCTTTTGAGAAGTCAGGTGCATAAATAATTAGATATTACCAAACATCAATGTCATCGCATGAGTTACCTTGAAATCGCACAGATTGCATGAAATCTCTCCAGACTGGAAACCTGAAACACGCCTGCATAAATTTGAAAGACTAATTAGCCTTTGGTGATTAGCTCCAGCTCTTGCTTTTATTCCCTTCTCTTTTAATCCCAACCCACCCTACACCCACGCACTTTCTCTGCTAAGTCATTAACGGAGAACCTCCCGTGGGAACTGACGCTACCTGCATTGGACAAAAACAAATACTAGCTTGTTTCATGCATCAGGCGCTGAAGCCCGCGGGACCGGCGAAGAGTGAAGTCAGGAGACGTCTGCTCACGCTAATGTATTTTTAATCACTTGTGTACACTTTTAATTCTGCCACCCAGACAGGAGACTGATGCAGTCGGTCCATGTGTTACCTTCCTATTATCCAACATGATTAAAAAAGTACTTCAGAAATAGTTTTGTTCCTAATGAGCAATGCTGCGGGCTTTGCTTTGCTCTGTTCTGTATGTTAAGTTATGCAAAAACAGAAATGAAGGGAAACATGTTGCTTCCTTGAGGTCGCTGAGAACGAAACAGGAAAAAAAAGTTGTTGGTTGATCATTCACACGCTGACATAAGGGGAGAAACTGCAGTGACATCAGGAGCAATTACATTCCATCTCCAACTGACTCTCTGCACCCACACACACACACATGGATGAATCACAGTGCCACTGAGATGCTACAGCTCTTTACATTCAGTAAACACAGCCGTGTGTTTGCATATAGAAGCTTTTACTCCGTCCAAAGCAATTCATTTCTATCTCAGGCAACCTCTGGCCTTACTTTATTGAGCAAGGCTGAGGCAATTTTAGTATATATCCACATCCCTGAAGATGTAAACACTCGCAAACATGGATCTCTGCTGTACTAATTTCAACTCACCTTCTCTCTTCCCCTGCAGGGCCCATGCACGAGCACAAATGTTGCCTGATCTGTAGCTTTAGGTTCAACCTGCTGCTCATATTAGCCAAAAATAAGAAAAGGAAGCCAAGAGGAGTGTGGCAGAGAATCGCAAAGATGAAATAATGTGATGTTAGAGATAAGGACTTAAAGATTGTGGTTGGGCTTCTGCAGAGGCTGCAGCAGCCAGTGAGCCAGATGTGACAGTCTGTGTTTTGTCATTCCTGAAGGAGTGAGACTGATGGCAGCTTTGATCCAGCAGAGGATCTGACATGTTTTCAGTTCCTATGTGAGCACTCAGCTCGTCCCCACTGGCGTGCAAATGCACTGTTATTGGTGAGCAAAGACAGAGCTGTGAACCACTCAAAACAAAAGTCCTGCAAAGCCACCTGTCATAGGCTGAATGTGATGTGACTTGATTACAAATTGTTCCATTAACTTTCATCTCTTCAGGGGCCGAGGCAGCCAGATTTTCTCAGATAAATTCTTTCCCTCCATCCCTGGGAAATATATTGCAGCGTTCACATCACACAGTGTTTTGCTAACTCTCCACCTGCAGCAAAGTAAATGTTATCATAGCGGAAAATGGGCTGGCATGCATGCTCACATAGGGGAAAGCTCCCAAGCGGAAATCCTCAGTTAAACAGTGAAACGGCCCTGTGAGCCTCAGTAAACAGTATGTAGGAGCTGCGGTCTTTGGTTAGATTTGTTAGCTTCCCTCAGCTTCTGTTTATCTTTTGTTCCACATTGGATGTAAACTCCTCCAGCTGGTGGGAGACACGAAACCAAGGACATTTTTTATAGTCTGCAAAGTGACACCATGACCACACGACAGACAATCTAATCCTGAATCAATGTCTAAGGGTGCAGAGGTAAGAGGTTGAGCGTGGGCTCTGTGGGATTGACTGTAGGGCACTCCACAGTGTGTCTCCATCATAATATACATGCCTATGCATAATAAGATGAATAATAAGCTTCCCTGTTTGCACCTCATCGACATTACACACCATTCTACACCTGCAGAAATTATACTGTTATAATACTATTCCAACAGTTGCTTTGATATTAGTTTGTAGCATTAAACTTTGACAAAACAGTGTTCAAACAACAGTAGGGGGTTTCTTTCTGACTGAAGCTCCAACCTGCTGACTATTAACAACCAAATATTTCACTCACTGTGAATCTTTTCTGTATCAAATGTTGAAAATGCACTTTTTTTTTTTGGCTACTTGCTGTAAATTGTCTTCTCTGGCTTTAGTGGCACAGGCTTTAAAATAACAAGAAGTCAATCTATAGAGCCCTTTTTGCTCCTGTGGGTCATACAGAGGTCATACTTTAAATAATAGTCTAACCAGAAACAAAAAGACTTAAAGAATAGCTTTATTATTTATTTCCTATTATTATAATTATCAATATTATTATTATCATTATTATTATTATTATTATTATTAGTAGTAGTAGTAGTAGTAGTAGTAGTAGTAGTATTAGTAGTAGTAGTAGTAGTAGTATTATAATAATAAGAATACTGATTCTGTTAATCCCTGACTTTTCATGTGGTAACAAGACATCATTTTGGACTAGTAAGATGTCTCCAGTGTCTGAATTGATCATCCTGTTGTCATCTAAGTAGACAAGAGGGTGTTTTTTTTCTAATTCTGGTGATGTTTTTTCTTTATTTGTCCAGTGTCTTCATTCATGACATAATAATAGCAAAAAGTCACATAACTCCCAGCATCTGTACGTTGAAAGGCTCGTTTGTTATTTGTGAGGTGGGTCTGTATGAGTTGGCCTACAGTACAGTATGGTTTGGTTTGGTTCGGCAAACCCTAATCTTCCTTACGTTTACAAACTGTACCCTACCCTGGTGCTTCAGATGGGAAGTGAGTTGGCTATGTGACAGCCACACCAAATGTGAATAAAATCATTGCACACTTTTACATGTAAAGCTAATGTCAAGATGGGATCGGGTGCAAGTTTTTGGCAGGTAGTGCCAGTGGTGCAGCAGGAATAGCAGTGGGTGGGTTATATGCACAAATAATGCAAATTTGCAACACCATCATTATGTTTGCCATAGCAATCTAAACTCAAGCTAATCATTCATGCCACCATAGCCAAAAACTCACCTAGTGAGAGGAAAGTGAGTGAGGAGATCAGATTATCTGTTAAATTGTTTAAACACAGCAGATCCTCATAATGTGGTCAAACTCCACTATGTTTGTCGTAACTCAGCAGGTAGATATGTTTAGGGGCGAGAAAATTCAGTAAGTAAATGATATTTTTCTCATTTGGTGTGAACACAACCTCAGAGCAGCCTGATGTTTGTTCATAATAATGAACTGACCACTGTATTTTCTCTGTATGAGCTATGTTTATATCTAGCATGAAAACCATAATGTGGTTGTCATCATCATCATCATCATCATCATCATAATCAGGTCTCTTGGTCGGCGACAGGGACGGCGTCATGCGTAGAGCCAATCAGTTTCACCAATCTTCTCCATTGGGATCGGTCCAGTGCTAGGGGTTCGGCTACGGCAAGCGACAGGCCCAATTGGTGTAGGTCCCCGGTGACGACATCAATCCATCATGTGCGGGGGGCACCACACGTCATCATTCCCTTCTGGATAATGTGGTTGTACTTCCACAAAAGACCCTCTTTTCCTCCCACAATGCTTTTGTGCAAGGGACAGTTATTTGATGAAAGAAGTAACTTTATCTGAGCTCAGCGTGAACTCTCACTGGGAGAGAAGTTGTCATTAATCATGCTGGCTGTAGATAAACCATATTAATTATTTAATCACATCCTGTTAACAGGAAATATTTTGTCTTTTGACTGCCACCATCGCTGTGCCCCTCTCACTGCTCCGCTGATGACTGTGTGGGAATTAAGCAACCGTTTTTAATGAACCCCTGACAGTTTTTTTTACAGCTGAAAGCATTTCCTGATATGAATAAAAGGGTCCACAAAACAGACTCATGATTCCCTGAGAAACGTAAGTTCATGGATGAAAGAAAATCAGGTTAGGAGAGGTTTAAGTCACTATGAGCGCTTCTTCCTCTTCCTCCCTCTCAATCATGGCAGTTCAGGGTCAAATTGGCACACTTGGTACCCTGACAGAAGGGTACCAAAAAAGTAGAATGTAACAGGATGTTTTTTGGGTATTTCTCATTTTTTGGCAATAAAAACAAAAACTATCACCATATAGTACTGTTACATACTCAAACGAGACCTCTTGTTGGTTGAGCACCAAATGAATGTCAGTCAGCTTTGCCCAGTTGATGAGAAACTGCACGCAAGCTAGACTACTGTTTTCTGCAGAACATTGATCAAACCTATTTGCTTTATTGATTATATGGCATGGTTTACAGAGGCAGAACAGCAGTTTGTCTCTGTATAGTGATAATCCTGTACTATGTTGCTCTTTGTTGGTTATTTCACTGCAGTAAATCTGTATATGTAAGGCACGTGTTAGACTAAGGGTAAACTTCTTCCACCACTGGTATCTGTGTTTCCGTTCAATCTATGCGTGGGTTGGTGTTGCTGCACCATTAATCTGATTAATCCAATCTTGAATCTTTGTTTTCCATGAACTGAAGGTACCGTCCCCTGATATATTTACCAAATCATAATAACACAGTTTCCTCTTTAACAGCAGCCGAGAGACTCATTTTGTGTCTAACCATGAGAGCCAGAGATGTTTGGAGGCTAACAGCACCTCAATTATAACAAAGCAGCTCTTACATAAATTCATGTGTTTCTATACAACCAGTGGGCATCCTGAGTGCCTCTTATCAGTAGCGTCCGCCTCATAAAGAAGCAAATTGGGCTGCTGATGAATGCACAGCTGATCCCTCACCCTCGGGGCTTGAACCAAAGAAAATGTTGAGCTATGGATTTAGTCTGGGTTGTGTTTATCCAACAATCTGCTCGGATTACCATATAGCACGGAGGATGTGGTCCAGACTCTGTTCCCTGTTGTGTTGTGCAGGACTCAGAATAAAACAGATCTGTCTGTATGTCAGCTCATGTCTGCTGTGGAAAGGAGGACGGAGAATACTGATGTAATCCACCCACACCAGAAAGAGTGAGGAGACAGTTTCATCACGTCTGAGGGCATGGAAGGCATCAAATGAGAAGAAAGTGTGGAGATGTGAGGAGATAACACCACCTCACATCTGAATTAAAGGATAGGGTCTAAATAATTTAGACAGGAAATGTGCTTATTTTTCAGTATTTGTTGGTCGTGATCAAAAGACAGTATGGGTTTGTTTCGGTTGATCAATGAAACAACATCTTAGTTTTAATAATTTTTCATAATATTGCTGGAATGAATCAGGATCAGGAATGGAAAACTCAGATTAAGTGTTGAAGGAGAAAATAACTTCCAGAAACGTACTTTAACTTCTGCTGATTGGAGGGATGGGACTGTGAAGTTTAATGTTTAATATGATATGAAGAAAACTAAAACACATGAAATCAGTGTGTACTGGCTCTGGTAATGTGCATTACTCCAAACCAGTCATTTGAAGCCACTCTCCTGTGCCAGCCATGTCAGGACATCATACAACCAAATTTCTGGGCTGTTTGACAAATAAATAACTTGAATTCGACTTTGGCAACACAACTCGGCCTCAGGTATTAACTAACCTGCTATGTTTTTCCAGTACTTTACTCTGCTCCCTGTGAATCCCCATCTTTAACCCTCATGACACTAAAGTCATGAGATATAGCCAACTTCAATCCACTTTGGTAAATCATCGTTGGTATTTACCAGCACCTTTTAACATGAGGGATGTTTTATGACGTGTATCTAAAGGAGAAAAAGGTCACATGTTCACATGGATATGGTGCTACTTTACAAAATAAAGAAAAAAGAAAATGACACTTGAACAGGGGTTACAGGGGTCGTACTTTTGGTTTGTTATATTTAATGCTGTCATGTTAAATTTTTGTCTCTGTAGTTTTAAAGTCTTGCTCCTGGTGTACCCTGACTTGTGTGTCAGCCTAGGACTTACTATTTCTTCTTTTCCTGTTTGTCAGTGTGGTGTCTTCTCTCTCCTTGCCGGTTTTTTGTGTGTTCCAGCATTCCTGACTCCAGAGTCTTTCCTGTGTTTGACCACTGCCTGTTTTTTTACCTTGCCTTTGGCCATCCCCTTTGGATTCTTTGCTTTTTTAGTTCACCTACACTCGACAAGAAACTCTGCCTGCCCTTGCTCTGGCCTTGTAGGTCCATCGTTCAGTACTCCACTGGTTGTGTCAGACATCTGTTCACTTAAATTACTTTGAGGTAAGGTTAGTGACTGGGTGGTGCACAGATTACAAGTATCACCTCCCAGCAGGACAGACCAAGTGGCAAAACATCATGCAGCACAAGCAGGGAAAAAAGTAAAAACTAGAAGTTGTACACAAAACAAAGCCTTTGGGAAGTTATTGTATTATCTCGCAATTTAATACTTGTATTTCCCAACTGAATATTATTTTGTCATCTGTGAAACTCTAAACTTCAGACAATGATGCACATGTTTTTAGCAGCCGGCAAAAACTGTGTTTAGTGCACTTCATGAGTAATACAAAACATGTAACATTTGGTTCAATAGAAGTCACATTAAATTACTGACAACTTCAAATGTTTTAGCTATTTTAGCAGATTCAAACCATAAGATAAAACTTTTATTTAATAATGACTAAAAGGGTGGCACTTTTCAGTCTATTTAAAGCTGAAACTTGTTAAAAGAGAGTTGGCTTTGAGACACTGAAAACTCAGACTTAAGCAGACCCAATTTGTCTTTTTAATCTTACTACATAAACCCCTCAGTTCTTCATAACTTTGTTTTTTTTTTCTCCTTTTTTCAGCATTCAGGCTGAATGTTAATGCCTCCTTATAAATTCTGCAGTCCTTGTGAGGAATAAATACTGAAGCTAATAAGTTTGATATTAAACATCAAACTGATCTAAATAAATCACTGTTTCCTGTGAATTTTAAGTGAACCCTAACTAAGAGTTACTTGTAATCTTTGACACATGAACAATCCAGTACAGCTAATGTTGTGACACCAGAAGAGGAAGAGCCCCACAGCTCTCTGAACTCTCCTCCTATTTCCCCTGAAAGTTTTTTAGGCTGTCAGATAAAGAAACATACAGATCTTTTCCTGTTTTGACTCTTCCTGTCTCCACTCCTTCCTGCTCAGCACTGCTCAGCTGCTGTGTGCTTGTCTAAAAAACCCCTGGATGTGAGATGCTACACTGGCGAGGGCTGGCGTGGGTCGCCAGGAGACAGGAACAGGTGGGAATTGCCATTGATTTTTTCTCCATGAGCTGGTGCACGTGCATAAAAGATTTAGGGCAAATTTGAACAGGGTGGAATGGCCAGATGTGTTCATTGCAGCTCATTGGAGCAGAAGCCCTTGTCCTGGATGTAATCAGTTTCTCTGAGGCTGTTTCTCTAACCTCCAACCCCACCTAATAACTCAGAGGTCTTTTCTAATACTCCAGCCTCACAAAGACATTTGTCCTCCTACATTTCCAGTCTATTTTGCTCTGTAGCGAGTTCACGCCTCAGTTACCTCCACTTGTTTTTTAAATAGTCATTTATTATTTCGAGTCCTGCCTGTTAATGAACGTAGGGAAATACGGTCTAAGATTATCTAACAAATCACAAACATATTAGCAGCTCATTCTCACCTCAGGACTCTTATAATCCATCATTTCTATTTATGTGTTAGAAAATAAGTGCATCCTGATAGCAAGCGTCCTTGGTGTAGTTGTGCTCACTTATATTCATATCAGTGAGCGTTCAGCTCCTGCTGTTAAACACAGCAATCGCTGTGTTTAACAGCAGCCTGCAGGAGTACAACACTTGTACCAAAGTTAACCTCATTTATCTTTGCCTCAAAGCCCTGGATCAGGGTTGTTTTTCACCTTTCTTCACTCTTTGAAGAACAATAAATAATTCAAATTTTTATTGTGTGAAAATGTAAATGTATACAGGCCTCTGTCCTTACAAATAAATGGGGATGTAGTCATTGTGACTCTCATCATGGTCCAGTCATTAAAGGGAAGGACTGTGTAACTGGAGCCAATTAAATTCGGGGATATTGCTGTGACTGTACATGCCCACCAACTGAGAAAATACTTCTCATGAGCCTCAGGTCAAAGCAAGTAAGAGAGCCTATGAGTATGGAGAGACCAATCAGGAGTTTTAACTGTAGTTTTCCTCTTACAGGATGCCTAGATGAGGATAATGATCAGCTTTCTTCACCAAGGCGATCGCCTGCTGTAGGAACCTGTTCATTGGTCTGTGGATTTGCTGATCTGAATTGAAAATAATCGTGAACTGGTTTAATGATCCAAGGCTAAAACCTTCTTGTTGATAGGTTTCTTTTTGGAAAACTTAAGGCTATGAGGTATATTCCCAGGTACTCCAGATTCCCATTATTTATGCTTTTTTCTGTTGTATAGCAAACTTCTAGATGAAATAATCAGTTTACAGCCACTTTACACCAAAGGCTGATATTAGCTGAAGAAGCTGACACTTGAACTGGATGTGGTATATGTTGTCTTAACTAGAGAAATGGACCGATTTCATCTTGATTTTCACACTTCATTCACTTAAGTTGATCAACCAGGAAGCAATGATATGACCATTGTTTGCCTAACAGGCTTACCCTGAATTTTAATCACATCTTAAACACAACGAAGAGACATATAGGCTTGTTTGAATTTCCTACAGAGAGTGTGATGTCAAAGGAAAACTGCTGCTGTGGGAACATGGCTGATGTAGACACTGACATTTTGATGCCAAATTTAGAAGTTGTTAATTTATTTCTTGGAGTCTTGGACGTGGCAGCTTCAACACTATGTCTTACTGCTGTTGGCAGCTTGAGTTTTTGGGTCTGGTAGTCTGCCATTTGAGAGAGAACTTGTGAAACTTGTGTCTTACAGCTTATTCATTTCTAGCTTTAGGCTGATTTTTCTTTAATGAGAACTCCCAATAACCTCTCCATCAGGAAAAAAAGAGCTACTTAAGCATCCAGAATAGTAGCGAAAAGCAACATGAAGGTGTGTGCGTGTGTGTGTGTGTGTGTTTCTGTGGGTACAGTTAATGCTAATTGATTACTTAGCATCGCTGGCTGAGCAGCCTGGTTCTGTGATGAATCACAGTAATTTGCACATCCTGCAAAGGAGGCAATGCCACAGACTATTAAAGACCGCAGTCCTGCATTGATTACCATAGCAGGTAATTGCTTGGTGAAGATAAAATCAGTGCTAATCCCGTTGTGTTGTCAGGTTTTGAAACAAGAAAAAAAAAAAACTTTTGATCTTCCCAGCGGGAATGTAACAGCCTGGCCATGCCAAGAGAGATAAGCTGAAGTGGACCAAATCAATTCCTGCAGTGGGTTAATTGCTTTTCTGTGCATGTCTAGCACATTTTAAGAGTGTGTGGGGATTGTTTTTTTTTTTATATTGATTCAGTGCACAAGGAAGATTTTAATTTCCCAAAACCTCTCTGGCAGTGTCCACAGACTGAGGTTAGAAAATCCAATTATGTGGGCTTGTCCCAAAACTCAGCGTAGACCACAAGAGAACTGCGATATTGAAATGACTGGCATGACTCAATGGGCCTTTTGAGCTTTGTGAATGACTTGAGATAAAGATCAACAGATCAAGGTCGCTTCACAGAGATAATAAACAGGTTCAGGAAGGCTGGTGTACTGTGTCCTCTTCGAAAGACTTTGTCCGGGGAAATCTAGGGTGTGAAAAGCGTGAGACATGGTGCAACTCAGTGCACATGCTGAGATCTTCTCTGTTGCAGCAGTGTTGCATGGACCATATCAAAATGTAATTTTGAGAAGTTTTTGAATACAAAGTGTGCTGATGCTGGAGAGGAACAAGTCCAATTATTAATAATTCAACCAAGTCTGCATAATAAAATTGTTCTGTTTCGGGGTTTCATGTTGGGGGATGTTTGTTTCCCACCGTGCAATGCAAAACAGACACTAAAGAAGGAGATGCTTAAAGTAAGAGGTTATTTGACAGGGGTGTGATGAATCAGCTAACAGCTCAATATTCCCTCGGATAGATCTGCATGAGAAACACTGAGTGTGCAAGTACTTTTCCCCGCAGAGGCTCAAAAAGCAAGGTTTTAAATTGACAATCTTCAGTGTCACAGTTTGATTTAGGTCTTTTGGGGAAGCTGTCAAAGGTGGTAAACCAGATTAGATGTTCTTTTTGGTTGTAATATAGCAAGTAAATGAGGAAAAGGGGAATACGAACTAATTTAAAGGGAAAATCAAGCAGATAAAACTCTCTATGGGCTTTCACTCATTGCCTTATTAAATTGTGCTTCATTGGCCACTAAAATATCATGGTGCCAATAGTTACTATGCAGTTAAAAACAAGATTTCACAACACCACTATATTTGTTTGTCCCTTACTGCAGTAGGGGGCTTTAAATGTGGATTGCTGGGTTAATTATTACATCTACTTAGGGATTTACGTGCCTAAATGCTTTAATGCACACTAAAAAGCTTATACCTAAATCTCAAATACATTCTCATTCAGAGGTTTACAATGAAAAGCTGTAAATGCAGGTTTGAGACTGAGGGGAAACAGGCAGGAATTAGCATTTTGCTCTTTCAGCCCTCCATTAATCCATTAATTCTACTTGCTATTAATTGGTTGCGTTCAGCCAGGGCTGTCAGCGCAGCAGACTGTGATTAAATCTCAGTAACTTCAACTTGTTCTGTTAGTGGTGGTTTTAAATTGAATTAGGTCCGTACATTGTAATAGCTGCGGCTGAAGGGGAGAGCGCTCTCTCCGCTCACCTTGATGTGTCGGAGACAGAGACGCAGCCACGGGCCATAATAGAGACTTTACAAAACTCGAGGAGAAGAATACGGCAGTGTGTGATGATCACTTCAAAGCCGTCAGAGGACCCATACATAATGGATGACACAAGAGCAGTCTGCTCTGAAGTGCATTGTTCAGCTCTCCCAATTAATTTAGAGGTAATAATTCCTTAGGCACCGTAATAAGATGAGAGACCACCACGGAGAAGCTGCTGCTGCTGCTACTGCCAGAATTAGAAACTACATTCACAGGCAAAACTGTAATCACACGCCACTCATCCTGACGCGCTCTGCAACACTGTCAGTCTTACTTTTTTGTCTACACAGAAACCATGTGCAGAAATATTTTGCAGACCCTTGAAATGAGGAATATTTTGTTAAAAGAGTCATTATATAATTTGAGGGACTTTACAGATCAGCAAAAACAGTCAAAACTGAGACAGAAGTTCAGATATCTGTCATGGGCCCCTCCCAACCAAAGAAGCAACAAGTTATAGACACAGCTTTCATTTCTAACTGAATGAAGTCCTCAACCAAATCCAAATTAACACTTTCAATACCACATTATTAGTGATGAGTAATACCCTTTTTGATCCAGAATTAGACATATTAAGACTCCTGTCTCGTTTAGCAGTGCTCAAGTGACAATTAAACTGAACTTCATGTATCTGAGAGTGTCTCATTACAGCAATATTATCTGACTGATCAACTACTTTAAAACAGTGTAAACATGCATGAATTTTTTTTATAAGTTTTTAATGTCACAGTGAGGATTTTTCCACTGGTTACAAAAAACAACTGTCCTCAGCAGTACATTATATGTCAGTTCAGTTAAGAAAATGCATTTTGCATGACAAATATTTCTGACGTGTTAAAATGAAGCAGGGTAAGATTCTCTGTTATTCCTTCTCTGTAGAGTCTATCCATAGCAAAGAGAGAAGAGGTAGCCCTTTGTCTACAGGAAACACCAAAATCTGCATGAACTGAAGTTCCTCACAGGAATGTTGAGATCGTTGTTGAACAGGAAAGGGGGCTACATTTTCCACCCAGCATCAACCCCATTTGAATGTTGACATAAAAAGGTAGCAATAACTGAATGACTAGGAAGAAGTCAGAAAGTAGGAAGTTGGAAAAATTTTTTAGGTCAGATACTTTTGTGCCATTCTTGCTTTTATACAGTCTAAGGGCATAAAAATGAACCCTGAATTGTGCTTGGTGGCACAGCCATTTGTGTGTGGATGCACATTTTACTGATAAACACATCATGTGGCATTCTCCTGCAACAAATATGTGTGTTAATGTGTGAATGTGATGTAGTATAGTGATTTTGATTGAATTGGGGACTTGACACTTGTGGACTTCAGAAAAAGAAGCTAATTCTGCTTATTGTTAAGTCTGTGCCTGAAGAGCAGTCCATATTTTTCTTTATATTTTTATCTCAAAGACTTTTTGCAGCTTCATAAATATGAAGGGAAACATTGCATCAAGTAGGAAACTGGACAGAGTGAGAATAACTTGCTGCAAAGGTCCCCAGGTTGGACCTCGCAGTGCATAGGGCAAGCAATTTTTACTGCCGGTGTCCCTTTAACATATTGGCTATATCATATTTTATTATTTATATATTCTCTACCAGCAAAGTGGCAAATAATCTTGCTGCATCATGGCTTAGTGCCGCGTTTTGAGAAGTCTAATCTGCCTCTGGTCATGGTAACTTGTTAGCCAACAGTTGCGTGTCGACCATAGACTGTATATAGAATGGACAGAGTCTGCCTCCTCCCTGGGTGAAGCCACTCCGAGAACAGCACCCTCTGTTGATGGGCTGCAGTATAGGTCATAAATCCCGCCTCCGCCAGCAATCCCTATGGAGCTGTGGACAAACTTTAGAAATTTATTACACAGCACATCAGTTTTTCTCCCCCTGCTTGTGATGTTGACATGTAGTTACTGTAAGACTGGTTTGTGCTCAAGTCCTCTTTTTTCTGTGAAGCTCCGTTTTTAAAAGTTATTAGGGGGTTCATGTTTTCTATGATTAACACCTGATACAGCCTGTGGGCGTTCAGGGATTGCGTAGCTCTCCCGGGGAATACGCAGTTTGAGCCGAGCGTCATCACAGCGACTCTCAGCGACTGCGCGGCCGAATGCGCGCATCGTTACTGCGCAGCGCTGGTTTCAGGAAATGAAGAAAAATCCCGGAAATACCGAGAGCTTTTTGGCTTCAAATCCGTATACAGGCGGTACCAAGTTGTCCACAGTATATACAGTCAAGTATATACAGTCTATGGTGTCGACACACTGAACATCCAGAAAGTCAAATTTCGATTCAGCTCTCATTCAGAATAATTTTTCTAGCAACGATTTTTGCCTCTCAATCCTCCACTGAGTTCACCGGCAAGTCACAAACTTTGTCTGTCTGATATTTTGTTTTAGGTTTGGGTTTGCCACCAAGGATGACCCCTTTCCACGAACACAAAGTCATTTGATCCTTTGCAGCTATAAAAAATTCAACAAAGCTTCAGAAAAAGTCTGTTTTTGGGACTGGCAGTTGCAGTTTTTCCACCGTACGTTTTGATGTGTGAACTTGTCGAGCTGTGTTGACTATGTCAGCATCTCTAATGTGCTCGGCCCATTTGGACACAAAGAGAAAAGAAGACAATGTTTTCTGGTTTATTTAGGAACAGCCGGGGACTCGGGCGGGTGTCTGTTGTTGCCGCAGTGTTTGTTTGTTACTCAAGAGTTTGTGGTGCCTCATGGGGTACTCAAAAAACAAGACACACACACACACACTCTCACACTCACACATACTCACAGGGTACACAGGGACTGATGATGATGAACAGCCTCAGTGAGATGAGGAGCCTCCTCAGCAGTACACGATGCCAGGAGAGCTCAGTGACTCAGGCTGACACAGCGGGAGTGAAGGACCAAGGAAACTGCTCTCTGCAACTCCTCCTCTCTGCAGATTTTAAGCCCTTGTTTCCAAAAAATCCCTGCAAGTCATTTTTTATTGTTCAATATTGTCTGTCCCCTGCCTGAGTCCCTCACTGCTGAACATTTGCAATTCTGAAATAGGACTTTATCTTCTTCTCGTTCTCATACAAGACTGATCTTTTTTTTTTAGTTTGCATGCAGTGCTAAAAATGCTCAAAAGCATTCTCCGTCTAGCTAACCTTTCTGATAAAAAAATAATAATAATAATTCTATTTGTAATGATAACAAGAGGAAGTGAATAACTAAAGAGACTTGGGGTGTTAAATCATCGCCATAAGGCGTGAGGGAAAAAAGACATCAGGACTGGCAGCTGTAGCGTTCCCCGAGGAGCTTCTCTGATGTTTTGATGGGAGTTCTTTGAGTAAAGTTTTAATAATGATAGTCACACACTGCGGACTGTAGACAACAAGATCAGTAGCCACTGTGAGCACTGACGCTTCAGGCAATGTTTTCAGTCTCTTGCTTTTGCAGATATCTCTGAAATATTGTAGAGAAATTGTTCAAGGCCGCATAAAAAATGCATAGACTTTGCTTTTGGTTTGACAAGCTGTTCACTTAAAAAAAAAAAGACAACTTAACAGTGCTGAGTGATCTTTTGTCTAAGTTTTGTTCTAAAGGATCAAGAAACACTTGCTAAATTAAGGGAAAGAAGTTGATTAAGAAAGAAAGTGATGTGGACTCGGGTGGGGTATTGATAGCTAGATTACACAGTGTTTTACGTTAATTAAAGCTGGATCTTATTGGGGAAGATCAGACAGAAAAAGACTCAAAATCTTTAACTGGTTTGCTGCAAAAGAAAAGTTCTGATACGAGTAAACTCTGCAACCAACTGATTTGAATTCCCTCATCCAAATCTTCATATTTTCTTCAACTAAGCTATTTTGGAAGTTTTTTTCTCTGATGCAAATAAGTTGAAATATACTTGAGCAAAATCTACCCATACTGCACTCGTGAAACATAAGTGTTTGATGGTGTTGCTGCAGAACAAGAGATAAGACCACAGCTAACCAGGGACTTGCAGGTGAGTTTTAACACTCTTATAGTTGTCATTAGAGGTGAAGTCATAACAAACAGGATTAAGGCCTAATTGGTTTTTAAATGGCAGCTTTCTCTCTGACTGTCCAGTCTTCTCCCCTGTTGGTACTTTGTGCTTCAAAGGTGTTTTAAGCACAAATAATAACCTTAAAGTGGACAGCTTAAGCTCAATTGCACCTCCAGATGTAGAAGAGTGTTACAGTCAGGACTTTTAAGGGGAGAATGCATTTATGCTTAAGTACTACTTTGTTTCGCAGACATTTCTACAAATGTCCTTATACATAATAAATCAGTAGTATGAAAAAAACTCTTACTGTGTAGCAACATTTCAGCAAGGGATGCTTCTGTCTGATATGATACTGCACATTTTTTGTGGTGCTACATATTCACCTCAGAAGGGGGAGCAGGGTGGCTGCCTCATTTGTGCTCACACAGTGCAGTGATTTTGCAGCTCATATTTTTCGCCTTTGGGTCCTCTGAATCTCCATTCTGTAGTTCCTAAAAAACCAGGACCAGTCAGAGGAGGACAGCACACACCAGACTGCTCTGACTCTGTCGATTAAACTTGTGTCAAGTCGGGTTCTCTGCCCCGCTCCCCACTAGGATGACAGCAGATGGCCTGCAGGGTAGCATGTCAGCAGGGCACTTATTACTATGCGTAAAGACAAAACTATCCGCAAAAGGCAGAGAATAATACGGAAGTGAGTGCAGTGGTATGCAGCAAGGAAAGCAAGGATGAGGAGAAAGTTTCTTGAGAGGACTGTCAAAATGAAGAGGCTGTGTTCTGACCGAATTTAGATGACATGGCATTATTAGAAGTTCGTAGAATTATACAACTGTCTTGCACAAAGCCTGTTTGGTATTTGTGTCTATATTTGGGACATTGTAATTTCCATGCAGAGCAAGAGAGGTTGCTCCAATCACGCTGCAGTGTATGCAAAACAGCAACAAGGCATTGCACATTCAGACAGGCCATGTCATATTTTCCACAGAGAGAAGTAGCGGACGAGGCGCTTGGCTCACAAATCGGACTGTCAGGCCATCTGCCGCGCCATTGCACAAATACACTTTTATGTGATGCTTGGTAATCAAGTCATGTAATGTTTCCATTCGCTTCGTGCTTCTGCCCGTCTCCACGTACCGTTACATAGCAGCGTTACCCATGATGCAGCTGCACATCCCCTTACATACCATTAATCACAATCAGGGGCTGGTACAAGGATCACTGAGACGGCCGAAATGAGCATGAAGCTGCTTGATGCTCACTTATGCTCATCGACGAATATTCCTGTGAAGGATTTAAATGGGAGTAAAGTGACCCAACTGCAATGCTGGGAGTGTGTCTGATTATGTGCGTGCGTTTGTGTGTGTGCGTGTTTGTGTCTGTGTGTGTGGTGGAATGGCTCTGAAAGCTTTCGCTCTGTAGCTTTAGCCCGGTTTAAAATCAGCGAGGCAGACAGTGAGAGAGAGAGAATGGAATCGGAGTGTACTGTATGCAGAGAGAAAGGGGTGCAGAATTAGGAGATTAAAGTAGTTGCAGGATTAGGCCCCAGGTTTTTAATGATGGAAATGGAAAAGCTGTGAACAGAGTCTGACACATTCTCTCTGGCCCTCCTCTCCTCCTCACTGCCTCGCTCCACAGCATGTGTCTCCTGCTGATTGCGTGGAAGGCCCGCAGGGAGATCCAGCTCCACTCTCCATTAAATAGCACACATTTGTTTAAAGAACATTTATGTGCAAGCACATGTTTCCTAACGCAAGGCAGCTGCTCTGCCTAACAGATAATATGTGGACTGTAATGCATGTTTTGCAAGTCATATTTTCATAGCTTGTATCAGAGCACTTGTACAAACTCATTTAGACATTTTAAAATTCATTCAGTGGCAAAACTCAAACGCTGTGAGTAACAGGATTAAGGTAATAGTTTGGCATAAACGTCTGCATGATTTAGTGTAATCAGATATTCTGAATCTGCATAATCAGGTTAATGTCAGGAAGGATGTATGGTCACCTATAGGAAACCTTATTACTGAAAGGCCATTTGAAAATGTTTTGTTTGTCTGAGCACGTTATGAGGCAAGCTGTTAATGAAAGCTGATTTTACAGGCTTTGTCGTATTATTTTTTTTTGTAATGATTAAACATTTTTTCATTACCTGTGAGGAGTATCCACAATATCTGATAAGACTGTGCTTTATGATTTGTATTTCAGCTATGTGGTTTTTGAATAAAGGTCTGAAAATAGTTGAAGTAGCTCAAATGTTACATGAACCAGTTTTTAGGAGAAATCTTGAAGCAGAATCTGAGGAAGTGCCAGTTTTTAGGAGAAATCTTGAATGTAGACCCTCACCTCCTCCTCTCCCCTCCATCTCTACTCCAGCAAGCCCCGCCCACAAACAGACACTTCTGCTCGCTTGTATCATTTCAAATAAATTCAGATATAATGCAGAAAAATACTTTAGATAATTACAAATGGGGCCCAGTCAATGTGAAAGTAAACAGCGTTGGTGCTACTGTAGATGCCAACAGACTACCAGCAAACACAATGTTTGCAGGACTTCTATAACTAGGATAAAGTGACATACTCCGGGACCCGAGGTAAACAGTTTAGCAGCACTACAACACACAGTAGGTCCCGTTTGACAAGAAACACTTCTGTTACAAACACTTGACTTACTTTGTAAAAGCGGTTTACCTGTCCAGCAGAAAGGTTACAGGGTCTGTAACATCCTGAAGCCTCCCCCATCATTTAAAGGCTTCATTGATGTTGACCTGGCTTTTTACCTCTTGCCCGGGTGGTCTACCTCCTTTTTTAGCGCCTGTTATTCCGCCAGAGTCTCCAGTATTTACTTCGTTTTCTTGCTTGTGTCAGCAGTCGTGGACAAGGGAGGATTCAGAGAATTTTCCGTACTTTCTGGTTGGTTTCTACTGTCCGATATTGGCGCACGCTAACTGTGTTTGGGTTTGTAAATGTTATTTGAGGATGTGGAGCGTGTCTCACAACACGAGGGAGCAGCATCCGCATCACAACCAATCAGGTTGGGGGAGGTGGAGAATGGCTTTGTTTACAGTCTGAAAGAGCGGGCCACTCAAAAAATTTTAAGATGTTGACTACACAGACATAACAAAACACAGCGATATTGTCATATTCACAAATGTCATCAATAACTAATAGCTATCGGCTGATATTAAAAGATTTTCTGTATATACTTCACAAAAAAAGATGCTTCTTTAATGGATTCCTGCCTACCCCACCTTTGATAAAGAAAAGGAGCAGCATTGACAGGCTTGTTTATACAGGCCACTGGTTTAACACTTGGCATGCGTCACTCTCACAATCACCTGACACATATATCCTCCCAGTATGGGGATCTATTCCAGCTCTAAGATTTCCATTCATCACTATACTGCACTACTGCACTCATGCTTTCAGCTCTAAGACTTCACCAGTGTCCACCTACAGACTCAAACACAGAGTAATGATGCCATAGTATAGATGTCAAACACAATCTTCAGCTGCAGTTTAAAACACTTCAAACCAAATCCACTCTCTCTATAGTGCGAAAACTACAAAGTGCTTAATTTTACACAAGTGTGAACCTGTGAATGTGTTGGACAGCATGAGTGCAAGCTCCTATCTCAGGCATAATAATTAGGCCTCGGTTCTCTTATCTCCCTCAAAGTCATATTTCATTAGCACATACGTTCAGCGCACACACAAAGTTTATCTCCAAGTGTGAAACTCTCCCTGACTGCTGAAACACTAAAATATCCATAGACCCTTGCTGCGGCTTGGTATTTTACAAGGCTCACTTTCAGCTGAGCTTTAATTGTCAGGAGGGCTGACTATGCTGAAGATAACTCATGCCCTGAAGAAATGAGATGCTAATGTATTTCTGGCCATTCGAAATAAATCTGCACAATGCTCTTTCATGCAAATGCATGGCGCTGAATGCGTCAGCAGAAACAGAAAAGGGATAGATTTAAGGAAGGAAGATGGAAGATGGTGTCTTAGATGTTTGTAACCTTTTTTTTCTGACATCCAGTTCTGGCTGTAAGATAGTTTGGTCAAAGGACATTCATTGCATTATGTTAAAGGAGGATTGTAATTCCTTTTTACTGCTGAAACTAGAAGTGCCTCTTTATCCTTTTCACTATACTTTTTTATGTCGTACTTTCATCGTAATATTTTTATTTAATGAGCTAAAATGTTAATGGGCGACACTTTATTGTGAGGATGTCATTGTTCCTGCTTATCAAACAGTCTTAAACAGACTAATTTTAGACAAGGACAGGGAGAGAAGGACTGATCTTTGTCATGATAATGTTGTTTTTGTCAGTTCTTTAGATCAAGAGTAACAATTCAGTCAGATTACAGTAAGGATTGGTGTGTGTTCATCTGCATGTGTGATTACCAGCCACCTTAGTCAGTAACAGCTCTAGTCAAGATGCAGTGGGTGCTATTAACCATGCAGTTTGCTCTTCAAGATTTTACAGCAAATGTAAGACAGAGCAGTGTAATATCTTGGATATTTTAAAAAAAGGTCAAGGAGAAGACGGTAACCACGTCAAACTATGACAAACATCCACCCAGGATGTGCTCAAAGAAATTTAATAAGGGGGGTAAGTTCCATGAAATACTGATAACTTTGCTGCTAGCAGTGAAAGCGGCTCAACAACTGGGTCCATGATTGGTTGGTTAAATATGACGCAATAGCAGGTGGGTCGCAGGTATTTTAGGGTTTATAAAGCACTCTCCACTGTGGCAAAATGATTGTTTCCAATTAGAGAGTTGTAAATTTACAGCGCATGGTGTTGTAACGCCATCTGCAAACTTAACCACAAGATTAGTCATATTCTAAAGTATTCAAACAGAATGTTTCTGCATGTCCAAAAGCTTTCACCCAGTAAGCCACTTAAGAGTCGTACATGTTTGAAGCATGACAGCTGTCCTCCTTATAAATCTTCAGGTGGGCAAAACATAACTTGATTCTAACTTGATCCTGATTTTGGACTTGGACTTGAACCGTACAGAATCAAGACGGCCTGAGCTTCAGCTTTGGTGACTCAACTACAACACTAAGTTCATTTACATGTTGCTCTAAAAATCTGATTTATTTAGGGTGACCATATGTTCTCTTTACCTGGACATGTCCTGGACATGTCCCGGGGCCTTGTCGAGCTTTGTTCGGGGAAGATTATAAAATCCTTCAAATGTCCGCGGTTTTGTACGGAAGTTTCGAGTTTGTGTCGCATGGACTTACTGAGTTAGAAGCACGTAAAAGACACTTGATCCGACCCTAAAAACTACCAGAATTAACTTTGTGCGACTCCGTGACTCCGCCCCACGTAGTCATGTCCTGGTTTTGGGAATTCAGAATATGGTCACCCTAGATTTACTGTATTAGTGTGACTGAAACTGGGCTTTTAAAAAACAGATGAAGAAGGATGTAAAAAAAAAAGGACAAAACTCTCTTACCGCACAAACAGTGATGGTGTTTGATGAACATCCTGTCAGCCTCTCACTTATGTGTGTTTTGTCAGTTGTTACCTCTGCCAAGGAGGTTATGTTTCGGTAGCGTTGGTTTGTTTGTTTGTTGGTTTGTTTGTTTGTCTGTGAACAACTTTACGGAGAAAGTTACAGATGGATTGACCTCAAATTTTCACCAGAGGTGCGTCTCCGCCCCAGGAGGATCCCATTACATTTTGGTGGTGATCCGGATCGCCTTCTGGATCCAGAAATTGTCATTTTTATCATTGTGAGATAGGGCAAATTTTGGAATTTTTGCATTTAACTCTATAAAAATGGCCAGACTCTTTAGTAAAAAATTACACAAAAGGATCTCAATGAGTTTTATGAGGTGTCAAAGGTTGATCCTGATCCAGACAAAATTCCGGATACTGTGATCCAGAACACAAAAAAATAAGGGTGTCGTTGGAAGTGTACGCTTACAAATATTGCATAATAAATCATGCATTTATGTATCTAATATGAACTTTGTTGTTTTAGGAACATTATGAACAGTGAACATACCAGTTTAAACACAAATAAACGTTAATAAAAGACACGTAACAGTAAAAGTTTTGGTGTGAATCACAATATAAGGGGGGACATGAGCTGCTTGGCGGAGGTCTGCGCTCTCCGAGTGCTTTTCTAGTTTGATATGCAACAGGTCAAGCAGGGGACAAACTGATAGTAATGAGCTGAGAGGGGGCGTGTGTAGCAGAGGCGTACATGCTTCTCCTGTCAGTTATTCCTTTCTTGCAAACTAGGTCAAAGACATTGGTACATTTAACCACCCTGAGCGAGCTAGGACCAAAGAAATCTGCAGTCATAGTGGACCAAAAGTCCTTTTTTCATTCTCCACAAAAGACAGACTTCTAGTGAGTAACTTGTTTGACTGTTAGTGGTTAAACAGATCAATATTTTTGTTATGTATGCTCTGTACAAGCTGAGCAAAGAGATAAGACGGGCTGCTGTACTTCTCCACGGGGAGTAGCCACAATCTACACGAACATAAAGTTCCTCACAGAAGCTTGAAAGTTTAACTCCTGAAATGATTCAGAGAAAAAGTTGTCCTTTGATTCAGGAGAGTCGTCACAAAATTATTGAGGAGTGGTCTTATATATATTTCATTCTCGGTGCCTTTGGTGCCAATGCAGCAACAACTTCAGGAAATGACTTTAAAGCAGGACCCCATGCCAGCTCTACCTCTGTCCAGTGATAATCACTGCGGCTGCGATTCGAAGGTTTGATCTGCAGGCTTAAATATTCTGTCAAAGAATATTTTCCCGTCAGTCCTGCTCCCACCAGACTGCTTTACCTCTTCATTTCAAAGAAGAAGTATTCCCTTTGTCGGGGGCCAGGTCTATCATCTTCAGAGATCAAATCCTCTTAGTGCATTTATAATAAGTCAAAAGACCAGCTTCACAGAGTTATATACGAAAAAAAAGACAAAGGGTGCCGGAGAACTGAGGAGTAAGCACATTCCTATGGTGAAGCCAAATGCAAATGAAGGACTCTGAGTTTTGGACAGGGATGTCTGTTTCGTCTAACACAGCTCCAACACAGCAGACTGTGCTGCTTCTGCCACAGTAAACACAAATTTTAAATTGCAAAGACTTGTTGTTTCAATCTTCTGCATCCATCCTGACTCAGGCGCGCCTTGATGACACTCCTTGGAGCTCTGGGAGTACAGCCAGCACTTCGTTGCTGTCCGAGCCAATGCTAAAAGATGAGAAATACGAGAAAAAGGAGCTGATGAGGCAATACAGTCTAATAGGCTGCGAAGAAAAATCTTTTCTATGGATTTTCTCAGCAATCAGTGGCCAGTTGGAGACAGTTTGAGTGTTGATGTTGGCGTGAAATGTTTCAGCAACGATTGACTGCATGGTATAAATTGTCCTCACCGTGAAACCCTCTGTAGGAATAGCCTGCTGTTAGACACTCGTCATGACTGTGATAAACCCTAATCTGTTGTTAATCCTCTGATCAGAGCAAGAGGATATATTTATTGCTCTTAGGTTACCACTTTGCCTGATAAACTATTCTATTTGTCTGATGTTTAACCAGAAAAAAAGCTTCCCTCACAGCCAACACTTAAGATTAATGTCTTCACCTCAATATTGGCCCAGGGCAGTGCAGAGCGAAACAGCATCAGGCTGAAGACACTTCAGTGATAAGAAGCTCTGTGATAAGTAAACATCATTATTTCTTCTAACTAGAAACTGTGGGGATGACCACAGGCTTATAATGATCAAAGGCGAAGCATTAGGTTGGACTTTTGGAAGAATAAGACAACAAAATATCTTCAGGCTGCAGTAGAGTCAGTGCTCTGTTTATCTCTAAAAGTGGTTCAGGGTCTGTATAATTTTTATGGCATTCTTGAGACTCACTTTAAATGAGAAATTTTCTTAAAATCACACAAAAAAATGAAAACTAGTTATTATAAACTGAAAATACAAAAAAATCAACTGTATAGGTTAGTTTATTTAGACCAGTGGTTCTCAAGTCCAGTCCTCGAGGCCCACTGTCCTGCATGTTTTGGATGTTTCCCTGCTCCAACACACCTGATTCAAATGATCAGCTCGTTATCAAGCTCTGTAATGGCTTAATAACGAGCTGATCATTTGAATCAGGTGTGTTGGAGCAGGGAAACATCCAAAACATGCAGAACAGTGGGCCTCGAGGACTGGACTTGAGAACCACTGATTTAGACCACATCAGTTTGACTATGTCTAATTACAAAGTCATAAAATGTTCTCAGTTAAATAATGAAGAGTTGTTAAAACAGATATTCTGCTGACCTTCCAATAATAATGCAGATAACATGGGCACTCATCAAACATCTTTCATGTCTGCTATGTTTGCTTTTAATTCTGTTAATTTATCGGTCAAGTTTCCTTTATTTTTGTACATTTATGTTTTGTTCATGTCATACATTTCCTGTTTTATTTTGTAGTTCACAAACCCTTGTTTCTGTCTTCTAAATTTGTTCCTGTCTGGTCTACAGTGCCCCCGTTTAGTCACACCTGCTACCTGATTGTGTCTCCCCACCTGTTCCCCATCGCCCTCATTACCTCTTGTATTTAACCTTGTGTGTCTCGCTGTCTTGCTGCCCGTTTATTGTACCTTGTGTCTTGTTCCAGCATTATTCATATTACAGTCAAACGGTTGTTTACCTTTGCCTGTCTTTTTGGACCTTGCCTCTTTGCCTCACATTTTGGATACTTCTGCCTGATCTGACTGCCTCTTTGTGTACAGACTTCTGCTTGTGCTTCATTAAACCCTGTCTGTTGAACAAACTGACTTGCCGTCTCGCCTCCTTTCTGTGCCTCATTTCATGACGACATCTTGACTACAATAGAGTGTGTAAGTGAAAATATGCTGCCAAGCACGAGCTGAGATCAACAATAAATTATTTGTAATAAACTATTTATATAAATTATCATTATTATTATTATCATTAGTAGTAGTAGTAGTAGTGGTAGTAACATTTATTTATTTATTTCACCTTTTCTTTTTTTTTTTTTGGATTGCAATGTACCTGTTACCTTTATTAGACTACTGTACTTGTTTCCCTGTAAGAGCAATAAAAAGTTGTTCACAAATAATAATAATAATAATAATAATAATAATAATAATAATAATAATAATAATAATAATAATAATAATAATAATAATAATAATAATAATTTATCTTTTTGATATAATATATATATTATAATGAGTGTATTTTCACAAGTAAAGGTGCTTTAAATCATGTTAGGGTCAATATATTTATAAATTCAGTCAGTAGCCCGGTAAGAAGCGGGATAACTGACCATTACCAGTTCAGCATGCTTTATTCCTTACCTGTATATCAATAACAGTGGCATATTTGTTTGTAACATCAGAAAAAAGCTAATGTGACTCTTTCTAAAAACGTTTCACTCTTGATAAAATAACTTGATTCAAGAGAAAAAACTGCCCCCAATTTTTCACTTTTCTAGATGTAATTGTCCCATCCAGCCCTCCTCTTTGCCCCGCAGTGCAAACTGGTATTTAATGCTTGGTTAGAGACCATCTGTTGTACACTCCTCTTCATGGTGCATTCTGAGATATAGTAAGACCACCTTACATGGTAAAATAACTCTCATTCAGATTCCTAACAGCACTGTAACATGGCAAATCCCCAGTGTAGTGCACTGCATAGTGAGTTGTGACACAGCCTTTGGATAAGACTGAAGAAATGTTAAAACATGTTGGTTAAAAGCTTTATTGGTGCTGAAAGGCAGGTCTGTGAATTATGGACAGGACCATGCTAGCTGTTTCCCCTTTATTGTCACTTAAAAAGCTCAAACCGGGTGTCCACTCTCCTAAATATTCATGAGGGAAGCTGGATGCACATCTTATGTCAAGCAGACAGAGGAAATAATGGTGTTGCTCATTGGTTCATGTCATCATTATCGCCAGTATTATTCCACATTCTGTAATCTTTGATGCATTCCTGCTCTGAATTTCTTCTATTGCCAACTTGAGGATTATTTAACCACAAAATGAAGCAAACTGCAGAGCTTTTGGATTCAATGCAGTGAGGAGAAGAAAAGCTTTGAAGTCAGACGGTTAATATTGATGAGGAGAGATTCGTTTGATGATTAGCACCAGAAATTTCACTTCTTCCTTTTATTTTGCATCAGCAAGGTCAAATGCCTTAAATTTCACAATTAGCTTACATTTTCCATTTGCTTGATCAGTGAAAACAGAACAAAGAGCGCAGCAGGTCTCTTATTACAACACTACATATATAACTCTGACTGAGTTGAAAGAAAGTCATTTCAGAATAGTTGAATATCTGCAAACAGATGCGTGGAACAAAGATGTGCTGCTAACTATCTACGAAGGGGCAGATTTCCTATGGTGGGAAAAGACAAATGTCTGTTTTGATAGTGTAACTGTGATTGCTTTATGCTCAGCCTACACACAACACTCAATCAAAAATGTTGATCAGTTTACATGCAAAAGCTACAAAGTTCAAGTAAACTTGCTGAAATTTCCAGACAGCTTGAATTCAGACAAAGAGCTCTATGCGTTGTACTTCTTGAGCAAGTCACTTTGCCAATGCCTCTTGCGATCTGGAAACACCGAGGGCAGACGAATCTTTTTGAAGTCCTCAATGCATTTCTTCAAATCCTCCTCCAGCAACTTCCGCTCCTCCTCCTCTTCCTCTATCCCCGGCGGGGGCCCACCATTCTCCCTAACACTGGGACGAGGCAGCGTTTTCAGGTTAAGTGTGTTTGGACGCTGTGGGCTCTCTGCTTTGGGCGGTGTTAAGGGAAGAGGGGGACTTGAGGTAGAGGGAGGTTTGGATGGTAGAGGTGGAGGCAGGATTGGTGGTGACAGAGGAGGGAGGTCGGGGCAGTCTGCGGCAGGAGGAGGCGGGGGAGGAAGTGGAGGTGTTAGAAGGAGAGGAGAGTCCTGGTAAAGTGGGTTTTGTGTGTCTAGTGTGATGCTGCTGTTGGTTTCTGGAAGGCTGCGGGTTCGACCACTAGGCTCTACTGTCACTCGTCCAGCATAAGAGGAAGGAAATTCAGAAGTCTCCACTTCAGTCAGAGCCGGGTGGTCTGAACTTGATGCTTTGGAACCGCCTGCAGTAGAGGAAAAAAATACGTATTTGTAAAGTCATGTGAAATATGAGACATTTTATGCCAGTCACAATAAAAGTTCATTGAGGAAAAGTTTGAGAGGTAAGTTTTTTATGAAGACTAACAGATTAAAATATCAGGGACTCCTACATAAGCCTGAGAGGTGAAAGGAGGCTTATTTTTTAAACTTTTGACAAGGTGAGGCCAAAGACCGATCTCTGCTATTCCTCTAGACCACTTTATAACTTCAGAAGTACTCATACCAAAATGCCCATTTCTGCTGTGAAATCAAACATGTTTACAGCCTGATACAAAACAGTTTTGGTCTTCACCTCATTTCTTCTTTAAAAATCTAAATGGGATAAAATATTTTTTTAACTTTATTAAATATTATTGGTTTAGTCGAAGAGGGTTGCATAATTGGGAACTTGGCAAGTGAGCACACCATGTCAAACAAACAAGATGAATTCAGCCTGCCTCAGCCTCACCTCTACACCTGATTCAAGATAAGCAAAGACCTTGTTTGAGTCAGCATTTTCAGTATGGGCACTGCCTTTTTGGAGGTTCATAGAAATGAATGATTGACAATCAACTGATCAATTCAGAACAAATTTCATTGCAATACATGTCACAGAAAGAGCAGGTCTCTTTTGTATTAGTACCACATCCATGCTTACATGGTTGAGCGGTAAGGCTGATGTGCCTGTTTCTGTTCTGCTGAGCTAATCTTTTTCTCCCTTCTGCTTCATAGTTACTCTACAGACCTTAGATCAATATCAACGGTCTCATTAAACTTTGAGCATGGAAGCTTATAATGACATTAACATAGGTGTGGTTTACAGAAGTGTTTCCTATTGTGAGTGTGCTTAAGTCTTGCTGAATGTTTGGTAAGCATGTTCTTATGTGTTTACACTCAATGTGAAGGTAAAACCAGCAGCTTGGTTTTTCTAAACTTCAGTTCTCAAGCTCATGTATTGATTGAGTACATTTTGTTTTTAAACCTACGGAAAAACTTGAACACAAAGAGTCAGGACTTCATAGTCTTTGTCCGGTCTTGATGCGATGCAATGCTAATCATTTAATATCTCCTCAAACCTAGGGTGACCATACGTCCTCTTTTACCCAGACAAGTCCTCTTTTTGGGGGGCTGTCTGGGCTGTCTGGCTTTGTCTGGGGAAGTTTATAAAGTCCTTCAAAGGTCCTTGGTTTTGTACAAGAGTTTCGATTTTGTGTCACATGGACTTACTGAGTTAGAAGCGCATAAAAGACACTCAATTCAACCCAAAAAAACAATCAAAATTAACTTCATGCGACTCCATGTCTCCGGCCCTGTGTGGTTGTGTCCTCTTTTTGGGAAGTCAGAATATGGTCACCCTACTCAAACCATCACAGCAATTATTAAATAAACTGGGGGAAAAAACAACAAAAACTAGAGTAAAAGTGATTGATATTAATCAGCAAGACCACTTTTTTCAGTCATATGTCTTTATACACACTATCAAACTGGAACCAGAGGCTAATAAGCAAAGTTTAGTGCAAAGACTTATCCTGTGTATGACTCTATCCAGACAGAGGAAACAAAATCTGCTGAACAGCCCCTTTTAAAGCTGCTGCACCGTATCCTTTCAGTTTAATCCAAAGGAAGACGAAAGGAGAGGAGCTCCTTTCATATGTTTTCAGTCTTAATGCTGAGCTAACAAGCTGCAAGGACTATCTTAACTGTTATCCAGGCGTTTGTTTGGTGTCAGGAGCATCATTCTTAAAATGTCTTTCTGTTATTTTGATGAAGGATGATGTATTCAGGTGTCTTTTCTGTTTGAATGAAGGTCTGAGTCAACAGTAAAGCTTTGCACATATATTTGATCATATTTAGCTTTGTTTTGTTTGCCTTATTAAAGTGCATCAGAAGTGTCTCTGGTACAAAACACACACCTCAGCTTGAGCTTAACAATCCGTCTCCAGGAGCACAAAAGTGCACACAGTCTGACACAAAAGCGTGCAGAAGCATTATGGAAACAGAAATTAGCAGAGAAAGAGTGCTCAGCAGGAGAGGACAGGAAATGAGAGATAAGGAAAGTGGAGGACAGTTTCATTTAATTTCAGAACTCCCCGGCTCGTACCGCCGCTTGCATGTAGGTTACATTATCCTTGAAGGAACACTGTGACTGAGCGGATGGTGTGAAGCCTCCTGACTGTAGCTTGACAAGCCATTTTTCACGGTATGTTGATTTTCATCTCATCTCTGTGCGAGGACAGAGGAGGTTGCTGCGGTGTAACTTCTCAGAATCGTTGCTGGAGAGGCACATGTGCACATCCTGTACTCATCAACCGTTTTGAATAGCTCTTTCTCTCTTCACAAACAAGCACAGTTTTTTAAAAGCAGGGAGCGAGTATAATCATCCTCTGCTTTGCCTTTGATTTTCACTGTCTACATGATGATGCACAGCCTCAGATTGGCTTAGAAAGACTCAGCGAATACGGCAAAATAACCGCTGTTATGGTGCAGGGTGTACAGGGAGTGCATTATTGTTGCATGCGATTGTTATGAATCCTCTCAGGTTCTTGTCATGTGATCCATTTTGGGAAAATTTCGGTGTGCTCCGTTCATCATGCCTGATTTGTGAACAATAAGTGGCATTTCTAAAAGGCTCTTGAGGTTTTGTTACAAAGCTGCATGACTGCAAATGCCCAACAGAAAAGATCAAAGCCTGTTTTTCATTGCAGTACTGGATGTTCAACTTCGAGAAAAAACAAAAAATATCATGATATCCAAAAAACATTTCATATTTAGTCAGAATTAGGTCATGGACTTAGCCCAAGTTGAATAAAAATGATTGTTCTGCAAAGTTTAATTGCACATCTACCTTCTCGTACTCAGTCACATTTAACACGTCGGTACAGTTTTATTTCGAGTCCTTCCTGAGACTTTTTATTTATAATGCTCATGCAGGGACATACAGAGACAACTTGCCACTCACACTTAGCAGCAGCCGTGACACACAACCCAAACACATGCATGTGCACAGACATATAAAGACACTTAAGGCCCTGCACTCTTTCTTTCAACAGGGCTCATCGTCATCGTAACCCATCTTATATAACGGGAAAAGCAGCTTGTGTCAAACGGGGGCGGTGCACAGTATTCTCTTGCCGCCTTGGCTCTCTGAGTACCTGGAGAAGAGTGTATTCGTGTGTGTTTATATTATGGGCGTGCACATGCATTTAAAAGAGGGACAGATAAAGACAGAGAGGAAGAAAGAAGCCATAGAGGGAGGAGGGGTGGGCAGAAAAATGTTCCCCTCTATTTGTGTTTGTGTGCACGGTGCATTAAATGTCTCTCATGTTGAATACATGTGTGTTTGAGGGCCGCCTGGACGTGGGAGTATGTGGGCTTAGCAGTGTTGGAGGAATAATCCACTGGGGGATGGGCTCCATGCTCTCTTCTACTGCTAAGCCTTATGGAGGAGAACAGCGAAAGAGAGCACTCAACCCTTTTCCCCAGGCCACTTCTCCAGGGATATATATGCAAAAGCCAAAGCACTTTCTCACACATCCTCTCCTCTCTGGATGCCTCTCTCTCAGTCTCTCCCATCTGTTCAGTGTGACACATGTCTACGTTGCCATCATTACTGCTATTAGCAACTCTAATGTGTCACCATTGCCAGGGTTTAGCACCTCTGTCACATTATCTCCCTATTATGGTGCGTAATGTTTTTGTCCACCCCACCTTAATCACTCTCGTTCTTGTTAAAGAGCACTGTGTTCCCTCTAACTCGGTAAATAAAAGCATTAGACTGCCTAACTTATTCTAGCATTATCACGTACAGAGAGCCCAAAGTAAACATCCAGGATTATCTTTCTATGCTAACTTTAAAACTGTATTTGTATCTTTGAAGTAATTGTACTGTTTGAATGAGCACTGAATGTGTGGCATTTATTACCTTTAGTACCCCCTGTGTTTGCCTTCTCTGTGTCTCTACATGCTTTGTTATGATTGAATTCAGGTTACTGGAGGAGTGTCGAGATTACGGGGACTCCTTGTTTCTAGTTATTTGTCATCACCACAGTTTGACCTTCAAAAGACAGACAGACAGCCTTACCTAATCCCCAAGCCAGAAGTGAGAACAAAACTATGTATACAGAAACTGCTTATGGATGCATTTCTACCAAAGGTATCAAAAATGTTTAGTTCCAGGAGCTTCTTTTCAAGGAACTAATGTGTGCCCAATGCTGTCTACATTTCTAACCTGGCCTAAAGTCCTATAAAGATCATGCAAATCAGGCCAATAACACGTAGAAGACTAGTCCAGGACTTTTTTATTTGATATGGTATGTCTCTTGGGTAACACTTTATTTGACATCGATCTCTATAACACATTATAAATATATGTATAATGCGTTATAATCATGTTATAGCACTATATAACTATAGCTATATAACTATAAACACTCATAAATGATCATAATGCTTTATAGCAATAATCACCACACATTATAAAGCATTTTATCATGACTTACAAGGTCAGGTATTATAATGTGTTATAACCGTTAACAACTCACTGATAATGCCCACATAGCTATTGCAATGCAACTGTTGTTAACAGTTATGACACATTATAATACCTGACCTTGTAAGTCATGATAAAATGCTTTATAATATGTTATGATTATTGCTATCAAGCATTATGATCATTTATGAGTGTGTATAACTATAGTTATACAGTGCTATAACGTGATTATAATGCATTATTTATATATTTATAATGCGTTAAAGAGAGAGGCATCAAGTGAAGTGTTACCATCTCTTGACCGCTCTTTGTTCATGTCCCTGCTGCACCCCTGTAATAATAACAATAAGGATGATGAAAAAAGCAGGCCAAATAAAAATAATCAACATTTCATTTATATAGATTTTAACACATGACAAATAAACAAGATCCTCATACTCTCATAATATCAAATGAGAGACACATAAAACAAGGATAACAGCGAAGATAAAGCCAAACAATAGAAGTGAGTTCTTATAGGAGATTTAAAGAAGACTCTGACTTTGCTTGTCTAACATCCTCAGGCAGGGAGTCCCACAGCTGTGGAGCATGGACTGCAAATGCTCAGTCACTTCTGGGGATCATGAGTCAGGCCCTGCTAGAGGACCTCAGGCTGCAGTCAGGCTCACAGGGAGTTAGCAGTTCATAGGTAGAGTCTGAAGCCTGGCCAATTCAGGCTTTAGACAAGACAAGCAGTAAAATCTAAAAATCAATTCTAAAACTCACAGGTAGCAGCATTTTGATTCACTTGTAGTTTTTGGATGTTATGCTCACTGATGCCACAATAAAGTGCATTACATTAGTCAAGCATAGAAGAAACACATGCATGGAGAATGAAATGCACTAAATTTAGGTAACTGTCTAAGCTGAGCAAAGCAGAGCTGCATGACTTAGGTCACCCGGACATCAAAGTAAAGGTCAGGGCCAAAAATGACTTCTCTATTGTAGGCTTCTTTGTGATCATTATTAGATGGGGCACCCAGTCTGGAGGACAGATTATGTACCTAACAAGAGCTGGGGATAGGAGGGGTAATGACAATAACTTAAGACTACCAGTCATTCAACTGGAAAACAATTAAAGACACCTTATTTTTGATTTCAAATGAAGCACCTGTTTGTGATATTAACAAGATCTGTTCTTCAAAGGACAGATCAAGAGTTACCCTGGATTAAATTCAAAAGTAAAAATTCAATACATTCAAGGCTTATTAGAACATTTTATTTCAAGTTTGAGATAATTACCATCCAAACAGTACACATACTGTGAATCTCTGGATATAATTTAGTGCGCTCAACCAAAATTATGGAAATGACCGCTGAGTTCACAGCTGTGCAGAAGACGATCATCGACACCCCTCACAGGGAGGGAAAGCCACAGGGGCCAAAAGGCTGGCTGTTTGCAGTGAGCTGTACTGCAGACTATTAACACAACGTTGACTAGAAGGGAAAATTGCTGTGGGAAAAGGTGCTCAAGCAACAGTGATAACTTCAGCCTAAAGAGTTCTGTCAAGAAAAGTTAATCCAGGAACTTTGGAGTGCAGGGAGTGGGCTGAGGCTCCAGATCCATTATGCACAGGTGTCCTCAGTAAAGGAGCAGCAACTGTCACCTTTCTAATCTCAAACCACAACTGAACCGGAGAAGACATCAGACGAATTGTAGCTGGACTAAGGAGGAAAACTACAGCACTGTTGTTCAGTAGTCTTTTCAGATTAAATTAATTTTGCTTTAATTGGGACATCAAGGTCCTATCTCCCTAGCTAGTTTTTTTTTTGTGTCATGCAGTAGTGATGAAGGAATTCATAGTAAAATAGCCCCAACCAAGTATTTGATGTATGAATGATCATGTTTGATGCTTTGTGAAGTGTTACTAATGTATCTCCTGGCTGAGTGAGTGATTTCTCTCTTCCTTTGGTTGCTCTAAAGCAATATATATATTTTTTAATTGAGTAGAGCTAGCCCATAGGCTATATATAGAATGGACAGAGTCTGCCTCCTCGATGGGCGAAGCCACCCAGAGAACAGCACCCTCTGTTGACAGGCTGCTGTATAGGTCATAAATCCCGCCTCCTCCAGCAATCCCTATGGGGCTGTAGACAAACTTTAGAAATTTATTACACTGAATATAATTTTTTCTCCCCCTGCTTCTGATGTTGACATGTAGTTACTGTAATACTGGTTTGTGCTCAAGTCCTCTTTTTTTCTGTACAGCTCCATTTTTAAAAGTTATTAGGGGTTCATGTTTTCTATGATTGACACTTGATACAGCCTATGAGCGTACGAAGATTGCTTAGCTAACCCGGGGGATACGCTGTTTGAGCCGAGCGTCATCACAGTGACTCTCGGCGACTCTCCTGTCGAATGCGTACAATGCTACTGCGCAATGTTGGTTTCAGGAAATGGAAAAAAAACGTGAAATTACAGAGAGCTTTTCGGCTTCAAATCCGTATACTGGTGGAAGGCTGAACTAAGTTGTCTATAGTACATACAGTCTATGAGCTAGCCCAACTGTCTCCCCCTGTTTGACAGTGCTTTTAGCTTAATTAGTCTGATATTGTTTACTGCATTAACTTGGTTGTACAGGTTGAGAAAAGTTTTAACGGTCTTGTCTTGCTCTTTAAAATAAAGCAGTTTTGGGTTCTTTCAGATAAACTTCCATGCTTCGCCCTGACTTTGGGCCTAAACTGTTATAAATGCAGTTTCTCAATTACCTTGAATATGACAAGCTCAATCAGCCTTTGGGTGCTTTTTAAAATTCGCTGTGGCCGCTGACAGGTGTTGTGACCCGAGGAACAGGAGGCTGGCAAACAAGAAGGCAGCATCATCTCCATGGTAACGCCACGATGAGCTGCAAGAGCTCAAGTCACACAAATGCATAGTAATGGCTGTAAGGCAGATAGAAGCCTCTTTTCAGGGTGTGAAGTTGTGCATATGGTGCTATCCGGCTGCTCTAAAAGGAGCTCACGCTACATGGCTTTGGCAATTACAGCTTGTTTTATATCTAATTACATTGTATTCAGCGCAGATATCGAACATCTGCTTTGTGAAACGACCAGTATGCTGCCTAATGACAGAGCACGTCTCACCACCTACAGATTTCCCATTCATTTTCCTTTTTTTCTGTTTGCTGTTCCAGCAAACACATACAGGGTTGTGATCAGGCATGGTAATGCTGTATTCTTGTGACATACTGGAGTATAAGCATTTTTGCCCATTTCAAAATCACTGGAGTGCACACACAAGTCTCTAAGCAATTACAAATCCGTCAATCTGAATAAATTCGAGGAATTATGGGACACAAACAGCTGAAGACTTGGGAGCTGCTAGAAAAGCAAAAAAGGGGAAAAGAGAGGGGAAAATCTCAGCTAGTCATCAATTACTTAAGTATTTCAAGTCTTTTGGTGCAGAAACAAACTGTCTAATGACTTTTATTTTTGCAGACATACACTTTTATTTTTGGTCCAAGTGTCCCTCTGATTCACCTGCTCCACCTGCCTACTCCTTATCTCCCCATGCTTAAAATGCCCTGAGCTGCTGCCTGGCGACCAAGACACGTAACCAGCCTGCTAAGCACCCTAAAGCCCATCCTGGCACCCCTCAGCCCCTGCAGAGCTCCCCCCTCCTCTTTACTGCCACCTGCTCCTCCTCTCCGGTCTCGTTCCAGCAAGGTTCTGACACTGCCCAGGAGTCTGTCACAGAGGACAAACCTGACTGTTCAGATTACTGATAATTAGACCGGCAGATTAGAGCCCAAGTCTCCAGATGGCCAAGGTGAATCCCTCTCCAAGACTGGTGACAAACACATTTACAACTATCTGCTTGGAGCAACGTACTCTAGACCAGGAGAGACCCAGAGACAGCTCACCGTCCTTTTAGACTGACTTCACCAAATTAGCAGGCTGTGTATTTACTGCAACTGTTTTATAGGCAACTTGGCAAAAAAACACGTGCTGAGGAATGTCCTTTAATAACTGGACATTTGTGGCGAAATGTCCAGATTTTATCCTCTGTTAATACATTTAAAACTGAATTTGTTTAACACTAAATAGAAGGAGAAACCTTAGTAAACAGAAATATAGCAATTACTGAACAAAGAAGCATTGGCTTTGAATGCAATCTGGGACAAAATGCCCATGGGTAAAACCATGTAATTGTATTGAGTTACAAGGTTCAGTTTATTTATCCATAAAAAAAGAAAACATGAAGTGTCCTCCACTGCTGAGAACAAATACATAAGAAAAAAACACAGTATACTCCTGAAACATAGAAAAATCTCCTTAATAAAGTACAACAAACATCTGAAAACAATCCAAGATTAAAGTCTTATTCTCCTTGCTGAATAACTAAAATGAGTAGGCACCACCATGGTAATCTGGTTACAACATTGATATACTGTTTGCAACAACTCAAGCTGTTTTTTGACCGTTTTTTTTTTTTAAGTCAGTTATTGTCACAACTTCCACTATCATTGCCCAACATGCTGTTACCTCAGTTATTCACCTCTCCTGCCTCTCACCTCCTGTTCTTCTCTCATTTACACTCCCTATCATATGGTGCTATTTATGAAGATCTACTTTTTTAATTATCCCTTTTTTGTTACCTCCTCCTTTTCTAATCCAATGCATACCTCTACTCTGACTCACTCCCCCTGCTATAACATCATTCTCCTTCCCTCCCTCAGTTATTCTCTTTGTGTCATGGAGCTTAAAGGAGATTAAAAGAAATTGTAAAGAGAATAAAAAAGAAAAAATGTCGAGAGGAAAGAGAAGATACTGTGCAGGATTTCGTTATCGACATTATCGTCTCTTTTTCTGCTGCTCCCCTCCCTTCTTCCCACTTTTGACACGATCACCCCTTGAGCTTGCACGACCAGGTCTCCCCTGGTGTCCAATATGTTTTGTAAAAAGCTGCTTTCATGTGTGGGCAGAGGATAAAGACGTGGGCCAGCGCAGCATGTGTACCCATGCTGAAACAGGGAGAGAGAGGTGCAGCAGTGGTACACATCTGACTCAATGCCTGGCTCACTATAAATAACACAACGCACAATGAGATAAAGATGCCCCGAGCCAGCGCTACTGTACTCTGTGCATACAGGCTTCCATGGCAGTGTAGGCGAACGGCACAGTTGTGAAGGCCAAACACAAACACAGCAGTCTCTGTATGTATACATGTACAAATGAAGTGAGAAGCATATGCCTCATATTGGTGGAAAAGCAGCAGTGTCAGGCCTCAGGCTGCTGCATGTTCTCCACCATATCCTCCTATTGGTAATTAGCATCACTCTATCCAAGCATGTTCTTCTCCTGTTATTGCTGTCAAGAGAGAGGATGAGAGAGGCAAATGGCTTGTTTGCCAGCTAATGCATTTTTAACTGGTCACAAAGAAGAGTGAAAAGAAGGCAACCAATTAAATCTCAAACCTCACAGCTCTGGGTCATTAGCCTCGCACAGGAGGGTTGTTGCGCATCTTCTCCTAGCAACCCCTCCCCCACTTGTGCGTGCATGTATCTGCTGGTGCAAATTCAGAGATGCCAACTGCATCATCAGCAAATTTGGGAGACAGGGAGTGCACCTAGTTCAATGCCCCTGCGTGGCCTCTAACACCAAAGCCAAAATACTTAGTTCAACCTGTCCTCTGAACATCCACAAGAGCACATAAAAAAAACAAGCAGATTGAAGATGTACGAGCAAACAGATCCGAAACTGGACAAGGCTTGAGGTGGAGGATACACAAACAGTGCTGAGCCACAGATGGTTGCAGCTGAGAGCTCAGAGTGAACAGAAACAGCAGCATGCAGAGGACATCTGATATCACACTCAGTGAAAAATGTGGAGAAAATGACTCATTGTTGGGATTAGAGATGTCACTATAACACATCTATTCATAACAGAGGATGCAGTCGAGGAATCTGTTATTTTTTGTTGTCAACTCAAAGGCTCAGCTTGTGATTCACGAACAGAAAGGAAACATAATGCGCCTCTTTTACCCTTTTCTGACATTGTAATCATACTACAAATCAATAGCAGTCCTGAGTGTAGGGGGTAATCCTGTGGATCTTTATCTGTCTGATGTAACCAAATCTCACTTACAGGCCACAGAGGAACACATTACAGCACGGCCCAGTGAAGTCTTGGTTTGTAAAGACCATCATGCTCCTCTCCAAATGACAGGACACTTCATACAGGAGTTGCTCAGGAGATGTAAGATGGGAACACCAAATCCTCCTTACTTAAATACTCTCACGCTCTCATTTCGCCTCTACCAGGTTATCTCTCTCACAGTCTCTCTGCCCCATTTTTCCAATCCCTCTCTTCCTTTGACGTATATCCCTTCCTGTCCTCCTCCTTCGCTCTCCTTCTTCTTTTTATCCAAATAGGGGAAGCGATGACCCAGCTGGCAATGAGACAATGAGATCATTCTAAGAGAGGAAAGCAGACCGAGCCAAGGCATGTTGCCATGTTGAGCCGATCGCAGTAACAATAGCACCATGGGGAGACAGCATGGGTCAACTCACCGCCTGGAGGAGGGGAAGACAGTCTTGTCCTTGCAGGGTGCATTTCGGTTTGTGCTTTCATGACTAGAGTTAAAAACAATTTTGAGAATTTCACAGAAAAACTAGAATAAAGAGATAATCAACATGAATCTGTTTTGTGATCAGCAACTGAGTCATTTTTGCACCAATTTAAAAGGAATGAATGTTTTTTGGACATAATATGGTGTACACCTCTTGCTGTGGTTGACTCTATCTGTTGCATCAGATCAATTCAAAACCCCATGATGCATTTTATCAGATTTTATGACATTGAAAATTTAAGCTAATGCTTTTTTTTGACAGGCAAAATCAAATAAAACCATCTGCAACAAGATTGACATTTTTGTGCCACCAGGGGGCGCCAATATCAACACAACCCGAAAGCCCCTCACAGTAGCTTTAATGATGGAAGACAAACCCAACTTTTTAGCCCACTGTAAGTTTGTATTTCTGTAGTGAAGCTTGTATTTGGGGTCTCTTTTTTGCACAACTTCCACAGCAATTTCAAGCAAAAGATCTCTGTCATGACCCATGGTTAGGCAGTTTAAAAGGCTTTTAAAGTAGCTTAACGCCTCCCCAAACCCCCCATCAAAAGAGAAGTCTTTTCTATGTAAAAATAAATAAATAAATAAATAAACATTTTTTTTTAAGTGTGTGTGATTGGATTTACACTCACTCAAGACCTGGGTGTTTGTAATGCAACTGGATAATATTTCCCACCCTGGCTCAGGTGGGAGGAACAATTGCAAAAAAGTTGAAAAGACATTGATATTAAAATCTGTTAAGGGCAACATAGTTATCCTTTAATCTGGTATCCCTAATATTTTTAGCAGATGCATCCCCAGTGTATTTTTCCATGAGATGCAGAAGTTAGTTTCATGAAGAAATGTCTGTATTGTAACCTTCTGGCACTGTTTCGTGCTGCGCTGAACTTCTCAACCACAAGTGTCTCAACACGCACACACACAAAAAAGAAGAGAAACAACAGCCGGCAGTGTTTCATCACAGCCCGGCCTGTGGACCTCACTGCTGCTCCATGTCAGAGTGTCAACACTCCTCACACGTTTACTGTTGAATGTTGAGTCTCGAGGCAGCTCACGGAGGTAAAGAGTGAGAGCTGTTTTGGACACTGACTGAAATTTCACACATGCGAGGCGTGTCTCTCCGTGTCTGTGCTAATGACTGACCTTGGTGCTCACGTGCTGGAGGACAGTGACAGAGGAATGCTGTGTGTGTGTGTGTGAGACTGTTTTTGAGACAGAGCGGGTCTGCTCTCTGAGGGATCACCATGCATTCCATAAAACATCTGTTTTTAGGATGGGATACACATCCATTTTTCAGCACTTTCGTTCGCTTCATCAGCTTTTATCTAGGCCAGGCTGAGATCAGGTTTAGAGGTCTTATACTAAGATAATTAGCTTGTGATTATCTCTGTAAAACTTATACCAGTCACGGTTTATACAACATGTGACCCCCTCACCTACATAAACATAATCCTGGGTCTTCTATGAATGATGTATCTCTCTCTATGTATATGAAAGTTTGATAGAAACACTTTTTTAAGTACGGATTTTAGGCCAAGACGCCTCTTCGATGCTCTCTCTTATGTGTAGTAATGAGGTAAATTTTTGCCCACAAAATAAGGGTTTTCAAGCTGCTTTAACAGCCTGTTATCCTGTTAGGCATGTCCTCATTTCTGACTAGCTCTGTTTTCTGGTCAACTGCTCAATATAAAAAATAGAGGAGGCAAAATAAAGCGGAAAAGCAGATGGAGGGACAAAAGAGACCATGCCTGAGGGTGGCATGTTCAATATTTAAGCTGAAGTAGACATAATGTCCAAGGACGTCCCCTCTATTAAATGACTGGTTTAAATTTTTCCAACTGGTTGGTTTTATGGTTTAGTTTTATTGTCTGCTAAAATTAGACACGTAAAGTGCAATCGAACAAGAACCTGCACCGTTCAGTGCTGAGAGAACAATTTTATGAATGGAAAATACAACCCAGATAGAAAGGAAACATCTTTTATTTGACAAATCAATTTGCTTTTCTCTGAACACTTTAAGTTTCAGCGTGGTCTACGCCTGCAGGGACACACTGCAGCAGGCCTAACATATCGACTCGGATGTCAACAGCACTTCATCACACTGAAACACAACATTGCGGTTTCTAGACATTTCAGAATACATTTACTGTGACTGTCAGACGCTCTGCCAAAACTACAACCTGACACCTTCTAGCACTGGAGGAATCCTGCGCTGTGCAGCCTCCAACTCCGAAAACTCTCCTCAAATTCAACCTCCTGTTTACAATCTCACTGAAACATCTGTGGCTTGTATATTTTCCTCACTGCGCCTGCATTTTAATATCACCAGCTGTGTTTGAGTTGGATCTGATTGCCTTCAGTTTGTGTTGGAGTTTGAGGTATTTGACCTGTCCTGAGGCTGTATCTGTAAACCACCTTCTTTCTTATTTGTCCTTTATAACTTGAGTTGTACTCAGTCACTGTATTAAGTTGCCCAACTATACCCCTGCTACAGCGGTGAGAAATCATTGGGATACAGCGTAATCCTCCCCTTCCTTTTGGGTTCACAGTAAGTGAGGGCTAATATGCAACAGCGTCAACTAATACTGAACTGAGTATTGAGATTTACAGTACAGAACACCTGAAACGTGATCCGCTAAGGTGACTACCACGTTTTTTTTTTTATTGTTTTTGTTTCATTTTTCAAAGACAACATGTATTTATGATGTGTCTGCTTCTCGAAGCACTTCACTGTAACTGTAATTGAGAAAAAAGAAACATCAAAGAAGCACAATGAGTGATGCGAGTGATCTAACACCCTCCATCTCCTCTGCCCTCCCTGCGTGGGTGATTAAAATACTGAAAGCTCCATCGCACAGTCAATACACACACTTCATCTCTCCGTCTATGAGATCTCTTGATATTTGAGCTTTCATTGTTTTGTTTTTTTTTCATCAGAGCCTGTTGCTTTTTTCTCTCTAAAGAAAACTCAACATCTATAATCTGTTTTCCTTACAGAGTTTTCTTTCTTTCCCCCTTTTCTTGCCCATGTGGCTGGATTATATAAACCCTCATTCATACATTATAACATCTGAACAGATAGACTACTGTATGGCACATTCCCAACCACATGGCACTGGACACATGTAATTAAAACTCAAGGAAATAAGACTTTTGTGTCTCTCTTGTGCTGGGGGATGCTCACGTCCCTCAAGGCTGATAGGATGTCCAATTATTTGGTGATTTAGTTCACAGGTGCAGCGGAGAGTCCCATCTGCAGGCAAAGTTTACTGTGCACTTTACATCACGGCTGCTCTTTGAAGCCCTTTCTCTTAAACGCCCTGTGATAGTCATACAGACGCTTTAGGGCTCTTATTTAACAGAGTTAGCTCTTGGATACAGTATTGTGCTTCACCAAGGCAGATGCAATTAACAGAGTACAAAAGGAAAACAGTACATAGAAGGTGTAAGTCTTTGCAGGAGCAGCTGTGGGGTTGCAGCGGTTGAGAAGAGGGGGGCTACGACTACGCTGGGGTTCAAAAGCTGGACTTGAAGATGAGGGAATGGATCTGGGGTCAAAGGTGAGGGCAGCAGGTTCACCCTGCTGGGGGATGAAGAGTCAGACAGCTGCTGGAGTCTGCAGAGAAATATGTAAGGACACAACATCTAGGTACATCTACTGGTTCAGGGGCCCTCAGAGATCGAGGGGGGGGGGGCGGAATGGCTGGAGGCTGAAGCAGGAAGGGGCACTTGGAGACGGGAATGGGGGACCGTAGGGGGGGGTTGAACATAGCCGATGGTGTCACTCACGGTAGAACACATATTCAGTGTAGCTGGTCCAGATCTTGTCATCCGTCTGCTCATGGGCAAAGGCGCAGGTTCCTGTGGAGTTACAGGCCACCATGTGGAAGCCTGCGTCAGCCAGCTTGTCAAAGGCCTGCTCCAGAAAGGTGAACTTCAGATAGTAGCGGGATGTGTAGCGCTCTGGGGGGCGGTCAGGGTCCCGGCTCTCGTTCAGTGTGTCCCCGAACACCTCTTTGGCCAGAGAGGTCTTCCCGCACACCATGATCCGTGCCACCCGGCGAAATTTAGCATCAGTGTGGCTGTCACGGCCCAGGGTGTATGAACCCCTGTAGCCAATGGTGATAAACCCCGATCGTTTGCCGTCCATGGATCCGGGGACCAGACTGGCACAGGCGGCGGCAGCAGCACCCAGGGAACTGAGATTCCGGGCTGTGTCGATCCCAGGTGATGAGTCCTCTGGATCGCTCTGACACCCCTCATCACCAAGGGAGTTCTGCTTGCTGATTTTGGGCGCCAGCAGCTTGACAAGCTCAGGCAGGTTGAAGAACTCGGCCTCCCTCTGCAAACGACCGCGCTCAGGAAAGTGGTCCGGAAGAACCAGCTGCTGGTCTCTCATGTAGTCCAGTATGTAACGGAACAGGAAGCCATCACGGTCTACAAAAAAACGACCCTTGGTGTCCCTGGCCAGTCCTTTGGTTGACTTTCGACTGAACATTTCCCATAACAAGGAGTCTGGAACACTTGTGAGAGTGGAATAACGGGTTATGTACACCTGACCACCCACATTAAGCTCTATGATCTCTGGAAAGGGGACCTCCTCTGCAGAGATGCCACTGTCTGGTAAAGCCATGGCTTAATCCTGACTCACAGGTGCACCTAAAAGCAGCTTGGAAAACTCTCTTGGCTGGAATAAAAGCTCAGAGTACAGTACTTAGAAAAAAGTGTTGTCAGTCTACCTGTCTCAGTGATTGTTGAGGCCTGTTGCCTGTAAAAGGTTTCAGGTCCTGCTGCGGTGGATCTCCTGTGGGAACGGAGAGACTTCACTGCAACGCACGATTGGTATGCGCGCTAAAAAGCTGTTCACGTCTCACACATCAGAGCCTACAGAAACAAAACAGTCACACAAACATGTCCTTTGCGTCTAACTACAGCTTTCCTCCATATTTACTAAAGCATAGCGCAAAGATTTTCAGGCAGCGTTGGATTGCACCGTCTCGTCCGCGTCTTTTACGCGCAAATAGATGTGAAATCCTGAGGTTGAAATTCTGCTTTTGACTCCAGTTCTCTGCGCAGGAAATGCCCGGTTTGCACAACAACTGTCCATAACGACTTCTCTTACTCTAGTGTCGGTCGGTTATCCTGGCGCAAACAGGATCAGGTGGCCCAACTTCAATTAGGCAATCCATAGTTGGTGACATTTGTGGGTGTCCCGTTGGCGAAGAGCCACACGATGAAGAGGACGTTGAAAATGTAGTCAGAGGCGAGGAAGGAGAATAAAAAAACCTCTGTCCTCTCCATCACTTAGGGGTTCAAATAGGTGCGAGGTGGTCCGCGGATCAGTCCCTCTGCTCCTCTCTCGTGTCAGTCTGTAACTCTGCTGCAACGTAACGGAGGATACAGTGTTATTCAGACGGTTAGCCACGCCTACCCACGGTGACGCGCCTCGGCTGTGATCCAGGTCAAAATATGTTGCACTGTAAATGTACAGGTCTTCATCAGGGTCTGCTTAAAACATGCAAGAGAATAAACATTGAAAGTTTTATACGATCAAGTGCCCTTTAGAAAAATCATTAAGAAATAAGTCAATTAGGGGCACTGTTCTGTGTCGTTTCCCTATAATTGTTTTGGCCATGGGCCCACAATTCATTAATAGTCCCACAATGAAAATGTAAATAAAACTTCAACAGCCTTCTTGCTCTTCTCGCCCCTGAGCTCACTGGGTTGAATAAACAGCAGTGAGAACCAAACAACAGCACAGTCCTATCTTATTTTGCTGAAGGCCCAAATAAATCCAAGCCACTGAGTTATAAATGAGTATGCATTTAATTTTCATGCATTTATTTTTGGGAACACTCTCAGAGATCAGTGCAGCGAGTGTCTCTGAAAAGGGTGGCATAACAGTGACATCTAGTGAATGCTCCGTAGGAAATGTTCCCTCCCATAGAGTATTTATGGCACTCTGACAAGACATGCAGAATGAGGGATAAACACCACTTTGTCCTCTGATTGAAGCCCCCTTCACTTGAAATTTGTCTTGCTTGTTGCACCTTCTCTTGGGTGTCATCACGATCAAGGGTTTGATGCCTAAAAACTGTTTTTATATCATCTGCCAAGGAGAGAAATGTCTCATTGTGCTCACCTTGGATTTGTCTCAGCGTCAGTCCTTCTCAAGTGTGAAGATTAAACACTCATGTGAACGCTTGAAACCTTCAGCTTACACACAGTCAGAGAATAGACTTTCAATAATATGGAGATTATTCTATTTTTGCCTACTATAAAGCTTCTGAATAAACACTACTTGCATATTCAGATATTGATGATTTATCTAAAGAAGTGGATACAATATAAAGAATTTTCACTATTGATTTAATATTTTAACACATATTTTACGTTCAAAGCTCTGCATAGGTCTCAAAAGAGCCTGAAGCAAAGATGACTCTGTTTAATTAATTAGACATATTGAAGAGCTATGAAAAGATCACAGCAAAATTAAAACTGTTACTTTAACTCCCATAATGTAAAATCTAACACTATCCTAGTGTATATAAAGTTCTCACAGTCCTGAGTGAAATTTACTCTTTTAAAAGTGTAATTTTTCCCTTTTAGTACAGTTAAAATTCTAACTCCTACGGTGATATCTTATCAGACAACTTTGATACTAACTTGTGTTATTCCATTTCATTAGGGATGTTAATTTTTCACCATTGTTATTGTTTTTTTTTCTTTGACACATTTAAGTGTATTTTAAACACACGTGTGATTTCTTACTCTTTTTGTGTGATTTCTTACTCTTTTTGTGTACATTTTTGACATTAAAAGCGTTTTTCGTTATTTTTTTAACACCATGTTATGTTAATTCCTTTGTCCATTTTTGGCATCAAACACTATAAAATTTGGACTTAAGTATTTTTTACACTACAGTGTGTCATTCACTTTCCATTAGGGAGTTAGATTTACACATGAAGTTATTTTTTACAACATCAACATTAATCTGAAGGTGAGGTGAGGTCCATTCTTGGCTAACATTCTGGTTCTTTCTCTGCTGCTTGGTTTCTTTTAGCTTGAAGGGGATGGAAGACTCCGGCCTGAGAGCAGACTTTTAAAATGTTAGGACTGTAGCATAATTTCCATATGGCATTTATGAGCCACCTTTAACCTTCTTCACTTCTTCACACATTGGTCATCAGTGGATAATTTTGGCTCAGTCATTGTCGATGATTATTTTGATGGGATGATTGCACTTTCTTAAACAAGACTGTCTAGGGTTGGATTTTTAAATAGTAGTTTGACAAAAATAACACCCCTCAATAATTCTGCTTTCTTTTTGGAAATGATGTTTCAGACTGAGGTTCATCAGATGAAATATGAGATAGTCAAAGGCACAAACCACCGAGGAGCAGGAGTGAGTCATAGAGGCAGAGTCAACAGGCTGCAGCAAGTTTATGCTCCAAGTCTCTCTCTCTCTCTCTCATGATGTGTCGCCCACCTAACAGCCTCCTCTGGATAATCAGCAGGCCAATTTCACCCGTCTCCAAGCATACTGGTGCTGATTTCCCCGAGGGCTGAAGCTTGGCTCACAGCACCACAACCTTGTCCTCTACAATCTGGATCGGGCCACTCTGGTTATGTGGCCACCGTGGGATTTGTGGGTAATAAGGGAGTGCTGTATGCCAATGAGACAGAGCGATGACACAGTCCCCTCTCCCTTTAGTGTTCCCTAAAGTAAAAAAGGCAAATTATTCTGACACACAAGGATTTTCTCATGCAGTCTGGAACAGCCTATCCAAAATGATATTCGGGACTGATATCAACTGTGAACCCCACCCAGTGACTAAAAACAATGATAGCACTGAAACATTTGTGTATGATTCATTATCTGAATTTGAAATCTCTGCATATCAGCATTCAACCCTGGAATACTTCACTGCCAGTACTACAGTTTCATCATTCTAATCACATCCAGACTACAACCCATTGATCCCCAGAAATATGGACAAAACGACTACATCAAATAAATTAGTTTGACCTTCTGCAGCTGCTGGATTATCTGTGTACGTCTGTCAGTTCTCATCACCGTGATGGCCTTCAGAGGCTGTTAGGTGTATCCCAGCGTGGGTGTTTGGCGCTCTAATGATTCAAAACAGGCAGAGAGGACACTCTGGAGATAGATTGTGGTTAACTAGACTCATATAGACATAAATGCTGCTAAATCTGCATGTATCCAGGCATCACATATGCTCAATTTCTTTATCATATAGATAGAAAAATCTGTACATCAGGATTTTTTTGGATACGTCAACATATTGATCCTTTCAATCTCATTCCTAGTAATTGATTTATTACATTCTCAGTAGGATCAACTAAAAACAACAGGCTGGTGCATCCTTTTTCTCAGGTGTTCATGGTGTCCAAATGAACCCAAATGCACGGCCTCATTCACCTCAATGTTGGGCTTCATACATCTTAGCAGTCAAGTGACATGACAGCAACAAGACACGACTGCAGCGCAACTCGAGAGAATAAAATCCTGAGTGTGGCTGCGTGAAGGAAAAAGATGCAGTTCTTTATTTAATAATAAGACTGAGTCAGAGATCAGAGTAGACACTCCGAGAGATATATGACACATTAATGAAGTTAGAGCACGTTCAGACAGGAAGCCTGGCTGCCCCCGCACACCCGTAATATGAATGCAAACTTCTATTGAATTAGTGTATGTCACCTCCTCTAGGGATCAGTCAGTATTTTCCCTCAGTTTGTATTAACATCTGATTCACTTTATCAATCTCCAGCTCCTCTCCATAAGAGTCCAAACCTTATAAAATGCTGACAAAATAGAATTTGTAGTTTGTGAATCATTTAAAGGCATATATTTAATTGAAAATGGTGCAAAGACAATAAATCAAACACATTTTATGTTTTATGAAAAATATATGCTCATTTTTAATTCAATGCCCGCAACACGTTTCAAAACAGTGGAGACAGGCGGGTTCACTTTTGTGTTGCATCGCCTCTTCTTTTAACATCACATCCCTAAATGTTGGAGAATCGAGAAGACTCTGGAGTTTTGAAAGTGAAATGTTGCTCCATTCTTGTCAGTCGTTGAAATGTTTGGGTTCTCCTTTATCACATTTTGTGTCATGATGCACCAAATACTTTCAACAGGCAAAACTGCAGAGAGGCCAGTTTAGGACACTGACTCTCTACCGCAGAGCCAAGCTGTTGTGAATTTTGCTAAATGTAGTTTGGCATCCTCTTGATTTATTATGCTAGATCCCCCCTGAAAAAAGCATCGTCAGCTGATGCCGCTCAAAAAACTGTTAATATTATTAAGCATCGATGGCTCCTTAGAGATGTGTAAACTAGCAATGGGTTCAGGTCCAGAGAGGATGCTGCATTGCTGTATCATGTTCATATGGTGGGTGGCATGATACCGTTTTAACCTGTATTGAAGGATGTAGAGACAAACTACAGGGGGCACTTCACCGAGCCGAAAAGGTCCTCACTAGAGCATGCTTTTAAGTACCACACCAACTAAGTCTGGTGAAATTATGAAGAATTTGACATTGATTTCTCTACATTCAAAATCTCGCAGTATTTTTTGAATGACAAGGTATCAATGTTGCTGTCCATTAACGCCACACCCATAGATGTGTAGTGGGTTATATTTCACAGAGGTGTAATGAAGGTTACAGGGAAAGGGTTTGCAACATTAAGCAGAACAGCTCAGCTGGGCTTACAATGAGTCCTTCATTCATGCATGGATGTGTCAGATTAGAGGACGATGATCAAGAGTCTTTGTACTCCCCTTTACACACCCACAAATTGTCTCTGAAAGCTGCAGTTATTCTGAAGCTCACAGGTGTGAAGTATGTTTAGTATAGTAAGTAAATCCAAATGACCAGAGACAATGTTGTATGAAACAAAAGCAGGCTGTAACCACTGTAAACATTTAAAGAAATAAACATTGAAGGTTTCATAATGTGACCAGAAATTCACATTCCATGTACGTTTCCAACTGGATGAGACTGGTACACAAGGATGTTGAGGAGCGACTGCAACCTAACTGTAGGAGTTTTACAATCTTTTGGGCAATCCTACTCGAAACACATGCTACAAAACTTTATTCAAAAGTCAAATTTGTAGAGATAAAGATATATTGATGAAATGAAAGGCTGTTTCTGACTCCTCTTTGCAGAACAGAAAGGACAAAAAGCGTAAAAAGATAATTGTTTATTTTGGTTCTTCCCCACCAGTAGTTTATCCACAATCAGACTGAAAGAAAATATAGACTAAGGTACACGAAATGCAGGGATTTTTTTTTAATATATACCACAATTAATTTCATGGAGACAGCATATGTGCATACTTTAAAGACTAATGCCAATATGATGACCACTGACTTGAAGGGAATAATGGGTCAGGTTATTCAGGACTGCAGGACGAGGGTCTGGGGAAACTTGTTAGTGAGCACAAACAAAACACAAAACCCAATCACTTATCCATAGAACAAAACAATAAATGGTTTCACCCACCACTTTCAATCACAATTCAGTTCTGATACAGTGACGGATCGCCCCATTTGCTAGCGATATAACACTCAACAATGTTCACCTTTACCAACTCACAAAGCCCTGTAATTGTTCATCATCTAGGATTTTTTTTGTCATATATATATGTGTGTGTATGTGTGTGTGGGTGTGTATGCACACATTTAATTAAAATACAAAAGAAAAAAAGTTAATAAAGTGCTTCCTACTGACTCAAACACACAATCTCTGGGAGAACAGTATTGATGCAGTATGTTTGAGAGTTAAAAACCACTTATTTTCTCATTAGTTGTGTTCATCAGTGCTTAAGGGATAAAGAGCGACAGATGTAAGGCATGACTGCAATCAAATGGTTAGCTTACAGATCACATCTGTGTAACATCACACGTACACAATTTACACTGGCAGTCAGGTATCACAACTTCAGGGGTTATCAAACGTGAAGCCAACCATCTGTTGATAGAATAATACACCCGTTCCATTATCGCACCAGATCCCTGTGCCACATATATGTGTTGTGTACACTAAGGGGTAATTCTACCAATATAACATTACCATTTACTCCCCATGTTTACACTGCTGACTCAACTCTTAAGACATATTTAAGGGAATATAGCCTTTGTCATACATGATTGATTTATTGATATTCCAAGTGTTCATATTTGGGAGGAAAATCCAAAATGATCAAAGTCCAAATGTTTCATTTATTGTAATATCTTTTTAAGGTGCATATTGTGTGTCAAATCACTCAAAACCATCGATAAACTGAGACATGGCCCTGCCCTTTGAAGAACAGATGGGTATGAAAACAAATACCAGGGTAAAAGCTGGTTAATAATGAAAAGAGATACTAGTTGGTACTTTGGAGGCAAAATTCTCCTGTACTCATTTGACATAATCTGAAGATCTGGCATGAAGCTCACAAAGCAACGCTTTCTGTTTTATAGGACACAGTCATCATCTCGCAGCATTTCAGCTGAGTGGGTATAAAAATATAGACATTTGAGACCCTGAATATATGTTCATATGTGATTTTCTGCAACAAAACAAAACACAATTTACAGATGTCCCACTCAGTGTACACAGTCTATTTCCAGATCTCAACCCCATCTAAAATGTGTTCTTGCATTACTCCTGGAGGGAAGAAACGCTCATCATAACACAGAACACAGAGCGGCGTTTTCATCAACTGCCAAATTCTGCCATTTCCTTGTTGATACACTAAAATCACCTGTGGGTGTGTGACACAGATTTACTTGGGAGAAAAGAGTGTGTGTTTGTGATGACATTACATCAACATGTCTTTGTGATGCCTGGCTATGTGCTGGCTTTTCTCTGAAGGCCTTCTAAAGCCCTTGGTGCAGTAGTCACAGCGGTGGGGATAGTCCTTGGTGTGAATGGAGATGACATGGCGTTTGAAGCCAGAAGCGTCCGTACTGTTATACTCACAATACTGGCACTGATAAACCTTTCTACCACTGTGCGTCTTCATGTGCTTCTTCAGCTCAGCAGGCTGCCGGAAACCTCGCCGGCAGCGCTTGCACTTAAAAGGGAGGTCCTTCGTGTGTAAGGACAGGATGTGACGACTCAAGGTGAAGGTGTCAGGGGCGTTGAAGTTACAATGCCGGCACTGGTGCACCTTGTTGCCCTTGTGTGTCTCTGCGTGTTTCTTCAACTCTGAGGGCCTGTGAAAGCCTTTCTCACACACATCACACTGATGGGGGAAGTCCTTGGTATGTACTGAGATAATGTGTCGTTTCAGGTCACTGGAGTTGGTACTCTTGTGCTCACAGTGTGGGCACTGGTGGGTCTTGTGGCCTTGCACCATCTCTATGTGGCGCTGGAGTTCCCGTGCGTCTGCATAAGCTTGAGGACAGTGGCTGCACTTAAAAGGCAGATCTGCACCATGCTTGCTCTTGATGTGAGTCTTTAGGTTGGACTGGTCTGCACAGCGGAAGTCACAGTGTGGGCAGTGGTAGGGCTTCTCTCCTGTGTGGGTCCGCATGTGTTTCTTCAGCTCTGATGGATGGCGGAAGCCTTTGGCACACTCAACACACACATGAGCAAAGTTCTTACTGTGCACAGCCAGCAGGTGACGATTGAGCAGACCCTGCTCAGCTGTCTCATAATCGCAGTACTTGCAGTGATGCAGTTTGGGCTCCCGGTCTTTGACGATGAGTTTGTCCGAGCCCAGAGGGCTGGACTCATGATAGCGCCGTGTGTACTCTGTGTACTCTGGAGAGCGCTCACTGTTATGGCTCAGCAGCTTATGGCTCTCCAGGTGATTGTGGAAACTAACCTTCTTGTTGGTGGTGAAGTCGCAATCTGTACACTGGTACTTCTTCTTGAGTAGGTGATCAGGGTGATTCTTCATGTGGCATTTAAGGAAGCCTCGTGAGCGGAACTTTTTTCCACATATGTGGCAGGGGTAGACGGTCAAGGGCATCCCATCTGGTCCTATGATAACAGCTGGATGACATGATACATAAAATGTATTAAACTTCACCATAAATAATAAACAAAGTAAATGTTGTATATGTGTTGTTCAGACACAACTGAAATGCAGCTGTTCATACCTGTCTGGCACTGCCTGGTGTCTCCTTTTTTCTTCTTCTTCGGTTTTGGTTTGATTGCACGGTTAGCACCGAGCCCTTCTCGAATTTGCAAAAATGGTGTAGATCCTCCGTTCTTCACCTGATCAATGGTGTTACCTGCACATGTAATTAAAATTATTACATGTTATTATTAATAAATATGGATTATTTATCAAATATTTTGCTTTATAGGGCAGAAATATTTAAAACATTTTACGAATCAAAGCTGTAGAAAACGTGAAATAAAAACTGTGCCAGCAGCTGCCTCTTACTGATCTAGCAAGTCTGACGCCTTCTTCTCAATAACTACACAACTGATTGGACAAGATAGACTTAAGTTAAATACACAGAGGAACATACTGATGTCATCGTCGTCATCATCGTCACTATCATCCTCATCATCCTCTTCTTCTTTTGGTTGGTTCTTGACTGCCATGTAGACCATCTTGTCACGGCCAACTCCAAGTCGGCCCGATGATGCAGCCTCCAGGTCAGGATGGCCATTCTGGTAATCATCCTCTGCTATCACCTCTGTTCCACCTGGGAAAGAAAGTAAATGAACCAGTTGATCAAATTTCTGATCTTAATTGAATTTACAAGGAAATGATGTTCAGTTAATGTTCTCTTATAATTGAATTAGTTACTCTTTGTCACTTGCCTAGATCATCGTCTGCTTCAGCTTTGAAAATGTAGACTTTGATAACCTCAGAGCCATCCTCCTCCTTAGACTCCTTGTCTTCCATTACCTCAGTGCTGATTTCAAGGGGTGTGTCTCCAATGTCCAGCTTCTCTCCCACTTCATCCACTACAGTAACACAATAAGTCTTGATTATCAAACTTTTAGTTTTAATAAAACATGGACATAACAAAAATAAAATCAGAGTGCTATGATTTCATACGTCAAGCTGTCTTACAGGAGATCATGAGGTAATCCTCTGAGCTGCTTCTTGCATCATCATCCTCATCCGTCTGCAAAGGAACACCCTCTGTTGGCAGCTGCTCGTGGATTATGGTCTCAGTGTTGGCCTCTGTTACCATCAGACCCTCTGATACGAGCTGGTGGTCCAGAGTGTTGTCTTGGTGCTCAGACAGCAGCTCTGCCACAAACACCTGGTCTGGCATGTCATCATGGTGGTCGTTTGAGTCCTGAATGAGGTCTGATGTGAGGACATGGTGATGATGATGGGGGTCAAGGGCTTCCTCTATTGCAACTTCCGTGCCTAGGATATTCTCAGGCATGATCACACTGTGTTCAGAGGACACCATGTCTTCGCTGGTCATTTCATGGGCCTCCACTCCTTGAGATTGCAGACTTTCCACGTCTACCTCCAGGCCTTCGACAACCTCGGCTTCTAAGCCCTCCACTTCCACCTCCTCTTCAAGGCCCTCAACAACATGAGCCTCCAGGTCCTCAACATCTACCTCAGTTTCCAGGCCTTCCACCACCTGGGCTTCCAGACCCTCTACTTCTACTTCACCTTCAAGGCCCTCAACAACCTGAGCCTCCAGCTCTACTACCTGTGTTTGTAGCCCCTCAACCACCTCTGCCTCCAAGCCCTCAACATCTGCATGTAAGCTTTCCACCACCTCTGTCTCAAGTCCTTCCACTACCTCCGTTTCCAGGCCATGAACAACCTGAGTCTCTAGGCCTTCCACCTCAAGGCCATGTTCAAGAAGGATGCCCTCGTCCGTCATCACATCAGAAAGAAGCATACCCTCGGGTACAGACACCACAATGTGCTCCCCATCAATGTGAGCGAGACCCCCCATGCCGGCCACTGTAAACACAAGACACAAAGACAGAAGAGTGACAAGGAGTTCAAACTGCACAGTGAAATTTTAAATCAAACATTACTTCAGATTTCATTGGATCTCGCCATGGATTTCAGGGTTTATCACCATTTTATCTGTTTCATGTCATTGCTATTTGTCTATGTGCAGAATCTAAACACATGGATTATTAACTTGATTTTTTACTATTTACAAGAGTGCAAAACATCAGTTTACACATTTTAAATATGGAGAACTCTGTCTTGAATTATACACCGCTTAATAGACTTCAATACTGGTAACAGCATAACGTTTGCACCACTTCTTATAAGACCACATACCAAAGTCTTGCATGATCATAGCATGGGGCATCTTCAGCTCCTGAGTGTGAAGCTCCAACACCCCTCCTCCTTGATCCATTTCTTCACTCAGGAAAAAAAGAGGCTAAAAATGTAGGCTGTGTTAGCTGTTTTCTGTCACTTTGTTTGAATGGAGGATTAAAATGAAAGTGGAAGCACATTGGCTTGTTGTTTATACATACCTTCACATTTGATGTCAAACCCTTAAAATAAAACCAAAAAGAGATCTGATGCGCTTCCTTCCATCAATGTTTGCAATCCCCCTGAGAAAGACAAAAACAAACTGCTGAAACAACTAACACAGTAGGAGATGAGTTACTTGGTCTTGTATAAATATTTTAAAGGTCTTTAAACCAAAATGTGTTCAAGTGTTCAGAATCTCATCCAATAGAGTCCTGTGATCGTTTTCTTGACCACTGGCTCCATCAATTGTCTAAAAAGAGTACTACATGCGGCTTCAACCTGACGACATGGAGCTTTGCACCTGAAGCTGGTCGATGCTGATGGCTGGAGCCCAGCAGAAACAAAGGGCTGTCCCGCACTGTATACAGGGGGAATGGTTTACCAACAGCTACTCTGAGGGCTCCCCAAAAATTTGTCTAGCTTTTTATTGCCGTCACATGACGTTTCTGAATAATTCAAAACATGTCTGCAGCGGTCTATGGTGGCGTTATGCGCCCCTGGTACCCACAGTCATGCCGTTTTGACATGAACTAATCACATGGCTGGCACTGTTATCGTAGTAAAAGAGGTCTTGAACTCCGGACTCTACACGCAAAACTACACATGCTCAGAGTTTGTGGCCACCACCAATGAAAGTACCGCAGACATTATGCAATGCATACTAGGGCGGCTACCGCCCTCCACCCACTGGGGCTAACTAGCAAGCGAGCTAGGGCTGTTCCTCTGAGCGCCATTTTGTTTTAGCATAAAGGCTAATTCATGGAATGCGACAACTGACGTTAGTTGACCGTACAAGCGTCAACTTCTGTCTTTTCAATAACACAAACACGGGTGTCAACATACACAACCCACCAGTGTGCTTTGATAGATCACACTTGAACATGTCGCTAAAATTTCCGCGACAACGGCCGTCCCTCTGGCTAGCTAGCCTGCTAAGCTAGGTGATGCGGCTTATGCCGCGTTATCTTCCATGTTGTTTTTCGCGGAGGCTGAAAGAGGCCCGCTACGGCCGACTGGGCCCTTGCGTCTTATTCCACATACCTCATTAACCGATTCAAAATAATTTTACCTGATAACGTCGTCTTCCGACTCTATCGGTGTGTCTCCCCCTTCTCAGTTATGTCTGTTATTGTTTTGGTTTATTTTTGACGGTAAGCTAAGTGCGGCCTGCAGTTTTGGATCCCCGGGCACCCTTTGCTAGGCCTCGGCCAATCAGCTTGCTTCCTGACAAGCAGAGGGAGGGCGGGGGGCAGACAATGCGTGGCCTCGTTTACCGCTGATCCCTTACTATTTGCGTCATGCATAAGAGAGCAGAGTTACATTACAGAGATATTCTCTTTATAACATATTTATGCCCTGCTCAGAGACACAACATTCATGATTTATCATTTCGTAACATAAAAATTCAGATGTAATTACAGACTGCGTTTAGACTTTGTATGCGCAGATGAGGCCTGTAGGCCATTTTGTCACATAGGGGTGGGTAGCGTCAAGCTCACATTTGTAAAGCGTCTGCTCATGTAGGCAGGAAATACCGGAGCGTCGATGACGGTAATACTGCTGTCACTGCCTGTGCTGCAGATGCATTGCGTAGTGTGACTAATACACCCCAAACTCACCTTGTCTTTACATGCATGGACTAAAAATAGACAGAAACGCTGCAAAAATATTTGAGGGCAGACTTTATTGATCATTTTCTCAACAGCTCCTAATGTACAGAGGCACTCTTCATCAGGGTGCATAGCTGTCTAAGGCAGGCGGCCATCGTGCATAAACATTTTCATTTAACAGTGGTATCCAAAAGCAAACACTTGAACCCACCTCTAGATATGCAGTAGAAATGACTGGAAAATACAGTACCGTAATAGCTTTAATGAATCAAGATTACTTCTGGAATTAGAAAGAGTGTTGCAGCTGTAACGCACCTTGGCACAAACCAGAGTTTTTTATTGTATTATTTATAAGGGCAGTGTGGTTTACAGGAGTTGCATTGCTGTGTAACCAAATAGTAAAATACAATTACAACATAAATCTGAAGATAAATTCACTACAAACCAATTCAACTTTCAACTCACACAGTTCGTTTAGGACCCACGGGAGAGCCATCATATTGCAGTTACATAATAATGGATTGGCTGTAGGGTTTAGATAACAAAACCAAGCATGCAACACTCAGCTCCTTCATCTACTTTGAATTCACACAGAAAAAAGAACAAACCAGCGTTATCTTCTTTTAAAATTCACTTCATATCATTTACATCAAGAGAACAGTACTACAACCCTTAACATTTCAGCAGTTCCCCACAATCACCATAGAAAAATAAGTAAAATTGACACAAACAAATCTGGAAGCTCTGAGTTGGTCCGTATCACAAGTGGAGTGTGCATGTGTGCTGTCTTGTCTGCCTACACATCCTCTCTGTGTAGGTTGACAAGATTTCATGCGAGGGAAAGAGATGAGTCTTGACTACAAATCCAGTGCAGTCCAGGGTTCCAGTTTGAAATAGGAGACTGAAAGGTTGTAAGACTTCATTGTGATGCTTTTTTTAACTATAAGAGGTAAAGTGGGGGGGGAGGTCAGGTGTGAGTTGCAGCAGTGAGCATCCTTCATCTTCAGCTGACCTCAATAACAGCCATCTTTCCAAGATTCGTCTGAGATTTTGGTCATACCCAAGGACCTGTCAACAAAAAGACAAGTCAGTCTATATATTCAGGGATGAGGCAAAGATACAAAAGAACCTTTACAAATGATTAAAACATCTCATTTTCCAAAAAGCTCTAACCTTCTGGTTGGCTGTGACAGTTTACTCCTGGTGGATGCTGATGGTGCAGCCTGTCCTCGGCCCATCGCAGGCCTCCCTGCCCCAGTGGAAGCTCTCCCTGGTATGTAGGCTCCACCATTAGTGGACCCTGGAGACTGGGCCCGGCGCCCCCCTCCTGCAGGTGGTGCTTGGACGACTGGCAGACCTCTGGAAGCTTGACGCCCAGCTGCCATCGGTGTGACAGCTTTCACAGGAGCCCGCAGGGAGAGGGGAGACTGTCCGTTGCTTCGCATCCGACTGCCAGCCATTCCTTGTGTGAGAGAGAGGCTCAGAGGTAACACAGACTCTCAAACACACATTCCTCTAATACAACAGTGAAAACCCTCAACTGGGGCCTGTAGCAGTTGAAGACAAACCTGTGAGGAGCAAACCTGTGAGAAGCAGATCTGGATTAGAAAGATAAAAGCTAAAGCAGAGGCAGGGAATCATCATGTTGCAGATGAGTGAAAGGACAGACACCTGAACAACAGCTGGGGTATGTCAGGTGAGATGAGCGCACAGGAGAGGGGTGGGTTTTTAGTGATGACATAAGAAACTCTTCTTTGGTGAAGATTAGACCATCACAAATAGATTGATGCATCTGTTCTGATTTTACAGCCAATTCTCGATTTTTTAAGAGGATGTACCTGCATTCAAAAATGTATAAAGGACATAGTTATAAATCTGTTAAACCATTAATGTTGACCTATAGTTGTTCTAAACTACAAGATTGAAATATACAGGTTGGTTGGAATATATTTTGTAGAGAGGTGGACAACCTTTTTCAAAAATTGTTTGCCAAACTGAAAATCTGACAACTGTACTGAATTCACGTTTCTTTTGTTTTTTCTAACACTCTGCTCATTCCTAACTTGAAATCAGCGATCAGTGAGCATCTGCTGCAAAAGCATCTATCTTTTTATTGACACGCATGTGAAGAGACATAAATCATAAAAGAAAAGGCTTCACATCACTGTTAATTGTTACGTATTTCTCAGGGTACTGCTGGAAAACCCTGCCAAGATATCAGTCCAATGACACATGGGGTCATGCAGAGGTTAGGAGGTGGTAGGATATGAGTGACATTGGAGAGCAAATGCATGGTACATGATGTTAGAAGCATGGTTCAGACCAGGTGAGGTGGGTTGGGGTTACCTGTGGAGGGGGAGTGTGGAAGGCGGGACATGCGGTTGCCAGAGCTCTGGAGGTTAGCCTCCATGCTGCGGCTGTTTCTGACTGCCTCCAGGGAACGTAGGCTGGTGCGAGGGGCCAGATTAGGCATGCTGTGCCTCAACTCCTCTGGAACCACACATACAAATGGATTTAGCAACGACATTATGTGTGCTTTAATGTCATTATGCGCTCTGATTCAAGAAGAATCTTTGCGGTGGTTGCGCTGATCTTGACACAGGCTACAAATGCTCTGAATTATTGATTTTGCCTACCCTCACTCTTGGCAAATTTCAGCAGCTCTGCACTGGGGCCTTGTAGGGATCTTCTTGGTGTTCTTGTGCGTGGTGCAGAAAGTCTGCTGTTGTATTCCTGACCGTGGTTGGAGGTGGAGGGGGACAGGCACCGGGGTGAGCCCAATGGCGAGGGGGTGAAACGATGTCGTCGCTGGGGCATAGAACAGAACTCATCCTCTTCATCCTCCAGGCTGTAACTGTCAAACTCCTGATCGCTGTATGTGCCACCCCGGCGCAGGGACTGTAGGGAGGCTGTAGAGCTGCGGCGTGATGCAGACGCTGAGCTAGAAGCAAAATCCTGCCTCAGACCTGAGGGGAAATAATATCATGTTTAAAATAACCCTGCTGAGGAAGCTATGCAAATACAGTAACATGTCCACTATCACTGAAAAATACAGAACTACCTTTCAATAAAATATTTTGTAACTTGTGCTAGTTCTGTTCTTTTCCTGATATAGTCAGCTGCCAAAATCAGAACTTTGCCTTTCAGAGTTTAGAGACATGATGCCCAGCATACCATGTACACAACACTCTTACTTACTTTCTTCCTGCAGGCGGGCCATGATCTGGACATCAGTGAGGTCCTGCAGCTTGTAGCCCATGGAGATGGAGTCATCTGATGTACTGAGCTCGCTGTCTATGGAGGACTGAGAGCTCAGGGCAGACTGCATGTTTGTAACACCTGTAAGCACATCATAAACACCTGTTATAACATGCATACTCACTCATACATTAGAGTTATCATATTACACATGGTTCCCGAAAGTACTGTAACTTCCACTTCAGATGCAGTGTGGCCTTAAATTCTCAAATAACAACCAATCTTCAACAAAGACCAAATTACCAAGGCCTGTGTTATTATGGCGACTGCAGGGGCCTTTTGTACTGAAGAGAATTATTGTGCAGCACTCTGATACATATTCAAATCAATTATTGTACCAAGAATGCAGTTGGCATTTTCAAAATTACATCTTGAGCATGTCTGTATTTCTTCTATGTGCATGAAAATGATGCTAGCTGAAATCTTAAAACTAAACAGCCACAAGAGAGCCACATGACAGGATCATAACCAGCTTACAAACAATGACAACCTGGCAGACTTAAGGCGCCATCCTGCCAAAAATAAGACAAATTAAACATGTGATTAAAGTACATCACTGTTCAATGGGCACTTTAAACCATGTGAAATGAGTATGCTAAATGTTTGTGAAAAAAGCACATGTGCACCACTTGTATTAAGATCATTTTTCTTCAACATGTGTGGAGGATTTTTATTACATGTACATTATTATAATAATCATATTGAATTTGAGAATTTAAGGTGTGAAATCTTTGTTTCACAGATACATGTCGCACACTGAAGAAACTATGACCTTTTGGCAGACACCCAGCTTTGCCCAGCAGCACAAGTTTAGAATAAGAGCTGTCTGTTGATGTTGCCCAAGAAAGCTGTATGCAAACTTGCTCTTCCAGGCATGTCAGTCCAAAACAGACCCAACTCTGTGACTGACAAAATCCTCCAGAGGCATTTGGTTATGTAAAAAGTCCAGAATTAGACGGAGCCTTCATTTAACGACAAAATGTTCACAAGTTCATGCAAGGAATAGTTATTTACAGGTTTGCATGACAAAAATGGTATTGTTGGTCTCTGCAGTGAGATGCAACAATGTGAGGGATAACAAGAATGCAAAGAAACTTAAACAAACACCAAAGAGTGTTGATGGACATCGCACACAGGTTAGCTTTTCCAAACAACTTTGAAACTCCTTGAACCTAAACGAAGAAGTGAGCTCAACACACCCTGGTATCTTTCTGATTATCTGGCTCAACTAACCCTGACTAGTGAGATCCTGCTAACTGATCCCACAAAGCTGGTTATAAACCTGACAGAAGATAAGGGAAAAATAGCTTATGGTGCACGTGCAAATTAACACTATGCCACATTCTTGTAGTGTGCACAAGATTTGAGAGGGATATGTTTATTCCCTGACACTGATTTTCATTCAAATTCATTCTTAGAGTATGTAATACACCATTATAAGTCATAGTTCAGCTCCAGCCCTAATGGTGTGCAAGGGAGTTATGTATCTATGGTAAAAATGAATGTGAATACATAATTCAAAGCAATGAGCCATGTAACTTTATATCTAACTTTTCTGGTTTTTGTCTGTTGAAGAGTGATGTCAGAAAAGCAGGGCAGGTTAGGTGTTCGGCACAAGTTATCATAGTGATCTACCCTGGAATGAAGTCATGTAGGCATAAACGCAAATCCTGCCCTCAAGTAGAGCCCCCTTATGTAACAAATTCACTGTTAGAGTTGGGCGTTGTTTAAATTTGAACGATTCCATTCAGATTCCTCGTTTCGATTCTGGTTTCTAACGATTCTCTCCTGGCCTGTCCGGGGGTAGTTTATAAAATCCTTGAAATGCCCGGGGTTTTGTATGGAAGCCTGTGTTTTTTTTCACTGGTGGAAACGGGCTTCCATCGTTTTGAATTTGTGTAGTGTTTGTGTAACGAACTACTTGGCACTCAGAACCGAAAGAAAGAATCGAAATTCAAAAATCTGCTTAATGATCCCAATGCCGGACGTCACCCTACTCTATTCCCTGTACATAACTGCAGCACACATTTTAAAGTAGGCTGGTGTAAAAGAGTGCTACCTATCTGCTAGGCTTGAACCCTAAAAGACCAACTCTAAACAAGCTACAAAGACCGAAAATAAAAAGGTTATTATATTTTGATGCATTTTTGTTATGGCTGTTGTTGTCTTGATTCAAGAAAAGCTTTAAGGGACGGTGTTTGTGATTTGATCATCTGAATGTATTTACGTCTGCCCTGACAGGAAAAAACGGCAACTTTTGTCATGCTTGGAGCAACAAAACACATATTTCTCTCTTACATTATATTCGTCTACAATTTCCTACTGAAAGATGCAAATCTAACCTTCCCGTTTATTATGTTTCCTGTAATGGACTGTCCTTTTAACACATTTATAGTCCTTGCTGATTTTAAAACAGTACTAAATAACAGGTGAATCATGTATAGAAAGAAAAAAAACATAGTTAAACTGATTTCCTTTAGAACAAAAGTGAAAAGTCAATGTACAGTATGTGCCACACATGTTAATTTAGGAGAACATGCAGCTCTGCCCTGAAGGATTTTTTCAAATTGGCATTCAGATCCCCAAAAGGACACATTGTTGACGCATTAGTGCACACACACATGTCAGCTGACCTACATCCTTATGTGAGCTGACATCAGCCCCACTGTAGTGTTGAGCAGAAAAAGAGGAGCACAGTGTGTTAATGTCATGCCATACCTGAGCTGCCACAGGTTAGTAGGGATTTGTTAGTTGATTTGTGGTACCCAGGAGAGATCAGGCCTGAGCCTGCCGAGCCTGCCTCTGCTGACGGGCTACTGTACATGTTCCTCCATCGAGATGCTGTGGGGAACAGGAGAGGAAAGACAGGTTTCACTCAGAAGAGAATGCACACACATTAAAGAGGAAATATAAGAAAGAAGACATGAAGAAGAGCTGAGCATGACTGGGATCAAAGCACATAATACAAACAGCCCCTTTTTCATTGAACAAGAGGAACAACAGGTGCAAAATGATTGTGTTTCGACTATCTGAGCGTCTGCAAACACAGCTGTTCCTTTGGTTCGTGTAGAGGTGTGGCAGCATAAGAGGTAAAGTCCAAAAGGGCAGGGTCGATACGGATCCCAGGGTGTGGTGTTGAATACATAACTGGTATCACTGTTAAACCACTGAGCACATGATCACATGAACGCATGATGGCATCTCCGGGTTGTTGTCAGGATGTTGCAGAGGGACACCATGTAGAGCCACAGAACTGTACATCTGCAGCTAGAAGCAGATGGTGCATGCTTCTTTAACATTTGGGGGACAAAACCAGAGAAGCCGCTCATATGAGATCACAACATCTGACATTATGCTGATTGTATTTTGGGTTGGAAATAATTAGAACATGTACTTAAAATAAGAATAAAAAAATGCTACTGCATTGCTTTTTTTTATACAGTAGGGTCACAGGCTGTGATCTGCAGCTATAAGTGGTCTAGTAATTTAGGGGCATAATCAGAAAGCTCTGACAAACTAGACTGAAGTGTATAAAGGTGTGTGTGTGATCTTTCTGTAGCAGCAGGATGTCATGTGCATGTGATTTGAATCTCAGTGTAAACAGTGGACTTGTGCAAAGGTGCAGCTGAATGGTTGAATATATCCACGACAGCTGGAATTTAATGCACTAAAGAAGGAACTTTGGTGTACTGCAGAGCCGTTTTGCACAACTGATTCAGTATCAGCCCCATAAATTTCTAGATTCCTGATATACAATCTGATTTCCTGACTAACAATCTTTAGGGCTTTAAATAAGGTTTTATGTTAGCGGCTAAGTCATGAGAACAAACCATTGCACTATTTGGGGTTCAAGAGGTTCACTGTCAATCCAGAGCATGTACATGTGAACAGGAGCAAGACGGTGTATCTGGGTCCTGCTTCAAAGACACAAATATGAATACTGAAATAATTTAACATATTTAGTTTAAACTCAATTTCGCACTACAGCTTAAAAAGGTTAATTTAAACAACATGGTCATAAAACCCTACAGTCTCCACAGATTGCCTAAAATATGCTCTATATATATTCACAATGCACTATCACAGCCCAGTGCAGCCGTTTAAAAACGGAGAGTCAACCCTGAAGGGGAAGGTAATCCAATCCAGCCTGTGACTACATGTAGCCATTCAGTTTTGGTGTGAATAGCTTTGTTGTTCAGGTTCTGCAGCGTGCAGGATGTAAGAACTGTGGGCGGGATAAATAATATATGGGGTCTGTTGGATCAGAGACAAACTTCTGTCCACACATAAAGACATACACACCATGTACACGTCACTCTGGCTTTGTCTGAGGAGTAAAACACGGATCTGTGCACGTACACAGAGGAGGTGAGCAGTAAATAAGAGCATAGCGGCACATCCACAGCAGGAGGGAACGCTCTCTGACATGTGACTCCAAGACAGATATAAACGTTTGTTTACTGTCCTTAATGAGAGCCCCTTATAGGTGAGCTTGATGACTGATGATATTGCGAAAGGGAAGAGTAAAGTGGTAAATAAATCGACTGTCAGGTGTAAATCAAAGTTTTTGGATGTTACTGTAAGTTTAATGCATACACTGGTCCAATCGACTTATCAGGGTCCGACAAGCCATTTCTGTCTCTGGGCTGCGTTGGTCGAGAGCCTGCCGACACCACTTCAAAGGAGATTCTGGACCTTGATCTGCCACTTGCTTTTTCGGAGACACATACAACCTGCAGGGGGGGAGACAAATACACATTACTCTGGGAAACGAGAGCAATTGAGAGCAGTAAAAGGGATTTGGAAAGGAAAACGGGTTTCGGGGAAACCGAGTAAGAGTAAGCCTAGAGTAAGCCTAATCTACTTTTTGGTAAAGACTCCCGTCAAATGTGTCAGTAGCTGCAGAGCGAAAGACTGGAATAAAAACAAGCCAGAGGTTCGAGCAAACTGCTGTCTTAAATGGTATACATCAAATAGATTTGAGCATGCCATGCACAGTCAGAATGATTTTCATGCTGTTCATCATAGGCATGACTGAGCATTGGCAGCATCAACATCCACCCACAGTTAGCATCAAACAAACATCCAAGCTGTTTAAACACGGTGAATGATGTTATTAGATCTAACAGCCGGTGACTCAATACTGATGCACCTTTAAACATCCTTATCACAGCGTCAGTCTGGATCCCTGATGCGCTCTTCTTTTGCATCTCCTGCCTAAATGTCTCACTCATACAAGTCTATATAAAGACATGCTGCAATCACATCTACAATTATGGACAACTGCAAAAAAAACAAAACCCTTTAATTCACAGAGGAATTGAAGTTGGTTTGCTAATTGACTGCTCAGCTAATCTAAGAGTGAAACTTTAGAGTCATGCTTGGATATGGCTGTAACTTCACCACAGCCAGAAAACCTTCAATCAAAGCTGCAAGGGTCCAGCCATGTTGGGTTTCCAGGCACCCACACAATGTGACTGTTAACATTCAAAACTTCTCTTTCTGTTTCCTGTGCCTCCACTGTGATCTTTCAAGTGCTTCAGCTCCCCACCAGCTTTGAACAGACAGTCAGATGGGCTGATCCTTTGAGAGTCACAGAAGGCCTGGACTGACCAGTTCTGGACCAATCAGATAGAAATCATCTTCCCATTAGGCAAACACAAAGGGACCCATTTCCCACTGGAGTGGGCAACAATACAGGGAGTAAAATTCAGGTCACACATCGGGCCAGGGAGCACAGCTTTCCAGTGTGTGAGTGTGTGTGTGTGTGTGCAGAGCTACTTCTTTCACACACAAACCCTGTGTTTGCTGTGGATTAATGACGTGCGTTCCGCTTGTGGTTCAACTGTTTACACGTGAGTTTTGATCACAGGTTATCACCAGGCTGTTGGCATCCACACACAGCTGCCTCTGTAGTTCCATTACTGTAACTGCTAAACCTGTAAATAAATATACAACTGTACCAGAGCAGAGCAGAGCATTAATCCATGTTGAAAAAAGCTTAGGCGTTTGAAGAAAGCAACCTTTCTACCATGTTTAAACTGAAAATTGTCAATCCTACTGGTCAGGTTGGAAATATTTTCACACTTTTGCTAATGGAATTTACTGACTTAGTCTTATCTTTATTCTTTACATTTATAACAAAAGAAGCTGAATGTGGTGGGGAAACATTGGAGAGAGTGGACCTCAGTTTGTGCATTCATGTTCACTTTTTTAGCTGGTCCATTAAGTGAAATCCACCTCATGCCGTTACAAAAGGAGCTTGTCCCTTTTTTCAGCGTGTTCAGCTCGAGTCACAAGGAGCATCCTAAGGGCATGGCTTTGGTGACCAAAATACAGCTGATGCAAAAAAAATGTACTAATAAATTAGGTTTGTTGTACTATTCCTGCTCTAACTGTGGTGGTGGGATGCATGTAATCACAAAGCTCTAAATTCATGTCTAATTGGCTTTTTGCTAGGCACTAGAATTCATTAAGTTGTCCTCTCCGACAAAAAAACAGGCAGTTTAAGAGCAAGATGGACATTCACACAGTTTGGACATTACCTGTCAAGACAAATTAAGTAACTTGCATATGTGCCAAAAAAGCCTTACAGGACGACACCCTTCAGTTACCCTCAGTTGTCTTTTTTTCTGGCCTTGTTTATGCAGCTTGCACACAAGGGGGCCTCTGATCACATGCTGTGCAATCCCACCCAAAGCAGTTTAGCCACGCGGCAGCATCTAGCCGGGGGCAGATCAGATTATGTCGCTGTTGGGATTACTAGATGTTTTGGCTATGATAACCTCGCAAAGCACATATGGTATGGCTAATGATGGGAAACTGAAATTCAGCCATGAATGGTCTGCCTGTTAAGCTGCTTGACTAGATGGCTTAAGTAGCCATCCGGAGAACAATATGGCACCTGTTTATGGTAAGGTCGTAAACAAATGTGTCTGAACTTTAACTCGTCTGGTTAAAGAAGAAGAAACATATGAAGTAAATGACATAGATCTTCAATTGTTAACCTGCTTTTTAAGGAAATATAGTTTGGTTTGTTAGAAAACAATAACTAAGCTTTAACTGAACCTGTTTTCAGGAGTGGCAACAACATCTTTGTAGATTTGCATTTTTGATTTGACAGATTAATGCCAAGTCCACATTAATGTAAAATGCTGCTTGGAAGATATTCTGTTGTCACAATTATTTTCTGCCCCTGGTATTTTCATTTCTGCTCTGTTTGGGTGAGGATGTATAATAGTGGGGAAAAAAAATGTTTTCCATAACCTGACAAACAAGAAGCAGATCATTCATGCCTGACATTTATCAAACCCAGAGCGCAGAGTTAAGCTCAAGAGACAACCAACAGTCTCATACATGTCACACTACTTTTGAACTGATCCCCTCTGTGAGGCCTTTCCTCCATTACTAACTGTATAACTTTGTCCAGATCAATACAACTACTATTCAAGACTGATAAATAAGAACAGTTGCTGCAGTCAAAGCTTTTTAAGTTAATAAAAAGGCTCTTTGTGATCCTATGGATGACAAAAATGCAGTTTCTGCCCTTTCCAAAAATAAAGTCTCACTCAACATCAAAATAACATAAAGCAAAGCATAGTCACTGCCCTGTGGGGGAGTAACACACTTTCAAATCAGAGGTTAACATAAAAAACAAATGTGACTCATCTGGCTGAAGGGGCTCCTCTCTCTTATACACAAGCAAAAGTAAAATGCAAGCGTTAGATGTTGCATCCCTGTATTTATGTTGCAACAAACTTCCCTTAAAGTGAACTCAAATTCACCCTTTCATGCGCACACAGAAAATGACATCCCACTCCTATCTGTTTATAGTCTAGCAGCTGATCACTGATTCGTCAAATGCTTACAGCATGGGAAATGAAAGGCTCATTGATGCATACGCCAAAGATAAGTAGTGCATACAATAAAACATACCAACTGTCTTCCTCCTCAACTTCTGCACCCTCGTCCTCCAAATCTAGGACATCCACCTCGTCCAGTGCCGTCTGGTCGACCCCTGAATCACTTTCTGCAAGTGTCTCTGACTCGTAACTTCCCTGAGAAGGGCTTTCTGGCGTCTGGGTCTGCCCCTCGGACTGTCCTCCTCCGTTGCTGCAGGTCAAGGTGAGGAAACCCCCACATGGAATCTGTTCATCCTCTTCTACCTCCTCCTCCTCTTCCTCGAGCCTGTTGGCCATGGGCAAGGGGGACATGTCCTCTCCGCTACTGCTGTCCTGAGGGGGCGACAGCTCAAAGTCTGTGCTGCCACTGTGCTCCAATCTAAGGTGGGAGATGGTCACTCCTTCACAGGTCAACGTCTCATTGATATTGGCAGCAGCTGTGAGGTTGCTGTTGCTGCTGGCTCCTCTGTGGATGATGCTCTTACTCCCCCTGTTGCGTAGGGTCTCATTCTGGACCTCCAACCTTCGAACTAGCTCCTGCAGCTTTCGGACCTCCTCCAACTCCACCCCTGCCAGGTTTTGACCTCCCTCCTCTTCCTCCTCGCAGCCCGGGTTGGAGCTCTCCGTGAGGCCAGTGGGACTGCCATGGTCAGGCTGGGGGACCACACTGGCACTGTCTGGGACCACCATGCTCTTACTCTGTGTAAAAGAGAGAAAAAAAGCAAATATTGACATTTACATGATCCAGTCTTAACCTTAGAACACTATCGCCAGATGATTTTAACCTGACCAAACATGTTGACGTGATTTTCATTATGTTGTGTTTGTCTGAGTATCAAGGGTCCCTGGGTAGCTTCAGCGTTGCCTTTGACATCTTTGAAGGCATATTTGTTTCCCTGATCAAAAACCTGCTTTTTCCTACAGGTACATGTTATAGTGACAGAGGGTAAAGTAGGTTCATGGAACATGGATCACCCACTTCACAACACCTTGATGGACCAAAGGGCCAATGGTGGTGGACGGCTCCTCTCTTCGCTGCAGGACAGAAAGATTTAGAAGATCTTTGTACCCACAGCAAACAGACTTTATAACTCTTGTGTAAATAGTGGATAAGTTTTGGAGACATATTATGTGAGACAATTTCCCTTCGAGGATCAATAAAGTTCTTCTTATCTTATTTTTACTCACTCAAAATCTGCCATATAAAACTTCTCTCTTCTGCAGCTGTTATTGTGCCAAGGACACTGAGTCTTCACCAGGAAAGACTCACATGCCCCAGGAATGGGTGGAAAAGAACCTAAGTTTACAGTTTAAATATATATTTATTTTTTTAGGACTTTTTTGTTCATGAATGCCTAATTTCAGTTATTTTGCTGCACTTTTATATGGTTCCCTCATGGCACTTTCCCCCCCTCCCCTTTAATAGGACTGTATGCAGAGTCGTGTTTTCTAGCTGATCACACCATGAATGAATGGATCAACTGTACTCCACTCATCTACACAAAAAATAATATTTACAAGGTAAAAATGTAAAATATCGGCCACGTTCACAGCGTTTATCAGTGATCACGTGAAGCGGCTCAAGAACAACACGCCGCTGATGCGTTAACTAGCCGATGTCTGCTAACAATCAGCAGTATTTACATGTCGATGATCACTTCTCCTCTCTCTGAAACGCTGCAGCGTCTCCCACTGATGTTACCTCTGCCGTTAGAAGCAGATGGGAAAGGAGGGATGCAGGAAACATTCACATTTACCTCCAAGCTGTGGACCCCAATTCGCTTTATTGCAGCAAAACCAGGCGTATTTGTGCATCTGAGCACGCTACTGTAGTTAATGTTAGCTCAGCTAGCATGCTATCGGAAAAAACAGACGTACCGGTGTGTGAGCCGTGTTGTCCCAGTTGTCCCAGCTAAATGGTGACTGAGGTTGCCCGCCACCGAGAGCTTAGACTCCTCCGTCCACAAGCGACCGCATGAATGGAGGAGACTCTTACAACCACTTGGAGTGACTGGTCCTCAGATTAACAGTGATTGTCAAAGCACCAAAATATCGCTCGAAATGCTACTCCATAGTCTCTTGTTGCTCGAGCATCGCCGATAACGTTCATCACCGCTAACTAGCTTGTTGATGGACTTAACTTGGCCCAATGAACAGACCAGCAGCAGCGCTCGCCCCTCCTCCCTCCGGGTTTCCCCATAGACTCGGTTGTCTGTTATTTGGCGCATCCTGTGGGGGGAAAGTGGTACTGCAATAATGTCTTTTTTTTTGTAAGGTATATTTTGGCCGTTGGGTGTCGCTGTTAACAAACCTGCGCCCATAGACTGTATATAGAAGCCATCAAATCCACCCAAACCTACTCACCCTCTATCACTATTGCCGGGTGAAGTATATACAGTCTATGCCTGTGCCACACCGGTGTAAACAATGTTTTTTTTTCAAAGAAGAGGCTTAAGACTCACCTTTTTAACTTTTAATTTTTTCATTTCATTTCATTTTATTTTATTTTATTGTTTTAGTTCATCAGGTTTAAGTCTTTCTTTTTACCATTTTTTAATTTTTAATATTTATTTTTTAAATTTTATTTTTTATTTTTTATTTTTTATCTTTTATCTTCGTTTACTTAACTCTTGACAGCACCACTGGACAATACTCTGTGCAATAACCCACTTAACTGTGCAATATCATCTGTGATGTGCAATGAAGCATTCATACACCATTATTAATCATGTGCAATACAGCAAATTTCATACCTCATTTATCCCACCAACTTATCCTCCATCTCATACATTCACACTCAGCACCCACTGCATCGCTTGTTCACTTTGTAAATATCTTCTTTTCCTCTTGTGAATATTTCTCCTATACTTTTATTCGTCTATAATGTATGTGTGTGTGTATGTATATATATATATATATATATATATCGGACAACATATATCGGAATGCGCCAAAATAAGGATAATATATATGCATATATATATATATATGCATATATATTATCCTTATTTTAGCACATTCCCCCAGTACTATTGTGTGTTTCATCTGTACCCCTTTGAGTCGAGCGGTCCTCTTATCCAGGGCATTTCATTGCACTGCTGACCTTGTCTAACATGCACATGACAAATAAACAAATCTTGAATCTTAAATCAGTGTTTCCCAAAGGTAGCTCTTTCCTCATGCAATGTCATGGTGTCAGGCCATTACTCTTTAACAATATATCTTGAATTCTCACACTGTGTGCGCTTGTGTGTGTGTGCTTGTGTTTGTGGGTGAGCGAGGGTGGGTGTGTGTCTGTGTGTGTGTGGGTCCATGGGTGGGTGTGTGGATGGGAGGATCGGGTTTTATCGTTGTCTTAATGTTGTTCTTAGCATCTGTGAGGCACGTTGAGCTACACTCTTTTTATCTGAAAAGTGCCATACAAATAAAGTTGAATTTGAATTTAACCATTGAGAATAAAGTCAATGATAAGCACGCAACTGGAGAGAAGAAAGAAATATCAATTAAATGGCCCGTGTTCCAGAATCTACTTTCGTCCACTGGTTTTAACCCATAACCAGAGTTGTTTTGTGTTTTTTTTAAGTCTTAGTCTCTTAAACATTATTTTCCCCAGGCTTTCATATGCTTTTTTTCAAAAAACAATAGTCTGGTACGGAAACTTGGACAGTCACTCATGCACAAAACTTTAACGCATAATCAACAAATCATCCAAAATCACTGGCCACACCCTCCCATCCATAGAGACTCTGTATCAAAGACAAGTCACACAGCGAGCACTGAAAATCACCTCAGACTGTACACACTCTGCACATAACCTGTTCACACTCATGCCCTCTTGGAGGCGTTACAGGTCTTTGACAGCCAACTCAGCCAAATTCAAGAACAGTTTCTTCCCAACTGCCATACAGACACTAAACCAATATCTAAAGTCAGTTATATCCACATCTGTTATCTTGTATTGTTGCATTGTTCATTTATTTATTTCTGCATGCATGTATGTATCCAACACGGGAGATGTAAGCATGATGTGCTGTACTGGAAAACAAATTCCACCAACCCTGTTGTGTGGCCATTAATAAATGATTCTGATTCTTATAACTTGTTGTGTTTCACAATGATTATATGTAAGTCTATGCTACCCATCTTGCAGACTATTATATTGACAATGGCAAATGCCTCAGAACTTTGTCAAACTCCTCTGACAATGAATTAAGAGAAAATGTGTTTGTGTTAACTGTTAACGCCAAGAAGGGGGAGGGTGGGTGATTTAAAACACATTATGAGTGTTAAAAGCACCTGAAAATACACTCATGGTATTTCTGGGGATTTATTTTTTTGATAATCTATCATCTAATTGATGGTTCTGGGGTTTTACAGATGAAAAAGATCTACATATCCCAAAAAAGGTGTACATTACACGTGGACTTCTTTACATAGTGGATGCCTTTACCTCCAAAATCAAGTTATAGACTCATTAAATAATCAATCAAATATGGGTATAAATGCAAGAAAAACTTTGATGGTTTCAAAAACTATCAAGTTAGGTTGCATTGCACCAAACTGTTGACCAGTTTGTTGTCTAACTTCATTGTCTTGTGACTGTGTAGATGACTTTACTTGCTGTTGAAGCATATCTTTTTGCTGAACGTGATAAACTCAAGGAAGTATTAAAGCCACCGAAAGAACCTGTTTAACTCGTTTGTGAGGAGCCATAACCATGTGCACTTGTCACTTTGTTGATGTGGGGACAGCACACAAATTATTCACAGCATGCAATAAAAATACAGGTGAAAAAGTTTACAAGGCATATGCTTGTCACAATACAGTCCTGATGCATAAATCACTCATCAGGGTTTAGTTTTCTTTTTCTGTTGATTTCTTGGTGTACTTTCAAAAGGCTAACAGCCAGTATCACTTCCTGTCCTTAAATGTTCTTTCTCTCAACCATGTCTGTTTTCATGATGCAACATCTTGGAGAAGTGAGCAATTTTTTACATCTGAGGGAAATTTGTTAATCAGTGAATAAATTTTACGGGAAAATTTCACCACCAATAAGATAATAATCTCACAAGTCCTTACATGCTGCCATCTGAATATGTTTCAACATGCTTGTCATGGAAAATTACAGCCTGGTTTTAGTCTATGTACACCGTCTAAAGAAAGTAATTGTTCTCAGCCACTGACCTGTATGATGCATCTCTTTTTTTCAGAAAGGGCCTTATGTGAAAAAAGAAATTGCACATACATACAAAAAGTAATTTGTGATTTTTCTAAAATAATTGGTATTGTATTTTACCAATGTCGATTCAGCACAGCTGCAGCAGATCCACTCCTCTTTCTTTCTTCAGCCTGTTGTAACTGTGGATAGAGGAAGATTCACTGGGAGGCTGAGATTCACTGAGCAGACGAGGCAACCTGACAGTGTTCTCCAGTCACAGTGTTTCTTTGTTTTGCTTTGTTAAAAAAAAAGGTTAATGTCTTGATTGAATTATTTTAAAATATTTACTCCAAACATTCTCAATGAACTAACCTACACTTCTGTTGGCTGTGACATCTAACATGAGACTTCACGCTCTGTCAATTCTTCATGTCTTTTTGTTCCTGTGTTGTTTGTATCATGCTCTTAATATGCACTCGCGAGCATTTACTGAGCTGCATTTCATCCTTGTTCTGCCTATAGTGTACAGTATATGGGGAGAATAAACAAATTTATCTTGATCATTTTCACCTTTCACATTTAATATCTACAGCAAAGTAGCCTTGAAATGGATGAGACGAACTCTTTTTAGCCTCATCCTCTTCAGTTTCTTTTAAGTGAGTAGACCTCTTTCTCAATAAACTTTTCACGACAAAGACACACTTGCATAATAATTTGACAAAAGACTTACAAAAGCAAAATCTTATAAAAGCTTATTCAAAAGTTTTTATTAAAATAAAAATATAATAGAAAGGGTTGTTTTTCAGTACAAATCCAATATGGCACAATTTACAGACATACTTTTGCTGCTGTAAACAAAGCATTAGCTTTAGTTTTCATCTATGCAATAGGTTTTTCCCCTAGATTTTGAACCTGCCAAATTAAACAATTCAAACCTTTGTAATCCGCGTGAAAAGCACACACTAAAATCACCCATTACATTGATTTATCAAGAGGATAGAGACTAATTTTTCCCCATCATCAGCCCAAACACCATTGTGGATCAGCCATGGCGGTACAGAAAGCAGAAACCGAGGTGGAGATGATGGACAGCACTCCTGCCTGGATGAAGAGCAGGTACCAGGACAGGAGTAAGTGAGAGGAATCATGATTGATTCGGTGCCTTGGCTTGTTTCTTTTGTTGCTCTTGTTCCTCTTTTTTCTCTTGTTTAATGTCTGCAGGATTAAAAGAAAGACAGAGAAAAGGCAATCAATCTGTGACTGAGTCAGGAGACAAAAGAAGAGTTTCTAACTCTTGCTGGAATTAGAGATCATACTGATATAGAAAAAAAAATCAATTAATTTTAGTCAAACCCAAAAATCTGAATTCAAAATCACTGGTTTGAAATGAATTGGTCTTTCCCAGTCTTGCTAATATCTTCAAGTAATTGGTAAGCTTTTCCTCTCCCTCAGTTTCTGTCTAACACTATCAGAAGTTCAAATATTTGAAGAGCTACTCCGGCAATTTAGCTCTACTTTTGCAAAAACTATAGGTAAAGCTATTGGAATTTTAGTCTCTGCTATGGTAGACTTTAGGCTGGATTATCTTTGTCCTGGAAAACAACATAATGCGTATTCAAATAGCAGAAAGATGCACACAAAACTCAACGCCATGCTCACAGCTTGTTACACAGGACTAAATACTAAATAAAATGTAGAACCATATCAATGATTGCGCAATATCTATTACTTTATCTGCTGTAAATGTGAGCTAAGTTAGTGGTCATAGCAAGATCTTTAAGGCTGTTGACACCACCTGCACTCTGTTTAAGACTGTTTATGACTTACAAAATGCATTAGTGGAGCTACGTCTCGCAAAGGGTGTGTTTTCACTCACACAACAGTTCAATGAAGTATAAATCAAAATGGAGCCCCTAAACTTCAACATTTTAGCACTTATTGGAGTTAAGTTTTGTCTCTCTGGGACTTGATGTCACAGTAAATCTTACATCAGTCACTCATCAAACTCACTTCTTTTAAAAACTTCATTTCATTTCTCTGCTGTACAATATGAGGCTGAAGTGCCTGACGTTGCCTCTTCATACACTGTGGCTTTAAACAAGATATCTTTTTATCTTGCAATAATATATCAGACCAGTTCATTCGCTATATCATAAAATCTTGGGTGTGGACTTGCACGCCATAAATGATCAAGTGTTTGAAGTTGCTGTTTTTGTTAGAGGTTAACTTTTACTTTGTCTTTTCATCACATACCATCTGCTGTTGGAAGCGTGTTTTTTTCTTGAGTCTCACTCTTCCGCAGTTTTTTTTTGTCAAAATCCGTCACCTCCTGGTTGACATTATTTTGGCAGTCTGACATTTTTGAAGATTTCTAAAGAAGAAAAAATTAAGAAAGGGAGATGAAAGAAATTCTAGAAACTCAAAAACACAGATATTGACTAAAACAGGGAGTGAGGGAGTTTCGAGAAGAAAGTTTGTGAGAGCAGGAACACATGATTATTTCATCACTAAAGACATTATCTTCATAACATGCTCATACAAGTACACAATTGAGGCCACACCTGATTTAAGCTAGATATACTGGGCTGGGCAGTTAGAAAAAAAATAACATGACCCAACCGCTGCCACTCACTTTAAGCCAACTTCTATAATATGAAGCCATATTACACCATGATATAAGCCCAATAAACTCAGAGGCTGTTCTTACAAATTGGTTTTCATAAATATGTAGTTAAAAAGATAAAAACAAAAACAAACGAACAATCATTTGGACACTGAGCATTAGTACGTCTGCAAAAACAGTTTGAAGGCTATTATATTCAAGTTTCTGCACATAAAACTACATGCATAAAGTGATAGTTTTAAATTAGGATAGTGGTAGAACAACATAATCAACAACAACAACAACAACAACAAAAGGATGTGACATACAATATAAAATAAAATATCATTATATCGCAGCAGCCCCGCAGAGTAATGCATTTGTATCAGGTCTGTATTAACTTTAGTGGAGTAAACTATTAAACATTTCCAAGCATACAATCTAAATGTTGCATAACACTTGTGAACCTTTGGTATGCAGAAATAATTAAACCATAACTAAGACACTTTTATTTTTGTATTTATGTGACTGTCTCTAAGTGACAAAGCCACAGAGACAGGTCAGAGTATTTTACCTGCAGCTCGAGTACGCAGTGACGATGTCTTTTGCAGGTTAAGTGCGTCCGTGTAATCTGTGCAAAGCCGTGGGTTTAAATAGAGCTCACACGCCCTTCTGCACACCAACATGGACTCTGATGCTCTGCCTCTGATTGGCTGTCAACGCCCAGAAAAAGCTTTTTTTATTGGACACGGTTGTTGCTCAATTTCCTTGGAATCTCACAGGCTGCTCTGTACACACGACTGCCTTTCTGTTCAATTTTTTCAATCATCTGTCCCTCCCACTACCTGCGAAGAAAAATATTCATCCTGTGTTGTTATTGTGGGATGATGACATGTGTATATTTCTAACACCATCTAGTGGTTTAATTATGACATGACACCCAACAAACGATGTCAGAAAACTGAGAATACAACAAATACTGTAAAGTTTTTGATTCAAAGAAAGTTTTATTATTATAATACGATAAAAAGAAAAACTATATTTTAAGCACTTGAACAGTCATAAAATTTTATTGAGGTTACAGACTGGAGGAGTACAGTATTCTGACAAAGTTATACAGTTTTGTTCAGTAGGCACCGCTAATGACAACTACATTCATTCACATTACTATAATAGAGTAGCCATTTGTATGTACTTTGGTGATATTGTTTAAATTATTACTTAAATTACACCTTCAACTTTAAAATAATCTTTAAAAATATATAAACTTCCCAGAAAACTGCATAACAGCCAGCTGGCTGAAAAATACACATTAAAAATCAAGTAAATGTGTCTCAAATGTAGTCAAAATATCTGACTGTACTTGCTTTAAGATACATTGACATAAAAGGCCAGGTGTAAATCATATTTCAAGAACTTTTGTGCCAAATTTTCTCTTGATAATTTCCTTAGCTTGGTGTTACTGTTACATTAAACTTATCAGGAAAAGAATTGCTTGCTACATTTGCACCAATCTTGACTGACTACAGTCAATTATACTCACATTTTTTGCTGGCAGGCAGCCAACCTGCACACATACAAAGTGCAATGTTGACAAAAGATGTGACAAACATATCCAATAACTTCACCCCGCATAAATGCAGTCATAATCATTTTTGCACATGCTGTTGGTTATATTGCAACAATATGCTTTTGCATAATTTTTGGGTCTGTTATACTCCACCCACACCCTACACAAAGGGTTGAAGGTTGTACTCCTTACATTTCAAATAAGTACATTTTATTGAGTAGATTAACAGACCACTAGTGTACGTCTACTTGAGTAATATATCATTAACATAATTGTAACTTTCTTAAAAAGAGCATTTTAACTCCTTTTTCCACCCATGCCTGCATGTTTCTGCACACCCATGAAGACATTGAGAGAGCATGCAATTCCCACACAGAGACTCCCTATAGCTGTCAGACAGATTTATACCTAAGACTGTCTTGGTATGGGAAACTGCTAACCACTGTGCCTTGTCTTACTTGTTTCTATGATTCGATTTTCAATGTGACATTTATCTAATTACTGGTACAGTTCTTCAAGATTGGAAAATTATCCCACTATTATGACACTACATTATGAACACACACCACCCTTCATTACCGACTTTTAAGATTCATAAGATTCATTTAATTCATAAACATGTTTAAAATAGTGTATTATCACCTGAGTACAAAAAGGTTTTGCAGACAACATGTAATATACCCGTTTTAAATTATGAATGGCAGTGGCATGCACTGGCTGGAAAAAAAAGAAGAGAGCAGTTGTTGTTTTTTACAGTAAATATTTGACAAATGGAGACTACAATTTATAATGTATAAGGAGTTTCTTGAGACATGTACCATGTATGGGCAGGGTGAGATGGGGAGCAATTCATTCTGAAATCTGACTGCTAGATATCAACTAATATTCCCATTTCTACACTCTTTACTTTTGAGAGTAGCTCCAGGTCCTCAAAAGTGGAAGAAACTGTGTAGAGATGCCATAATAAGGAAAGAGAGGGTGACAGGACCAGCCCTTTGAATCAACGATCGTAAATAACCATCATTCCGAAAATCTGAGCCCTATTCGTCACACAGGATTAATGCTGATTTCAGAGAAAATTGTAGTGGAACCGTCTCTAGTAAGACCATTATAAGTGTTTTTGATGTGTGTTTTCTGTCTTTCCTACTGCATACTGTGTTCATATAGGAAAAAATAACCCTAAAACTATCATAAACAAAGCCTGCTCCAAACCTTATCGGACATTAAACAACAGTGACCTCAGAATGAGCTGTGATTCCCAGGATGAGTTATTATTAGTGAAATTACAGGCACTTGTAATTAACTTGCTTCACAATTACATGCTGCACAAACAACTTTGGTCATACTGTCATAATTTCAAGCCCTGGCAGTGGTGTTGTTTTTCCTTCCTTGTGTGTAGAAACTTGCAATACTGGCAGTGTTGGTTGATTTGAATCAGGCAGTGCATCTTGTTCATGTGACTGTAATAACACAGAGGACATTTTAACATGTAAACGTAAGAAAAGAGCAGGTGTAAACAATCAGATGATATGGCTACACTAAGTTTGTCCGCTACCATTTGAGGAGTATTTTATTGAAACTAGCTCGCTGTCTATGTCAAGATACTTGAACAGAACCAGGCCTTTGGTAATGTCATGAATGGAACCTGTGCTTGCCCTTTAAGGAAAAGCTGTTGTAAAAAAATCGACCCTTAGTTTTGGCACCTGAACAACAGGGGTTGGTCCCCTTATATAAGGTGATGAATGAAAAGTGGAAGAGCAACACATCTCTCTTTGCTTACCAGTAGGGCTGGGCGATGCCATATGGCAAAAAGTTTATCACAATATATTTTATTCATATCAGTCGATATCGATATATATCAGGATGTAAAAAATGAAATTTAACAGTGCTTATTGGTAGCATGTCTTTTGCAATACAAAAACCTACTGCTTCTGTGAGGTCTTTGTGTCTCTTTGACGTTTTGTCGTAAGGCGTTGTGCTAGAGATAGCGGACTGAAGGGTCGGCTGTTTCCGCTGCACAGGCGCCATGGGCTCCTTGCTCCGCTTGGGGTTTGGAACCTTTTGCATTGCGTGTGCTGTGCTGTGTGGCACTGATTCAGGTGGTGACAAAGATTTGAGGTATTCCCCGATTTTGCGAGAACATGTACTCGACATAAGTACATATTGCAGTGTACATTACTCTGCTTCATGTCCTAAGGGCTATGGTTGCGTGTAGCTGCAGCATTGGCTACTCCTATAGTCTACCAAAACATGGCAGAATGCTGACTATCGGAACGCGTATTGACCATGTTTTATATCGATATCGAGGGAAATTAATTTTTTATATAAATCGTTATCGTTTTATCGCCCAGCCCCACTTTCAAGTAACATGATGATTCTTATCACTGGTCAATAAAAATAGCAAAGAGAAGAAGTTACCATTATCTGCATGTCAAGTAATTGTAAATAAGTAAAAATATTGCACCATTTTCTGAGAGGTAAATCATAAAACAATAATATCAAATACTTATCACAGCTTCTGGTCAGCCTGAGTTTTTCTGCTGCCTGTCATAAATAGCTGTAGTGATCCCCCATGTAATGCATGATCTCAGAATAACTAGAGACCCTCCTCGGTACAGCAGAGCCACACTCCTCTGCCGGGATGTCCACAGCATCCTCCAACATGCTATGACCCCTTTCCCCTCCGCTCCCACCTGTGCCTGCATGTTTGCCACAAGCACAGACAGCGGGTAAAGAGTCAGGCTGATTGCCATGGAGGTCAGTGTCCCTGAGATAAAGGATGAGATCATTGGTGAGAGCCCTTGTCCTGCTACAACAGTACACACAGGATCCTTCAAGCCGAAATACAAGGAGCTGCCCAGAGCATTTCTGGCTGTGATGGGGAGGAAGGCTCTGTAGTAGCCTAAAGCCAATCTCTGTGACTTCAGCCTCATGAGAACACTCTTCAGTGTGGGAAGCCGGTGGTCGTTTTGGCCGTTTTGTAACACATTCTGGACACGCTCGAGGGGGGTGAGAACCATGGCTTCCACAATACCTGCTCCAAAGCCAGCCAGAGCAGGCATGGCAGAGGTGGGCATGGGATAATGGGATGAGACGGTAAGCTGGTGGAGGAGCGTGTCTTGGAGACCAAAAAGCAGAGTACCATTCAGCGTCCTCATCAGTAATGGAGGGACCACACCCCTGTAGAGCTTTAATGGACCTTCTTTGTAGAGCTGTGCCACTGCCGTATGGACAGGGGTGTTGTGGAGCTGTTGTCGGAAAACTGTTTTGTAGACAGGAAAGACAATGAAGGTGGGGAGGGCTGATAACAAACTCGAGGTCCCTCCGTGCAGGTAGCTCTGGAAACGAACCACAGGGTCCCTAAGGCCTTCATCATCCAGTTTGTGATCAGGACTTCCAACCATCCTTGAGCTGAGAGCAGGTTAGAAAACAAATCATGACATAAAGCCAAACTTTGAAACTGCAGGGCTGTTTCACACATACAGAACAATTAACAAAGCCACACCTATAATAGTTTCAGAATCAATTAAACAAATCTGATAACAAATCTGAGAGAAAAAGAATGTAGCTGGGTATGATGCAATGGAAGATTCAATCCAAGTTAAACACTGTCAGCTGTGGGAGTTATCAGACATATAACGCAAATTACATGGGCGAAAAGACTTACCAGAGCAGCACAACCGTGGAAGACGTAAAGCGAAATGTCTACTCCAATCCCCCACTCCTCATCATTAAGACACGGAGACCCGGCGTGCCACGATATTTGCAAACACAGCTCGAGATGAGGACTAACCACAGTTTATTCGTCGAGCTATAATAAAAGCACGTTGGTAAACAGTTGCACCTCCGCACCAGCAATCTACCGATTTGATCCCGTCGGACCATGCGGAGCGATATCAAGATGACTAAGAGGTCTCGGAGGAGCCGGTGTCCCTCATTGGCCCGCCTCATTTAGGATGGCGATTGGTCAAGGCGTTCTACTCGATATTGTCCGTGATTGGACAAAGTGTCCGTCAATCAACGTGCTATCGTTTGCCGGAGCTTGATGTGCTATACGGGGAAACACACAAGACAAATGCAAAAAAGGAAAGACATTTGCCTCGGTCAATTGTAAACCGAATTCCAAGAGTTAACAAATATGCTCAGGTACTTTATTTTAGCTGTCTGAAGTGCAGTTAAGTCCATGTGTTGGACAGTGTCCCTGTTAAAGATTACATCAATGAATTCACGTTGTATCCTGTATCATACTTTATCCACCGACATTTTTTATTTTATGGATATTAATCCCCTTTGAGGTCAATAAACACCAGATGTAACAAAAACAAATACCGGGATTAAGATTTTACTCATTTAATATTGAGAATCCATCCTTAGATAATTGGCGCATTCACTCTACTGAAAGAGTAAACATGAAGGCTTGAAATATGCACACTGATAACAAATCCCTCCTCAAAGACAATTAAAAAAAAAAAAACATCAAAAGAGAAAACAAAAACAGCAGGTGAACATTTCTGAAGGAAGCTCTAGCCTGCAGAGACCTAAAACTAAAATCCAACGGCTTCTCAAAAGACAGACCTTCAACGTAGAACCTTGCAGGGTGAACCCTGGACACTGGGCAAACCCCACTCAATGAGGGCACCTCAAGAGTTGATAGGAACCACCCCCCACAATTTTCTACTGCCTGACAATATACACTGAAGCTCTTCATTAATGGACTAAAAAGGAAAAAACAGGAAGAGGGAGATGTGGGACAGTGGAGGAGGGGGTCCCTTCATTTCAAACTTTTGAGGCACTCTTGGTTGAGTGGAGCTTCAGTGGCACTGTAAACTGGTTCGATACACATTCACTTCATCAATAATAATCTCTCAAACAGCAGGATATACAAGAGCAACATGGAAAAACTACATCCGTTTATTGTAACAAAATCACTGTAACAGCCTATGTGGCAGATGCCCCTCCTGACCAGCCCTGACCTACTGGAAACAGTTATATAAGCTCTTTGACAACACATTGAAATGACACCTTTGGAAACAAAATGGTCAGGAGAAACTCTGATTATTCGTTTTGTGAAAGGGGAGACAAAGTTCACAATGGATAATCACTTACTTATCCAAGTACAATAAATATGCTGGCCTAAGAAGGTAGCTTGCGGTTGCTGAAGTGCCCTGGACACGAAGGACACAACTCAAGGGGGAAGGGACTCACATGAGTGGGATCAGCATTAGTAACAGACATGACGGTTCATTCTATTTTTCATGGTTAGTGAGCAGAGCATCTTCGCTAATGGATGTGTTTTTTGGTGGGGAATTCCCTCTTCTCGTTTGGTGTAACAGCAGGTAGTGGATGGTTGACACTATTTGTTACAAGGGGACGTGACTGAACAGGTACGACACAGACTCGCCGTTGTGAGTTCTACGGATGGCCTCTGCAAGTATCATAGAGATGTCTATGACCTGAAGGAAGAAAAGAAAAAAAAAAGCTTTAAATATACAATAAGAGTCTATTTGTAAGTATTAGATTAATTCATTTCTGCTCACAAAGTATACAAGATACACACAAATGAAAACAATTTTACAAAATCCTTAGTTGCAGCTGCACTTTTTTTCCTGACCTGTATTTTAGGACAATGTTTCATCTTCTCCTCCTGAGGGATTGTATTTGTGACCACCACGGCTTCAAAGCACGCATTGTTAATACGTGAGATAGCTGGGCCGGAGAAGATGCCATGGGTTAGGATGGCATACACCTTGGTTGCACCAGCAGAAATAAGTCTGCAGAGAGAAACACAAAAATAATCAGCACAGTGACCCACATTAAGTTTTCAATCAAAAAAAAAAAAAAAAAAAAAAGTACAAATGAACTTACTTGTCAGCAGCATGGCAGATTGTGCCACATGTGTCAGCCATGTCATCAACCAGAATGGCAACTCGATCAGTCACATCTCCGACGAGAACCATGCGATCCACCTCATTTGCCTTTTTCCTTTCTTTATGGATAAGCGCAAAGTCCACATTCAACCTGTCTGCTATCGAGGTGACCCTGCAATGAGAGTACATTGTTGTTCTCTCCAAATTTTATGCACACACTCCTGGAGGTAAAAAAAGCTACACAAGTTTAATTGAAAGTACAGTCAATCCAGAAGAGATTTCAGAGGCTTCACTGAGCTCAGAGGAAGATTATCCATATGAAGCCAGAAACCTACCTTTTGGCTCCTCCAGCATCGGGTGAAACAATGGTACAGTTCTTCCATTCAGGTATGTTCTCTTTGATCCACTTCAGCACAGCAGGCTCCGCATACAAGTTATCAACAGGAATATCAAAGAATCCCTGAAAAAGGACAACAAAATAATAGATTAAAAGGTGTCAGAGGAGTTGAATTCAATTGTACAATGAAAGAACCAATAAACAGCTTGTGTCTCCCTCAGTCCTGCATTGAAATCTTTTATATTTCAGGCTATAAAAGCCAGTATTCAAGTATAATCTCAGAATGAGGCAAAAAGCTTAAGATTGTAGGAGTAGGAAGACGTATTGCAGAAGTTATTCACAATAGGATTGGAAATCAGAACTACTTTTTTCAGTGTTGGTGCTGCTGACCTGTATCTGTGAGGCATGCAAATCCATGGTGATGATATGGTCAGCGCCTGATACTGACAACATATTAGCCACCAGCTTGGCAGAGATAGGAGCACGGCTCTGAAATGAAAACAGATCTCTTCAGTCACATGGAATAAGTGAAGTGGCAAGCATGGCTTGTTTCTAATAATAACATTTAAGTGAGGACTAGGCACACAGATGCATTTTCATTTCCTTAAGATACAACCACACAAAAGGTTAAAAATACAAGTAGCTTGGCCCAACTGCAATACTTATTTCTAATTATCGAGCTTAATAATAAAATTCAGGACATTTAGTGTCATCACAGTATCTAGCTTCCATAGTTTTAAACTATGATGCAAATTGACTGAAATTTTTTGGATGAGAGCAAATAATAGCCAAATAGCAACATAAGGAAGGATGGGAGGGGAACTGTTTATGGCTTAAAGCATATAGGATGAAAGAGGGACAAGCAAACAAAAACAGGAAGAGTAAATATGCCTTGTTAAGTGTTTACTGATGGACATGGCTGCAGGCTTCTTGTCATGATGCTTGATGGCAAATGGCATGACAGAAGTAATTAGACAGATATCCCTCACCCCCACCTTGTCCTTCTTGTCTTGCCGAGCATAGGGGAAGCAGGGGATGACAGCAGTGACCCTCGAGGCAGAGGCAATCTTGCAGGCGTTGATCATGATCAGCAGCTCCATCAAATTGTCATTGATCTCCCCACAGCCACTCTGTACGATGTAGACATCTTCCCCACGTACGCTCTCTCCTATCTCCACGCTGCCAGAAGAGAGAGAGGACAGGACAAACAGCACTTAGGGCCATGGAGGGAACACACCGTGGCAGGCAGAAGATAGATGAGGCAGAGTAAACAGTCGCTGATGTCTAACTGTGAACAAGGGTTTTAATTGAGGGGAGGATCAGCATGCTGAGTCACAAGATGAGGGTCTTCATGCTATAAGGCATGGCGTTACAATTTCATTGAAGTCATGTAACGAAGGTGCTTTTATTGAGGACTACAAGACAGGCAGCAAGTTAGCATGGATTCTCAGACATGCGTGGACTACAAGTTCCAACAGCACTGCGCGGCAAATTTACCGTGACACCACATTTCTAACCAGTTACATGTCGCTTAGCTACAACATTTGCGCACTAGATATTGTAATACTCTTGACTACAAACTGTATTAAGCAGCAAAAACACTCACCACGTTTCCTGGTTGCTAAATTTTTTGGTAACAACCTTCCCCAGCTCAAGACCCAGGCGGTCAGCTATCTTTTGAGACAGGTCCGGATGCGAACTACCGCTGAATATTTTGATATTCGGCATTTTGTTATGGTCCAGGGCGTCGTTGAAGTTGAGCGGGCTGAGCCAGCGACCAAGAGTGAAGTCACGGGTACCTTAGAGTCCAAAGCGACGACTGGAAATGTAATCAACAGTTGACGAGCTGCTCCTGCGAGCTAAAGTGAGTTCCCTACCTATCCACCATTATGTCCCACACGTCTAGCGTGCGGGTTTTTTTCCTACCGGGGTGGCGCGCACGCCTTTGCTCGGGTGATGCCGCGATGACGTAATTCCGGCAACTGAGCCAAAGCCAGTGGCACGTGAGCGTGCAAGGTACACTAATGATTCTCCAGTGCGAGCGAGAGGGTGTAACAGCACGTGCACATTAAAAGCTAAATGGCTAATTGAATCCGAAATAAGTGGATGCTAACTTGAAAACGCACACACAGTTTCAGCTACCTCTTGCGCCATTTCTTTCTAATTTACCGACAAAGGTTAAAGTTATAATTCCTTAATTGTTCACAGAAAATGTTTGAACTGCAAACAATTAACCCCCATGCGATGGAAAATCGTCCACGTTAGCTCAAGGTAATGCTTCTTTCTATCATTCACCACCTTCACGATAGATCTAGGAAATACAATACAAACTGCAATAAAGCAAAATCTGTTACATTGACAGAGAGACCCGAGCATATATTTGGTCACCTTTCCAGAACATAACCAAATTTTTGTTAACATCTGCCATCAAGGAAACAGTGCATGTTGTTTGTCTCTGCCATTTTCAATTTATCTGGAATAATAATTTTATTTTTCAGTTAATCTGTTTTGTCAGTTTTGTGTTTTGCCATGGCAATAACAACAATATTTAAATGTCATAGCCATGAAAGTGAGCCACTGCATTTAGGGGATACTTGAATTTAATCATCATGAATTTGATAGCTCAAGGCTTTATCTAATTTATTTATTTATTTATATATTTTTTTTTTTCACAAATTGTGAATTTCACCTCAATATTTGCTTTACATTTAGAATTGAAAGGCCTGTAAAGTAGTGGTTTAAAGTTTTAAACATCACAGCCAGTTGTAGTTTTACTTTACTATCTTTTGCTGCTAGTCTCTTACTTCAGGGTTTGACTTACTGAGTTTTCCTTGGCTGGCCTTGGGCTAGAATTCATTTGTTCCTTGAATGCGCAACAGTAACATAGAGAAGAATACAGTAAAAACATTATAAATATTCCTAAACTGTCAACTATACTGCAACATTTACTGTTAATATTTGAAGTTGTGTCAAGTCAAAGAGGTTTACACTGTTGAGTCAACATTAGTTTTTGCCAGAGGCAACCTTAGCAGTAAGAACACGCTAGGAGCAGCAGGGAAGATGCCGGCAGGTATTTTACCTGCCACATGATGTATTTTGTTTGAAGTCATTTCAATGGATTACCCCACCCACACTACAACTACAAGTTAACTGCATGCAATGTCATTCCCAAATTCTCTGAGAGTTTATACAATATACTTTATTGCTCTTAAAACATGAGTTAATTTTGTACACAGACAGAAGACCACAGTGACGACAAGATCATTGACAGTAAATAAAGACAGGAATGAATAGGTGCACAGAAAGAAACAATGGATAAAGCCATGGTGGGCTCATCGTGTGAATGAAACACAGACAAATCCACACAGTTTAGCAAAGCAACTGAACAATGACAACCACAACAAATGCTCATCATAATGTCAAAAATGTTCAACTGCTGATGAGAGAATATTGTCTGAATATTTTTGGTTATAAAAATAAACATGTCCCATGCTTTACGCTTGTAATATACTCATTAAAATAGATGTTTTGCTATTAGTCTCTATGTTACATTACTACTATAAATAATTACCTTACAGACATGTTTAATCTTTTCCTTTATACAAAATAGTGAAGGGTTTGGATAAGTTGTAATGTTACAAGTAAGATTTTAAAAGTGTTTTGTATTCTCTCAAATATTTTATCTTACTATTTACATTTGCAATGTAGAATAATACATTTTCATACAGAATATTATTTGCAAAACATTAACATATTGCCACCACAGCCTTTTACTTTAGCCTGTTTTCCACTTTGGAATTGCAAAACATCTGTATAAACAGTCTCATCACCTACAATTGTTGAAGTATCTGCCCCTGAAAGTACAATACGTTAGGGAAAACATGCAGTACAGCGAAGGAGAAAACACTGCACATGGTTATGGAAAATGCCACATCGACTGCAAAGGACAAACTGTTAAAAGAAAGTGTTTGTTTTCATTGCTAATGTGTGTTTGTGAAATCAACAAAACGTGCAGGAAAGTCTGCCTTTACGTTTACAGTCTCACCGGTAAAAATAAAACCTTTTATGTAGGGGCTGTATTTCCAGTTTATTCCACTTACACTAACTCATTATTTTGGTTGAAAATAGACATGAAATTAGTACTTTCTAAATTGCTTAAGATTATATTACAACTTAAACATAATTTGGCTGCAAAGTAGTTATTGTCCTTGAATGTGTTGCTGTAGAATTCTGACTTTTGTCACATTTTATGCTTAAGATATTGAGTCCACTGTATGGCTTTGAATCTGAAAATATTGTATTTTTCTGCTGATACCTTAAGCTAGGAAATTTGCAGGAAAATACTTCGACTAGGGATTGTTTTTTTTAAGTCAGAAAAGTTCAGTATTTAGTAAACTCATGACTCAAGTTCATAGTTCTGGTTGTTCAAAAGCCCAAGCTGTGTCAGCTGTTTGTCTTCAGTATGGTGACAGCCCAGTAGTCACTTTTAATTTTTTGAATTTGAAAATTTTCACAACTCTTTCTTTAACAGTAAGTCCAGCACACGTGTTAGGCCAGCACACTTATGAAGCCTCTGTGTATTGTTTCCAAGAACAACAAGAGGATGAGACACAAAGAAGATTTCAGACAGGAAACAGATGTGTTAGTTTTATTAAAATACATAGAAAACTACTTTTTGTGTTCCTTATATATTTGCTAGATTGCACAATGTAACAGCACATAGAAAGCAAATTTGTTTATAGTGTATCTGAGAACCTGAATATAAACAAAGGATTCTTTGAAACGGGTAAGACTTAGCTTTGAGGAGATGGATTATGTGTGTTGTGGACTCAAGTCAGTTATTCAGCAGCAGAGTGAATAAAAAACACTAAATTTAACATCAAAAGATACATTTCAACTTGCAGAGCTAATTTCGGAGGTTGTGCAAAGTTCTAGTGATAAGTTCACTCACTTGCAAGTGGATAGCTATATTTTTAACTACAACAGTGTGAAGCAAGTAAGACGTGGATCAGTGATGGTGTAAAATACACTGTGCGTCATAAAGTACAGTATGGATATTCCTTCTTTACAGCTGAGTGAAGTAACCCCACTCATGACTGTATGGCGATAAGTTTGTGACTAGGGTCTCTGCTACATTGTCTGCCCTTAGCAGGTGTGTTCACACCTGCACTGGTATAATGAGAGGATGGGCGTCTGTCAGTCAGTTAAGTTTAAATGTCATACTTGTCTTTCAGTCATTTTCATTTTCCGACACAGCAACTTACATTTTCACTCTCATATTGATATGCCAGACGCCAACAAAGCCAACAGAGATCTCCATTTTGCATTACAACAGTAAGAAAATTTAACAAACACATCACCATCTAGCCAAACCAATGCCTTGGACTATGCAATTAACAGAAGTCGCTACTTGACGAGTTCTCTGAAATATTTTTTCCAGAGCATACATTTATTTCTGATGATTTATTTTAATCTTTATACTTCTCTTAAATCAATACATTTCAAATATATTCTTCACTTTTTTCTTCACAAAACTTTATATTATTTGCTAAGTAGACACAACTCAAATATACAGTACATATAAAATATTATACTATAATGACTTTTGTATATTATCAGTATTGATGTGAGGGGATTAGCCCTGTATCACCCAGTCTGTTATAGGGTTCTTATCCGTTGTGCATTAGTTGAGTGTATCTTTACATTTTTAAAACGAGATCCACAAGGCTACCTCAGGGCCTGTAAACATGAGATGGAACAGGTTCATTTCCATTTTCACTGAGGATGATTCATTGCATGACTTTTTAAAAAATGTAAACAAAGAAACAATGATTTAGATAGAGAAGCCACCCACGGTTGGAACTGTTTCAATGCCTTCCCTCCAGATGTGTTCTTACTGAGCAGGCAGAGTCTTAATGGGTCGAGTGAGAGAGCTCATGTTATTGGTATTTGGGGGAACTTGAGGGCTCACTGTCTTTGTTGGTAGGCTGCTTGAGTGTCCCATTGATTCCTCTGCTGCACGTAGAAGCAAAGTGTAGTTGATAGCTACTTCTTCAACTTTTCTCAGCAGCTGCAGCCTTTGGGTTTCGGAACGAACCCCCCTGACTAATTTAATAAAGGTTTGAGTCAGTTCACACAACACTTGAAAGCTGGCTGATACTACAGCAAGCATACGTGTTGGACTTTTCTCAACACTTGCCACCCGCCGACAAGAGGCTCTGAATTCTTTGAAGCGCACCGCCAACTCCTGTTTGTACTCTGTAATCTGTGAGGGAGGAAGACGAGCTTCACCCTCTGCTTGTGGGCTGTTGGCACACTGACGCAGGATAGCAAGCAACTCATTAGCATCCAACTGGGCATTAAGGAAGCCATCAGGCAAAGTGAAACTTTTCCCCTGTAGAGCCTGTACCCGTGCCAGGCTCCCTTCCAGTGTACCACAGGCTCTTAGGTCAATCTCCTGTGTCTGTGGCTCCTCCTCCTCCTCCTCTTCCTCCTCTTCTTCTTCCCCACTACAGTCCTCTGCATTAAGAACCTGAAGTGTTTTGCTAACTACAGGAAAGGTACGTGAGTCCAATTCCATGCCTGGAAGGACTTGGAGTGGTATTGAGTAAGAGAGCTCATCCTTCTCACTGCTTTCATCAGCTGCTTCACACTTCCTGTAGCAGAAACAGAATGAGCAGCATTTATCTTTGTCATCACTGTCTTCACTGGGCAAGGTCAGTAGCACCTCTCCAGGCCCGTCTTTACTTTCACGCACTAAATCTTCCCCCTGAATGAAAAACACACCCTTTTTCCCCTTGTCCTGATGAGATTGAGTGTGAACTGGCTCTATTGGGGTTGGTAGCCTCAGCCCTGTGGCCCTCACTCTCTCCATCTCCTTCTCTAAACTCTTGGCTTTGGGCTTTACCTCAGCATACACAGGTGTGCTAGTGCTGTTATCGAGCTCTCCAATACTGTATCGCCTCTGGAGTTTCTTGTACTGCGGACCTCCCATGCAGTCTGTTTGAGAGGTACAAGTAGGCAAGCATGAACCCTGCTCTCCCCTTGGCTCTCTTGACTCAAGGCTAGTTGAGCGTATTCTTGTGGTCTTGATCTCCAAGGTCTGAGGTCTCCTCGTAGCACCTTGGTTGTGAGGGACTTTGGAGACTGCTGGAGGGGTTTTTGAGATGGTTCTTTCTCTGCCTCTGTGTTGTGTTTCTGTTGTCGAGCCAACTGGTGTGTCAGGTAGTCGCATTCCTCTACACATCCGCTTACAGTCACAGCTGCGTCTCTGCTCTCTAGAGATGCCTGGTGCCTTTAGGACAGGGCTGGTGCGGAGCTGGCAGGCACAAGGAGTGCCTGAGGGCACAGGTGAGGATCCCTGGGGCAAAAATTCACCCTGGGATGACTTGGGTTTCAACAGCTCTTCTAAAAACTCTAGCTCATACTGACGGACCTTCTGTAATTGAGCTCTTCGCTCATCTGTTTCTCTTCGCATTCTTGCGGGAAATGTAGCTGACAACAGGTTTCTAAAGCTTAAGAAAGGGGCACTGCGTGGGGACTTGCCTTTACCACTGCCCTGCTTTTTTGAATCTCTGGCTGGAAGAGTGGAGACCTTATCCACAGAGGGATTAGGTGTTGTTGGATCATCTAAAATTGGCAAGGATTTCATGGGACATTTCTGAGTCTCAGGATTTGACTTGCCCTGGGCCTCCTCAGTCTTGCTTTCAGCCACCTCTTTTCTCTCTGCTTTTGCAGGCAGACAAGGTGAGTACTTGGTCTTTATTTGAGGGCTGTGTTTTGCCAAACTCGAATCTGCTCCTACTCTCACTGAATTTTCCTTACTGTTAGCCATCTGGAGACCTTTGGCCCGCAGACGCTCATCATCCGTGGGGGAGGAGGATTGAAACACGACTACCTTCTGAACCTGAGGGTCTTTAAGTCTCAGTTGAGGCCCAGGCTCCTGTTGCACTGGGCATGTGCAGAAAAGATCATCCACTGGCAGAAGTTCTGTAGAGCTTGAAGGCTTCATGGTCTCACTAGAGGCAGTCTTGGCATCTTGGCACATATTAGTGGGAGAAATCTTGGCAGAGGCAGTTTTGTCCACAGGCAGGAGGATAGGTAAGGCTTTGTTGCTAGGGTCTAGTTTTGGAGGTGCTGTTGTCTTCCCCTTCTTACCCTCGGACAGGTTTTGGGGCTGTGTCTCCCCAAAAGAATTCGAAAGCTTCTGATCTTTACCAACTTGAACTGCAAGTGAAGCATCTGACACCTTAAGTTCTTCAGGTGACATAGAAGGAGGATCAGGGGTGTTTGTTTTTGTGGACTCAGAGTTTGCCTTTATTTCTGTTTTCTTTTCTGGCTGAGTAGTGTCTTGATTTCCCACCTGCTCTGTCATAACACTAAGTACTGCCGATTCCTGACTGGGACTGACTTTAAAGGGAACAGTCTTACTGAGGATTACTTGCTTGGGTGGACAGCCAGCACGAATCTGACCTACAGAGAAGGCCCCGGTCCCTATGGTCTTTGCTGTGCACCCAGGGATAGCAAGGGGAAAGTCACGGCGGCAGAGGATGCGTTCCTTGTTGATGTTGTGAGCCAGCAAGTAGGCCTGGTTCTGGTTCTGCTTCATAGCTGACACCATTTCAGAAACATCTGTGAACTCTGAGGAGTTGGTCTCGTGGCCTGAGTCCAGTGATGATTCTGGTGTAATGGCAGCTAAGACAATCAGTCCTGAGAAGGAAGGCAACAAAACACAATGTTAGGATAATTGAATCATGTAAATATAAAGAAACAATGTTACTGTTTTAATGATAGCAGCAAAAATACAACCCCAATTCTGAAAACGTTGGGATGTTGCGTTGTCTTAATTTAAAAATCATATTTTTATGGTTTGCAAATAACTGAAACCCCATACTCAATTGGAAATGCAAAGACAAAATATCAAATGTTAAACAGAAAAATGAATTTTTTTTTGGTAAAAAAAAATCCATGCTCAGGTTTAAGGTTATACCAGCAACGCATTTTTTAAAAAGTTGGGACAGGAGCAACAAAACTCTGAAAAAGATGTGTGCAGGAACATTTCCCAGCTAATTAAGAAAAAAATATTATTAAAAAACTCAGAATTAGAGGAAATCTTTGTACAAGGCCAAAAAATCTGTGCTAGACAGCTGTGATCTTTGGGCCCTCAGGTAGCACTTCTCTAAAAATAGACACAACTAGTAGTCAGTAGTCAGAGGCATGTCATTCAGTATATCGGTATATCATCAGCACATAGTGAAACAGCATCGATATCATGATGCATGTGTGCCCACAGCATGAGTAGCTTTTACATCTGGGAAGGCATCATGAATGCCAAACAATGTAGGCTTGGAACAACATGTGCTACCATCTAGATAAAACCTCTATCAGGGAAGACAGGGCATATTTCTGCAAGATGATAACAAACCACATTCTGCATGTAATACAACAGTATGGTTCAGTAAGAGTGAGGAGGTGTTAAACTGGCCAGACTACTTTTTTGATTTGTCAGCAAATCAACATATTCAGGGCATCAAAATCAAACTGTTGAGCAGTTGAGTAGTTGAGTGTCTGAAATCTTTCATCAGTCAAACAGAAACTAGTCTCTTAAGTTCTCAAACTTTTCCAGGGTTGTTGTGAGAAGAGGTGATGAAGCTATAGAGATAACATCCCTCAGATGTTTTGAAAGGTGTTTCTGGCATCAAATTTGAATTAATCATATTTTTTGAATGAAACAATGTGATTTTAGGTTTCAACATTTTATATTTTTACTTTGCACCATTTTACAATTAAATAAAGGGTATAAATTGTTTGCAAAGCATGAAAGCCCTTTTTCTAAAATTAAAAAAAAAAAGAAAATACACAGCACTCCCCATATAAAACACAGTTGTAGTTTAGCAGTATCTTGATGTCACAGACCCCGTTAATGAATGAGCTTGCCTGACAGTACTGTAGAGACAACAGTTTGTGCTCGGGATAGGTGAAAGAATGGCAGATACTCATTGGCTAGTTAAAGTATTAATAAATAATGTATCTGAGACACCATATTTGGAAATGACTGGCCACTATTGTTGATTCTTAATTGATTTGTACTTTATACCTAAAGCAAATGTTTTTTGCACCTATTATTGGAGGTAATATGCATACAGTGCTATAGCACAATAAAAAGGTTTTCCTTGCCATTTGACAAGTGGACTCTTAGAGATATTTTTCAGATCAGTATTTTTGCTTATTTTGTGTGTGAGATGTGGGCTGTGGCCTGACAAAGCCTTTTGACCTGCAGTCTGTGTCGGTTGTTGAGGGTGATGGGGGTAATCCTCTGAAGCTGCCAAAGCCTCTAGTGCCTGTAAGGTGGACACCAAAGCATCATCAAGCTCCTGAGCATGATCACGGACTGTCCTAGTGGCCACATTATCAATCAGTGTCACCGGCACATCTTCCTTGGCTTGGGCCAGCTTCGCAGAAGGAACCCCTGTACTGGCACTGATGCGAGCCCTCCTCCTCCTTTTTGTGTCATCCTCATCTGAGCTGTTGTCCCTAAAACCGGGTGGTGGTGCAGCAATAGCAGGTGGTGGTGGTTGTAGTTTTTCCCCTCCAACATCTGCCTCCTCCTCATCCTCCTCTTCATTCCCTGGGGGTGGTAGGGCCGTGAGATCAACAGCGCCTCCATCTCGGGATGCACAAGCACTGGAGCAGTGCTTGCCTGAACTCCCGCTACTGTTCACAGCAGGTGAAAGACCCTCTGCTCTATGTCTCGCTTTACAGGAGTCACAGAAATATCTTGAGTTTTTCTGGGACTGATTCATGGTCTGGGCTCGAATTCTGAATCCTGCATTGTCCACTGCTGGGCTCTCCAGAACTCCAGCTATTTCCTCTGTACTCTGCTGGGTGGGGTCTGACTTGGTTCGACCCCGACCAGGGGGCTCTTGGGAAATAAAGTTTTCATTAATGTCAAGTTCAGCTTCAGCTTGTGTTTGGAGCTCTTGAAACTGTTGTTGTTCACGAAGGTGTACGTGGCATAGGCCCAGATGCTGAGGCTCAGCAGGAACCAGGGCCCTTGCAGATCCTGACTCCCTATGTGAACTTTCCCTCTCCTCTCCACGTCGCCCTCCACTTGACAAGCCGGTTGCTCCTGAACGTGGGTGTGCATGGTGGGAGCTTCTGTAATCTGAGGACAGAATTGTCAAAGCATTGGATAATTTGAGGTGTTAGACACTGGTGGGGATGTAGTATCCAGATGGGAAAGAGGAGGCGACAGCTGGTGGTCACATGGAGATTAATATTTTAGAGATGAATGTTGAAAGTTGAAGTTTGTTGGAGGTTGTAGGGTTAGATTCTGGTGAAATGTGATGGTATGATGATTCCTCTTAGGTGGAGCACAGGTTGAGACAGCAGATGGTAGAGGCTCTGTTTGTGTCTGAACAGTTGATTTCAATGATTACCGCTAGAAATACAAATCATTGTCAATTCCATAATGTTGTTCTATTGTAAAAAAAAAAGAAATATGGAGTATTCCATTCCAATGAGTCAAGGCTGAGATGAGAGGAGAGACAGCAGGGGGCGCCATGGGATGGTAGGTCCAGAACAACTTGGTAATGGTTTCAGCCAATGGAGAAGCAAATCAATGTTCATGTAGACTCAACATACAATGAAGCTTGGCAAACACAGCCTAACATGCACTACTGTGTGTGGTGCTGAGAGAAATACTTAAATATAATGCGGCTCTAAACCTGTGTTATATGACTGTTCCATGTTAATCTTTCAAATAAACAAAATTTTGTATGAAAATGACTTAAGTTTTGATGATTTTTTTTCTAATCAGAGAAGTCAATTGATATAAATCAATCTCTACAGATCAGGAAAACTCTTAACATACCTGCCTTGGTCAGTTGTGACTGACCAGGAGTCCGGAAGTAGATGGTCCGTTTTGGATCTACGAACAGCTTGTAGTAGCCGGAGATCAGGCATGCAAAATTACTGGCATCAGGCCACTCCATAAGCAGAACCAGGGGCTGCAAGGGGTGGTAGGGAGGGGAATTAGGAGACTTTTTAGGGGACAGGCAATGAGCATTGCCTGCTCTTTTTGTAATCACCTGATAAAATTATATCCGTGAGATAATTCTCGTGTTTTTTAAATCACTAACACATTTGCTAAGTTAAAGAGTGAACATTGACGTTGGCATGCTTACTACACATTGCCAGTGTAGCATAGTGGTATGTCTTAACAGTCCAGAGATTGTAATACCTTAGCATCATGAATTGACACCTCCACTCGAGCAACTCCCTGGCTCTCTCTGTAGAGCTGGATCTTTGCAACCCGACTGAACTCGGCCAGAACAGTTGTGAGGTTGTTTTTCAGATCAATCACGTGACTTATGCCATGTCGAGGACCTACGAGTAATGTTGTAGCTGACTGCTTGTCATCCTGTTGAAGAAAATAGAAGGTTCACAACTATTTTATTCTGATGAAATAGTATTATGATATTTAAAATCAACTGTGTAGAAAGTTCCTTAAAAAAATACAGCCAGGGATTAACTACAAATGAAACAAAAGTGTATCTGTATCTGTACCACATTTCAAGATATATATTACCAGTCCTACAGTTTGGAACAGAATGCCACCAAAAGGTGGGAGGTCATTGAGTACACGCATGTATTGCAGTTTTCCTTGGAGAGGAGGGACCTGCCAACAGAGTGAAAAACAAGAAATGTTCACATCTTTGTATCTTGCTTCTCTGCCCTCATGGGGGCACTGTTGAGCCACAGATTTTGATCATAAAGTCTTATGCAACAGTTCTTTCTATAGAGATACAGGGCTTGTCCAAAGATAAAGGCGAGTTTTTAAACAGACATAACCATAGGATATAATAATTTAAGAGCTCCTCTTAAACATCTAAATAGTAAACAATGGTACAGCAGTATGGCAAACTCTCTCTGTGTTTTTGCAGTGCTTACACGTGTGTTACTATAGCAATACAACCACAAGGTAGTAAATCATCCACTAAGAAGTAACCTCATGTTTACATCATAGAAAAGTCACAGAGTACCTTGTTGCCTGAAGGTGGTGGATGCTGGTAGGTCTTCAGCAACTGAGACAGAGTCTTGCACACATTCTTCTCTTTGACTGTAGGAAGCAGAGTAAGGGGAAGGAACGGCTCTAATCCCCACTCTTTTCTGGGATTGAAAGGAATGAGAAGGATAACCTCAGTATGCACACTAGAGAAAGAACATCAATGAAGTTGATAATCAGAGTCCAGAGGCAATGTCCCAACTGCGAAGACCAAGGAGTTTGGAAGAGGAATACAATCAGCTAAGCTCACACTCTTTTCAACTAAGGTCCGACATAGCCTTGTGAAGTCTATTACAAGCTCAGAGGATCCATTCTGCTTCTGTGATTGTCATAGCAGAAGCTAATTGCTTGCTAGGTTGAGGTACTGTAGAATAAATTAGCAAATTGAGGGAGAGTGGTAATTTCACAAAACAATGGATTTCTTCCTAACATAATGAGCTGGGAAAACTGATCCATGGGTAATTTGAGTTTTGTAATCTATTCAGATAAAAAAAAAAAAACACGTAACATTCAGACATTATTAAATGAACAAATTTTACACTGGGACTTCTGGAAAGGGTACACAAAACTGTTAATGTGGTGAAAAAAGTGTAATACATCAATTTTATGTGTGATTTCTCATGAGTTAATTTGATGGATAATAAAATTGAAAGGTTGCAGACGTACTCTACATGCTTTAGAGAGATCTTCTGATTAGGCCGCGCAGAGGACACAGTGATGTAGATATGAAGTGCAGCCAGTCGTAACGTAATATCTGATTTCCAGTCCATGCTGAAACGCTCCTTGATGACATCATTACGACTCTGTAAAGACACGGTCAAACATTCTTATGTGCACATCCTACTGCAAACGTACTGCAAACGACATTGTTGAAGTTAGCCAGCCCTCTTTAAGAACATCTAGTGGTTCCCTCTTCTCAGCTGCTGCTCTAGAAGGAGACTGTACTCCGACAGTGTCATGAAACGAAATGACATCCCCCTTAAATCCTCTTTAATCCAGTGCTTTACCTGTATATAGAGGTACTCAAATGCAGCGGGGTCCCTTCTCAGCAGGTCGGCCGGGTCCTTGGGGAAGAAGCAGATGCGGAACAGACACTTCATCCCTTGGAAATAGGTTCTATGCACCACCTGAGGGAATATGATAGTATTAGGGAGATAACCACCTTCATATTTGGTACAAGTCACACATTGCAGCTTCATTTTGTACAGGGTTGGCTTAATTCTAACATTCAAGTACAACACCATGATTGTTAACAATGAAAATACCATATGTGCATGTATTTAAGTTTTGTCTATGTGAGGAAATCCCAAAAAAAAAAAAAAAAAAACGAACCTCAGAATAGAGCATGAATACAAGTTTAGAAACAGTAAAAACAGAAGATTCAGCAAAAGTTGCTATTTGCATCCAAAACACATTGTAACCTCCAGTCTTGAAATATGAAGCCATTGCAGGAGTGCCAAAAAACTGCAGTTCCTTCAGTGTCCACTATTGTACCAGTTATTTTTTTAATGACGCATCCATTTTGGAGATATCACATACAAGTTCTGCATTGATAACAATTAAGGGTGCAGCTAACTTGGTCTTATAGGCAGGCACAATGTAGGGCTAACCTTGGTGATATAAAGTATAGTTTTCATCTCTGGTTTTTGTCAATGAAAAGTTATATTTTACTCATTGCTTTCGATCAGGGCATTATATGTGCTTCATTCAGTTAGCCAATCAAAAACCTGTACTGTATTGGTTGTGCCATGTCTCAAAATCTGTGAAACAACAGTTTACTCTCCAAAATTTTTGCTTGCTTTCCCAGATTTCTTGCCTTAGTTGGCAAATTTAGGGTAGACTCACTCACAATGCAATGCTTTGCTGCTTTGCTGTCCCTGCTAGTGTACTTGGTAAGGAAAAGGGGTTTCAGAGAGATAAAAGTGGTAGAATTTCTTAGTCCAAATAAAAACAAAGTATTTTTTTCTGTGGTCACTAATTTATTTCCCTAGTCTACAAAGAGCAAATTGTATCACTATAATGTTAGATAAAGGGTTGAGTTGCTCTTTTATGATTGTCCTTAAACATGCCTTTATTGACAGATGCGGGACAGACATTTAGATCACTGTGATTTCAGCCGCATCTTCTTAAGTTAAAGTTGATCAAAATTGTGAACTGTCTCAGAAAAATGCTCTCAAAAATATTGCAAAAATGGCATGTTAGAAGCCCAGTGATGGTAACTTAATGAAATGGAAACTCGTGCTCTTTCTCTGTATATGATTTTCACATCCCCACAATGTTTGAGCACCACACAGTAGTCGTTAAAACTGGTCCTGTTTGTTTAGTGGACTGTTTATGTTCCTCCAATGTTAACAAGCACTGAAGACATGAGAGACAACACTGTCCTCAAATCTGTGACAGCACTAGCTTAGGACTTGTGTGCATGTTTGCATTCTACTGTCATGTGACACACTGATATAGACACTGCAGTTTTTCTGTGATCAAGTGGGAGGCTGCAATTAGGCCTTAATGGTTTAGATGGACCTTTACTGTAGACTAATCCTGGACAACAAGGAAGTGGTGACGGCATGACATGTTTCAGATCATATGACAGTCATCACATGTCCTATGATGTGAGTATTGCACATGCCCACATCATAATTGTGCTTTTCATTACTAGATGAGTCGGTATTTCCAACATGGCCACCATTGGGTTTCATATTGCCTCCTCCAGAACTAATGGATGGCATATCTGGGGCTACAGCCATTTTTAATTTGGATAAAAAGAACCAAACAATTCATTCTTCCATCATATTTGTCAGTTGAAGCTCAGTTTCTTTGTCCTCATAACTAACACTCATTGGTTTGAGTGTCTTACATGTGTCAAAGGCTGGTTCTCCTGCAGCAGATGCAACCTCTGGTTCTGGTCCAGTCCGCCTGCCTCCAGTACCAAGGCGAAGTGCTCAATGTAGCGCAGTGAGAGGCGGTCCTGCAAGGAGGACATCACGTCCTGGAAAAAAGAAACATAAAAAACAATAAGAACTTTATGCACCTTAACACAGCTGGGACATTGCAACAGAAATGTTTGTTTTGTCTATAGAGGAAATATCCCCCCTGAGTAATACTGGGCTATAAAGAGATTTCATAGGTGCGTTTTTGGTGCACAGTAAGATTATTCTATTAAAAAGAACATGCGGTGCACTGGGCAAACTTTGCTCTTGTGCAGATCAGTATCTGTAAATGATGTATACTGTACTTTGAATCCTCCTCTAGTGATACAGACATAGCCCTTTCTGTGTGGTTATTCACTGTTACATCTTACCCAAGGCTGTCCCTGAGGATGAGATTATTTCTTTGCCCTCGTATATGTTTGAAAGACAGACTTTACAAGGAACTCCGCTGATGGTCGGTGCAATGTTGTTTGTTTCAAAGTTTCGGTTGGAAGCTCATTAAGAGCTGTATAAATGTACACTAATGATTTGCTCTCCATAAACATTTTAATTGACATTCATTGATGTAACCTCAGCATCAGCTCTCTGTGAAAAACATGGCTAAGCAGTTTTAGCTGTATTGACCTGTGCAGGTTTCATTAAATGATGCCTAGGGAGGCCACACAATTACGTGAAGGAGCCACAGAACACAGATTTTAGTCTAAAATATGGCAGGGGAGCATCTTTGGATGACAGAGTCTAATGTGCACACGACTGGGCATCCTTTTGTGCCACTGATTTAATCAATGGCATTGTTTTATTGATCTGGACCCTCTTATTATGGTGAATACTATTTAATTAGGCTGACAGGGGAGAGCTTCCTCCATCGCTCCTTTTAAAGTGCTGCTTTGTTCCTCCTCTCTTTCGCTCCCCCTCCTTGAGCAGAGTAGCACAGAGATTTGTGAAATCTAATCGTGTCTGTTTAATGAGTCTGCCGGAATATGTCAGACTCATCCTGGAGCCTGATGGAGAGACAGCAATGACCTCTGTCTGATTCATTTGTTGCTCTATATCCTGAATCACATTACTGGGCTGACACATTTTTCAAGCAATTACATATTAGATATATGTCTTATGAGAAAATTGCCCTAAAGTAGTGTTAAAAGGATAATAATTAACATGTGTTTCAAGCATTTATGTGTTTGATATATGTAGGGAAAACGTCAGAGAAAATTGTTACTCAAAGCAATCACTTGCTGCATTTGTTTATTAGTTTTCACCGATTATCTAATAGACTGAAATTAATGTTACTTCTCCAATGTGACCTACAAAACAAGCAAGACCATCAGTTTTTACATTGGCTACTTCAATTCAGTTATTTTTTATGCATTTTTACACCTTTTTTTTATCAAAGAACAGAACAAGATCAGAGTACTGCCTTATACACAGAGGTTGCCAAAATCAGTGTAAATAAAAAGTCCCTTACAGTACCTTAAATAGAATATTTTGGGGGAAATTGACGAAAGTAATATTGGTTACATACCCTAACAGTGGTACGGCTATCAAATGTAAAGGACTTAATCTGTCCATTCTCCAAGAACACCTTCAACACATTTGGTATGAGTAGCAGGGAGTCGTCCTTGAGCATCGTCTGAAAGAGACAGAGAGAGAAGACAGCTATGATTAAAATATGCCAAACGAGGTAGTCTGGGGATATTTGTTCAACACGAACACAATCAGCCATTAAACTGTGACTCTGCTTTTGCTAACTACACAAAAAAGTCAGTGAAGAAGTTGGAGGTCCATTTGGGGTGGCGTTCAGAACAAATAAAGCTTATGTTACACATTGAAGAGGTACTTGAACTGGACAGCTCAAGAGGGCCGACATTTCTGTCTTAGGATGCCCGCTGGATGGATTGTACTTGGATCAAGTCAGGTCTCATTCAATCTATCCAGTGTATCCATTCAGTATGCTATGCAAAAAAAAATGGACAGTGGGATTGAATGTTTTGAAAGAGGAGAGTCTTGATTCAAGGTTACAGCCTGTAGACAGAACACTTGTCAGAAGAAAAGTTATGATACGCAGTTCAGTTCATTCTTGCTCAGATGTGATGTGACGGGCATTGTCCCCTTCCCGTCACCCCTCCTCCCTTCATCTCTCCTGCCTGTTTTTATCTCTCTGAGGGCTTTTTGAGAAGATGACTCAGTTTTCATTATGTAGTTTTCGAAGAACACAGCTGTGATTAGAGAGAAAGAAGATAGCGTAATATTATAAGATGGACCTGGGGGGATAAATGTGACATGTGTCAAGGATGTAGAGGGAAATAGCCTGCAGTCCAAATCTAATCATCCATAGGTCAGGGCTGAAACCAAATCAGTCCTTATGATCAGATTTGTAAGAACACTATGCAGACATCATTTGTGACAGTAAAAAGATGCAGATTCATTGCATCATTTTGTCTCAGAAAACACATTTAGTTAAAATGGAGGGCTGTGTCCACAGCAGATGCCCGACAGTCTGCTTTTGGAGAACTTAAGTATTCAGAAAGCTAAACAAGCTGTGCTTCTGTTCAGATTGGAAGCCCCTAAACCCTGAGTTATGAGTTAGCAGATCTTCCTCCATACTGCAAGATTAAAGGGAGAGTGTAACGGTGGAAACGCCATAAAAAGGTCCATAACTTTCCAGTCTAAGCCGGTCTCTTTGCTTTTGTGGGTGAGGCTAAGCCCAAGATCAATTTTTAAATGTTAAGGAAATTATGAGCGGTCAAGTTAATGTCAAGATATCACCTCTTTCTCCTCCTCTGCCCCTCAATAAACATCCAACTACAGTCGGCGTCCAACATGATAACCGTTCTGATGTTCGAAAGTAGATTCTGGCTTCAAATCATCAGAGACTGAGATTAATTGATGTCATTCCATGGGCTGGGTGGTTGAACTATTTGATCAATACCAATCAAATGATCTCCCTCCTATTTTTTTTTCAACTGTGCCCTGTGCTCTGCACTTTGATCCTGGACACATTTCTAAGAGAGAAGCAGGGAGAGAAATCACTTTACTTAGTGATAGTGAGAGATGATTGATAGAGAGTCTCACACCTGAAAGTTTCCCAGCCATACGTTGAGCAAATGACCTTTACTGGTTTAAGGGAATATCTCTGTGTTTAACTGAAGTCTTAATTTAGGTTCAATAAAGAGATTTTCCCGGGTTTCACATGGTGTAGACTTGTGGTTCTGCCAGATTAGTGTGAATGGTAAAGTTAGCTGTAATGAAAAGTCAGCTGAAGCTGTCAGTCCAAAGGTTATCAGAGACCTGATAGTCTGTGTTAGGAGCAATCTCCTGCTGTTCACTTTCTTCCATTAAGTCCAGGTAAATAGAAAAAAGAGAACTGATGAAACACCCATCCTCTAACTTCTGATTCTATATTGATTGCTTCATTCATTCTCATGCTCTCACTTTATTTACAGACTAACCCCCAACAGATCTTTGATGGACCACCAGGCTATGGAAACTTAGTGAAAATGATCGCACTGATTGAAACCCTTTAGATTATTAATGCTTTCTGCTTTCTGAATTTAAAAGAAGTTTTTGAATAAAATGTGGTCAAAGCCCCCAAACAGGTAAACCAGAAACCAGAGATATGTCTAAAACACTGTGTGAACTCCAAAAGCACCATCATGGTATAAATCCTAATCAACATTTTTTTGCGGGCACTCACTGTGTCACGTTTATGTACACCAGTCAGCCATAGCATTGTCACCACCTGGCTAATATTGTGTGGATCTCCTTCTCATTAGGTCAGGGCAAAACCAGCTCTGACCCACATTATGGGTTCCAGCAGCCCTCTGAAGGTAGGATGTGGTATCTGGCACCGAGACATCAACAAATCCTTTATATCTTGTAAAGGCTCACTGACCCTCTATTTGTTTGACACTACCCAAGCCTGCCCTTAAACTGCTTTGTTTTCATCCATATATTAGAATGTTTTCTGAATAGATATAAAGTTTAGATAGTCATAGATCAGATTTGGTTAACTGGCCTGTTACACAGATGCTTGAATAGATGGAGAGCTGTGATTTTGAAGACCAAGTCAACACTGCTGTATTGTTCCAGGCTTCTTTCTGCCATCACTCCACAGTCCAGTTCTCATGATTTCGTGCCAGTTGGAGGTGCTTTCAGTGGTGAGCAGGGATCAGCATGGGCACCTGGTGTGCAGCTCCAACAGCCTTGAAAAGCTGTGATGCACTCTGCATTCTTGCACCTTTTTGTAAGACCAGTTATGTGGGCTTTTTCAGCCTTTTCTATGTACAGGTGTACAGGGAATGTAAGGAGATATTAGGATATGACATGAACCAGATAATCCTGGGACTGGAAGTTGAGCCTTTAACTCTGTGGTCTTTGTGCATCAAACTTCTGCTCCATTAACTGTGCCAAACTAGCTCCTTTGTCCTGACAACTTTTCATCAAAACCAGCACCAAGTCCCGTGGCTCCTCTGTTGGATTGGACCACGCAAACAAGCTTTTGCTGCCCATGTGTATCAATTAACCTTTGCAGCCTAAGACCTTGTTACTGTGCATTGGGTTTCCTTTCTTGGGACACTTTTGGTAGGTACTTACTGACCACCGCAGACTTGGTACTCCCCCAAAAAGTTAGCTGCATGACACAAAATTCAAATAATAGATACACAGTAAAGTGCTCTCCTTTTTAAAAACACCTACGGCATTTACTGAAAATAAATTGTATTTCTTTTCTTTGCCTTCCTTTGCAGTCATTGACTGATTCGCAAACAGTCTTTCTGTGGTTAGGTTAAGTTACAATAGGTTACAATATGAGATATTGTGGTCCTCTTACACAGGTGTCATCTGTAGATGTGCTGATTGGTCAGTCCAGAAATATGTGAATATGATAGATTTTCCATGTGCAACCATGCAAGTCAAATTTTATGCCAAAAGATCTCGATTATTTATGAAATGAACAAATGATTGAACATTTCTCTGTGATATTGTACGTGCTTTAAAAAAAGGTTTGAATGCTTGTAAAATGGAGTTTCTCCTGCAAGAACTCGAGTGATTCAAGGAGCAGTTTGTTCAAGGCTTAACAGCTGAACCAAAGGCTCACACAGTAGAGAAGCTCGGGCTTGCATAAGAGGATGGAGAGTGGCTACTAGAAGCTTTCTGCAATTTCTAATCAAACAAAAGAGTGTGATCTGGAAGAAGGCTGAGAGCATGTGTTTACATGTCCATGTCAAGAGAGACAAAACTCGTTGAACTTACTGAGTCTGGGTCGCTGATGGACACTTGCTCGGAAAAGCGCACTTTGGGCGGGTTGGTTCGCAGGCGGGCTTTTTTGGCTGCACTTATAAAGGCAGACTTAGGTGACTGAGAATAAGAAGAGAGAGAGAGAGAAGAGAAGCTCTGGAGTTAGCTTGAAAGAATAGACCAAAATGAGAGAAAAAAGCACCTGTGACTGCCTGTGCTAAAGAGACGTGCCTAATGCTGCCGCAGTGCGACACAGCAAACATGGATCACCTGATAAAAGTTAAAATACTTATCAATTTTAGGCTGCTTAGTGAAAGATCAGTAAAAATGTTCACCTTTAGAGTTAACTTGTGGGCCAACTTCTGCAGAAATGCTGCGAAACTCAAAAAATGAGGACTGTTTTATGCTCTGGATGAACCCTCCCCACAAATCTGATATGTATAAATCCAATAGGTTCTCTAAATTGTTTTTCATCTTCTAAAAATGTCTGGCTGAATGGTCTGCTGAATAAGTTCCTCTCTTCCTGTTATGTGGATAGAGACGTACACCATCTTTCTCTAAAAAGGCCAGATGTAGGTGCCTTGGATGTGCTTTATATGGAGCTGTTCTGAAAGGGGCAACCGAAAAAAGAAATTACTCTGAAGCGTAGGCCCGACCGTGGCCATGAATACTAATGTACTGTATGTCTGCACTGCACTATTGTGCACTGTTGGAACAGATTTCTGTTTGGCGTTTCTGTATGATTCAGAGAGACAGGAAAGTGTCAAGACAGATGAAGAGGGAGAGAGTGAATCCTAAGGGAAAGAACATGAAAGAGAGTGAGTGTCCCATTATACTACCTGATGGGGCTGCAGCACAGTGAGAACTATAGTCTCTTTGCAGCGTCTGTGGAGAGACAACAGAGAGTGGAGTGTGTTAGATAACGCCGCGGACAGCACAGTATTTGGAGAGCTTTTGCGGGTTTATATCTGCCATTTCCTCACTGTCCTTCAGCTGCTCAAGCACTGACTCATCCACAGGTTCATATTGATGAAACGCATCACCGGGAATAAGAAACACTTTGTTCCTTTTGATCCGCTCTCTTTACCCGTGTCCTCTTTTATCTCCACTTGCCCTGTTGCTGGTCCCTCCTGGCCCCCTGCCCTCCCCCTCCCACCCTCCTGGGACAGTAAAGGATGTTACCTTACAAGGTCTATGACTCTCTCTCGGGGCGCGTCGCTCACCGTCTCTTCGTTAATGGCCAAGATCTGGTCTCCCGGGAGAAGTTTGCCAAAGGAAGGGCCGTCTGCATGTTAGATGAGACACACAGCCAGCATACAAAGTCATACAAACAATAAGAGACAAATTCCGTATGAGTGGATATTCTCTGTGTTTTCCCTGTATTTGCATCTCATTCTCAAATTACCGGCAGAGACGGAGCGTACAATGACAGGCCTCTGACTGCCTGCGATAAAGCCGAAGCCTTGAGTTGGGTGGCGCTGGATGGTGACCTGTCGAGCTGTGGCAGGACTTAGGGTACCACTGTCCATACCATCCTGGCTCTCCTCTAACATTTCAGGGCTGGAAGGAACAAAAACCAAAATCCATCCATTCATGTACATTTGGAAAAGACAGACTGCTTTTTGCAGAGAAAACTATCAACGACATGTCTAGTAAAATGTTACCTGTCACATGCGTTACTGTGTCCATCCTGGACCTTGGCCATCCCCTGAGAGGAGGGAGCAGCATGGGACAAGGTCGCACTGCGAAGACCCTTCTCTGTTTCGCAATCATTCACCTGCACAAGGAAAGAAAGGAAATATAAACAAACAAAGATGAAACATTCCCTGTTTCTCCACAGCGACAATACTCCTCTGCAGTAGTAGCGAGGTGCTTGTTCAGAGCACATGGTAGACGGGATTGGTTGCCCTCTGGGAGCAAAGGGTTGATTGCTTGCCCCCCCAGAAGTGTGAAGCGCATGTAGAGAACTGCAGTAGAGCTGCCCGCACCCTTCCTGAGAACCACTCATCCAATCGACTTCACACTTGACACCACAGTCCCACGAGTCTCCAGCAATACTACAGCCGAGTGTGATGAAGATTTTATGAACAATCTTTAAAGCATGTAAAGAACAGTCGAACATGCTTGTACAACCAGACAAGACTTCAACACATTTCATTTACTGCAAGATGATGCAACAAGCACTATTTGATTCCACAATGCTGCAAGATATTTTCACCAAATTAGTAGATTTGCGCTTTTTTGTACCAGAAGCCTAGCCCATACACAGCACATACATTTTTAAAGCAATTTCAAGAAAAATTCTTAACACGTCAAAAAATTGGAAAGGTTGCCCTTTTCTACTTTGATTAAAAGATGGGATCAAAGTTAAACATTTGAACCCAATAAAATGGTTATCTATTGTCTGAATGTTAAAAAAAAATCAATCAAGTCTGTATTTTTTCAGAGTTGAGGTGGAAAAGATGTGAGCTAAAATGTAAATGTTCTTTCTTTGTTGTAGTTGGCTCATTTGGCTAAATTGGATTGACATCTTGTTTGACACCTCTTTCTTGGCTCCTTGGCCACACTAAAGTGAAGTCAATTGCATTTTGCTTAAAACTAAAGTGCTAAAAGTGATTTTTGTGTCCTGCTTTTACTTAAACGGCTATTATCAGGGACCTCTAACACAATGCACACAGAGTCGAGTCAGTAGCACATTAAGGTCTCTGAATCTGCCAACCTTTTCTCAGTGTGAACCAAGCAAGGTACTGCTGTGAACCACACATGCTCTTTTACAGATGCCTGTGTGGGAGGCAGTGAAAGCAAGATTACTGAAAGAGTGTGTGTTTGTGTGTGTCTTTGTGTGATTATGTGCGACACGTGGGTTTCTGTGTTTGTGGCAGAAAACCGACTGAAAGAAAAAAAAGGGTGGAAATGATTATGTGAAGGGGAGAGAGCCAGATATTTAAGCTTACATTTGTGATCTGGGACTCTGATGATTGCTGGCGGAAGATGAGACACTGATTGTGGAAACGGGCTTAAACAGAAAGAAAAGAGAGCGATAAAGAGCATGGCAGCTCTCTTCGGTATTATTGTGCAGGGCTTCGCTGAGCGGACTTGTTTCTAGGGGGCCACAGGCTGAGACAAACTGACAGAAACAGAGGGCTGAGTCACGTTAGTCAATAGTTCAGATTGATATTCTTGTCACTTGTTGTTTCTGATAACATTGCCTCACAGGGGAGCACGGCTCATTTGCAATAGCACTCGTGCATTACCGATCTCTACCTTGTATCGTGGTATCAGATGAGGCTTGATTTGTTGCTGATAGGCTCCATATTGAACTCAGGCCATGGCAAAAAATCCATTTAGCCATTTGTGCTTTGAATTCCTATGACACTAATCATTTAAAAAGATTAGTTTGGAATCAAAATGTCGGTCTTCAATATTCAGCTGACTTACAAAAGATTATTTGTCTGTATCAAAAGTGCACAGCTGTGACAGATGATGCTGCAGCAGCTGGTTCTGCCTCTAAAAGGGATTACATGCATTTGATTGAGAATGATTATTTTCTCCTTTTATTCCCTCAATGGATTCTGACAGTGCACTTCACTACCCATTTATTCTCCTTCTTTCTGTCCTTCTAATGTCTCCTCCCTCCTCTATCTATCCCCCTCTGCAGGAGCTTTAAAGACACTCCCTCAGTCGTGGTCTTTAAGGAGCTGCCACTGACTCGCCATTCATCAGGTGTGTCATTAAAAATGTCAGTAAGCGCCTCCTCTTGAGTGCTGAGGAGCCAAGATTTGTGACCTCAGAGAGGAGACAATATAAACATCCTGGTTGTGAATAGCCTGCACTTACACCTTGTCCATTATTCACTGAGCCCTGTTCGTACTCTTGATAGTCCTTGAGCATTTTGCAGATATCAGGGTGAAATAGTGAGCTGAAGCTGTGCACAGCCACCATCAGTGTCCTTACAAGAGCAAACATATTAGTCATTGAATCAGAAACAGAGGGATGCATCCTCCTCTGACTGTTTTTGTCCTGCGGCTCTGTGGTTACCACACAGAATTTTCAGCTTTGAATCCTTCACTTAATTTAGAGATGAGGTTTTGGCAGTCAAAGTAAGTGGCGGGGAAGGAGTGAACAGAAGGGAGAGCGATGGAGCTATAGCCAGGGGGACACCGAGGCTCACACGCCTGCAAAGATAAACAGCCATTCAGCAGAGGGGCCGACCTTTTACAGAGAGAGGACGCCGAGGAATTCTGTCAAGAAATGATCCCCAAGGGCACCGGCTAGCCCGTTCGTTGCTATGACTACTGCTCACGGTAGCTTGTTGAGGCTCTGGTGGATGGAGGGATGGTGGGTGGATGAGAATAGTGATGTGGCTGCTACAACTATGGCCAGACGCTCTCCAATCACCCTGCAGACACTGTCACCAGATGCCAGTGTTTCCTCAGGCTGCAGGAGTTGGGGCACCACATCCCTGCTTTGTCGTCAGGTCTGAGAAAAATGACCTTTAACTTATCTTCTTCTCAGGCTTTCGTTCCGACAGGTTTATCATTAGCTTGGAGGAACACTGCATTTCATTCAGCTGCAGTGTTGAATAGTTTCAGTTATCAGTCAGTGAATAAGCCAGCACACACCTTTGTAAACAGCCACAGTGGAGACGAATAAGATTTAAAATTCACTCCGAGGTGTGTTGATGAATGTCTCTCATTAAGGTCTGTAGTTTGCAGTTGTTGACCAGAATCAAACTTTGTTGCACGATGTATTTAAAAGCAATAAGAAATGAGTATGATGTAAGCTTTGAGAGGTTTTCTGGCTTATTACGTAACAGCTAAAAAAACACCAAAGCTAAAAGCTCTTTTCTGTCTTTAGTTACTTTTTAGTGTTTTATGACTATTTTAAATAATTACTCCCTGCAATCTGTAAATACTTGATCCATCAAGACTTGGAGGCTGAAGTGCAACAGCAAGTAAACAGCTCCCTGATTTATCTTGGGACAAATGAGACATGTTCTTGTAGAAAAAGAAGTATTTTAGGATTAATGTAGCAATCATTTCTTGTGATGTAACTTAAACGAAAAGAAAAATGCTTTCTTTGTCTGTTTGTTTAAATACCCACAGCCAAGTTTTATCTATATAATTTAACTATAGTATGTCTTGGTTATATAAGAGATAAGAACATCAAAATTGAAAATGAGGCATTCAACCATGATATTTTATCTCTGTGGCTGCACTAAATCCCAAAAACTGAAAAAAAGGGGGAGGGTGCTCTCTCTTTAATGCAATAAAATAAGCAAAGCCCATGTGGAAACAAAGTGAAAACACATGGATAAAAAAATGAGGACTTGTAGTCGTGTAAAAAAACTGCAGTCCCTAGTATGTCCACTTGAGCCCTGCCCCCAAACCCTCATGACCAATCTTGAAATCCACCTTTTACAACAAAATTTAGCATGTGAGCAGCCTGGGGAAAAACTAAAAAAAAAAAAAAAAGAAGCAGTGTCTGTCTCTAGATCCCATTTTGTTCATGACAGCTGCACAAGGAGACATTTTCATGTAATCTACTTACTCTAATTATACCAAAGCTCAAAGTTAAGGGGTGCCAGCCGTGCAAGGCACAGCCCATGTGCTGAGGCTTCCCCAAGCAGGCAGCCCACATGTCACTCTTCACTCTTTCCCTCCATTTCTCACACTATCCTCTGTCCTATCCTCTCTAATGAAGGTGTATAAAGCCCTCAGTGAAAAAAAATCATTCAAAGTGAATGAAAAAGAAGGGAAACAAAATGAAAAAAAAAAAAGCCAAGAGTTACGCATAATTAGGCATAATCAGGACTGGAGCTGATGTGACTGGCAGGTGGGTTCATTGTAGCTGTTTGCCAGGTGGCAAGACTGCGCTCTCCTTCTTTGCCAGTTTCTATAGCCAGAGGCTAACTGGAGTTAATATGTGATTCTTAATGCCTCTTTAGAAACCAATAAGAAGTAGAATCAAGACCACGCCGATGTTCAATACAGTTTATGTGGGAAACAAAGTGTCTCTACGGGTTTTTACTGAATTTTAGATGGGATAGTGCCTGTGGCTACAGCTAATGATTATTTTGAGAGTCAACTAGTCATTGGTTGTTGATACTTCAGGGACAAATCCGGATATTGAACTGCATGATTACATAATGTATTCTTCTGAGCCATCAGCTTTTAAATTATGTAACTACCAATAAAGATCAGGAGAAATGTTTTAAATAGGTATAAGGCAGTGGCGGCTGCTGGTCTTTCAAGGAGGGGAAGCTCATTTTTCTGGCCTACATCATAATTCTATTTGTTTATTAGTATGTAACAGAACAGAGTCGCCAAACACAACGGCAGTCGTTTTTAACAAAGACAAAAGTCGCTGAGGATCGGTAAAGTCTCTGGAGCAGTTAAGAACAACGGAATGAATGACTTGGAAAATGCTCTGGTAGATGTTTTATTCTTCAAGATCGCTGATTCGCTTGTTTAGCTGTCAATCAAAAAAGGATTTCGCCTCAGACAGCTCATCCAATCATGAATGCAGAAGCTTGGAGTCCGGGAGAAAGTCGGGACCGCCCTCTCGCCATAGAACTCCAGTGAAGCTTAGCTTCCATTGGGCGGGACAAAGCCCAGCATTTATCCAATGAGCGTCTAGTTTCGCTGCTGGAACAACCCACTTTAAGCTTCCACATTGAAGTCAGCAGAAGCCCAGCGTCCGGCTGTTTAAAGCGCCGAGGCGCTGCGAGGATGAATGAGAACGAAGTTATGCCGGTCACCTGTGATTATCAGCTTCTTATCACAGTGTCTGAACAAAAGTTGAAGGCTTTCTAGTGCGTATTTAGTTAATGAAATGTACACACAGCCGTACGTATTTCACCACTTTTTCTTTTTTTGGGGGGGTGACATTTTAAGGGAAGCCGAGCTTCCCTTGCAGTCTTAGAGCAATCGCCACTGGTATAAGGTACTATAATGAAAGGAAAATCACAAAATCCTCCAATACAGAAAGCGTCCTTATTAGCCCTTAAGAAACATGGCTCACCACATTTTATGAAATGATGTATTACTTTTCAGAACACAAACAAACAAACAAAAAACTATCTGCTAAATGTTTACATCTTGCTCAGTAAATAACATTTTATAAACTTGATTAAATGTACATCTACTCGTAAGGAGAATGCTTGACACTGAGCTCGACAACTCCAATTTATGCACTTAAAGGAAGTTAATGCAGTATTAATTCTACTCGTACGACATCATTCAGACACAATTAGTTTAGCATATTCCCATATGCAGAGGCTGTGGCTTAGCCTTTTGGATGCTGCCTCTAGAATGCAGAGTCCTAATTATGGTTTAATAGGAATTAAAGAGTCCATTCCAGTGACAATTACCATGGCACTTCCACATGGCACTCTGAATTATCTGCCTGCTTACCCTGTTGATGCTCGAGGAATTTTCACTTATTTCACTGTTGCACTAATTGTTGATCTCTCTGATTAATTGTGTCTGGTAAATGGCTGAAGTATGAATTATAATTTGAATCTGAGATGGAATCAACTGAAGAAACTTGGGACTTGTGCAGCATGAGCTGGAAATTGAGGAGAGGCCTAAGTGGCTGGGATTTATTGGATCAGTGCCTTGAGAAGTTAGACAATAGGTGAGTACTATCTCAGGGATTATTTATGACTGACAGATGAACAGACCAAGCTCATTTCTCTAGCTGACTGAATTATTTACCACCACAAAAATGCATCTGCATCAGAGCTGGCAATGCAGTGAATCTAATAATGAATCTAATATTGGTTTATGTGTGGAGTTACTGCTGCAGTTGTGTACTGCTCTGTTGTTGTGAAGTTTGTGGTGTTATTAGAAAATGCTTTGAATGGACTTTTTATTACTTTTGATTATGTCGGCCTGAATGCTGAATGTCAGCAGTCTTAACAGGCAGATTTGGATTTAAGGTATTCAAAGTTTTATTGGTGTTTGTGACATGGCTCTGAGTGTTCCTAAAGGAGGATGGAGGTTAGTCAGCCACTGAAGTACCTGTAAGTCTGTACAGTCTTGTTGAAGCATTTATAGTCCTCATGTACTGAAACTTAATGTCTCGTGAAATCCCTAACTTTACGCCCAGCACTGTCAGCTCTTGAAATAACAGAAATTGTTTTAGTTTAATTTATGAGTAAAGAATTGCAAAACTAAATCAACACACGCCTCAGCTTCACGTTCAAGCTAAAAATTTCTGAAGTTTTTTCCTATGCTTTGGAAAAGAATATGCTTAGCACAGTAATAATGTACAAAATGTTATTATGATAGCTATATCTTTATGCATAAGTAGGCATGCTAACAGTACCATCAAAGTACTCCAGTTCTTTCTAGTGGAGTTGGTTTTCATTACTATACTAACTACACTGATACAATAGTTGAGCTTAGCCATCAAAAATGCTGATAGGCGTAAGGAAGCGACAGGCAGCTGACAGCTGACTGACACTGATCCACCATGCTCCTTTCTTTGTGAAATGTGAAGCCAAAAGACTGCTTCTTCAAGAAGTTCAAGAAGCGCTGATATATTGTGCTGATGAAGTACTTCAGGACTTATCATTCATCCTCTATTCTGCACTTGAAGAATTCACTGTGACAACATCACACATGCTCAGAAAAGAAATATGTATTTTGTATCGTATAGTTTGACCCATGTTCCATCTGTTAAAGTCCCACTCCGTTTTTTTTACAACTTAAAGTGTTCTTGGTGGTCTTTAAATTGTGATGAAGTTTTAGTCAAAATCACGTTACCTGTGTTATTTTCAAGGGCCTTTCTTCTGCAGAGCTGCAGGAGCTCATTAGCAATTCGCCTCAGAATCATGGATGGAGACAGCGCTGCTCTTCAACCTTCTCTTCACGCTAGCTTGCAGCCTAACAGTGTAGTACAAGTGGCAGGTAACATAGGAGCTATTCAGCTCTCAGACACTAATGTCTTTGGAGAAATTATGAAAGTTAATATCATAATTAGCTTTCTTATGAGCTTTGCAATCGTACAAGGTCTGTTAACACACACGCTTGTTCCGCGACCATCCTCTACTTCTTCGAGTCTAGCCTGCATTGCAGGGCTCCAGGGGAGGAGCTTGCTGTTGTGATGTTGGAAATCTCACTGTGTCTAAGCCTGCTGTTTGGGTCTAACAGAGATTCACAGCGATCTGAATGCAAAAGTCTATAAGATGGACACACTGCTCGCTTACCAATTCCCCAGGACTCAAGCTGGTCACCTGAGGAGTCTTGTCAATCATCAACACTCCACAAAGTTTGATTCCTTAACACTATACCAACTTTTCTCTTTTCCTCTGCCTTGCTTTGTATCCGGCATCCTTTGCACAGTAAGGCAGCCTCTTGCTATTTCAAGCGTTATCTTCTTGGTAAAATACAGCAGAACAGTAAATTATATTCACATGCGATTGTTGGATAAAGGTCACACCGGTGTGTAGGATGCAGACAATTTTCAGATAACAAAAAAAGAAATCAAAAGTGCACCTTATGTACTAAATTTGATGGTAGTGGTGTACTCGGTAGGTGCTCAGTTAGCATCATGGAGCTCCTAGCCTGGGCTGCACAGTCTGATTTTCTAAAGATTTCTATTAAACAAAGTGTACTGGACAAACGCTTGAGTTTCACTCCACCTTACACAAAAATTTGTCTAACAAAGTGACAAACAATTTGTGTCACAGAGCAGATAAAATAACACCCAAAAGATAAAGATTTTTGGCCCATTTAAGTTTTTTTTATGAGGAGAAGACCTGTCATATTAACTTAATGGTAACAAGGTGTAAAAAGTCTAATTGGAGACTGCAATCAATCAGTGCAATAGTATTTTCTTTAAAGCCTGAGTGAGGTCAAAGGCTTAGGGATGAATTACTTTAATTGGATTATAGCCAGACAGTAAATGGAGAATATCATCTGCCAGTGGGGATTGCAGGGTGACTTGCACAGTCATTCCAGTAAAAGTCATCATTGGATCAGCTGCAGTCTCCCATGAGAAAAGAAGTCCACTGCGGCTTAAATGACGATTAAAAGTGTGAAAAACACAGATACTGCACCGCACTGTGAGTCACATGCACAGATAATAGTTTAGTAAATACACACTGTGTATATTCTATGGATTTATCTCAGACAATGAAATAAAAATGATTATGGATCAGACTGATCGCAGTGTTTTAGTAGCTTTACAATTTTTTTTGCACGTGTTTCTCTTCCATGAAAAAAACACGCCTTAACCATAGCTTAGAACATTTTGGAGCATAAACATCGGAAAAGATTATTCAATTGAAATGACAAAGGCTTTGTCTAATTTTACACTCATATGTGATACAAAGTTGCATATACATCCTCTTCAATCAATGAGAAATCCCCCGTCACCCTGGAACGCTAGCTGCCGGCGTTTCCTATCAAATGTTCCAAATCCTTGAATCTGCAAAAATCCTGTTAGGATTATGAAAGAGTTGACACAATAATCTCCCCAGTGCACTGTGAAATGAGCCATCCTGGACAAAGAGACTGTGCCTGTCACATGTCTGGCCTCTAGGAAGCTGCAAACATTAAAGGGATTTTGGCAGCAGGGTCACCACTGTCTTCAATATGCTTTCAATCCCTAGAGGTGGTAAAACCTCTGCTAAATATTTATGCTGTTTATTAAAAGGATTTGGTTTGTGATAGACAGGCCTTTGCACTGAGAGAGCCAATCAAATGAAGCCATCGGCACTGGGCCTAATCCTTTCTGTCACTGCAGGCTGCTGCCCCGGCCAGTCGCACAGAACATCCTACAGGACAATTCAGCCAGTTCACATTGTGGGGAAAAGAGCAGCTGATTTATAAAAGTAAGTCCTGGACTTTCTAACTGATGAACTTTTTATTGTATCTTTAATCTACAGGATTTGATTATGTAAAACCTTGTGGGTTCAGCAGACTAAAATGGATGTAGCTCAATTTACTGTATGGTTGAATTTAGTCTTGTAACCATAAATCTGTTTACTCCATCATGTGATGATCATGCACACATCCAGACACTGTCATTAAATTCTTCTCAGTATTTCTCACATCTAATTGGCTCTTCCTTATTTTCTCACTCTTGTAGGAAGCTCCAGACCGTGATTCCCTTTCATGTGCAAGGTAAGCACTACATTTTCAATTTCTGTAAACCTCACTTGACACGCTGGCTGCCTGCAAAGTCCACCCCCTTGTTGTTTTTGACAAATGAAATAAAGATATAGACAGAAAGATTTGGGCAGCTGCAGGATCCATCCTCCTGGCTGTCTCTGCTGGCTGCATACTGTCCTTACATAAATGGCCTCTCAAAGCCGGACCAGATGGTATCTATTTAGCAAGCTCTGCTGACTGCTTTCTCACTGTCACTGTCTGAACTTCCTGCCCTTTTGTGCAGCTTCTTTGTTTCTTTAATCTCTCTGTCTGTGTCCTGTTAGTTTGTCTTTCTCTTTGTTGCCACCTGAAAGCCAAAACAGACGTCATATTTAAAAGTGGATTGTGGATGTGGGTGAATGCAACAACAGCAGGAGTGGTGACTGATGCAGAAAGGACAGAGATCACTGGTTCTTTGGGTTGGGATTTGAAAATGTCCACAGAAGGTTGTTTCCGACATTTGAGCTCTTTCAGTTTTACCTGCCCTGTCTTGTCAATTAGCCTCTTCTTTATGTGCTGTGTTCAGTGTTGGGCCAGCAGGCTGTTAATTAAGTCACGACTCAGTGGAGGGAGGTTGTTATGTCAGAGGTGCACCTGTTGTGGTTTAGTCACCCAAAATGTGCCTTGTCTATCTGGTTTGTGTGTTTGTAGCCTTTTTGTGTATGTGTGGCTATGCAGGTTAATGATGTGTGTTTAAGTGTGTTTTATTGCACAGTTGAAAATGCTCAATCATCTATCCACAGGTAAATGAATGTTGGATGATAAATGATTCTCTGTCTATGGTATTTTTGTGTAGAAATATCGGCATACATTAATTTTTGAATCAAGAAATCTTGACCAGCAGACTCGCAGTGATACACTCTCAACTTGAAACTACCACTGATTTGGGCAGTAAGCACACTCTAATACCACGAGTTATGTCTGGAGGGATGGCTCTCATTGAAATTGGCCATTTCAGGTGACAACCCAAAGTCCTGAACTATGATTGGCCGTTTGCCCTGTCAGTGGCCACCTGGTCTTGTGTGAAAACCATCTATGAGAGCACTCTGTTGAAGCAGGCTGCCTGTACTTTTCCTTTCACTTCAATACATTTTGTGGCATTTTCATTTGTTGATACTTTCACGATATTAAACGCTATCCATCAATTTGTGTTGTTAAAAAAAAGTCTTGACACACCCTTACTTAATACCTCTGTGTGGTCACTTCTCCAACGTCTGTCATCATGTTAGAGGCAAGAATACAAACGTTTTCGAATCTGATGAAGCAGTGACAATAGGAGACTAAAAAGTGGCTGCAGCGATTTCAAGATCTTCACATCGATATTTTAGGGCCTGTGTCCACCAACAGCACTTCATTTGTGCTGGTGCTCACTGCTTCTAGGATAAGGACATCATCTCAAAGCACTTCTGCTTCCCTTAGCAGTCAGGTCTGTTTGAAATAGTTTTGCATTCTTATAAATGTGCTTCTATTTAGGAACATTTTGCAAATAAGGTAAATGGTAATAAAAAAATAGAAAGGAATTGTATTGGTGTAAATTGTCGAAACTGCAACTCTAGACCTGGACAGTTTTAACTTCACAAGTCTGGTTAGCTTTATCTCTACCGTTGATGTCGACAATGTTAATATAAGAAGTCCCTCCCCCTTTGACATCGATGGGTTGGGTATAGACATTGACAAGTTTGTCATTAGTCCTGAAGTGAAACTACTTTGAACTGAGAATACCATGAGCACAGTGAGAGAAACCAGCTAACTCTGGAGGCCTTTTTGGGCTGAGGATGCTAAGCATTAATAAATGCATGACTGCATTGGTTTTGTGTAGAAAAAAAGATGCTGCCAGTTCAGGAAAAAAAAAAAAAAACTCAATCAGCCCTGATTTCTCAAGATTATTTTCAGATAACATTTTAATCTGATTTAATTTAAAATAACAGATACGATACAAACACTTCTTTATCAGTGCAATTTGCTTGATGAGGCTCCTCAGGGCTCCCACTGAACCACTAATCACTTAGTAATCGTTAAAATGACAGCGACAAACTTCACACACAAGCCCACTGGCTGAAACCCCAGTCAAGAAACTTTGAGAGCAAGAAAGCTTAAACATGATGAAAACTCTGAATAGTTTAGACTGAGACAAAATTTCTGAAAGAGAGACAGTTACATTGCGAAAGAATCACATATACTTTCCCCACCATGTTTTGTTTAGTGTAGGTCTTGACAGGGTATAATTGTCTAGGAAATAGGAATGGAAAGGTGAAATGAGATCTGAAAAACGAATGCAGTTTGGAGTGAATATGACTTCTTCACAATGGAATTCACAACCTTGAGGAATGAACGGCAACCAATTTCTCAGTCCTTTCTGAAGTATCAGGACAAATGCAAACATGGTAAATGAAATCTTCTCTAGAATTGAGGTTCAGTAGAGACTGCAGCCTTGTCAAAGTACCAGTATGAAGGATTCAGAGATAAATTTGCAGCTAAATCAGTTTAAAGGGAAACCAAAAGCAGCCAGAAAAAACTCTGAAAAACAAACAAACAAACAAAAAAAATTGGTTTGTCCATACTTGGCTTTTATGGGAAGATGGCGGTACTACACTGCAAACCCTTGGGGGGATGATCAGCTCTGTCTGTAGTTATAAAGGGCGAATACAAAGAATTCATTTGTTGTTTTCCGATGATAACACACAACATCAAAATTTAACTTACAAATTGTTGAGCCTGTTTTGTCAATGGATCCCTTTGAGTCCTGCACACAGGCTTTTCCACACACCGACATCCCACTGTTCTTGTGGGAAATCAACTCCCTCCACACTCCCTCTCTCTCTCTTTCCTCGCTGAGTCACTCTGTTTTTGTTAGCACCTCGACCAAGACAAATGAAGATGAATGGTAGTGGACAGGCTCTATCATGCTATGTCCTTTGGTGTTATTTGAACAGTATAAACAGATTTATCCAAGTATGTCACACATTAGTGCTTAATTTATGTGTACTTTTATGTCACCTTCATTTCTTTACTGCCAGAGTCTGGAAATCTCCTCTAGGTTCTTAATTCCCACAAACTTGATCTCTGTTTTGAGGGTACAAGTTCAAGTGCTGAGATTTTGAGCCCCCAAAATGATGTGATCATTCAGGCATAGCATCAATCAATCTTTAAAGAAGGGAACCCTGTTTTACCTCTGAGGAAAACCTTCATCGGGCACATTTTGATGTGAAAATATGATGAAAAAGTACATCTGCCTCTCCACATGTTTGAAGTCTTCCTTTGTTTCAGTCGAGACCTCTTGGCTGACCTCTTGGTCAGAGGCTTAGCTGTTCTTCTGACACACTCCTACATAATTAATGTGACCATTGCACCACATGACCTTTGCCACAGCATGAAAATCAGCACCACACCTTCCAATGTGCCCTGTCTGCAGACCAGCGTAACCCTGCAACCCCTCTGCTTAGGAGGAGCCTTTGTGTCAGCCAGGAGTTTCACTTTGCCCGAGCCAAAGGTTACACTGCATGACTGTATCCCTGCTTCTGTCTGTGAGAAGCATCAGATGATAGGGGCGCAGTTATTGTGTTGTTGTTCCATTGCAATCTCATTCTAATTATCAACTCTGGCATGGCAGGGTTTGTTGTGTTGTAAGTTATTAAGGGCTGAAACAATCAGTTGATTAATTGCTTGAGCTAAATTGGAACTTTAACTGTTCCAACTTCTTTTAAGGCAAACCATTCAAGCTTCTAAACGTGGGAATAAGATGCCTCATTTTCTACTATTCTACTTTCAATGATAGTTAAGTGTTGTGTTGAGATTTTAGAATAGGTTTCTTTGGCAAAAATAACTGCTGATTGCAGTCAATAAAGATACAAAGGTACTGCCAGTGTTCAAACAGCGAGCTCTTTGAGGCTTCAGACTAATCAAACTCATTTTGAGCCTGGGATGACTGAACCTTTTATTTTTAAGTAGTGAGCTACTCTAATTTGTGCACAAACGCACCACACTCCTGAAACTCCCACAAGTTCTGAAGCATAGGCAGATGAAAACAAGTGTTACTCACCCTAAATTTTGTCTGGAACTTTCGGGCCTGCCACTTTGTAAAAATTCTGCCAAAAGGTTGATCAAATATGTGAATGCAGCTTGAATTATTTGTGTTAATTCATCCTGAGTGAGTTGGCAGGGGTGGGATTTAGAATTATGCAACCAGTATGGACCCTGGACAAGAAACGTTGTATGATTTAAAAAAAACTCAGAGGCTGAAGAAAGAGAGTCTTTTTCAAAACCTAGGCAGTGAAGATGTTAGCACATCAGTGGATTTACACTTAGCATTGACATACAGAAACCTGTATCTTTAACAAAAGATTTGAGTAGCAACTTCAAATAGTGAAGTATGATGCTAATGGGGAAGTACAGTCAAGAACCTTCAGTTAAGTTCTAAGTTAAGAAACAAGTTTACATCCCACTTCTGAGTACATTTTAGGGTATTTTAATAATACATCCATTAAGATAATGTTAAGACTCAAAATTGTACATATATTCGCATGACTAGGGACAGTGTGGAGTTGATGGACAAGCTAGCATATTAAAAATCTTCTGATAGAAGGCTAAAAGCCCACTTCAGCTTCATCTCTTTGCCTGCTTCAAGGTTGATAGGAAGTAAGGATGAGTCAGCATTTGCAACACAGCAACCACCATCATTGGACATTAAACTATCCCTCAGGAACGAGTGGATGATGTCACTGAGATGATGTCTCTGTTAGTCAGTGTACGACTGGCGCTTTATAAATAATCTTACCTTTCTTTGTCTGCATCCATGTTTATGGGAGGACTCTGTTGCTTTGTCCTTGATAATGCTGTATACATCACAGTGGAGCAACTGCAGCATGTTTTTGATGTCATGTCACGACTCATCTCTCAGCCCTCAGCCCCCACCCTCCTACCCCCCTCGTCTGACAGGGAAGAATTGATACTGTCAGGGTGGGACATGTGTGTACAAGCAACTTTGGGACTTAACCAGAAAATTTCAGGCAGGTGTATGTGGAAAAAAGACTTAGGATCAAGACATGATGATATGATGTAGATGATATGTTGCTTACTGATTGATGACAACTGTTCAATAGTATGTAAAAGTTTGTTAAAGTGAATACTGATTTGAGTTTTGATGTGCACCTTTAGTTTCTGATTTAAAGTCTTTAATCTCACATGTTGGCTCTGGAAATACCAAACAGCTAATCAATTTCTTTGTGTTTTCATTATGTTGGGGCCTATCCTAATTCTGTTTATTTGTTTTGTCCAAACTGGGGATGTATAGCTATGGGTAATGGCTACAGCCCAATTGTCATAATACCCTAGTTCTCCACAGCCCAGATGTAAACAGCAACAGACAAAGATGGCATCTTGTAGCAAGGTATTGTTTGGTAGTTTCTTGATAAAGTAAATGGAGATGAAGTTACATGAAGGCTGTTAGTGGTCAAACTGGCATACAGGCACTCAATTAGAGCAATGTGTAAGCAAGCACAGGTACATGGAAAACCTGCAGGGTTCCACCTGTAAAGGAAATTACAGGTTGGTGGTGCTAATCGCAGCCACGCTTTAGGAGAAAAAAAAGACACAGTCAACCTGCATACTCTGTGATCACATGAATCATGTTCACTTTTGACTGCTTGAGCTTTTTTTTTTACCTTTTATACTTGTTGGTTTGGACCTAATTTAAATTTCTGTTGGAATGACAAGGAAATGAGTCACTTTAGACATTACTCAGCTGTGAGAATTGGGAAAATAAGTGACGAGTTGGCTGATGGAAATATTAACTGGTGACTGTCAATCAAGGGTTGAATCATTTTGTGAACAAAATGTGTGTGTTCGAACATCTAAGATATGAATTCTTGCTGATATATATGTATTTTAATTTTCTAATTAAGAACGAGATTTCTTCATGTTTTTTCAGATGGTGGTGGGTCAGTAGCAGACATTAATTTCACAGGATGTATCTCACAAAAAACAACAATCAACTGTAATTGGCTGATTAATTTAAAATGAAATTAGTATGCTTCAGCTTTGTAAACAGACACAACTGTTGAGTCCCAAAGGCACGCAGCGACACTAAGTAATAAAACACCTTCTGCCTAATTTGGTCACCACAGGCCACTGTAAGCCAGCTGTTGTTGATAATTGGCACATTCCCTGAGCTATTGAGAGTGTTTCTGTGTGTTTGTGAGTTTGCACCAACACCAAACATCCAGCTCTGCATCAGCCAATCAATGATTTTTGTGTGTGTGTGATTTGAGTTTAAATTCAGATCACAGTTCCCTTTCATAGAGCCACTCTGTTAACATTAACCATGAGGCTGACGCAGCTCAGCACTGAGCTTGTCCCACTGTGACAAACTTTGTCAAACAGCAGGTTTCTCCTTCAGCCAGAGTCAGTTAAAACATAGATCTGCTATAAAGACCTTGACTCTGCTTCATTTAGTTAAGATCAATAACCCGGCTTTTTGTCTGGCACTTAGACAGACAGACAGACATATAGAGAGGAGCGGCACTCAGCAGTGATGAATAAGCAGAGGAGAGATGGGTAGAGGACAGGCAAACAGATGTTCAGCCGTGAGGCTCTCTGCGGGTCAGCGAGCAGGATTCTGGTTGATAAAAAGAGGGGATGAGGTTAAGAAATGCAGCTCATCCATGTAATAGCTTGTTACGAGTTCCCCTCACTCTAGTGCAATAAAGAACATTTTTATTGAGGGCAGGGGGCAAACTTTAATGCTGTGCAGAGATTGCAGCACCCCTGTAGAGGTCATAAATATTGAAGCAAACATGATGGTGCTGTCTTTTGAAAGCCAAAAACTGTTTCTTCTTGATGGTTTTTCTCTGCTTTCTATCCGTACAGTATATACAGTAATAGAGTCAAGCTCCAGGCCACAAGCACTGCAGTTATGTTGTGACATTAAATCAAATGAGTTTTGCGTATCTGTGACGCACAGCAGAAAACCATGATCCCTAAAGTCCTGCAGCCTGATAGCTAAGGGTGTTAGGTGCATTCGAGTGTAGATCTGCACCTTAATAGCTCTTTGGGTTGGAAATATCACAAATGCAATCTTCTTAATCGACCATGTGGGTCCACTGAAACCCATCAATGGAAAGGCACACTTGTTGGTCTGCTGATGATGAAATACATACAGTATAAATGAGACGCAGACCTAGAGAACCATTTCCCAGCTGCCATGGGGGATGCACTGAGTTAGATGTTTACTTGTTAGTCCAATGAACATGCATTAAAAAGAAATGAAAAGGACAGATTCACGAGGACTGCTGAATTATTTAAAAATCCCTTATTAAATAATATGCTTACATGTGTTAACTCCAGATTAATTTGATTTTCTGCCTGTGCCAGTGGGCTTTTTCTTGCCTTCTAACATTGAAATAAAGTTTGGTGTTGCTGAAAAGGGAACTGCAATTGAAACTGGGCTTTAAAATCAAATAGAGCCAAACATAAAATGAAATATGAAGCAAGGAATCAAGTAATGGGGAATATTCCCTCAGTAAAAAAAGCAGAGCCAAGAGAAGAAAAAGAAAATAGTTGAGTTAGCTTCCAGATAGCAAGGAGCTGCAGTTTCCCAAGCTGGTTATTTTAAATCTATGTTCACAGAGCGGGGAGGTTCCACTTCACTACATTTGATTCATCAGTCAGGAGCCAAGAGTCAGGCCTGTGTGGCATATTCTCTCCCTGAAGTCCACCAAGCAGCCACACGACTCTGAATCTGCACTGTAAGGATTGCCTGCCTGCTCAGTCTTTCATTCCTTATCGATTTCTTATTATTCACAGAAGCCAACCTTTCAGAATGCATAAATGCTGTAAATAAGATGGAAAGGTAAGCTTGGCAATGCAGCCCGGGTATCACCAAAGGCTACTTTGAAACCTCAGACCTTTTCAGTATTAAAACTGGCCTCCTCCGCACTTTGTTCTTTTAAAAGGGACTATTTGCTCAAAGTTCGCTCTGGCTTCAGCTCTCCCATACAAAGTGGAAATGGCATGTTTAGCCACTCGTGATCCACCAGCCAGCCAGCAGCAGGTTACACACCAGGCGGCTGCCCACAGCTGAGAACAGCGAGGCAGAGTGGCCGTGACAGCCAGCAGCGCGGCTCTGTCTCTCTGCTGTCACCCTTCAGTGGAGCACGCAGCTCTCAGCAGCTCGCCTGACAGCCGAGCAGCACAGAGTGGCACTTATTCTCTACCAAATACAGCACGGCTGCCTCCCCTCCCTCCCTCTCCTCCTCCCTTGCCTCATATCACTACCACCCATGAGATATCAAGCCCTTGCTCCCCCCTCGCAGCTCCGCCCTTTTGTGTGTACCAATAGAAGTGGTGTCCTCCTGCAGTCTGCAGCAGGCAGCCTTTTTCCCACACAGTCTTCATTCTCTGTCGCTGTTCTCCTGACTAATATTCACTTTTGCGTGTAAACAAATTTTCTGAGTCAGACACATTTCCACAAACTATGTATTTGTTATATTAATTTATTCATTGAAGTAACAAACACAGCTCTGCTCTGCTGAATAAGAAGCTGAAGATGAATACTAAAGCTCTTTGCTATGACAATATTTGGTACAACTGTTCAACACATATCATTCATTAACATGTGATACAAGTTCTGCACACCTAGTTAAACACCTCCATAGTCCCAGATTACTGTCAGGTTAAGTTAATCTAACTCATTTTGAATGTTATGCATCTGTAAATTAAATCTCAGATCTGTCTCTTTAAGGCAGAGTGTTAGTTTAGTCTGTCTTTGGGTTCACGGACCACAGCATGGGGTTGATTTGTAACCCAGCCGCCCTGTGTTTTTAGTCTGGTATGCCTGAGAGCTTCTGTAGCAGCTCTCCCTCCCTTTCTTTCCTCTTTATCTCTCCCTCCATCCACGGACTTATCTTGTGCTGGTATGTTTTAGTGGCTGTGCACAGAATACCAAGTGGCTATGTAATTATCTGGCCTGCTGGGCTGCTGTGCCTCTGCCGCCTGCCTGCTCAGGTTTAGCCAGGACCCACTCATCCCCAATCACAGATTCGACCCAAGTCCACTACTCTGCGGCAGTTGCGCAGCTTTTGTTGTCTCTGATGTTCTCTGATGTTTTTCTAAAATCTCATCTTTACATCTGCTCAGGCATCCAACAGCTGTGTGTGTCCACTGGTCCATTGGTCTTTTCTTCCTTAATGATCTGAACAGTTACATTAATTATAATGAATTTCCATTCTGCTTTGTGTATGTTGATATTTAAATGGATTCAAATGCAGTTTTGCCAAGCTGCTCACTTGCAAATGATTTTGTTCTTGGCAGCAAAACATATGTTTATAAAGAAAATGATAGATGAGTTGATTTTCTACTTTTCTGAATTCTCAGCATTTCACAGTCGTACTGATGATCCCAACAAAATTTAAATACAAGAATCAAATGTCACATTAGGGATTTTTATTGAACAAAAAGCCTCTCAAATTGTTGTGCACTGGCACTGCCTGAATGCTGACCACTGTTGGAAGATAAGCTGCTGACCAAAGTCTCCAGTGTCACTTTTATGAAGTTTGCAAGCATTGCAGAGGCCATAAGATTCGCCCCACCTGCCAATGCAAAATGGCTGTATGCTAATGTGATCAGCTAAAGGCAAGGGAGTCCAGTGACCTTCAATGGCAGATAAGGAGTTTATTGATTCTATTAAAGTTTGGTTTGCAAACCTTAATCACCACTGATTACTCCAAAGCTATTGAATATGAAATCTATGAGAGTTACTCAACATGAAAGATCCCAAAATAAGACTAATTTCAAAATGCAGTTTAAAAAAAAGGCTGTACACTTTCTCACTTTGCCAGCTGTAAAGGTGTATACCACCCAAATACAGGGAGAATACTGGTAGTGTGTTAATATATTATCATTTCCTCTGTTGCTGCATCTGCTCCCTGGTTTTCCCCTCTGTCACATGCTGCCCCTCTCTGAGCTTCTTTCAATGTTATTTTGTCACAACACTATATATACATATGTATTTGGAGTGCATCTAAATGAGGAGACTCTATTCTTGTTACGTTAACTGAATGGTTGTGGCAGGAGAACAAAAGATGAGCTTTGCAATGTGTGTGCATCACTCTGTAATGAGTAAAACAGTAAACCTCATGCTGTCATTTGTAGGAAAATTAACAACTCTCTGGTTCTAGCTATTGATAATTTTTTCACTTACACTAACGGCAAGCCCCGAGCTGTCAAGAAGGACCTCCTATCATTTTGCTGTGCACAGTCACTTGACCATCATATTTATTAACATCATTATTTATCTCTTTTCTCCTATATGAGTCTGAAACAAACAAAGCTGCATCATCGCTTAATGAAGAAGATAGTATCTGCTCTAAAGATTTTAATCTTCTATCTTTGATTCGGTGAGATGGTCCAGGGACTTTGTGACACTTTATAATATGCAGTGTGCAGCTCAGGCCCTTGGTGTGCAGGAAATGAATATATGCTTGGCTGCTCTTGGTACTTTAATCCGTTTAATGCACCCTGGGCAAAGGAAAGGAAAGAGGAATATGTGCACATATCCAAAGGAGCTTGACTATTGCTTTGAAGCCGAACCGCTGACTGCTCACAATTCTGGTTGCGGTTGTCATTTTTATTGTAATTTGCTTGGTAGCATTAGTATGGGGGTTAAATATTTGGAAAAAAAAATAGTTCTCTGTTTTCTTACAAAGACTAAATGAATATACTCCATGAATTTGTCTTAGTATTAAGCTTTGATTTAATTTAGTTCTATTGACAGATTCACCTAGAAATGTTTGTTTGTTGTTCCAGCTGAGTATGGGGATGCAAGTACATTAAAACATGCACTTTTTTTAACAATTTTGTTATTGTTAATGGTTTTAACAGGGAAACTTTGCATAGATAGAGTTATAGAGGGCCCCTAATACATGATAGTCGACCGATTTTTCCAACAAAAACTGCAAATTGTTGACCTTTTAATGGCTCTAAAGATCATCTTATCACATAAACCTTTGGTATCTTGAAGACTTGAAGACAATATCCAGTCATGTGGGGGTGCAGCCAAACATGAAACAATGGCCACTCTTGAAAAAAGTCTGAAGAAGTAGGCAGAACAAACACAGCCATGGCAGCAACAGTAAAGATGAAGCATCAAGTTAGTTGAACACCAGAAATGGAGGACTAACTTGTTGATTTATGGCAACAGTGTCACACTGGGATGAGCAGACACATCATATCAAGAGGAGCTAGGAGGGGCAGGTCGCAAAGTGGCTGCAGAGGAATTAATAAAGTTTGGTTTATTACTTAAAAAAAACTTTTCATCGCATGTTTCATTAGTTACATTTGATACAGACTTCTGTGTTTTTAAACTTGTGTTAAATCTGAAATTACTGGCTGTTTCCTTTAAAGATTGTTTGGGTTGTTGTAGCCACCGCTGGCCACAGGTGGGACCTGGTCTGTAATATCTGGAGATGTATGTTTATTCCTGCTGTGAGAATAGGTGACTCTCTGAGCTCTAGCCCCCTCATACGCTATGATGAATCAGGCTGCACCGTGCACTATCATCCCTGTTAATGTGCTATGATCAATAATGTAGCTCCGTATCAGCAACCACAGACTGATAACTGGAGATGAGGGGGGAGGCAACCTCATGATAATCGATGTGAATGTGGAGATAATCAACAAGATTGTAGGTAATGCTCTGGGTTGTCTGTCATATTGAACTTTCTGCAGAACCATTTGAAGGAATCAATCAGTGAAATGGTCTCTGTCGTATAGAGAGTGGTGCACTACATCAGGGAACATCTGTGTCATGATGGTGACGGCTAAACCAGGACAGATATATGTCTATTAGAGTCAAAAAGCACAATTCTCTTTTGTGTTAGGTTGCCAATTTGTAGTACGGAGACTGAAGATGTAATTTGTCTTTTCTCTCTCTGACGACAGACTCAGACACTAAAATGGATTTCTCTTCAATATGAAGGTGCAGAAACCTTCATAAAATAAGTTGCTAATGACTCATCTAACATTTAATGGGATTTTTCATGGCTTTGTTACAGTGAAGGACTTACAGAGGAGTTCTGAATGTGCCTAAGGTGTATAGCGGCTGCTGGTTGCCTTTCTTTTGAAACCCCCCCTCCCGGCACTGTCTCAGTTAATGGCCACAGCTCGGCTCCTCGCTCCCTCAGAATCATGCGATCGTATCTATTCAGCCATGTATGTGAAGACTGAGAAAGTGCTGTTGATTGCAAAGTGGTGGTGTTGTGACAGGGGCGCCGAGAGGTTAGCGCAATCCAGCATCTGTTTATGTGTATGGTGGATTGCGGGGGGGAAGACAGAAAGGAACAGCGGGGAAGTCTAGATTGGGCAGATGAATGAGATGACCTTGGTTTATGCAGCAGAGAAACATAAGAAATTCTGTTGGAAATACTGTCTAAAGTGAATAAAATTAGACACTGTGGGAGCGAGGCGTGGAGCCAGAGTTTGTTTGCAGGCATGCTAGTGTATGCCGAAGCTTTTCACTCCGAACCCAGGACAAACAAACGTCTGATTGCATTCAGATAATTAACAGCTGCGAGTTGTGATACTGGATACTGAATACATTCATCGCCTTCATTAAGCTGCTCTACTGAGCCAAACCAAACAGAGCACAAACAGTGGGATATCGGATTATGTGCTTATATGAAGCATTCAAGGTAATAGGGTCAGGTGCAACAGAAAAGACAGAAGGAGTTTTGAGTAAGCTAGTGGAAGAAGCAGTATAAGTTGGGAGCACATGTCATTAAAGCTCTGGAAAACAAGCTAAAAGCATAAACTGTTCTGAAAGAAGTGAACCTGTCAGCAACATTACTGCAGTTTTTCTCTTACATACTGACAAATGTACCAAGGTCTGTAAGGTTCGGACAAAAAAGTTTGTTTCGGGGGCTTTTTCATCTTAAAAGCAGTAACTTTACCACTCTCATCTTTCTGCAGGAGGTGTCACATGTCAAGGTCCTGACGATGAAAGATTAAAATTCTATTTCAGCTGAAATTTGTTTGACGTGGTTAATATTCATACACGGACACACACACACACATTTTGGCGAAGCTCTAAAGTGTGCACACTACTTTATTTCCTCATTATAGTTTCGGAATATCTGCTGCGACAATGAGAGGGACTCTCATGCAATGGACCAGTGTTGTCAAACAGTGAGGAGGCAGGCGGGCAGGTGCAGAGCACTGATATGTTTCTTATCACAAAGCTGCCTCCTCTCTTCTCATCACAGTCTGGAGCACATCATGCACACACGCGTTCCTTTACACACACACATCACACGGCATCAGGTATGATTTAGTGGCAGATCATGTAGAGGAAGGGAGGAGGGGGAAACCAGAGAGCCAGTGTATGTGCTTGGAGGATAAACTCCTGGGATGGCTGTCTGTGTTATGACAGTTGAGTCTCTGCAGAAGCTTTTTTTTGATCCTGTGACACGAACAAATTTAATTCTGGAGTTCATCTTTGAGATAACAAAGTCATGGATGACCCACTACTGTAGCGACACAGCCTCCCTCTCACACTATCTCATTAAGAGTATGGCCAAGTGCTGCATTACTCAGACAGCATTTAACTTAAGAGGCATAACCAAAAGGAGGGACTGGAAGAGGAGCCAGCAGCTCTGAGGTGACATTTAGGATTTTTAAGATGAGCACGTATGTACTTAATTAAGAGATATCCGGGGACATCAGCTGCTCTCCTCCTCACTGTACCCTAAGAAAGCTTATTTCATGCTCCAGAAAACCTTTACATCACACCCAAATGCACAGGCATGTGTGGGTGCGTGTCTCTGTGTCTGTGTGTGAGACGTGCACAAAACAATGAATCCCAGATGAAAAGTCTACAGGCATGTGGGATACTAGGATGAAATTACAAACGGCTTCATTACTTATAGCCTCATTATCGTTGTTGTAGACTCTTGTGTAAGCATCAACTGAATGTGACATCTTTTTGTATGTGGTTCATTAGTCTAAGCACAGCCTTGATGCTGACTTAATATTTTAGACGCATGCTATAGCAGCTACCTATTATGTTTGACAGTGTTGAATCTACAGAGAGTTTTCTGGTTTAATGGGTAAAATTTTTGTTCTCCATGATGCAAGGAACTTTTGCAAGGACTGATTTTCTTCTCTTCATGTAACCTCAGGGACTTTTCAAGCGCTATCAAAGCAAGCAAGCCCAAATATATGTCTTTGAGGAGCTTGTTTGCTCCAACAAACACAGTTTACTAGCACAGGCCCCTTTTAACTTTGCTCCTGTTGGGTGGGGGGTATGCAGGGTGACTCATGATACAATTTAATGGTATGATATGCTGTAGTATAGCAGAGGTAGTCAATTTGCACTATGTGTGAATGATTTTAAGTCATGAAAAGATATTAAATGTGTAACTTTATGACTTGGATTGTCTGAGTAAAAGAAGTGTGATTTTATATTCTGCTAAAAGGAATTAAAATGAAACGGTAACACTTTACTTGACGCCTATCTCTGTAACGCATTATAAATCACGTTATAGCGCTGTATAACTATAGTTGTAAACACGCATTAATGATCATAATGCTTTATAGCAATAATCATAACACATTATAAAGCATTTTATCATGACTTACAAGGTCAGGTATTATAATGTGTTATAACTGTTAACAACTTGCTGACAATGCCCACATAGATAACGCATTATACATATATTTATGATGTGTTATAATTTGCTTATAAACTTGTATAACTATCATTATAAACACTCATTAATTATCATAAGGCTTTATAACAGTAAGCATAACAAATTATAATACCTGACCTTGTAAGTCATGATAAAATGCTTTATAATGTGTTATGATTGTTGCTATGAAGCATTATGATCATTTATGAGTGTTTATAACTATAGTTATACAGTGCTATAACATGATTATAACGCATTATACATATATTTATAATGTGTTATAGAGATAGACGTCAAGTAAAGTGTTACCAATGAAGCCAACATCAAAAGGTGGTGAGGTGCTTTTTTCTCAATTCTCCTCTCTAGTATTTTCTTTTTTACTCATTTTTTAATGGAGTGGATTTATCGTGTTTAAAGGCAAAAACCATTTTAAATGCAGTCAACTTCTTTCACGTAAGCTTTATTGCAGTCACTGACAACATCACGGCAGGGAATGTTTTGTACACACACATCTTCCAGGGGTTGTGAGGGGGAAAGAAAAATAAAGAGAATAAAAAGAAAAAGGTGAGGAGTAAATCAGAACAAATGGAGGAGTAAAAATAAAGGATCAGTGGTTTTATTCTCTGATAGGGTTGTAAGATAAAACTGTGACATCATGATCAGCCCACTGAGGTTCTCCCATGACCCTGTCTTACTCAGACATCCAAAAACATGTTATATTGATATCAACACAAAAATGCTCATCATAACAATGAACACTCCTTGTTTTCTCACAGGTTTTTCTCAGGTACCACCTCTTGTTTTGACAAAGCACATTTCCAGTAGTTGAAAACCAATCAGACACTGAGACTTAACAGTTGGGAGGTCAATGTGTGACAGAGAAACTGGACAGTTCTTCTTCTGATTTTCTTATTAAGTTCGTGTAAGAAAACAACCACAGACTGCACTAGAAAAACAAGTATTAACATTTAAAAACAAAGAAAACTGATAACTCATAATTTCTTATCACTTTTGTTATTCTCTTAGTTAATTTGTTAACTGTTTTGATACAGAAATCAAATTGAAGTTGTGTGCTCACCACTTTAAGGGTGAAGCTTTGCATGCACACTGTAGTGACACACCAGTGTTCGTATGAAGGAAGTTCTCATATGACTTCCTATCACAATCTAGAAGAAATAGCCTCACACATTTTCATTACAATACCTGTGGACTTGGTAGGCTGTAATCTTTATCTTCCTCTGGACTCTGATCACCATAGCAACTTGTCAGGGTCTGTTTTTCTACAACTGAGCAGCTGTAAGCCTGAGGGCCAAGGAACGAGGAGAGGTTATGAGTAAGACGGTGCATGGTGGGAACCCCTGAGACTCCATCTACATGTAGATCTGTCTCCACATCATACCCTCGCTCTGCTGCTCTTTCCTTTTCTCTGTCTTTCTCTTTTTTCTCTCAACACACACCTAATATCAGTCAGTACTGTATGTCAGGAAATTCACAGTTCAGCGTTCAAGCCTGTTGACCTTCAGCTTCTTCAGATTAAACTGTTTGTCTTGATTTTACGCCTCTCACATGTGTGTAAATGTTTAAGTGCACATAGCTGCCAAGACGGTTGGCACTATTAGAAAATAAGGGGGCCATGGCCACATGAACCACAACACCCCTTATGGTGTGAAGTAGTTAAATGTGACCACAAATAGTGTTTGGCTGGTCTGAGAGCCATGGGGTCACCTCAGCAGTGTTTTGCTTTGTTTGTGTTTTGCACAAACTTCAATAAAAAAAGCAATTAAAACAGATGAGTTATTGAATAGGTAAAAGGCATTTATACAGAAAGTTCTAATAAGTAGGATTATGAAATAACCGATCATGTCCTTTTTTTGTAAGAATAAACTTTTCTTCAGAAGTTCAGACTGTTTTTGTTTGCCCACAGCAGCTAAACAGCTTCTAGTGCCAACCGTCTTGTAATAACTTTAAGGTCTTCAGTTTCCAAATATACTGCGTGCCAAATTCAGAGATTATTGGATCAACAGTCTTTGTAAAAACAAAACTGCATTTCATTCTTTAGTGTTTATGCATTCAGCCTGCACTCTGCATCAGACGCTCTTCTTCTCACTTAAGTCTTTGAAATGAAGATCTAATTGGCCTAATTTAAGAACTGCCGGCATAGGGGGAATACTGTATGTTTTTTCTTCATCACAGATAGTCCAGACAAGACTCAAACAAACAAGAAACCAATGAGACCATTTATTGAGATTAAAAATATAATTGTAGTGTTATAGTTTGTTTTCAGTTGGGAAAACCACGTATTTCTCCTGTTTGCTTCAACATTTACCTGGTAAACAGAACCAAGAGGAGTACACACAAAACATAGTGGGAGGTTTTATATCCAGAACATAATCTTCTGAATTCTTTGAATCTCCCTTGCTCTCATTTAAACATCTTATTCAATCCCACATTTAAGCCACCCAGTCAAATCAAATAAGTGAACATAAAAGTCTATTTAGATGATATTTAGTGGAAGAATTAGGCAGTGATTTGCACTTTTAGGAACGTGGCTGTGCTGACTGATAGGTAAGCATATTGTAGTTTGATTGTCAGGATGTTTAAGGCACGCTTTAACTCCATCTCTGTGTCACTATAGGTTGAGCCGGCATTTCCATAACAACAGTCTCCCCTTGTTTGGCTCTGAAGTCCTTTTGCATCTTCCACTGAGACTGTGTATTACACAGTGCATGGTTAAATGGCATATGTTTGCCAAACCTCTGAAGCAAGTGCTTAATTTCTTTAGCTTGTAGGGCAAGGCTTTATCAGCTACTAGAAGGGCAAAACACCCAAATATCCAACTAAAGTGTCTTTCTGTGCCAGGTTTCAACAAGAGAGAAAAATGTTTGAAACAAAAAATGTACCATCTTTGTTATCTTGTTTTGACTGACTACACTATTAAATCTAAAAACTATTTCTTTTGAATCCTTGTTCTGATACATGTAGGTCGATAGAATACAGAAAAAAAAAAATCCATTTTATCTTCTTCACAGTCACCCTTGTACGAAAACTTCAGAAAGGCCAACACAAGAGATCATGACCTAAAGCAACAACTGCAGACTGGAGCCACAACAGAAGATATTTTAAACCTCCTGAGAGATTCCTGTGGAAGGCATTGTGTCTGGAACTGAGCTGGCTGTCTTTGAACTTTCAGAGTGGCGGACAAAAGCGGAGAGAGAGCGAGCTTGTAGAAGCTGAATATGTCTCGTTTGACCCAGAGTTTATGGCAATTTTGCTTTAATCTGTACTTTCCTTTGAGCTAGTTATCACAAAATTCTGAACTCTGGTGCTTAAATGTTGGCAGAACGAACTGTGAACAGATACAAACACAAGCCCCCTGTGTGTAAGAGGGCAAACAGACAGTATTGTATTGTACAAATACAATATAACAGTGCAATGCAACAATCCATCTGAGGAAACAATGTATGGTTTCTGGAGTTATGTTACGTAACTGACCAGGCCGGTTCAAACTGTCTGAAATGAGTGTTGGATCAAACGTTTTAGAAACAAAATAATCAACATATGCAAGAAAAAAGTTGTGATACAGCCTAGAGCAGGCACAGTCTTTGTCTGTAATGCTCCAGGACATTTCCCAGAGGCCTGAGGGTCTATCTGGCCATAGTGTCCATGACATAAGACAGTGTTATTGTCAGGTGAGATGGAAAGGAAGAACGGCAAAAGTGGAGCAGAGAGGGAGAGATTAAGAAAGAGGAACACACTATCCACAGATGCAGCAAAATGCAACAAATGAAGTGACATGTTTGCCAATAGGGGGCCAGGTTAGTCCAAACACACCCAGCATGGCTAACTAAGTAGCTGTGCTAATAGGAGAGTGACAAAACAGCCCATAGGCTACACAGTGAGCATGTTTCTCTGGGGAGAGACTAAATCAAAGCAATAATGAGTGCAGCATAGCAGTGTTGTAACATTGATGGCAGTGTGTTTAAACCAGTCCAAAATAGGACAAGCTAATGAAAGTGCATACATACTGTAGCCTACAGCGAATCAATGATTCACAGCAGCAGAGAGGATGCTTTACTACACCTCCTGTGAGTATTTTAGTGTGAGTAGTTATTCCTGACTCGTTACTCAGAAAAAGCTTTGGAGTGACTCTGAACTATCTGGAGTCAAAGAACAAGAAACTACAGTGACATGTATTAGTATAAGAGGGAAGCCTCTATTTTAACTGAATTCAGAATTTATAACTAAGGACATAGTTAGTCAACATTGTAAGTGGTTCACCTGGACACGGTGGCTTAGGATGGAGTCTGTATTGGTATCCAAGTCCGTCTAGAATACAGCGAATCATTTCAACCTTCAGTCTGGCAGTGTTTATGCAGAGGTGTATGTCCTACTTTATTTCTAAGCCATAAGAAAACAAGTGATGCTTTAAAAGAGCTGGCTGCATCCTCATAATCAAGAGTACCTGACCCATGAAAACACCCAGTTTTGACTTTGACAGTTTGCTCAAGGAGAAACTTGAACTCCAGCACTTTGTTCTTAGACCCATTAAAAGAGAACACAAGAAAAGATTACTTAATGGATGTTTAAGGTTAGACCAAACTTAACAAGCAAAAGGAAGAAAATTACATCAACACTTCAACCATGTCCTGATCAGGGCAATATTTCACTTGTCAAACTCCATTTCAGCTAATCCATTACCACAATGCCTCAAAGCCTTTTACGTGTCTTTCTGTATCTTTAGAGGGAAAAGTGGATTGTCAAGATAAAACTCTCGGAATACATAACGACTTCATTAGTGGTCCTTTTCTGTGATTAATTGGAGTGCTGTGTCACCCAGTGTGACAGAGGCGCTCATTGTCAGACAGTGTTGTGACAGGAGACGAGCACCACTGATGAGTCTGGAGTCTGATCACACACGCATTGATGTACACTTGTTAGACAGACACACACACACAAATAAGCAGCATTGTTACGAGTGTTTCAATTTATCAGCTTTTTCTCTCTCTGTAGCTGTCAAAGAAGAAAAAACCTGCAGCTTGTGCAGTGGCCGGACAAGATGAAAACAGACATGGGTCATGACCCTAAACCAGAGTCAGTTGATGCTTCTCTTAAACTCAGTGTTTTGATCCAGTGATGAAGTCAGATAACCTTAAATTTGAATTCAGAAAAGTTTGTTCACGATACGATATGATATGATGCATTATAATGCAATGTTATACAATATAACATGAATCAATGTGATTACAATACTTAAAAACAATACCATATTTCTATATACTATATCACTACACAATACGTTCAAATATAATTTGAATGCCACAAAACTTTTACCTACTTGTTCATTCAAGTTTGCCTTAAACTCGATTACAATTCTGCTGCCTCCTCGGTATTTACAAATGGAAAACTGAGAAATAACTCCTGGCTTTGGGAATAACAAACATACAATCATCCAGAAAACTGAACAAACATCTGTTAGTAATGCACTTTAGGTTATATATGGTCAATTACTAAGGTGAGTTACACTTGTAACCTTGGTATGACCCAATGCCAATAATTAAAAGTTAAAGTTTTTGTCTTTGGTTGACGTGCCTTTCACATTCCCCCCTTCATCTTAGGTTGAGCTTCAAAGTCACCTAACTAAACTAGATTATTTTGTTATTGTGAAGGATTTTAAGAGCAGCTTCAAAAAATTATTTGACGAGCGTAAGTAGTTTCAGTGCCAAAAAGATAAGCTTTGTAGTTTTGAGCAAATTCTGTTTTTAAAAAAAAGCACTTCAAAAGTCATCAAACAGGACCAAACCAAAAGCTTTGTTTTGGAAATTTTGTCTGGTGCTCTTGTTTTTATTGCTAACTTGACCGCTTTATTTCTAAAGTCTTATCAGAACTTGTATGATTATTATTGCTGTGATTTGGTTTGTGGATTTCTGCTTACACATGCCAGACTTAGTCCAGATAGGTACCTTAATCTTTGCAATTTGAAACTTTGGGCCACCAGTGAAGCTGCCAAAGTTGATGAGGTGAAAGTAAAAACACATTGCAGGTCCTTATCAAACCTTTGCAATCCTGCTGAGATCTATAAAAGTTCGAGAGTTGGCCTGAATTAAGTCAGCGTTCAAGTGGACCATCTACCTCTGATCGACTGATTGCAATCTTTAAAAATTGCCAGCTGTGATTAGCAACAGCAGAGCCCGCCTCAATTTTTACTTCAGTTGTTGATAACAACACATTGGCACAGGCTCAGCTGTGTCAGCATCCCCAAACTAGCTGGCATCTCTCTATCTGTGAAGAGGAGAAGAAAGTCTTCTTGGGGGGGACTCAAGGGTGCAAAGATAAGAAAATCCACAGTGTTTGATGGCTGCGGTAACCACACCAACATAGACCGTTTATCCACACGGAGAAAAAAGAAATTATGTCCACTGTATACAGAGAACTGAGAGAGAGAAGTAGAGATAGAGCCGTGTAAGAAAAGATCAGTAAAAGCTGAGTGCAGGAGATGCTCCATGAGGCCACAACAAAGCAAGTCAAGGGTCACAGTGTTGAGATAAGACAAATGTACCAGAGACAGAAGATCAGCGAACTGGTTTTGAACTGGTAAATGTTCCCCACCAGGATATCCAGCCTTGCCTTTGATGGATTTGCTCCACTCATGTTGGCTTGGATAACTTCTAACAGGATTTCTTGAGCTAGGAGATCTATCATGGCAAAGCCTTCTGCTTAGCATGGCAGACAGAGAAAAAAAGTCAAACTGCAGATCGTTATTAAACCAACTGGATCAATTCGACTATCGAACCAGCTTAGCTCCTGTTTTGGTGACAGATCAAAGGAGTAATAACCACTTAACAGGAGGGGATTGCTATTTTTTTACTTTAAAGTGAACATAAAGCAGGATATTGTCTCTATTTACATACATCTCCACTGAATAAAAACCTTGAACAGGTTTGAAATGGTCTCTGAGCAGGTCTCCAATCTGCCTCTGGGCAGTTCGATGACTCTACGGGGTACAAGTTTCTGCCTCCTACTTCCTCATTTTAATCAGTGTTTTTGCAAGTAATTTCAACATTTATCCAGGAATTAGTCCAGGCAGCCCAAGAATCATTGACCTTTATACGCTATTAGTCATGTCTGAAGATTTTTTTATGATGTAACAGTAGCTCTGACTTAATCAGTCTGTACCTGCCGGTCTTTTTCCACCTTTACTCTTCTCATACATTCAGCGTTCATTAAAAGCCAGCCAACTGTTCACACAGGAGCGGTCCAACAGAAGCATCACTATTCCATACCACGCACTCAGAGGCAGACGCAGGTGAAAAACAATCCTGTCTCTCCTTGCTTGTGATAGCAAAGCCTTCCATATGCTTGAGTAGTTGTTTATATTCCCCTCGGCGGATCAGAGGATTTTTTTTGTTGCTCTATCTGTGTTGTCTATCCCCGACACATCGGGTCCTCTGTGGCCTTCTCCACTCAGCCGGTTTGCTCAAATCTCTGTGAAGTGCTGAAGGACGCTGCCCCCTCTCTTCCCTTGTGGTAATGCTGGGATTTTCAGGAGTGTGAGATGTGAGAGTGTGCAGCTTTGAAACAAGATAGGAAGGGGGGAAAAAGTCTCCTGTGTTTGTTTGCCTGTCATTTAAACTAAACTTTTTAACTATGCTAACAGGAGTAAGCCTGTCAATCTTCCTGTCAGTCTGTTTCTTTGGTCTGCAATGAAATGTCTCAATAGCTCGAGGATTGAGTGCAATGAAGTTTAGCACCAACATATCTACCTGCCTCAGGATGATTTTGACTGGAATCTTTACCTGCAACTACATGTGGTCAAACTTTTGCCTCATCCTGTAAGTCTTGACCAAAATATTTGCATCTTAGTCAGCTGTACTCTGACGTTAAATGTAAGCATGGTAACCCCAGCAATATGTTCCTTTCTGTGTATGTGTGTGATAATAATGCTATACTTAATGCTTACTGGCTGACTTATTTCTGAGACCAAGTTAACATAATAAACACTGTGCATAGCCTCATGTATGACGGTGGAGAAGCACAACGACAAGGGCCGACAAGAATACACATGCTAATATTGTGACCTTCAGTAAACAAGCAAAACTAGCAATTAGACAAATGATCAACAGTAACCACTAAATCTACAAAGTGAAACACAAGTGCAGTAACTTAAGCCTTAATACAAGGGTAGTCAAAATTTGTTGTCAAAATAAGTGTGTGTGTGTTTCCAAGCCTCAATGGGGCCCTAAGCAAAAATTGATTTTGGGGCCCAATAATATTGATTGTTGATCATTCACACACCTACTACAGTATAGATTTAATGTGCCTGACATGTCTTTACACATTTAAGGGGGGTGGCCTAGGTAATAAAATAAATAATACCAATGCAAACATACAAATGATACCAATGAATGACTGATGAATGATGTTTAGGGGGCCACATATGGTTTTTAATCTCAAAATGTAACACATTCAGGATGCTCTGTGCACATTACACAGCAGGAGGCTCATAACAGTAGCGGAGCCTTGACATATAGGCAGTAAGGATCATAGGCCTCCATCAGCAGCAGCTCTAAATTTTTTTATTTTATTTTTACAATAATATATGTGATCAAACAAAAAGCATCACTCGTATGCAAAAAATAATATAAATTAAATCTTTTTTTTGATCACTCTCGGGGGCCCCGTACTGGCAGTAGAGCCCAAAGCAGGCGCTTAGTTCGCTTACGCCAGCTCTGCGTCTGTGGTTTGCAATGCTTGTAAGAAAGCTACAGAATTAGTTTTCATCATACCCCCAAAGATATTAGTGTCTGAGAACTGAATAGCTCCTGTGTTACCTGCTGCTTCTGCTGTACTGGCAATGTTAGGCTGCAAGCTAGCGAGAAGAGGAGTGTGCAGAGCAGCGCTATCTCCGCCCACGACTCAGAGGTAAATTGCTAATGAGCTACTGGAGCTCTGTAGAAGGAAAGCCCTTGAAAATGACACAGGTAACGTAATTTTGGCTAAAAACTTCCTCATTACAACTAGACCACTAAAAAAAAAAAGATCGGAGGGGTACTTTAAATTATCACAGAAGTTAGCTACTGAGGCCAACTCTATATTATTTATTGAGAGTGCTTGAAAATCCCAGCCAGTATGAAAGGTTTTGTATTATTTTGCAGCAGAGATGACATTTTCATATATAAAAGCCAGAAAATTTAGTCTGGGAATATGATCACTTTGTTCTGTTTTGACAGTTCTTGGGTGCGAGTTTACAATTTAATCACCTCTAAAATATGTTTTCAATGTCATCCCAGCATGCAACCCTCTCTCAGCTCAAGTGGAAGAATTTTTGTTCCTGATACTGACCTATATGAAGAGTTACAGAATAGATAGTAGTGATTCAGTAAGCATAAGAGGCCACCTCTCTCTTTATACATTATGGGGGCATGAGATGATTATGATGGCAAAGTGCTTCAAGGGTAAACAACATGTTTTTAAAGTTTGTGGGTGTCGTGTTTCCTATGCTAATTATGGAAAACTTTCTATGACCTGGGTAGTGTTTCTTTTTCACAAAATGGCATTTGTGCTGTTTTTTTCATGCAAATGAAAGAATGTCTGAAGTGATCTAATTAAACTAAAAGAGAATAATCAGAAAAGTTTATAAATTGCTCAAACAGGACATTTCCACACGATTGGTTATGACTGCACCATTTTTTATTACTTTGTTGGCTGCAGTCATTCAGTCTGCAGCATTATTAAACTCCCTCACACACCCCGCTATGGCCATTGGCTGATGTACCTGACTACAACAGAGGAGCCACCACTCTGCATTAGCTCCCAACTCACTGGCAGAGATTCAATGTAGAATTGCAGATGCTAGCAAACGCTGCAGAGGACACACGCAAAACTGTGATTGCACCGTCACTGCAACTCATGACAACACTGGCTGCTTTACATGAGAGAGAGTTCACCACCTCTAATAGAGAAGAAGTTGAGTTTCTTCAGGAAGAAAGAGACAGACGAGAAAGGTTAGGGGGTACAGCAGGGGGATTAATTATGCGTGATTCATTTGGAAGGCCCGCTGAAGCAGAATGATTAGTCAGTTGTAAAGAGGTTATGCGTTTAAGCGAAATTTAACTTTCTCTTTCGCCTGTGGCTCACATTGATAAAGGATTATGCTTTAAATCCTTGTACGATTAGGTTTTATATTCTTTTGCTGGATCAAACTGAAGTGGAAGGACTGAGAAATCTTTTTACACGATTCATGATCTGCCTAATCGCCCTTTTAGCTTTAAATTAGGCTTAACTTCTATACAGTATGAACAATCTCACAGTGTGATACTAACACAGGAATCAGTCAGGAACCATGTGCAGCCTTTTACATATTAAACCAAGAAAGAAAGGGAAAGTAGAAGAAATACTTACAATCTTTAAAGGCTGACTGGTTGACAGGAGGTTCTTTTTCAAACAGGAATCTCCCACAAACACTCACACACACATGGGGGTCTGGTTGGTGGCGTGTGTCCCTGTTGAGAGACAGAAATGCAGACGTTTACTCAGATGTTCAGGCTTACTGTTGGCACAGAAATTGGTCATATGTGAGGGATAACAAATACAAACGTACAGGAATGTGTTCTTCAATATCATTAATAACAAAAATATGAAGATATTGAAAAAGTAAACACAAGGTGTAAGATAGATCAAATCATCTTAACACTGTTTCCAAAGTTTCATTTCCAAACTCATCAGCAACAAAAGGATAATAACTTTTTTAATCCATGAATTGATGAGTTGAAAATTGGATTTTCTGAAGTGTGCAGCATCACCACAGAGTTCAGGTTTAATAAAATTACTTTATAGATGCAGCAGAACTCTGAGATATTAAAGTCTGAATGGGGCATCCTCAAAAACAGCTGTTTGCTGACATTCTCAATCCCTTGGTTGTTCCCTAGCAGCTTCTTTTACGAATTTGCAACTTTAATAATGTTGTGTCAGCAATTTGTATAGCACCTTGTTTCATGCTCTTTTAATTTCATTGCTAATAACCCAATGTCCTATTTTACAGTTGATTAAAACCATACCATAAATAGTGCTTTAATAGACATGCAGTCTGCTTTGCATGAAGTGAAGACTGACCCATAAATAAATGAAAGATGAAGACTCTGGGCATTAAAATCTGCTGAATTTCTCCTCTAGCGCTGCAGTCTGTGATGATGGCGCTGCTTTTTCTTACTGCTTTGTGTTTTAAAGTTTAAAGTTTTTCTAATTGGAAATAAGATCACAAGCCCACTTCTTAATAAGGATGCCGGCCCTCACTTTGATAACCCTCTTGCTGTTTATCAGGCTGTTTGCATACTTTCATGGTTCAAATTAGTTTTAGGAGTAACTCCATTTTAAGAGATTAGAGGGCGCTAATAAGCATAACCTGTGTGCTTGACCTCTTAAATGATCAGAAAGACTTTAATAATCAGATTAGTGTTCAGTTTAGTGTTAGGACATTAATGCAGAACATCATTACACAGGTGACTATGACTCAGCAAAATACAGCAGGTCAAAAAATGAACAGCTTCAGTGGCCAGCCTGGTAAAAGTCATGCACCTCGTAAAGCAAAAGAGTCCTGCTGTCAAAGTCAGAGTCCCAATATCCCAATATAGACGCAATGATAAAGCACTGATTTACTGTGTTCAGTGAAACACTTTTTTTGTTATTGCGTCTCCTTTTTTTTTTTTTTTTTAAACAAGGAACTCAAGCATCTACCTTGACTACACTACATTATATAGAGGTAGGAGAACACCACGGGGTGGAAATGCTTTCAATCAATTGTACGACCATATGCCTCAAGGACAGTTCTTGTTATTCCTTCACAAAAAAACAGATTATGGGCTCTATTTTCATGTCCACCAGCAGCGTGAGGTGCACCGAGATGCACCAATCCAGGTGTGGCATTATAGCAGGGGGAGGTGTCATCAATGCCAAAAGACATTTTCGTGCCCACGGGCGGCGCAGAAAGTGCGCTGAAAACATGGCCAGCTTTCGGTGCAGGTAGAGCGCAGCTGGTCAAGTGGTGATTTGGCAGACAGGCACAGCGGTGTGCACACATCACCAATGCCTCATGAGCAGGTTTCCACAGTGTCAGGCACATTTCAGTGCAATAAATAATAAACAACAACTAATATTAAGTGCAACTACCTGGTCATCACATACATTTATATCTATATCCGTATATTCTGATGTAAATTTATCTGATGAGCGCATTTGGCATGCTTGACCGAATGAACATATTAAACCACATTAAATCCAATATCCAGTTAATAGTCACATGATGGTGTTAACAAGATATTTACAGATCACAACATAAACAAATGCCTTGCTTGCGCCACGCTGCAGGTGAGGCACAAAAATAGAGCCCTATGTGTATCTTTCAGATCTAACCAGTAAGCTGTAACATGGTTTTCTGTCCCACAACATATCAACAAAAAAAAAAATATATAAATTGTTAGCATCCATGTGTAATAAGCTACATTTGTCTTCTCTGCTTTCTCTATACCAAAGCAGAAAATGGCACAACAAAAATAAACTGTGCTCCACAGTAAAAGCCCATGGTGCCTTCAAGTGTTGCTCTTTGCTACCAGAGGTGACTCATTGTCTTTATATAGAGATGTTCAAATCTTTTGTTTTTATTATTTAAGAGGTTTGTTTTTTTTGCCAATGCAATTTTAGTATTTGTTTCCATTTTTTTCTGATCTGTGTGACTTTTTCATTCACGTTGCTGCCTGGTTGTTAGTATGAGGGGGTACACTAATAAGTCTGATTGTGCGAGTCTTCTTATTTCCTTTTAATGTCTAGATTTCAGGTTGAGGCTTCAGCCTGGCAGAAACACCATCCTTCCAGGTTGAAGTGTCTTTTTCCTTCATGCAGCAAGGGATAACCGGTGTCCATAGCGACTGAAACATTACGTCCCTGCACTGCTGCCTATCGCTGCTATGACAGTGATGAAGAGCACCATGCACTGACACCCAGACACTTTGAGTGCTCTCTTGTGTTGCTCGACAGTAATTTAATTGTACTGTCTCATCCATGTTTTAGTTTTAGTTTTCTTACCCTCAGCACTGTTTTTTCTTAGCTTTTCTAAGCTGTTTTTGGGTGTATAATCAAACTCAAACCAAACTGAATTCAAATGTAGGTCTCATTATATGATTTTGAACTAACTAATGACACTCCAATCACTGAAACATGCTGCTCCAATTTAATATTTCATCACACTGTCTAAAGACAGGCAGACTGAAATTCACTGCTCTTGTGGAGCTCAGAGTTCCAGTTTTAATGGGCTGGAGAAAATCCACATCCATTTTATAATTGCACAAATGATACGTTTGAGAGACGGGCTGCCTGCCGTTTTCATGGCAGGAGGCAGATAGATGGAGACTCTCTGGAAACTAGAGGACTTGCATGTAACAGACTCCCACTGCTTCTCACAACCGACCCAGGAGGATGTTTACACATCCAATATAGAATCCGAGATAAGGATCCGATCTGACAAAAAAAGTAGGAGGATATTAATTAGCACCAATGAGGCCCAGTGAGGCTTCTTGTGATAGTAAATGTTTTATAAGCATGCAGATAGCAGGAACCTGCTTCACAACCTGTACAGGCTCTTTAACTGCTGCGGACACTAAAGCTGATCAGTTTGTCCGGAGGCACTGCGGCTCTTTTATAGCTCTGAGTGTCAAAAGAGCGCTTATACAACACAAAGCTGGACAGTGGAAACTATGTTTGGAAATGCTTCACTCAAAGGGGCTTGGTGGAAATTTGAATAGTTGACCCCATTTTAACACTGAGGCGAGGCACAGTCACTAATCCACTGATAAAGATTCAAACCGAGAGCGGCAGAGAGAGTGAGATGGAGAAAAAAAAATGAATAGGGGATAAGCATCAGCCTGTTTTATCGGAAGAAGTTATCTTCAAAATAAGTGTGCGGATTTAAAAAGATGGAAATGATTTATTCTTGCATACATGATTCATGCCTAGATTAACTTTTAAAATGAAAGCAACAGTGATGAAATGTTTACCTAATCATATGAATTCTTCTTTTATTTACAGCAAACTGAGGCAGACTCTGTGTACATTGCAGTCAGGCCTCTCTCCTGCTGAGCCATCTCTGCAGTTTCTACTCAGTTTCTTCTTCTCCCTCGGCACACTCTGTACGGCTTTTTATTTGTCCTCTGCAAACATTGTCTGTCTGAACTATTTCCTCTTTGCCTGCTTCCTTCAGACCACTTCACCGAAGATATTTCTTTACCCGGGGAAAACAAAGATCCCTACAGCAGTTTGATCATATATTATACACACCTGATGCTTATTGCGCGTACAAGTGTTAAACTCTATTACCTGGGTGTGTTTAATGATAGATTTTGATTGGTCAAAAATCGTAACAACCATGATTAATTTTTCGTAACTCCAAATCACATCAGGAGTTCCAGCACGTTCGCCTTTGCCTGTTGACACTGTGGCAGAAATATATTTCCCTTCAAAACTGTAAATCGTTAAACAACATGGTGGATAATTAATCTTTGAAGAGCATAAAACATTTTTGGTAATGTCTGACCAGTCGCCTGCAAAGAAAAAAAAGAGTAAAAGGAAAAACTGTGAAAAGAACAGTGAAAAAAAAAAAAAACAGGGAGTGAGGTTAAAATAACAGATGAAAATGAGATATAATCCAGATTGATGAAGACAGGAGCAAAGGAACATGGTATGGGTTTTAGCAGAGCTAAAGGATCAGATAGGTGCAAATAAAATGTCAACAGGTTTAAAAATATACCCAGCAGAAGACCCTAAAAAACAGGTTTTTATGCTTATTTTATACATTATGTCAACATGCCAACTGCAGATGCAAATATTTCAACATAACTGTAAAACGGTGTTTAGTTTAATGTGAAATTAAGCAGAAAAGGGATGTTACAATTTAACTGTGAATAAAATGTTGATTTTAATTTTGATGTTAATGCAGCAAAAACCTTGGCCTTTGCTTTTGGGGTTACTGGGGGTTCATAACTACCCATTTATCTCTTTTATACAAACTAGACTCTGGAGTCAGCAGCTATCAGAAACTGGGAAAAAAAAAACAACAGAAACCCTGAGCAAGGGGGTAAACCTCTATCTTTGATGTGCTGCTTTGACAAATTTAATTAATGGCCATATTGTACACAGTTTCCCTATAGCGACACAGCAGGATGGCACCTGCTGTGTTCCCAAGGTAACATCATAAGATGTCACATGGCAGGTACAATAAGACACCATTTGTAATTAGAGCTCATTAGCTGATGGGCTTGAACTTTGATTTTTTTTCTTTTTTTTTCAAAAGAGGAAAGAAAAGGGGGGGAAACATTCCACTCAATCAGCACTGAAATTGGTTTTAAGGACTGCACCGAAAGACCCATTCCAAAACAAACCCTTATATGTTACTGTCACAAAAGGCACATGATCAGAAGACTGTGAGACGCTGGACATGTTAGAGTTTCTGCTCTAAAATCAGTGCCTCGGTTTTCTGAGAGATTTCAGCACCATAGACAGCGCATCTCTAGTATGTGTGTTTGTAGAAGTGTATTTGAACTAACTGGGACACACTTGTTTAATGAGTACTTATTCATTCATGAATTGATAGATGAATTATGTAGAATCAAGAATGTAGTACAGCTACAAGTAGATGACTTTAAAAAATGACATCTTTGGGAGCTGAGAAGTGTAACACACAGCTTTCAACGTAAGAAACTGCACCATCTACAAACATTAGGGTATAATTTATATGTTTAACACAATACTATTTCAAATGGCAGATTTTTTTTTAAATCAATCTCTCTTTATTGCGCAGTACAACATATTACCCAAAACACTGGTTACCCCAATAAACCCCACTCTCAGTTCCCATAGCCTGTCACTCTCCATCCAATTTATAAGGTCAGTCATCTGAACTGAATTTCCAATTTTTCATCACAAAAGAAAATTTCTGGTAACCGGTCAGATGTTCAAGTTTCCCACAAGATTGAAACGTAAAATCTAGAGGATGTAAAGCAGAATCTTTTTGTAGTCGTACTAATTGTAGCATCCCCAAACCAAAAATATGCACATTACCCAAGACGAATACAGTTTGGACCAAGTGCCAGTTCCGCAGGGGTTTTAATGACATTTTAAACAGCCGTGTGAAATCTCTGATAAAACAATTTGACATTTGATATTTATTTTGATGTTGTTTGATATTTCATATTAGTTTAAGTCCTGTCATCGGAAGCAAGGGGCTATTTTGCAGGATAAGCTGTCTTTGAAGAAGTCCACTAGCAGTTTGATGCCATCAGCTGATAAGAGTGGGCTGTGTTGGTGCATTGTGGGATACACTGAATTCTGTTACATTTTTTGATTAAAAATGATCAGCATTAGTGTTAGCTTTTTTGCTGATGCACAGGGGGTCCTTTTTTCTTACCTAGCGGAGTGAGACCTAGAAATGGGTCTAGTAATTTATCAGCTAATAATGGGAATATTTCATTGTTCCACGTACTCTAATGTTAAAATTTTGTTTCAAACAGTTGATAGATGTTCTTGTTTTAAATATCAATAAGCTTATACAATAAAAATAATGTCACACAGTTTGAGAGGAGGATAACACAATTAGTATGTGCCACATATGTGTTGCAAGTATTCTGAGGGAAGGAAAAAAGGCAGCCTCCAAATTTTATCACAACTAATCAGTCACCTGAAATGTCATCGTTGTAACCAGAATGTATTGAAGAAATGGAAGCGGCAGTAGCTACAGCTAGCTGAAATACAAAAATAGTGCTCCTTTAATCAGAATTTGAGAACTGCACATAGAAGGATCCTGCTGCCGAATCAGTTTTGGCAAGTTCACTGAACTTACTGCACTCAACGACCCGCCTTTTCTAGAGGTGGGAGACCGAGGATTTGATCAGCTCATGGTATATTTTCAATGGTATCCATGGTTGCTCCTACTTTGAGGACATTTCCCAGTCTGCTCTGTATGATGTGACTTAAGTTTACCGTGTGCATCTGGACCTTTTACTTAAATCCAGTGAGTATTCTTAGTCTGATGTTTGCGAGAACTATCCATGCACTTTAGCTGAATCCACCTAGAGACTTATGCAACATTTTCTTTATATTTTACCAGAAGAGTTCTCTTATAAGCGAAGTAAAAAATGGAAACTTTTTAGATTTTTACTTGTCCATAAACTGAACTGACTTACAATGACAGATAACATTAGCATAATCATCCCCAAAGGGTGCTCTGAGGTGGAAATAGGCACACTTACTTTCTTCAGTGATAAAGTTTCCTTTTACCAGAAACATGCAGCAGTCCAGGTACGAATTCAACCCTTACCTTTACCCTTGACACAAAAGGTATTCTTAAAACATTTAATAAAGAACCAAAACTGTAAGCTTCAGAATAATTCCTTTCACTCAATTTAGCCGCAAAATGAGTCCTCTTTAGTAATTTCAATTGTTATCTACTTGAAAGAATTCAAACAAGCATGCGCCCTGCTTTCCCCTCAGTAGTTATCTATTCATCCTCCTCCTCCTCATCCTCCGTACAGTTTCTTCAATTGTCATTTACTGCATCCTCTCACTAATGGAAGCTTTAAAAGCATTATAAAAAAGAAAAATTATGCTTAAACAATCCAGATAAATTTAACAAAACCTCTTAGCAGTCTCATTTCTTGCATTAGCAGTGATATTTCAATGGGGAAGGCTGAGGTAAGGTGTCAGCTAAAAGCCCATAATGAAGCAGACTGTTTGTCAGGCAGGAAGATAAGGGCTGTAATTGCCCAGGGTCCTGTATTGTCAATATGCATCCTAATACCTTCAAAGGCTCTGTGGTTATAGGCTCAGGTGCTTTGGTTTCTTCTTCTGCTCGATAACACATGGCCGAGGCCGATGAAACTGTCAGCAGTATGGGAAGGGAGGAAAAGGAAGAGCTATTTGAATTCGGATATCCATAATAAACTCGCTGAGGTGTCCAGACGAGGTGATATCTCAGCAGTCCAGCTGTTTTTCAAGCTTAAATGGTTTCAATTTGGTACAGGCTCTGGAGTTTTTAATGTGTGTGACTGCACACATACACACTCGTACTGTAGAGAAGGTTTGTGCTCACTTGTTCAGTCCACATTGATTTGTGTGTTCCGTCTTTGATCACCCCGCTGTTAGATGTTCTCACTTTGCCCCTAACCCGGTTAAGCTTTCAGTGACAAGCAGCGGGTCAGCCTTCTCTCACTGTGCCCTCTGCTGTGGCATGCCTCTCTTTGGAAAAAGGAATACTGGCTAATTAAGATAGTTAGTCTCCAGGGGTTTGTGTCCTGCAGCCAGCTCTTGCTCATTGTGGGAGGGAGCGGTGGACGGCTTTGCAGGCACCACAAGTGTGTATGAAATGTGGGGTAAAAAGGAGGGAGAGAGAGAGAGGGGTTTGTAGTTGTGAACACACAGGCAGTAGAAAAGCACTCCAGAGGATCGTGCTTTGGGAGTAGGAGACATTTTGTAAACTAATGGAGGAGTAATTACAGGAGCATAAAGCAGCCCTTATCACTGCAATAACAATTATTTTAAATTGTTATTGTTACTTTATTGGCTTTTTTGATATGACTCTTAAGTGTCTTTAAAAATGTTGTATTTTTTAAGTCTACTTATGTCAGGACTCCCTAAATGTCTTCAGTGCTTCAGCTGCAAACATATCGATTTGAATGCCTGTGTTTTAAAGTGCTTTATGTGCATCTTGGTTATAATTATATACACTATGGCAGACATTTAAGCTGACTGGCCTCTGGTGGTCATGTGTTTTGTTCAAAAGTCCTTGGTATATATATATATTTATAGATTAAATGTTTGCTTTTATTGTTGAAAATGCGGCTGAGACAGAGGGCCTCATAATAAAACAATATAATGACCAAACTCAAAAAAGACAGTTTCAGCATCTTGCAGGTAACTGCGTTGGTTTTGAATTTTCACGACTTAAACATTTTGGTGAGATCCTCACAGCCATCAAATTCATTGCCAGCAGCAGGCAGCTGTTGTCAGCAAATATGCTTAAATAAATCTACCAGATTACACTCATCCTATCAGTGTGCTTGCCCAGCCCCGGAGTTTGCAATAACAGGATGTTTTCTGCCTTTGAGAAAATGTATTGAACAAAGAGGGAACATTTGATGACCACCTGTCACTTTGACTGATAACAGTACAGAGGGTGGTCCATCAATTCAGCACAACAATGCACACAATTCAGTAATTGTCATGAAATGTTGCCGTTATGCAGGAGAAGCCCTCATAAATTCACAATAATGTTCACAATGTCACTGTATGATAAATAGCAAACATTTGCACAGTGGTGTACACTTGTGCAACAACTATCTCTCTCTCTCTCTGTTTCTCTCTCTGTCCTTGCACACATAAATCAGGGCTGGAGAGGGGGGAGCAACTTTGTGACCAAACCATCAGTTTTGAGCAAAAGTACAGCCGTCAAAGCTAAACTTGATTTGGCGTTTATCTTGTTCTGTCACAACAGCGACATGGGAACTGTCTAACTGTGTCCAAGCATGTTTGTGCTCAGAGCAGGGTGTTGTCTATGAAAACAAAAGAAAAGTGTCTTAAACCTTTCTGTCTCAGCTGTTCAATGACTTAACAGAGGTAATGCACTTGCAATATACAATAAGGAGACAAATCATAATCTTGTCAAGTATGCAGTGACTTATGGTGACTGGGATATTGGTGTATGTCTGTGACAAAGCTTGTGTGGCGCCATCTTCTGGGTAAAACACCTCGAGACAATAGAATCATGCTCTTTGCATTGTATACTGTTATAGTTGTTTCACTTTTGTATAGGACATAGCATCCTTTTAAGATGGAAAAATGCTAGAACAAAATATTTTAAAAGGTAAGTGTGCCTTATACTCTAAATTGTATTGTATATGTTTAAGAAGTCCTTTGTAAGGAATAGGTAATACACATAGACTGTATATAGAGTGGATGCTGTCTGCCTCCTTGCTGGGTGAAGCCACCCTGAGAACAGCACCCTGTGGTGACGGGCTGCAGTATAGGTCATAAATCCTGCCTCCTCCAACAATCCCTATGGGGCTGTGGACAAACTTTAGAAAAAACAGAATAGATTCCCCCTGGTTGTGATGTTCACATGTAGTTACAGTAAGACGGGTTTGTGCTCAAGTTATCTTTTATTCTGTACAGCTCCATTTTTAAAAGTTAAGTTATTCTATGATTGACACCTGATACAGCCTATGGGTGTACAAAGATTGTGTAGCTCACCCAGGGGATACGCTGTTTGAGCCGAGCGTCATCACAGCAACTCTTGGTGACACTCCCGCCGAATGCGTACAATGCTACTGCGCAATTTTGGTTTTAGGAAATGGAGAAAAACACGGAAATACCGAGGGCTTTTCGGCTTCAAATCCGTATACTGGCGGGACGCGGAACCAAGTTGTCCATAGTATTTACAGTCTATGGTAATACATAAAAAAGTGGGAACAGTTAATTATATCTCTGGCATCTTTTCCCTCCATTTGTGACATGATGTACTGATGTTACTCTTTTGGGATCACCACACAAGCTTCAAAGCCCCCAGCCTCTCCAATATCACTAAATGTAAACCCCATGTCCTTGTGAAAAGGAAATGTCAGATACCATCTCAGCTGACGAAGTTGCTGGAAGAATATTTCATGTTTTTCTCTCTACTCCTTCAGCACATATTAGATGAGGCCCTCAGCGATCTCTGTATGAGCTGCTCTGACAGGACACCCCTGGTGTAATCTCTGCTTACCATGAGCTCCATTAGCCTTTTGAATACCATGCACTCAAGAAGAACGCAAATACCGCTCACCAGTATCCTACAGAAGCTATAGTCAATCTTTCCCCCGGAGGACCAATTGCACAGACCTTACAAGCCTCATTATGATGATTTACTTTGTAGCTTGATGTTTACACCCCAGGACAATCATACATGATTACCTAATGATAACAGAGGGAAAAAGGCCTTAAGGAGAACAACAGGAAGGTGGGCAACTAATTAATGTAGTTTTTCTCAGAATAATGAACCAGTCTGTCTCTTTGGAGCTGGTGAGGTTGCTGTTGGACGATTACCCATCTCTAAATCCCTGCACTGCTCAGAGATCTGGCAAAATTTACTGTTGTCTTGAGACACCTGCAACATGCTCCGTTTTGGATTCAGTCAAATGACGGGGATAGAGCTAAGCTCAGATTTTACTTCATGATAACTTTGTGTGATTCTTCTTTCAGTATTTTGCTTAGTCTGCTACTGTAGATGTGTTGTGAATAAATTAACACTTTATTTAATGCGACCATTGAAGAGCAAGCATACAATCAGTGTTGATTTTACACAGAGAAAAACAATCTGCTTGCCGTTTTTCTGTCTAATCAGCAGAATGTTTTATTTAGACGTATAAAATCAACCACCAGCAGCTTGATGAGACTCAAAACTACTTCAGAATCAAGCTTTAGGGGATTTAAAGTGAGTCCTTGCCAGAGTTGGATAAAATGTGATTTATAAGAGATGTCTCTGGCACGCCCTGGGATTTAAAGTTTGTGATGTGCTTTTTGTTTCCAAACATAATGGAGCAAAACAGCTTTATTTTGAGCTCTGGATATTCAAATTTTAGATCTGTAGGATGATATCTGATCCTGCATCCATTGTTGGTGTCCTGAGAGAAATGTCAAAATGAAACCAGAGAACTGGACTTTAAAAAGACAGGGGGTGTGCATAGTTTTGCCAACGGTATCCTGATATCAAACAAAAAAAAAGTTTGGATTATTATTTTCAGGTGTGGGTGTTGGGTTCTGGCTGTGGCTTATTTGGATCTGACATTCATTTTTGGTCGATGAAATCCGATGCAAAGCCATCTATGATCAGAATGTTTTTCATTATTGCAGCTGTTTCAAGTGAGGGTCTTTGAAATGATGAAAGATGCCTTCAATGAGGAACTGTCCCATAGTCAAAGGAGCATGTGACCATGATGTTCACATCAAACAGTATCTGGTGACGTGTGTTATAAATTCTGCATTTTCAACAGGGAATAATGAGAAGTTTTCAAAGTGCTCTAACTTTATGTGCAGCAACTTCTGATTGAAAATCTCGGAACTTCTCTGAAAGATTCTGGCGTCGTATTACACTCTGGCTTGCCTTGAAAAGGCATTTCCCTCTATGTTCTCAAAACTTGCAGTCAGTTCCCCATGATAGTCTCCTTTCTTCAGCCCCGTTGGACAACATCCGATTGATAATACTGTAGTCCCTTTCAGCTGCAGTTTGTACTCTGTTCTGTCCATGACTTTGACCGTGAAAAATGACGTTTTCAAACCCTGGAGAAACACAGCAGTCTTCTTTTTTTGTCTCCTTCTGCCCTGTTGCTCCATATTTTCTTTATAGCACTGTCTCCCTCTGTAATAAAACCAAATTTCACTGCTTCTTGAATTCAGCCAAGTAAACTAACCCTGTGAAATCACGTTTTGCTCCTAAAAGATGGCATATACGATATTTTACTCTATTAAAGCCAAACACAGCCAACAGGTATTTGATTTAAGTGGAGACTTAATATTCTTCCACTGCTGCATTACAGAGAGGCACTATACATCAGGAATAAGAGTTCATTCATACATTCTTTCTATCTATTTATTTATCATTCAATCCATCATAACATGTTTGCATTATAAATTTAGAAGAGTTTTCATCCTCTCATCCAGATCTTGGTCTTAACTTTGACTCCAAGAATTCTAAATGTACAATACAACCACAGAAATAGACCTAAGTTACTTCATTAGTGTAGGCCACTGTGGCATAGTGACCAGAGGTGAAGGCTAGTCAATAGAGGGCGCTAGAGTGCCACCCCACCACTCCTCACAAGGATGGCAGATCTTCACTAAGATATATATATATTTTTGAAAACTACCTTAAATATATAATTTTTTTAGATGGCCTTTTATTTTTTTTTAAAATAATTTAGCACACTACTGTTCTATCTGTTATTACACTTTACTTTTGAATTCAGCTGTGACCCTCCAGAGAAAAGCTGTCATAGGTGGTTATGATATGTGTGTATGCATGTCTACTTCAGGCTTCTGTATAAGAGGAACTTCTCTAACATGTATCATTGAAAGCTTATTTGTGCTTGTGACTTAGAGCTGAGGAATAAGAACACTAAAAAGTCATCCACAAGTTTAACAGGAGTTCAGTATTTCTATCTGACTTCTATGGAGTAGTCTGCTGGAGCCGTAGCATCACAACTGCAGACAGGAACAGACTGAACAAACTGGTCACGGGTTAGCTCTGTTCTGGGCTGCCCTCTGGACCCTGTAGTGGTGGTGGGGGACAGGAGGTTGATGGCAAAGCTATCGTCTCTCATGGACAATGTTTCCCACTCCCTGCAGAGCACTGTAACAGCGCTGGACAGCTCCTTCAGTGACAGTCTTCTTCACCCACGGTGTGAGACAGAGAGATATTGCAAGTCCTTCCTTCTTGCTGCTGTCAGACTGTTTAACCAGACCTGCTCCCAGTGGTCTAGTTATTTTAGCACAACTAACGGACAATAACTCAATGCTACCTAAATGGGCAATACTGACAGGCTAGATATTTTTTACAGTTGCAAATACCTACATTTTTCTCAGGTAAGATAACTCAAATGTTTGCTATTTTTGCCTTTGCTGCTGTAACACTGCATATTTTCCCACTATGGGGTGAATACAAGTTTATCGTATAATATCTTATTGTATCACAGGAAGCACTTCTCCACATGTGTTTATGTAATGTGTTTAGAGGAAGAGAGAAGCTTTAAACGGCCACGCCAAAATGCCAAGCTTTAAAAGTTATCAGGAAGAAAAAAAAAAAACATATAAAAATATAAAAACTTGTAATGATGTGACATACCTGGGTTAGAAAAATGAGACAGATTTTACAGCCTAATTCAACCAAAAAGGGATACAAATCCTGCAAAAATCACCATGTCTTCATTTTCTCTCCAAAGCAAACTGAATTATTTTCTTTAACACTTGTGTTCCAGCTGCATTATTACCCTCTGCGGTTGCTCTTGTTCTTTCTCATCGCTCGCTCACACAGACAGACTATTCAGTCCTGTTTAAGTGCACTTGTTCTTTTTCTGTTTCAGACCATTGCATTATCAATCCTGGTCTAATATAATAAAACTCTGTAAGGGTATTGCTTTTATTGATTTTTAGAAACACGGGCCTTTGCTTTTGTTTTGCTCTATGAAGTAGTTTTTGTCCAGCTGACTGAGTCCTGCTACATTCACCTGTAATTATGTTCAATACCGAGCAGACACTTTCATGGTTAAATACAGGGAGAGGGAGTCAAAGTCATTCCCCACGTTTATGAACCCCAATGAAAATGCCAGAGGAACTCTCCATGAACCATTCAATCTGAACACAACTGTTAATTTTTTATTTTAATCAACTCTTACCTAAGTGCATATATCATACTATCTTTCACTGCCCACTCATCCCAGCGCTGGAATGAGTCCTTTTTTTACATGAACGTACCCGGTGACCAGCATGAGGAGTTTGCGTCAGCAGCCAGAACACCTGTGACTAATCATGTCTTTCTCTCCCCTTTTCTCTTCTAATGTCAAACAGCATCCTAAAAACTCCCCCACACCCCCACCACTTTAATACTCAGTGCTGAGAAAATGACTATTATTCATCCTGTTCTTCACTGTGTTCGACTAAGCCTGACAGTGTGGAAAGACAGCTGCTGATGCACTGTTCTTAAGTTTGTCAAAGAAATGCTTTTTACTGCAAACATATGACTGGAATTCTGTCAGAAAATGAAGTTAATCTCTCCATTGCTTATACTGCATGATATCAACTGTGAGGTTTAATAAGTTTGACTAATACTGAGCTGTTTTAATACTCAGGCTGTTTGAGTTCATGGTACATAGTTTTGTAAGGAGATCATTAACAGGTAAAGGCTCCTAATTTACCAGGACAGCACATTACATCTGAGGAGTTTGTTGTATTGTGTGTCTGCATGTGTGTGTGGGCACACTGCACTTGCTGTTCCATGAAACACTGAGATCAGTGTAGACACTATGCATGATGGACGCTGGCTGCCCTGCAGCATGAGGCAATATTATTACTGGAGAGATGAGAGCGTGCAAAATGGTATGAATTAATGAAATATGTAATAGAGGCTGCTGTACCTGCGGGGCGATATTTGTACGTTCTGAGATGGGGGACTCACCTGCTCGACTGTAAAACATGTAATTCCTGTTCGTTTTTTAAGAGTGTTTCATTTGCAGTATTTTCCCCAGGTTTTACTTCTTGTTCTGTAATTGCCTTAAAGACACTGTTATCTTCTTCATTCCTCTACATCCCATATGTCAAAGCAATTATCTGTCTGCAACACAGAAAACATGTCTCCTTAATCAATCTAAGATGACTCTATTAATGTAGTAAAAAACACAGCTCCCTTATTTTAGCAGTTTTCATCATGTTGAAGTATTTCTCTCACTTTAACCAGACAGTCATTAATACTTTAATGACTGTGTACCTTTAAAGCGTATTTAATCGTATTATTAACATGCCCCTGAACTTACCAAATAAATATTTAACCATCTGATTTCCTGATGTGACCTTAAAGCCAATTACTAGATAGTTTAAAGGCCCGTGAGGAGTTTTTTGATGGTTATGAAATTTACTAAAATTACTGATTTACTAATGATGTCTAAAATTCATACTAATGATGTCAACAAGAATGACTATTTATATATTGCAGTTTTGAATGCCTAAAAGCGGTGCGAGGGGGTAGGTGTCAGCTCAGCAGCTGAATTAACAAATTACTCATAAAATATTGGCCGTAAATGATGACATTGACCATCAAAGTCAACAGAATGAAACAAGAAAATATATATATTTGTCAACAAGGTGACACAAACTGAAAGTTCCTCAGAGGAGCATCAAGTGGTGAATTTACACCTCCACAAAAAAGCATTTTTTTTTTAGATGAGAGATACTTCTACACAACATACCTCAATACACTATAGTGCTGTGTTTCTGATGTTTTAAACATAGGCCTTCTTTTATATATTTTTTTATCAGTATCCATGTACTGTTGAAGAGAAGAGGAGGTGATGGCTGAAGTCATTTCTGATTATCGATCAGTTCTGTTACATTCTGAATGACTGAAAAGGAAACTTATACAAAGTTCCATGAAGTTAGCATCACGCTATCAAATCAGTGAACCTATGCTAGTTACTGGTGTGTCATACACTGATATAAGTGATGTTTGTAGTCATAAACAATAGTTATGGCTTTTTAATGAAACATTACAAATAGTCACAGATAGACAAACAATTGATGAGTAAAAGATCACAGATTACACAGAGTCTGGGCCCAGTTCCCCCCTGCTGATGTGATTCACTTCATCCAGCTAGTATAATTAAAAGCAGAAGAGACCACTAAATCTGATCCAGCTGCTGAGTTAACAAAGGTTGGAGGAATTTTAAGAAGTGACAGACCAGATCCAAAAGCAACTTTTGCTAAACTTTTATGTAGTCCATAGATGGTGTTAGCTCAGGTTTTGTTAGCTGAGGTGTTGGTACTAGCTGAAACCTGAACCATGTTGTAAGACAGGCAGCACAGCTGGGCAGCTGAAATATTGCTTTCCTACATGTGTACCATGTTTTTAAGTTTTAAGTTTTTATTAACAAGTGAATGAAATAAAAGAACAGTAGGACAAGTGTTTCCTAATAGATGAAGGAGCATTTGGGACCTGAAAATAAATTACATATCGCAAAGGATGCCACATTTAACAACCTGATAAATTAGCAGCCGTAAAACACAGCAATTAACCAAACGACTCACAAAATCTGAGTACAGTGAAAAACAGATGACAGAGGCTGAGGATGCAGAAACTTTACAAGTCTGCAACAACACGGTTCTACTTTGGCTTGATAATGACTCTTCTTTGTTCTTAAACCAATCAACTGATGAACTTATGAACCAATGATTGACGTTTAATTCATCAAAGTCCTGCCATCCACTGACCATGAATGCACCATTAATAATGTAGTTGAAATCAAATAACCTCTGGGTGGCTCACAGCACACTGGAAACACAAGTCCTCTGACATACTGTTCATCTCTCTGGAGTAATATCAGGTAGCCAATTATAACTGTGTAACATAAACCAGAACTTAAGACCTTATGCCTGAAAGGCCACCGGGTAAACTCTGTAAAAGTCAAGTCTCAGGGGAACATGGAAAAAGCATAGCATGGAAACAGGTTAGGCTTACTGAGAGCCAGAGGCCATCTAGTCTGCAAAAGTCTCCCTTTTAAAAACTGAGGGTCTCTAAAACAGTTAGGGAACATTTTGAAATGCTTTGTGTAAGAAAAATTTGCCAGAGGAAAATAATTCTGGATAAATATATGAGAGGGATGACATTTAGTGAATATGTGCAAATGTAATCTAGAATCCTGACAAGGTGAGAAATGTTGGTTTCCTGCTTACATAACCACCCGTTCACATTATTCTGTCAATTAACTAGCTATCAACAAAAGTCAAAGACAAGTTGGCCCAAAGTTAATATTTAGACTTAATTGGTTTATTTATACATCCTTAAAAATAGTTCCTCTCTCTTTGGTTTCCTCAATTGGAGATGTTTCTTGATGCGCTCTCACATCTGTCATTGTTGTCCAACTTTCAAGTGGATTTAAGAGTACTTTCACACCTGTAGCTTGTTCACTCTGTTCTGATTTACATAATAAAGTGATACACTGTTAGATCTTTCCCTCGGGAGTCAGATCTCGTTTTATGTTCACTGCATTATTTCAAAGTGGTTGATGCACAGATGACTGCAAGTCTCTACTTTTGCATTAGCAAACCCTTCTTTTCTTACTGTGTGTGGCTATACAAATGCCACGTCTATGGGTTTGTCTTTGGGGAAGCTAGACCCAAGATTCCCATCTAACACCAACGAGTCAACCCACCAGAAATTGAGTTGTGGGTTAAATTGAAGCAGTGCGGAGATTAAATGCCTCATTGATATTTAGATGGATGAGCATATTTGATGAACATATAAATGCTCAACACCACTCCATACAGAGGTTTACAGGCATGTGGGTCAATGTGTGAATAGGAGGGGCTTTCACTCTGCTGAAGAGTCACCTGAAAGTAAAGAAACTCAGACAGCAGCATGTAAAAGTATGAAACAAGCCTGGGATAAGTGCAGGTTCCAGTGACGAGAAGGATTGTTTATATGATAAGTTGGACATAATTCCTGGACTAAACTTGCAAATGATGTTGAGTCCTCTTATGTAGCCCTTCTGCTCATGTTGAATTTGATGGAGATGGTGAATAGCATTAGCCTGTTGCTATTTTTATATCAACTTCCTCACCTACCACTGGAGTCAAGCATCTGCAACTGATAGGACAGCTGAAGAGAGACAGGAGATGTGTGGAGAGGAGGGATGGGGAGAAGATGCAGGGGATGGTTGTGCAGGAGCTGAAACAGCAAACTCTGTGATGAGGGCTACAGGTTCTGCACACGGGGAGCAGGCTTTAACCACAAAGCCATGGTTTGATTGCATTTTCCCTGCAAACAAACTTCTGGAGGTTTGTCTGAAAGCGAGCTGAGACAACCTCTTTAGCAAACAATCAGAGCCAAGAAGGAAACCGCTCCTGAAAAGATCTAGGTGTAAAACACTCAACATATCCATCCAGTGTCCAACAAGTAAAGGTATAATGTGCCAGAACTCACTTCCTCAGATGGATTTGATGCAAAGCGTATGATCGAGTTGTCCCTGATGCTACTTTTGTGGAGAATCAATATAATAATGGCATTTTGACCAATCAGAATGAGGTATTGAACACACCTGGGTAGTGAGGAACACATAAGTGCTGTTTCTGAAGGGGATCCCAATAATAGCTTGTTGTGGTAAGCTCTGAAACAAACAGTGAGGCACTCTTGCTTTATTCTCCAACCATACTTTCATCTCAGTCCCTCATGTCGACAGAATCTACTTCTGTTGGCATGCTTGAACTAGGAAAGACAAAAAATAGCACCACTTGACTTGATGAAACACAATTATCTCTTTTTTTCATTCTTTACCCTAATACAAAAGTTAACAGCTTATTGATTTATAATTTTAGTTAATGTAATACATAAAATAACAATTCCCTAATGATCCTTAAAACAATTTTTATTACAAAGTATAAAGTAAGTAGATGTTGCAAGGACTGAAATCTACAAGACAGCACTGATACAACACTGTACTGAAACGCCTTTGCGTTCCATTTCAGGAAAATTATTCTCATCTCAACAAGATGATGTATCCTGACTGATAACTCTGAAGAGATCTTCATGTACTGATTTACTGAGAGGACTTAATGACTCAAAGAGAGCCGCTCTCCATCAGAAATGAAATGGTTTCAAGTGAGAGAGCCCGACCATTAGCATGAGTTTTGAAAGAAGCCCAGATTTAACGCTAAGGGATAACTTCTAATCCTCACTGTGCCGTAGCTGTATTTGTATGTCGCTCTGGTTTAGTCAAAAACTGTTACAGAGGTTTTATGAGAAGATTAGCTCTGTATGTTTGACTGGAAACAAGTTTCTGCTCTCCAAATGTAGGTGTACTTTCTCTGTGCCTTTGACCGAAGTGTTTTTTTAATCTACTTTTGCACAGTTTTCTGAAGTGAAACAGCAGATCAGGCTAATGCAAACGTGTGATGGATTATATACTGACACAGCATGTTCAAATAGGTTTTTTGTAGCTGTCTTTCATTGCGGGGCCTAAAGTAAACCCTTGATCAGCTGTGAGATATGAATTTATAATCCACTTTTTTTTCCCCCTGATTTACTCTAACCAGATATCGAAGGTTGTCTTGCCTCCTCAGGTAGAAAAAATGTATAACGCTGGAGCCCACTCCGTCTTATCTTCCTTTTAACTGTACAGTGCATTTAGTCTCAAGCCAATGAGCAATCCTGTGATCTATAGCCCTCTCCAGGGGCATGATGGGTAATATGCAGAACAGCTCAGCTTGCATTCAGCAGGAACCATAAATTTACAGTGCAGAAAAGGGAGGGGCTCATGGGTAGTGAGGAAGAGGTTTAGTTGTGCATCATTTCCTTTTGCCTCCTCAGCATTCTCTTCACACATCTTTAACGTCATGCTTTACGTAGCACAATAACACCCGGCCCATTAAAGAGTGCCTGCAATGGAGCACTCAAGATCACCTCTCCTTCAACAGAGGAAGGCAGAGTAAGAAATTTTCCACCCAGCTGAAATGCTGTCAGATTGTTTTGGTACACGGGAGATCTGTCTTTGCAGGAGGTGTTGACTGTTGAGGTGACGTTGAAGGTTGAGGTGAACATTGATTAGTGACAGCACAACAGGTCATGCCCTCACTCTGCATCAATATGTCAGAGTTGCCCTTTTCCTCCAGAGTCCCAGTGGTGACTACAAATCTTGGCCTGTCAGTGCTGTGTTCCCTGAGCTGATATACCTGACTTTAAAAGGGAACACTTAAGTGACAACATGAAAAATATAGACATCTTGGCTCATACATTTTCAAGACTTTTTTTTGACATCTATCATGAAAAAAAACACCCAAGCCCCATATAGAACATACACTACATGGATTATCTAATCTCTCGCAGTGTTGTAGTACTCGAGTCCAGGACTCCGACTCAAGTCTGACTCGAGTCCAGACTCTGACTTTTGCTCTGGTTGTGTTGGGACTCGGAGGACTCGGGCTTGTTTATCAATGAATGCTTTGTTATTTGTTATTTAGTACTTATTCTTAATAACAGATCCGTCTTCAGCCTACGGCGAACACGTATCTTTGTTTACCGTCACGCGTGTTCATGTGCTGTCTCATTCAGCAACAGTGTGCAGCAAGTGGTTGAAGGGTGCCACTCGGGTTGTGCGGTTTGCGTCAAGTGAGCATTTTTCATGATATTGTAGATTGTTCTTAACCAGCGTGTGCTTTAAACTACAGAAAGAACATTAATGAATGGCATGTGCACTAAATCAGCTAAGGCAGTGGTAGGGGAAGTCATATAAAGAGTAAAACAAAAGAGCGCTAAAGTTTTGCATCATTGAACCAGGGATTGATCAAGAGACTGATGAGAAATGTGCTGAAGGACAACTTCAATGTCATCTTTTTCAGTTAAAATAACATTTTAATGGTGACAACACATGGTTTAAATACTTAAAATCTATCACTACTACTGGTAATGTCATTTAAAGTGGTGGAAAAATTTCACAACTTTTGTACTAGAGTCAAAATAAAGATATTTTTGGTCAAATATTACTCCAATACAAGTGTAGTTGCTCAGTCAAATTGTAACTTGAGCTTCATTTAATAAGCTTTTGCTCTACCATTAACCATTGGGATGCTGCATGTATCAGTAAGACAACATCCCTAAACAAACTACCCGCAAAACAACACAAACCCAGGAAAGGGGGTAGGTGTCAGCTTTCCCCCATCGCTGGAGGAAAGAAAATTCATCTGATGACTCCAAAGCAGAAGTAGCAAGTAATGAAAACAATTCATAGAAGTCTGGTTAAGCTAAGGTATGCATTATTGAATAAATAATGATCTGAAATAATCATAAATTATGCTCAAATAAAAGAAGTGTCATAACCAATTCACTTCAAGCACCAAGTACAGAGTGTATTTTTTAATCTAAGAATTGTTGAGAAGAAAAATAATTTCAGTGTTTGAAATATTTTTGTTGAAAGAATACAATAAGTTGTCTCCTCAGTAGTAATGTTAATAATGATAATAATCAAAGTTGAATTATCAAGGTGTCATCAAACACAATGGTGCTCACCAAGTCTGTCACATTGACTTTCTTTACTTTCTCACGTCCATCTTTCTGTTCTTCCCCTTTCTTTTCTTGAATCCTGACTTTCTCCAAGAAAGTTGAGACAATATATTAAAACCTGCATTGTCATTGTCTTCCAAACCAACAGTCAGCAAATAGCCAAGGTTTTAAAAGAGACTGTCTGAATATTACTTTTTCACTGAAACAATAAAGGATAAAGAAACAGTTCTCAATAAGTACAGTGAGAAGAACATAGAGACAGGGAAATATCAACAACAAGAGAGGGTTCCTATCAGTCAAAGCTCTTGGAATAGTCCTTACTTCTTTCCTCTGTACTGTTCCCATTTTGTCCTTGAAGAAACACAGAAGTACATCAGCAAAATGCACTTTAGAAATCAAGTGCTTTTTACACAGCACCAGGCACTGTGCCTCTTACTACATTTGATTTAAGTTATTAGCATTGATTCATCAATGCCTCTTGCACCTTTTTCTGTTACAGTTAGTGCAGGAGTTACTTTAAGGTGTTGTTATATACAGTTTACTAGTTTAACCTTGTGGTTCCCAAGAGAAACAGAGTATGAATGTACTAACAGGTTTTTTCTTTATATAGTTTTGTTTGTTCTTTAGAGAATCTAGTGTACAGCAGATGTTTCTTGGATGGAAACCAGTGTCCACTGTCAGCTGTGGCATGAGGGTACATCTGTCTCTGGTGGGTGGCAGTTTACCATGTCACACAGCTGCTGTGATCCCATAATTACAGCAGTCAGGACAGAAATAAACAGGTTTTGCTGGGATTTTTATTTTACCGTCATATACAAGAACAACAAAATAGCATCATTATGCAGGTTTGTTAAATGACTGCATTCAGATTCTTTAGGTCCAGAAACTACATGACAAACACGCAATGTGTCATTTCAGAATGGAGCTCAGATTGACCAATTCTGACACAGATCAGGAAGTGGGAAAACTCTGATTGGCTTTTGTGACTGTGCTGAGGAAAATATTATCCTGAAATCAACTTCTTCTGTGTTTTTCTTGGTTCACATTGCCACTGATGTAAGACTATGAGATTGGGGGGGAATGAGAATGAGGTCTGTACTTCAAAATTAAAAGTAAATTTGTTTTTTATTTAATGAAAAAACTTGCAGCATTGAGTGAAAATTCCATAGTTATGTGCAAGTTTGACTTCAGCACTGTACTTGAAAAATGCACTTTGCTTCACCTGGTCAAATCGTGTTTTTTTTCTCATTCTTATTTCTGATTCTGAGTATTTTGACAATAAGAGAAACCAAATAAAAGTCAATAAAATCCACCCAGAGTTTGGCAAAGAAACACTGCAAGTTTTACAAAAATAATAACAAATTTGTGGTGCAATATATTCTTGATAATACACCCTTGGAAGTAACCTTTCAGTTGTCAGTTGAGATGAATGTGCTACAAGAAACCTGCTCCAAACTTTGAACACTTTCAGATGGTTTTTACTACACCACTCTGCACATTTCACCCTGAACAATTACTAAACTGTAATGGACATTGGCAGAACTGGACATCCAGCTAATGGGAAAAGCCCAAAGTAAATTACGTTTTTATTGAATTTAATTAAAAACACTATCTCCTGTGATGTATCACTTGCCTCTTGACATACAGATAAAAAAATACTGGTATTAGCTTGTAAACCAATTTCCGTTTTGAGTGCATATTGGATTATTCTGATTAAAAAGGAAGTCACAGTCAGTATTCTTGTCTAAAACCTGCCTCGAAGACTAGTGTACAGGGTATTTTCTTTGGGACAATAGTTTAGTTTTGGCGTGTTGAGCACATTCTCTCATAAATGTGTTTTCCCCACTCAATAAGATTTCCTGTGCTCTGAGAATTTCCATCACAGCTTAGTCGTGCAGCTTCAACTGGGGCTCCAAACCTCGGGCTCTTAGTCATATTAGGACTACCTCCACCATGCATCACTGGGAGCATGGCAGCCACTCATGAGCAGAACTCAAAAAGATATTAATCCCTCACCTTTTCCCCTTCAAGTTATCAGAAAAAGAGCTTTTACTCTTAAAGGCCCTGAAGCTGTCAGTCACAGAATGATGAACGCTGAGCTCTCTGTGTGAGTTTGCTCTCTTTTGTGTGCGTGTGTGTGTTTACTTTATTCATACTGGTACCACTTCAGTTAGATTTAGGACAACTGGGCTCTGGCTTCTTTGTGAGATGCAGTCATATCCTTGCCCCTTGCTTTTGGTAATAACCCACTCAGGTCCTCCTATCCCAGCTGCTGGGGATGGTTTCGGTAAGAAGGTGGAGATTAAATGTGGCTCTGAAGTTTCTTCTGTTCAAAAACAGCTTGTACTCTGCCAGCTGCCATATCCCTGCTATCTTATCCCAGAGTGCTTTGAAATTCACAGCAAAAACAAGGCAAATAAGATAGTACGCATGCTTGGATTTTTCCCCCCATCAACTTCAAACATCCTCTGTGGTGGATGTAAAAATAGAAACTGTCATAAATGCATTAATCATTTAACTCCAATCAGCTGGGTCTCGACTGTACCATGCACAAAGTATTCCCCAGGTTCAGGCTGCAGAGGGAGAATAATCGCAGGAGACAGCTTTGTTCTCGTAGCCATGTTCTGTGCTGAGATCGCTATCTGAAGAGGAACATCTGTCTGTCTGAAGCTGCACGCTTTTGTCCTACCAGGCTCTCGCATCCTGCTCTGAAAGCAATCCACTTAGCACACAGGCACACAGGCACACACACGGATTCAAGCAGAGGCACAAACTGATTGCAAATACACATCAGAACCTGCAGAAACACAAGGAAATGTGTGTCAGTTTCTCCCCGATGCTACGACAAAAGACTACCGGAGGAGCTGCGTTCAAAGTAATCATGCAGCCTTTTTCTGAAGAGCTAAAAGTGTTCCCCCTGGATGGAAAGTGTGCAGTGTGTTCCTACACCATCAGCAATCAAAATTACTTTTTTTTTTTTTTTTTGTCAGGAGCTGCTGTGAGAAGCACAACACAGAGAATAAACCCCAGCTGTCTTCATGCACATACTCATGTTTATAATGCAAACTAATCCTGCAAGAGGCGAGTCTGTGGAAAGGATATAAAGTATGATAAGCTGTCTGTGACATGTATCTCCGCCAGAGGCCTCCTGCAGGGCTGATTTACTGTCTGACAGCCTGATGAGCCCTTAAACACAGACAGTCATCAGCCTCGGCCACTAACTGAGTGTGAGAAAGATTCCAGCCCGTACCCAGAAGGAGCTCCTTTGGCCAGTGAGACATTTGGCAAAAGAGGGGCTCACCACATGTGCTGCTGGCTCGTCAAATTGCCAAAAAGATTTATGAAGTCATCAGCTGCAATAAGAAAGTCTGGATAGGGAGACGTGTTTTGACAGGGAGCGTAATGTGGATACATGGAGTAAATGATTTATACAGCATGAGAGATGGCACTTGATAGATTGCATACAAAAGTGCCAGTAGTATGCAATTAACAAGATATGCCACCTCTACATATTAGACCAGAGATTAATACGTTCTTTCATGCTCCGTGATTAGCCTGTTTCATATGTCCTCCTGCTCTGTTTCTGCACTGAGATTTGTAATCAGTTTGTTTAGATTATATTCATTTTAAATGACTGTCTCTAATATCACAACAGCAGATGGGCAGTCAAAGCAATGTTTTGGCAATGACCGATAAAAGAACTGCCCTTCCATTTTAACTCCACATTTGGAGTAAATGTGTTTTTGTCATGAGCAAGAAATGATCTTCCAATTTCCAAACACCCCCGACACCATCGTCCAAACCCACCTCAGATGTTACCAGACCATCAAATTATCTCCTTTCAGACTACATCATTAACACAAGAATGGCTCAGATGGAGCCAACTGTGCCCAATCGTATGACAGAAGGTGTATAACTAACAATTGTTATCGACATGTCCTCAGCAATGTAACTGGAAGTTTGTTGTCATGGTAACAAAACACAAACGTGGTTGAAGTTGCTGCTTAGGTATTCAAACAGACAGACAGATGGATCAGGTTGAAAACACAGGCACACTCACAGTGTAGGAGGGATTTAGCAGAGGTCACTTGGCAGAATGAAAAGACAAATGGTGAAAAAAACATCCCAACACAAGCTGTACGATATTGATCCTGGAGCTTTCAGTTGTACTCAATAAAACATGGTATCTACAGCAGTTCAGATTTTCCTTTTGAATGTTCAGCTATTAATCATTCAATCAATCAATCAATCAATCAAATTTTATTCATATAGCGCCAATTCACAACAGTCGTCATCCCAAGACGCTATTACAGCTCTCTGAAATGAACTGAGAGCATTAAAATATCCATCTAAATGGACAGTGTAGTGACATCACAACTTTACCTCCATTACTTCATTAAATAGTTGTTGTGTTCTCATTTATTATGGTAAGATTTTTCACACTTTTATAAGAAAGCATAATATCTAGGGCTGGGCGATATCGCCAATAGTTAATACCTGTAGTATATTTTTAGGATCTATTGTGATACTCAATACATATCTTTATTTTGAAATCTCCTCTGGATCACTCATTTATTTTAACCTGTTGATACATTAAAAGACACCTGTATAATGATTTTAGTATATCCCTGTGTTTTAGGCTGGAAATGCTGAGCTGCATCTAGTTTGAATAGAAAAAGGGACAAAAAACAGCATCAGTAAACACAGCCCCTGATCATTTTCAACTACATCTTGTGGAAAATGTAAATCAAATACTGTATTTTTCAATTCAACATGTGGCAATGTAGTCTATGCAGCAGAGCTGAAGAGAAGTTGTGTGTTTCATATTAATGAGAGGAGACAAGCAGATATTAATCTAATCCATCTGTTTTTCATGCTCTGCTCTGGACTGATGTGTCCTTTAATTTAGTGCACACCCTGGTTTAAAACATGACCAATGCATCCGTGTGATATAAATGATTGGAGGAGAGCTAAACAATAAGCAGTAACTAGAGGTTATTAATGCTGGGCATACATGTGGATGTTTTCAGACACTCAATTCAAAGATAAACCAAAGAAATGTAAGACCTGAAATTTACCATCACTCCAGATTGTGATCCCACGCTTCTCTCTGCTGACTAAGCAGCATGCGAGTGCAGCCTTCAACCTGAGTTGGCAAAAACATTTATCATCATTCAGTGTTTGGTAAAATCTAATAAAAGTGAATGAGGCCTCACGTTGATTTGCATGTACAGCGGGAAATTGAGATCGTAAGTGATCAAGGTTGATGCAAAGTATAAACACTTGCACTCAAAGCTCAGTAATCACTTGAAAACCACGTGCTGATACTTGGTATGAGCAGCCTCTCTGAACACTCATAAACTTAGATCAAATCTTCTCTTCTTTTTGCCCTCTCTTTACCCTCCTTTCTCCTCTCCTAGTACAAAGACGCATGTGAAGGGTGGCGTGAGGGGGGTGGCATTATCTGCTGTTAGAGAGGTGAAGCTCCAAAGAGAAGTACACGCTGACGGCTTAAATCCTTTATATTACAGTTTGTAGTTGTCGGTCAAAACATAGTAATTCAATACTTCTCATAAAACCAGCTGCAGTATATTTGTTTCAATATATTCCACCCCCTTAATAACATTTCTCCATTGATCACCTGCATTCAGCTGAAATTTCACACTTATTGGACAGATGATATTGACCTATTATTCATAATAATGACTAAACATTTGGATTTTGTGTCATCAGGGCTTTATCTTCACTGATTTATTTTTTACTGGCATATATGGGCTAGCATATGATGTGGCATGCAATGTACCAAATTAAAATGTAATGTTTAGTGCTTAAATTGGGAGTTTAAATGTATGACATAGATTTAAACCTTTGCATATTAAAAGTTTCTGATTTATAAGAAATCCACAGAACAGAAAAATGAAAGCGGTAAATCAGGTTACATCCTTCATCCTACAGTATCCTTCACCATCTCCTTGTAGGCTGATACTGTCCTCCACCTCCATATTTCTAACAGATTCCTCGAGCAGAGGCTGAACAGCTCACAGACAAACTGGGGTGACATTAACATATTTTTCCTTCCAGTCGGATGTGGGAGGCATTCAACATATAAATACTGTATAATCGGATGTTGACTGAACTGCAGACTGTTACAAAAACAAAAACAAACTTACATGTCAGAGAATCTTCGTGAATTTGTCAGACTAAAGACTGTTCATTGTGAAGAATTTCACCATTGCCAAACTTCCCCCGATGTAGTTTTCACCTTCAGATGAATCTGAATATTCTCTGTTTTTAATTTGTTTCCATTTCATTACAGAACGGCTTTACAGCAACACAGTGCTGTCTCTGGTAACATTTATAATAAATCCCATTTTGTTTCTTGGAAAGAGGACAAAAAGCTGCAGATCAGCAGCTGTGATTGTGCACCACAGCTCGATGAAACGACTTTAGCCAAAAATTAAATGGTGGGGCATTCATCTGTGTGTAGCTGCAGCAAACTGGAAACTGATTATAGTTTACTCATTCAAATGGAGGCTCGATATGCACAAATCCCAACAGGCCTTTTGCACGAAAATTGTCTTATCTCGACCTCTCTTTCTCATTAGTACGTGCATTATTCTTGCTCCATTTTTTTTTTTTTTGTCGTATGGTGTGTTGTCAGCATGTTTGTTAGGGAGACATGCAGTGTAATTTACCGAGCCAGGGTTTTTTGTTCCCAAGAGGAATGACAGGCCATTAGCAAAGGATTTGTCTGAATCCCAGCTTTTCACCTCAGAGACCACCACTGAATGAAAATATGCCAGGCAAAGCAAACTTTATCACTGCTGCCCTTCACACAGGACGACACCTCATCATCAGCACTGAGATCATAAGCAAACATGTCCTTCCCTGTGATTCAACATATCCTTGTTTTCACTCCATTTGGATGCAAATGTACTTCGATCACATGTTTGTGATGAAACCAAGGAACTCTTAGTGATTTTTAATCATGGATCTGGTCTCCTGGCAGGTGGTCTAAGTGCCCTTTATTACACGACAATCTATCTCAGGAGAATGCACTCCAGTCCTTCTGGAGACCGGGTCGCCCACATTACCTGCAGACCATTAATTAACCGGACAAGAGTTTCATCTCAGGATTGGCCCTCAGCTGTGCGGACCACAATCAGTTGGGAGCATTAGATTTCTGAGCAAGATCAATGACTCTGTATCTTTAAATACCAACATAAAGACATCCAGCTGGGACACAACGGGCAGCTAATGTCAGGGGTTTGAAAGTATCAAGAGAGGATTGCCCTTAAACCTGTTAGACACACTGTTAGACTCTCGTGTTCGTGTGCATCTTTATTGCAGTATATGAAGCCAAGTTTTCTAGCAGTTGCATTTATTCATCATATACCATTATTTGTGTGTGAATTTGAGGCTTGTACCTCACATAAGCCATCCATGGACTTCATTGTTGATCATCTGAAATCAATATGCTCTAGGCTGTTTCATGGGACTTCTGGTGAACTTAAAGAGCTCCTGGTTGAGATGTCAGCTCTCATGTACACCCTTTGTGTGAGTCAGTGACATCTTCAGGCAACAGCTGGTTGTAAGATGCATGTGAAAGCAGATGTCCATTTAAATCTTTAGCATCTTTAGGTGGTTGCTGATGTGTTTGACGATTGCATTACATCTGATTGTGTTCTGCCCCTTTCTCATCATAGACTGTATATAATATGGACGTCATCTGCCTCCTCGCTGTGAGAAGCTTCTGCAAGAACAGCACCCTCTGGTGACTGGTTGCAGTACATGTCATAAACCCTGCCTCCAACAGCAAAATAAATAGAGCTGTGGACAAACTTCAAAAATGAATCACACCTTATTTACATTTTTCTCTCTCCTGGTTGCCACATATAACCGAAAATTTACCGATACAGCAATTTACAACAATAACCGACGTCATTGTGCCCATATTGGGATATTTGGTGTTAAAAAATGATAAAATCAAAGTTGGTTTTGGATGTGTGTAGGTAGGCTATGTTCTCATGTCCCTTTAAGATGCTGTCCTACATCAGAGACGTGACTCCACCCCATCCAGTGCAGCTTGTGAAGTTGTTATCATCCATTTATCATTATCAAGGTGAACTGCTGAATATATCGTGATATTGATTTGAGGCCATATTGCCCAGCCCTGATTGACATGTAGTTACTCTCAGACTGGTTAGTGCTCAAGTCCTCTTTTTTCAGTGCAGCTCCATTTTTAAAAGTTATTAGGGGTTTATGTTTTCTATGACTGACACTTGATACAGCCCATGGGCGTATAAAGATTGTGTAGGACATCTGGGAGCCATGCTGTTTCGACAGAGTGTCACCTCTGGGACTGTTCTGCTGAACACTGCAGCACAAATGCCTTTTTTGGGCATGGAGAAAATCCTGGAATTACAGAAAGCTTCAAATTCGTACAATGACAGGAGGTGGAACCACGTTGTCCATACTATATACAGTCTATGGTTCTGCCCCTTTCTTACCAAAAACTGCTCAGCTGAATAAAGACAACTTTTCTTTAAAGTCTAGGTGATATTGCTCCTTGCACTACAACTGGAAACAACACTTCCCATACCAAAGTCTAGCTCATAACTCCAGCAAATTCTATCCCATATAAAAAAATACTGTCATCAGTGAGGGGTGGCTTTCAAGAGGTGTAAACTTTGGTTTAACAGATAATGGCATTGGAGTCGTAACATCATTTATCACAGCAGTATCAAGATACTGGTATGAATGTCAGCAAAAAATCTTTCCTTCTCCTTGTTCATCCTGTTAAGATGTGGAGCTAAGTTTTTCTCTCAGTAGGCTGTAACTGTAGGAGTATTTTTAGACCTTAAGGGACAATCAAGCCACGGATCTGAGCCGGCTCCTTTCAGATGGTTTTGTTCTCATCTGAATGTTGTTTCTTTTATAAAAAGGTTGCATTTGCTCTTTCGTTTTCGTGTCTGTGGTCTTTGAGCTCATCTTTGTTCTTTCAGTGACTCGCAACATCACAGAAAAGAAGATGTTGCTTTCTGCGGCCTGTGGCTGACTGACTAATGTTGGGTAATAGAAGCTACATGATGTCAACTCTGCACCAAGTTTCTAGTCCAAAAAGATAAACACAGGAATTAAAAGGGTTTTCATCAGTCGGCAGTACTGTCACCCACCGCTGAGTTGACTGACATATCAAAAAATAGTGGTAATAAGAAGACTTTAATTTACTAAAACTTCAGCATCATTTTGAGGATCCTTTGTGACCTGCATGTACATGAAAGGGAAATCATATATAATAGAGAATCATCTTTAAGATATAGCCTATTTTATGGGCAGTCTGAGGAGGGGAGGAATACTTCTCCACTCTTCTGTCAAGGTTTTCATTTCAACTTTACAAAAATGAAGTGTAGAAATAAGTCCAGTATAATGGCACTTACACTACAATGGCGTAATGGCCTTTTTTAAAATAATGTTGATGTGTTATTTATTCAGATTTATATGGCACTGAGTGTCTCCTCATATTTTATCTTCTCTTGTAATTCAGCAAGCAAACATTCTTGTTAAATCCTGTTCTCCTCGTTTTTATTCATATCAATTTTTTAGTTTGCAACTCTGATTTGCAGTTTAATGATCCTCACGGTTTAACAATCACTGCAGTACTTTACCTGCTTATAGGTATCTAACTGTATCATATTGTAAAGGACCTTTGTTAAAACTCTGAGGTCAGTAATGGAAAAAGTAGCCCAAACCATCTCTTTGTTGACTTAGACTACTGTTTGAGCTCTGAATGAGATAGCATGCTAAAAGTTTGGGGAGGAATAACTAAGAGCTTGCTTTGGTTTCAGACAAAATGAGTCATTCATGCGTGGCATGTTCTACAAAATACCAGGTTTAGTGCGTCCAATTACATTAAATGTTCATATTGGACTGCATCTTTCCCCTGGGGTTGCAGAAATTTGCAGGAAAAAGAGGTTGTATGCTTTCAGTGTAGCCACTTCTTTTCTCTTTTTTTTCCTCAAAGAGTCTAAATCCATTAAAAATTCAAATCAGGTCTCTCTGAAGAGATCGAATGTACCCCCACGCAATCACAGTGTGTTTGCATGTTTGTCAGCATGCATGAGAGGGGGTAAGGAACATTCACTTTAAACTAGTCGTAGGTTGCTCTAGCTGTGAATGCTCATGTATGATTACACACATTTAAGCACATGCACACAGCATGTGTGCGAACAGACCTGTAGGCTGAGAGCTACAACCCTTGAAACAGTCTAAGTACGAATACAAACCCTATGTGTGTGTTGTGCATCTGTGTTTGTGTGTGTGGTTTTCAAAACAATTTAGCAATATGAGAGGGCTCTGTGACTCAAACCCAAACTGACAGAGTAACATTCAGCCGTTAATCTAAGCTCTTTGTCCGAGTCGTAACTTGTGTTTGTACAGATATGTTGTGTTGACAGCAGGATCTAGAGGGGCTTTCTGCAAGAATGCCCCATCATCTGTAGGGGAATTACACAGCCTTTGCTAGATAAATTAGCAGAAAATTGAATTCGTATTCGTGTTTGACTCAGTAGAGCTCTGTAGCCACATGAATAAATATTGCATACATGTAGCAATGCAGATAATGTGAGGAGGCTGAAACATGTTTTTTTAATCAACAGCTGGCAAAGACTGATTGAAAAAAAAATGCACACATGCACCAAACTCCTGGGACTTCCTGATGTGAACTCTGCCTCTAGCCCCCTATATAATCTCTACACAAAGTCAGGGTGAGACAGCACATAAACACAGCAATTATTATTCAGGAGAGTTCACTCTGAAAGGGTCTGCAGGGGTTATGTTAACCGTTGCAATTTTCATGCATGAAACAAAACTACTTTGTGTTCCTCTCTGGACTTTCATTTTTATTCTGAATACATGGAGTGTTGTCATGAAGACAAAGGCTGTCTTGGAAAGTCAGAGTCTGCTTCACCTGCCATCTTGATTATGTGGTAAACAGTACATGGTAATGTCTGAATTGTCTTTTCAGCATCATGTCTTGCTTCCCTGCCTTGAATCTCACTCTTAAATCCACACAGAGCAGGTTTTCTGATAGTCTTTTCTTTGTCCATTTTTCATCAGTCAGGCAACTCATAATCTACAGTATACTATGACTCTCTGTGTATAAAGCATGAAACTAATGTAATTAATTTATTCTGTTTACAGATTTGAATAATTCATCATAAATATTTGATTCTGTATCAGTGTGAAAGTTAATCACACTGTAGTGTAGATGATTGTCCAAACTGTAAATGTAGATTCTATAATCTAACACAGATAGATACACAAATACTTTTGAAGATTGAATCAGTGAAAGACTACGACCACTAGTTTTGATTAAAAAAAATAAAGATAAATAAAAATAATAATAAATGCAATGTGATTGTTTAGCACCAATCTGACAGGTTTGAAAATTTGACTTAATTCATCTGTTTCCTTATTTTAGTAACATTTCAAATAATTGCATTCAAAGTGGGTTTACACAGCTGTTTTTGTGCAGCATTTCAGCCATACACACTCACACAGCGCCTGTAAACACTGGCTGTATGTCAAAGAGTTTCATTTTTCTTAAACCTTTTGAAGTCAAACCCTGTATTATAAGAAAGGGATTTTTTTTCTACTTTGGTTTGCACTGCTTCAGGGGGGAGCAGCGTGCACATCAAAGAACATCAGATCCCTTTGCAAATCTCCACAGAAAGACAGAAACAGGAGATGGAGATAAATCCTCAAACTTATTTACTCCAAGAAATTATATATACCAGGAGAGATTTCCCAAGTCCTCCCTTTTATTAGCTGCTCTTTTTTTAAGGCAATGTTGTACTTCATAAGAGGGCAGAATTCTCAACATGTTGTTAAGTTAGCAGCAATTATTGTAGGTTCCACTCTTTTTTTATCAGAATCAAGAAGCTGAAGAAATGCTATGAAATTTTACAGACATGCTGACATTACAGACATTTAGAGGACACTTTTTCAAAGTCATTTTATTATCAGAATTAAGTTGTAATGTTACATAACAAGATTAACATCAGGATCACGTCTCAAATTTAGTCAACAATAAGTAACATAATGCTGCTTTGCAGAGGATGCCACATGTCTCAGCTTTTTGTGCAGTTTTTTTTTTTTCAGGGTCCTGATACATGAAACAATTTGTTGCAGATGAACCAAAACATGAAGTACAATTTACCGAGACACTCCATGTTCCTCATTTTGGTAGAGGCAGCTGACTGCTCACTGTGAACCAAAGCTAAGACTTAATTAGAATGTGACTTCAAGCTCATAACATTTAAGCTTTATTTTCTTAGGACTTTATTCTTGTAATATTTACTGTGACTTTATGCTCTTATTTTTTTTATTATGACTTCAGTCTCGTAAATATATATATATATATATATATATATATATATATATATATATATATATACTTGACAAAAGTCTTAAAAGCCTTTTTTTTCCCCCCAATTCTTTAAAGCTACTATGCAGATCTTTTGGTTTTGCTCATTTTTGCACATCCTGTGGACAAAACAGTACCTCTCATTATTTCAGTAAAAGTGTCCATGAATCTGCTTTTGTCCCTTTCTTTTTATTTTAACAGTTAGATGGACTGCATCAAAATTTAAAATAAGACTACAAAGAAATAGTAAAATGATCTAGATGTCCCTGGCATTGCTTTTGCTATTTAGAATAAACAACTGTTGTTCAAGGGTTTCGACCAATCAGAGTCAAGGGTGATGGATAAGAAAGCAAGGTAATACCTGATACTAAAGGAACTATCATTATTACATATTTCCCTTATTATTTGTATCGTTCTGATAAAAATGAAAAAAAAAGTGTGAAAGATTGAATGTCACTCTCATCAAGTCTAGACTTGCGATGTATGATGCAAGTGAATGCACACAGGAAGTCAGTCTGGCTTTTGTGAGGATAATCTCACTGGTATTGTTGGGGTCTTGCGTACAAAGTTTTTATTTGTTACAAATGTGGGCATGAATAAAAGATAAAAAAATAAAGATATAATGAAATAACAAGCACATCTTTGAACCCAGCATGTTGGCCTGGCTAATTTACGGTACTAGGAGCTAATGCATTGTGTTCAAATCCCCATTAATCAAGGGCAGTTGTGCAATATAATGTGAAATTGGGTGCTAACTACCTTTGAGCTATTTGAGAAATCGATTTTGTTCCCTAAACTCAGTCTCTACTGGGAGTATGCCACATGAATACTAACAGCTGAACATTATCATATTTGATTCTGTTTTTCCACTTTTTGTGAATCACAGGAAATCTGCATGGTAGTTTGAAAATAACACTATTTAGGATCTATGAAGTCAATCGGTCCACAGTGCAGGGCACAGTTTGAAGATAAGAGTGTGTGATGCTATGATCAATTGTTCTGCACTGAAATTAATGAAATGTTATCTCAGTGTATGAAAAATAAGATTAAGCAGTCGCAGTGTTTGTACACATTATCGGGTATTACACTTTAAATGGTTCAATTTTGTCTGAGAGCAGCGGGTTGTATTGTTTAAATTTAGAACACTATCTGCTGCGAAACTCCTCTGCTCATCTTTCTGCACGCTGCTGCTGCTGTTTATGTAACAGATACTGTATCTGTTTGATCTCCTCCACACTGATCTCTATCTCATGAACAGCTCAAAGACCAACAGTATTGAGCTACCAAACCAGACAGAAAATCTTGTTTTTTATTTTTACTCCAGACTTCTGAAAATTTATTAAAAGTGATGCCTTGTGAGTCAAGCAGACGGGCCGGCAAGGGCCGGTAACGATGAGGGCCGCCGTTTAAAGATACATGAAAAAGGTGCTGATGTGGTGTTTCCACTTCATAGAACCGGATCAGATTCAGGAGTGAAACTATTCATCTAGTGACAGGTTGTTAACACTCACTTATGCGCATTCTTGGTGCTGAGCTGCCACCTGTGAGACAAGTGAAAAATCACCTGAAGAAATCTTGCGTGAAATGAGTAAATTTGATTTGTATTTGTGTTGGATGTCAGTGAAAGATATTTATTCCGTTTCTAAACCTCCTCTCAAAATGCTTAAAATAAACTGTCAAAATGTACGTCCAGAAACTTCTGGCAGATTGTTTTCTTTGCAGAGAGGAGGAATCAATCATCTTAAACTCCAAATCTTTACATGTGTCTCTTTTCCTGTCTCTATCTGTTTCTCTGACTTGCGTCAGACTGCTGGAATATATCGCTTATTTTTCATCTTGATCAGACTCTTTTTCATTTTCTGCATTTCATCCCAAGACAGGTGGCTCACTTTTTGTCCAAAGTAGATCTGAAATGGGCACTCGGTAATGGGGGATGGAGGTATAAATGGGAAAAGATAACAGGTTTTCCATTAAATCTCACAGCATAAAAGATTGTAGCTGCAAAGTGGCTTATGGGTAAAGACCTACATCTTCAAGTCAAAAGTCATCATGGGCTTCAAAACTCCTGGAAGTAAATTCAATAAAGAATAATTATAAGGAAAATTATCACCAAAAAGGATTAAGGGAATACATTCATTTTGACACCTATGGTAAAATGCAGGCTTATAATAGATTATTTTTTTTCGCTGTATTTGTTCTTCATATGAACCTTAGAGAAAGAGAGAAAAACCACAGAGCAGGACCAGAAAAAGAGAGAGGTGGAGGGTCAGGGTGAGAGAGGGAGTAAGAGAAATCCATTAAATTCTTTTGAAATATTGAGTAAATATCTCTTTCTGTTTTCAAATACCCTTCCCTGTCCTCTGTGAAAGACCTACTGTACTGAAAGATTTACTTCATTCTGGGTTTTCTCACGTGTGGACATGAAGAAAAACTCCTGATAGCACTTCAGTTTGGTCTACCTCACTCCTCCTGCTGCAGCAACATCTCTGCCCACCGTTTCTACCTCTCTGTGCAGCTCTCTACCCCTTGGCTATTTTTCTAAAACTGTCCTCACCTGGAGAATGGAGTTTTTGCAATGCCACACAAATCTATTGCACATTAAATGTCCTTGTTTTTTTGCTGTTGAGAAATGAGAACCTGAAAAACCCACCAAATTACCCCTTATCCTAAGGAAAGAGAAATGTGGTGCCGCATGAATGTACTCTAACATCGCAGGCATCTGTTTCCTACGTGGCTGCAAACACGTACTCTCAGATAAACCAGATTAGGGTGTTTTTTGCCAGCACATAATATGCTTTGTACTTTTAAAACAGCCAATGAAGCACAACAGCGACAGAGAGAACATGCAATAAAGGGTTAATAATGTAATTAGCTTTGTAGCTCTTGGCTAAGTTTGTTCCCTTTGAAACAAACATAAAAGTCATCAACATCATCCAACCATTAATGATTGTGATTTTACTCTGTGAATCTCTATGTATTTAGATGTGTTAAGTATACATATTCATGTGCAAAATTATAAACGTGCGTGTGAGATAAAAAATGCAAATACCCTCCCTTAAGACTGTACACATTTCCCAAATGACGCATGACCCCAAGCATTTTCATAACTGTCGCTGTGGAGCCAGTGTTTTTTGGCCTTAAAACTTCTAAAAGTTCTAAAGAGACCTCATTTCATGGCTGTTGAAGTTAATTTATTCAAACATTACCTTCTGTGTGTGTATGCACCCTTAACGTGGGATGATAAAGTATTTTTAGCCCAAAATGAAAAAAATAATAAAAATAATAATTATTTAAAAAAAAATAAAAAAAAAAATATATATATATATATATATATATATATATATATATATATATATATATCAGAGAACGCAAATGATTACAGGCAAGATATATCAAAGGAACTTAAACCTATGGCCTTAGTGATCAAAGTAAAGATTCTCTTTTCAGTATGTGAGACCAACATCAAGCATATATTCAAGTACACAGAATTTGGGCAAACTCTAAATATGCCTCAGCAGTATCCCAAAAAGTAACCACATGCATGCCATCCAGTAAGCTGTGTAATGCAATCAAACTAACTTTGTAACATATATTCCATATATCTACTGTTATCTACTTTAACATCACAATGTTAATCACGTAAATAATGCTGCTTGTCCAAGGAGACAAAGAGTTTACCAAGAAGCTTAATCTTGTTGACCTACAGGTGTGGCAAGCTTTTGCAGAAGAAGCTGTATTAGAGATTAGCAGCCAGAGCAGACAGCAATTGGAACAGTTTGTTTCATTTAGCTCCAAATGCCACAATGTGAAGAATATTAATAACAGCGAACAAAACAACAACAAAAAAATCCCACCTTTTGAAAACATTCAGCTCTCACCTTTGCTCCAAAACATTTTGCCCTTCTGAAAAAAAAAAAATCCACTACCAATTACTGAGTGATAACTATCCAGAGTTCAAAAGTTATCTAAAGTTATAAACCTCAGTGAAATGTTAAGTGTGTTAACTATCACCCACATTAGTTTGTTACTGTCTGTTTCAGGTCTGGGGAAGAATTTTAAATTCTACCCTTAATTTAATAGGAAGCCGGCGTAGAGAGGCTAATACAGGAGAGATACACTGAGGAGTCTTTAAAACTTGTTAGGGCAGCCTGATGAAAAGAGATTAACAGTAATGCAACCTGGAGGTGACAAATGCATGGACTAGATTTTCTGTGTGGTTCTGAGACAGGACGTGTCAGATTTTTGCTCTATAGCGCAGGTGAAAAAAAAAAAAAAAAAAAAAACAGCTCTGGAGGTTTGTTGGATGTGGGAGTCAAAGGATGTTGGCAAGCTTACATGCCAACAACAATGAAACAAAACTAATAGCAGTTTTGAAGTATGATATCTGCCATGCATCTCTTTTTGACACGCCAACATTTGTCAAAACCTTTAGTATAGCTTGAATTGGTGTGGTTTTTCAGCCCAACATCATTTGTACAAAGTAGAAATTTTGGAGTGACAGTAAATAGAAAGTCAAGGAACCATGGCATTGCAGTCCATCTCCTAAGGGACATACTATTTCAATTAAATAGCACCTTATGTCCACAAGCCTCTGGGCTGACTTCGCTCTTAAGCCAAAATGTCATTCTGCTATGCAGCTTAAAAGATTCTGGGAACAAACTTCCTCTGTAGAGTAACAAATGTATGTAAGTCACAACACCACCATAGTATGTTATAATCCAGTGTTAGAATTGAGGTTTTATTTTTACATTTCCTGAAAGTGTTTTGTCTTCTTTTTCCCAGCTGATAGTTTGGGATGCCCGCCAACTTAGGAGATGACTTCACACTGCACTGCTCCTCTGCAAAGCTCTAACGCGATTCTCCGAAATGGGCTGGCACAAAAGACCAATTAATATGCATGTTGTTACTCAGATATTTATCGCCCCAGTAACACTGCCAGTTTATTACTGCGCCGTTGTCCTGGGAGGGATTTGTTGTTGTGTTTTGTTTTTTTCCCCCTCTCATTTGCATGTTAGGTATGGCCTTCAGCTTAGCCAGGTAGGCCTCTACATACAGCAGCAGAAACAACTGGTTGTCAGGGGTGACCACAAGATGGAGAGGGAGAGAGAAAGAGAGATCTCGGCTACAGTTTTCTAAGAGGGTATTGTTGAAATGTTCTGTGAGTTCATATGTGTTATAAAATACTACTTAGATAGAATCTATCTATCTATCTATCTATCTATCTATCTATCTATCTATCTATCTGTCTGTCTGTCTGTCTGTCTGTCTGTCTGTCTGTCTGTCTGTCTGTCTGTCTGTCTGTCTGTCTGTCTGTCCATCTATCCGCTGCTATTGTCACTGTTTCCATGGTAACTCAATAAAGTTTTTTATATATTGTGGCCTATGGTTGTCAGTTGACAAAAGTCTTCTGTCTTTAGCCACCAATTTTAGCAACATCGTGCTCATCAAGAGGGCAATTTCCCTGTCATGTAAGAGGGTGGGATCGCATGTTCATTTTACTGCGATAAAATCAAAGTTCATATTCCACCTCTTTCCATGCCAACATTGATTTCAGCTATTACTCTACAAGAGAGAAAATGATTTCTACTTGGTATAGCTATTGAAGTTCAATATTGTATGACCATGATGTTAAAGTAATATTTATAAAAATGTGTGTGATGGTTTTTAGATGTAAATGGTCTTAATGTACACTGATCTGTCATAAAGTCATAACTACTGTTCAGTGAAGCAGATATCATTGATTATCCTTTGGCACCTCTAAGTAGATTGAATATGATACACAGCAGGTCAACATTTTTCCCTCAAGTTGAAGCAGGAAAATGGCTGAAAGTAAGGATATGAACAGCTTTGACTAGACCAAGAACCAATTGACACAGTCTCTGAAACAGTAGCTCTTGGTCTGCAGTGATTTATAGGGATGGACATAAAGACTCTTTTCCAGTTAAACCTTGTTCTGCATGTTTTTAAAACCTTTAAATTGGTCATGTTTGACCTCATTGAGTTTGTTGTCAAGTCTTGAGGGACTTATGAAATAATGGTGTATAAATATACCATTATTTAAGCCTCAATGTGCTTGCAAAGATGGCTGACCATATAAAGAGGTCCAAAGTGTGGCTACATATAATCATAATTATCATAATTAAAATAAGAAAGGGATGAAGCATAATGCAATTTATGTTGCTAAACAATTTCTTGAAGGGGGAAACCACAACCTCTACAGCCAAGCACATCAACATTATGCATCATATTAAGTTCCTTTCCTCAAATATCAGAATCCAAAGTTCAACATTAAAGTATATATTGAAACCAGCAGCATAAAAGCTAGTTAACCAATAACTAAGCTGGTATACGACCACAAAGTGAGGTGTTCAAGGTCGAGTCATTGAAACAAGAATTAAAAGAAGGTAAATAATGTTCTCATGATTTGTTCCAATGTCTGTCCAGAAACAAGAAATATGTTTTTAGGCCCCAAAATGTGTATAATTTCCTTGTTTCTGTTCGTACAGCAATATAAAGTGCATAGTACAGATGGAATTACCACCTGTTAAACATCTCATTATACACTATTCAAACCAACATTTTCCAACAAGCCAGTATTGAAAAAATACAGCATTTGTTCTAAATACAGTAATCTATTCCCCAATAACAAAACAAACAAACAACAAAAAAAGAAGCGTATACACTGACAGTTCTTAAGTGTGAAAACCCCAAACAACAGAAAAGACTCGATAGGGACTCGGATCATTAAGAGCTGTCGAGTGGCTCACCGATGTACAAGGTGGGCATGAGCTCAACAAAAGAGCTTCTGGAGTTCAAATGGCTGTGAGAGCTAATGCTTTTTAATGCTGACAGGAAGGTGTCATAGCACATAGTCTGTCGCAGTTTCATGAATAGAGGGGCTTCACAGTCTAGTCAAGATGTCAATGCTAACTCCTGTCCACTGAAAGAGTCTAAAATGGGCACACATGAGCATGTGAACTAGACAATGAAGTAATGGAAGAAAATGGCCTGATCTCCAAAGTCCCTTGAATCAAGCATTTCTGAGATGTGCTGGACAACCAAGTCTGATCCATGGAGGGTCCAACCCCCTATTTACAGAACTAGAGGGAACTCTTGCTGGTGTCGAAAGGCCAGATACTGTAGTACGCATAAGCTGGTCCAGTTAAGTACATGTCTTGTCAGGTCAGCACTGATTAAGCAGCTGATTTGCTTGTAAGAATGAAATTTAAGGAAGATGAAAAAGTTTTATTTTTAGACTCCAGCTCATAGAGCCGCTGAAATAATGTTCATTGTTTCATTTTGTTTAAATATTCTCCATTGTAATAATGCAATCTGAATGCTTCATCGAGTGCCAAGTCTGTTGTTACGATGTGCTTTTATGTTCCTCTGCAGAGCTGCAATCATGTGCCAAGCACCCCTCCTTCCATGTATGTCAGACCTCGGTACTGGGGTGTTGATTGGATTTTAAAGGCATGTCCAGGCCTGCTCCTTTGTCCCTGTGGTTGCCTTGTTGAACGTCTCATTTTTGGCCATATTGTGATTGTCTCTATCTGATGGTGTACTTGGGTATGAGCTGCACCATGAGTTGTGTTAATTTGTTTTACCCTGCATCCTTGAGGCTGTTGTGCTCTCTCTAATGACTAAGCAGAAGTTGACAGAGAGGGTAAAATCGCAGCTGTGTGTAAAATAAATAAATAAATAATGGACAAGATAACAAATTTAGGACTGTATTGGGCTCTTAATTGCACTTCAGATATTTAGAAAACTGAAATAACTATGACCAAATGTCTTTCCAAGAGTTAAAGTTAGCTGAAAACTTTTTTATTCAGCCCAGGGATGACTGTGGGTACACTTTGTGCCATGAAAACTCCCACAGTCAACCTACACATGAATTTTCAGCAAAAAAACACCCAATCAACCACAGACCTCCACTCCATCAACCAGCATCCCAACTACTGTCACACTGAGTGGCATCCACATACTGTGGATGCTGCAGAATGCTTTTAAAATCAACCTCTAAATCAGCCGGCATCCACTCTCATACACGCCGTATAATGGAAAATATTGATATTTTCTGGCATATGCTGAATGCACCGCCTCTAGAATTAATCACGGCTTTGAAGAGAGTGCTCTCTCTCCTTGTCTGACTGCCTGGCCTGGCTCTCTGTGCTCCACCTGTCTCATCCCCTCAATTTGCCTCCTGTCCAGTGTCTCCATAACTTGCTCGTTCATATGATCAGATCAGAGAAGCTTGGTCATCTTAGTAATGGCTCTCCTTCTGTTGATTCCTCCTGGGTCCACAGCTCTGGCTTCAGTGATGTATGCTCCATGCAACGGCACCAGACAGCTCATCTCTCTCAGCCACAGGCACCTCTGAATAAGCACATCCACCACAGGCCAATCTCTCTGCTGCAACTGCCATTGACATCAACAAAAAAGAAAGGCTACTGTGACCAGATTAGAGTCATGTACTGAGGCTTTAACGTCATTTCTGCTTACAGTTTCTGCATATAACATGTCAGCAGGGGCCAGGATTTGGTATACGAAATCTTGTTGTTGCCATTGGTAGTATTAGTTGTTTTGTCAGTCAGAATTTGTGGTGAGCTTTGGCTGTGTGCGAGAACACAGTGAGTCTGTAGCTCAAAACAGTTGAAACCTAAATGTCAGCCATCTAACATCAATTTAGCTCTAATGCATGTCGATAAATTGAAAACTGCAGAAAAGCATATTGAGCAGCCAGTCACATTGTAAACAACATAGCTAAGAATCATGTAGGACTTTCTTTAGACGACGCTGGAAGACCTCAAAAGTTGACCATAACTTCAAAAAGCGTGTTGTCAAATGATAACCAATGGACTTGCAGATTGGAGTGGGTTAACTTGAATTTCTGTGCCTAAAAACAGGCCTCTCCACTTTTTTTCAGAAAAGTCTCAGCCCCTGAAATAACAGCAACATTTCATCTCTAGATTGTCAATGTTCAATTTCACCCACATCATCCAAACATCCCACAGCTCCAACCTTCATTTTTCTGGCTGACACTCTGAATCTTTCGCTCGGGTCACAGCTCCCTCTCTTTTCCAGGGCTTCCACCCCAACTTCCATCCTGCTTTGATTGGGAGAGCACCAACCCTTACCCCCATGGGCTCTTCCTGCTCTCCAGTATGCACCCTTTTTTTTTTTTTTTTCAAACTCCGCCATCGCATTTCTTTAACACAAACCCTCTCAGCTATCCTGACACCCGGTGAAAAACAGCCTAAAGACTCTCATTTAAAAACTGGCCAATTGTGGAGTGTGGGGTGAATGTATGAATTTCAAATGAAGCACAGGGGAAAAGCAACACTGAATAGTAGGAAAACAGCCGGAGCTCACTGAATATGGCTCTCACATGAATTATGTGAAATGCCAATTACTTTCAGTCCCTCTATCTGCCTTTCCCCCCCTCTCTTTGCTCTTGATACCTCCCTCTTGAACCTTTTTTATCCGCTTCGACATTCCCCAGACATCTGATGGATATCGGACCATGTCCTCCAGGAGACATATTCCATTATCATGCTGCCACAGTGTTCATCCACAGACCCATCTCTCTTTAATCAATGACCATGCAGCACAGCAGTACAGCAGGCAAGCGCAAATAAGGCACACACAGCATAGTAGTCCCAACATATTGAAACCAAAAGATGGACATGGCAGTGGTTTAAAGAAGGAAAATCATGTTCACCTCAGTCGACACATAGCCGATTTCTTCACACCATGTGAAATCGATATAAGTGGTATTCCAGCCCAGCTGTGGAGCCTCTTACCTGTGTGTCTCTGTGGTGGTCCTCTTATCTGTGGCTGTGATTGATGGAGACCCTCGGTCTGCACAGCAATGCCCTCCTATATGGGCATGCATCTGTGGGGCAGATCAGAGGTCTGCCTTGTATATCAGCCTGGAGAAGAGGAGAGGAGACCAGGGATCAGAGAGTCCTCCTGGCTGGCAGCCCTGTCTAGCGCATCTCCTTGTGTCTCCCACTCTCGCGGGTCATTCCAGCCAACCCCTCGGCAGCCGCAGAGCCAGGGAGCGAGTGTTCGGGGGGGATGGGAGGTGCTTAGAGGAGTGAAACGGACATGGAACAGCGATCAGAGCACCTCCTCCTCCTCCTCCTACATGTCTGACTGCAGCCGATGGACATGCTACAGCTGGAGCCTGCGTCTATCTCCCGTTTTCCTCTTGTGCATGTGTGTGTGTGTGTATATGTGTGTGTGTTTTGATGTGTTTGTGCGTCAGAGCTGGCTCTACTCCGTGCCGTGTGTGAAAACAGAGTCTCTTCGCTCACTGTCAATGCTGCTGGTGGTTGTGAGATGCTGAGGCAGTGTGAGAGAGCAAAAGAGAGAGAGAGAGAGAGAGAGAGAGAGAGAGAGAGAGAGAGAGAGAGGGGTGTGTGTTCGGGTGGGTGAGAGAGGAATTCAAGAGAGAGTACAGGAAAGGTTGTTTTCCCTCCTGCTCCATCTATCGGTATCAATTTAATCAGGGATGCATGGCAGTGGCTGAGTTAATGAGTCATCCATACCCCTGAGCATGCCTGAATGTGTGTGTGTGCGTATGTGTGAAACACTCTAAGACGTGCACAACTGAGCATGCATGTTACAAATTTGTGCTTTGCATGTTTTTGCATCTTTACTGCATGCAAGTACATTACCATAAATGCTTTGTATGGTAATGAGCATGTTTTCGGAGGCTGTACAAGAACTCCACATGCACACAAAAGTCGAAAAAACACACACAGGAGAGATGAGGTACATCTAAACAGCAGCAGAAAATCTCCTCAGGCTATCAGTATATCAACAGAACAGAGAATCTACAGCCTTAACAGGCTACCTGCCTCCCTGAAAGCCCAAGGGAATGATATATCACCCCTCGACACTGCGGAGGGTCCTGAGGAGAGGAGAGGAGAGGATAGGGGAGGAGAGGTGAAAACCTGTGCAATGAGATGCCTCCCCAAAAAGGAACCAGAAAAAGCAGGTGGGCTTTTAGATTAGTGAGGGAAAAATGAAGAGAAAGGAGAGAAATAAGAGACGACAAGAGGTGAAATGTTGAGGCTCACTTTCCCAGACAGCGCGCTCTGTTTTGTTCTCCGAGCATGCTGTCTGTTCTGCTTTGACTGCCTGAAGAATTAAAGGGAGACGCAGAGAGGGATAAAATGGAAAAGACTGAAGATCTGGAGATAAGAAGGAAAGCTTTGAAATTGACAGAGAAATGAATAGAGGAAGAGGAGGAAAGACAGAGAGAGAGAAAAAAGCAGGCCCTAAGACATTTTCACATCTGATAAAAAATGCAGGGACATATACAAAGAACAGGAGGAGCATACTGAACAACCACATCGTACGCTCTATTTTACCCTTTATTTGAAGTCATTGCTTATCCTTTTGTCCCCCTTCCTGTGTCAGACTTTAAATTAAGCAAGTCCTTCATTGAGCTTGAAGCCAAAACTAGCATAGAAACAACAGGAAAAAAATAGCATGTACCCTTGTCAACCTGACAGAATAGGCTTTCTGCGCTCCTCCAGAATCTCTGCACACGGAAAATGTCTAGACAGAAAGACATTCCCGATGTTACAGAGAGACTCTCTCTTTGCAGGGTGTTCTGGCCTGCAGACAGCAGTGCTACAGTAGCAGCAGTATGTGACTTGACTTACTGAGATCATAAATGTGCTCCAGAGCTCCCTCTCCACAGAAACACTGATTCACCCATAAAGGACTGACTGAATAATCTCAATCAAAAAGAATCAATTTCGCACCTGCTATAGCAAATTTCAATTATGTAAATGACGTAAAACACGGAAATGCTGTCATGCATGCAAAGAAACTGATTACTGCCAATTTAAAATGCATTGGCAATGTTCCCACTGTATGTCATCCCACAGCAGAGCTCAATGTAGTCTTAGTTAACAAGACCTTAGTCTTTAGGGGGGACCATTCTGGTCTGACCTGCGGTCTGCTTTAAAAGCGATTCCCTCCAGTCTGTCATGTTAATCCAACTCTGTAATCTGCTGCTAAATCAGGCTTTATGAGTGAGCTGAGGCAAGGACCGGGGCGATCTCCTGAAGAAGAATCAGCCCTGTGGAGTGTGTGTGTGGGGGTAATTATGCATGAGGAAGATGGTTAGTGCTGCACTGGATGTTGGCAGAGGACTAGCAGATGGTAATTCTCTCTCTCTTCTGCTCTTCTGGCAGACCCCTGGATTACAAACACACTGGTACCTGCATTCACATTCACATTCACACATCACCTGCTCTCAAACTAACAGATGTGCTCCAGCAGTCCCTGAAACCTTATAGGTGCATTACGCACTACCGTCGCACTGCTGCTCCATCTGGGAGATAAAGTGAAAAATCCAGTGACATACATTAGAGCTTTCCAGTCCCCAAGTGTCCTAAAATAGACTCTTACTATGTGAGGTAACTATTGTTAGTTAACCATTAGCCTTTACTTCAACAATCAGTCTAGCTATCAGTGCCATGTTATGTAAATTCCCAAACTGATCTCCAATTTTATATCGAGCCAAGCTGTTTGTTTAACAATCATACTAAATAAACTTCAGTCCTGCTTTAAGAAGCTTTGACAATAAAGGCTCAAAGGTTTCTTATTTTCAGCTTCATTTTGATTAAGCCAGTAATGACAATTTCTGCACCAAATAGTGTCAATTTAGGCTGTGTGGCTGGTGCAATAGTGTCTGATGTTGTTTTATGTTAAAATCTGTAATGTGGAGCTTATGTTGTGTTAGTTTTCTGTGGTTTGGGTTTTCTCTGTTAACATGTGTTGATGTTTGTTTCTTAAAGGTCTTAGTAATTGTCACTACTGTGAAGGCATTTACAGTAAAGATGATAAAAGGCACCATATCTTATTATTGAGTGTTGCTAAATCATATTATAACATATCCTGTCCTATCCTTGTTTTAGCATATTTACTACTTTATTCTGTTCTGTGATATCTGATTTCCTCCTGTCCTATTCGAGTAAATCAATTTTATATTGTTTTGGTTTGGACAATATCTTTTCTTATGGTATCCTATTCAATTGACCTGTTCTGTGTTGTATCTTATTCGGTTTTACAGTAATGTATATCAAATTGTATCACATTGTAATGAATGGTATCCTGTCACATGGTATAGTGTGGTATGCTCAGGCGTAATTTGTGTGGGGGACACGGGGGACAGACTAATGTTTTTCAAGTTGCTCGTAAGAGTCAGTCCATAAACATTGCTATTCGCTGATGTAAGTTTACAGGAGGGCGGTGTTCATTTGCCCTCTGTAACGTCTGATTCATCAGAGGTTTCATTTACATCCCTGTATTGGGTTTGTACTTCTATCCACCCGCTGGCCGTATTGCCTCCTCTGTTACTGTGTGTACGAGATGTGCTGTTTGCTAGGCTATATGTCTCAACAGTACTCAACAGTAGTCAAGTCACATGTGCCACCCCCTCACCCCACCTTTGAGATCAAAATTTCGTCCATAGTGGTATGATGTGGTTTGATCAAACTGTATCATATCTCATTGCTTCTTTTGTATTGGTTTGTATCCTATCCTGTTGTATCTGGTCCAAAATTTATTGCACTGCATCCCACTTAATCATATTTCCTCAACATATAATATTGTATTGTTTTGTATTCCTATTGTATCCTCTGATTGCTTTTGTTGTTCTTTTAACATTTAGAACTGCATTCATTTATATCAAATGGTACTATGTTTTATGATACCACATCATACTGTATGGCATAGTCTGGTTTGGTATTGTATAGTGTAGCAGGCATGATAGGCATGGTATGATATTGCATGGAATGGCACGGTGTCCAAATCTGTGCTATTAAATTCAAAACAACTATGGATAACAAAACTCAACAATAGTAAACAAAGCACATGAATATTTCAGACACACTTGACAGAAGATTAAGTTTATTGATGATGTAATGGTTTCATCGATCTGACAATTTTTAATGTTTAATCTGACAATTTTATATGAACAGTATGATCAAAGTAGATGAGGCTCAGAGTACGGAATATAATGTTTGTCAGCTTAAATTATTGATATGATATAATTGGAAGTTAAAACCAGGAAATGTGAGTCTATGCTCTATGAAATTTTCATTCACACTGACAGCACAGGCTTAAAAGCAGAGCTGCAGCGGGACAGCTTTACTACATTACTTATTTTGCTCATAGTAATTGGCATTGTGGCTCATTGAGTTTGTGCTGCGAACTTAGTGAGAGAGCCCTGATCAGGGAAAGTATGCAAAGAAAAGATGACAAACAGATCCGTCACAATCTCAGCCTCCTGTGAGCTCTTGTTGATAAAAGCCTGTGACACAGACTGGCTGGTCAGACAGTTTTCTGCATATGTTCTCACAGTCTGTCTCTGAAGCCTCTTAGACACTCTCACGCCACTCTTGGACTGTTAAAAGATTTATCTATTTTTTTCAGTTCATATCATTGGCACCCTGTTTGTATCACTATGTATTTTACACCATTGCTGGGCCAGCCGGAAAAGACCCACTTTGTGCCAAACTAATAAGGGAGATTTAATAACTCCAATAAATGGGACCAAAGTTTTTGTTTTTCCTTTCCTTTTCTTCTCAGCCGTGTCAAAGCAATAGTGTGGCAGTCCTAGACCTGCATAGTGACCTCTTAAAGAAGGTACTCAACCATAAAAACACAGTTTACACTGAGAGGTTTCTCAGACAGTGGGAAAATCTACTGCAACACCAGTGCAGGGCTGTAAATTACTATTAGAAACTGGCTGCAGTTGAGAGAAGACTTCAACGACTAAGGGTGTGAGCTGTCTCATATGCAGATGTTTACAGAAATTGATGAATAACTAAACCATTCTCAGCTGATAGACCATATGATTGCATTAGTACTTCTTGAAAACTCTACATGGAAGTTTTCTTTTATGCAGCAAAATCTTGCCAAAAAAATCTATGCCACTTGATGTGAAACAAAAGCAAGGACAAATCCAAACACTTGTTCTCTGTAAGTAAAGATAATTTATCCATGTGCACAATCTGTTTATGGAGATGAATGGAATCAAAGAAAATCTTTCTGTACAATTTTTGTATCAGACTGACCTTTATTACCTCTCATTTTTCATCCGAAAAAGGGCAGCATCCCATACACTTCTGCAACCAGTCCACAGTACAATATGCAAAAAGCGGTATTTTACCCTTAAGCCTTGTCACAGATGTTGGTTGTCATGACCACCAGTCCAGCCACCACCATCACAACTATCAGCATTATTAGAACTTACTCAGAAAACCAGTTTCCTTGGAGACTCCCAAAAACAGACTGCATCTTAGAGCAACCTTCACTCTTGATTTTATGATACTTGGAGTACTTTCTGTACATTTGTATGCAGATGTTTGGATGACAAATGAAATAAAGAACAAGTTTAAAGCACTGCACGCTACAAAGCCACATGTCCCGTAAGGCAGTGACAGCTTATTGAGTAGTAATGAAGCACACTTTTTATTTCAGACTGAAGTAATAAGCCAAGTAGGTCTGACAAAACCTCACCTTTCACCAGACTCACCTGAGACAAACAAGGAAACAGTCAGTGAATTTTTCTAACTACAAAGAGATGGCTCGAGACTTAAGCAAAAATAACAGAAACCTAAAATACAAAGTCCTTGGGAGTGAGTTCAGCTACTAGAGAGAAAAGTGGAGAACAAGAGCTTCTTCCACCTGCTGACATCTCACATGTAGAGAGGGATTTGGTTTTTTTTTAAACAAGAGTCAAAGTGAAAGTGCATCTGAGTGGAATTGTAAGAAGAGCGAGTGGAGCCATGACTGTACTTTTTCCTGCTTCAGTCAGAGAGAAAATGGATTCCCAGTCACAGAGAAATCTTGACTGTCCTGTCTGCTGTGAGATTTTTCTCAATTCTGTCTTCCTCACATGTAGCCACAGCTTCTATATAGACTGTCTCCAGAGCTGGCAGAAGGGTAAACAAACACAGTGGAAGCTTTTCCAAGGAGTACCCACTTATTAAAGAACCTGTGTGAGACTATCTTAAAGCTGCTATATGAAGTTTTTAACTGAGGCACAGACTGAAGCAGATTTGGATGCCTCTTAATGACTCCCAGAGACAAACAAGACCATCAGCAAGAGGGCTGGTAATTTCTCTATTGTAGTTTTCAATGACTGACCCAGCTGTAAGGGGGTAGGTGTCAGACAAGATGATTGACAGCAGGCTAAAGAGACAGCCTTTTAAACTTTGTTTCCCCACGGCAGTTGCTCACAGTGAGTGGGTCAAACATTTTACTGTCTAAAGATTCAGAACAAGAGATAAGAGGTATCACTTTGTCCACACGGGGCACCAAATTCGACACCAACTTTTACTTTATCTTTTCCTTGAAGTAGTAATCGCCACATTAATCATTTTGCACTGCAGACGAGGTAGTTTTTCTGCCTTAGCGTCTTGGTCTGATTGCATTTCCATGAAGAAATGGTCATAAATGTTCTTCCTTGAGCTGCATCACCCCGCTGCGGTAATGGACTCGCCTGAGGTCTTGCTACAAACAAGCAGCTGCTGGAAGAGAGTAGGTGAGTTGTGTTTAGTCTCTTTGCTAAAGAAATCAGGCAAAGTTAAAAAGATGTTTGGTGGCTAGTGCTGTGGCTGGGACCCTATCTGTACTGTTGATGAAGTTAGGTGTTGTTCTGAGCCATAGACTGTATAAAGAATGGACAGAGTCTGCCTCCTCGCTGGGTGAAGCCACTCCGAGAACAGCACCCTCTGTTGATGGGCTGCAGTATAGGTCATAAATCCCACCTCCGCCAGCAAAGCTAATGGAGCTGCGGACCAACTTTAGAAATTTATTACACAGAATATAATTTTCTCTCCCCCCTGCTTGTGATGTTGACATGTTGTTATTGTAAGACTGGTTTGTGCTCAAGTCCTCTTTTTTCTGTGAAGCTCCGCTTTTAAAAGTTATTAGGGAGTTCGTGTTTGCTATGATTGACACCTGATACAGCCTATGGGCGTTCAGGGATTGTGTACCTCTCCCGGGGGATATGCTGTTTGAGCCGAGCATCATCACAGTGACTCTCTGTGACTGCGCGGCCGAATGCGCGCATTGCTACTAGTCCTTGAGCCGGACCACATGTCGGTACCACTTGGGTGGGCAAAACCTTACATATACTAAATTGTTTTTAGGGTCAATATAAGTAAATTAAAATATGATAGACTTTTCATAGGGGTAGCTTTTTATATTTTTTCTCATTTTGTTATTTTCCTCAATAGGCGAATTTTTGTTAACTCCAAAAGCAACACAGAAAGTCAAAAGCACATTAAAAGTCATTCTCTTTTTGGGTCACACTGCTCTTTTCTATAAATGAATCAAACCTGTGTCTAATTAAATGAGTTGATGAAGTGGGTGTGGCCCAATTTGATGGTGGAGCAGTTCTTTCAGGTATCATAGTACTTTTTAAGTTTAGTTTTTTTTTTTAAGTTTTTATATGATAGACCTTGGTAACTGGTATCTTTATTGTAGTTATCACTCATTAAAATAATAGAGTGCAGCTGTTCAAAAACGAAAAATCGCCTTCCTTCAAAATTAGCTTTCTTTCATTTTAACCTCTCACTTAGGTGTGTTTGAACTATTGGCTAGCCATAGAGACTTGTAATAACCCCCTAAGTAGTATTTCAAGTATTTTATCTAATACAGGTGTGTATATATAAGCTTCAATTAGCCAATTGTCAGGTCTAAATCAAGGTCTAAATTAAGGATATTTTTTGACTTAGAAGTAGAAGTAAAGTAAATGCAGACTAATAGCATTATCATAACACAACCTTAATATGACACTGACATATTTTAAATGCAGGCACTCATTATACAATCATCCTGGCTGGTGCAGGGTGCAAGAAGACATTCTTGCCCCCCCCCCCCCCCCCCCGCCGAGCGTCATCACAATGAAGAGAAAACGCAGAATTACCCAGAGCTTTTTGGCTTCAAATCCGTATGCAGGCGGAAGGCGGAAACAAGTTGTCCATAGTATATACAGTCTATGGACACAATTTACATAAAGCTGATGCAATTAGCCACTTTTTTCTACAGGCTTTACCCAAATAAAAAATTAATTTGTGAGTAAATTTTTCAACCAACCATTTCAAATGTGCGAGCCTCACTTCTAACCCCAGTAAGCAGTGTAGTAACCTAACAGAAAAATTTAAACCTAAACAGAAATCCCTCTAAGATTCTAGAACATTTTGAAATCTGGGCGTGGCACACATGTGACATCACAGTTTTAGAAGGCTAGAGAGAGGGTTATAACCCTGGAGTTTAATCATACTCTCAAACTCACTCACTGTTCATGCAAGCTCTGTTTACTTTGAGACATTGCAGTGTTTTTCAATCTTCCACTGAGAAAATGGCACATAACGTCAACGCGACAGGCGACCATCAAGATGATTTTGAGGATTTTGCAGTGATTAGTATTGTTGGTGAAAATGGTGACCACCCAGATTTTTCTGTTTTTTTACAACCGCTTGATCAGTGGCAGCTTAATTTCATTTTTCAAGACTCTGACTCAGAGAATTATGACCATGAGGACGCCACTGAGGAAGACCAGGGTGTGGATCAAGTCGCCCTACTCCCAGTATTAGAGAGGGATGATATTGAGGATGATGATGATAGTAGTAATGATTATACTGATAATGAGGACTACTACCATTTTTATGTCCCATCGCCTGGCAAATCGAGCAAAAGACGTCGTGAGGATGAAGACGATGATATTGACGATGATGAGTATAGCGATAATGAGGACTACTACGATTTTTACGTCCAATCGCCTGGAAGGTCCAGAAAAAGACGTCGTGAGGACAATGATGATGTAAGTAACTATACTTTATTTATATATAGCACCTTTTACAGACAGAAACTCACAAAGTGCTTTACATAAACGAAAATTAAAAATGTACATATTAAATTTCCAAAATTTTAAAGGCCAAGACAACAACATTAACAATCATAGCAGCCCCAAAACATTGAACAAAAGCTTGTGCAAATAATTATGTCTTGATTTGGCTTTTAAAGGAGGATGATAGCGATGAAGATGGCTTCTCACAGCCTGGTGGCCTAAAAAGAAGGCGGATGTGAGGATGATGGCGTAGATGTTACTTCTGCCCCCCCCCCCCCCTCTCTTTCTCATCCCCCTGTCCCCCCCCCCTCCCATCCTCCCTCCCTCTGTGTTTCTCCCCAACCCAGCCGGAGTGGGTGGCTGTCTGACATGAGTCTGGTCCTGCTCAAGGTTTCTGCCTGTAAAAGGGAAGTTTTTCCTTGCCACTGTCACTCATGTCCGATGAGATGGGTCAAATCTGTCCCACCTTAAGGTTGGGTCTTTGTAATTCATCAAACAATGAGCGTGGTCTAGACCTCACTGTTGTGATTTGGCAATATATTAATAAAATTTAATTGATCGATTAATTGATTGATTGATTGATGATGATGATGAAGAAGAAGACAACAATGTTGAAGTCTCACTGCCTGGTGGATCTAAAAAAAAAAGGCGACGTGAGGAGGATGACAATGAGTTTTATCTGTGTGCTACAGTTTCCACACAATACAAAATAAAACTATTAAATTGTAACTTTAAGTAAATGCTCATATTTTGACTTTGATATTTAATATCTCCTTTTTGGAAAACCAGAATGTGATAATATGTTTTTAAAAATCATCAAATATCACCTATGAAAACAGTCAAGTTGTAAGAGTGTGTTCGACATGTAAAATAAGTCCAAGGATCTCTCAGTTTGGATTTGAAACAGGTCCACTACTTTACTGGCATAATATCCTTAATTTAGACCTTGATTTAGACCTGACAATTGGCTAATTGAAGCTTATATACACACCTGTATTAGATAAAATACTTGAAATACTACTTAGGGGGTTATTACAAGTCTCTATGGCTAGCCAATAGTTCAAACACACCTAAATGAGAGGTTAAAATGAAAGAAAGCTAATTTTGAAGGAAGGCGATTTTTCGTTTTTGAACAGCTGCACTCTATTACTTTAATGAGTGATAACTACAATAAAGCTACCAGTTACCAAGGTCTATCATATAAAAACTTATTGTAGGGATGTATAGCAATAAAAAAATCACAACTAGAATTTGCCCACCCAGGTGGTACCGATATGTGAAATTTTGGTTCTTGGCTCAAGTACTATACTGCACAGCGCTGGTTTCGGGAAATGAAGAAAAATCCCGGAAATACCGAGAGCTTTTTGGCTTCAAATCCGTATACAGGCGGTAGGCGGAACCAAGTTGTCCATAGTATATACATTCTATGTTCTGAGCATTATTTGTGGCTATAGAGTGGCTTTTTGGTTGAGCATGTGGCTCTTGGGACCGCTGTGTATTGCTATTGTGCGGTCGTTACTGAAGTTGGTATAACTAGCAAGCGGTCGGCAACATTAATCTCTCAATGTCTAGCTCGGTGTTACGGTGTGTTTGACCCTAACTTAATTTTACGCCGTAATATCCCTTTCAGGAGCAGTTTATGGAGCTTCACATAGTCATAGAAACAAACATACCTTAAAACATTAAAGGTCTGCATCTTTTTTTGTCTTATCAGACTAGTGTGAGATGTGGGGAGGGACAACAGTTTCTTTGAAAACTCAGGGAGGCTAAAGATTTCTTCTGAGTCTTATCATCTCGGGGTTTTCACTCAGGAACTTACAGTTGGGTGAGGAGGCTGGGCGGTGGGTGTGTCAGCAGACTCTGTCCACTGAAAGGGTCTCATGCAGTCTGGACTGTAGAAAATCTGTTCCTATAAAGGTGAATACTCAGCTCTGTCATTGCCCGCCGTTCTCCCAGTGAAGGAGAAGAATGAAAAAATCAGACTTGAATCTGATGCTAACACACATCTTCACACCTTCACACACACTTTCACTGTCAGGCTGTTCCCATACTTAGACTCTGAGGGTTGTCTCTGAAACACTGGAACAGACTGAAACGCCGATCAAACCTATGCTGATATTCACTACAGCAGCACTACATTGAGTGTAATATCGCTTTTGTACAATGCTTTAATATATTGGTCCTTTTGGAGAGCCTTCGAACTAACTTTTACATAGATAAAATGTAAAAATTGTTGATTGATAAAATTGTTAAATCTGCTATAAATGTTGTGGATGTGTGGATATTTTACATGTGTGGCAGCACTGAAAAAAATATTCTGCAATGTGAGCAGTAGGATGGTGTGTGTCAAAAATACATCAGCAGGAATTAAAAAAAATGTTGCATGTTATTACTTATTTCCTGACAGCTGCATTTATAGAAAAGTAAAGCTCAATGTAAAAAGTGTGCCATATTCAGACCTCTTTCACTGCCTCCAGGAAAGTCACGATCCACTTTGTTTCAGGGAGATACTGTTTGGTGTTACTGTTCAGCTCTACGATAATGCAGTGTTGAGAGCTGCTGTATTTTTTTTTTCCAGTTATAGTTAGATCTCCAAATAAAAACAGTGACATCACTAAAATCTCACCAGCCTGTCTATTTTGAAATTTGTGGGGGATTTTTGCTCACAGATGGAGCACAGCGGGGGCCCTCATATCGAAGCCCGGTGGTGTTGATTATGCTAATAATCGGTTCTGACGAACACACACCTGCACACATACAGGTGGTATCCATCAACCTAAAACAAATTTACTCTGGTTTAGGGTGTATGTTGATTTTTACCTTCAGATCTCGCAGTAGCAAACATGATGAGGGGAAAAAAGAGACAGCTTCGGAGATGAGTAAATCCAGATGATGAAGTGTGTGTTTACTTATGTGGAATACACAAAGCAAGGCAGCTTTGCTTATTGAGCACATTTTACACGCTGAGGCTCTGCAAAGGGTGTTAGATAGTGATAAAAGTAATAAAGCCTGGTGCCATGTGTGTACCCTATTATTCCTCAGTTTGTAAGGCATGCATTAGGGAGGTTCCAAAACAACTACTTTCAATTGGACAGAAATTTAAATACTGACTCACTGACTGGAAAGAAAGGAAAGAAAACAGTCAACACAGCTAAGCACTGAATCATAGCTTATGTGGATGAATTAAAACAAACTGATTTGCAGAGTATGGCTAACATTAGCGGCGTTAGTTATTCACTGTTTTAAGGTGTCATAGTTACAGTATATCTTTATCTCAGTTTTCTGGATCAAATTGCTCTCAGTAGCTGCGTTAACAAGGGCAAAAATAATCGGAATAAATGCCCGATCGGATTAAAATGCGCCATGTAAACTTGACAATCGGAAACAGTCTGATCCGATTTGGCTCAATCGGAAAGAAATTGTATTCTGATCGAGAGGGATGCCTATCGTTATTCCAAAACGCGTCCATGTAAACCTTACCCGATCGTGATTCTCTTACCTGACTCGATCTTCACTCTTTAGCCTTTGGTTTATTTATTAAGGCCAGTACAGGAGGGTTCATTATATTAACACTCTGGCATAAAGCACAACTGCAGGTGCCGTGTCTGCTTTTCCGGTAACATAACAAGGCGTACATACAGTGTAATGAAGTCACATCTGCACGCACAGTGTCACCTTTGACAGAACAGTAAAATAAGTATACAAGGGCGCCATCTAGTGACAACATTTAACCAGGAGAAAACTCCTGAATTGGATGGAGTAAGCCCTTATGGCATTTGTTGGTTTGTTGACAGCACAGGCGTAAATACAACTCTTCTTCTGCGGTTGTTTTCAGACAACTCTGTGCATGTCCAAATGCTTCTAATCTGAATAAAGCTTGGTGCATGTATACGCATGTCATGATCGGACTATTTGACTTTGCACCCATGTAAACAGTGGATTCAGTTATCCAATCCCTCAAATTTTAAATGGATCAAGAAATTTTGCACATGTAAACATGGCTAGTGTGTCACTCTGTGAGATTCTATCTGCTATCATCAAGTTGCAGAGCATTAGAGCATTATTGCTTAGCAACAAACAACATATTATTGAAAAACATTTTTTATGATAACTGTAATTTAACCAATTGTTAATTCTGGTTGTGACTGGGGGAGGAGCTTTATTATGTTTTATTGTTAAATCAACTAAATGAACACCTCCCTATGCATCATCAAAAGGTCTTCTTGGATTAAGTCACATGTCCTTCATGAAGGTCAGTGTTTCACTTCATTTTTACAGCATGTCTTTGCTTGTTTCCACTCTATAAATATTTATTGTTTACCTCACACCCACACTGTAATTACAGATTTGAATCTAAACATTACCAAACCTGATAACAGTCTATCTTACACAAGGGAGCATGCAGAGGATGAACACGAACCTTCTGGATTAGATTAATTTGACCTTTACAAAGACCTTCTCAATGACATACAAAACAAAAAGGATCACAGTTCACACATATCTCATTTTACATGCTCAGTTCTCACTGATTCCCACAAGAAATCCCAACCCAGAGTTTTAGTAGCGGTGACCTTGCCAGAGAGGCTCCACCGACAGCAACTTGAATGAAGATGGTTTGATTGCGATCATGAGACTTGGAAGTGTTTGATCTCGATAGCACAGAGGCTTAGCAGTGAATTAACCCTATGATCTGCTGTGATCCCTGGTTTACAGCCCCATATAGCCCATATATACAGTAGATACTGCACACAGAGCTGCTCCACTGCAAGATAATCACTCTATCATCACCTTCATTTGTCAAATTTGCACAGCAGATTTATATACACACATGCATCAGTCCTCCTCATCTTCTTCTTCATTTTCAGAGGTCAGGTGTCACGCAGCCCTTCGTTGACTGCTCACTGCATGTATTGGATTTCATGAGTGGCTGAGCAGTGAAAACAGAATGAGAAATGAGACAGTTAATATCCACACTGACCCCAAGCTGAACCAACAGGACACCCAGCTGTACCCTCTAATGGCATATTGACCACTTTTATTATGTGCAGTCAGACCTTGGAAAAAATAAAGAATATAAAAAAAGAAAAGGAAACCAACACAGACCTTCTATTTTCCATTTTGACGTGAAGAAGAAAAGAAATATTAAATGCAAGAGACTTGCAAGTTTGATTCTTTCATGTATTGTATTCCAGTGGTTCAAAACCCTCATTTATTTTTCTTTTATTTCCTAAGGAAATGTTGCACTTACATTATTAAACGATGGAGCTTTCATTCCAGTTCTTTAATGCTGCCTAATGGAAAAATTTGGTTCACGTCATGAATGCTAAAGAGACAGGTTGTCATGATAACACAATAGACAGAGTTGAAAGCATCTGTGGGCATTAAATATGAATGTCTGACTAACATGCGTGCACATTTTCTCTCTTTGTACTTCCGTACAGTGATTACGATCATGTTTGGCAGTATAATTTTTTGACAATGGCAGTGCGTCATTTGTGTTTTTTCACCACAGCTGTGTTCAAACCAATACAGAATTTAATTATGTTGATTAAATTCAGTTTAATTTGGTTTGATTCAAATTACAGTCTCTTCGGTTCAATTCAAATTAGCTCATTATTTTGGAAATTAGCAGGTGAAACTTGGTTTGTGGACAGCATTTCCAGTAAGAACAACAGAGACAATCCTCATGGGAAATGTAGAACCAAAGAGTTAATTCAAGACAAGTGTGGACAACGGAGCTGCAGGTGTGATATGCCTGTCTTATTACACTTATCTCAGAGGTGGCTCTCATTGATCAAGTCAGGAAAGGAAATCATTTGTGTTTTGAAGCACAGTGTTTCCTGCAGAGGCTTCTCCCTAGCTTTTCTGTTATCCACCAAATCTCAGCAAGTCAGCAACAACAATTGTACAGCGTGTGTGCTTATATATTTGTTTATTAGTGTGTGTGTGTGTGTGTGTGTGTGTGTGTGTGTGTGTGTGTGTGTGTGTGTGTGTGTGTTTTAGGTTAAACCAATTGTGCTGTGCTAAAGTGATAAAGGCACATCGCTCGGGGCGCTGTCCTTTGAAGAAGCCAGCCCGTGGTGTCCACATTAACAAACAATACATGATATTTAATCCTGCTGGCCTTTGCACAGACATCTCAAGGACTTAGCTGTCAGTAACATGGGACTGAGTCTATAAATAGCTTTTGGTGCTCCAACCAATCAAAGAGCAACACACAAGACACCAAACAGGCATGTTGGTACAGAAACCTAGGGACCTGAGGGATCTTTGGTCCCGAATCAATATGAGCTTCTTTTGGATTAAACTCAAAACAATCCAACTACCCTCGCTTTTATTGGAACAGCAGGAGGTCTGGTTATTACTGATCATAACTGGGACTCTAGTCGAGCTGACTTCACACTCTGTGCATGCTGGCTTAACTTCCTGTCAGAAGATGAATCAGATTGAGAAGTCTGAAAAATTCCCACAGAGCCTTGATATGCAGCCCAGACTGAAGGGCTTTGTCGGGCCTTGCCAGCTGAATTGAAACAATCTAATTATGAGTTTATGACAGGTTGTTAATGTGCATTACTTTCCTTTAATTACAGCCTTTGTTATCAATAAAATATCCATTTAAACCATTTCATGCCAATAGCATAACACAGAGATAGATAGAGATATAGATAAATTATCTCAAAACTACATTTCAGTATGAAAAAATAACTTTGCTGTGATCATAAATTTTAATAATTGAGACTCTGTAGAAAGTTGATCATTGGACAAACAGCTAGCTTCATTCCAGCCAGATGTCTGTGACCTCAGCAGCTCTGCACACAGTCATTGTTCCATGTGCTTTTTAACTCATCTAATCTGGAGATCCTGGCTTAATTATCTTGTTATCTCAAGATAAAAATTAATGGTTTCCCAAGGTCACAACTTCAGTCAAATTGCTGATACCACCAAGACAGGCAATTGAACTAGACCTGATAGCAGAGTCACACTGTGGATAGATTTAAGTGAGAATGGCAGTTAGATTAATACGAAGCCTCCCTGTAGATTTCACAGAAATCATTATCTGAGACGACAGCCCCAAGTCAAGAATAAACTCAACTTGATAGAAATTGCACCAGCTAACAGGATAACTCAACACTGGTTATAAGAAAACAAAGTACGATGCCTCAAATGATTAAAAATTAGAATGAAGTCAACAAATCACCAGTGAGTGTTTAATCAGTCATAGCGTAATAAAAATGACTTAAGTGGTTTGCAAAACATTTAAATTTATACTTAATTCAAGATAAAGCAAAGTCAACATGTCATTTATTGAAACTAATGAAGCTTTGTGTGAGTTCCTCCCGAAGTCAAAGGTCCTAGCCTGAATCAACTGTCGGACAACTGATTTAGTTATTGTTCCCAGTTGCTCACAACCAATCACAGTCCACCCTCACATTAAGGTGGTCCATTTAAACATGTCTTTTCCCTTTTATAGCTACTCCAATGCAGCCTACACCACACTGCTGCTGGCAAAGTTTTGCCTCCACCTCTCCAGCCTCCTCCAGCCTTCTCCTTCATAGTTTAAAAGCTTGTTTGTACCCTTGTGGGGCTGCTGCAATGCCCTCCCCAGAAAGCCATGGCATGCTGCTTGGCAAACCTGATAAGCACTTTTAAAGCAGAGGCTTCAGCGCCAAGCATTACTGTATTTTCATTCAGCAATAAACAGTTTAAAATCTATGAAGGGAGTGTTCCTGAGTGAAAAAAAAGTTTTAAATGTATGCTCATTAAATTTGTGCCTACGTGACATTTTATAAAAGTTTGAAAAGGTGAACAAAACCCAAAACAGTGTATGATTAAATTTTAAAAGAACATCTGGAGAAACATCTCGGACCAGGTTTTTTACATGATGTGTTGTACAGAAGAACATTATAGAGATACAGGGTCTCTCAGAAGTAAAGATAAAGGTAGATTTACCCATCTGTGAGAGATTGTGTGAGCCAGTAGCTCATTAGTCTCAGAATAATATTCCTTTGTGTGCAACTGTAAAAGAAAAATTATCATTTTATTTCAACAGTACATAAAACCATTGAAAGATTCTGACATTTTGAAGAAAACTCTTTTAACAAAGCATACAAATCCATAAAAACAGCAGTGGCTGCGACATTTGATATCACTCTTTAGTGGAAATCACTGCATAGGTTTAAAATCACTTCCAGAAAACTGCAGTCTATAAACACATTTTATTGCCGCATCTACAAATGCAGGTTAAAACAGCAATATCTAAAGAGAAAGCCATATATGAACAAGATACAGATATAAAGGTATTACAGTAGTGTGGCTCTGGTAGTAGAAGAATGCAGTTACCAAACGGGCCTGTCTACAGTCAAGACCTGTCACCCACTTGAAACATTGAGTGCATTATATAAAGAAAACTACAACAAATGAGACGCAGAGTTTTTGAGCAGCTGAAATCTTTCACCAGATAAGAACAGGAAAAAGTGATGTCCGGTTTAAAGTTTTGTAGAAAGATGAGGAGATGCAACACAATGTTAAATCTGCCCCTGTCTCACTGTTGATTAAATGTGTTGCTGGCAGGCATCAAAATAAAATGGGCATTTATTTCTCACGAAACAAGAAAATTACTCTATTTCAATGTTGTTTTGCACTGATTTAAATCAAATGAAAGTTTTAATTGGTTTTCAAAGTACCAAATGTGGTTGTGTCCTTACTTCTTTGGAATTGATATTGTACCTTATATATGCTAAAAGAGAGAGAGAGTGAGAGAGAGAGAGAGAGAGAGAGAGCATGCATATTCTACCTAAGAGCCTCCTTATTTGTTAATTACCAAGAAAACTCAACTTTAAGCTTTGATGCTGTGACAACAAGAAAAAAAACAGTACTTTGTGTCCTTGGCTTCTACTTCATTCACCAGAGATTTAGTAAAGGCCAAAATCATAGTTTTATGGTTTGTTCAGTCATAATATTGTTTGTCAGTGCACAGCCCACTTTATCTGAGATAAAACCAACATTAGCTTTCTGCATGGTGTTCTAACTAATGATCTCATCAATGTTCATCATTCTGTAATTAGGAATCATTTAAAGGGGGCCAAGGGCAAACTCCCAAATAATCAGCACCAAGGGGTGGGTGGGAGTGGTGGTGGGAGAAACACTGGTCTGTGAGTCAATAACTGTTGCAGCTTACTGAGATCGTTTTATTTTTCTCAGATAAATTTCTTTAACGTCATGTAAGTTAGTTTACAATTTATTGCTAGTAATGCTATTTCCACTATCATCTCTGACTTTAAATACCCATTAGATTAAAAAATCCTTCATTTCATATGCTCGTATATGTCCATGGTGTATAGTAAATAAGACTCATGTATATATATATTTTTTTTAATTCTAATTTTCTTTATCCTTCAATTTTTCTCTTTGTATCTGTATTTATGCTGCTGTAATTTTGGAATTTCCCCCTGTGGGACTAATAAAGGAATATCTTATCTTATTCAAGCTAGAAAAAGTTCCTCAGCATTTATGTTAGAAAGCCAACAGGCAGACTCACTGCCTTGTCACAGTTTATCAGCTCCCAACACTCCAAGCTGATCTTAAGTCCTCGAACTTGAGCCATCTGTCCAGGCCAGCCACTGAGACCATCACTTTTTACCTCTGGGCTTTGCTCTTTGCTCCTCTCACATCAAGACCGTGATGTCACTTGACCTTTATTACTCTGCTGCAGTCCTTGAATTAGCTGGTAGTCTCTAGAAATTTTCCCTGAGGCAGATGTTGCTCCAACTATGACAACATAAATCCAGGGTCATTGAACTGTCTCCAGGTATAAATCTACTCACTCATGAATAAATGACTGTGACAAGACACATGAGTTCATGTCACAACAATGCTTATAAAAAATGAGAGTAATTTGAAATGACCAGTAAACCATGGGGATTGAACGCCTCTAATGAAAAGCACTTGTTTCCAGTGGTAAATGATTTATTGTTTTTAATAGATAAGTTTGTAGTCTTTGAAAAGTGGCAATGATCACATGATTAGGCTTTGTTTCCAAAAAGTTAAATGTGAGTTTATGATTTCTTTTTGTGCAAGATGTGTCTGATGGTTGCTAACCATTGCATGCATGCATAAATTTTTTCTACTTGCAGGGCGTACACTTGCTGCATCTTGCCAGCTGCAGGGTCTCCAGCTGGGAGCCATCCTTTGCAGATGTTTCACACCTTTAATCCCACAACATCTCCAGGTGGCGGGGCAGCATGTATATACTTTGCCCTCCAACTGACCCTAGAATCCATTACTGTCTTACTTTGTTTTCCATCTCCTGAACCAAAACCAGAGCCCCCTGTTCCTTCTCCCTCGATCTATTTCCTCAAGAGCTTTTGGAAATGGTGACTCAGATAGTTTTTTTTTAAGAACTGTTGGGTGGATTTTCCAATTGCTACCATGTTTCTGTGCATTCTGGTGACAGCTCTTGATGCTTTTTATAGACTGCCTCCATGCCTCCCTAGCATGGTAAAATAAGTCAAGTCATGATCTGGCAGTGATGATCAACCTCTGGGGAGTGTCAGGAGATTATTGTGTTCCCAGATGGAGACCTCTGCTGTTAGTCCAGATTAACCCTCATGGTCCACTTCTATCCAGGTGTCAGGACAGGCAGTTTCTTTTGGCTGATATTCTGTTCCCTAGCTCCTTGTTTGGCGCAGAGGAATTCAGGCTCTTTTTAAGTGACCATGGACCTAATTTATAAAGCTTGCTCACACACAAAATGGGGCTTGGAAGTGGTGTACACCACCTCCCATGCAAAGGTTGTGATTAATGGAAAAAAATTCGGCGGGAGAATGTGCATGTCAACTTTGACCCTTCAGACTCGGTGCCAGGACAGGTTGTGCCCTCGTTGCCCCCAGGTTGATCTCCTCGTCACCCACCACTTTCATCTCTAGAGTGACTGAGTACACAACACATAAATCCACTGCCTTACAAGGCTCTGTTGAAATATTTAATTTACACATTTAAAAGACAGATACAAATGTACTTCAGCTGTCTCTTCTGTGGTCTCTGCGAAATCTGTCTCCTTCCTCCTCACACCCTGGTCATCTTAAGTATGGAGTCTGTTTTGGTGTGGGTGAGGGTGTGCCCTTGCCCCTAACTGTAGCTGACATGCTTTGACAGTACTTCGGCCTTCGGATCGGACAATTTCTTTTCCACCTCTGCCACAGATCGCTGTGTGGCACTCACACTATTTACAGCAGTGACAAAGTACTCCCACTCGTCTGTTTGTCTTTTATTAGGGATGCCACTACTGTGACTACACTACTGTGACCACCAAATAAAATTATTTTTCCGGCCTCAACCATAAGCACCTCTATTTCGGTCTCCATGATGTTCCTTTTCTGCGTCTTCTCTGCCATGATTGAGCACAAATGCCATCGATCTGCAGGCTTGCTTATATGCAAATACATTCATGAGGTACTTTGCATTAACCATTCATGTTAGAGGGTGGGGTGTGAAATAATACAGCTGTACAATCTTCCATGTGGACTGTGATTTATTTATTTTAGGGTGAAGTGCTTGCAGGTGTGTGTATCGACGGTTTTATAAATGAGATAACTTTCTGGCACACGCCATTTTCAGCTTTTGGGCGCACTAACACGTATAGTATGGATCCTATGCTATGTTGTGTAAATGAGGCTCCAGGGTCCTTTGGCTCATTGACATGATCTGACTCTTTAAGCTCCCATGTGGCTCTGAGTTGTTTTTTAGAGCAAAGTCCCACATACCCCTTGAGTCAGTGTAGTTACTGTCTGCTGCCACAGTGCTGTTTTCCTGCAGTGAAGTCAAGTAACAGGTCACAGTATTTCAAAGCTTGAATAAAACAGGCACAACCCATGGACAAACAGAAATCATTTATAAGTTTGTTTTTAAAAATTACAGAAAGGTTTGCAGAGAGAGAGAGAAAAACAATAAAAAAGCCCCCACTTGTAGCTCTAAAAATGTTGGTCTTCCACCAGGGGGGCAGTTTAATAAGAGAGAATCATCAGTTTGAAGTAGAATGATTAATTCGGATTTTGAAAACTCTGTTTTGGCATGTGGTCATAAATTGAGTGATAACACACAGAAAGCTACCACAGATGCAATGCTATCAATTTTTTTCTAGTACTAGAGGTGTATACCTACCCAAAAATCACTATGAGAATTATTCCCCCCACTTGATACCAATGACCCCATATTTGGAGTCCTAGCTCAAGGCCTACCCGGAACAGGAGCACTTCAAGGGTAGCGGAGCAATTAGCTGGGGTGGTGGTGGGTTGCTGGTTAGCTGTCAGAGCAGAGGAAGAGGCTGGGTTAGTGCACTTTTAAATAAGGCGCTCTATAGGCAAAGGACCAATAGGAGCTAGGAGTGGATCAGCTGATTATCATCTGGTTGAGGTGGCTACTAGCAATTGGCTGCAAATCAGCGCTTGACGTCGTGTCCTGACAGAACTAACGCTATGCTTCATTGATTGGTTGTTTGCTGGTTGTGTTTATCCTCATGCTTTTTGTTTTTCCCTTATGGATGTTAAGCCCTATTTGTGCAGATGTCACTGAAAGTCTATTTGTCTTTTCTTGCATTTGGTGGTGATTATGTGACAGTAGTGCCAGGTCGTCTGCAAAGTCTAAATCGTCCAGCTGTGTCCACAGTGTCCACTGGATTCCGTTTTTCCTTTGTTCCGTTGTTTTTCTCATAATCCAGTCGATGGCTAATAAAACAAGAATGGGGAAAATGGGGATGCATCCACCAGTGGCAAGTATCACATGAGATCACCGAGGTGGCAAACCATCATATTAGGCCTGGTCAATGCATGGTTGCTTTACCCCTGCAACTACAAACTACTCGGTGTCAAAAGGCCACTCAAACAAAGAAGCCTCCAAGCAGAGGTTGCCACAAGCCTGATTCTCCTGCATTCATAAAGGGGGCGCCCATTATTTGACAGCTCATCTCCACCACCATTATCACCCAAGAGAGTCCGTACTGGTATTCCAGATGATGTTCGCACTGACCACATTATACACTGGCCAGTGAAATGTGAGAAACAAGGTTGTAGCGAACTCTGCAAAGTCAATGCTACCACCACTCTAAAATGTGACATATGTCTTTGCTTCACATAGGAGTAAAATTGCTTCAAAACGTACCATTTGGCTAGCCTGGCTGAGCCATCCTGTTGCGTGAGTCACTCGACGTTCCTTCCTTGTGGTGGGAAGGAACGTCAAGTGACTCACGCAACAGGATGGCCCAGCCAGGCTACCATTTGGCATAAGCTAGCTCACTAAAAAGCTGTTCATAAAAAAAAAAAAAACTGTTGAGATGTGGTGCTGATTATGCAAAAGAAGTTTTGTTTTCCAGCAGTTCTCTGTTTAATGTACTTTAGTACATATTTTTGGCAGGTTTTCTGCGTGAATCTGTTGTTTATTGTTCAGTTGCTCTCTAATGCAAAAAAAGAAAAAAAAGAAAATAGAGAAGACCAAATGTGTTGTTTCACTGTTTGGAAAGATATTTTCTCAGTTTAAATGCAAATAAATGCAAATGTTTGTTGCTAAACAACCAACACGTATTATTTCATTCATTTTTCAAATTAGGAGAAAAAAATGGTAAACACCCAATATGAGATGATGAGATGAGATTCAATTTATTGTCAATGTACAGTACAAGTACAGTACAGCGAAAAGTGTTTTCGCATCTCACCAGAGTGCAAAGTAAACATGTCAGTGCTAGTGATACATTATTTCATAGGTAAGGAAGTAGTGGGAATTTAATAAATAATCATGTGTATTATAGCGATAAATAAATAAATAAATGCATTCAATACTGTCAGATTGATATTGCATGTAGCCCATATTGCACAGAAGTGCTAGACTAAGGTCCAGTGACCATATTGCACATGTCCACAGGATGAGTTATACAGTCACAAGATACAGCAGGAATGTGGGTGGGTGGAGGGGGGGGTATTACTGGAGGGGGGAGAGGAGTGGATGAGGGGTTTAGGGAGATGACAGTGGAGGGGAAAAAACTGTTCCTGAGTCTGCTTGACTTGGAAGCGAGGTTCCGGTATCTTCTCCCAGAGGGGAGGAGGGTGAACAGTCCGTGCTGTTAAGAAAAAAAGTTTAGAAATGCGTTATTTATAGTCCATTTGGTCTGTTCTGTAATGCACATAATTTTCCAATGAGGGGAAATGGGTGTGGGTTCTTGTGGGTTAAAATGCATTAGTTTGAATTAAAGTTATAAATTATACTAAGTTTGCTGTGGAAGGCAGGGTTTAGGGCCTATACTGCAACCAGTCACCAGTGGGTGCTGTTCTTGCAGAGGAACCATGTGACTATGGTTTAAATGTAAACATGGAAACAAATGTAAACATTATGACACCAAACATGATGTCGTTATGTTTACGTTCAAAAATGTGGCATGATGACATCACTCATGATGTCATCATGCTTTGATGTTTTTCTTCTAATTCGAAGAGAGGTGAGCTGCACAGACACTGATCTTCCTCAACGTGATTTTACACTGAGAGACAGAAGAGAGAGCAGCTGCCTATCACTCTGATCATTCTAGATCTTTTTCTAGGTGATTTTACATTGAGAGACAGAAGGCTAACAAAGACAAACAAAATGAGAATCCAGTCAGGCAAGACCAACGCAAAGACCTTCTCTGTGCAGAACAATAAGATCGATGAGTATCTAGCAAAGAAGAGGGAGAAGAGGAGGAAACATCGAGAGGCAGTTAAAAAAGCTAAGTTCATGAACTTGATGCAAACCGATGCACTCCGTCAAGAAGTGAACCAGCTCAATGACATGCTGAAAAGAGCGCAGGAGGAGTTGGTCATAGAAAAACTAGGGGGGATGCTGTTGAGTGGAGGTCAAACCCCTAGGCTGAAGGACTCAGACAGCATTGTACAGGCTTCAGTCGATTTACAACTAGAGAGGCTGAAGAACCAGAGGCTGCAGGAAGAACTGGACAAACTCAAAGCTGCTCACTGTGATCTGAACAGAAGGTATCAGGCTGATGTGGTCAGTGTCAAGCAGCAAATGGACAGCCTTCAGCAGGAACTGCAGAAGCAAATGAAGACTAATGGTGACAGAGTGTCACAGGACCAGGCCGCAAAAAGATCCTCAGCAGCTAAAAACAACAGTCTCCTCAAGAGCATGACAGAGGAAATGGACAAACACAAGCAAAATTTGATCCATGCTGAACAGACTGTGGAGAGTCTTCAACAGAAGCTGCAGAAGCAGGAGAGGGCTCATAGTGAAAAAGTGTCCTGGGATCAGGCTGTTAAAAGATTCCTAACAGCTCAAAACAAGGCTCTCCTTCAGAAGATGGCAGAGGAGAAGAAGAAACACCAGCAAAATATGAGCCCCGCTGAACAGACAATAGAGAGCCTTCAGCATAAGCTCAAAAAACAAAGTCAGGCTCCCCTTGGCCAAACATCCCAGGACCAATTAGTCATCAGGGCTGTAAAGGCAGAGCATAACACCATCTGTCAGAAGATGAGACAGGAGATGGAGGTCCTGCAGCACAGTGCAACCCAGAGGGAGCAGATGATGGCAGAGCTGGAGAAGCTAAACAATCAGCTCATCATCCAGAAGAACTCCACTACAGAGCTTCAAGTCACTGATGACCAGAGCCTTGCACAACTTAGAGCTCCAAAGCTCAAAAATACAAACAAACAAAATAAATAAATAAAAAATAAAAAATAAAAAAATCCCCTCCTCGAGCTACCACCTTACCGTGGTGGAGGGGTTTGCGTATCCCGATGATCCCAGGAGCTATGTTGTCGGGGGCGTTATGCCTCTGGTAGGGTACCCCATGGCAAACAGTTCCTGGGAGAGGGATCAGACTAAGGGTAGCTCAAATAGATCTCTTATGAAAATAACTGGTACTAAGTTTCACTTGCCCAGAAGAGGGTTGCCAGGGCCCTGCCCTGGAGCCAGGCCTAGGGATTAGGCTTGATGGCGAGCGCCTGTTGGCACTTCGCACGGGCTCACTACCCATAGGAGAGGCCAAAGGGGTCCGGTGCAGTGCAAGCCAGGCAGTAGCCGAAGGCGGGGCCCTTGGCAGTCAGATCCTCTTGCAGGAAAACCCTACCCACTTACTGGAACTGTTTGTTGTTTAGCAACAAGCATTTGCATTTCTTTGCATTTAAACTGAGAAAATATCTTTCCAAACAGTGAAACAACACATTTGGTCTTCTCAAACCATTTTTTTTTTTTTTTTTTTTTGCATTAGAGAGCAACTGAACATTAACCAACAGATTCATGCAGAAAACCTGCCAAAAATATGTACTTCAAGTACATTAAACAGAGAACTGCTGGAAAACAAAACTTCTTTTGCATAATCAGCACCACATCTCAACATTTTTTTTTATTATGAACAGCTTTTTAGTGAGTTAGCTTATGACAAATGGTACGTTTTGAAGCAATTGTACTCCTATGTGAAGCAAAGACATATGTCACATTTTAGAGTGGTGGTAGCATTGACTTTGCAGAGTTGGCTACAACCTTGTTTCTCACATTTCACTGGCCAGCGTGTAACGTGGTCAATGCAAGCGTCATCTGGAATACCAGTACGGACTCTCTTGGGTGGTAATGGGCACCCCCTTTATGAATGCAGGAGAATCAGGCTTGTGGCAACCTCTGCTTGGAGGCTTCTTTGTTTGAGTGGCCTTTTGACACCGAGTAGTTTGTAGTCTCAGGGGTAAAGCAACCATGCATTGACCAGGCCTTACATGATGGTTTGCCACCTTGGTGATTACATGTGGTACTTGCCACCCACAAATGCTTTGTCTGATTTGCTCCAGCATCAAGCTTTGTACAGTAGGATGAGAACAAGGTGACAGATTTGGTATTGTACTACTTGACAATGGCCACCTTTCACCCCTTCTCCACCCTAGCATCAATGGATCCTCTGCCTCTCTCAGCAAAACTTTTCTCATCCTAAAGTTGGCAACCAGTGTTCCTATGAAGTACATCTTTCACTGAAGAAGGTTGAGCACTAGCGACATTGAAATAAAAAGGTTGCCTGCAAACAAATTGTCACTCTTAGTGCTGACTTACATTTGACAAACACTTTTTCATTTTAATACATATTTATTAATTAGTTTAAAGAATTTCCAATGGGATTTTTTGTTTATATTTGTTTAAATAGTCTTTGACTTCACCTTCATAAAATATATTGATTAAAAATTATTAAATGGGCTTAGTTTCTACCTGTTTGTTTTGATTGTGACAAATACGTCACATGGGATTTTTCATGAATATTTTAAGAGTGAAAGCCGGATGTGACAAATTTGTCACAGCGATCTTCTCTTTTCTTGAATTATATCAATCCATGTCTATATGCTTCTCTACCTTTTTCCTGCAAACTCATTATCAGGGTTGAAAAAACATGAATTGAGGATTTGTCATGGAGCATGTAGACATGGATTATAACTGATTTTAATGCAGGACAAATAAGTTGATTGTGATCTCCATTCAGAAATGAATGAGAGTCACAAATAGAAATAGATTACAATAACAGGAAATTAGATGCCATGAATTCTGTGTTTAAATCACTTGGGGGTATAGCCACAGTGGAATAACATACAGTACATGTCTGATACATATGTGAGTATGCCTGAAGAAGTGAATACATTTTTATTACTATTTAAGGCATACTCACATATGTATAAAAGCATGTATATTAAGAACACACAATTTGTATTTTTTTTCCATCTTTTTTGGATTAAAGTGCCATAAAGATACATTTGAATTTGAATCTGGATGTGGGAAAACCTGAGCACCAGAGGGCAACCCTATAAATGATGTCAGGACTTGGGGTCCAACACTGCTGCTGCTGTATGCCTGTGGAGAACTAAGGCCTAAAGTGCTCAGGGTTCCTGTGGGTGGGGACCTGATCCACCTCACTGTTATCCTGGTGATTTAACAGCAGCCTGTTCTGCTCCAGATGTTCTTTGATGAGGTGGGATTGTCTTGTTAAATATCTGCCTAAAGGATCCCCTGTAATAGCCAAAGAGTAAGGGGATCTCTCAGTTCCAGCAGGTGGGTAGGGTTTTCCTGGCTTGCACTGCACTGGACCCCTTTGGCCTCTCCTATGGGTAGTGAGCCCATCGGAAGCACCAACAGGTGCTCACCATCAAGCCTAATCCGTAGGCCTGGCTCCAGGGCAGGGCCCTGGTGACCCTCTTCTGGGCAAGTGAAACTTAGTACCAGTTATTTTCATAAGAGATCTATTTGAGCTACCCTTAGTCTGATCTCTCCCGCAGGACCTGTTTGCCATGGGGGACCCTACCAGAGGCATAAAGCCCCCGACAACATAGCTCCTGGGATCATTGGGACATGAAACCCCTCCAAAATATATTGATTAAAAATTATTAAATGGGCTTCAGCTTCTACCTTTTTTTTTATCGTGACAAATACGTCACATGGGATTTTTTATGAATATTTTAAAGAGTGAAAGCCGGATGTGACAAATTTGTCAGAGCGAGCTTCTCTTTTCTTGAATGAAATAACATGTTATTTAAACAAAATCATCATTATTGGGGTTGAAACATACCTTTGTCACACAAACACAGCTTTCCAAAAGTAGAAGTGTTATATTTAGATATCAGAATCAACATAGCTACTTGTAGGTAATGCAGTCAACAAAATTCCTCTGTAAATTCTCATGTTATCGAGTTTTCAACATGTTGAAATCTAAAGCCAGAACTGTGATGAAGGGTGTTCTGGTATTGAACCTGCTGGCCAACTGGGGTTTGTCTTAAGAGTTTACATGTCTTAACGTTTAACCCACCATCCCAAGACGTGGGTTTGGTTAATTGCTAATTCCAGATTTCCCCAAGGGCATATTTTGAATGGTTGTCTCTATGCGTCATCAATGAACAATTGATGACTTGTCCACTGTGTTTACAGCATTGTATCTAATGTAAGGTGCTTTCAGCCCCTTTAAAGGCGGAGCAGATGTTGTTGGTGCTGCTGTAGACTGTTACGATCCGTACTATGGTTTCTTTGGCCTTGCTGACAAAATTTGGTTGGAAGTTCTCTTATATTCTTTGGTTTGTTGTGACTTGCTGCATTTACCCCCAAATTGTTGAATGTTGCATTTAACTTTGGGAAACAATGAGATGGCCCTGCTGAAAAACTAAATTATTGCCTTCATGAGACACATGTCAAATTGCTTAAATCTGTATTTTTTTTTTTTTACATATAAAGTCCCTAAGTGACATCTACCTTACATCCTGGTGCAGTCATGTGACTGTGCCTCAACTGGTGTACCAGTGACCTCACTTCCAATATGGCTGTGCACCAGGTTAACTCATGAGGCAAATCATCCTTCCTCAGTCATTTCTCATGTAATCCAATTTTTAACACATTGAAATCTAAAGCCAGAACTGTGATGAAGGGTGTTCTGGGATTGAACCTGCTGGCCAACTGGGGCTTGTCTTAAGAGTTTACATGTCTTAACGTTTAACCCACCATCCCAAGACATGTGGGTTCGGTTAATTGCTAATTCCAGATTTCCCCAAGGGCATATTTTGAATGGTTGTCTCTATGCGTCATCAATGAACAATTGATGACTTGTCCACTGTGTTTACAGCATTGTATCTAATGTTGTTGGTGCTGTTATAGACTGTTACGATCCGTTCTATGGTTCTATGGCGTTCTTTTCTATCTGCGACCAGGTGCATCCCAGTCTCTTGGTGTCTGCCTGGAGATCTCGCCGCCAGGTGTTTTTTTAGGCCAGCCTCTGTTTCTCTTCCCCTGAGGGTTCCAGGTCAGAGCCTGCCTGGTGGTGTTTGACTCTGGTTTGCATAGTGTGTGCCCGATCCATCTCCATCTTCTTTGTCCAATTTCATCTGCTGCTGGGAGTTGTTGTGTCTTCATCCAGAGATCGTTGTTGCTGATCTTGTTCAGCCAGTAGATTTTCAGGATTCTTCTGAGACATTTGTTTGTGAAGGTTTGTAGCTTGTGTATTGTGAGCTCAGTGGTTCTCCATGTCTCTGCCCCATAGAGCAAGACAGATTTAACGTTGGAGTTAAAGATTCAGATTTTTGTTACTTCCTGTATCTCTTTAGAGCGCCAGATGTTATTGAGGAGTAGAAATGATGTTCTTGCCTTGCCTATCCTAGCTTTCACATCAGCATCCGTACCACCTTGACTGCTGATGATACTCCCCAGGTAGGTGAAGGACTCTACTTCATCTAACATTGCGTCGCCTATATTTCAGTCAGGTACACTTTGTCAAAAATTTTTGCTTTATTGTGCAAGTTAAATTTGGCGGCATGATTCTGTTCCGGGTCCCTGCCCTTCCACACGCTTGCGTGGAAGCCCGAGGCAGGAAGAGCCCCTTCCTGCCCATCACGAGCCATCATGAAAGACGATAGCAGGGAGCGCAAGCGAGGTTCTGTTCGGGGCCCCCGTTCTCCACGTTGGCATGGGTGAAAGGCCAGCGGCGGGAAAAGCCCCTTCCCGCCCTCCACGAGCCATCATGAAGGCGGAGGCGGCGGGGGTAGAGCAGCGATGAACAGAACCCCCTAGGCCATGAGCCAGGCGGGTTGGTCGGTATCAACTGAGGGGAATAATGCTCATAGTGATTTTTGACATTGTATACATGTATAGAGTTAGAAAATATGTGATAGCATTGCAGCAGTGGTAGCTAAATGGGTGCTATCATGCATTTTATTTTATAACACTAGGCGAAAATTACATGGGTCAATATATGAAAACATACAACTTAACCCCCCAAAAAACCTATAGAAAGGGTTTCATTTTACCATACATCATTTCTATAAGGTTTCTAGACTAACATTAGTCCTATGAAATCCTAGTTGGAAAAGTATGTTAATTTCGCCAGACAACAATACGCAAATGAGGTGAAAACTCATTAGAATTTGCCCAAAATACTCCTTTTCCCATGAACTATTATCACAGTGAAACTATTATCACAGTGAAAGCACATTGAAAGAGGGTGATGGCAATGCTGCTTTTGGACTGGCCTCTAACCTGAAAACTGCCCGGCTTGGTTGTACCTACCAGGGGTATAACCCCGACCGGTGTAGTCTTCAGGGTCACTGAGGCACACAAGCCTCCCCACCACGACAAAGTAGCAACAGTAGGGGAGGGTGTTTTTTTTCGTTTGTTTTTTTTTTGGTATGTTTATTTTTGCCTGGATCCTCGCCACCTTCTCTACATGTCAGTTCCTGGCTTGTTCTTTGCTTTGTTCTGAGACAGAGTTAAACCAAGAAAGGTGGTTTTGGTGTATATCCCTACATTTGCCGTTCAGGAATAGTGTAGGCCTGAATCTCTCCAATTCTCAATCATACAGATCATACTTTTGACTACTATACATTCACAACCTAATAATCAAAATCATTTTCATCAACTTCTTCCATGTCTTCTTCATCTGAACTTTACACACTGTCTGAGGTGGATGCTTGGTTCTCACAGTCTGCCAGTCTACACATGTCAGTACACTTGAGGCCATTTGCAATACAGACACATTTTGGGAGTGAACATTTCTTTGGACAGTTACAGGCCAGTAGATCCAGGACCGCATCAGGTGCTGGCTGGCCGTCCATCCAGTGTACCACCAACTGTTCAGATTCACCTTCTGTCTCCATTGTCCACCCTCTGCCAACAGGGCTTGGCTAATGTGGGTATTGCTCCAGGCATCTTCTCCATATACCAGCCTGGTAATTTGCTCGCTGTGCATGTTTTGTTAAACAGTCCTTGCAAGGTGGGAGTTGATGACTTTCAATTTCACCTTTTTTGGCACAGAAAAGGTGATACCTGAGCTCATTGATCTTGATGGTTGGTGCTTTTGGGGCATACATGAGACATGTAAATGCATGCATGTAAATCCATTTAGACTGACTCAGGCCAGGTGTGAGTGTGACAACTTAAATCACAGCAGGAATAAAGTAGAAATATCTAGCCTATGCATTACTTACCATGTTTTATGTATTAAAATGTTTAGGTTGTGTACAAATTAAACCTTTGTGTTACATCTTTCATGAAAACTGAAGACATGTTGTCACTGCTTATAAGAGAAAAAAACATCTAGAGATGCTGATTCCAACAACTCTACTGAACAATATATAGCCTGGGCTTTACTCTGACATTTTTTCACAGAGATAGGGTCAATTAAAGGGATTGTTGGGACCGTGAAGGTCTGATTTGCTTCAAAAGCAATGTCGTATGCAGTGGATAAGTATGCCCTTCAAAGTGTGGGTGTGTATGGATGTGTGTGTCTTTGCATGTTTGAGGGTGTGTTGTTTGTGCTTCTCTGTGAGTGTGTTTGAATTCTGAACCTTTTCACATCATTATCATCAGCAGTCAGAAATAGCTGTCATCAGTCCTGTACTGTAAGTCAGTTTTAAGGGGGGCTGAGACGTACGTGGAGTCTGTCACAGGCTCATGAAGTCTGCTCTGGTGTCAGGTTGTCTTTATCAGTGATTGGGGAGTGGGGGTCAAGATAAGTATCATGCCGCAGCCACTACCCTGCCTTCACTTCCCCTCCATGCATTTTTCTAAAGCTTTTTCACTCCTGTCCAATTATCCCCCTGTCTCCTCACATCCTGCCCCCTCCTTTTCTCTCATTAGCTGCAGAGAAAGCCAAACTTAAGGGCAAAAACTTGACCACTTTGTGTTTATCTCTTTGTGTGTATGTGTGTGTTTGTGTGTGTGTGTGGTGCTGTTTACATTCATGTGTTATTCCCTTAAGCCTCAGCCTTTTGGCCAGTAGCAGGGCTGTGCCTTTAAAAGCAGCTCATTAGTGAATCCACTTGGACTCCAGACAGCTCTTTCTTCTCTTACAGCTGGTTTTCTGGTCACATCAGGCCAATGATGCTCTCTCCCTCTAATGGAGCAGACCACGAGGGCCAGCACTGCTCTGCTCCTGTTTGCTCTCCTATTAATTATCTTTTCCCAACCAACTTTAACTCTTCCGATCCCAAACACATGCAGAAGCCTTGTGAGGCCTTTTTTTAGCGAAACATCAGGGGGCAACACACGTCTTCTGATCATCAGGATACGCTGACTGCTGAACTATTTTTATGACATGCTCTTAAAAACTAGTCCTCTGAGTTGGCAGTGTGTGTGGCGCCTTTCTCTTCTGTCAGCTATGTGAGGACCCTCGAGGTGTACAAAACGGCTGTTGACTTGAATGTGCAGGTTCGGGATACATGCTGTGGTTTTGATTTCTCTCTGGTGATGAAGCAGAGGGAGGCCTGTTTTTGAAGTAAATTTCATGTGCTTAACAGACATTTTGCATGACAAGAAGAGTTTTCTTTTTTTTTGCTCTCTGCTGTCTTTCCACTCTTCTGCAAAATCCACCGTCAAATTCAAGACTCAATTATAATGTCTTATAAGACTGTATTTTCATCTGAAAGGCGGGCTGTGTCCTCTACACCAATGTGACCAGTATACCAGTGTAAAAGGCATAGTTTATCACTCAGATGATGGCGCAAAGCTTTGCCACAGCCGTCAACATTGGCCGCTGGACTGGAATACCAACACTGACAGCCTCTATAAGAAGGGTCAGACCAGGCTCTTTTCCTTGAGGTGGCCAAAGTCCTTTGATGTGTGTAACCAAATGTTGTCTATGTTTTATCAAACTGTTGTTGCGGCTGTCCTTTTCCATGCTGCTGTCTGCTGGGGCAATAACATCTCCTCCAGAAACTGTAACAAACAACAGAGGAGCAGCAGATCTGAGCGTCTCCTCTCCATATGGTGTAGAACGGAACGCTTTAGGAGATCCTTCATTCCTGCTGCTGTTCGTTTTTATAATGATCATTGTTGATTTAAATGTGTGGAGGGTTTAAGTCGTGGGTTTTTAGTCTGTTTTTATATATATTATTGTCTTTCTTACGTCTGTACTTGCTACTGAACGACAACTGAATTTCCCCCTTGTGGGGATTAAGCATCCATCCATCCATCCATCCATCCATCCATCCATCCATCCAACCAACCAACCAACCACTCACTCAGATAACCTCATGTAAGCCTGGTGATGACACTTTCTAACTGCTTTTTTAAACTCCCTTTTTGTTTCATAATCATGCATTTGAAGAAGACTGATCTGTAATTCAGAACATGCAGCAATGTTGGATGTCTGTACTCAACCTCAACAAAGTTTCATTTTAGATCTTTTCAATGTTTTTTAGTCTGATTTAAGGACAGGGAGGTATTACCTCTCTTTTAAAGAACACGGTTTAACTCATTTAACCGAAAAGACTCCACAGTTCAAAGCAGCAAGTGACCAGCAAGTGTGGAAGGCACTCCAGACGAAGAATCCACAAATATCACAACCATCAGTGCTGCCACAGCCTGAGCTCAACCACCTTCTGGGTAGCTGGAATACAAACTTCATCTGGCAAAAATAGATGTTACTAGAGAGAGCTACACAGTTACACAAAAAAATGCACATTGTGGGCTTTTCAGTAGAATTGGTAAAAACAACAACAACAAAAAAAGAACAACTCAAAACAAATGAATGGACTCTGTCACCACTTACACTTATCAATAATGAGACAATATTTTTACTCAATGACTTTTATGCCGTTAACATTATTTTTCTGTTCGCATATTCCAAAGCATGAAACTGAGAGTTTTGCTTAAGTTCTGTCATGCTCCTGTGACCTCAGTTGTTCAGAGTTAGGTGGTTTTAAAACCCAATCTGATCTGATCTCCCCCCCTATCCTAGTGTCAACATAATCAAACATATTATTTTGGTTTTACTATCATTGATTTCATTATTCTTCTATACAGTGTGCTTCTTATTGTACTATCTTCTCAAAAGTTGTTGTAAATTTCCATCAGTCATCCATTTGTACTCTCCCAGACCCTGCCAGATATTCAGTTTTTGCAAAATGTTGTCTTTGACTAGAAACTCTGTGATATGTTGGCACTTTGATTTTAGATGCGAGAGGGTGTCAAACTTTAGTTTTACAAAAGTCTTTTCAAAGTTTTTCAAAGTTTTATGGTGGTGCATGGTAGGTGTTATCTACAATGATCAAATATAAATCATACATTTGTCTGCACAGTATGAGGGAAGTTTGGCACAGCAGCTACCCCACACTTACCTCTTCCATGTCTCTCATTTTGTGTGAGACTTTGTGTTTGGTGCCTTTATCTCAGTCAAGTCAAATTAGAGGAAAGTTTATGTGCATGTCATGATTCACTTATAAAACTCTAGCACACCACAAGGCATCTCCTGCCTGCTGCTAACAGGGCTGTCAGCTGAAGCATCAATCACTCAACAGGGCTGCATACGAGTCTGTACCAGTGTCTGGTTGAGAAATAGCTTAGCTGACTTTTCGAACAGTCAACAACGGAGCTCAGAGCGTCTGCTGCAAATACAAACAAGTCTTGCTGCCCTCCTTCTCCTGCACAGTCAGTTTATTTGGAGTTTGTCTTGAGCAAGGACTCTATTGTTTAATAACTTGTCATGCTGATATCTAATGTTTCTTTGTGTGAACTTCTCTGTTCATGGCTCAAGTCATGGACATTAAGGGGAAAGCCACATAGTTGGTTCACTTCATGACTTTGCATTGCTTCTATCTTGCATGCGTTTGTTTCAGTTTAGCACGACTGCAAAGCTCACTTTTCTTGCCATAAGCTTAACGTTGCTGATGAAATTTGCTGTTTCCTTTTATCATTGAACAATGTGTCTCAGCAACTTTCGGATATGACTTAGGGTGCTCTCTTGTAATAAAATATAAAGCTACACAAAGCTCTATCCCATCAACTCCCTCTCATTGCAAAAGTCTGACTCATTTCATGACCCAGCACTTTAAGATAAAACAGCTCAGACTGAAGGCTTTTCTTTCAACTCTTGTTTCCTTGAGCCGACTCCCTGTTGTGATTAAAAGAGTTTGTTGAGTTTTCGGGAAGGGTATGGAGCTTTTGTTATCTTTATGATGTCTCTATTCAGCTTGTTTTTTTGTTTTTTTTTCTCAAAGATGTTTGTCTTTTTTAAGTGGGAGAAACAGCTCAGTGTCAGGGTACTTCTGCATTCATATGCTGCGTGTTTATATATATATATATATATATATATATATATATATATATATATATAACCTTTATAAAACATCTTGCCTATGTACTTGTATGTACTGGTACTAGTATGTGCATATGTGTAAGTACTGTTTTCTGACAGAAGGGGCCTTTTGCTGCGTTCCAGTTACCTTGAAAGTCGGATGTCAGAACTGGGAATGATGTTACACCTAAGTTGACGGTGCTCCAGTCAACAAGTTGGAAAACCAAGATGGACACCTACAGTTAGCCATTGTCAGCTGTTGTTAGCCGTTGTCAGCTATACCAGTTGTAAACAACGCATAACACAATATTTCACCCTTACCAATACCATAGCACTATGTTCACAGTTAGACGTTGGGCAGTACAACAAACCTCTTATTTAATTTCACAGAAACAAAACAGAAGTGCTAATAAATAATACATTATGAGAGCTTTTACTGTTACTCTTTACTGTTGATGCACTGCGCTGCCATCTTGAATTATGACGTTGTCGTCAAGTCAGGGTTTGTTAGGAACGTCCGACCTCAGGGGTGCATTACAGATGAATTTCTGATGTGGAGCTCAGAGATTCTGACTTCCGAGTACAACTGAAACGCAGCATTTAAACCACTTGAAGTGTGACTCACTTTGAGTATGTCCTATTCAAAGGTAAAGCAAGGCTGTTTATTCAGTAAATTGTCTTATTTGACACTTAACTACCTTGTAGCAGTTACTATCATTAAAAATTACCTCCATAGATGCCAGCCCTCATTCACTGTGAGTAAAAAATGGAAAATAAACTGTGGCACCTTCTTTAATGTCTTATATCTTTACAAACCAGACAGTCATGATTTAATAGTGCAAAATAAGCAACAGACTCAGGAGCAGAGAAATGAAGCCTACAAGGGAGTCTCAAAAACTGTAGTTATTCCAGCAGCCATTGAAGGTTGGTTCCAAAAGCCAGTCTTTCTAAAAATATGCAGTTTTACACAGTTTCCTCAGAGTCCCGTAAGAGCAGTGGAGCTTTCACATCCTGACATTGACAGTGAATCCTGCAAATCAAGTTCCTCCATCTAAAGCCACCCTTCATTTTCTTAGTCATTATCAGCAGCACAAGTTCTCTGTGAACCCTTGATTAGATCATTTTGAGGCTTCCAGTTTGGCATAATTTAGGGTTTGGCTGCCTTGAGTGGCAGGTGGGTGGTGCTAGCTGTCTGCTCTTGTCATCAGAGTTAATTCACATGTCATTGCAAGCATTCTTGTAGTATTGAATGTTTCTAATGGTAGCGGCTTATTATGTGTTCATTTCTGCTTTTATGACTAAAAATCCAGTAGAATTTAATCTTACTGACTTATTTGGCCTGTTGGCTTGATCAGGGTTTCCCATGCATCGCTCTCATTTAAAGTTGATGAGAATCAAAATAGTTGTTGGCTTCCCAGCAGAGTGGACTGTGATTTGAAGCTTTTACAATCCCCAGTTTCCCTTCCTTCACATAGTGCCTCCAGTTTCCATGGTGAAAATAATGTTTGCTAAAGGGCAGGCATTAAGGCTTTCAATCATTTTTTGTTTCTTCTTTGTTTTTTCTCTGCTTGTTTGAATTTCATTTTGTTACCAAAATTTAATCTTCACTATTCCTCACACAGACATTTTTTGTGTACTTTTTCCATCTGCTTCTTCAAATTTTTTCCCCCTTGGTAATAAAGAGTGAAGCGAAGGCAACAAGAAAAGAAAACTTGAGTGCAAGGTGAAGTTATTTTCACATTCAGTGGACACTGCAGCATTATTGAGTATGTTGTTGAATAAAAAGAGAAAGAGGCACAAGAACTCTTCACTTGTAAAGCCAACTGACTGAAACCAAGCTGTGGGCCCATGGTTAATAGAGCTAATTGCTTTTGCAGAAAGCTGTTTACTTAGTGGGGAAACCAAAAAGGACTATTTATTCTTTCTGATTTAAAGGAGCATTGTTGGGTCAGGTGACTATGAGCTGCAACAATTCAAAAGTTGTTTTCCTTTGTTTATGCAAGATTTCCATGGGTGCTTCTGCTCGGGGTTAGTGATACCTGAAGAAATAGATAGACTTCATAAAAAAATAACAATCCCTCTAAGCCATGAATAGATGAAGTTCGTGAGCTTTAATGTATTGTGTTTAACCACTGAGTCTAAGTGCATGAGATCCTGAACAATGCTGGTACTATGTGGCGTGCAGCAGCAGTATATTAAGTAAAAGGAAAGAGTTTTTGTTTTTTTTTATCATAAGGCCATTACACAGTTATGATCCTGGATGATTAATACTTTTTTTCTCCTTGTTTAATTACAGGTAGATGTCATTCATTGACAAATGTATTTTGGCTGGGAAAAAAAATCAGGCCAACTACTAAATAAAGTAAAGATGGCTATCAAGAGAGCTTACAGTAGTTGTATGTTTTTAATGAGACAACAGACCTGAACTTGGAACTTATCCTTGGACAGACACACAGATTTGTATTCCATGGAGCTGTTTGATCTGTACTATGGGTTTCAAGGTTTCTTGTGGCTTGTGAAAATACAGAGAATATTTCAGCCACTGAAAGCCTAACATGAATAAGTGAACAGTGTCAAAGTGTTTATTTATTCATTTATAAACCCTCCATGCTTAGAGGCATCTCACAGTGCCTCTGCAACATATGCATCTGCCAGAGTACATGCAAATCATTAATCAACATTTTTTTTCCCAAATGTGTATTTCTGCCCGTATCATATAACCTTTTCATCTTATCTGCTTTAAATCAGGTATTCTCCTTACTTAGTTCTGAGTCTGTCTTTTTAACTCAATCTAACATTTTTAAGGGAAAAAAAGTGTCACTTTCACTATAACTGAGAAAGCTGGAAATGTTTATAACAATTTCTCTTTCAACAATCCACAGTCTCTGTGTTCTGAGTAACTCTCAGTTGGATGCTGTTGCTTTTTTGGCAAGTGTTGCACCCCTTAATATTTTACACGCAGCTGTGTATCCAATTCTTGTCTTGCAGTGATTCATATTTTCACTGCTTTCTGTGCAGTTTTGCTTTTGGAAAATAAGAAATCCTTGTAATAACAGGTAGGTTGAATAAGGAAAAAGGGTACGAGTATGTTAAGAATGTATTGAGGCATTATGCTTTCGTCTGCAAAGTCGGTGCCTCTCCAAAGCATTACACTTAATCCAGACAAAGAGTTTTAATCTAGCAAATACCTGTGTCATACACGCTCATCCCTGGCAGGTGCTGTGACAGCTCATTTATGTGAATGGAGCAGAGAAAAAGCAAAATGACATTGAAGGCAGCGGCTCATCTGTGGAAACAGTCATCTGCCTGTCCTCTTTATGTGGCTGTCAAGCTTAGAGAATTGGTTTCTGGCTACCAAGAAGCATCTTTATGACAACAATGCAAATATGGCCAATTTTAGAGCTCATTAGTTTTTAAGAAACAAGAAATCCAGACACTATCTGCCTGTGACTGGCCAGCTGCAATATGGATTTAAGGATCTACATTTTCCTGTTTACTTCCATCATCTTTGAGAAATAAATCTGGTGCCCTTTGGGGAGCCATTTTGGCATGTTAAATTACATGCCCCATAGACAAAGGCTATAATCCCGAGAGCGGTAGCCCTGGTTTGATTTTGACCCTCGGCTCGGAGCCACATTCATCATTCCCTGCTCCGTCTTCCCACTCTATGCACAGTCATGTCTCTTGATAAAAAGCTTAACGCCCAAAAAGAAAATCCCAAAGAAGAGAGAAAAAATGGGGACACTTTTCCGAAGAACGTGTCAAATGGCTGTGTTTTAATAAAATCCAGTAATACTTGTCGGCAACTTTGGTAAAAGTAACACAGATTTTTTTCTTCAGAAACTGAGTTCGACAGAGTAGCTAATGTCCAGTGCAGTGGAAAACATCACATGGTGTTCTTCGGTTCACATTTGTGAGAACATATTTGCATGCTTGTCAGGCCTTCCCTGCAAGGCTCAGACAAGCAGACAGCAGAGGAGCAGGAGAGAGGGAAGCTGCACCCTCAGCAAATCAGCCTAAAACGCAGCAAAGTTAATTTTGATTAGACAGCTTTTAGTGCACATATTTACCTGCTATGTGGCCAAAAAACTCCTGTAATTTCATTGCCAAACATAAAATGTGCCTGCATTTTGTGCTTGTCGGGTGTTAATTTCAGATCTTGCATTATTCTACATTTCATTTTATCAAATTTTCTATACTTTAAAAACTTCATAGTAAAGAAATGTGTGTCGTTCTACAAGCCTAAACTGTAAACACTGAACTTTTTAAAGTTTTTTAAAGTCCTTAGTTATAGACAATAAAGTAAATGTATAACATTTTTTCCCGTCAGTGTACTCAAAATGTAGCCAACTAAAACTTCCAAACTGAGAACATTTCTGAGCTAAAAATATTATCTACGGTTACACTCTTATCCTAATATCCTCCAACACATCTGTTATTAAAAATGAAAACCTATATACTGTGACTCAATATTGAAATGAGCCATTCAGACCAAAACCAGGCTGCAAACATAATTTTCCTTTAGCAGTGCATGGGAAAATTAGGCGACTGGTTCATTAGCAAAAAATCACTGTACTCTGGGTTTATGGATATGATTGCCCTCCAGACCCAGAGACAGGCATCCTAGGATGGTCTCACCAGCTCGAGACTCTTAGCAACTGGGAGGCTATGTCAGTACAGTATGGGATGGTCAGTGCTAGGAAAATTATTCTTAAAGTCTGGAACAGGAATGTATCTGCGAGTGTTGAAGCCTGGCTCACAGAGCTCTCAAATACCTTATTCATGGAAAAAAATCAATTTGAGTTGTCAGGGTCATTAGACAGATTCCATCAGATATGGCAACCATTTCTTTTTTTACATTTTCATAGGACACGGAGAGGACCCTCATGACACCTTAATGTCCTGATTATATTTGAACATTTATTTCTTTGTAAGTATAACTTTATAACAACAGTTTCCATGACCATCTGCGACTCTAATAGAGTGCAAATTTCACCCTGTGTTTTTCTTTTCTTTCTCTTTTTTCTTTAACCTGCTTTTAGGGAGGTGGGTGGTAAGAAGGGGGTAATTGTTGGGGTTGTTTTGTAGTTATTTACCTTTACATTTTGGAAATGAATAAATAAAGTATTTTAAAAAAGTGAATCAATCAACTTTGATATGCTTTACTTCTCTTTACTTTTCTTCTTTTGTGCCTAAAGCCAGACTGTGAAATAATTTTAAAGGAAATGTTGAACGATCCCCTGACATTTTGAACATGGATTTGTTCATTAATTAATTAATTTTAAAAATCACAAATAATCAATGACAAAAAATAGACATTAAAGAGGAAAATCTGGGAGCACTGATTCACATTAAAAATTATCCTAACACAACAAAAGGCATGAAAATTCATAACCGTGAAATGATGCAGCAACTAAATGAATGCCTGGATGTTTGACGGAGCTTATTTTGTTCATTTATTTGTTTTGCCACCACAGCATTTATACTTCTTTTTTAGATCATTCATTTGAAGTCACAGCAAACCAGAAACTCTAAATTGTTGCTGCTGTGAATCTAAGTAGGCATGGCAAAAGTACGCCTGACTCAGAGACACTACAGTGCGAGGTGAAACAACAGGCAGATAAACTCTGCAGTGGAAACTGCTAATTGGACTCAAAGCAAACAAACAACAGATGTATAACTCAACAAGATCCAATACTGGAGAAAAGAGGACACAGATTCCTCTGCGACATATTTCTTTTCCTCTGTAGTGTTTTGCTGTGATCGTTGTGGGTGTGTGAATGTGTGTGTCTGAGTGTGTCGGCGTGTGGTATAGATGGAGAGGCTTTGTGAGTACTGTTTACTTTCTGCCAACATCAGTGTTTACATTGCTGTGCTGATAATTGGATCAGGCTTTGCTTATTAGTAGTCTAGTGCAAATAGTTGACATATTTTGAACAAAATTCTGCTGGAGAGATAAAAACAGAAGCCTATGGTTTGTTTACCATCAAAAGATGGGATCCCAAAGGCTGCCATGTTGTTAGAAGGTGAAGAAATACTTCGGTTTTCCAGACATAGAAACAGAAAAAGAAATCACTGAGATGCCTTAACACCTCAGAGACCAGGACCTATCACATTCATCTCTGCTTTGTTCTCCCCGCAGGCAATACCCAATAGCTTTGCTCTCAGCGCCTTGGCAGCTTAATCAAAGACAAGAAGTCCATGGAGGCTGTTAGAATGTGCAGGCGTGAACAGACAGCCAGACTTATCTTTACCTGTGGTCTCTGTGTGTTGAACAAACAGAAATATTACAACGGAAAAAACAATTATTTCTACATTTTCTCGGCCAATAATAGGGTCTTTATCAGGTGAAGAACAACAGCACAGGTCATTTTTTTCTAACACATTAAACCACACACAACATGTGTACATGACAAGGATCTTGAGGTCCTGTGTGGATATTGACTCTGCTGTGCAAAGGTGGAAACTGTGTGATCTTACAGGACATGAGTGTGTTTTCATTGGACTGAAAAAGCACCAAGGGTTTGACAGAGAGATAAACGTTCATATCCGGTGTCATCGTTGGTTACAGCTCAGCTGATATTGTCCTGTTGGTATGAACCTTTTTGATCAATGTACACCATGAGGATATGGCTTTCTTGATTCTCTTACCTTCAATAGATTAACATCTGTCTCCCTGAACTGTTTTGTGGGCCTCAGCTTTCAACAACTGACAGATCATTCAACCTTTGGTCTGAATTTTGGTGTATTTTTTTCTGCAAAATCAGAGTTCTACTTTTACAGCCTTTTCAGTTTCACTTTGATAATTTGATTTACGGTTGACAGTGTTAAAAAAGATGAAAATACACATGATTAAACCCATTAATTTGGAGAAAGATTTTTAAATACTACAGAAATATCAAAACAGTGCAACTTAGTAGACAAATCTAATGACTTTTTCACACAGAGTCCAAATTTCTGTAAATTTTCAGGAAATCTGCTCACATGTGGTACATTTGTTCACACATGTACCTCAAGGCAGAAAGCAAAAGTGGCAAGTCACAGAAAGGCAGGACATGTATTTATTGATTTATCACTCTGAAACAAATCTAAAATTACATCAGACTTGAGAGTGGAGCATAAAAATAACGGTTTAGCTGGTTTGAGAAAAAAAGTTTAAAAACAACGAATTAGATCAGATCAAGTAGTATTATGAAACCACCAGTCAAGGACAGAGAATCTATGTTATTGTTTTAATGATTGACAGCCTCTGTTGACCTGAGGTTGTCAGGGAGGTTGTCCTGTAGACAAGAGCAACCTAAATAGGAGGTCCTCTCTCCCGTATGGTAGAGTTTAGAGTTTAGTCCTGGAAGGATGGAAACAGTTTGCAGCAGCAGAGAAGAGGCTTCTCATGATAGTCCGTGGGATGAGAAGTTCTTTTAGGTAGGAGGCGGCTGTGAGGCTGTGAATGCTTCAGTGAGTGATGGAGGGAAATCCTGTATTCTGTTAGACAGGAAATATGGTGAAGGCAAGACTGTGTGTGATGTGTTGTAGGTGTAAATCTTTAAATATCTCACATTTTTATGCAATTATAATTCTTCAGACCACAGTTTTATCCATTTTTTTTGTTTGTTTGTTTGTTTGTTTGTTTGAGAGTATTGCGTTCCTGCTTTCTAAATGTTTTTCACGTGATGATAATGAAATGGTATATAATGTGACCCACAGAGGCAAAACTAAGAAATTTGCAAAAACTGAAGAGTAATTAGAATGTCACAGTTTTTAGTGGCCGAAGCTACAATATGTAAAGAACAAAAAAGAAAAAAACATATTTTACAAATTGAAAAATGAACATTAACATAGACTATTATAGAAGGCTGAGGCCAGCTGCTTTCATATTTACTAGAGACTTAATTTAAAAAAGGATTTTAGAAAATTACACATATTCTTTTTGATTTTATAATAATGACACAAAGAGGATTCACAGCATTTTGACCTTTTGTCAGAACTTATTTTCTATTGGTAGCAGTTTCTCTTTTTTTTTTCCTGCTACTCCATAGACACAGATCAGCGACTCCAAGAGCTACTTTGTAAATTCGCAATGCAACTACCAGGGCTTGCATAACCTTTGCATTAAACTGTAATACAATACCATACGGTCGTTACCAGCAGCAGATTGGCAGTGTGTAAACTGGCTGCTGGGAAAACAAAAAGACAAGATCTAAAAAGCTATTTTTGGGCTGTTAAATTGAGTCAAAATTGTAGGAGTTAATGTCTGTGACTCTGGCATGAATAGATCTTTTCCCCTTACCCAAATATGTTTCCATTTATGCACTCTCACCAGGAATTTTGTTGCAGTGTTAAGGCAGAATTGGAGGACTAGACATCCAAAGCAGACTGCAAAAGCCACAGTGTGCCATATAATCTTTTGTAACCTCGGGTCTTTTAATTCATCTGTTATGTATTTTGCATCCAGGTTCACACTAGCTGTGATGTGAAGGTCATCACCCTGGAGCGCGCAATCTTCAACCAGCTCTTGCAGAACAATGATCTTCTTGATCTGAGTCAGTCTGGCTTTAGGCGGGGCCACTCTACTGAAACTGCACTTTTGTCAGTAATAGGATCATCACGTTCGGCTTGAGCAGCTAGTCAGTCCTCGGTTGTCTTGCTGCTGGATCTGTCTGCTGACCACCAAATCCTCCACTCCACTCTCTCCTCTCTTGGTATTTCAGGGTCTGCCCTCCGGTGGTTCAAGTCCTACCTCACAAGGAGATCATGGACGGGGAAAGTGTCGATTATGCATGGCTCTTTAACAGGGGTGCCTCAAGGGTCAATGCTTGGTCTCCTCCTTTTCTCACACCACCTTACTGAGTGCAATCATCCGTTACAAATGACATTGTAACATGGTAACATCACCCCCTGCCTCCCCTCCCCTGCTCCCTTGCACTAACTTTTCCAGAGTATTTCCTTCTGCTCACTTACATCAGCTCATCAGGACTTCACCCAAGGTTTTTACCAGGGGGGTCGGTTAGAAAATGTATTATTTTTAAGAGAAGCCAGTTGTTTTCAAGACAAACATGTATTTGTTTTAATGAACCCAATTAACAGATGTTTTTATTTGATTAAACAAAGCAAAAGGATTACACTGAATTTAGGATTCATCATTGTACGATTAAACTAATTGAATAGATACGATCAGGTATCAAAAGTGCAGAACAATAGGATTTAAGGCCTCCCTGTAATAGATTTAATTAAAAGCATATTCAAGAAGAAATTCAAAGAGGACCAAAGTGAGGGAAACCATTTTTACAAGTAGCCAGATGTTTGCAGTGATTACAGATGCTGATGTTCATTAACCCTCAGCTTCGCTTTAGGAAACTTGGGAATACTGTGCAGCACCATTCAAATTAAATCTAACGTGATTGCTAATTACAGAATTTATTTTCCGTTCATTCGCAGTGGCCTTCAATTTAATCACAGGATCCTCTTTTATTCTCTTTATTCTCTTCTTGGGATAGACTTAGACTTAGTGGGAAATTCAATTATCCCAGATGACGATATCATTCTCTAAATACACATGTGCCCAAAGCCCTCTTTCAATTTATTTCGCCCGCTCCCAGCACTGGAATATCTCCTTTTTACCAACCATTTCCAATCTGTTGAGTCTTGATGTTTTACTATATAAACACCCTTTTAAGATTTCATAATATTAGATTTCTCATAATGTTTGTCTTGAAAATGGGAGTTAAAAAGAGGCCGTCCTCTGGGATGGAGGAGGATGTTCGATGCGGCTGCTTGAAAGATGCTTTTGTCCGGGCTCATGTTGGATGAGGGAGAGAGGGAGCTCTGGAGAAAACATGGAGAGCCAAACAGACCGAGACAGAGATTAAAAGAGTATTCACTGCCACGGGCCTTTAATCATGAAACTCATAAGGAGCAGGAAACAGCACAGTCCCTTGGTCATTCACCATGTAGGATCCAAAGCACACCCACAGACACACACATCCAAACACCGGCACATAAAGATGGCATAAAACAACATGTACACGCAAACACCACCACAGTGAAGACTTCAAAGAAAACCTGACATTACCTGTCATAGCGAATCCCTGAGGTGTAGCTTTTTTCATCACTGTCTTTGCTGAGGTTGTGAGAGGTGAAACCTTAATGAAAACAGTCCACATACAACCACTGGTATCCATACAGAAAGATAGAGACACAAGGTTGGAACAACTAGCTTTTCAGAATCAGAATTTCATGTTTTAATTTATGTTCTTTTGATATGATGTAGAGTTTATGGTTTTCAGCCACTACTTCTCCATAAGAAAGGTATCTCTCAGGACCTTTCAGCTTGTGCCAGATCCTTTGCCGTAGCAGTACCTCTGATAGCTCGGCTGATCTCTGATATGCAGAGGCAAGCATGGACAGGTCATCTGGCATACTGGGCAATACGGGCTGGGCTGACGCACATTTTTGGGCGAGTTAGTGGCTGTCAAAATGTAACCAGAAAATTATATTATTGAACCAGTTTTAATAGTAGACTGATTATTTACTATCATCAGCCTACCAGCAGTTGAAGGCATTGACTGAAGTATAAACTGAGACTGATGTCTACAATATTGAATCACAACATGACAAGCATGCTGTTTTAACCTGATTATAAGCTGAAATGTTCAGTTTAATGAGAATTTTGGACCGGTAAGAATCAACTGTAATGGAAGGGTAAATGAGTGTCAAACTGGAGATTATTTTTTTAGCTCTTGAGATAATTTAAAGCTCTTGTTTATGGGGTTGAATTTGAAGGCATGTAATAAAGAATAGTGGGCAGTAAATAGGTACTTATGAGAAATGCAATCCTATTAAAAAGACACCTGAGCTCCCTGTTTGGGTCCTGGTCACCCGTCGGGATTTTAATTTGCAAAACCTCCTGTTCACTTTACATTATCCCTATAAGCTATTTAATTCTATGAACAAGAATTAGGGGAAAATATAGTCTATTTTGGGGCAAAAATTGATCTATTAGCCGTGCAAAATGATTGGATTAATTTTCTGAAGTTCAGTTTTAACAAGATTTCTCTTCTGCAATTTCTACTTAGCCAGCAGCACCATTACTTTGGTTAAGTGCTAGCTTGATAATTCATTTAATCCTTAAGTACTATTTTTTGATAAAAAGTAGAAAAGTTAAATTAGTAAAAAATATTATTAAGCATTCTTAGACTGCGAATAATCTAAGAAATTAATGAACAGTAGAGTATTTAATACCTGGTTTGTGGACCATTCACTGCAGCTTGACATAGAAACTTTTAGAAACTATCAGGGATGCAGATTTTTTAAATTCTTAATATGCAAAACACACCTCCTGGTCTTTAGCCATTCCTCTTCCACCCTGAGTAAGATACACTTTTGTGACACAACACAGGCTTCATCACAGCCAAATAAAAACTGCCAAGCAGCGTAACGACACAATAAAGTTCCCTCCCAACACATCCAAAGCTGCTTTGACCCTTGATGTTTTTGACCTTGCTCTTAACTCAGATAAAGGCTTTTGATTGAATAGCTGGTGAAGTGTATAGGAGGGTGTTTGTGTATGTGCGCGTAGGGAGGAGGCACTGAGGAGGGGGATGTGTAAAGTAAATTACAGAATTCGACACCCTCTCTATCACTACTGTTAATTGTGGCAAAGCATCGATTGTTGCAACAGTGTCGTTGCGTCTCGCCGTGGCCCAGCTGGGGAGGAGGATAACTAAGATAACATCGCTCGTTTCTCATGAGAGCACGCTTCTGTCTATTCCCCTGCCTCTGCTCTACAGCCTGTGCATATGAACAGCTGTGTGTGTTTGCATCCTGTTTATGTTGGTGGGATGTTTGTGACAGGCGAAGGTCTCGAAGGCGATGCAAAAGACATCACAGATGCAGCTGGTGTGTGCGCTGTGGACTTCCTCTGTTTAATTTGTTTTCTGCTCCATACATGCTGCCAGCAGAGCGAGGCATTGTGAAGTCAAGTATGCACAGTTTGAAAGAGAGTTAACCGCATGTGTAACACACACACACACACACACCTGCACACACAAAGTCAAATCATGTGTCTTTGTTGTACTGCAGTGTGAGTGTGTGATGGTGCAATATGTTAACCAAAGACAGCCCCAAGGTTAAACGTTTGCATTCCTGTGTGCCATCACTGTTACGCTGATGAGAGGAGCAGATTTCAGACACTATTAGCGTTTTCCCTCTGTAGTCCTTTGGATGATGATGAAGTAGTGAACATTTGCAAGCTGCAGGGAGGGAAGAGATTAGAGGAGGTCCTAACAGACTGCAGAGCACCTGAAGGTGAGGTTTGGAGAGACAATGAGCTTTGAGCATTGTGGAGCTTTGACACAAAAGAGAGTCTGTGAACCTTCACTGTGATCTAGGGAGAAATGGGCTTCACAGAGAGGTAAGAGTAGATAATGAATAGTTCAGTCTAGAGGTGCAACAGACCACAAAAAATCACTTTTGGATCATTCCTCTGTGTTATGGATCAGATGGTTTTAGAGATGGGGCAAAAGATATAAAATATGTAAAAGATATTCACAGTGTAATGAAACTTCTTCACTCCCCTGTTAGACATAACTGTAACTTTATATTGCTGAATGTATCACAATACATCTCCATCCATTTCAGTCACATACAGCATCTGTCTTACCATACACATATTGACAGAGCTCCTATAATTAATGCAAACAGTTACATAAACCTGAAAACCAGGCACCACTGGAGTAAGAAGAGAGAAGCGAAGTTCTGTAAATATCAACACTTGAAGATCCATTCACCGTCTGAAGACAGGGGTGACGTCTGTGAGGGTGAACACAGTTAATCATGGAAAGTACGAGTTCAGTAGTTTGTCACACAATTAGATTAACCGCCAAAAGTCACAAATCTCTCCTAACAAACTGACTCTGGCCAATGGTAAATGACTCCCACATGCAATTGATACCAGTGAGTGGATAGAGGACATTAGCAAGTACCCAGCTATTTAACAGCTATTTATATGCACGTATTTAGTGTAGTAAACTTCTGGAGACAATCTAGGGGTTGTATTTCAGTGTTGAAAGCTTGCTAACTCATCCAGATAAATGGAGAGAAATGCTGCTTCTGTTGCTGAAATGTGCACACCTTTAAAAAAAAAAAAAAACTGGTCCACGGCATATTTAACAAGATGAGATTGTCTTTACATTCATGCAACAGATGTCTGTGACACTGGTACCAGTTTTACACTGCCGTCACGTCAAGCATCGCAGTGAGATGAGTTAATTGTTGAACAAAGAGGAGTGTTGAACAAATACCAAATTTCAAACCAACATACCCACATTGATTTCTTCGATTTTCAAACACGATGTGTCACATCTGGTATCACTGCATTTTAGATTTAAACGAACCTGATGTCTCGCCGTCCGTCACTTCAGCTCTGCATAGGGATTTAGATTCACCTTATCATGACAAATTTCGCATCAGTCTGTGGTTCACATGTTTGCTTGACAGTGAGGGATGATCACAGACCAACTGTGATCCATAGCGCTTCTGATAAGACACAAATTTACATAAACAAGTTGAAGACACCTCCTATTTGTGCCTCTTTTTTGAGCCACCTTTCAACCCTCTCCTTGCTGCTATTTTCCTTACCTTTCCTTTCAAAACCAAAGCCCTTATCTTCAGTTCTTGCTCTGCCTTGTGCACACCTTACTTCTTTTGTCTGATGTGTCTCTTCTTCCCTCACCCATTACTCTTCATCCTCACCCTTCCCTCCTGAACTCAGAATGAGACTAATTTCACTGCCAGCTCATTGTCAAAGAGGAAAAATGAGAACATGAGACACTATGGCACACAAAGCAGGTCTTCTGACAGTAATGGGATTATGAGGTGGGGATTGAATATTAAAATAATGAAGGGGAAATGTGAAAATGTCAAATGGACATCTGAAGGGAAGACAAAAGCAACACTTTATCACACTGCTGAGTTTTGCCTGCTCTGTGCAGTAGTAAATGCATGAGCGGTGAAGGGGGAAATGATTAAGGCTCTCTCTGTCTGTTCAATGTTCCATTATGTGCAATGTTGTGCTGCCTGGGTAAGAAGTAAAAGGAAAGAGGAAGGTGGTTTGGCAGAACCCAGGAGAAAGACATCCCACAGAGGCCACAGCTCCCTCGATCATCCAAGGACAGCCCGCTGATCGAGTTGTTTACATGCAAGGTGCAGCTTCCTTTTGCTTTCTCTCATTTTCCTGCTCACTTTTTAAAGCACAGCAGGTTCAGTCCATCCATAGTGCACACGCAAGCTTCTCCAGGTGGACTTAACCTCTCGATATACTGCAGTTTATTGAAACTAAGCTCTTCATTTGAACATGCACAGAAACAGAATGTTTTAGTGTAATGTCAGCCTTTTGTGTGTGTGTGTGTGTGTGTGTGTGTGCGTGCGTGCGTGCGTGCGTGCGTGCGTGCGTGCGTGCGTGCGTGCGTGTGGTAAGACTGATCTGGGACAAGCAGGCCTGTTAGTTTAACCTTGTGCCCTGCATGCATACCCAGCAGATAATGGGCACTACTGGCAGGAGCCAGTTAGTTTCCTCTGACTTTGCATCTGCCATGTGGTCTGGCCAAGCATGATGCCAATTTCGGTGGAGGCAGCTTTCAGATTGATTTAATTCACACTTCAGCTTCTGTGCTTTTACACAGTCCAATTTGACATGCATGTGTTGGATGATGTCATTCTGAGTTTGCTTGCTCGTATAGTTTTGCATTTTTTACTGGATCACATTGTACGTTTCAAAACAGCAGCATGTTGGCAGTAGCAGTAGCAGCAGCATCAGCAGCAGCAGCGACACACTGCTGTTTAATCAAAGTGGCCCAGGCTCAAGCTACTGTCGAGTCCTTGAGTGAGACACTGAACCCCTAATCCCTGAGGGGAAATGTCTCTGGCTGACTTTTTCACTTTCTCTGGCTGGCTGGTTTGAAAATGAGATCCCTGGTGTCACTGTCAACAAAATCTCCCTTGGAAATGACAATTGCTGTTCCTGTTGTGTGCTCTGGGTTACTCAGAGGGCAGGAATATCTGTCTGTAGAGCGAAGCGCCTTGTGAAATAAAGTCTTGAAGAGGGGGCGCAGAAGTGACATTGAGTAGGGCTTTTACAAAATAACAATAAAATAAAGCTGACATATAATTCAATATAGGGGTTTATCATCTCTCAGTGGTTTTTTATTGTTATTGAACTGTTGCAAAGCTATTTCAGGCTCCCCTGGTTCTGAAAATAAAAGTTGAGTCCACCAACAATGTTACGTGACTCACTGTTGGAGCACTTGTTGGTTGACTGACATTAAACTTTTCAAGTTCAATCTCTTGTGCAAAAGAAAGAGCATATCAGTTAATATCAACTTTGTTTTGTTTGTTTTATTAAATACAACAAGAAAAGGTCTGTGAGTGTAGAAAAACTTCATGGAAGACAGTGACTGTGACTGTGACCCATGGCGTTTTTCATCATTATTACATCAGCTCAAAGTGATCGGAAAATGCACCGCTAAAGGTCCTTTCACACCGGGACCATGTTTTTTAGTGCGATTATTTGAGACGTCAATATTTTTTTTGAACCCATATCCTGTCAATACAAGCGTTCACATCAGCAACGTTTTCCCATCCTGTGATATTGCTGCATTTATTTTTTCTGATCATGGTCGATTTTTCTAAAGTTTTGCATACTGTGTGTCCACTTCTGACCAATCAGATTGCGTGTTGTTGTGACGTCTGATTCACCGATATATCCAACATGGCCGACCGGCTGATTGCTTACGTGTCGGAGTACAGAGGTGCTTTTTGATAAAAGACACAAACATTACAGAGATAACGACCTGAAGGACAACTTGTGGAGAGTCATAGCGTCAGATTTCTCATATGACGATGGTTTGTGTGCTTTAACAGTTTGATAAACGTCTTTGTTTTAACTTTCATCTGTGCTAAGTAACTTTAGCTCGTAAGCTAACCTGTTCAGAAACAACATACCATATGTATTTTCACTGTTTCAAACTCAATCATGTTGCTGTCACAGCACCATTAGGTCTCGGTTGTTACATTACGTTAATGGATTATAGTTTAATTTGATACTGGCCCCAACTCAGAACATGCTATCATGACAGACAGCCATATCAACACTAGTGTCTAATCAGAACTGAAAACAGTCAGTCTGCTGTTGTGTCAGTCTTCTTGTGTCTTTCCCCCCCCCGGAAAGTCACAAAATCGCATCGGGCTTGATGTGTATTGTCAGGCGCGTCAAATTCGCCTCAGAATATTCCGTAATTTCCCGTTCTATATTCGCGTCGGCCCCGGTGTGAAAGGACCTTTACAGTGGAGAAAACAACATAACACAGAATTTACTGGGAAACAAAAAATCAAATATTTATGTCAGTTTACTTGTGGAGTCTTGGTCTGTTTACTGTTTACTTTTATTCAGATTGTTTGTAGTGGTCAGGGTCCCAGCCAAACTCAACACAGAAAAAGGTGGAGCTGCCTGAGAACATACTCATCTACACTTACTAAACTCATAATTTTAAGTACACGCACGCGCACGCACACACACACACACACACACACACACACACACACACACACACACACACACACACACACACACACACACTGCTGTTCTGCCCTGCTTTTGGAAATCCATCTTGCCTCTGTTATACCTCTGTTGCTGAAATTGTAAGCCTCAAGACCCCCTTAACTCACACATATATTCACAGATAAGATAATGAGAACTTTATTCATCCCGGAAGGGAAATTCAAATCCAGATTTAAATTTCAAATCCACAGGAGTAATTCTAAACACCTTGTCCTTGGGGTGAGTTCCGCTAGTGATCTGCTCAGCCCACCAAGAAGAGCCGGCTCTTGCTGCTCCAAAACCACTCTTCATTTACCACTTATACAATTTCTAAATAAGCCAAATTTAGCGTTGTTTGGCTTATGATATGTGCATACAGTACAGGCCAAAGGTTTGGACACACCTTCTCATTCAATGCATTTTCTTTATTCTCATTACTATTTAAATTGTAGATTCTCAGTGAAGGCATCAAAACGATGAATGAACACATATGCTTAACACAAAAGATTGAAATAGCTTAAAACATATATTATGTTTTAGATTCCTCAAAGTAGCCACCCTTTGCTTTTTTGATAGCGCTGCAAACTTTTGCTGTTCTCTCAATGAGCTTCATGAGGTAGTCACCTGAAATGGTTTTTACTTCACAGGTGTGCCCTGTCAGGGTTACTTCGTGTAAGTAACTCTGTCCTCAAGAGCAAAGGGTGGCTATTTTAAAGAAACTAGAATATAAAACATGTTTTCAGTTATTTCACACTTTTTTATAAGTACAAAATTCTACATGTGTTCATTCATAGTTTTGATGCCTTCAGTGATAATCTACAATGTAAATAGTCATATAACAAAATAAAGAAAAGACATTGAATGAGAAGGTGTGTCCAAACTTTAGGCCTGTACTGTATGTATACACATACCTCTTAAATAATACAATACATCCTTTGTACTTAAGTATTCGCAGGTAAAAATTACATTTTCAAATATCAGTAAATTGCTGTAACAATTGTTTTTATTGCATTTAAAGACCCTTGTAACTCTCTGAAACCACCCAATGAATGCCCTAGAAAAAAATGAGACCCATTTATGAGACAATCAAATGTTATTTTGTGTTGGTTTAGATGAAAAAAAAAAAGATTAGAGTATGTTTTTTAGGAATACAGCACTCTTCAGAATTGTTATTTTCAATATTTCCTTCCATCCATCCATTTTCCACCGCTTATCAGAGATCGGGTCCTGGGGGCAGCAGCCTGAGCAGAGAAGCCCAGACTTCCCAGCCATTCATCCAGCTCTTACCGGGGGACCCCGAGGCGTTCCCAGGCCAGCTGTTAGACGTAGTCTCTCCAGCGTGTCCTGGGTCTTCCCCATGGTCTCCTTCTGGTGGGACGAACCCTGAACGCCTCACCAGCAAGGCATCCAGGAGGCAAGCCACCTCATCTGACTCCTCAATAAGGAGAAGCAGCAGCTCTACTCTGAGCCCCTCCTGAGATCCTGAGGTCATCGAACCCAACCCACCAAGAAATTCTGTCCATAAAAGTTCTAAAAAGAATCAGTGACAGAGGGCAGCCCTGGTAGAGTCTTCCACTCACCGGAAACTAGTCTGACTTGCTACCAGCTATGCGGACCAAGCTCTGGCACCAGTCGTACACCAGTTGTCAGGGTGTCCAGTACCCTATACTCCCTAAGCAGCCCACACAGGACTCCCATCTTACCGGGGATCAGGTCGTGGGGGCAGCAGCCTGAGCAGAGAAGCCCAGACTTCCAAGCCACTTCGTCCAGCTCTTACCGGGGGACCCCAAGGCGTTCCCAGGCCAGCTGTTAGACGTAGTCTCTCCAGCGTGTCCTGGGTCTTCCCCATGGTCTCCTACGAACGGGTGGGGCGAACCCTGAACATAATATAATATGTTTTAAAGCTGATGTAACCTTTTCCTCAGTCTTCTCTGGTTCTGTCTGATCAACTAGGTTTGGGTGAGGAGATTGGCAGTAGCACTGAAGCACGAGAGCAGTTGATCTCCAGCCCACAAAGCACACGACACAGAATGCTGTTTTTTTTCAAAAAAGTATATTCAGATCTTCAGTTTTTTTCTTCAACTCAAAATATTCGGCCTTGCATCCGTTAAATAAAGTACAGGGTTTTTTTTTAAATTCACAACATAAAAAAATGAAATCAGCTGACCAGGAAGTACCAATATAGAAAATAATAAGGATAAGATAAAGAAAAAAAAATGTTTCTTTCCCTTTTAATGAGTTTGATTGTCCTTAGTTTTTTTATTGTCCTTCAGGGTCCTCCAAGAAGAAAACAGTTTTTTTAAGTTCCGTTCCTTTCCAAAAAATAGGAAAAAATAAAAATAAAAACCCCCAAAAATTACTGAGATCTCAGAAAAAAGTGCAAACAAAATGTGTCACTCCTCAGAACCTTTCCATACCACACCGATGTCCACACTGGTCCCGATGAACCAAGAGCCTCCCTGCAGCATGGCGGGTGATACGGCTTGTTGTTGAACCAAGAGCCTCCACGGGGCAACAGCGGACGATGTGGATCACAGTTGAACAGAAGAACTCGTCCTCAAAAAAAAACAGCCAGAATAGTTCAGAAAAGTACGGAGAAACTCTCGGTTTGAGTCCCTCCCGTGATCGGTTTCACCAGGTGAGTATCTCTTCACGCTCTCTGCTAACTACAGTTCTGTCACAACTCTCTCACAACTCAAAATCATGATATCTGGCCGCTGAACGAGGACACTTTTGCTCCGCGGCTGCATGACTTTTCTCCCTTTTTTTCCGTTTTTTCTCGTCACCCACGTTCTCACACACACCGGAGCTGCAGGTGATGTGTTCAGGTAAACTTGGAAATTTTACAACTAGGCGAGAAACAACTACAACACAGAAGAACTATGATGCATTCAAAGGGTTTTAGATATCTCAGCACTATAAAACTAACCAGGGTTACACTCTCCCCCTCTAGACTGCATGAGTCCCTGCATGCACACCTGCCCCTACAGGTACAGATATGTGTGAAATGGCAGCTCCTAAAGCCTCAAAGAACGAACTGATGGCCAAGGTCAAAGGCTCCCCCAACTCATCATAAGTGAGCTTCCGGGGCGGACGTCTCTCCCTAACAGAACGCCTGACACTTGTGTTCTCAGACTCTAGACTCTCAGACGCTACGTTGTCAGTGTCTGCACCTACAGGATCTGTGGGGATGAGATCTGTGGTCTCCCTCACAGGTGAGATGAGTGTCATGTTGGGTTCTGGAATGTCAATAACAACGTGGTCTGGGGCTCTACAGTGTGAAGTAGGAGGTGTAACTGAAACACTTCTCTCAGAGCTGACAAGAGGAGTTTCTGGTTGAAGCTCGTGGGTAGGTCTCTCAGGTAAGTGTGTTGGGCTTTGGGGCACAAAAGAAGGGGTGTCTGGGTTTAATACCCTAAAAGCTGGTTGAGGCTCACTGAAGCCCCCTTCCCTCTGCAGGAAGGGACCCCTAGTGATGATTTCTGGCACCCATGAGCAAGGATACAATTCATCCTCATCACCGTACGACTCATCCTCCTGACAATCAGTGTCCCCTTGCGTGTCTTTTGTTGTTTTGTCTCTCAGTTTCATTTTCTTTGACGTGTCAGTGGGAGAACTGTGCTCTGCGATCTCTGTTACAGGTAGAAACCCGCACGGCAAAAGAAGATCTCTATGCAATGTGCGTTGCGGCCCCTCCCTTGTTTCAGGTTTGACTACATATACGGGACTCTCTCTTATCCGTCTGACAACAACATGGATTTTCTGTTCCCACTGATCGGCTAGTTTGTGTTTCCCCCTGATATTCACGTTTCTCACCAAGACCCTATCGCCCTCTGAGAGTTCAGCTGCCCTGACCTTCTTGTCAAACCTAGCCTTGTTCTTCCCTCCCATCTTCTGAGAGTTTTTTGCAGCTAATGAGTAGCTCTCTTGTAGGCGTTGACGAAGGCCTTTGACATACTCTGAGTGGGTCTGGTGGTTCCCCGCATCAGGGTGGATTCCCAGGACAAGGTCAATTGGCAATCTGGGCTGCCGACCAAACATTAGTTCATAAGGCGAATAGCCTGTTGTGTCATGCCGCGTGCAATTGTATGCATGGACCAAGGGCTTGACAAAATCTCTCCAATGGTATTTGTCTCTCTCTTCCAGGGTCCCTAGCATACCAAGGAGAGTCCGGTTAAACCGTTCCACCGGGTTTCCCCGGGGATGGTAAGGGGTGGTACGGACTTTGTCTGCTCCTATCAGTGTGCAGAGTTCTCTGATTGTCTTAGATTCAAAGTCTCTGCCCTGATCGCTGAGTAGACGACTGGGGAACCCGTAGTGAACAATGAAGTTTTCCCATAAAGCCTTTGCAACAGTTTTGGCTTTCTGATCCCTAGTCGGCACTGCCACAGCAAATTTTGTGAAATGGTCAGTGATGACTAGAATGTTTCTTGTGTCTCTGTTATCTGGCTCGAGGGATAAATAATCCATACAAAGAAGTTCGAGCGGGTAAGTAGCGGAAATGTTCTCTAGAGGTGCAGCCTTTTGAGGCACAGCCTTCCTCCTGAAACAGCGTACGCACCTTTTACACTTCTCCTCAATGTCTCTGGCCATCTTTGGCCAGTAGAACCTGGCACGAGCAAGATGAAGTGCGCGCTCAGAACCAAGGTGGCCAACATCATCATGCACTCCCTGTAGTGCTCTCTCTCTGAACTGCTCAGGTAAGACCAACTGGTAAACAAGATCACCTCGTTCAGACCACTTCCTGTACAGGACATCATCCCTGAGTTCAAGATTTTTCCATTCCCTGAGAAGAAGTTTGACATCAGGATGTTCAAGGCTTGTCTCTCCGAAACTGGGTTTTACAGCTCTCCTCACAAAAGTAATGACACGTGAGATGGAACGATCATTATTTTGAGCATTACACCAGTCAGAGTTAGTCATGGATGGCAAAGTGTCCTCACCAAAAACATCAGGCACTATAGAAGGGTCGACAACAAGAGACTCTGCAACGACAGGTTGCTCTGAATGATGGGGTTCGTCACCTTTAAACATCACAAGATGACGCTGACATAATGCAGAGAACACTTCGTGATCCATGTCATCTCTTGTCTCCGTGAGACGTTTTTTCATGTCCTCTATCCTCTCTCTCTCTTTTGTGAAAGCTTCATCCTCAAGAGGCGGACCTTGAGGCCGCCGGGACAACCCGTCTGCATCGCGGTTGGCCTGTCCTGCTCGGTACTTGATGGTAAACTGGTAAGTAGAAAGAGCGGCTAACCAGCGATGACCAGCAGCGTCTAACTTTGCAGAGGTCAAAACGTACGTGAGGGGGTTGTTGTCGGTGAGTACAGTGAAAGTTGAACCATAAAGGTAATCATTGAACTTCTCGCAAACAGACCACTTTAAGGCCAAGAATTCGAGCTTGTGAGTGGGATAGTTTCTCTCGCTCTTGGACAGACCTCTACTGGCGTACGCAACAACTCTAAGCTTCCCCTCCTGCTCTTGGTAGAGCGCAGCCCCCAACCCGTCACGACAAGCATCCGTATGTACAACATATGGCAGTTGTGGATTCGCAAAGGCAAGGATGGGCGCTGACGTCAATTTCTCGATCAGAGTTCTGAATGCATTCTCACACTCGGGAGTCCACTCCTCACCAAGCGGTGCATTAGGGCTCACAAGAGGTGTGGAGCGCTCCCTCTTGTACACTTTGCCTCTCTTCTTCGGTGGGTAGTAGCCTGCTGTCAGGCAATTCAGAGGTTTGGCTATATGAGAATATCCCTCGACGAACCGCCGATAATACCCAGCAAAGCCTAAAAAACATTTTAGCTCTTTCCTATTTGAAGGACGAGGCCAATCTCTCAAAGCAGATATCTTTTCAGGGTCAGTATGAACTCCCTGCTCATCAACCACGTGACCAAGATACTTCACCGATGTTTTAAAGAAGTGACATTTTTCTGGAGACAGCTTTAGACCATAGTCTTTCAGACGGTTCAGCACTTTCATGAGCCGTGCTTCGTGTTCTTCCAATGTGTCTGAAAAGACAATCAAGTCATCCAGAAACACCAAGACCTCATTAAGGTGCAAGTCGCCGACACACTTCTCCATGAGGCGCTGAAAGGTGCTTGGTGCGTTCGTGACACCCTGTGGCATGCGATTGAATTCGAAGAAGCCTAGGGGACACGTGAAAGCGGTTTTAGGCTTATCTTCTTCAGCCACCTCGACCTGGTAATAACCAGATTTAAGGTCCATGACGGAGAACCATTTAGCACCGCTGAGGGCCGTAAATGCCTCCTCAATGTTCGGAAGAGCATATGCATCTCTGATTGTTCGAGCATTTAGCTTCCTGTAGTCAATGCATAGTCTGATTGAGCCATTCTTTTTTCGGACCAAGACCACTGGCGACGCGAAAGGGCTCTGTGACTCTTTAATGATTCCTGCGTCAAGCAATTCTTTAAGATGTTGCTTAACTGCCTCCCTGTCGCTGGGATGAATAGGCCTCGGCCTCTCCTTAAAAGGGGTCTCATCGTGTAGTCTGATGTGATGTCTCACAGTAGTGGTGTGACCATATGACAGGTCATCCACAGCAAAGACTTCTGAAATGGATCTCAGCTTGGTGATGATACGATCTCTCCATTGTCCAGATATTGGCGAATCATCAAGATTGAACTTGAGGTTGTCACTGTCAGGTTGGTTGTAACGAGAGTCACCTTGCTCTGGTCCAAGCTTTGTGACCTGCTGAGCTGCACACATTTGAGCAATGATGCATTTCGGCTGCAGCGTAACATCGTGGTCACTTAGGTTACGCAGGACAACAGGGACCTTGCTGCTAGATTTAAAGGGAATGTCTATTAGCGCAGCCTCAATGAACACGCCACCTGGTAACCCATGACGTTCGTTGGGTTCGAGCACGAATGTGGTTTGATTGTTCTTTTTCAGCCTGACATCACCTGTAACGCAGCATTTTTGTTTTGCTAGGATGGTGATGGGCTTTCCACCATGTAACCTGACAGGATGTGCATGGTTGTCAAGGTCATGGATCCGGGCAATGTGCTGGAAGATCACCGCAAGGTCTTTGGAGGTGAGTTTGCGAATCAACTCAGGGCCATCTTGTTCAAGCACTTGTTCATAGAGTGGGAATAACACATTGGTACCAATTAACAGTGGGGTCCTGCTGTTGAACTGACACTCTGGCACCACAAGTGCTAATGCAACTAGCTCCTCTTCCCTGCCAGGAACGGACAAGGGGACAGTGACACGAGTTTCTATGTAGCCAAGATAGGGAACCTGCTGTCCACCAGCTCCCTCGATTTCAAGAAGAGCATGAATGGGATGTACCGGTAAGTGAGAAAGATGGTTCTTGTGGAAACACTCGGACACTGTTGTAACTTGTGACCCGGTGTCCATGATGGACTCACATGGTATACCCTCAAGGAAGACAGAAGCTGCACAACGACGACCTATAAGTCCCGGAGGTATAGACCGCTGTGTGCCACATTCAGTTTCAGTCATTGTCTGTGTTGTAACTTTCTTTTGTGTTTCCGCGTCATCATCTGATTTGTTGGGACAGGGGTTATCCTCGACTACAGCTCCTGGATGTCCCATGGCAGGAGCTGCTGCTAGTTTAAAGCAAATGGGGAAGCAACCTGCTGAGTAAAAAACTTATCCTGCCTCTCCCTGAGTTCCGCATTTTTCTTGCGAACCAGTGTGGGGTTGGGTTCGTTTGAGCAATGAGCAGCAATGTGGTTGTCCTCCCCACACTTAAAACAAAACCACGGCCTCGGCATCCCAGGCACCTTGAAGGGTCTCCTCGTGTTATTGCTACTGATCACGAGGCAGTCTTTCTTTTGAGCACCCTCACTCTCTCTCTGATTCTGTGCTAGTTTTCCAACTTGTTTTGTCAGTTCAGCTATCTTGTTCTCAATGTCAGAGGTTTCATTCTGCCTTGGTTTTGCCACTGGGGGAGGGATACTATGATGAGTGAGGCTCTGTGGCTTTTTGCTTAGCTTTTCCAGCTGTTTACTTAGTTCATTCACTTTCTTTTCAAGCTTTGATGTCTCATTTTGTTTTATGTTAGGCAATGGGACAGGCTCACAGTCATAAGAGGGCATATCAAAAACATGGTGGGCATACATGTTAGCTTTTGAAGTACCCAAATGCTTTTTCATCCTATCTAGCTTTGCTGAACGACGGTCTTCCTCAGTTCTCAGCATGAGGAGGAACTCTGGGAATGTTGGTGGGTTGCTTCTTTTGCACTCTAACTGTAGGCCTATGATGATGCTCTGATCCCAACAGCCCCTACAGAATTGTCTGAGCAAGTGATCATTGGAGTTTTCAGCTGAGACTCCCCCTCTAGAAATTGCCCTTGTGAGGAGGCTGTGGAGCCTGTTCAGATATGCTGATGGTTTCTCTCCATTGTTTTGGTTAGAGCTGAGAAATGTAGCGAACAACTCCTCTCCATCCTCCACAACACCAAAAGCAGAATCAAGTTGAGTGACATAACTGCTCGGTGGTGAAGAAATGCCAAGAGGCTTCACGACATCAGCTGCTGGACTCAGCAAGCTCTCAAGAATCCTTCTCACCTTGTGAGCGTCGTTCAGGGAAGGATCGTTAAGGAGAAGATCAACTTGGGTGCGCCACGTTTCATAATCCACCTCACCATTTGGCCTTGGCATTCGTCCGGAGAAGGTGCGCATCCTTATTTGTGGGGATGATGAAGTGATGGACTCACTGCGGATGACATGCTCCACAATCACTTTCTGGATATGGGGGGGATTGAAAACATTTTCACTGACGTGGATTGGGCTGGCTGGTACACTAGCAGATGCACTATGAACCTGTGTGGGCTCTGCAGGCTCATTTTGACTACTACGTGTGTTATCATTTTCAGTTGCATGTGGCTGTGTAACACTACTGTGTACATTGTGTGATGTGCCCTGGGTTCCCTGCAGTTCCCCTTGAAGCACACTCAAGAAACCTGCTCTGCCACTGCCAGCAACAGACTCTAGCTCACCCAGGTATCTGCGAGCTATCTCCCTCCCCATCTCTTCCTGGCAAACATCTCTAATGGTTCTTGCAAACCACGACACTTCAGGATCCTTTGGGCTGGGTACGGTACCCAAGGTAATGGGGTCGATTCTAGAGATGGACCTGTCAGATGCGTACTGGATCAGGGCTCTGCCCTCTGGTTGTCCTGACTCGTCAGGGATCCTAACTATTTTTGAAATGTCTCCATTAACTCTGAACACAGTATTGACTTCTTCATCTGTGTAATCTGATCCTATACCAGTTACGTATAGAGAGTTCTGACCATTAACCTCAAAACGGTTACAAATATCCATATCTGACTCAATGAAATGAATGTCTAAATCTCAAGGGTGTGTATTGTGGGGTGGAAGATCAGAAAGCTACTATAAACCAATCTCCTGGCTGGCTCGCCACTTTTGTATGTAACCTTTTCCTCAGTCTTCTCTGGTTCTGTCTGATCAACTAGGTTTGGGTGAGGAGATTGGCAGTAGCACTGAAGCACGAGAGCAGTTGATCTCCAGCCCACAAAGCACACGACACAGAATGCTGTTTTTTTTCAAAAAAGTATATTCAGATCTTCAGTTTTTTTCTTCAACTCAAAATATTCAGCCTTGCATCCGTTAAATAAAGTACAGGGTTTTTTTTTAAATTCACAACATAAAAAAATGAAATCAGCTGACCAGGAAGTACCAATATAGAAAATAATAAGGATAAGATAAAGAAAAAAAAATGTTTCTTTCCCTTTTAATGAGTTTGATTGTCCTTAGTTTTTTTATTGTCCTTCAGGGTCCTCCAAGAAGAAAACAGTTTTTTTAAGTTCCGTTCCTTTCCAAAAAATAGGAAAAAATAAAAATAAAAACCCCCAAAAATTACTGAGATCTCAGAAAAAAGTGCAAACAAAATGTGTCACTCCTCAGAACCTTTCCATACCACACCGATGTCCACACTGGTCCCGATGAACCAAGAGCCTCCCTGCAGCATGGCGGGTGATACGGCTTGTTGTTGAACCAAGAGCCTCCACGGGGCAACAGCGGACGATGTGGATCACAGTTGAACAGAAGAACTCGTCCTCAAAAAAAAACAGCCAGAATAGTTCAGAAAAGTACGGAGAAACTCTCGGTTTGAGTCCCTCCCGTGATCGGTTTCACCAGGTGAGTATCTCTTCACGCTCTCTGCTAACTACAGTTCTGTCACAACTCTCTCACAACTCAAAATCATGATATCTGGCCGCTGAACGAGGACACTTTTGCTCCGCGGCTGCATGACTTTTCTCCCTTTTTTTCCGTTTTTTTCTCGTCACCCACGTTCTCACACACACCGGAGCTGCAGGTGATGTGTTCAGGTAAACTTGGAAATTTTACAACTAGGCGAGAAACAACTACAACACAGAAGAACTATGATGCATTCAAAGGGTTTTAGATATCTCAGCACTATAAAACTAACCAGGGTTACACTGAGTTTGCAAAACCAGGTTTAAGACTTTTAACATGGGTATGGTAAATTATTTGTGCTTTTGTTGCACTTGACATCTAATCTACTGACCTCTGTTAGTGTTTCTGTGTTATATTCACCCATTCACACTATGGTCATTTGTAAATATATTTTAGCTGTGAGCTAAATGAACACAGTCAATTTAACTTCTAATTTCTCTCTGAAAGCATTTCAAAGTTTAAAGTCTCTCAGCGCAGAGTCACTGTCATTTTGTAGAGCCTCACCCCCGTGTGCTTTTATGATCACTCTGTGTGTGTGCAGTGTTTGTTAAGTGCAGTTAAGATAGAATGAAAGCAACGGAACTGTGTGTGCGTGCGTGCGTGCGTGCGTGCGTGCGTGTGTGTGTGTGTGTGTGTGTGTGTGTGCGTGCGTGCGTGCGTGCGTGCGTGCGTGTGTGTGTGTGTGTGTGCATATATTATATCCTCTGTTCCAAGAAGAGATGACAGATGCTGAGAGTGTGGGTGTGAAGCTAGACCCCTCTCTGGATGTCTCTACTGTTGAAATAAGACAAGAGTTTCTATGTCCTTCTTTGACAGCTGACTCACTCTCCATGTTGGTTTTTTTGGTCCTCGTGTTTGGGCTGTCTGAAAAAACTTTTTATGGACACAGAAACCAGACACAAGTGTGACAAGTGCAGGCAGTAGTGTAGGTCTCTCTGTGGATTCTCATATGGTACTGTCCTGATATTGTGATGCAATTTGACTTTCATTCACCAGCTGGTTGCTTCACCATTATGGTACATACCAACACAAAGCATCCTCATTCTTTGTAATGAAGCACCTTGCTGGCACAGCTAGAGCAGGAAAGCAAAATGGAGTTCAAACTTTTCTTCTGGATTGTCTTTTCTCTGTTTAGGTCACAATGAATTACGATATCAGAAAAACACAATATATGAAGCTCTGATTAAAAATGCATGCACATCTGACCTATTTGTCAGATTATTGATGTGGCTCAGAGTTGCTGCAGACATTTTGATCATAACATTCAGTGATGCAAGCTTATCTGCTGATTTTGCCACCAATGAGTATGATTTTACACAAATAGCAACAGTTAATCAATACTTTTGTTTAATCTAGGGCAAGAGGACGCAGGAATTTAATTAAAGTTGAGACTAACATCTGCAGGGACTTTACTCTTTTCCATTAACATTTCCACAAATGTTAATGGAATTTGGGGGACTGGATGAGGGCATGGCCATATGACAAATTGTTCTGTCCTTATTTCATTTGTTTTTCAACAATGCTGGCGAGAGGGGCCTCCAGTTCTGTGAGACATATTAAACGGGCTCCTTTGCTTGGCCTTCTGCACATGTTGCTAAAAGCATTTCAGTTTGACTCCATGTTGCAGATCAATCATGGGTCTTTCCACCTGATCAAATGATTTTAATTTTATGAGCTCTTCTCTCTCCAGTATTTTCATTCACTTTATGTTTTCCAAACTGACGCTTTGATGCTTATAACAGTACACAGGATGTGTGTAGGATCTTCTGTTTTTATTTGAGAGGATCTCATGGTTTGTGTTTTTCACAAGTTTTTGTAAGCAAGTCATGCATTGAGGGGCTCACAGATGTCTTGGTCTTGACTAAGTTATGCCTTCATGAAATTCAATCATGTCTTTGACCTAAGGCTGTATTTATAATTTCCTCCAGTAACAAGAGCTGTCTGTGACGAAACTGAAAAACTCAGTGGACATACTCACATCTCCATCTAATCCCATGCAGTACCACCTGAAATAAAAGTGATCACCACATTAGCATATTTTGTAACTGGAAAAATGTGTCAAACATATTTGCAGTGCCATTCCTGCAACAGATGGGACTTGTGCAGAGGCTTGCAGAGCAAAACTGAGGGAGAGCAGAATGACATCAGCAGCAACAAGCTGCACAACGGTGTTATGAACAAATTTAACAAGAAAGCTCTCACTGCAATCGGTGTGCTAGGTGAGAGACACATCTTCTACAGAGGGTGCAAAGCTGGTGAAGATCACACAGCAGTTTGTCAATCTCAAATGGAGTAGAAATGCATAAAATGTCAACGTTTGCATGGGCAACTGTAAATATACCAGAGCAGCCTGCATTTGGAGAGGTTACTGAAGCAGTATGCATGTGTTTTCAAAAATTTTTCTGGCTATATGTTTTTAAATCATGGCAAAGAGTTAATTCAACAGAGAAATTCATCATGTTAAAGGGCTAGTTCAGCTATTTCAAAGATGTGGTTATATGAGGTAGAGTAATTGTGATGTGTTGAGGACTGTTAGTCAGCTTGACCCCTATTTGAGAAGGCGGCCACTACAGACTGGGTCAGCTCTAGCATGCATCTTAGCTAGTTTAATGCAGTTTCAATAAGGGTGACCATATGTCCTCTTTTATCCAGACATGTCTTCTTATAGTGGCCTGTCTGGAGGGAGTTTATAGAATTCTTCAAATGTCCAGGGTTTTGTATGTAAGCCTGTTTTTGCCAGTGAAAAAAAAGATGAGATAAAATGTTGTCTTCTTTTTTTTTTTTTTTTTTTTTAAAAAAAAAGAAGAAAATCCCTGAACGTGTATTCATTCATCATAAAACAGTGCAGCGCATCAGTCCTCTTTGCTGCTCTGCGCCTCCGCTCAGTACTTAGCAAAGCCACTGATGCGACATATGCATTCACTGTCTTTGGGAATTCAGAATATAAATTTAACTGAGTTAGAAGTGCGTAAAAAACACTCAACCTGACCTGAATAATCCTCAAAATTTTTCGCCTGCGCTCCTGCGTAGTAGTGTCCTTTTTTGGTCACCCTAATTTTAACCCAAATACTAACACTGGTAAATGTGCATGCTGTATTATGAAATCTTTGTTTTTCTTTGCCATCAGAAATTTCACTTGTTTTTGGACAAACTTGACAGCAAAGTAAAGAGCTGAAAATTTTACAAAACAGCCTTTAAAAAGATTTTCTCCTAACACAGAGCAACAGGGTCAACCGTGACTCACCAATATGCTGAAAGTTTCAGTCCCTCAAGTGTACCTATATCGCTCCCTGAGATGAAGTATTCTTAGCATGTGTGTGAGTACAGGTACTGGTTTTTCTTTGTGGGGAAAGGCACATAGTGGAGAATTCAGCCTTGAAAGGGACAGATATTTCCCCCCAGGAGTTGGTAGAGACCTGAACAAGAGCTTAAAGACAGTAGATATTAAATTTATCATCCACAACAGGCCATGAGGACCGCTTCAAATAAATACTAATCTTTAAGTGTCAGCTGGATCTGTTGGAAACATCATTTGACAAGTTTGCTATATCACATTAAAAGATGAAAATATGTCAAAGAACTGTTCCCGAACGGTTTCCACAGCCAACAAATAGCTAAAAAAATATTAGCTCAAACTTTTATTGACAACAGCTGAAGAGGGGGGAAGAATATGACACTCCCTAGTCACACAAAACACATCCAAATAACCCCTTCCAAGATGAGAAATCTGAGAAACACAGTGTCAAGCTAAATCAATAGTGAGAGAACATGACTTTTTGGTCTAATTGTCAAACATTTTAATGATCATCCTCCAATTTTGCATGAATTAGCTGTTACTTACAATGCAGACTTTTGGTGTTTTTTTAAACAGTGCTATTAAAAGTTTGAACACAGTCAAGAAGATAATGTTTTGCAGCTAGTAGACACAGAAGATCGTATTATTTTTACTGACAGTTCATAGTTTACATATTGATGTGAATATAAAACCATCTCTATCCCTGGAACTAATGAAAACTGTGTAGTCTGCAGTATGTGTCTGAACTAGTACCCTCTGTTCTCTATCAATGCAGTCAATAAGCCCTTTTCCATCATTCTGTCCTTCATGGCCAATAATAAGTCTGATTCCTTAGGGGCCTTGCCTTTCTGTGGATGTCATATATTCAGCTGCTATTTAATTAAATACTATAGCTCTGATGTCACGGCTGCAGGGATGTCAGTCATGGTGCTCTACAGCACCAGGCATGCCCAGACTATTAAGGTCTTAGTTATATGAGAGACCCCAAGCGTCTCACTTTGATTCAATCAGCCCAAACAGGTACTTCTTTGAGGCCCTAGCGGCCCTGTTTATATCTCTGCTGATTGGTCCCGCGAAATCCGCTCTTCCATGCATACATCGTCTGCATATAAACACAAATTCATGTCTGCATTCAGGATGAAGGAGAAGACAAAATTATGTTTTGTTTGCTTTTGAAACACAGATCAGGTTGACCAATGGTTTTTACTGCGCGTGTTTGAGTGTGTGTGTGTGTGTGTGTGTGTGTGTGTGTGTGTGTGTGTGTGTGTGTGTGTGTGTGTGTGTGTGTGTGTGTGTGTGTGTGTGTGTGTGTGTGAACTGTCTCACTCTTTCTCCTCTATCACTCCGAACATCTTCCTTGTCCTCTGTCAACTCATACTGTTATAAAAGACTGTATTTCCTGTGATACTCGGTCACATCATTGCCAGTGCTGGTTATCTGCTCTCAGTGTCAGTCTACTCGTTTACCTTTATAGTCTGAAAAGCTCCTTTTAAATGGACACACAACACAATGACGACTTTGGTCAACAGCAACAGCACAGCTATTCAGCTTAAGAATAAAGCAAATACTTATGATGGATACAGCAACTGTCGCCTTTTGCACAGACAAAGCTGTCTACCGTTTAGTGCTGAGAACTAAATATACAAAATGTTAATCCACCCACAGAGCCACATTCAGCGTAACCTGACATGTAGCAAGTGGTCCATGGCATTTTCTTCCTGACTCTGACAGACGGAGGGCAGGCTGAAGTGCACAATTAACGCAGCGCTTTTGGAGGAAATGTACAACGTTTGGAATGAAAATGAACTGCACTAAAATGTCAGAGAGAGAGAAGGGGAGAGAAATAGAGAGAGAGAGATCAGGTTGTTTAGCACTACCCACTCACTTGACTGCGAGAGAAGACCATCAATTCTCTCCATCCAATTAAGCAGGACTTTAAATCCATCAGCACACTTGAATCTGCCAGGGTGCTTCTGAAAACTGAACGTGCCTCACATACATTTATGTAATAATTATTTCATCTATACTCAGCATGAAGTCTGATCTGCAAAAAAAAAAAAAAAAAAAAACATGCTTACTGTTACAGTAAATGCACCGGAATACACTCCCATGTTCTGTTTGATGTGATCTAAGCTGATGTGCACTGCAAACAAAAATCACTCCCTGTAACAGTGCAAACATTGCAAAAAGCTCTCTCACTGACATTTACAGGAGATCCACTTTTAAGAAGTTTATCTGGGCGTATGAAACAGCTAGAGTCAGCATATTTGCATAATGAATCACTTTGCATTGCAGATTCCATTTGAAAAGTAAACATTTCATTTAGACAAGGCACCCTGGGGCTATTGATCATAAATTATTACAAAGGCAATTCGAGCATATTACAGAGTGTCTGTGTCCTGATTTCCAGGTTTTTCCCTAACACCCTGCAGAACAATGTTGCAAGACAGTAAAAAACCTTTTAAGTTCTGTTAAAACTATCACCAGCTGTGAAATCATGCAGTATTCATCAATGGTGCTTCAACATCATGAAAGCTCCTCCGACAATAAGTTGCATGCTGGGATGTTTAAGGAAAGGGTTCACACCAGTTCAGGAAGGCGCATCAAGGCACGTACGCACTCCTCCCTGTATGAGTGCTGTCAAAGGAATAAGGTGTAAGTGACAGCCCTGCATACTGATGTAATTCAGTTCGCCTGCTGGTGAGCATGAGCGCCCTCGGGAGAGATAAACCAGGAGAAGCACTTTTTGTCTGCCAGTCATGTGTGGTTAAATATTGATGCCTATAGAGCCCCTCAGACCTTTGTTTTGCCTCTTATGTTGCTCTAGTCAGGTTACATTGTCCCAGCCACAGCTTTGTAAACAGGCCATCCCTCGTGTGTCGACTAACCTGTGTTTGGATGCCATTCAGTCTAATCAGATACCGGAGCTGTTTTGTCCTCCGTCACGCTGAGCCTCAAGCTGATGGCGCCTGTTGTTTGATTGCTGAGGGTTTAATGCAACTGTCAATCACAAAAGCCGTAGGTGTGCAAAGTCAGTGGAGTCGCAGTCGATCTAGTTAAATTTCCTCAGTCTTTGACCTGTGTTTAGAAAGATATTTTTCACATTACCCTTTGAGGCAAACACCCTTGGGTGCCAAAACTAGGGTCAGAATCCACTAATCCCTCTAATCCATTATATTTAAGTAAACCAGCTGCCCTAGCAAAGGCTGCCCATTTGGCAAGGCATCCAAGAAATGTCTTCATTTAGTCTGGAGCCTCAGATGAGGATGTTTACAAAATTGTTTCCAAATATATGTCCTTATTTTCCAGTTTGATATTTCTGGCTGGACTGTTTACAACAGTGGTCATTTTCTTTAGTTGATGATTGATGAACCATCTATCCTGCTCCATTGCTGCAGCAGTAGAGACACAGACTGCATAACTGCGCTGAGAACTTCTTCAACTCTCCACCCGATAGCTCTCCAGAAGTGGTTGTGAGTGGTCGATGATTTCCGGTGGGCTTGATGAAAAAAAAGAAACACTCAGCCTTTACCTCAAGTTAGCCTTTTGTTCTCTGAGTCAGTGGCAGGGGGAGTGAAGTTTGCTTACTTTGAATGATGATGTCATTAGAAAAGGACTGTTATGATCTGAAGCACAGGAATAATAACAAACCACCTTCTTGAAAATCAGTATCCATAAGTCACAGGTTCTCTTTTTCCTGTACAGACCTCCCCTATCACCACATTAACTTTCATACAGAGACTAAATTTAACATTTCAACAGCGACACCCATCTGAACTCCACCGTCGACGACAGGGTGAGTAATCTCTTCTCCTCGATGAAACATCTGACACTGAAATTATTTCTGTGTTGAGATAATGGCAAGGTTGATCATGCATACTGCAGGCTATAATGTGTCAATAGAAATGGGGTCCTTCTATCTCTCATTGTGTGTGTGTGTGTGTGTGTGTGCGTGCATGTGTGTGTGTGTGTGTGTGAGAGAGTAAACCAGGGAGGAATAGAGGTTGGTAGTTGTTCAGAGGTCCTTCTGTGTGCAAATTGGAAAGGTGTGATGGCAGAGATCATCATAAAATGCGACAGATACGAAAGCAACAAGGTCACTGTGTGAGAGAGACACGATCAAACTGAATTAATAAACAGCAGAGAGAGCTTTTCAGTCAGAAGCAGAGGTGTGTGCGACAGGCTACACATCTTCATAACATATCTTTGTGCACACATACTGCCCAGAGCAGAGATCAGGAAATGTTTTCTTACATGTGAGTTGCTGAATGTTGAGGCTCAGAAGGTTCACCTGCATACAAATGAGAAAAATATATTGTTGGGATGGCACATCAGGCAACATTTTAAATCCTGACTGTCTGGTTTATTAAGCTTGTTTTTTGGTGATGTTTTTCATCATGCAGTTACTGCTTCTTGTTTGTCTGGAGATCATTGTTCTGCGCAGTTATATGCCATTTTACAGTCATCTGAGTCCATTGCATTTTATCACCTAAGCTGTTATTTTGCCAGTTTGATTCAGGAGTTGTCTTTTATTAAAGTGAAACATTGGGAAAAACGACTTCTTGGTTCCCTTTCTATAAAATGTGTAACAGTGTTTTCTCACAAGCACTTTCAAGCCATGTGATGCTTCCCTGACAATTGGTCCATGCCAGCTTTCTTTGCAGGATGATTTAACATTAATCCAAATATTTCAATTCATGGTCAAGTTAATACTTCAAGCTTATTTGATAAATTACTTTGAGCTGAACATTTCCACTAGAGGTAACATCAGACAAGGTTGAAGAGATTTCTGCAGGAATACTTAATGTTCAGATTTTTGTCTTGATTCAGCTCTCCTTTTACCAGATTTGAGATTGAAACACCTTGAAACAAAAATAAGCATTACTACTGCTTATGGTTTAACTTTATAGTTTCCTATAAAGTTGGACCCAGCAGCTCCTCAGGTGGCTCTAAGTCCTTGTCCAGTGGTTGTCATTATTTCCCCAATATCAAGACCAGATAAGAACCACCATTTCACTCGTCATAAATTTCTAACACTTTTTGCTTGTGAAAGTGCCCCCTGGGTTGGCCAGAAGTCTGCTCGTTTTTTTCCGGAGTTTATGGCCAAAAAAAAACAAACATGTTATTTAGACTGGGATGTAAGTGGGGTGTGAGTGACTGAAAATGACGATTCAGTCAGCAGACTGTGAGTGGATTACAGCTGGGCGTATGACTCCTTTGTCTTGTATGCCCAACACTAGGCTTTGTTTTTGCCACAGTGTCAACAGGCAGAGTTAAAATGTAAAAGGATAGGACATTTCTGTTCAAGCTTTCACCAGTGTTGCTTTGGCTGTCACAGCAAACTGGCATTGATAGTAACTGTTCTTTTCAAGAAATGAAATATTGATTTCATGCTAGAAATAAGCACACAGTGACTTCATAGTAGTGGTCCTTTATGCTGGTTGCCACATGTCATGAAAGGACGGTTAAATAAATAAGAAGTAGCCGAGCGCTAGCAAGCTGGCTTGGGCAGCCCCCTCAGAGATGATAACACTCATTGTTGAAGACTTACGATAAGTCAAAAACTACTGTTGGAGTTTATACCTCTTCCGGTTTATACTTTCTAACTGGTCTTTTAACCGTTTCCATTCAGTTCTGTAATTTATAATCTACTTAAGGATGCAAACTTCAGAATAAAAGTATAGTTTGACAACGCAGGAAATCAAGCAATCTAAACACAAGATGGATGAATATCAAAATAAAAGCATGGCAAACAATCGCTTAAAGGCAATGTCTCCTCCAAAGGAGATCTGCTCATGGGGCTGAAGATAAATCTTAAATTCGACTATCATAAAAAATGTATAGCTCCATATTTACCTCAGTTTGACTGATTATGTTTTACTGTCATGTTTTACATTAAAAAATTCTCTTTATTTCATCACTGTGATATTTAATTGCAGCGATTATCGTGAGGTAAAAATCTGATATTGTGACAGCCCTAGATATGAAGTATAAATCACTGTTGTTATAAAGATTGATCAATCAGAAGCAAATGGGACAATTCAGTAATAAGCTAAACTTATCAACTCCAAGATCCAACGATAGGAAGTTCACATCCATGACAGATTAATGACTCCTATGACTCTGTCTCTCTTTGAAAAACTGTAATTACACCAAGCCTGCAACACGTTTACTTTTAAAATGTATTACAGAACACTGGACTGCAAAATGTCATATAAAGATGTTTTTCAGTAAGTTTTACTCCTGTGGTACACAACATATACAAGACTGTTAAACGAGGTCGAGGTCACTGACTTTGTTCATTTGAGGAAATGGAGGTTATGGATAAAAACATGTTAAAAAAAAAAACACTGCCGTCTTCAGTTCAGGTGATTGTCCCCTCTAAAGGCGAGGGGCAAAATAACTCTTTCTAACACACAATTGATCCCCATAAGTCATGAATAATACCAAGACACTGACACATCTTGACTCTTGACTCTTTCCAAAAGAACACAATGAAACAAAACAAAAGAAACTCAATAACACCAAATCCAGGAGATCTCAAGTGTGAAGAGAAATGTTATTTATATGGCGAGCACATAGCCATCCTACTGCAGATGAGAGGTAAGATTTCAGACTGCCAATTACCACAGACTGCTGTGAGGTCAAGCATAGCAGCCAGGACATGCCAGCTCAGCCAGGTTTGTTCAAATGACCCTCAGAAACATTGGCGGATTTAGCTTAACCTGAAATCTAAGTTGATGTGCTCTGACCTACAGAACTAGGACTAAAATCACATAAGAGCTGAGATTTGTCACATAAATGTCACATAAGTCCTAGATTATTTTTAACCTTCCTTCATCTCTATGATTGGTGACATTATGTCTGTTGTTTACGATGGATATGCTTTGAGATAACACTTGGCCAAAAATCACTGATTATCACAGATAATTCTAGAAACTGAGGTTAAATTAATCCAATCCCACTCAGCTGCTGTACTGCATTTCTCTGAACAGAGTAATGATCCTCTGAATGTGGAATATTTACACACTTGAAAAAGCAATAGCATACAGAAATCTTCTATGCAGGGTATCATTGTGTGATTTATGAGACAAAGAGTTGAGGTTTCTGGTATTCATGGTACATTGCGCATGAATCTTATCTTTTCAAAGGCTGTGTCTGCAATAACCTTATCCGTTAGAAACACTCACTGCACCCTGCAATGAGTCCTGCAGTAGAATCTGTATGAAGATATTAATGGACAGAGTGCAAGGTATTCCAATCTTCTATAATGACTTAGTTTGAGATGGTAGGGAAAGAGTAAGCTGTCTAAGTACAATATATATATATATATATATATATATATATATATATATATATATATACATATACATCATTATGTTGTACCTCTGCTGTATATAAAAAGCGATTCATATTTAAGAGAGAGGAGAGCAGTTAGGAAGAAAAGGTGAACATTATGGTGCATCATCTCTGACTTTTCGACCTGCAATCAAAGAAAGAGTGTGACTCTGCTCTTTTCTCTGCGAAAAGATCAGATCATCACCTGGACCGGGAGAGAAGAGGGTCAAAGTTATAACAGCCAGGCCTGAGAAGGTCCCTGTTGTGGCAAGGAGCAAAGAGCAAAGAGCAGAGCCAAGCCCGTCTTAAAGGGTAAGCCATGACCTTGAGGTATGTGGACTCAGCTTCAGATGTATTGTATTTGCTCTCTGATTACAGTGTGATTCCTTATAGCAGCCTGCAGACATGGTCCCATGTGTTATGTCTGCAGTACAATCACACAGTGGGGAACTTACTCCTCTTGTTAAGTTTATTAAAGGGAGAACATTTTCATTTGAGCCCTACACTGAAAAACATAATCAAGAATTTAACACTTCATGAAGAATCAACAGTAGTGTCTTCATTCTGTATTGTACAGACCCCTATGTTCATACTGAATTACTTCACTTCTATCCATTTGAGCTGGGAGTGGAGTTGACAGCTCTGTCTTTAGCTTTCCCTCAAGTCCAAACTTCACCAGTTTCCTGTTTGTTATGAATTTTCTTCTGCTATACACCAGCAAGCAAAAGCTTCAATTTAACATTAAAATACCTCTCAACCCTCACCTGAGCAATGGCCCCAGATCACATCTATCTGGAAAATATGTAGTCTGCTATAAACAACTATGAACATTTTTCTAATGCTTGATTTTCCTCATGATGTCTAAACATTATTTATAAACTACATTGTCAGACATCTAAAATTTAGGTCACATCATTTAAATTCACATCATTTTCACAAAAAGAAATGCTGCAAATAGTTTCACTTAGACTGAGTGGCTGTTATTAGTGAGGGTTTTCAAATGCGATATTTTTGTGGCTAACTGATTTGCTGCTAATAGCATAAAAGCATATCTGGTAGGCTGACACAATAGTTTATCCTCCTTGTGTTGTCATTATCATCCATCTAAAGGACCCAGTGGTTATCTAGTTTTCACTGGTTATGAAACAGAGTAAAATTAACAGTGATTCCTCTCACAACCAAGACTATCCCTCGGTCTTGGTCTTGACGTGATTGGCAATTTTTTTTCCCATTTTGCAATCTTTACTGCCGATAACCAGCATGGGGGGTGGGGTGGAGTGTCAAACTACAAGATTCACAGCACAGCCTTTTTTACATTTACCTCAGCATATATTCACAGGGGCCGTTGCACTACTTTGTCTAAAACAGTAGGGTGAAACCTCCTGTCAGTAAATCCTGTAAACACATAAAGAGGCATCACTTTTGTCAACAAAAGGAGCTTGAAGAAAACAGTGTCACACTGTTAGATAAAACGACCACAATAGAGAAGCAGGCTGAATCAAATTTAGGCATAATGGTCACATGCAGCAGATTTGCACTGTCACAGTACTGGAGCTCCAGGATGCTATGCGCTCTGCAGTGCAGGCTGTGGTGCATTTCACCCTTCACTTGTGCTTGAGCATCAAATGGTTTCCTGTTGTGTAATTTGCAAAGATTTAGCAGCCACAAAAAACTTTTCAGTTTGCCAGACTTTTTTTTTTCTGTGTTTGTTTGTTTTGACATTAAGTGATAGATTACAAAGTAACATACAGTGTTGTGAAAGAAGAGCACTTTCTTATGGATGTTGGTGTCACAGGGATATTTAGATGGAATCACCCAGTAATCAGAGCCTGCCTTGAAAGGTGTAACTAATACCAAAAAGGTGAACTGTTGTGGTGAGTGCAGCACCAGGCCGGCAGACCCTGATAATCAGGCCCATTCATCTTGTCTTTACTAGTGGTCATCGTGGACTCTATGATCGATGACGTGACAGAGTCACAACAGGAACTACATCCTCCCATTAATCACCAGGCTGGTATTTACACACCAGGAGAGCTGTTAACAAAGGCAGAGGAGGGGGAGGGCAGCTTAGGTAACCAGAGTGTTTTTGAGTGTTATTCGGCTGCTAACTGTGGCTTTCATGTGTACGGTGATGAATGTTAATTTGTAATTATTGAATATTGCAGAGGATATGGAGAGGCACACCTGTTCTGTGCAGCTCGAAACATACAGTCACAAACACGTACACGCACGCACACACCATCTGGCTCTGGCACTTATGAAATCCGACAAATAGACCACAGGGCCAGTGGGAAATACATATCGAATGGACAGAAAAGAGATGCTGTGGGCTCTAAAAAGAGCACGAACACGAACCATGCAGACCCTCATGCACTCATAAAGATGTCACTGCACTGTCCAGCATTTCAGTTCACACCGAATCCTCTGGCACAAACGGTATGTCAACTACTGGACATCTGTCATGGTTTATTAGATTTGGAAGACTGTGGCTAAAATACAGGCTACACAGATCTTCTTTATATTGTCAAAGCTGTGATGTGATTTTACTTTTGAAAGTGTATGACAGCAGCCCTTTGGCTTTCTTTATGGATCCAGATATTACCAGAGACCCCACGAGCAATTCTCTTTTAAATGTGATTAAAGAAATGTCAGTCTCTCTCTCTCTCTCTCTCTCTCTCTCTCTCTCTCTCTCTCTCTATCTGTATACATGTTTACCTGTGTGAGTAGCTGTAGCCTGTCTGTGAAAAGTTTGTGGATGACAGGCATTTGTTGTATTTATTTGTCCTTGTACATGCCTGAACAGTACACACTGTACACATTAAATCTCTTGAGTATGTGTGTTCTGGCCTTGAGGGATAAAAGCTGGTTGCGTGGGATGTTATGGCTCTAACCTTGGTCAATGAAACATCTCTATGTCTGACTCAAATTATTCTTTTACATTCAGACTATTCAAAACCCTGTTCACTGTATAATAGGGTTCAATGTGTCAGTGGACTCTGTCAATTGTAAGAAAACAAAAGTCATTCTTACACAAGTGTGCTGTGTGAATTAAGGACCAATTAGCCTTTTATAACTATTCTCTTTGATTTAAAATATTGCTGATTATCAGAGCACTTCAATCTGCTGATTTTCCTTTTTTTTATTGATTTGCTGATTAGTCCTCTTGAATATTCCTCAAGTTGAAGAATGGATGTGTAGTGATGGGCACAGCAGTTCTTTAAGATGTACTGAATCACTAGAATCAGTTCACTAAAAAGATTAGTTCAAAAGATTCATTCACCAAATCACCGAATCACTTAACGCATGGCAGGAGAGGCCTGCGACCCCAACCTCCTAAACTGATACACAGCTGAACGTTTCAGGATTCAGTTCAATTCATAGTTCCTGGGACTGGGAGACAAGAGTGTTTGTCTGTGTTGCTTTGGCAAAAGTCATGATGTTTTGTCCTATAGTATGCTGTTCTTCAGGTCTGCTCAGTAATTTGGGGTCAGTGAGTGATTTGTTTACTGAACGTTTAGAAAAATTCACACTGAACATGCACTGTTCCCTTGCAAACCGCTGCAATGATAGGATTCTGAGGGTTTAATGCACTATTTGTTACATGCTGTATCATATTTTATGCAAGTTGTTGTGGTGGCAATTTAGCAGTAAAAAAAAAAAAAAGGTAGTTTTGTTCGACAAAAATGATTCCAGAGAGTGTAGTTCAATGCGTGATTCATTCACCAAGTGATTCAGACATTAGTGGATGTGCATGTGGTTCCTCGTTTGCCGGCTGCTGGCCTGGCAATGCTGTTCCTCACTTCAGCTCAACTTAAGTGAGAAACGAACAACTCACTCGAGGAAGTGATTTGGTTCAGTATGTTCACTTAAAAGATTTGGTTCTTTTGAACGAATCGTTCGCGAACAACACAACACTATGGATGTGTTTCTTGGCCTGTTGGTGGTAGTAACAAGAGTGAAATAGCACACAACTAGGGTAAGAATGTGTGGTTGCACTGCACTCATGTAAATCCATATACATCCTCATTCATGTCAGCAAGGACCAAATGACAGCCTGAAGATCGAGCAAATGTGTCAGTGCCAAAACCCTACAGTTTTTGAGTGTCAACTTAAAGCTGGCAGCAAAAACCTCACATAGTCTCATCAGGTCCTATCTTTTACAGCAGGAGGCTGGAAGCCCCCTTAAGCTCAACCTCTTCACCTACAAGATCTAAAATTAGGTTTAGTCAGCATTTCCAATATGGCGCCTGCTATCTGTGGGCTTCAAAGCATCTCTTCAGAAAACAGTGGGTGATGTCATGGAGTTAAAGTCTATATTTACACAGTTTACGGTGGGACCAAGTAGAAGAAAAAGGCTCCACAGGGCTACAGGGGATAAGGGGATAATAACAATTCTTTTTCCACTGAGTTTGAGACTTGAAGTGTTCCTGTGCTTACTAAAGTCGAGAACAAATGAAAAGGGGTTTAAAGAGAAACTTTATTTGTTTGGTTGTAAGGTCTTTTGTTCCCAGAATGATAGCATGCTGCTTGAGTGGACATTAACGTCAGTGTAATCAGTGTGATTGGCTTATCAATGATCTCCCAGGGAGAGTGGCTGATGACAAATTAGACTGAGTATAATCACAGGACTTTTCATCATCATCTGCTTGAACAACTTGACACTGAAGTCATGGGGCTTTTATCTCTTTGCAAATGGGCATTTGTCTTTAAACAAATTGGATTAATTAAAAGTTTTTTCCTACTGCTTCTGTTCAGTACAAGTACAAAAAACTGGAGGGACTATCTTTGCGTGCAGCTAGCTCTGGTAAAAGAAAATCAAACATTGAAAACCTAGAGGGCTCTCAGTCTGTAGTCTCACCAAGCTGTCAAGACGTATGAGTAAATCATACTGTGAGACACATCTGGTCTGCCTCTTGGACAGCAGGTTAGAGGGAAAATCTGGTCGTATAATAGATGGCTGATTCCTAACCAGGGGGCTAATTAAAGGAGGTGACATTCAACCAACAATGGAGACGATGTAGTGTGGCAGCTGTGTTACTGAGTATTTTCCCTTAATTAAAGTTCAGAGGTGTTAGTGCTTATAGCAATGAGCTAATAATAAGCACTCCGAGGCTGAAATGAGTTAAAAAAAAAAAAGGAAACATAATATACCACACGCCATGTTTATCCATCATGCTCTAATGATGGATGGATGGTGAGGTGATGAGGACTAGTCATCCATATTTAAGCAGCTTCTCTTTTTCTATTGGTCAGTCACAATGGTTTTGATTGGGTTAAAACAGAATTAAGGGGGTTTGGATGTCCCCAACCATCTGGAGTGGCTGTCCTTGACTGAATGATAAACACCAAAATGTGAACTCAATTATCAATTACAGGACGTCTCTACCCCAAATACCCTCTATCATAACACACTATTTTGGCATCATGTTAAATTGGTGACTCCCTTGGAAGGGTGTTTTATTGTGATAATCATGTCTAATATGTCACATCAGGTTCTGTAATGAAGAAACTTCACTTCACCATCAAATAAAATTTTTAATTTAGAGTTGCTTAAAATTTTTTAGCAGGTTTAATGTATTGCAGCTGAACAGATGTACATTTGTATTTAAGTGCAATAAAATAAACCCAACTAGCTTGTATGTCAAATACTGTCAGTCAGTTCTGGACATCAACACACGATCAGTAGCTGTGCTTAAAAAAAAAAAGAAAAAGAAAAAAACCTGCTGAAACAATTTTGATAGTTGAGATGTAGAAATCAAATTCTGAAACCAGACAAGGAGGCAAAACAGCTCAAGATTAAGAAGTGATTTAAGACATCAAGTCAACCTTCAAAGGTTATAAGTACATGTTTCTAAGAAATGCATTTAAAAAGGGTCAGGTAAAAATGGATCCATCCAGTTTCAGGGCAAAATAAATCTGTATCATGCAGAGATGGAAGCGCAACATTTTGAACCAAATCACATTAGCTTATTTTCATAGATCAAATGGACAAATGGTGCCCAGTAGGACACGCTGCAATGTCAGAATTTGGTCAGATTTATAAGCATGATGATATGGTTGACAGCAGACTCTTTAAAGACTGTTGACTCAATTCTTACCATAGGTATCAAAGCTTTTGAGAAGAAGGGGTAGGCATTTTGAACTGGATGCAAACCAGTCTGAAATTAATACAGTTGCCTCTTTATGATAATCAGAAGCCAAAGATGATCAGCAAGAAAAGAAAATTTCCTGAATAGCTGTTTTAATGTAACAACTGTGACTGTGTAGTTGTCATTGTGAGCAGGCTGCTGAGACAGCCTTTGTTAACAATTTCCATGGATTAAATTGAGGTGAATGAAACTGGTTTGACTAATAAAGGAGGCAAGTTAAGATATTTTAGCATAGCACACTTGTAAAACATCTACAGTACAATATCAGCAAACAAATAAAAAGGTATGACTTCGTCAAAAGTGGCACAAACAAAGACCTCTGAGTAGTGGCGTTCCTAAGCAACTTGGCACCCAAGGCAGGATTTCTGGTAGCCCCCCGCGCGCAACTTATTAGACCAACCACAAAATAGTCATCATAAACTCGCACAGGGCACAGGGTATCTTCACGTCTTTGGAATTTTAAAACCACAGTTGCAGTGCAATATGCATAATGTAGTAATTGTACTACAATAAACTAAACAGCAGCCATATACAAAATACCCTGGACAACCGCAATCAACAGTAACCCACAAAATGGCTCAAAAGACATATACAGCAGCATTGTAATTTAACATCAGTCAAGGGTGTCAAAAATATAAATTGCAATATTAATAAGGTAATATTACAAAATACAATGTTATAGAAAAATATGAACACAACAAATTACAAATAGTAAAGTATGTAAACTAGAAAGAGTGCAAATATTCAGTGCAATATGCATATGTAGTAATTGTACTACAATAAATAGTGCCATATACAAAATACCCTGGGCAACCTCAATCTAACCCACAACATCAAACAAAATGGCTCAAAACACAGCAGCATTGTCATTAAATCTCAGTCAAGGAAACAAGTGGCAAATATCTGTAAAATATCTCCATGATGAGTCAGTCAGTCGTCACTGCACAGATAATTTAGTGTAAATCATTAGTCTGTACAGCTCAAAAAAGAAAGGAAAAAAAGAGGAAGAGAAGTCAATACGGCCAGTGTTATGCCGTAGAATGCACCCCCGCCATAGAATGCATCCCATCCACTCATTAGCTTCTTAAAGTGGAAAAAAAATGATCTCATATTTTAAAAAGACACGAGTATTTATCATGACAACATGTGAACTGGAGCAGCAAACTTTCGTTCTGTTTTTGGTATTGAAAAAAATGCACATACAGAGGTGTACTTGGGTATATAAACTGTACAGTAAGCTGTTAAGGTCGAGAACATTATATTTTCGGGAAAGCAAATATTCTGAATCAGAGGGCTATTGTTTTCAACATATTTGAATAGCCTGAATGAAATCATTAAAGGCACACACTTTAGAATCAGTCCAACGGTAAGGAAAACTTGGATTATTTCGCCTTGTTGTGTACTTTGAACCGTGCTCCCATGGGGGGGGGGCATTCTACGGCAGGGGTGCATTCTATGGCACAACACCGGCCGCGGGAACGGGGTCTTAATAAATCCCCCTTAAATCTGTTAATCTGTAACTTAAACTAAAACATCAGCAAATGGCTGGAAACAAACGGTTTGCTTAGCTAGTACGTTGTGTTTTTGATCTGCATTCTGCAACATGCTGGACTTCCATGATCTGACGACTTTGAATGAATTGAAAGTCAAGACTCGTCTCGACTTTTCACTTTGGAGAAGTCAAGCACTGAGGCATTATGCCTCGGCAAGAAAGCATGTTGTTGCCTAACAGCTGAGGCATTAAGCCATGATAATTGACGCTGCTCTGTCTGGTCTGCCTTGGCTTATTATTGCCTTGTTGGCTGTGCTTGGTGTGGTCTATCTGTGTGGTGAACTGGTGGTGGCGATGTGCTTGGTGTGGTCTCTCTGTGTGGTGAACTGGTGGTGGCGATGTGCTTGGTGTGGTCTCTCTGTGTGGTGAACTGGTGGTGGCGATGCATAAGCCGCGGCGGCGGTGCTGTGGGTGTGTTGTGTTACAAGTTACCTGGCTGTAACTAGTTGAGTTAAACACACAGAGAGTTACCAACCCAACTTACCTCAGACGCAGTACGACTACGAGGAGAGAGCAGGGGGGCGGGAGGAGTCGTGTCCTGTGTGCAATCCATTGGGGACCGTAGCGAAATTGCAGGCAGACAGAAACTTAAGCCCAAATATATAAATGATTTAGCCATTGTTTAAAGACTTTACGACTGTATGCACTGTTGTTAGATTGCTGTGTTTTTGTTGTTGTTTTATTTTGTGAAATAAAAAGTATTTATTAAAAAATATATATATATATATTCTCCCCTCCCTGGTGCCCTTTCTGCTTGCGGGCACCCCTAGCAGTCGCCTACTCCGCCTAATGACAGGAGCGCCACTGCCTCTGAGCAGGAACTTTAACAGAAGCAGAAATGGAAATAAGCAAAAACCTGACTTCTGAGTGACATGTCCAGCTTGATCAATGAGTAAAAACTCAAATTTGGGACTAAAATGATAAATCAGGTAAGTTTAGAGACAGCACATAAAGGATATGAGGGAACACGAGGGCAGGCTGTGGTTAAACTAGGCAGGGGCTTCTGTTACAACATGCAGGCCAGACGGCTGAACTGCTGTAGCAGAAAGGCAACATTTATTGGGCAGTAAATAAGAGGGAGTGATTTGGTTTATATTCTGTCAATCTCACAACGCACTGGCTATTGTCTGATGACTAATAGGCTCTGAGATTGATGGTGCACTTTACAGGCATTTTGGTGTTGCTAGCAGTTTGCAATAAACAACATGCAGCCAAGACTTTCGCTGAGGGCAGTATTGTTTACGGTCCATTTGGCAACTTGAGCAGTAACGATCAAAAGAAAAGCAACATCAACTCTTTCACACACACCTTCAAAATAAATACTATCATTTCTTGGCCTATTACATCCCTTAAGTGGCACCTGTTTTTCTGTTTCTGCTGAGTCATAGTTTCCCTGTAAAAAGTTACTCAGATACTTTGCTCTACCTTACTTCAGTGGTGTGAACTTTGAACTCATTAGTTTTTTTAAGGAGTGCTGGACGTGGATATTTTTTTAAAGGATAGTATGGGAAGGTTCCGCCCTCCTTCACCTCTGATTGGCTGGAAGTGCTGGGCTCCGATTGGTTTTCTCTAATGGCTGTGAAATGTCATCGTCTGTCAGGTTAGGGTTAGGGTTAGGAGATTCAGAAATGCAACAATGTTCTCTAATGTTCTGTTCGATGTACAGAGCCAACAGCCTGCGTTTGGCTTGAGCGTGTGATGACATTTCCAGCTTTTCTAGCCAATCAGAGGCGAAGGAGGCAGGACTTTCTCCTACAAAAAAAATATTGCGTGCTGGACTATCTGCTTCTGATGAGTCTGTTTCACTGTAAATGGCCAGCTGTATAAACCCCAACTGACACTGATTTACTTAAGGAAGAGTACCAGATCATCTGTTTCTGGTGAGTCTGTTTTGCTGTAAATTGAGAGCTGCTTTTAGAGAGTTCACTCCTGCCTAATTCAGTGGGATGAACCCAGAAAAAGACCTATTTCCTCACAAACAAGGAATGGTAAATAAGCCAAATAACAACAATATGATGAAAATGTGTAAAATCCAAATCAGATTGTTTTTCCTTATATAATCAACTCCTTGAATTACACATTTTCCACTTTAATATAATGCATTTAGCTGGCTGCATTGCATTGCCACAGAACATGGAGAAATGCAGAGAAAGTTTGACATGCCAGGTAGGCTCATAAAATAACCTCAGTGGATATAAAGTCAAATATAGTGAGGCTCAGACTACATTTGGAAACTGAACATAAGTCAAAAAGTCACAGTGTGCAGCTTCCTGCCTACTTTTTCTGACTGGTTTAAAAAAAAATAAAATAAAAAGCCCATCCACAACGTTGGGTTTTAGTTATGAGTGCAAAAGAATCACAGTCAGACAGGACACATCTGTTTAGAGGGCACTAAATTTGCTGGTATACACAGATATTGATGTGCCAGTTCAGGTAATCTGCTTTGAGTTACCATCAGTCTGTAAGCCTTGCATCCAAAGATAGGCTTATGTCCCTGAAAAAGGTCTTAACCTTTTATGTCATAGCTGTGAGAAGAAGATGCTGCATGCTGCCTTGTCCGAAAAGAGCGATCATGTAGACCTGAGCATGGCTGCAGCCCCTGGACGGGCACATACAGTAATAGACAATTCTGAACATGGTCTAATTTTGCTTTCTCAGATTTTACAGGAAAGCTGTCAGCTTCTAAACTCTCTGAAATCTGGCTCATGTAGACCTGAGCATGGCTGCAGCCCCTGGATGGACACATACATTAGACACAAACTTTTTGGTTGATTGGTCCCCTTTGAGAAGTGCTTCAAATGACACCACCCTGATGGCTGAATGTTATTTAGCCCATCTCCTGATGGAAAATTGAAGTAAAACATGCTTGTCCCAGCACGTTTTTAACAATGAATTACTTCACACTTGATTAATCACTGATATCCCTTGTAAAATGTAGAAATGCAAGCCTTGTCTTGTGTATTCACATAGTGATTGGTTAATACTGTTTAGATTACAACTGGACTACCAACTTGTCATACAGCAATCCAGGCCCAACCCCACAGATACGACCATTTCCTGCAGAAGTCCGCTGCATAAGGGGTGCTATGTTGAACAGATGACATTGTATTTGTTTTTCTCTACAGACAGATTTTAGGGATGATCTGAGGTGTCTTCTGACCTTGTCACATCTACTGAGAGTTTGTTTAACATTTTGAAGGGTTGGTGTTTCTTTGTTCTGGATTTTACCATTTTCTTCCCGCTTCTACAGCATGAACATCCAGATCTCTTCAGACTCTTATCAGGGCTATTTTGGGAGCTTCTTTTCGGGTTTCCTTTCACAAAGGACAGACAAACCAATCTGTTATCTGGTGAGGTAACACACAAAGACAATTCTACCTGCTTCTTTTGCTGTAAAGATACCTGTTTCTTAAGTTCCTGTCTGTGACAGATAGATGATTCTGAACATAGTCTAATTTTGCTTTCTTAGATTTTACAGGAAAGCTGTCAGCTTCTGAACTCTCTGAAATCTGACTCATTCTCCTGCTGTAGAGTTCGCTGGATGACTTTGTCTTAAAAGCCACTCTATACCACTCTGATCTTTTTTTCCCCACAGCTGTCACTGTCACACCAGACAGGACATGGTCTACATCAAAGACAAAGAGTCTCCTCAGAGACCCTGAGACCAGACACATACTGCATGAACTCCACTGCTTTCTTCAAACTTCTGCCAAACTTGTCAGAGTCTTTAAGAGTAGTTCTGACAGAGTTGTGATTGTTCGTACCAAATTTTCCAATTACTGTGGAGAGATGACAACTTTATTGGTGTTGTCTGTCCTCCCTCCTCTCCTTGTTTGTCTCCATCTGCGACACTGCCTCGATATCTCTCCTTCTTACTCCCCCCACCCCTCTTTCTCCGTCTACAAATCAATAATTTCTAATAGATTCAGGACATGATTGAGTACAGGTGTCAGTTTTCCACAGGCTGGAAGTGAAGCGTATTAATCACTGAAAATGTCTTTTTATTATTTTGCACCACAGAGTGCCGTAGTGAGCCTCCAGCACAAGCTAAGTGAGTGTGGGTTAGTGTGTGTTTGTGTATGTGTTTATGAGTTTTTATACAAAACCGCACCACAAGCTCCATCAGTAAAATATTAAAGACGTTGTCGCAGTCAATGCACTTCTTTTTGTGTAACTGAAACTGAACTTCACCCTGGACAGAGCTTTGGGAAAGAGATCGATGAGAATGATTTTTCTTCATCCTTGTGTTTTTAATACTTGTTCAGGCTTATACTCCAGACTGTAACTTTGGCCTTTTACACTAAATGGATGATAGTTTGGATTTGTACAGCTGTTTTTTGCTCTGTTTCTTGCCCCGTCCACCTCTGTTTCATTCTGGCCAACACTTTTTAGCTGATAGCAAAGTCTTTAGCTGGTGAGAAAACAGGATCTTTGTGAACTCGGGCTCTCTTTTCCTCTTCTTTAAACCATGTTTAACAGAATATAATCAAATCACTTTTCCATATGTCTGATGGAGCGCCTGGCAAAATTGGGAATGTTGTATTTTTGTCTTTTCTTCCAGCAGTAAAACTGCTATTACATAAAGAAAGAGGAAAAAGCAAAACTGCAGCAAGTTCACAAGCAAGTAAAATGGAGTCACCCTTGATTGATGATTGCAAGTTCTCTCTCGTATCCAGGTGTGCAGAATTGGTGACAAAGATTTAACCACAGTGAAAAAGACTGCTGACACTAGCAAATAAACAGATAAAGACTTTGGTTTGTGCGGAGTGGTGTGAGAGCTCAAACAAACTCTGGTGTGGACCAAACAAGTGGACTCTTGTTCGCTTGAAACTGGGTTTGCTTCTAAGTAAACACCAGTGTGGTTTATTTAAGGCAAAAAGCAAAGTGGATCATATTATGAAGCAAAGGCAGGAAGTGGCATAACGTCCAGTGAATCTGAGTGGCAGTACCTTGCTTGGTGTCTGTTTAACCATGGCAACAGGTTGTCCTCTCTAGTGCTCTCACCAGGGTGAGGCTGTTTGTTATTGATCATAGACTGTATATAAAATAGGTGCACAGAGATTGAGTAGCTCACCCGGGGAATACGCTTTTTGAGCTGAGCGTCATCACGGCAACTCTTGGCGACTCTCCCGCCGAATGCGTACAATGCTACAGCGCAAGTGGTGGAGTGCGTACAATGCTGTTGGTTTCAGGAAATGGAGAGAAAATGCAGAATTACCGAGAGCTTTTGGGTTTCAAATCTGTATACTGGCGTAAGGCGGAACCAAGTTGTCCATAGTATATACAGTCTATGGTACTGATTCTTTAGTAAAGATCAACATGCTGGCCGCTGGCCTTCAAGTCCAACACATTTAACTGATAAACACTGAAGCGAAAGCCTAACCCTAACCCTTTCCCTGTTCATGACTGTGTGTTTGTTTGTGTGTGTGTGTGTGTGTGTGTGTGTGTGTGTGTGTGTGTGTGTGTGTGTGTGTGTGTGTGTGTGTGTGTGTGTGTGTGTGACTCGGTTTTTATTTACAGCTTATCACAAACAAAACAAAGAAGTACTGTATAATAATATAGCACACACACAGACACACACACACACACAAATTCACATTCAACCCAGCTGTACTTTTCAACTTAAATGGTATCACTAAATCCAACCACAGGGCTTTTTAAAACTGACTATTTGGTGGGTGTGGAAAGAACATAAAAGACTATAATGCTGCGCAGCTGAGACAGAAATCCTTCTTTGTTTGTACCTGCAATAATGAAAACTTCAACACTGCAACATCGTTTTATTTGTTTATTCACTATCAGTGCAGCCTTGAATTGTTTAGTCTCAAATTTTTGACAGTCTGTGGGTGATTTAATGAGAACCAAACCACTGCAATTATGAAATGAAAGCATAAAGAGTTTCTTTTGAGGCTGCAAAATTGTCAGTATGTTGAATAATCTTCACATCTATAGGCTTTGTTCACGGCAGCAAAACATTACAATACAGTCAAAAATAACAACAAGAAGAGGTACGGCCTCTAAAATTATGAATTGTTAAGTGAGACAGCTCCTGAGGCAGTCTCCACCAAAATTATATGCATATTCTTTATCAAGGAGTAGGTCTGTCTATGTTATTATTTTCTTTTCCCATAGGTTATATTTAGACCTTTTAAAGTTTGTGTATGTTTCTAAAGGACAATGCTGCACAACTAAATATCAGTTGTATTTCTTTTATGCTCCACACAAAACAAAAAGAAACCAACTATTGTTCACGGGAAGTACAGCGGATGAATTTTGGAGGCTCACAGCTGGAGGTAAAAAGCAGCTCTGAAGGGTACTGGTTCACCAGCAGATACATAAAATGCTGAAGTAAGGTAAACAGGCCGTACAATCTGTTTTTTTTTTTTTTGGTTTGTTTTCATTGTTTGTCTTTTATATCCTGTAGGCTCTGGCCAGGAACACCTGATATCACTGTTATCACTCATGTTCTATAGATGGATACTAATGATGCTGTGCTCCTTGTTTCCTCCTGTTCTGTACAGTATTAACCACCCACAGATGACCCCTCCTGTCAAAGACCTCGCTCATGTTACATCATTTATGGTGTTAGCAGGTAGTGTCTTCCAGCACTCCTTTCCTCACAAAGGTGGAGAAGTAAGAAAGGTTTTCTGTGGGATCTCCAATAACCTTGGTTTTGTTGGCCTCTGACATTATCAAGTTTTCTGTGCACCACTTTAAGAATTGTCCTCCACATACCGAGCTTTCATTTTCATCGACACACTGGAAAAACAAGGAATCTTGAAGTAGAGGGCTGTAGTCATGCTTGTGCAGTGTAATCAAAAACGGGCTGAGCATACAGCCCTGTGGCACTCCAGAGTCTGACTCTTGAGTTGTGGAGGTGTAACCACCAAATGTACTTGTCTGGAGTCACTTAGTAGGCAACTCTAATATCCATTCTGAGTCTTTTCTTTTACAAACAGCACTCTGAATCTGGTGTTTTTATTAGGGAAGATGTGTGAAGACTCGATAGAGGCAGCAGAGATGATATAAGCTGTGGTTCTGATTATTTTGTGTGAACTGGTGAGAGTCCAGGCATGCTGAGCTGTTGATTCTGATCTGACAGTGTGAGAAACAGTGGCTCGAAGCTCTTAAGGACAGGAGAGACACTGCAGACAAAGTTACAGATGACATTAGCTATCTTGTGGCAGCTGAGGACACTCTCATGTGACAGAGACATGTAAAAGTGTCAGAGCGTGGGTGGTTTGCAGGTGTTGTAAGTACATGGCTGCGGATTTTGTCAGCAGCTGCCTAGCCCAGCAGCTTTGCTCACATCCACAGTGGGACTCTTTTCACTCTTGCTGTGTATACTGATAGTGGCCAGCCATCCTGCTATGACAGATGACTCTTTGTTGTGGAAATCAAAGTGAGGATAAAATGTGTTGTGCTCTGCTGTCACTGTGGCCCAACATATGATAGGAGAATATCTGGTACTGTGGCCTGTGATACTCTGCATCATTTACCAAATATCAAGTGCTGTTAGTGATAAGCCCCCTTCAGTGAACCACAATGTCTCCACCCAGCTTTTTGTCTCACTCTGGCAATGTGTTATGCTTCATAATCATCTTCCTGTGGGGACCTTTACCTAAACAATGAACCAGTTCTATTGTCAAAAAAAGTATAAATTACATGAGATCAAAACAATTTCAAGAATCCAAGGAACGTTTCTTCAAATTTAGATACTTGAAATGGTCCCACAGGGATATTAAACTGTACATGTCAACAACTCCATCAATAAATTAATCAATCAGTCTATCAATTAATCAACTGACAAATATTCAGGCAACCAACAAGCCAACCATTAAACCAGTCAGTCAGCCAATTAGTAAGTTCACAAGCCAATCAGCCAGTCAGCTAGCTGATCACTCAGATAGTCAGTTAGTCAGTCAGCTAGCCCAACAATTAGTCAGCTAGTAAGTCGGTCCATAAAACAGTCTTTATAACTGTCAGCAAATCAATCAGTCAGTAAATTATTAATCTAATCAATTAATGAATTTTTAAGTCTGTAATAAGGCTAATTCATATCCAGCTGCTGTTTTGAAAAGTGAGCAGGCTTGTCTTTGTTTCACTTTATCGTTCACGCTCATCGGTCAGCAGCAGTTTGGTCAGTAAACAGTTCTGATTGAGCTCAGATCAGCTGATCTCATACTCAATCTTTATACTCACTCTTCCTGAGATTATGACTTCACTCGGGGTATCGATTCAGTCTTATCCTTCAGTAGGATAGATGTCAAATTTATTGGGCAGGGCAGGAAGATTTCAACTTATCCTATCTCTGTACTTCCCTTATCAAGTATTATGAGTTTTGTTTCATAGTTAATCCATGATACAATGCAAAAAAAAAAAAAAGTTTAGAAATTTGCGTAATGAAATAAACTGTCAATACTGACTGCATCATTAGCAAGCTCCACATCATCTTTGCAACATAAATTTATACATGCAAACTTTAGGTGTGTCTTATAAGGACACTGCAAGCACTAGTTGGCCAGGATGCTGTGAAAATCAGTTCATTGTTACTGGACTTATTTAATTATGTATTTTTATAAACATAAATGATGTATTTTGCTCTTCTATTTGCTCTTTGTCTCCATAGTGGTTCATTTTACAACAGAACCAGCTTGCTGCAGGACTGGCTTGTGGCTTGTAATAAAGCTAAAGGTTATAAAATGCAGAAACAAAGCATTTCGCATTTTGAAAAGGAGCAAAATGAAAAGAGATCAAGTCCAGCCAGCATGATCCTCTCAGCTGCTAATTCAGCTCAAATTTAGACTGCAGGCACCACATTTTCATCTCTGAGGAGGACTTAACAAACATACAAATTTTGTACTGCAGTTTAAAAGAAAGGTCACAGAAAATAGGGACTTTCCATCTCTTGGTAGGCACTTGACATATGCCCCAATTAGATAGTTCTTGAGAAGAATCACCACCCAAGGCACTCATCAACCCACCTGACATAAGGTGTGCTGCAGGGAGACTCCTCTCAGCTGCCAGTTCGATGTAAAGTGGCGTCAGCCTGGAGTCACAGAGGAGACTCAGGTAAAAAAGGACATACTGATTCATTTGACTTTGAAGAAATAATGTCAGCATCCTGTAGTCATTAAAGGTTAATTTATTATTAAAACTGTATCCTACTATAATTGTCTATTTGGTATTTCTATGCAAATGACTCTGTTCCTGCAACACTGAAAGGACAAGCGGCTTTAATATGGAAGGGTAGATAATTCTTTGTCTACCAGGTGTGTTTTTCAGCAGGTGTGTCAAGCTGTTACACTGTCTCTGCAGGGCTCATTAGTTTTGATTTCAATACTTGTCTTTTGGTTCTTCAGTATTTTCACAGATGCTTAAATCCTGCAACTGCTATATTCAGAACTTGTATTTATATGGCAATGTTCTTCTTGATTCCTTTACAGTGACATCTGTTCCTCTACATCCACTACAAAGAAAGTTTCAGGGCTGAAATATATTAATAATTCAATCCTTGTATTCCTAGTTGGTATGGCCACCTTTTTTTGAAAGATGTGTATGCTTAAAATGCAAATATGAGTGGCAGCATTCATTTCATGGTGTTGGGTTTGAGGCTCTGGTGGGAGTACAGAGTTCAGGTTGTTCTCTGTGTTAGAAACAGAAAAAAAAAAGGTGCAGCTGAAGTCCAGTATGGATGTGCACCAATGATTCAGGTTCTGCTTGAGGTTTCTGCCTGTCAAAGGGGAAGAGATCTCTTAAATAAACAGTATGGTGTCCATATATGAAGGGTCATGAGACAGTATTATAGGATTTGGTGCTACAAAAGCAATGATTGATTGTTGGTTTCTTGATTGCCTGTAAGGTTTACTGGTGGGTTGCACAGGTAGTTGTGTGGTTAGTTGGTTAATTGATTGGTTGGTTGATTGATAGTGGATTGAATGGATGAGAACTGTTGACCTATAAGACTTCAATAGCTGTACAGGACCCAGAATAACCATATCCAATTAACTAAGTTAACTATTGCACAGGATGAGTGGTAACAGAAAGAGGCATATAAAAAGACCTGCCTTTTTTGTTAATATATTAATGATGATAATAATAGCATGACAAGATAAACATACAAAATAACATAATTTTGGTCATAGTTTTATGTTACATTTACAGTTATTAAAACTGGCGAAACCATCCCTGACAGTTTCCCATTGCCCATAGAAGGAGAGAACATCCAAAGCTGAGCAGTTAAAGGCTATACTGTCTATACCATCTTCTGTCATGTTGTAAATACATTTTCCAACCAATCTCATCAAATAAGGGGAACTTTTAAAAAAAAAGTACATAAACAGTTAATCAAGAGCGGAAAGGCTACCAATTTATGTTTCTCAACTTACTGTTTATGTTGTCATCATTTCATCACATTAGAAATATGTTCATTTCTGATGAAACCACCCTTCAGTTCATTCTGTACTGTGTGTACAAGTCTCAATTTCAATCACTCTGAGTTTCACAAACTTTGATCATAATCAACTCACAGGCCTGAGGCACAGGAATGCTCTGCAGTCTGTGGTTGCCTTGATTTGTGTAGTTTCATTCTTAATTAATGTGATTCAGATGTAGCAGAAGGTACGCTCAAAGGCATAGATCACGATTGAGAACATTACTTCCTGATGGCAGTCAAAAAAGTTGCTTTTGTCTCCAACTGCTGCCATCAATCAGAGGAAAGCTTTTAAGTTCCATTATGGGTTGGTTATCCATCTTTTTGCTGTTTTCAGGTTTGTTGTCTGGTCTCAACACACTCAGAAACAACAAAATCCAGATGCTAGGATGATCTATCAAAGATAGTAATGTTTAAAGTGCCTCTCCTGTCAACAGCATGTCCAATGAAAATATACAATGTCAAATGATTCCTGTAAGTTTACACCATTTGTCGTTTGAGTTTGTTGATCATCTAACAACCATTAATCAGAACTGAACACTAATAATTCACAAAGCACTGTTGTCAGATAATTTAGCAAATGCTTTAACCAAAAAAAAAGAGACTTGAAGTCTTGTCTTCTCCTCTAGATCAGGTATACCCATTGGTATACTATTTTCTAGTTGTCTTGAGCCCAAGTATGAAGCCAGGGCCTGAAAAACAACTCTGACTGTTGTTCCTAAACTCCACTCTTAAATGAATCTGCTTCCACTTTTCTGCTGCACACTAGTACAGCTACAGCAAACCAGAGTCCTTCACAGGTTTTTATTTTTGCTGGACCCAAGAGGATGATACATCAGTCAGCACAGGGCAGATCAAGGGAGACAGGAAGTCAGACATCAAAACATCATCAAACATTGAGTTAATTTTCAAAATAAAACACTCTGTTGACTCCAGAACATGTCTTACATGGTGAACATCATACAGACAAATTTTAGTGCCTTGTATTGAACAGCCACATCTGATGCAGCTGATTGAAATTCAGGGTTGTTGAGAGCCCTACTTGACAAACAAAGGAACACTTTGCACATCTATTCCTGACATTTTTTTAGATTAATTCGTTTTTTGTTTTTGATAGAACAAGAGCTAGTTTGTCAGGATTTTTTTGTTTGGTTGGTTACTTTTAATCTTCTGACTCTTTGGCAAGATTTCACTCTGTTTCGACCTTTGTCTCCACGGGTACAGAACAGTGTGCTCAGGATCTTGTTCTTTCACAGAGAGCTTTCTGTAAAAGTGCCTCCTTTCTAAGATAACAAAGGCAGCAGAACACGTCATCAGTCATTTGTTTAAACCCATAATCATCCATCCCACAAGTCCATTAAGGCTAAAATTACCCCTCAACTTCACTGATATCCCAGCCTTTATTGCATACTTTAGTTCTGCACTGCAGGTTAGTCAAATAAAGCAAACAATTACTACTGGGTTTTTATTTTTCACACAACAGTATCAGCTTTTTGGGGAGGTAGAAAGCAATTATAAATCTTATTATTGCTTCTGGGGCCTTTGTATGTCTTTTTTTCCCTATTTTGTAATTACAAAATAAACAGTTCTTGGGGAGATTTCAGCCAATTAAACCCAAAAGAGCAAAAACACTGACCTTTAATTATTACACAATGTGCAGCAACTGTTTTAAAGTCTGTCAGTTGTCTAGTTTTGGTGTGTTAAGTTGCTGTCTTTGTTCAGACATTTTGCTGAAGATCAGTTGTCATTAATTAAGTTGGAGTAAGCAGACATAAACAGTAGATAATCTGCTTTTTGATGGTTTTTCTACAATTCTCCTGGCTTTTCTCCCTCCCTGTTAACACAGTCTAATAACTTTTCCAACTGTGTAAATCTCCTTGAGGTATTTCCATCTAGTTTGAAAAACAATTTCTCAAAACTTTAAAGTCAACAATTTGAATCTCTGTTTGATATTTTTGCAGTATTTTTAATCAAACACTGTCTCAAATTGCCTGCTGAATATGGCGCCCTCACACGCCACACTGTTTTCTGCTCCTCCAGCCTGTTTGAAAGAGTAATAACGCTCTTTTAAATGGAGGTGAAAGAGTCAGACACTGAGCACCATTATCACACACACCAGTTTCTTTCCGCGGCCGAACTAAAACGAGCACAAAGGAGTGACAGAGTGCTGGGAGCAGATAAGCTGCATTCTTTGCCATCGCTCCAATTTACAGCCTTGAGAATGAAAGAAAGGCTGTGTCTCTTCTATTAAAGGTTTAAAAATGGTGTGGCATTTTTATTTCTTTTCCCTGGACCTCATTTTATCTGCTCTGATCCCAGCAGTGTGATTGGTCTAAAGTACAAAGAGTGTCTTTGCCCTCACTCTGCTGCTGCGGTGCTGTCTGATTAGAGACTGTGTTTGTTTGTGTTTGTGTGTGTGTGTGTGACCCATCTCTTTACTTCAGTGTGCATTAGTATAAGATCATATTGGTCTGTGTGAGAAAAGCCCTTCCTCTGATTTGATGGCACCATCCTTACTGTATGACTTTAAGGTCAAGAAGGAGACTTTCCTCAGCCGAGGCACTGAAGAGAAGAGAACAGCAGCAGGATGAGGACATTGCTTTGAATCTACTAAAACCTTCAGGGGAAAAGAAAGTTAGAGAGTGTGCTAGAGTGCGGGTGTGATAAAAGTGCTTTGTGCTGGAGCTAAAGACGTGCTGTCATCATGCTTGAAATGAGAAACCATGCTTGTGGTGATAGGTGACATTTTATTGATCCACAGCCAAGTTCGAGCTAAGCGGGACATGATTGAAGTACTTTTACGTGATTGGACACTTAAAGACTTTTCTTTCTTGCCGCTGGGTCTTCATCTCCTTCTGTTTTCTGTGTCTTCTTAAATTTCTCTTATTGATTTGAGTAAAAGTCAGAAAATCTCAAACATGTTTTAGAGTTGGCGTAAAAAAAGACATGAGGAACCATGACTCCTCTGGTACTTTGCACAGCTGCTGTAGCTATCTGTTCCAGTCGGTGGATGCCGACTTCTCTCTATGTGCAAATACACAAACATGCACACAGAGAGAAATAAAGAAAGGTGTCCTCTTCTCCCTGTAGAGGCAGGGACCTTGAGACAGCTGCTGTGAATGGCAGAAAAACAATGAAGCACTTTTCGTCCTCCAGTAAAGAGGCGTTGCCAGGCAGCAGCAGCATGACGTTGTTGCTCATCTGTGGTTGCTGGGAGGGGTTGGATGGAAGGAAATGTGAGTGTCTGTGTTAGATAATGTACAGTAGGACTTTGGCAACACACCTTTAAAAGACATACATACATACAGCTTTCGTCTCTGAGCGTAAATATGATTAAGTATGTGACTTTATTAATAAATGTTGGGTAAAGATGGATGATCTTTCCTGAATGTGCCCCACAGTCTGGCATCATTGCTTTTAATGAGCACTTCAATTCTGTGTGCGTTCCATTTCTTGAAATGGATATCGATTTCAGGGTAGAGGGAGAATGTGAAAGAGACACAGCAGGTCATATAAAACTCTTATTTTAGGACATATTGAATATAATTAAAAAAGAGGGCTGGGTTTTGATCCTTAATGCGTTTATATCAGCTTAGGAAGCAGCTATTTAGGACACAGAGCTCGTGTCACCAGAGTTCTTTCAGGTTTAAGAGATGAGTGGTTGAGACTTTGACAGATTTTTATGGACATTTCGAAATCAAGGTAATTTAACATCTATTTTCTGATTAGTACTGAGCAGTAGCTTGTTTTATAAATCAGTCTAATGACCACCTTGCTTTATCCCTCTACATTATATACTGTATATTATTCAACTGCTTAGCTAATATAATATTATGATTATGACAAAATCAATGTCTGGCTTATATTGACACATGAGATTGTCTAAAATATTACATTTCAGAAGTCACCAGGGATTAAAGACCAGGTGAATGGAGCGTGTGTTGAGGTACAAAGTGCAGAGGCAGCTCTAGGCCCGTGGGTTTCTTTCCACAGACAGGCTTGTAGTTAAAGGGGGATATCAAGGTTTTCCCTGGTGTCCATGCAAAGGTTAAAATCACAGGTTTAAAGTATATTGTCATAATCTTAGAAGAAAGATGTAAACTGCTAAAAACTAGACCTTGTGGAGCGAATGCAAGACTAGCTAAAATGCTAGCATCAGCGTTATAGTCTGTTCTCACTGGTTTATCCGTGGGTTCAGCAAAGCGGAGCATCCTGCCTCCAACAATGTGTGCGGTGACACCCACAGTGGAGCAGGGTAACACTGCTCAGCTGCTCTACTGATAGAAGACAATAGAGAGGGTGGGGCCAAAACACAGAGTGCTGCCCTCAGCCAGCCTCCAGAAAGCCTCCGGAGAGGTGGCCAATCAGAGGAAAGTAGACTTGTAGAGGGGAGGGGGGTCTTAAAGAGACAGGAGCCAAAACGAAGCGTTTCAGATGGAGACTGAAATAATGGTAATCTAATACACCAGAGTTAGAAACAGGGTGCTTTTAATGATCTGAAAACCATGTTAACCTATTACAGAGATACCCAAAAGGAAGTATAGGGTCTGAAAAACTGCATAATACCCCCTTTTCAAATTTATGTTATGAACCGTTTTGCTTTGGGAAGAGAAATAATGTGTTCTCAGTCTATTTTTAGTTAAAAAAGAAAAAGAAGTTCTTGACTTGAGTCACTGCTGACATTCTATGAGTGAATCACAACCAAATAAAAGTGCTATGGGTTTATTTATAACTTGCCTGTATTTACAGCAGTAATTCACTTTGTCACAGAACACATGATTGCAGCTAAGCTGTAAAACGGCTTAACTTGTGTCCATTCAGGCCTTTACATTCAGTGCTGTCTTTGCAGTGTCACATGACCTTAATATTTAGCCTCTGTGCTGTCGAAGGCTCACAGTATCAGTATATTATACATCTGTCAAGTGCTTTAAGTCCGCACGTGGTCTGATTTGTGTCCCTGTCTTTATATTCTTAAGTTCCAGGTTAGTGTTCAAATTGAGTGATTGCTAAAGTCTAGTGAGCTGGAGCTAACTGCTAACTTCTGCTAACACTGTTAACACTTACCTGTAAACTTTTAGCCGATCAACATGTCACAAATGTTGCATTCTCAAATGTTAAAAAACATTTTTGTGACTAAAACGAGAATAAAAAATGCAAAAACCTGATAACCAATTAAAACTGTCTTGTATGTTTATAAACTCACTCAAAAAAGAAAAAATGCCCTTCATTTTTGTCTTTGACACACAGAAACACACAAACCCTGCAGCAGTGCCAGGAGTTGAATTTGTTCAGACTTCATAACGGTAGAAGTTGAAACCATTCCTCTTTATTATTCAGTATCAAATGGGGTTCTTTTAAAAAGCTTGCTTGAGGTCTTCACTGAAACATTTATAACACTGAGACAACTCGTTGTTCATTTGCCGACTGCTAATATTCTGAGTGACACATGCAAAGCTGCTGCTGTTTTTCAAACATTATCCTGTTCATATTTTGTGATAAATTGTGCAGAGAATATATTTTAGGACTCTGTAAAAGAAAATCCCCTCTTTGTTATGATCTGGATGGATCAACCTGTTATTTTTTTATATTGGTGCAGAGTGGAAGAGAGATTACCGATGAGGGATCAACATTGACTTAGTAGGATAGAGCCACGCTCTACATGGACATACATCTCTGATAAGTTGTCTAACTTTCACCTGAGAGTCAAGTCCCTGTCTGTTACTGAAGTCCCCTCTAATCCATCAACAGAGCCCTCTGTCTGACATGCATCTTTTCTGAGCTAAAACTCAGGCAAAGGTGCTCTTTAACAGGCAGGGGCATGTCCACACCTTTTTGACTTGGGTGGCCCAACCTCGGCACTGACATTGGTGGGTTGGCATGAAATACTATATGAGCCCAAACAGCAATGAATAGTGTTTATTCAATTATCAGTGTTTCAACAGCTATATAGTTTATTTAAGTCTTGTCTCTAAAAATACAAACAGAAATCAAAACAAAGAGTCAAAACAAACAAAATAAAGATAAAAACTAAAGAAAACTAAAAACACTATTATAACTTTGTAACTCATGAAAATAAAGTTAGTCAGTTAGTTAAGTAACTTTTCAAAAAAAATATTAAACCATTTGTGGCTGATACTATGATTAAAGTTTGGTAAGTTATAATACTATATGAACGTGTAGTAATGCACTTTTATTGCCTGTGCAATAATAGAAAAATACGTGTAATAACATCTTAAACATATTAGTTTTACTTCACAGTTTTTATGGCTTAAACAACATCATGACTTATACAATACATTCATACAATTGTAATACATTCAGTTTTTTGCAAATGAAACTGGGATCTAATGCATGAGTCTAAATTCAACAAGAGCACATGACATGTAGTATCTGTAAATACTTGTCTTCCTTAATTCCATGCAGTTTCTGACAGTATTTGGACTTTGAGCTTCTCAATTAATGTCCATGTGTCACTACTCTCAGTCACTTACCTATAATCCTCCCACTAAACTACTTATTGACTTCCTGCTCTCCAGTACATTTTGTGTGAATGTATTACATATACTTTTTTATCACTCAAATCTCTAATGCCATATTGCTGTTATCAGCAGCAAAAACCAATTCGGGGGATTCTGAGCTGTTGCCTTTTAGCTGGAGTTCACAGCAGAGGCCACGCTTGCAATGACTCTGATAGGAGTAATAAGAAGACTATATGAGAAAAGAGAGAGAGAGAGAGAGACCCGGACAGACAGCCTTCATAAAAAAATAGAAGAAAGGAAAGGATTATGATAATATGTGCTAATTTTGTGTTAATTCTCATTCTGAGGACTGAAGTTATCCAGTGTCACGGCATCAACTCAGAGCAGATTTGTGCAGCTATTTCTCCCTCAGTCTTATCTCTTCTCCACTCTGCTACCTTGTCTGACTCCTTCCAAACACCCCTCCCCTTCACCCCCTTCATCTGTGTCTCATTTTCCCGTCTGTCACTTCCTCACATACAGCAGGCTCTCACTCTAGTGCAAACTATTCAACAACCTTTTGTTTGTATGTAAAAGGTTGGATGACCTCTACTGTCAGAATCTATACGTTTTTGAAATGTGGTCTTGATGCAATTAAGACAAACTGAAGTCAAGCTGAGTAAACAAGGGGGTCTGATGATATCAGCCTGATTATACTTGCAATCAAAACCCACACAGCAGCAGCAACTTATGAGGAATACTAATTTTATTTACATGCAGGCAGCACATATTTCCCTGAAGTTATTTAGATTCATCAAACGTCTGACAATATTCTTGAGCTTCACCACACCTCTATGAGGCGAACAGCATAAACACACACTCATTACTCATGATTCACTGTTGGCCTTTACATACACTGGGATTAGTTTTCATTGTTTCTAGCCCTGCCCCCTCCTTACTTAAAGGACAATAGCTGCTCTGATGAAGATAAAACCGTTTCCGAGTTAATTAGCTATTGAAGTTAATTTGTCAGCATCACTAAGAGGTGGCATTCATAGAGTGCTCCATAAAGCTTATTAAAATGCAGATTGTATTTTGCCTTACACAACACTAGTGTCAACTTTTCAGAGCTTGATTAAAAGACATAAAATATATGAAATGCATTGAATTTGTATCCACTGGAAGTGAAAATGTTCAACACCCAAGAATTAAATTTTCCCTTTTAGCTGACAGTAGAGAATTACCAAGATATATGGAGCTAAAGTAATCTGCTGTGTTATTAAACCCAAACACAAAGCCAACACTGCATGTTTACGGCTGGTTTAATAGGAAGAACAACAGTCTCGCAGGCTTTATGATCACTGCTTTTCTGATCGATACAAACCCAAGTGTCTGCTGTGCTGCTCAGAGTTTCAGTGTGTGTTTTCAGTAATCACTTTTAGATATGAATCATAGTTGATAAAGTTTTCAACTGTTTATTTTCTACATTTTTTTCTTTTTCTTTTAAGAGGAATTAATTCAAATTTACACATATAGTTGCACATACAGTGATATGTTTGTATGCAGACTCCTAAATTAAAGCAACAAAAATAAGCCTCTCAATGCTGGCCCGCTAATACAGTTACAGGGTTACAGCCTATTTGGGTTATTGGGATTATTTACGGTCTGCTTTGCCTTGTCTGGCATTGCATGGTTTAAAGATTTGTCAGGTCAGGAAAAGTTTAAAAAGGGGTCCTTTAGGTCACAAACAGATCTCAGTTTTTGGTTGTTCAAAAGAGCACACAGAGTTTATTTGTGTGTTCCCCTGCAGCTGATAAATATTTTCACATAATCCTGTATTGACACAGTTTCATGAGAAGTTGTATCTAACTCCTCTGCAGACATCTTTATCAAGTTTTGAACCATAAGTGTTGGATGAATTTGATATGACACCACACACGTCTATTTACATGTCTGGCAAAAATGTCAGCTGCTTTCATCTTGTATGTAGGACAGTGGGATTCACTGTGACTTTAGCTAAAGACATTAGTTGACAGCATGTTGCTTGCAATTTATAAATATGAGGAAAAATGTGCAGATGATTTTTTTGTTTTCCGTTTAAAATATATGTACCTTTAGTTTGCCAGGATTGCCATACAGCTCCTGTGAAAATAACCTGATTTATCTCTGGTCTTGTGCTGGTCATATACAAAAACTCTTAAGGCGCATTCATAGCAGGACTGTTTGGTTTTTTCTAAAAGGACTATGGTCCCCTTACTCCTTTAGTCCAGGTGGTATGAACGTGCAAGCGAACCATGGTCGGGGTCAAACAAATGGCACATGGTCCTCTTGAAAATGCAGGACTCGGTCCCCTTCCAAATGAACCATGGTCCGGTCCGCGGCGGGTGTGAACACAGCGCTGATGCAGCCAGACTTTTATGTCAATATAAACCAATAACACATTTACACTGTAACAAAGCTGGGAAATTATGCCCGACCGGAGGTTGCAGCAGACGGAGAACAGCCAGTCAAAACACTGGACTGTCCATAAAACTGGACGAACGGCAGAGGGTTTGTGTTCTGATACAATAGTCGGCTGATAAAAAATACATACCTGGGTGTTCTTCTGGTCAACAAACACACTGACAATGTGTTATAGGCATTCCTTTGCATCAATGCCTGGCTTCTCCTCGCACAACATCTCCGCCACCTCTGGTGAATTGCGTGAAGCAAGACGGCTGTTGTTCTCTCTGGTCGGCTACTCTGGTCTGAAGATTGTGCCCCAAATGAGCAGGTGACAGTGATTTTCCCTCGTAATTTTCCCTCTTTTTTTTAAACCATTCGCATTAGCAAAAGTCCCATGTGAATGCTCACCGGACCAAATGCAAAATGCAACAATGTAAACATTTGGTCCCTGATCCAGACCATAGACTGTATATAGAATGGACAGAGTCTGCCTCCTTGCTGGGTGAAGCCACTCCAAGAACAGCACCCTCTTGTGACGGGCTGCAGTATAGGTCATAAATCCCGCCTCCACCAGCAAAGCTTATGGGACTGTGGACAAACTTGAGAAATTTATTACACAGAATCTAATTTTTCTCCCCCCTGCTTGTGATGTTGACATGTAGTTACTGTAAGACTGGTTTGTGTTCAAGTCCTCTTTTTCCTGTGAAGTTCAGTTTTTAAAAGTTATTAAGGGATTCACGTTTTCCATGATTGACACCTGATACAGCCTATGGGCGTTCAGGGATTGCGTAGCTCACCCAGGGGGATACGCTGTTTGAGCCGAGCGTCATCACAGTGACTCTCGGCGACTGCGCGGCCGAATGCGTGCATCGCTACTGCGCAGCGCTGGTTTCACGAATTGAAGAAAAATCCTGGAAATACCGAGAGCTTTTTGGCTTCAAATCCGTATACAGGCGGTAGGCGGAACCAAGTTGTCCATAGTATATACAGTCTATGATCCAGACCCTCCAAGTGGAGTTTGGGTGTGAAAGGCCCCTTACTGAGCTCTGATGTGCAACTTATGCTGGATTGAACTGATACTCTTGTAACAGTGTGCTGTTTGACTACCTTCTTAGCTGACAGGCACATGCACTAATTAAACAGAGAAAATTTGTTGTCTCTTTGATGGTTTTATTTACTTTGAAATTTTTGAAAAATGAAGCTGAATTTTCCCACCAGAATTAAACATGTTCACAGCCTGGCACAGAAAACTGTTTTGTTCTGGGTAGCTCATTTCTTTATTCCTACACACTGTACAGAGGTCAAATTTTCTAAGACTCAGGAAGAGTAAGGGTTATGAATCAGTTAGGGTGTGGCTAAACTCTGCCTATGTCCCTCTCGCTGGGTGGACTGAGGGTTGGGTCAGTATTTCCTCTATGGTTACCCAGCATCCTTAGGCTTCAGAAACAAAGTGAGATATCACTGAGACTGTACGCCCATGTTTTCAACAGTCCATGGATTTTAAATTATAAAGATAATATTCAAACAGCTACACTTAAATCAACTTCTGAAATGAAATTTACTCTGTCAATTCTGCTAAGAATTCAGTGGTTCAAAATAATACTTTTGGTGGACCTTTTTACATGCACAACCACACAAGGTCATACAACAAGTCATTGATCAAGCAGGTTTCCTCCAGTGGGAGGGCAGTCCAGTTAAAGTCAGAGAAGTTCAGTCTGGGTCAGACCAAATATTTGTTTTTACTTGAACTAATAATAAGAGCTTTATTCATAAGTCACAATCAGAACAATGAAGATATTCCCACAGCCATTTGCAGAAAAATCCCCATCTAGACAATGAAAGGACTGAACACAGCTTCCTGCTCTCTGCTTTTTGTTGAGGTATTTGACCAAAAAAGCACAATAGGGGAGTTCCTGTTCTTAATCTCTGTTCTGTCACTGTAACATAATATTTTAGCCAGAGGCAACATTTATCCAGGAATAATATTACAGCTTTTGTTCATTCCCAAAGAGACTACAAATGCCGAATAAAGAGCCATATCAGATATTATTGCATGAAACATTTAATCAGACACATTCAAAGCAGATTCAAGCTGTGATCACGCCGACAGAGTTGTAACGAAACAGTCAGAGCTGAATGTGGCCACATGTGAGGAAGTGGGCCCTCAGAAATGTTTCATTTCCATCCCCAGCGGAAAATGTTTAGGTTGTTGACATTTTCAAAGGTAGGCAGTAAAGTAAGGGATGTGTTTTTTTGGTGAATAACATTTCCTGCCCTCGCACACCTTTGGACTTCGGAAACATTTCAGAATATGATGTGATGTAATTACAAGCAGGGGTTATTGAGGTGTGACAAACTGAGTGATTGGATTTCTGGGAGAAATATCAGCTCATACACACACACACAAACGCGCACACAAAATAGTGTTTTACACTCTGCCCAAAACGTTCACACTGTGCTGTAATGGCAGATCATAAAAAGCTGAACAGGCTCACCAACAGGAAAAAGGTGTCACTCAAAGTGTGATATGCACAGTTTGTTCAGATCAAAGCTGCCGGTTTCTCTTAAATATGTGTCAGAAAAGCCATTTTTATTTGATAAAGAGGGAAACACTCTCACCGTGAAGAGGGATGGTACTGCACATCTGAAGTTTTATTCATTTCAAGCAAGATTACACTTTTATGGATTAATAATCCCCCATGTTTGTCCTCTTTGTAACTTTCTACAAACTTGAAATATAAAATTATAATTACAAACAGTTCAACATAAGGTCCAAGTAGTGTCTGTTTGAGACCAAATTCACTTTCCCTGATCAGATTAGGAGGATGACTCATCATTAAATACTAAAGAGCTGAGATTAAAAGGTGGAAAGGGGCCTTAAAGAAACCTTCACATTTCAAACTCATCTCTTAGCAGATAATAGAGACTTTATCTGATAGAAGAACTTCTTGAACATAACATTCTGAGATCTTTGTCAGCAGACAACCTTCTGATTAAGTCTGGTCCAAAATGTTGCAGAGAAATTTGTCCTCTGACTTCCAATGTGTGCTGCTGACTGCCATGATGAATTACAAGCATTAAGGGAGCTCTGCACAGAGTTGAGGGAATTTGCTTCGTCGGCTTTGTGTTTTGCTCCCTCTGGTTGAGATGTATGACAATGTTGGGCTTATCCTCCGCTCATGATTAGAGGCAAATTCATCTCAGACCTCCTGGGGAAGGCTTTAAGAAACCAATAATTTCATCAGTTCTGCTGCCCTCATTTATCTCCTGGTTTCTAAAACATTCACAGATCAATACAGGTCCTGGGGAAAAGAAGAAAAAGAACATAGCAGGAGGTTTGATAAACTCACCTTGCAAAGAAAAGTCTAGAAAAATGCGGGCAATGAATCCACAAAATGCCACTAAGACGAGCCAAGTTAGTGGAGGGACCCGCAGAGAGAGGTTTTGATAGGGATGATGGCATAAAATATTTTTTATGAGGTACATTGAAAAAGAATTCTTAGCTTTTTTTGTTACAAGGTTTGAAAATTACTGTGTATTGGAGGACTAACAGACCTTTCATAGTGGTAAGCACGACACAGATTAAAAGTTGCCTTGCCCTTGAAAAGCTCTGAGAGGCTTGACTTAGACTTCAGTGCTCTGCTTTGCAATTTTCATAAATTATAAGGTGGAAATGGTTTTACATAATTTTTTTGAAGAGAGGGAGAGAGAGAGAATTCAAAGAGAAACAACTCTGCTGTGTTATATCTAACAATGGACCGAGCAGCAGGTGGATTGTGGCAAATTGTGTCTCAGGTGATGATAATGCTTATGTTTTTTAACTTGTTGTGAGTGTTCATCCAGTTTGATGACTAAACTTCATAATGCTATCTGAGCAGTGTAACAAAAGAGATCCTGCTTTTGTGTGTCTAAATTAAGTCATTTTGTCACAATCATGAGGCAACTTCTGATCTTAAGAAATACGACAGTGCTAAATATTGCAGTTCCATGAGCGCTTGCTCAAGGCTGGCGCTAGAAACCACATCCACACTGAGCCAAAGAAGCCCATCTGAGAGCAGAATTCAACATCTCAGGTCTCGTGGCATCCACAGTATGGACAGATAATATTTCTAGGTAGAGACAGTTTGACTAATAGTTAGGTGAAGTAAACTTACCAATATGGCGACTGCCACTGATAGGCTTCAAAACTCTGCTCTATGCTCTCTATCATGACACCTTTATCATGATAATTGATGTCTTAGTTACTTTTTTTAAAAACTGTGAGTTGCATAATTTATCTCCAAGTACTTAACCAAATTAATTATGATAGTTGTTGAGCACTATACAGTGTAGTGTAGATATAGCCCAGATTTAGACTTGGTCTAAATTTAGACATCTAAAAAAACTTTCATTTTTAGACCTGTGGTAGCCTGACTTTAGACCAGTCGTCTAGGCTACATTTAGACATCTATTAGACTCCCTTTAGACCAAAAAATGCTCAGTGGAAGGGTGTGCTTCAAATCAGCACAAGAACTGTGGACTGGACTGATACGAGGGAGCTTAGTCATTTAAATGATGTGTTGAAAATGAGCTTTGATTAGCTGTGGGATGTGAATCCCTTGGTTTTACCAGCCAAATCGCTTCTGTGCATGCCTTGTCCCCAAAATACATCATAAGTGCATTACATCACTGCTCATTGCGTCAGTATTTTTGGCTTCTTATTTTCACAATCTATATTAATAGATCTACATGCATGTATATTAAGTGCACTATAATTAAAATTCGTTTATATTATTATTATATATCCACTCGATGGGTACAGATTGGAGCAAAAAAGTGCAATGGAAATAGCAATAGTCTGTTGTAACATTTATGATTTGACATTGTTAACATTTATCTGAACACCTGAATTGGAGTGGTGTACTTAAAAGACCCAGTGCTGTTGTGCAATAAATCAGCTTTCTTGAAACACCTGTAGACCAATCAAAACTGTTATATAATTCATATCAACCCTTCAGACACAGTTTTTGGCAGTAAGAAAAATGTTCCTGCTCCATGGCAACGGTCAAATTCAAATCTGAAATGGATTTCAGCTGCCTGAACGTTCACCACACCACTGTAATGGTGCGATCACGGTGCACAACCAAAATGTTCTCAGCCACTTTTTTTTGAATCAGAAAATCCTTTTAGAAATCCTGGTGTTGTGTTTCCCCCCTGTGACTCTGAGAAACCTTGACTCAAAGCTGTTCCTCTCTGATGCACACCACCGACTCCCTCTGGACGCTCCCACCACTCTGCTGTCACCACATGCTCTATTTCCCCTCCAAATGTGAATACTCGCGATCCCTCTGTCTTCTGTACTGCATAGTGACAAGTGTTGGTGTGTTTTGGTATGTGTTTGTGTGTTTGTGCTTGTGTGTATCCTTGTGTTTTTGCTTGGCTACAGTCTGCATGAATGGATGTGCTTGCGTCCGTGTGTGTGCGTGCATGTTTGTGTTTTGAGTCAGTGTATCCTCCATCTCCTCTACAATTAAACAGACTCCAGCAGGATTCCTTTAGTGTTCACATCAGTGGAGAGTTTCTGGCATCTTTTTCAAACTACTTGTTGGTGTGTGTTTGTCTGCTCTTGTATTTGTGTGCACAGTAGGACTAGGTCTCTCTGATGAGGAGCAGAGGGAACAGTGGGACTGAACGTCAGACATTTTGAATAGCGCCCAATCCGATACAGTGCGATACCTTGCTTTGTTTCTTCCCCCTCAGGCTTGGTTGACATTTAATTTCGCTATCCCTGTGACCAATGCATAAAAGAAAAGGTCCTGCTGCAATTACAGCCAAGGTCAGAGCAGTGGAGTGTAGCTGGCTGTGATGTTAAGATGTTGAATAGAATAGCTTTTATGGCAGCACTTTTCTGAATACCCACACACACACATACGCAACATTATGCACATGCAGGGAACAGAGAAATGCAATTTTTGCTCGTCTTCCAACAAAGACATCATTTTCACTCCTTAGCGAAAGACTGCAAAGGCCAAAACCCTCTACTGGAATACAAAAGTAATTCAGCGTATCCTCTACGTCAGTCATGATGTTTGCAATCTTAATTTAATCCACTTACAGCTATTTGAGTAAACTGGCATGGAAGTCGAGCATGTCATGAATACAGCCTCCTGTTAATGGTTTTAACATAATGGTTTGGTTTTACTCTGTCAGCCTGACAAACATGTGGGTTTCTGTGTTCATTAATGACCTGTCAGTCACTGACAAGAAGCAGGCGCTGCAGCATCACACTCAGGCAAACAAACAGGCATGAGTTTAACACACAAACAAAGACACTTACACACCTACGCAGCAACACTCCTACATTCATGCATCAAAGCAAACAAGTGCAGCTATTTGTCCATCCATTGTTTGCATGGTCATTAGCATGCTGCCTCTCTGTGTGCAGAATTCAATGTCTAATGCTGCCAAATGTTACGTATCAGCGGCCGAGCTGAACCGCGCCAACTAAAGCAACAGAGCAACACCTTGTTATAACCTCAGTTTTTATTTTTTCACCACCAATTACCGCAGCTCTCTATCCTGCCAACTTCTATTCTCTCCCCTTTTCTCAATCTCTCTGTCCTCATCTTCTCCTCTCTCATTTCCTTCCCTTCTGGACGCTCATTAAGGGCTTACCCTGACTGGACTCATGCCTGGCCTGAGTCACAGCCAGTCAAACTGGAAGTCGTCAATCCTTCTAAGATGCAGTGGTATTGAGCTACCACCAGGGGTCAGTAGTGTGTTGAAAAAAAAGTACTCCAAAGGGTGCTTAGAAAATCACTCATACCTTCATGTTTAAGCAGCAGATGGACTGTCTGAATTTATGCATTTCTCTTCTGTGCTCTCTTGCAGATCCTGTCAGTCAAAGTCTTGTACCAAGAAACCCAAATGTGAGTGATAAAGTAAGTAAAGAGGCTGTAACATGGGGGCGAGGAAGTTCGGAGGATGGAGCAGATGGCAGGCAGATGGAGACGGGAGGGCAGAGGAGAGAGGCATAGATGGAGAGGAGAAAGGGCAGGACGGAGGGTGAATCCATCAGCGTCTCCCTGTGAGGCGTGACAGAGTGCCGGACAGCCTGATGGATGCCTGTAGGTGCGCTCAGCGAGGGGCAGAGCAGCTGGATGTTCACTCCTACGAGTTTTGTTGGATTCACCTGGGTGCCTCATTGACACGTACGCTGACAAAGCACTGGCACACACACACTCACAAGCACTGCTTAAAATTCACAGTAAGTCCTCCAAATGGATAAAAAAATAAGAGCATCAGCAGCGGGCAGACAGCCACAGTATTGTTTACAAAAGGATTAATATCAATGCAACGGCAGGCAATTTCAGGGTTTCACTCGATCAACTACCTTAAATGGAAGTGTACGCATCTGTACCAACATATTGCTGATAATTCTGCAGCCACTCAGGGGGAGTGGATGCAGACACCGAAGGAGACAGAGGGAGATAAGTTGGTGAAAGAGTCGAATGCTGAGCAGGTCCTGCCTGAGGGCCGTGAGCCAATATCCGTCACAGTGGCATTAATTATATTCTCTATTCATTAGACCACACCCTGGGGACGGCAGTTATTAGATACAGCCCAATTAGGCCTGTGGTGAGCTAACGATGCCAAGCCGGGGCGAGGGGCAGCGGGACGAAGAAGAAGAGGCTTGCAGCACAGCCCCCCTTTTTTTCTCGAGGAGTGGGGGGACTCAGAGCAAGATGGAGAGGGATGATGTAATGCAAAATATAATCTTACAGCCATGTCCTTAAATAGATCTATTTCTACCATTACTGTCAAAAAAAATGAGCCATGTTTATCTTCGATGAACTATTCAGATGAACAGAGGATGACGAGAAGGAATACATTACAGAAAAAACATTTTCCACACTGGTATTGAAATTGACACCAGAAATAAACCTCTTCAGAGATGAGCTTAGGACGTGTCGTGAGAGCTTGATGATATAATAGACATGTATATGTATGAATGGGATGACACATAAGACTACTCCATCTCATTCTGTAAACCCTTGTGGGTCCTTGTACCTCAGAGATTTCACTTCTTTAAGTACTGTGAGAAAGCTGCTTGGGAGAAGTTACTGTCCCATGAAAGACAATGACATCTTCTATTGCTCATTTTTAAGGTCCCACGAGGATGCGGTGGAAATAAGACGGTGCCTCGATGTTGAAGAGATAATACTTCATCTTTATGATTTGGTGAGGAGCTTCCAAAGACAGGCATTAGCAGATGAGAGAGAGCTTTATAGTCGGCTATGCAGCCGGGCTGTGAAACTTTTTAATGCTGCGTTTTATTTTGATGTATTTTTCATGAATACTGCACATTCAGGGAAAAATTGGTCCTCAAATTAAGATCCCTCAGATTGAACTGGAGGCCCGGATCGATTCTGTCTTGTTCTGATGTTCGAGTACAGCAAAGCTTTAACTGCACATTGATCCTCTGGTAGCACATACTGTATCTTCCTTTTCCTACTCAATCGCTCCTCTTTCAGGTTTCCCTCTGTTTCATGATGACTGTATGTTTGCAAGTGGCTGCCCCAGATCAGCCGATCCTAAGTAGATTGGCTGTTATGGCTGGAGGTGAGGTTGAATCAATGTATCAGCACTTCTTTGATGCAGGGCCTGTTTCCCTATAGTGTGTCTCTGGTTGATTAAACACATCGACTGACCTGTCAGCAAGCAGAAAGGATAGCCCACTGCAGCACTACGTCCAAACACTTCAACACCATCTCTGAGTCTTAGCTAGAGGCTAAAAGGTAAAAGCAACACTGGATGAAAGGTGATGTCAGCACAATAAATTTGAAAACAGAGAAAAGCGTGTCTTCATCTCCCTTGTTTTCACTACTTTCACCTTTATGCAGCCCAATTGACAGGAAACTTTAATCTGTTCCTCCTCTCTTCCTGCAGCCTTCTCCAAGCTCTCAGACTAAATAACCTCACTATCAGTGGCATTAGGAGTCCAATCTGAATGCTAAATAGGAGGTCATATCCTGTAATTGCTTCGACCTGCTCACTGTCCATTACCAAATTAATGGTTTTAGACTTCTCTCTTTCTGCCTCTTGACCCCCTGTCTCTCCCTCTGTCTCTCGACCTCCCTCTTTCTCCCTCCGACTGTGAACTGATGTGATTATATCGATGACTCTCTGCATACAGTGCATCCATGGGCTGATTATGCACTTTTCCCTCCAATCTAATCCAGCTAATGATCCAGGGATTTCATATTTATTAAGCAGTACACCATCATTTATCATTTCCCAGCACCCCACATAAATAGTTGTATTGGCTTGGAGTAAATGAGAAGCAGGGAAAGTCAGATTTTAACAGTGTGGAACCTTAGAGGTATAATGCTGGCATAAAGTCTAACAGGCCCAGAGCAGGTATATGTCTGACTAAATCATTATCTGATTCACTGATGAGGAAGAGGTGAGCTTTTGACCAAATTGACCAAACTGGTCTTTCAGTAAGGCATTAGGTGAATATACACTTGACAGTTAATACTAATAATGATAAACTACCCACGTACAGAAGCATCTCAATAAATTAAAATATTATTATATAAATATAAATATTATAAACTTCCACATATTCTCGTATTCCTGACTTGTAAAATGAAACGTTTGAGCCTTTTTTGTTCAATAATTATAGTTTATAGCTCATTGAAATCAAAAATTCAGTGTCTCTGATCATAGTGATATTTCCCAAGATCTGTCATAAAAGAATTAAAAAAAACAGAAACGTCTAACCCCTGAGAAAAACTTTCATTTCTAGGCACACATAACTTGTTTTGGCTACTAAACTGGGCATCATTGTATCACTGGGGTGTGACAGTAGCCATGTTTACGAGTGCAAAATTTCTCGAGCCAATAAAAAATTTGGGGGGATTGAATAATCTGTATCTACTGTTTACATGGGTGCAAAATCAAATAATCTGATCATGACGTGGGTATACATGCACCAAGCTTTATTGAGATTAGAAATATTTGGACATGTGCAGAGTTGTCTGATTTTGCTAAGAGCTAAGAGAAGAGTTGTATTTCCACCTTTTCTGTCAACAAACCAACAAATGCAGTAGTGGCTCACTCCATCCAGTTCAGGAGTTTCCCCCTGTCAAATAATGTCACTAGATGGCGCCCCTGCATACTTATTTTACTGTTCTGTCAAAGGTTACACTGTGCACGCAGATGTGACATCATTACGCTGTATGTACGCCTTGTTACATTACCGGAGGAGCAGACACGGCACCTACAGTTGTGTTTTATGCCATAGTGTAAATAATGAAACCTCCTGTACTGGCCACAACAAATAAGCCAAAGGCTAAAGAGTGAAGATCGAGTCAGGTTAGAGAGGAATAAGTGTTTACATGGATGCATTTCGGAATAATGATGGGCATAAACCACCCCTCTCGATCGGAATACAATTTCTTTCTGATTGAGCCAAATTGCATCAGAATCTTCCAATCGACATGTTTACATGACGCATTTTTATTTTATTTATCCGGCATTTATTCCGATTATATGTGCCCATGTAAATGCAGCTATTGAGGCAATAAGCCTGTGGCACTGCTCAGGTGTTTCTGAAGCCCAGATTGCATAGTAGCAACCTTCAGCTTGTATTTGTGGGTCACTGTTTCTCATCGTCCTCTTGACATGTATACACCAGGGTGACTATCCATTTCATGGCCAACAAACCATTTGGGAGTTCTTCAGTCAGGACCAGTTTAGTCAAAATTTATTATTTATTGCAAGCAGTTGTTAAATTTGGCTGTATGGCTCTATGCTGAGAGTTCCCTGACCTTCCATGTGCTTGGATGGAATGCTGCAGGCATAAGTGGGGAGAGACCCTCCTATACATGTGCATGAAAAGCCAAGGCAGGGAATGCAGCTGCAAAGGGAACTCCCAAGGATCACAGTACATATGACACTGGTAAGATCAGACATAGCATAAAACAGGAGGAGATGGGGCAGAGTGGATGGGTTGCAGAGTGGTTGAAGCCGGCAGAATAGGCAGGCCAAGCACCGTTTTGACATTTGGCAACTGGATGTGTAGATGGCAATCAGCTGACTGAGGGCTGGTTTAGGATCGGCTGACTGTAGCCTTAAGCTTGAAGTCATTTCCTGCCCAAACTACTGCTATATTTGACTCTTGGCAGTATGGGCAGGTGCTAAGGTTTGCTGTAAAGGGAAATGAACATCTCCTTAAAGCTTACCAGCAGATGGAGGCATGAAATGCTCTTAAATCTCTCAGTAGATGACTGTGTTTACTGTGACCCTGCTAGAGCACAGTGGACCAACACCCACAGATGATATGGCACACTAAATAATCCCAGACTGCAAAAACTTCACACTTCAAACCCTTCTGAGTCTGTGCCCACCACTCTTCTCCCAGACTCCAGGACCCTGATCCCAAATGAAATGCAAAACTGACTTTTATCTGATAAGAGGATTTTGGACCACTGAGCAGCAGTCCAATTTTATTTCTTTCCTTTTTTTCTGCACAGCCCTCGTAAGATGCTTCTGATGCTGTTTCTGGTTCAGGAGAGGCTTGATATTAGGCATGTGATGGTTGTGGCCTGTTTCTTGAAGACATCTGTGCATGGTGGCTCTTCACGCATTGACACCAGATTCAGTGCACTCTTTGTAGAACAAGTCTTGGCTTGGCTTTTCTTGACAATCATCTCAAGGCTGCAGTTATCTGTGATGCTTGTGCACCTTTTCAAACCACACTATTCTCTTTCAGTCAACTCTCTGTTGAGATGCTTTATTACAGCACTCTGTAAACAGCCAACCTTTTCAGCAATGACCTTCGGCTTACCCTCCCAATGGAGGGTGTCAGTGATCATCCTCTGGACAACTATCAACCCAGCACACTTTCACATGATTGTGGTAGTGTGTTCAGAACTAGACTGAGACGTACATGGTATTTGTACATATGCTATCATTTGTATTGCTGTTATGTACAGCAATACAAATGAGACATTTTCTAAAAGCTTTCAGTCCTCAAGTACAGCTCTTATATGAACATCCTCTCAGGCGAAACATTCCCTTTTTTTCGTGAAAGATGAACAAATCTAATCCACACAAACAAGCTTCGAGCAGTTTAATTCACTAATCCTAACTCCATCTTTTAAGTACTTGAAGTTCAGTTTATTTATTTTTCCTTCTTTCTTTTGTCACATTTCACCAGCTTAGACTCATCTTCTGTTTCGCTGCATATCCTATGCTGATCTTGAAAGTGTTCACATTCACACTCTCACAAACTAGAAAAACACACAGTGGATTACAGATGGATTTGATATAGTGTTTGCTTTCAGTCTGGCCTTATGTTAATTGATCTCATTGATTCTGTCAAGCTGATCCAGAGCCCGCTGCCTCAGAGTCAGCCCACCCCCTTCAGCTCGTTTTCCTGCAGTTCATATTCAGCCATAACACACACACACGTTTACATACACACACACAACCTTTCACCAGTGCTATGTGCAGCATGCAAATACATATTTCACAGGTCATGGAATTCCTATTTACTTTACTCCTGCCCAATAATAGCCCACACTTTTCTGTACTGGAAATTTCTGTTCTGTCAGCAAGTATGTGCTGCTTTCATCCATATGCCTGAGCAGTTGTATTGCGATAAGGGGGCTGGCCAGAAAATATGACATGTCACATACGGTAGCCTCTCAGCAATGCTGCAGAGATTAGCTCTGCAGAAGCAGCAGAGTTGAGTTATGAGAGAGTGTATTGTCATGGTCAGTGTAGAGTCTACAGGTTAGGATCAATACTTGGCTCAGAGGTTCAGAGGAACACGTGGTAGTCCAGTGATGAGCACATGAGTTACACAGAGTGACTTTTATAAGGCTGATTATCAGCCGGGGTTTGATTCAAAGTGCCATCTTCAGATGACCAGTTTTACTCTCTGTGTTTTTGATAAACTACAAAGACATCTGCTGAATGCTAGGTGACCTTCTGTATTGTTTCTGTGAGAGACAATAGGTGCAGAAACACCAGGATACTCTTTATTCTGATGAACTCAAAATGAAACAGAACCTTCATGTGAATTTTACTGCCCACTCCAGATTCTGTTGAAATGGAAATAGATATGTAACTTGTAAACACCTTGCAGTGGTAAACACTTGATTTTCATTCAAAGGAGTCAGCACATTTTACCTCTGCCTGTTGACACTGTGGCAAAAACATGAGTTTTCATTTGCATTCTTATCTGTTAACCCATATTTTAAAAAAGTACATTTCTCTAGCTGGTCTTGAAACAATGATTTAGCAGGCACAGATGTGAGAGCAGCCAGTGGTGCTACTTCCATCCACGACAGGGAAGTATGGGATAAATCCAGTCCTGCAATCCACACACTAACAACAGCCTTTAGGAGGATAACAAGGCGCTTTTAAAAGTGTCAGTAAAGGTTTATTGTGAATCCAAAAACGATGGTAGTTTGTGCCTTTTCAGGTTACTAAAGTGTTAAATGTTCAAACCTACAAGCTGTTTTTTCAAACCATTTTTCTCCAGCTTTGTGTCGCCCGATCTAGCAGAAATAATATATTTCAAAACAAAATGCATCAATTTAAAAATCAGGAAATAAATGAAGGTAAGGAAAACATAGCAAAATAAAACCATGACCATCATTTAAAGAGGCAGTGTCCTTTCTATAGAACTCTTCAAACAGATGTAACGATAAATCATAAATTTGAATAATAATAGAAATAGATGATGACATGAAGGGTAATTTGGTTTTTTTAGTGAAGCATGAAGGATAGTGTCTCTCCACTATTGTCTTGCCTTTTCTCACTCTGGTTGATTGTGTTGTTTGTTTTCAAGTTTTCATGAATATGCTAGCATGTGTATGATGATATATTATGGCCACGATAAACATGAGGTGAAAATCTGATATCATGACAGCTTTACTTAGGATGATAACTCAGCCAGATCATTGGCTAACTTCCCCCAAGGACAATCTTATAATAATGGTGTCCAAAGAAATATCTTGTCTACAGAAATTACCAGGAAAGAGGAGATAGGGCAATAAATGGTAACGATTCAGATACGACTCCATTACATAAAGTGTTATAAAACAGCATTTACTCAGTTGCAGCTGCACTAAAATATATACCAGATACTGTGAATATGCTCTACTTAAACTGATTGTTCCATACTTTGCAGCCTTTCAAACGAAATAAGTAATGGAGAAAAGAGGTTAAATGTATCCTCTGGGGCTGACATTCTCCTTGCAAACAGTCTACTTTTGTCTGATTCTTTGCTCTGACATCTTTCCAGCTCCTCCTCGGCTTTACATGTTCCAACAATTCTCCCCTCTCTACCTCAATTCGACCCTTTAGCTCTAAGCCGGTGCACAGATTAGGGTTCAGGGAGATGTGGAAAATGAAATCTTTCAGACGCAGCCTGCTGTGATATTGCAAACTTCTGCTCACACCTATTTCAGCAGTATAATGTTTTTATAGACACACACACATACACAGGTTCAAAAGTTTCTTGTATTGATGGATGTTTGTGTTCCTGCACAGGGGACCTTCCCTCCAGACTTCCCTGTGAGATTCAGAGCAACTCCAGCTCAGTAGCATTTCTAATTAAATGAAAAAGATCCAGGCAGCATTTTTCCTGTTGTTCTCTCATTGCAAGAACACAGTGCTGCTCCATCTTTTTGTCACCTCTTATAATTTCTACAGCTGATAAATAGGGGTCATAACTAGCAAGCGGAGGTACAGACTGGATTTGCAAAGTCTGGCACTTATTTCTAAGTCCTGCTCCAGAAAACGTGGAGAAAAGAATGTAGAAAGGACAGAGAGGAAAGAACATAGAAAGGTGTAATGGAAAGAAAGTCTGAGGAAAAGAAAAACAAGAGGACAAGTATTTAGAGACTTCAAGACTGAACTTAAAATTGACTTTTAAAAGACACAGTAACATGAAAATGAACCTGGGTAGTCTGCAGATTTAAGGAGATTAGATTAACTCCCTAACAATATAATATCAGTATCAGCAGAGAACTGGGGCTGTGATATATTTAGTTACGGCCAGGCAGAGGAGAGCCATGCTCAGAGATTGTCTCTAATGAGCTCACCAATGTTGAAGTGTAGAAGAGGATGACATAAATTCTTAATGGGAGCATTAAAAGCTTAGTTAATGGAGAATAGTGAGCATTTGTGATTAACTGGCCAGATTAATTGTGTCACATTAAAACTTTGCTAAATTCAGTGTGCCGTCCTTTCAGGCCTCCCCAGATACAATCAGAAGGGTTAGAGAATGTAAAATTAAAAATGCACCCATTAAAAAACAGAACAACTCAAAGGTTTTATAGGGTTAAGAGCTAATATTTGACCTTGCCATTTTTTTGTGACAGTGCACTAAGGGCAAGGTGTCTAAATGACAATATGATGACATGCTGCTCTGAGTTAGATTGTTAACATGTTTTTTTTTTTTTTAGTTATGCGACTTGTGAGGAACTCAGTGAATACTAATTATATGCAACAGAAAAGGCAAAGAAAACCTGAAGGGACCTCAGTTCACATTTTTAGTCTCAAATACCTCTTTGAAAACAAATCATTACTGGCTTCCACCACATCGAAAAATTAAGAGAGAATTGTAATGTTCTTTTTTCTGTGACAAAAACATCGGAAAAAGGTAAAAAATGAATTAAAAAATCTGTAGGCTTTAAAAGGGGAAATTTTAACAAAATCCAAGATGCCACATGAAGTAAGCTGTAAACAAAACATGGTATGGTTGATGGAAAAAATATCAACAGATTCAACAGCAACACAGCTGAAAAAAATCAATCTGCTGAGGCTCTGATTCATATTTTCTTCTTATCCTGTTTTGCCTAACCATCCATTAAAAATTCACTTTATTAAATGTGAGAAACATCAGCTGTATTAACTTATTTCAAGACAACTCCTGAATATTCACTGCCAAAGACACAACTCTATCTGTAAGCTTAAGAGGCCATGTCTTGATGGACAGTTTATAACTTCTTTGAATCGATAAAATCACTGTGAATAAATATTTTGTACAGTTACTGTTATCATAAGATAATGGTTATGTGCAGGATGTTAGAGCAGATACATTAAGCTACTAAGCAATCAAGGTGATTGAAAAGTCCAGTTTCAGTCAGATTAGTGCAATAAATAGATTTTTTAACTACATGTTAATATACTGGATGTGAAATCGGCTTGTAGAATGTGGCTAACAGTAGCAGAGCTAGCAAACCCCATGACTTCAGTCATCTCTGCCAATCAGGCACAGCCTATATAAGTTTGGCTCCATTTTCTGGGTCAAAATACTGTCACGCCTCACCTTAATTCAAGATGCCATTTCTTATCTGTGCTTATTTACATCCCTGTTGTAGAGCCATATAGTATTATGGCAGGTGCCATTAAGTGGAGCATCAGCCTGACTACTCAATGGGTGGGCTACACTAAAGACACAATGTTTTACACATTTCAAGCCTTTAATAGTAAAAGTATTTGAAAAATAAATGTTTATGTCAGCTTACACACACACACACACACACACACACACACAGAAGCTATGTTAAACTGCAATATCACAAGTAAATCTCATTAAAGATTAGTTCAGTGGTGATATGCTGCAAGCCGCTATTGTATCTGAAATAATGAGCAGATCCTGCGGTTCAGTTGGCCCATTTGTTTTGTTCTTCACCCTCTCGTATCTTTTAGTTTTCACTGTTTTCACACCTATCTGATGCTGACTTGACGATTCAACAGATTTTACACAGCTCGCTATGAAGCAACAAAAATCTCCCCAACAACTCTTGACCCATTTAGAGCTCTGTAAGACCTGTGAACAGATTTTGATGTGGAAAACCAGTGGAGTCTATCTATGGGACTCCTTTATTTCTAATCTGTCTAGTCCTTTTTGTGTCATAAAGCTGAAGGAAGTTGATCAATCACATAGCTTTTGGTTTATCAGATTTATAACCCAACTCCTCGGTGTTCTGAATCATACATGACAACACTCTTGTAGCTACCTTCCTTACTGACAACACTTCAAGCTTTATCTCTGACAGCAACATTTTTTACAGCCTCTTTTGTCTCTGACTTATCAGCGATCTTCTTTCTGTCTATAAATCTTCAAAGGTCACTGTGATTTTTGATGCTTTGGGTTCATTACCTTCAGATGTTTTTCACAGAAGTGTGGTGCATAGTCACGTGTGATCAATATCATTGTGAAAGCATTTTTTTCTTACCATATTTTTTCCAAAGCTGCAGTCTTTCAATAGACTTCCTGTTTATTTTCCTTCCTTCTTAAAGTAGAGAGAACATTGCTAATAAATGCAGCCGAGATACTCTGACCTTTGAGATTTCAAGGGGGAACTAGCACGAGTTTTCCTCATTTCTTTAAAGTGCTTCTTCTCATGCTAATGTTACCTACTGGGGAATGCCTGGTATGCCATCAGACACTTAATTAGAAAACCCTTTTATATTATTGACAGGTTCTGCATTTATAAAGGCCTTCGGTTTCCTTGGCCTGCATGCCAGTAGATTCTTCTTCTATGGGGACACAAATGTTTTATGCTTCATCTCCCTCGTTTCTCGGTGCTTCATGCATTCTTACGTGATGCACTGAAACCTGCTGTTTTATCTTACATGTTAACAGTAAAATCAATGTGCCACTCTTTGTTTAAAATACACTCTGAGTCTCTTCCTATTGTGCTAGTCAGAGCAGTTTAGTTTAAACAATTGTGTACAGCTCCACAGAGAATAAGTACATACATTAACAGAAAAATTGTGTCTTAGTTGGAGTGTGGGATTTGTGTACCAGTGTGTTTGGCAAAACCTTGCATGTGTACTATCCTGCATGCTACTTCCCTCTGTGGTAAACAAGGAGTGGTTAAGTAAGAGCATAGATGCTCCAACAGAATTTCCCCAGAGGCCCCACTTCCACTCATACACTCATCCACAGTCATGCAACCAAAACTCACTTATGTACAGATTTGACATGCCTGTCTTGTTTGTTCGATCATTAATGAGAAGTACAAAGATGCACTCGGTTTGTGAACCTGGAATGACTGTAGTCGGTCAGATCCAATGATTGTCCCGTGTAGAGTCTGTCAAAACCGCTGAGACAACTTTTACCTATAGAGTGGATTTGCAGAGAGACCAAAGAAACAATCCTGTCCAAAAACACAGACTTTCACCTTTTAGCTGCTGATGGAAAATTTAGATCAGGTACTTACAGGTGTGGCAGTAACCTAGGAGAACTCTACACTCTCTGTTCCCCTTCACGATCTCCTGTTAGACTAAAAATCAATCCCTGTGTGAAGCAGCGGCCCATTTGTCCTTGGCTCTGTCAGAGGCTTGGGTCAATAAAGGCACTGCATTGCTACTCCCTTGTTGGGCCTCCCAGCAAAGCCCCTGCTTGGCACAGCAATACTCTGACGGGGGTCCATGATAGATTGAATAGACAACTGAATGGAATCACTGGAGCAAGTCAGAGATACAGGGCAGCATGGACATGATGTTGCCGTTGCTGCTTTTATCTCACAGTGGTGCATCTGATGGTGAGAGGACTCATGCCTCTGGATACCACAGCAGAAAACAACACTAAATCTTTTCCATAAATGTAAAGGTCTGCTGTTGTCGTCTGAACCAAGTCAGTCCAACTTTTACACAATACACAATCGTTTTCACCTTGGAACAAAGCAGTACAAAGTTAGTTTGCCATATTTTTTTATTCTAGCGTCAAAGCTTGAGTGATGACCTTGTTGGTCTTTGTTATTGATCTCACTTGCCAAGACTCATATCTCAATATCTCAACAATAATTGAATGTTAGAGTTCTGGCAAGGTCAAGCAACTTCACCTGCAGCAGTAATATGACTGAAAATGTTCTGAAAGCTTTGAAGTGACTGTCATGAACGTATTAAAGAAGAATTATGAAAATATATTCACAATTCTATATAGTATTGAACAGCTATTATATCCATATGTCATCAAGGTCGATTTGCCCATGACGTTTTTCGTAAGTTTTCCTCAAGCTGAGAAAATTGTCTAAAATCTTTGGGACTTCTCAAATCAAATTTTCATGAGTTTCCCCAAATTAGCAACACTTGTTTAATGTTCAATAAAATTCAAACAGAAATTAAAGTGCACTTCAATGCATTTTAAGAATTTTTTAATTTATTTTTTTGACAGGAATTTGGGGAATTTTTTGGGCTTTTAGGGGAATTTCAATGGAAATTTTTGGACATCCAATTCATGGCTTCAGTGAGGCAAGTCATAATGCAAGGTTTCAGATGGACATAAAACTGAGCACCGTCTAGGAAGCACTGACAGCATTTACCAAGCCCATGCAGGATTTCCCCAGCAGAAGCATGTTACAGCAAAGAAGACGGGACCCAAGACAGATCCGTGGGGGACCCCCCAAGAGAGAGGAGTACCAGTGGAGGAGTTATTTCTAAACCTTGAGTAAAGAGACCTTTTTGGTGGATAGGAAATGAACCAGTTCAGTGCTAATTTCAGCTGTCACAGTATTTCAAACAGCTAAATACAACATTGTGGTCCACTGTCACACAGGCTGAGCTGAGGTTAAGGAGAAGTAGAACAGAGTGCATTACGCTGGATTTTTTTATTGTTGGCTATTTGACCTTTACTCTTAAAGAGCCCCTCAAGATTTCTCAGACTGAACAGCCTCTTAGTTTTGTAAAGTAAGTAGTTACACAATTAGATACAGAAAATAATAATGGATATCAAAAAAATAATAATTATCAAGGTCTTGTCAATACACTGACCAAGAATAGATCTTACATGGGAAGAGAAAAGAAAAACATGAGCATTCTTTAAACCTGTAATGTATGTATATAATGTCTGAACTAGCAAAATTTTAAAAATATTGTCTCAGTCCAAATTTTGTCTTAGGTGAGGGCTTACTCAAGAGCTTTCTACGAGTTCCTGATCAATACAAGTTTTCTATGCGAAGGCCCATTACCTAAAAATCCTTTTTCATATTCTTTTTGTATTGTAAAAACAATTTTGTGGTGTTATTGGACATCTCTGCTACTGCACTACAGCTCTTCTTGCGATCATTTGACACCTTTTTTATCAGACAAGTTTGTTGCCATAAGTGGCCTTAAACCTGTCCTAGTCAGTTGGTGAGGAAAGGTGCAATAAACAGGGTTTGGTAAATCAATGCTCTTAGTGTTAATGAAGGACAGCTTAGCCTGACTAAGGGGAGTATAATTAACGAAAATCCTTTAATTTACTTGATTGCTCCTTGGATGAACGTGTGATTTACTAATTAACCTGCTATAGCCCCCTTCCTACAGTCCCCGTAATGAGCAGACTGGTGAATGAATCAGCCTGAGCCTATCATTATTTGTAATGAATAAATGTATGTGTCACTACTATTATCAATTACGTATCATGCAATATATAATCATCCAGAAGATATGCATCTATTCAGCTCACTCCATACTAAGCTGTTCTTTAAAAAAACACAATGCAACAGCTTGGCTCACGGGTTAAAAAAAAAAACACTGACAAAATCACACTAGCATAAACACATGAGCACAAACACATTTGCTCTGAATGGAATTCCCCCAAAATCTCCACATGAGCTCAAAACCAGACACCCTTTGAACTGGCCGACATTCAGTAAACTGTACAGTGTGACTGCGTACCGTAAAACATATTCTACCATTCATCACAGGGGGACGGGCCCTCTCTATTCAAAGTGTCACTTCCTGTTCATGCAGTTCTTGGTCAAAGTTGGTTCCTCTTTTGCTACGTATCAATACTGACGACACTGTTTTCTTTCCGCCACATGCTTATTTTACACTTTGGGAGGAGGAACTAGCGAATGTGGCTGTGTTTTAATTTTATTTTTGACTTTGGACTATTTAGGAAGATTTAATTTGCCATGGATGGAGATGTGCTGTCCTTGTCGTCCTTCTCATCGTTGCCATCCTCATCAGAAACAGGAAGAACTCAAACAGATACTTCACAAAGAGGCAGCAGCCTTCCCAGCCAACAGGAACATAAATCAACAGAAGAAGTATGGTATGTCTGTTCCACATTTTTTCAAGTACAGCTCTTACATAAAAACAGGAACACCAAAGTCACAAAAGATTTTATATTGCCATCATTCTCCACCTCAAAGCTAAACCAACAAAAGCCATACATGTCTGATAAATGTAAATCATTTAAGAGTAATACAGTATTTTCTATATTCTTGACTTTCATGTCCAATTCATAAGTCATTTCTTTTGAGGTGGCTCTCATCTTTTCCCTTTGAAATTACTAGAACTGTTGAAGATTTCACAGAAAGGTAATCTATTTTTCTTCTCACTAAACAGAGAAGTTCAAGTCATTTAACAGAGTATTGCTGTTCAGTCAGAGGAGGAATTAAAAGTCACTGCGGGGTTTCCGATGAGGTCATATGTAGGCTGCAGTTCAAATTATACAACACAGACACTCAGTTGTGTTTATAAAAAGAAAAAAAAGTGTTTGAAAAAAAAGAGACCAGTTACATAATCTCAATCCCTGAACCTGACATACTATTAAATTTTCTGTTTTTATTGAATTCATGGTTGTTAAAGTGGACATACCTAAACGCAGATGACCAGTATAACACAGACATTCAGTCTACTTTCCTCTTTTAGGGTATCTGTTTGTAGTCTTTAAAAAAACTGTTGCTAACGGGGACAAATCTAGACTCATACTCGTCAGATTTGCCATCAGCAAGAAGGAAAGATATTATCTCCCTCTCTATCATCATCCACAGCAGTAAATTACCATGCTGCTGTGGGAAGCAATGGCATTTTGGTGTCCTTCCAAGACAGTACACGATTGAAAACTTGGTGAAACTGGGTCACGCAGTTTGTATCGGCTGTCAGAGCGGCAGAAAGAGAAAAGCCTGTGGATCTGGGCAACATGAGGCATGGTGTAGTCCCAATGGGATGGCTGAGTACACTGTGCTGACTTGCCAAGACATCGTATTGGACACGGGCATGTTAGCTTTTTGGACTCATGCTGGCCACTAAAATTAGGCTCCATATCATTTGTTTCAGCTTTTGCTTTCATCCTCCACAGAAGTGTTGGTCCTGTGCAGATGATTCAGTCATTAAAGGTCATAAACAGCCTGCACTAAAAGCGCCTTCCTGCGTTGTTGAACCCAGAGAAATGCCAGATAGTACAGAGTGTACATTTAGCTAGATTGTCTGACTCAGAGTTAACTTTTATATTGTGTAAGAATGTATTTGTCCATGTGGGTTTAATAGTCACTTCTTTTTCTGAGAATCGCAGTCTTCTTGGTGTGGAACATAACCTTGCTGAAGGATAATACCTTTTTATAAAGTCACCTCCAAGGTAAAAAAAAGGACTTTTTGAGCTAGATGAAAAAACATTTCTATCCTTGAGCTTTGAGAAGTTTTGTAAATGAAAGTGTCAAGTCAAATATTTTTTTGCACTTCTTTTTTGATTAAACTGCAAGAGAAAAATCAATACCACTCACTTATTATTACATGAAATATACAAAGCTACAGTTCACAGACAGTTAACCCAGCTCAGCTTGGAGCTACTTAAAAGGGAAATAGCTAGTCTGGCTTTGTCCAAAGGTAGGGAAATTGCCTAACATCACTTGTTACTTTTTAAAAATTCTTATCTTTAAAGGGTGGGGAAAGTCATTGTTTTTAGCAGAGATTATCCATTTAAGAAGTCCAAGCAGCTAGCAATAATCCGAAAAATCACTACCTCAGTCTCTGAAATAGTCCCTCACATAATCACTTGGAAAACACCAACCCGCTGGGGTTTTGGAGACTTTTTTTCCCCATTTAGTTCATTGTTTTCTTACTTTTGTGTTAATTTTGGAAAAACAAAACCATTTCAGCCTCTCCCTTGGTTGGCTGTCTTAATGGTAAGCTTAGCTAGTCCACTGCTGAATGTAGCCTGACAAGTTGGCATGTGGGTGGTATCAATCTTCATATTTATTTCATAGCATGAAAGTTTGTTTCTCAAAATTTTGGTATTTAAGTACAACTCCTTGAAGCTTAAAAAGAAAAGAAAATCCTACCCTTAAATTTGCATTAATATGTGGAGAAAACTGGGTTTCAGATTCATTATTGGTTCATAATAGACCTGCATCCTCTTTGTACTGCCTTGATCTGACAGTTCAATACTCTTTTGAATTGTGTAACGCTGGTTTTCACACAGCAGGACACTGTACATAAATGGAGGAAAGCATGTGTTTGCGGGGGAGTTGAGCCTTAAGGGCAATGAGAGGTGTTAGCAGATTGTGACTCTTTGTAGCGCTTTGCTTTCTGAGGTTGCATCAGCTCCATAGTATGTTTGTGTGTAGGAGCCCAAGGGTCTACACAAGGAGCGTTGCGTTTTTCAATAAGCAGGTCTCCCCCCTCTGGGCTTCAGATCTCTGTGCCTTCCCATCAGCGATCTTCTCAGACAAGGCTGCTGGGTTGGCCGCTGGTTTTACTAATTTATCATCCCAAATATTTTTTCCTCTCTTTGTGGTTCCACAGAAATCAACATTTTCCAGGGATCATCACACTCATTGTTTCCAGAGGCTATCGATATGCTAATAGATCTGATAGTAAACAGAGATTCTGATTGGCTAGGACTTGAGATGGAGAGAAATGCATCACAGTGCGTGTTCATGTGTGTGTGTGTGTGTTGTGTGTCTGAGAGTCTTAAGTGCATAATGTGACTGTGCATGCCTGTGTGTGCGTGGGTGTGCATAATAGCTTGAATTTGATTCTCTGTAAGTGCACTCTGTGTGAGTGGGTGTTCAAAAGTACTCTGACGTTCTTTTGTACCGACATGCTTTGGCTTATTAATGGAAATCCTCCTCCAGTGTTTTTCATGATGACTTTATTTACAGCACATATGCATTTACACGTATGAACTGTATCTATGTATGTGTGTTTATATGTGTGTGCAGGACAGCAGAGGTGAGTCCTGTGTGTGACAGGCTGCTGTCCACGGAAGAGCAGGTCACTCTGATCACAGAGAGTATGACCGTCACCTCTAATGACCAGGAGAAACTCCTGCTGCTCAACAAGAACACTGAGCTCCGCAGAGTCAACAAAGAGGTGAAAAAAAATATGATCTAAAACTGGTGCAGATTCTCTGCAGGTTCACATTTCTGCTGCTGATGTTGGCGATCGCATTAAGCTTTTTCTGAAACCAGAGGAGGAGTGTGGGCGTTGTGTGAAAACTGCTGCCGAGCTGTAAGAAATCATCATAGAAGTTACATATTTTACAATTATACAACCTTCATTTCTAGATTTTCCTTAAATGCCGCTTTCTGTCAGAAAGACAAGCAGAAATGAATCTTTCAGCTGATGTAAAGTGATGTATATAGAGAGGAAAATATCTCAGTGTCTGACCTAAATTCACTTCCTGAATCCCTTATTATTATGGTGACTGAGGAGGAAGACAGCAGCTGTAATGACATCAATGAAGCTGAGGTTGTGGTCGAGGCTGTGGCAGCCGTGAGCACATGATGATGACAGTGATGATGGTGTGTTACAGCTAATGAAGCTAAATGAGGAATGGGACCAGGTGTATCGCAGTGCCACGCTGGGCCTGCAACACCGGCTGGAGGCCTTGGAGCTGGAAAACGCTGCCATCAAACAACTCAACAGCAGACTGCTGATCAAAGTTGATCACCAACAGGTGAATATGCAACAATGCTCTTAGTTAAAAGGTGGACGTCAAACAATTTAGGTTATTGTAAAGCTGCTTGGTTTGTTAATGACAAATGTGCCTGGGTCTGCAGAGTGCAAAGGAGTATTATGAGCAAGCACTGATGCAAGAGCTGAAGAAGAACCAGGAGCTGCAGGAATACATCAGACTGCTGGAAAACAGGATGCATCATGCAGGCAAAAACTGCACAGCTACCAAACAGGTGATATACCTGTCAGTGCATCTGTACTGCAGATTAATTTTAGAACTGTTAGTATACTCAGATCAACAACTCGTGGGTGTTTTTTCACCTGTTTGTTTCATGTCTTTATCGAAGGACGACTTCAGTGCTGTGGTCAGAGGTCCTGTGTTGTGCCCAGGCAGTGGTCTTCCTGATGGCTCTGGTCATGTACATGGATACAAGCCCTCATCCTCCTTTCTTCCAGCTCCTTCTAGTCAGGAGCAAAAAGGAAAAAGTCAGAGCAGCAACACCAAACCAGGAGCACTGGGAGACTCCCAACAAGAAGTAAAGGATCTGAAAGAACAGCTGGAGGCTCTGAGATGTCAGGTGGGCTGCTCTCCTTTTCCTTACATCAAACAATGTTCCCATTTCTGGTGTGAAGAGAGCAGAACTGATGTCAACTCACTGTTGCCAGGGAAAGATTTGCTTGGTGCTTTCCTGAGGATTAGGTGGTAAAGTACACCACCAAGTGGTGACTCAGTACCCGTGTTTTATTTGCTCCTAGCTGAATAATAAAAAACTGCAGATCAAAAGATATAGCTCTGATACTGGCTCTCTGCCACACCGCTGTCTTCTGGCTGCAGACTCAGATTTATGAAGCAGAATACGAGACGGAACACAACGATCACAAACACACACAGCAGGAGAACCGCAGACTGAGGAAGAAGAGGGAGGAGCAGCGCCAACAGGTGGCACTATTGCAAGAGCAGGTACTGTTTTAATTGTGTCTGCTTGTGCACACACACTCTGCCAGTACACATTCACTTTCACACCAAAACACAAATAATGTAGCGCACCTAAAGACAAATGTTGAGTCAAAGTCAAGAGACAAACATTAGCCAACAGCACCATGTTAGACCATTAAACATGACAAGTATATGCCATGCAGTCGAGGGGTAACAGAATTGTAGACACGATATGAATGTAAAATATCATCTTAAAGTCTGCAGAGGCAAAGCTTCCTCAAGGTTTGAAATGAATCAACTCATTTTAATGGCATGAATACACTGTGCTCTGAATCTCAAAGATGTGTTTGTCACTAGAGTCTCATGTGTTATTCTCTGTCTTGCTGTCTGTCATCGTGACATCTCTACAGCTGAAGGTTTACGAGGATGACTTTCGACGGGAGCGCTCTGACAAACAGATGCTGCAGAGGTTGTTGTTAAAGAAATCGACTCCAAACCAGGACCCTGTGCTGATCCATCGCTGCAATAATGAGCAGCAGCCACCTGGGGGAGACAAGAGGACACAAAGTGGAGAGAAAAGGAAACAGCACCACCCTCTCTGCCCAAAGCACCCAAACAGGGACAAAGAGTCTGACTGAGGGTGATAGCAAATAAGGGGAAACATCACGAATTTCGTAGAATCACCTTTAAATACATGATTATCAACATTGTAGAGTTACATTTGGAGAGGCAGAGTTCTAATGTTACAGAGACCAAGAGGCCAGTGGGTCCACACAATAGGTCACACTGGACTTTTCATGTCATGAATAATACTTGATAGATAGTTTAAGGTGTTTTTGTGAACTACGTTTTTGAACATTGACAACATGAACAATTCTTGGATCAGAGAAATTGCTATTATTTTCTATCCTACAGAGTGATGTTACAGTAAAAATATGAAACATAGCTAATATTTTCCTTCAGCTGAACAGAAAAAGAAGACAGTTGCTAACTTGGATATGTATAACATATTTAATGTATCTAACAATTCACTTTGCTATAGTTTCTCTGATCTGTGTATATCTATCAAGTACATAAAATTTTCTGAAGTTATATTTTAAAAAACTTGATTTAAAAAACAATTAAGTCATAAAGTACGTATTTATATTTATATTCCATATAATAAACGTAATACAAAAGGCTGATCTAAGACTGTTTGTTACCTACTCCTAAAAATGTTAACCACATTCATCTGCTGATTTCTCAGGGTTATTTAAGCTCCAGTAAGATGGTCTGATCACAAAAAAGACTGAAATTATCACTGTTGCCTCTCTATGATCCACAAAAGCAAACAGGACCAGAGATGTCCATGTTGATTACATTTCAAGTTATTTTTAAGGCCAGAAACCACTGCCTATCAGTAGCTATCAGGCAAAGGGAGTTTAACATTTTCATAGTTAGTGATTTTTCTTGTTGATCAATCAAAGACAATAAAAAAAAGTTACACCTTTGTCTGCAGGGGGCACTAAATCCATGTCAACATGGAGCTCAAGTCATCCCATCTTGAATGATAAAAGCGCCTGTGAGGAGTTTTGTAACCTGCTATAAAACTAATTTTAAATACTACTCATGTCTCTTTGTGACCTACAAAAGCAAACAAGACCATTGTCATCAACGTTAACTTTTTCTATATAATTATTTAAAATACTTGAAAACATTGCTGCAGAGTAGGTATCAGGCAAACTGTGTAATTGTGAGCTGTAGAAATAGCCTTTGTTGACTTTTTCAACTGCAAAGATTTTTGATAAGGGATAAATCTGACTGTTTAGAAAGAAAACTGATTTTTTTTAAAGACAGCTGGACAAACTCAGCAATCAGAGAGACAGTGTTTCTTTGTCAAGCTCGTCACAGGAGCTTTAACTCGAGGAGCTGTCACTGATGGCTTATTTACTGATTTGAACAGATGAAAACACACAGACTGTGATGACAGCAGAGTGTGTCAGGTCACACATGATCACTGCATTTTATCAGGCAGTCTCTTTCTCCTTTGACATGTACTGCTGACCTCATGTTTGCTGACACTGAAGGAGGCTTAACTATTTACTGCTTCTTTTACCGCCGCTGTTTCCTGGTCAATAATCCTTGTCCAAAACTACTGATAGATGACATCACACCACTGAGGAGGTCAGTGGGTTATCAGGAGTTTCCATGTGTTTATTCTTTCCTTTGTCCTTGAAGATTTCCCAAAAGAGAGTTTCCTGATACTGCTGTTTTCACATGAGGTGTAATTGTTTTTCCGTTTAGGTTCATGTAATAATCAATTTAAAGTAATTGTTCCCCCTAAGCACACATGGACTTAAAGAGGAATGACATCAGGCATCAAAAGTTCAGAAACTGTGCAAACACACCAGGGCTTCATCAAGCAAATACGGTTACTGTTTTGGGTGTGTACCTCCTTTTATGAATAAAAAAGTGGTATGTCAGACCCTTCCCCATCACCTTTATAATAGTAATAGACATTTGATGTGCTGTTATTGAGGCAGAGTGACACAAAAATACTGACTATTCCTGTTGTGTTTTTATCCGCAGGAAAATGTAAAACATGGCAAACTGACAAAAAAAACTCCATAACAAGGATAACACTGCAGACATTATTGAATCTGCACCAGTTCGATGTTAATCAAATAACAATGAAAGCAGCTGATTAAATGCATCACTCCTTTTCACTCACAGGTTACACTCAAAATGAATCATGTCCTTGTCTGTCATTATCCCCGCTCTCTCTCGGTTTCTTGACCAGGAACAGAGAAGTCAAGAATAAGGTTGTGATGAGTGGTAAAATCTGACTGGCATAATGACTCACTGTGAGCTAAAAATAGGTCATTTATATTATCCTTGACCATTTGGTCTTAAAAGGAAGCACAAAAATAGCTTTGAAGTTTCTTCTGCTCAGCTTCCTGATCATAAAACATTGTGTTGCTTGGAAAAATAAATTTGTAGTTCCTGCATGAAAAGGTTTCATGTTACTTACTGTGTCATTGAGCGTCATTGCATTTCACACCACACCTCAGAAACTTTGACGCGGGGGCATTTTGCATCACACAGTCATAGTTTCACCTTTCCTGATGAAAGATAATTAATTATATGGACAACTGTAAGAAAATGAAGTTAGTGGGAATTCCAGAACGTGCTCTGAGGAGTATATAATGCCCCTTTCAGAGGAGCTTGACAGAAGCCTGAGCTTAGACTCTCAAGAGAGACAAGAAGCGCAACAGCAGACAGGTATGGGTTTTAGATTAAGTTTACAAGTGTTTCAACTTTGTAGATCAAGATTTAGATTGAAAAGGCAATAGTTTCAAGATTTAAGATCTAACAAAATATCTGTAATCTGGACCAAATTCAACTTTTTAATAGTTTTTATGTGCTAAGACAAAAACCTTAGTTTATGTTTAAGACTTCATTTTAAATATCAGTTTTACTTTTTAGTATGATTTTACCAATTTTCAACTCGTCAGAATATGGTATGCAGGTTTTTTCACTGTAGGTCAAGTGTTGAAATTTCAGCCGAAGGACCATTGAGGTAAAGGGGAAAAAAATAGCCTTAATTTGTCTTATTTGTCAGGAGTAATCTTTTCCTAGTCTAATTTAATCTGCAGAGTTTATACAGTCAAAAAGAGACTCCTAACACTCACAGCAGGCTCATTCACACTGACACAGGTGTAGCTGCAGGGTTATATTTGACTGTTAGGGCAGGCAGGACAAGGTGGTGCTCAGTGCATCCTAAGTAAATGCAGCTGAATGTTTATCGGGCAGGGCACATCTCTATAACCAGGCGAAAAAGCTCATTTTTCATCTTAAGTTATTTAAACTTTGCTTTCTCCCTCTGTTTTCCCCCTCCGCAAACAGTTTCTGCCTTATAAATTTCTGAAGCAGGCCCAAGGCATCAGTGGTAAACAGGTCTTATAGAGATGACTGCATCCGCAACCAAACTGCAGGAGATCTACAACCAGCAGGGCTTCCTCTCAGCACTGCCTGTGTTGACTGAGACTGAACTGAGGGAGGCTAGGCAGGCCTTTTCTGCGCTGGAGGAAGAATTTGGTAAGTTAGCGCTTTGAAACCAAGGAGTGAGAGAAGAAAAGGGGATGATAACTGGAAATAAAAGGAGGTATCCTAGCAGTATTGTCATTGACAGGTCATGTTGTGTGTTTGCATGTTTCTAGGTACAGAGTACACCCAGTATAGCCTCCACAATGTTCACCTTCAGTATCCATGGGTGAGAAACCTGACGAAACACCCTCAAATCCTCGGAGTGGTCAAAGCCGTCCTGGGCCCAGATGTGATCCTGCTGGACTCTCGTTTTATTTGCAAATACCCAGCACTCAAATCTGACCCCCAGGAGAGAGAGGAGGGGGAAACCATGCCTGATGGGAGTGTCGGCGAGAATGGGCTTCCATATGTGGCCTGGCATCAAGATATGAGGTAGATTTGGCTCTGGGATTTCATGCCAAAAGGTGTTGTATTTGTTTTGTTGTGTCTGACTGTGATTGTATTGTCGGCAGGTACTGGGGTATTGCTGGTGGCCCTGTCCTTTCTGTGTGGCTCGCTTTAGATGACTCACTGGAAGAGAATGGAGCTCTTCAGGTCATCCCAGGTATCACTTCACTTTATTTTTGCCTCTGGTGCAAGTTCATGAATTTTCAAAACTGCCCTGGTTCTTCATTAAAATAATGGTAGAATATTATAATATTTACATGAATCCCAATATAGTCAAAGAAGTGTTCAGTGGGGTAAGCATTCATTGATTCTACTTGATTGACTTGGTGTCTTTGTGTCCTGTATAGGCAGCCACTGCTCTGGTATGTTACCGCATCACCAAGCCATCCGTCCTGGAAACATGTTGACCGTCAACCAGGAGATTCCAGAGGAGCTGGTGCAGGCTGATGAAGCTGTGCTTTGCCCTCTGTTAGCTGGCCAGATGTCTGTGAGTTTGTTTGTTTGTTAGTAAAAGATGGCAGACTGATAAATAAGTGTGATGGAGAGTGAATAAAAAAGAATCTGGTGTTGGTTTCAAAAGGTTCATGATGGACTCCTGATCCATGCCAGTGATGCCAACATGTCCCAGAAGAGGCGCTGTGGGTTTGTGATCCGATATGTCCCCACCTGTGCTTATCCCATACAGGTGAGACAAACAGACATATCAATTGCTCTTCACTTGATAGTATTATCAGTCAGTCCTGTTGTGTGCTGACTCAGAGTTTTTCTGTTGCTGCTAGGATCCTGATCGTCCCAGGAAATTTCATGCAACAGAGCTGGCCTGTGGAGCGGATCAGTTCGAGCATTTTTCCAACAAATCCACATGAAAGTACTCCTGCATGTTCAACAATAATGTTTCAAAAAATGACAAAAGTCTTTTTTTGATGAACATGAGTGTAGATTTGTATCAGCTAAAGCAAAATGTGCACTATATTCAACTTGACTTTTACTTTGTAAAATTTCTTAACTGTATATACCATATGATGGAGAATGAAGATAAGAATTTCTGATGTATGAGATGATATGGAGTTTTTATTGTACACATTAAACCCATGTGTTTAAATCTGCTCTAAAATAAATTGCTAATATATCCTGACATGTGTCTGTTAGTGAATTACAGTTCATTTACACAGTCCATTCATATTTTGATGAATTTACAGGTGAACCAACATGACATATTCCAACATCTAAGAGCATTTCTATGAGGTAGTTTTACTGAGGTGCTTGTTGTGTCACAACTCGAACCCTCAATCACCAGATTATGTTACTGTAACACTATCCTTGCTGGACTTCTTACAGAGTGAGTAAGCAGACTTCAGCTCATTTAAAATGCTGCCACCAAAGTAGAGACCAAAAAAGCAGAACCCAGTACATCACTATTGAAAAAGTGTAATACAGATTCAGATTTGAAGCATTACTTCTGGTCCACAAAGCTCTAAGAAGTATCACACCTGGATATCATTTTCCCTACCCACTCAGATCATCAGGTAGGGGTCTGTTGAATGTACCTAAAGTCAAAACAAAAACAGGTGAAGGTGCATTTAATCACCTTGGTGCCACAATGGGTGAATATTCATGTGCATATGGTCATGTGTGCGCTCTGGTTAGAGGAGCCATTGTACATGGTTTTGATATATGTGTGTGGGTTGGTTATAGATTGTGTTAGGAAATCTATATGCCTCTGAATTCATTGGTTCATTGTTTTAATTTGACAAGATTGTGTGTTAAGAAGATTTATTAATGCAGGATAAATTCTTTGCTTGTTATAATCCTCTGTGAAAAGCACATCTGGTTAACATCTGTATGAAATGTGAACTAAAAATATAAAATGTACTGATTTGGTTTGGAACACAAATAGTTATACTTGGTTTAAATTTCAGTGGTATTGAGATACAAGACATCCTGTTTCATTGTGAACCTGTTTTGGACCTCCACCTCCAAAGTTGAAGAAAGTGTAATGAGTCATGAGTTATTTTTGTTTAATTAAACCAATGCAGACAGAATTCTGCAATTTTATGAGTCTGCCTTATGAAAGAAAAGTAGTTCATGCTGTAGAATGGAGTGATCTGTAAGAACAGGACCTTGGCAGCTACATGAAAACACAGATAGAGGAGTAAATGGACTTATTCACATTTATTTGTACCCTGGGGTAACTTAAATAATAGTTTACTGACTAAAGAGTGACGCTCTTAATGGTCCTTGACAATACAGATCCAATGAAGTTATTTTCTCAAACTGTCTTCAGTGTTTTACTTTTGCATATTCAGTTCAAAAATGTTATTTCAAAATGTGGCAGGATGTACGGCACCGCCTGTGTGGTATGTAGACAGAAAATGTATTTGCAAATGGAGCAGATCAGAAGTTTTGAGCAACAACAATTTACTGTTCCTACTTTCCTCCAACAGGTTTCATAATTAAGAAGAAAAATATGCAGCACCAGCTGTGAGTGTCAGCCACACTGCATACTTTAGTATGCCCTTTAAACGAATGTGGGTTGTCATTATTTTCAAAACACCGTAAGAAGCTAAAAAAAATAGATAGCAAAAGGAAAAACAGTAGTGAGCCAACATTTATGTTTATTTCCTAGAGCTTAAGTCCTGCTAGTATTTAGAAGACAAAGTTTTAATTGCTCCACCAGTTCCATATGGATTGAAAAGAACTAAACTTGTGCTGTTACCTTCTCAGTTTTTTTAAAGGTATGGAGCAAACAGAGACTTTCTCTTCCCTATTAATGAAGCAACTACAAGTTCAAGTTTATAAAGAAACTTTTATTAAAACTTTCAAAACAACAGATGGAGAAAAAGATCAGGTGAATTCTTGTGGCTAAGTGCTGTAACATCAAAAATTACAGAAAAGTGAATCAATTCAAGTAAATAAACACAAACAGCCAGTATTTAGTCAGAGACTTATCAAGCCAGCTTCAGAGTCTCCTTAACCATGGCTCCTACTCCATCAAAAACTTCATGAACGGGAGCATTGCACATAAATGCAGATGTAGTGACCAGTTTGTTTTTGACGTCAACATGTGCTTTATCCACATCAGTGTTGACGTGCTTACAGCCCATCTCTTTCACAGCTCCTGCTGTCTGAGCGAACGGCCACCTAAGGGTGAGAAGAGAGGAAATGTTCAGCTCTACGCTCAGATTGTTAAACATACTTCACAGTCATCATGATGACAGACTGTTTCACTCACTTTTCACACTCTTTGTCCTGGCCCACAGTGAGCTCGCAGCCAGGCAGGATTTTGGCAGCGAGGATGGGAGAGATGCAGCACATGCCTAGCGGCTTACCGGCTTTGTGGAAAGCCTTGATGAGCTTCTCTAGATGTGGCAGGATGGTGCAGTCTTTGTTCTTCACTGCCCAGTCACTCAAGTTCTTAGCCACACCAAAGCCCCCTGAGGGAGAGCATTCAGGGTTCATTTGCAATATCACAGAACTTTGTCTCTCCTTATGTCTTTGTCTCACGTGTGTGAGTGCGATATGAAGAGTCTAACCTGGTATGATGGCAGCGTCAAAAGCTGAAACATCCAACTTGGCCAGATCAGTCACATCACCTCTAGCGATGCGAGCGCTCTCTTGCAGGATGTTTCTCTTCTCCTCTGTAGGTTTACCCTCGCAGTGATTTACCACATGCATCTGATCTGCATTAGGAGCAAACATCGTCACCTGAAATAAAAAAATAAAAAACAGTGAAAAACCTTTTAGATTTTAGATCAGTAGCAGAGGGATTCAGACAACCTTTTCAGTGAACTTAATGTTGCATTGCTAGACATGGATTGACACATAGCCCTGAAAGTCCCTCCAAATTAAAGTGTAAATTTAAAAAAATAAAAAGGTTCAAGGTTGCATCTCTTCTTTTCTTGCACTTACTTTTGCTCCGGCTCGACTCAGATGGACGAGGACAGCAGAGGCCTCATGGATCTCTGTGCCATCATAAACTCCACAGCCTGAGAGAATGACTGCAACACGTTTTGCCATAGTTTCTATAAAAGCACACATTGAACACAGATCAGTACACATCCAGGTTACTCACCATGAAGAGTTTCTCCCCTGTTTTGATACATAAAGAGCACTGTTTCATAGCTGCCTGTTTTTATCAAGATGTTAAAGAGGAAAGCCACAGGGAAATAAGAGAGCGCTGCTAGGTAACTCTGTTGACTGCAAAAAGTGTGCAGCTCAAGGTCCACAACTCAATTCTGCTCTACTTCCTTCTTTAGATGACTTTATACCCTAACATTACTGTCTAAAATCATCATGTGTTTTTGTCAGAAGACAAAGCTTTAAGAAAGTCTACAAGTAAGAACCTCTTGATCCATCTTACCTTGTGGTTGTCCTGACCTTAGACAGTGTAATGGAGCTGCTCAGCAGGGTTGTGCTCATTCATCGTTGAAGCAGAAGTTTTATAGCACTTCACTAACTCCTCCCACCACTTGCTTTCATTACATCATGCACGTTTTACCTGAGTCATCCCTGTCATTAACCTATTTGGTAGGTGTCCACACAAGAAACGGGAATTTCTAGTTGTATAAATTTCCTGTCACACCTTTCTGTGTTTACATTCCGTACTGATTTGTAAGACACATCTACATTCATTTATGGACAAACTAAATAAAAACCAGGAGAAAAAAACTCCATAATATTTCTTTTGACCGGTCTATGATAATGGTTTGAGCCTTTTATTTTGCGCCTTAAAATCAAATATTCACAAACATTAGGTCTATAATGTCTAAACTGTAGCCTATAGGACACATACTATAAATAGTCTAATAAATGTGCTCTATAGAATAATTATGAGTGTTGATATTTGGTTTAAAAGGGGACAACTGTGGCCTAATATTCCCACTCCACTCTCTTTTTGACAAACAAGTAGCGGAAACATTCGTGCCGGTGTGTTTTTTCCCTTCTTCCCTGTGAGGTGCGGTTTCTCCTCTCCTGCTGTGGCTCCTGCGTGATGACGTCACACGCACTATAAAGCCGTGGAGGTGCGTCCTCACGCCTCACTCGTTCACTTTAACCATGACCTATCAGAAGTCACTGCATGTCTCGGTGGGCTTACTGGGGATCTCAGGCGGTAAGATTTTCTGTCGTCGGTCTGTTGTGTTTTTTATTTTAACTTTTGTATCAACATGTTAGCTTTATCAAGCGAGTTTGAAAGTTTTTAAAATCCTAAATATCATTAAAAAAATCATGCTGATAAATGTAAAGCATCCTTGTATTTTGGTATCGAACTGAAGAATGGTTTTGAAAACAGTAAAAGCCAAAACAAGTCATCATTTCTCTGTAAACGATGTGCACAAATAAAAATATCCTATATTCTGTCTGTGGGTTTGAAATCAGATCTTTGGAGACTTGTGTGAGATCAAAATAACACAGTCCAGTAGAAGTATTAAAAGTTTTATTCTTTGACTAAAGCCAAAACAAAAGTCAAAATGTCAGTGCAGGTGAAATAAATGACTGAAACATCTGTTATTCTGAGATAAAATTGATATTAAGTTGCTCTAAAGGGAAAATCTCACATTTTTTATCTAAGATTAGGCTCAAAAAGGTGCTTGTGTTGTTTTTTATTTCTATAGCTGCTTTTATGTTATGCCATCTTTTCCCTTTTTTTTAAATCTCTTTTACCTCTATCTTATTTTGACTTACTGTCTTTTTAGCCTTTGTTTAACTTATAATCTTTTCCTATTTAAACCTCTAACCTTTTTCCTGCTCATTTTTGTTATTCCATTTTATCATTACTATTACCGTCATTATTAGTTTGTTATGATTTCATTATCATTATTCATATCGTCTTTTTATATGTACTATCCTGTTTCCTGCTTTCTACCCCCCTTTTTTAATTACATTTCTTTTCTTACCTATTTTATGTTTTTATTTTGGTCCTCATAGTCTCATTTTGTGTTGTAGGGTTCTTTTATCGTCTGGGATCCTTATGACAAATGAAATTGGCCTTCAATTCGGAGGCCTTGTTTTTAACTGAGCATTTATTTTTCATTTGTTTTTATTTCCATGTGCTGATGTTCGGTGCTTTATGACTGTTTGTCAAAGCACATAAAAATAAAGTTATTGTTATTATTATTATAATTATTATCATTGTTGTTGTTGTTGTTGTTGTCGTTGTTGTTATTATTATTATTAACTTTACATAATTGATTATTTATCTGCTAGGTTCCCTCTTACTTTTGGTGAACAACTATGCCAGCTCACCTGAAAGAGACTTCATCCCCCATACTGCTTTGGGGATCCTGCTCCTCATTATTGCAGCCCTCCTTCTTTATGCAGGTGAGTTTTGGTGGAAGTTTATCTGAAGAAGTGTCTTGACTCATTCATTTAAAATGTTGTTTTATCTTCATTTGTGCATTCAATGTATCTTTTTGTCTCACAGGTATCCGTCGCAGTCTTTCCCACGCTCAGCTGTTTTCCTCTCTTTGCCTGACTGTCTCTGCTCTGTGGTTTGGTTCAGGGCTGGTCTACATCCTGGTGGGTCAGGGAGTACTGCGCTCCACAGATCTGAAATCCTCCCTGGTCCCAGGTCTTGCAGCATTCACCCTAGCCCTGCTTATTATAGGCATCATAGCAGCCATAGCAAAGAAAGCCCTCCTGTGTCTTATAGGTGTCGGGATTAGCTTAGCATGTGCCCATCAAATTGCAGGTTTGTCAGCAGCAGGTTTTGGTCAGTCTGCCACTGCTGCAAACTACCTTCTGGTCTGTGTTGTGGGAGTTTACTTTGGTTTTGGACGTCTACTGTCCATCATCACTAATGGTAAGGTGGAGGTTCCAGGAACACGCCTGAAAGGAAAACATGAGCTAAAAACAGAGCAGAGCAAAGGCTGTGGTGACCTTGTGTCTGTGGGTCTGGTAATGAACCTGCTTTCTGCCTCTGTGCTTGTCTATCCTCTCCTGGATGTAGGTGTGAGTGAGGATCCCCTGCCCTCTGTGGGTCATGTCCCCTGGCTGTGGACCGCTGGGGTCTTCCAGCTCTGCATTTGTGTCCTCCTGTACAGAGCCATGGACACATTGGCTGCCACTTTTTACGGCTTTACTGCTGTGCTAAAGTTTGCAGAGGGCTACAGTGCTCTGCTTACACACTTCACAATTCAGCCTCTTTCCCCTGTTCCCTTCCCCATTGTCTTCGCTATTTTGTTCTCCATCCTGGCTCTGTTCAGCTGTCAGAAGAGCGTGATGGAGGGGCTTTACCAATTATTCTTTACAGCTTACTGCATCGCAATAGCATCCCAGCCTAAAGGCTTCTTTCAAGGAGGCACACAGGGTGTACAGGGTGCTATATTTGTAATAACTGCTGTAATGCTTTTCATTACGACCTTCAATATGGTCTCCACCACAAAGATTCCCACAGGTCAGGCCATTTTCAAGACTGTAGCTACCCGGATGCGGGGTGTTACTCTCAGATCCAGTAAAGAGCTGCATGTGCCCCACCTTGGTTACTCCAAGTATGCAGATGCAGAGGTGTTAGGCCATGCCTGCAGCGTTTTGGCTGCTTTTGCCATAACAGCATCAGTTGGAGAAAAAGACCCCCTGACTGTTCTAATTCTTCCCTGGGTGGTGGTGGCTGGAGGGGCCCTCCAGCTGCTCTGTGGCTCAGTGGCTTTTGCCAGAGGTAAAACTTTTGAGAGCACAGTTTTTATCTTCTATGGGATGATGTGGACAGTGTGGGGGTTGACACGATACGGCGGCCTGTACAGGGAAACCAGGAGCTTTAATGTGGCTGTGGGAATTGTTAGCTTCATGCTGTTTAACTGTTTAGTGACAGCTGCAGCGCTGTTTCTTAACATCGCCTGGTTTGCTTACACCTTTACCTTCCAGCTCATCCTGATAAGCTTCCTGCTGGACGCTGTTGATGCATTACCGTACGGTTACGACATAGGAGTCACTATAATCTTTGGTCTTATCAGTTTTTACTGCTTCCTGGCACACATATTCAACAGCACCTTTCAGAGCCCACAGATCCCCTTAGGAAAACCATTAGTCAGACTTAGTGGACTTGGCGGGGGAGCAAATATCTGTCCCCATGTACCAGCCCGTAAGGCCTCATCTGTGAGGCAGATTGCAGGTAGGAGTCTGTCAAAAAAATAATCATATTTTGTGTATTTTTAGAAATTCACAGCTGCTCATGTGTTTGATGTAACTGTCTTTGTCTTCTCCTGCCTGCAGAAATCATGAAAAACGGCGGCATATGTGGAATGCCGACTGACACGGTCTATGTGCTGGTGGCAGCTTGTAACAGACCTGATGCAGTGGTCAAAGCCTTCAAGTGAGTTCCAGTTTTATTGAGACCTCTCCTATCTGTTACTTTAATGATTAATGGTTGAGTGCCATTACTCTGTAACTGCTGTGTTCAAATACAGGGTGAAAAAGCAGGCACAGGACCGACCCATGTCCATGTGGATCTCCTCTATCAAGCAGCTGGACCCAGTGCGACACCTCCTGAGCCCTCTGCTGCTGGACTTCATGGAGGCTGCGTGGCCCTCCTCCATCAGCATGGTCATACCCAGAGGTCAGTTAATATATGTGACAGTGTGTTTTAAGTGTTTATTTTCCTTGTGTGGGCTCTTCACATCATGTAGTAGTGGTTTCACATGCATTATATTGGTTTCTTGAATAATTTAGGCCCATGGATGGACACCTTTGGTTTAGGAGATGCTGCCAAACACATCGGGACTCCAAAAAGCATTGCTATAAGAAACCCAGACTGCTCTGTGGCCACACACCTCATAAATCTGGTACTGCTGGGAAAATGAATCACAGCATATTTTAAGGTCAGGATTCAACAGACTGTTTCGTAAACAACAACGTTCTGTCTTGCAGGTGGGGCCCATCGCTGTTACCTCAGCCAACCCTACAGGCGAAGCAGACACAACTCACCACAACCAAGTTTATGCCAAGTTAGGCGACAAGGTGGGAACAGTATTTCAGTTTAATTTAAGACAAGAGGAACTGTGTTTTTGTGTTTTTCACCAGAGTATATGAGTATTTTGCTCTAGGTGGATGGCGTGTTGTGTGATGGACCATCCCCAGAGAATATTGCATCCACTGTTGTTGACTGCACTAAGATTGAAACAGGGCAAATTGGTTTCTTCAGGGTGGGTCTGATACCCAAGTCAAAGGTAAGAATAATGATGGTCCATCTTTTTCCATTTGCTCTTGATTACGTATCGCAAGTGAGGTTAAATGTACACTGACATCTGCTCCTGTTGTGTATGTGTTCTATGAAGGTTCTTCAGATCTTCGAGGAGGTTCAGAAGCGGCACAGACAAGGGCAAACAAACCCTGCTTTTGAACAAGACCTGTCAGATACACAAAGTGACGAAAGTTCAGGAGATGAAAACACATCACAGACAGGACAAGCATCTACAGAGTCTCCTGAGCAAAGTCCAGACCTGAGAAATGAGTCATAACCTGAATGCAGTGCTTTAAAGTGCCAATAAACATAATGTAAATAAAGATGTAAAATAGTCAATACACTGTAAAGTATCATACATGAGTGTACATTTAATAACATATGTAATGATGTTTGTTGGAGCTTCAGGTGAAACCCAACACATGAGCTGTTTATTTCTTGAGATTATCTGTTGTTGAAGGTTTTAAGGGACCTGGTTTTGGCTGTTTCTATGATGGTGTACTTCGACAGAAATTCACTAATACACGTCAGTTTAACTGGATGAGTTTAATTTATTTTTGTACAATGTTATATTTATGTAAAATTCTAAATATTGTCTGTGAGTGCACTTTGTAATTGAGATACACAAATTAACTGTGTATAATTTTCATCACAAAACAAATATTAAATATTCCCCAAAACAGCCTCAAATCTTTACTTGGAAATGTTTCAGTATATATTGCTGATCATTTCTTTTTCTCTTTTTGAAGAAACATTTTTTATTACATTATCAAATCAGTTCAATCCTAGATATTATTATGACTTAAGCCTATTAGAAAATTAAAACACCTATGATTATTATGGGTAACTGAAATTTTAAAAAGTTACGTGTACATTTTCTGGAAGAAATCAAATTTAACTCAATATGCCTGGTTTGACACCCAGCACTGACATTATCAAGTCATTCATTGTCTTCTTATGTCAACAAGTGTGTTCATTTTACATTGACCTATGTATTTATTTTATTGACTGTTTTTATCCTTGTTTTCCAACTGCTTTATTACCATGATAGCTGTTTAACAGAGTTTAACTAATCTTAATGTTGTTATTGCTGATGCGTAGTGTATAACTATTTAGTGATGTTTTAAGGGTTTTCCGTATGCTTCCTCCCATATTTTACTCCTTTACTCCATTTATGTTTTTACCTCTTTAAATTTTATGTCATCTTACCTTCCTGGTCTGCAAGGTCTCAGTTCAGAGCTCCTGTGTTGCCTTGGCTCCTGTAAGCTGTTCAGTATTTAATTAGTTACCAAAAAACTGGCCTTAAAATTATTGGAAGTGCCAAACAGGATCAGCAGATCAGTAGAATCAAAATGTGTTTTTGATGATTTCATGCATTGTAAATAATTATATGAAAAGGTCAGAAAATAAAAATTACATTAAAAAAATAATCTGCTCATTTATTTTGACTGTTGAAAAGATGGACACATTTATGGTGCAGTTCAAAGAAAGGTAAGGAAAAATAAAAAACTGCGAAAATATGGTGACAAGTTTTATTTTCTCAAAATTAAGAGTTCCTTCATCAAAAATATACAATTTTATATAGTTTTTATGCATGAGTGTGATTTCTTTATGTTATTTTATCACTAAACACGCCACTTTTTTTTTTCGTTTACTGTGATTTCTGTATCTCAACATCATTGTAAATGAGGGAAACCTTGATCATTTATGAAGCCTGAATAAAGAGAATATATATTGTCCCACAACTTGTGTGTCACAAAAGAAATGTCTCTCGAGTTGCTGTTGAGTTCAGCAATATAACAGTTGTAATCGATTAGTATCTTTCAATGGCTAATCTGAAAGGAACTGGAAATTATTTATTAAAATCAAGATTATTGACGCACAGGTGAGAGTGAAAGTGAATCAAAGTAGACACTAAGTATAAGGTGGTCAGAAGATATATATTGAGTAAATCGAGTGGAAATTTAATGTTAATTTAATTGGAAAAGCAACATTTAATTTCAGAGTTGTGCAGATGGTGGCACACACAGTCATCTGGAAAACAGGTCGTTCTGGCCCCACAGTAAAATGAATAACTATGTAAATGACTAAGGGTTAACAGAATAACCATCTACTGCACAGACATCTGTCTAAACCTTAAAATCATAACTGTTTCCTGATTTAACTCACATGCTTTTGTATCCTTGTTTTTTCAGAAAACGCCTTTATTCTCAAACGTTTCCTTTTACTGAAAGAGAAACTTAAAGCCAACAATAAAGTCCTTTGTTTCCAAACAATATAGTTTATGATTAAAGGAATGCCATCATGGCCATGCCATGACAGGGTTCGGTCTTTGATGGATAGCCATCATTCAGTTTCATTTAATGATGATAGACAATAATAAGCTGTGAATTGGCAACAGTTACATGGGTATGCAGTCTAATGAAGGACACTGGACATTCAATTTTAAAGATGCTCACTAAAGAATTATAAGTGGAAAATCTGCAATCATGGACTTGATTAACTTAGACAAAACCCAGTAAGAATTAGGGTGACACAAAAACAGGCATGCATACACAATACAAACAAAACAATTGAACCTTTTTATCAACAATTATGTGTGTCCTGGTTGACCTGATAGTGAAGTTGACTTAATGAACAGGTTAATAATTGTATGAGTTTTCACAGCCCATTAACGTTGGTTTCCATTACAGTAATACAGTATCATGACCTGGTTTGAACCCTTTTTCTTTCAGGAAGTGTCCGATACACTAAGTTCAGGTGAGGCGAACATGAAGTAATGGAATATCTGTTCTGCTTAGAGGCTGACTTTATGGTGAGGTGGCTAATACGTTTGAGTGGAAATTAGTCAATCATTGAAGTATTCCATCCTGGAAAGACATTTCCCGCATGTTACTGCACGTCTCCTCCTAGTTGATCAAGTCTTGGAAGCTTATGAACTATTAGAGCAGTTATAGTGCTAAATAAAAGTAACACTGTTTTAATCATTTGAAAGTCCTGCTTCTTGAAAGACACTACCTCACAAAGAGTGTGATACTGATGGAAACTGCTATTTACATTTTGTCTAATCCCTCCAATTGAAATAAAGGTGTGAAAAATTAACAAGAAAAGCAATGTGGCATAGACAATAGTAGAAGTAAATCTAAGGATGCTTCACATTTGTAGCACATGAAAAGTCATGAAGTTATTCATTTTGCCCAGTTCGTATCCTTTTATGATTGTGTGTTCAGTCCATTCTGAAGTCAAGCTTTATTCCCCTCCTGTAAGAGTAAATGTAACTTTTGCAGATTCATCCATTGCTGTAATGTACAATTTTGATCAACAAAAATAGAAAATGTGGTACATGACAAACAGTTATATAACTGAGTAGGTGAACTTTTTGGCCTTAAGCAGACATCTAAAAAACCCTTGGTAGATTCTTGATTTTACTGTAGTTATTGATCAAGCAACTTGTGTGGGCTGACAGTTAACAGGATAAGGAACCACTGACCCCAGGAAATCATACCACAGGGATAAATATGAAAATGTGCCACTGACTCACTGACAGGGTAAATAATTGTGTGATAGTTTCCTTATTTGTTTCACTTGAACAGCATCAAAAGATAAGGCTGAGGTCATTCTTCCTCCAGGAACAATTACACAGTTTCACTTAAAGGTGTTTATGATGTTTTTCTTCTTGAGAAACTTATCAGGTAAATGGTACGTTCTACTGAAACTGTGAATAAGTCATCATGGTACCTCCTGGTACTATTTTTAAACCACCTATGACTCTCAGTATTCATTTTTACCACGATTTCACACTCTTTAATGAAACCTTTCCCTTACAGTTACCAATCACTGTCCAGTATAAAAGTAATATTGTTTAAAATCTCAGCAAAAGATGAGATTCTTGAATTAACACTGCCCTACAAAGTATGTTTCTACAATTGCTTAGGTTGCAAAAGCACAAAACTAAAACTCGTGATAGGCCTGACAGCAGCATGGGATCTAGCGGACTGGCCCCTCACAGTGCCAAGAGAAGTGTGATGTGTTTGAGATCACCAGACAGTAACCCACTGCACAAGATAACTACCTTTCTTATTACAGGGTGCTGGGATATTCCTGTGCTATTGTACAAAGTTCTCATATGAAGGTAGTAAGATTACTGAGGGGTAAAAAAATAGATGGATGTCAGCTAAAAGCTGCTGTAAAGATGCACGACTCAACATTTCCAAAATTGGAAAAACAAAATTTTGACTGATACAAATCGAAAATCATTTTTATAGCAGTATGATCTAAAGCTAAATTGAATGTATCTTGATTATAATAATAATGCATCAGATTTCATATAGCGCTTTATCAGAGACCCTCAAAGCGCTTTACATTGGATACATCATTCATTCGCTCACACAGTCACACTTTGGTGGCGGTGGAAACGTGGCTGCCATTCTGCGCCTACGGCCTCTCCGACCACCACCACACAACACTCACAATCATACACCAGTGGAGAAATTACAGTGAAAAACGTGAGGATATTCACTTTTTTTTTTAACTCAAACATAATGATAGTCTAAGTACATCTATGTTTCCTGACTCAAGACAGTGAGCATGTTCAGACTTTATTAAAAGCCCACCTGCTCTCCTCTGAGGAAGTGTAAATGTAAATTATAATGCAAAGAAATTGAAGATAACCTTTGTCATTTAAAACCTCTTTATCATAATCACAAAAAGCATGGACAACAAATAAACCGACAAAATCATAAATTAAGAAATAAATAAACCAAAGCTATGAACTGTAAACCATTGTTGGTGGGGTGTGCACGTCTTAATAGAGAAATCTCTGGTGTTAGATTTCCTGAAGCTGAGTGTGACGTGGACAGAGTGTCACTTACTGATCTGATTATGTGGAAATGTGTTGGTCATCAGCTGGAAAAGCCCAAATGGAAAATAAAGCGGGGATTATTGTAACACAGAGTTTTGTACCCTCATAAATATTCTATATCTGTCTGTATGATCTGCAATTGTGTTGCCAACCAAGTGTCACCATCCTGGTTTCTTAAAACAGAGACATCTACTTTTTTTTGGCCTTCTGCTGAGATTGAAAAATAGGAATCTGGTAGTTTCCTAAATTCCTAAATTAAACTTGTATGACAACTGAGAAGTTTACTGAATCTTTAAACAGGGTTCAAAAATTGCATTGCTGGGGCTTTGTGAAGGTCCCTGCCTTTTGATGAAACATCCTGGGTTAAAGTCCAGCTCTTTCCATGTGAGGCACAAAAAAAACCCTTTCTTAAAGATGGTTTGAAAAGTGCTTTTAAAGAAGCATAATCATAGTTAAGTGTAAAATATTTAAAAAAAAAGAAGAAGTATAAGGCAGTCATGTGGTGAAATGGTTTCAATTGCCAAGTGTCTGGTAGTTTCCTCATTTCCCTGTTTTTTCTTCCTGGTTTTTCTTAAGAACAAACATCCTTGTAAGTGTATAAACTTGTACGCCAAATGCTTCGTTACTGTTTAACTTTTCTATGAACTATTATTGAGACAGTTACAGATCACTCTCCAATACACAAGCAGCAGAATTTTATACTTTATTGATGGGTCAGATTCAAGACCATTTCTACACAATGTATCACTGGAATAAGATGGTGAATTTTCCTAAATAAACCTTTTGTACAACTGAGAAGTCTACTGAATCTTAAAATAGGGTTGAAAAATATAAAATTGCATTGCTGAGGCTTTTTGAAGGTCCCTGCCTTTTGATGAAACATCCTGGGTTCAAGTCCAGCTCTTTCCATGTGAGGCACAAAAAACCCTTCCTTAAAGATGGTTTGAAAAGTGCTTTTTAAGAAGCACAATCAAATGGTAAAATGTAAGATAAAAGTTTCAGGCAGTCATTTGGTGAATTGGTTTAGATTGTTAACTGTCACTGAAATGGTTGAGAGCATGGACAGATGAAAGATGAGGAAGGAAAAAATTGAGAAAGGGAGATTAAAAGATGAAAGCAGGAGGATATTTTTCACTCAAAGCCTCTTGTTTTCTCAATAGCAGCATTGTTAACATTATGCTTAAAACAGTGACAGCATGATGACAGATTAATTTGACCTTGTTCCTTAAATGTTTCAAACATTGAAAGCAACAAATATTAACAACAATCTTCATTCTTGAGTCTGTCTGTGTCTGTTTAGATCACGGTTTACCTGGTTTCACCTGAGGGCGTGCCCTCCTGGGCCTTTTCAGGTTTGCCATGCTTGCTTGTGTTGGAGCTCGTGATCCAGCTTTCATGTTGGATACTCAAATCAGAAGCCAAGCCATGGTGATTGCTGATAGAGTCAAACAGCTGCTCTACTAAGGCCCGAACTACACGTATATGGATATTTATTTATCAGGATATTTTTGTACTCCCGTCTAAATAAATGTATCTGTCCACATATGTTAGTTCTCAGAAATATCTGCATCCACACATAGCCTTCAAACTCAATCCTATCTGGTGCCGCTTAAAAAAAATTCAGCAACAAAGCTAACTGATTGGCCGATGAATCGTAACAGCGTGATGCGTCATGCATTGTTTGCGGAAGCTACGCTAGTGCGTCGGATCCATGTCACGGACCATGTGACCAATAAAAGTATTGGCCGCAGCAGACGCGTCTGTGAGCTGGCTGACTGGTGGATGTAATTGTAGAAAAACAAGGTTCACTTGCAAGGCTGAAATTAGCCCCAAAAGGGCAAAACAAACGTAAAGAATACCCTGTCTGTCCGCCATCGTTGTTGTTGTTGTTTTTCTTTTTAAATTTGCATGCGCGAGCTGCGGTTTGACGTCATCGATCAAAAAGTCCAACCACACGAATCCACTTCGGATACGGGATACTGATATTTTTTTATTTCTCCACTTGTTTTTGCGGATTCAGATTTATTTGAGAGCTCCAAACTCCCGTTTTGGTGTGGTAGGGAGGCTTAATCGGACATAAATATGTGCGGTTTGAAATATATTCGCATTCGTGTAGTTCGGGCCTCAGTGGAGTCAATAGAAACACTGTGTGGGTGTCAGGACCTTTAAGGTCAGCCTCTTCCTCAAGAAGTGCATGAGAAACAAACACAAACTCATGTTGTCACTGATGCTTTCTATCTACTAGAGTAGATAGATGTGCTTTAACAAAGAATAATTGTGCCATAATGTTTACTTAATTTCTAATTGCTCCCAATTGTCATGTGCACATAAAGCTTTACTAGAAGTGACATAAAGGAAATAATAACAGGCATAGTTAAACCAGAAGTCCTGGCAATAGCTCAGATAGTCGTACCGCAGCATCTCTGACAAGGCAGAGTATCAGTGTGGGTGTGCAAGACTAAAAACAAACAAAAATGACATTGTTTGTTTGCTGTCCTCTTTAGGCTTAACTCAACGTTTGCTGTTTCTCAACAACTCTGCTCGATTTTGTTGCATACAATAAAATTCATATTCTGAAAATCTAAAATGACAATAAGTTAACAAAGCTACCAAAATAAGAGATTGGGGCCTCATTTCTTAAAGTTGAATTCATTGAAAAGTTTTTACAGTTTCTTTTAACTCCCTTTGCCAAAATTAGTTCTTAATGCGGATACAACTTCAAATGTTATGTAATCCTGACAAAAAGGAAGAATCTTTTTTCTACAGTGTCTCTTTGTGGGGGAAGATTTTTCCTTCTTCTTCCTGTCATGATTATTTTTGTACATCATACAGTTTGTAAGAAATTTCCAGCACCGGGTTGCACCAGATTCGCTTAATGCTTAAAAAGGAATGATTGAAACAATGACAGCATGATGACAGATTCATCTGACAATGTTTTTTTCTGAGAAATGTTTTAAACATTTAAAACAATGAAGATTGAAAGCAGCCGTTATTTTTTAGTCCATGTAGGTTCAGATCATGTTTGACCTGGTTTCACATAGGAGCGTGCCCTCCCTGGTCTCCTTAGGTTCGTTATGCTTGCTCGTGTTGAAGCCTGTGATCCAAATATCTAACTTTGTCCCCAGTCACTTTAGATCTGAAGAAGCCTTTTTGGAAGAGAGGTGAAATGTCTTCAAGAACCTCAAACAAGTCCAGTTGCCCTTTCAAATGAGAAATCGAGTCTTTATTCTTATTTTATAAATTGTGTTTCTTAAAACTTTACATGCTTGTGAGAGTTCAAACTTGTACGCCAAATGCTTCGTTACTGTTACTTTTAAAACTTTTCTATGAACTATTGTTAAGACAGTTACAGATCACTTTCCAATATGCAAGCAACAGAATTTTATACTTTATTGATGGATCAGATTCAAGACCATTTCTACACAATGTATCACTGAATTAAATTGGTGAATTTTCCTAAATTAAACTTGCTGTGCAACTGAGAAGTCTACTGAATCTTAAAACAGGGTTGAAAAATAAAAAATTGCATTGCTGAGGCTTTTTGAAACATTGTTGGGGGGGGGGGGGGGTGCACGTCTAAATAGAGTAATCTCTGGTGTTAGATTTCCTGAAGCTGAGTGTGACGTGGTCAGAGTGTCACTTACTGATTTGATTACGTGGAAATGTGTTGGTCATCAGCTGGAAAAGCCCAAATGGAAAATAAAGCGGGGATTATTGTAACACAGAGTTTGGTACCCTCATAAATATTCTATATCTATCTGTATGATCTGCAATTGTGTTGGTAACCAAGTGTCACCAGTCTGGTTTCTTAAAAAAGAGACATCTACTTCTTTTTGGCCTTCTGCTGAGATTGAAAAATAGGAATCTGGTAGTTTCCCAATTTCTTAATTAAACTTGCTGTGTAACTGAGACGTCTACTGGATCTTTAAACAGGGCTGAAAAATTAAAAAATGCATTGCTGAGGCTTTTTGAAGGTCCCTGCCTTTTGATGAAACATCCTGGGTTCAAGTGTAGCTCTGTCCATGTGAGGCACAAAAAAAACCTTCCTTAAAGATGGTTTGAAAAGTGCTTTTAAAGAAGCACAATCATAGTTAAGTGTAAAATATTTTTTAAAAAGTGTAAAATATTATATAAAAGAAAAATATTATAAAGAAGTATGAGGCAGTCATGTGGTGAATAGGTTTCAATTGCCAAGTGTCACCTGCCTGGCTTCTTAAAATAGAGACATCTACATCTTTTTGGCCTTCTGCTGAGATTGAAAAACAGGAATCTGGTAGTTTCCTCATTTCACTGCAGCCAATTATCAAAGGTGTGTTGTGAGGTGAAAGTCGACACAGTGACACACAATCATTGGAGCAAGTTCAGAAGATCCTGACTTTCAGGAATTCACGTGAGAGGTACAAGGGTGGACATGAGTCAGCTAATTTACTGGAAGGTAAAAAATGTGTGTGTGTTTGATTGGCTATCAGCCACTGGAGTGTCACACTGTTTACTGATGTTTTTCAATCGAAGAGCATCTTGTTGTCTGAATAGCAGCATTGTTAACATTAGGATGGCCCTTCAATCATCCACCTATCAGGAAATGCTTAAAACAATGACAGCATGATGACAGATTCATCTGACAATGTTTTTTTTTTCTTTTTCTGAGAAATGATTCAAACATTTAAAACAATGAAGATCGAAAAAGTCTTTATTATATCTGTGTAGGTTCAGGTCATGATTGACCTGTTTTTTTCTTCTTGGTATTTCTTAAAACCAAACATCCTTGTAAGTGTTTAAACTTGTACGCCAAATGCTTCGTTACTGTTTCTTTTAAAACTTTTCTATGAACTATTATTGAGACAGTTACAGATCACTCTCCAATACACAAGCAGCATAATTTTATACTTTATTGATGGGTCAGATTCAAGACCATTTCTACACAATGTATTACTGAATTAAGATGGTGAATTTTCCTAAATAAACCTTTTGTACAACTGAGAAGTCTACTGGATCTTAAAACAGGGCTGAAAAATATAAAATTGCATTGCTGAGGCTTTTTGAAGGTCCCTGCCTTTTAATGAAACATCCTGGGTTCAAGTCCAGCTCTTTCCATGTGAGGCACAAAAAACCCTTCCTTAAAGATGGTTTGAAAAGTGCTTTTTAAGAAGCACAATCAAATGGTTAAATGTAAAATAAAAGTTTCAGGCAGTCATGTGGTGAATTGGTTAAGATTGTTAACTGTCACTGAAATGGTTGAGAGCATGGACAGATGAAAGATGAGGAAGGAAAAAATTGAGAAAGGGAGATTAAAAGATGAAAGCAGGAAGATATTTTTCACTCAAAGCCTCTTGTTTTCTCAATAGCAGCATTGTTAACATTATGCTTAAAACAGTGACAGCATGATGACAGATTAATTTGACCTTGTTCCTTCAATGTTTCAAACATTGAAAGCAACAAATATTAACAGTCTCCGTTCTTGAGTCTGTCTGTGTCGGTTTAGATCACGGTTCACCTGGTTTCACCTGAGGGCGTGCCCTCCTGGGCCTTTTCAGGTTTGCCATGCTTGCTTGTGTTGAAGCTTGTGATCCAGCTTTCATGTTGGATACTCAAATCAGAAGCCAAGCCATGGTGATTGCTGATAGAGTCAAACAGCTGCTCTACTAAGTGGAGTCAATAGAAACACTGTGTGGGTGTCAGGACCTTTAAGGTCAGCCTCTCCCTCAAGAAGTGCATGAGAAACAAACACAAACTCATGTTGTCACTGATGCTTTCTATCTACTAGAGTAATCCAACAATCATTTTGGATGTATGTGCTTTAACAAAGAATAATTGTGCCATAATGTTTACTTAATTTTCTAATTGCTCCCAATTGTCATGTGCACATAAAGCTTTACTAGAAGTGACATAAAGGAAATAATAACGGGCATAGTTAAACCAGAAGTCCTGGCAATAGCTCAGATAGTCGTACCGCAGCATATCTGACAAGGCAGAGTATCAGTTCGGGTGTGCAAGACTAAAAACAAACAAAAATGACATTGTTTGTTTGCTATCCTCTTTAGGCTTAACTCAACATTTGCTGTTTCTCAACAACTCTGCTCGATTTTGTTGCATACAATAAAATTCATATTCTGAAAATCTAAAATGACAATAAGTTAACAAAGCTATTAAAATAAGAGATTGGGGCCTCATTTCTTAAAGTTGAATTCATTGAAAAGTTTTTACAGTTTCTTTTAAGTCCCTTTGCCAAAATTAGTTCTTAATGCGGATACAACTTCAAATGTTATGTAATCCTGACAAAAAGGAAGAATCTTTTTTCTACAGTGTCTCTTTTTGGGGGAAGATTTTTCCTTCTTCTTCCTGTCATGATTATTTTTGTACATCACACAGTTTGTGAGAAATTTCCAGCACCGGGTTGCACCAGTTTCGCTTTATGCTTAAAAAGGAATGATTGAAACAATGACAGCATGATGACAGATTCATCTGACAATGTTTTTTTCTGAGAAATGTTTTAAACATTTAAAACAATGAAGATTGAAAACAGCCTTTATTTTTTAGTCTGTGTAGGTTCAGATCATGTTTGACCTGGTTTCACATAGGAGCGTGCCCTCCCTGGTCTCCTTAGGTTCGTTATGCTTGCTCGTGTTGAAGCCTGTGATCCAAATATCTAACTTTGTCCCCAGTCACTTTAGATCTGAAGAAGCCTTTTTGGAAGAGAGGTGAAATGTCTTCAAGAACCTCAAACAAGTCCAGTTGCCCTTTCAAATAAGAAATCGAGTCTTTATTCTTATTTTATAAATTGTGTGGGGTGTGCACGTCTTAATAGAGAAATCTCTGGTGTTAGATTTCCTGAAGCTGAGTGTGACGTGGACAGAGTGTCACTTACTGATCTGATCATACGGAAATGTGTTGGTCATCAGCTGGAAAAGCCCAAATGGAAAATAAAGCGGGGACTATTGTAACACAGAGTTTGGTACCCTCATAAATATTCTATATCTATCTGTATAATCTGCAATTGTGTTGCCAACCAAGTGTCACCAGTCTGGTTTCTTAAAAAAGAGACATCTACTTCTTTTTGGCCCTCTGCTGAGATTGAAAAATAGGAATCTGGTAGTTTCCCAATTTCTTAATTAAACTTGCTGTGTAACTGAGACGTCTACTGGATCTTTAAACAGGGCTGAAGTATTAAAAAAAATGCATTGCTGAGGCTTTGTGAAGGTCCCTGCCTCTTGATGAAACATCCTGGGTTCAAGTTTAGCTCTGTCCATGTGAGGCGCAAAAAAAACCCTTTATTAAAGATGGTTTGAAAAGTGCTTTTAAAGAAGCACAATCATAGTTAAGTGTAAAATATTTTTTAAAAAGTGTAAAATATTATATAAAAGAAAAATATTATAAAGAAGTATGAGGCAGTCATGTGGTGAATAGGTTTCAATTGCCAAGTGTCACCTGCCTGGCTTCTTAAAATAGAGACATCTACATCTTTTTGGCCTTCTGCTGAGATTGAAAAACAGGAATCTGGTAGTTTCCTCATTTCACTGCAGCCAATTATCAAAGGTGTGTTGTGAGGTGAAAGTCGACACAGTGACACACAATCATTGGAGCAAGTTCAGAAGATCCTGACTTTCAGGAATTCACGTGAGAGGTACAAGGGTGGACATGAGTCAGCTAATTTACTGGAAGGTAAAAATGTGTGTGTGTTTGATTGGCTATCAGCCACTGGAGTGTCACACTGTTAACTGATGTTTTTCAATCGAAGAGCATCTTGTTGTCTGAATAGCAGCATTGTTAACATTAGGATGGCCCTTCAATCATCCACCTATCAGGAAATGCTTAAAACAATGACAGCATGATGACAGATTCATCTGACAATGTTTTTTTTTTCTTTTTCTGAGAAATGATTCAAACATTTAAAACAATGAAGATCGAAAAAGTCTTTATTATATCTGTGTAGGTTCAGGTCATGATTGACCTGTTTTTTCTTCTTGGTATTTCTTAAAACCAAACATCCTTGTAAGTGTTTAAACTTGTACGCCAAATGCTTCGTTACTGTTTCTTTTAAAACTTTTCTATGAACTATTATTGAGACAGTTACAGATCACTCTCCAATACACAAGCAGCATAATTTTATACTTTATTGATGGGTCAGATTCAAAACCATTTCTACACAATGTATCACTGAATTAAGATGGTGAATTTTCCTAAATAAACCTTTTGTACAACTGAGAAGTCTACTGAATCTTAAAACAGGGTTGAAAAATATAAAATTGCATTGCTGAGGCTTTTTGAAGGACCCTGCCTTTTAATGAAACATCCTGGGTTCAAGTCCAGCTCTTTCCATGTGAGGCACAAAAAAAACCTTCCTTAAAGATGGTTTGAAAAGTGCTTTTTAAGAAGCACAATCAAATGGTTAAATGTAAGATAAAAGTTTCAGGCAGTCATGTGGTGAATTGGTTAAGATTGTTAACTGTCACTGAAATGGTTGAGAGCATGGACAGATGAAAGATGAGGAAGGAAAAAATTGAGAAAGGGAGATTAAAAGATGAAAGCAGGAAGATATTTTTCACTCAAAGCCTCTTGTTTTCTCAATAGCAGCATTGTTAACATTATGCTTAAAACAGTGACAGCATGATGACAGATTAATTTGACCTTGTTCCTTCAATGTTTCAAACATTGAAAGCAACAAATATTAACAGTCTCCGTTCTTGAGTCTGTCTGTGTCGGTTTAGATCACGGTTCACCTGGTTTCACCTGAGGGCGTGCCCTCCTGGGCCTTTTCAGGTTTGCCATGCTTGCTTGTGTTGAAGCTTGTGATCCAGCATTCATGTTGGATACTCAAATCAGAAGCCAAGCCATGGTGATTGCTGATAGAGTCAAACAGCTGCTCTACTAAGTGGAGTCAATAGAAACACTGTGTGGGTGTCAGGACCTTTAAGGTCAGCCTCTCCCTCAAGAAGTGCATGAGAAACAAACACAAACTCATGTTGTCACTGATGCTTTCTATCTACTAGAGTAATCCAACAATCATTTTGGATGTATGTGCTTTAACAAAGAATAATTGTGCCATAATGTTTACTTAATTTTCTAATTGCTCCCAATTGTCATGTGCACATCAAGCTTTACTAGAAGTGACATAAAGGAAATAATAACAGGCATAGTTAAACCAGAAGTCCTGGTAATAGCTCAGATAGTCGTACCGCAGCATATCTGACAAGGCAGAGTATCAGTGTGGGTGTGCAAGACTAAAAACAAACAAAAATGACATTGTTTGTTTGCTGTCCTCTTTAGGCTTAACTCAACGTTAACTGTTTCTCAACAACTCTGCTCGATTTTGTTACATACAATAAAATTCATATTCTGAAAATCTAAAATGACAATAAGTTAACGAAGCTACCAAAATAAGAGATTGGGGCCTCATTTCTTAAAGTTGAATTCATTGAAAAGTTTTACAGTTTCTCTTAACTCCCTTTGCCAAAATTAGTTCTTAATGCGGATACAACTTCAAATGTTATGTAATCCTGACAAAAAGGAAGAATCTTTTTTCTACAGTGTCTCTTTGTGGGGGAAGATTTTTCCTTCTTCTTCCTGTCATGATTATTTTTGTACATCACACAGTTTGTAAGAAATTCCCAGCACTAGGTTGCACCAGTTTCACATGAGTTCATACTTAACCCAGTGTAATTAAAATTCAGATTTGAGTATTTTACGATCTAAAAAGTTTCAAAGCATGTTGAAATCAAACTTAAATCCTGCTTCTAGCTCTGAGCAGGTGTTTTGTCCTCTGAACACGTTGTTTGTTATGACACATCATTTTAAAAGATGGACTAACTTGTGTAACATTTTCTCTGGGATAGTTTTCATCAATTTCATGGATCTGTATTCCTACTGTTGTTTTCTATGGGCTGAGATTTGCAGAAAGTACCTTTATAAATTTGTTTGGTACAGCCCAGCAAAAGTAGAACTTAAGTCCTGATGCAATTATTTTCAATTGTGGTCTTCACCCCTCAGCTAAGGAAACAACCTACCCATAGATGGTGTAACCAGTCCCAGAAGATAATGTTTCTTGGCATTGTTAACGAAACGCCCAACTAGTGTACTCAGTTCAGAAAACAACAGAGATGTAGACAATGTCATACAATACTCTCAACCACTACAAACACCACAAAACCCCACCTCTTACAGAAAAAGGCCTGAAAATTTAGCCTGTCCAGAAAGAATGACTATTTTTAGTGTTTTCCCTTTACATCACACAAGTTACAAGTCTACAACAACAGCAATGACTTCACACTGATTTACAGCCTATATAGTCAGGCTCCAATTGACAAGAGACAAGATAATCTCATTATAGCGTCCAACCATACACAAAAATGGATGTACTTAACAAAGATACAAACTGCTGGTAAATTTGTATCAGCTCACATCAGAGTTAATGTAACATGACTTAAATGTTTATAAATGTGCTGATTGATTTTAGCTGACAAAAGCTCAAACTTGTTGAGTAAGACGTTAGCCTGGTTCTTTCAGTATTGCACTGAACCTGTAACCTGTATTCATGTTGATTCTTTTTCAAGTTCAGTGATGATATTTGAGGAAAATTACCCCACAGTACATATATCACCATCTTAAATATAATAGATTCAACATTTTAAATATCATCTATCACTTGTAAATCACTTCTTTATGATTATAATAGTGCGTGATCAGTAAAAATAGAAGCTATGCCACATTTCTATATTATAACTTTGTACTCATTTTAGAAAAAACAATCAATTTCATCAATTCTTTGGGCACCTGAGTGTTGTTTTACCCAAAGACCTTAAAATCCATTTATAGTTGCTCATTTCATATTCAAAACCTTTCTCAAGAGTAAGTGTAGATTATTTTTTAGATAAATTTAGTCAATTTTTCATAACAGTAATTTCACTGTATATTTAACAATGGCATATGCAGAACTAAGTCACTAATATGTTAACTTCTACAAATAAAGCATGATCCCAGATAATCAGCATCAATCTCAGTTAAATAGAGTTACCTTAGTAAAATCTATGAGCAGAAACTCAACTTATTTTTAAGTCCTTAAAAGTTTACTTTAAATGCTCCAGATTTTCAGTCACTGCAAATGGATTTACTAACTAATGGTTTATCCACATGCACATTGCATACATTTTTACCAGAGGTGAGAAAAAGAAGCTGAAAACAAAGACAATTAAGCTTAATGTAATGATCATGGCTTTCAGTGTTTAAAATAGCTGCCTCAATAAGCCTGAGCTGTTAGAAACACCTCTGTATATATCCAAGATTTTAAAATAGATGCCCTTCCTTCCAAATTATATGACTACAAAGGTTCCTCCTCATGTTAATTATTTTGTCATGTCTTGTGAATTGTGATTGCTCTTTAACTCATCGGTATACTACACAGGGAGTGCCTCAAGGTTCAGTTTTGGAGCCTGTGTCATTCTCCTTTTATATAATAAACAAGACCACCTCTGTATATAACTAGTTTTCATCTTGAGAAACAACACCTTAGAAAGAACAATTTCATAAATATCTTAGCATCTCAATATACAGTGGCAAGTTTAGGGTTAAATTCAGATTTAAGCATCATACCATCTTGAATGTTTCAAAGCAAGTTTAAGTCAAACTTAAATCTTCCTTCAAGAGCTAAGCACATGTTTTTTTTTCCTCTGAACACGACACTTGTCATGACATCGTTTTAAAATATGTGTCATGACATCATGTGTCAGTGTATAACAGTGGTAGGTTTTTTTATCATGATCAGCGACAGCAGCTGGGATGTGTACGGAGCCCCTAAAGGGACATGGATGGACTTTTTTTTTTTGCGAGATCTCGCAAAAGTATTGCGAGAGCTCGCAATAAGTATTGCGAGATCTCGCAAAAGTATTGCGAGCGCTCGCAATAAGTATTGCGAGATCTCGCAAAGTTCTGTCCTACTTCGGTGAACCGGAAGTAAAACAGACACACATGATGGAGGAGCGTACACATCATAGACATAATAAAAGGGTAGACCCCGCTGGGGGTGCTGCGCAGCGAGAAATGCGGCCGCCATCTTGGTCAGGTCAAGCTTCCCATACGCTCCGGTCAATCATATTCATTCATTCATTCATTCAGCGATGCCGGAGCATTGTGCGGCGTATTCCTGTGCCAACAGGCGGACAGCAGAGAACAGGGCTCAAGGAATAACTTTTCACAGCTATGATTACACGTTTTTTCAACATTACACTTGACTGTAGAGTCATTTGTAGGCCAAAGAGGAAGACAGTGGTGCAGAGTGAGGCGGATGAGCGGACCAAGATGGCGGCCACATTTCTCGACAGCGCCCATTCGTGGTAGCGGCCGATGCGGGGTCTATCTTTTATTATGTCTATGGTACACATCATCCGTGCTCTGTTGCTCCTTCTTCTTATTATTATTATTATTTTAGGCTTATTTTAGGCTATTTTTGTAACAGGTATTGACTGGACCCAATTGCAGCACAAACAAGCAGGTTCACTTTAACAACAGTCTTTATTGAACACCAAATCCAATGAAGCAGCAGAGTATAGCAGGTGGGTATGGCAGGATTCGAACTCGGGTCTTCCGGGTGATAGGCGAGCAGATTAGCAGTGGACCACAGGTCAGGCAAGAGTTTTGAACTCGTGAGCAGGGAATTGTCCACAGTCTTAATTTGCTCTACGAGTGTAGTGAAGGGGAAAACGCTCAACTCACAGCTGGGGGAAGATTTCTTGGAGAGTGGTTCAGGTGAGGACTGGGTGAGGATCCAGAGCTTGCAGAGGAGCTGGCAGAACCAACGTCGGCAGAGGTGAGTTGGCGAGGTGAAGCTGACGAGAAGGGGGATCTCAACAGAGCAGGAACAGGCTGAGTGACATTCAGCTGCAGGCAGACGAATAGCAGGAACCAGGCAGGCAAAGCTCGTAGTCAAGGACAGAAGGTAGGTAGGTTTACCGGGGCTGAGGCGAGAAGCAAAGGTCAGGGGCAGATCAGGTCGATACCAGGTAAGCAGTCCGAGGATAAACGCTGGAGAGTCAGGCATGAGAGCGAAGACAATCTGGCAAAGAGTGAGGGGAAAGAAGCTGCATATATACTGGCCTGATTGGAGATGATGAGCAGGTGAGAGCAGCAGGTGGAAGCAGTTAGCTGATGAGGGGTGTGGCTGAGCAGCAGAGCAGGAGAGGGGCAGAGCAGACTGTTACAGAACCCCCCCCTCAAGGGATGGCTCCCGACATCCCAGAGGTTAAACTGGGGGTGGGGGGGTGGGCCTAAAACTCCTGGGAGCAAGACCTTGTCATCTCTTCAGCAGGGTGGGTGGAGGGGGTCTGGAGGAGTGTTTCTCGACGGGCTGACTCATTGGCTGGCTGGTCAGGATGTTGCCGATGAAAGTTGGCCACGAGGTTGGGGTCCAAAATGTGGCGAGCAGGAACCCAAGATCTCTCCTCAGGACCGTAACCCTCCCAGTCCACAAGGTACTGGAGACCCCTACCCCGCTGCCGAGAACGAATTAAGCGGCGCACTACATACACCGGACCGCCGTCGACCATTCGTGGAGGGGGAGGTAGTGGTGCCGCAGGGACCAAGGGGCTGTTGTGGACTGGCTTAACCTTGGAGACATGGAAGGTAGGGTGTACTCTCATGGACCGTGGGAGTTTCAAACTGACTGTCACAGGGTTGATGACCCTCTGAATGGTGAAAGGCCCAATGAACCTCGGAGCCATCTTCTTGGATTCCACCCGGAGAGGTAAGTCCTTGGTGGACAGCCACACCTGCTGACCCGCTTGATAGGTAGGTGCAGCAGTACGGCGGCAATTGGCATTGGCAGTGTAACGACCCACGGAACGGAGGAGGGTGGAGCAAGCCTGGAGCCATGTTCTGCGGCAGCGACGGATGAAGGCTTGGACTGACGGACAGGAGAGCTCCTTCTCCTGGGCTGGAAAAAGTGGTGGTTGATAGCCGTAAGCACACTGGAATGGAGAGAGGCCAATAGCAGAGCAGACGAGGGAGTTGTGGGCATATTCCACCCACAAAAGTTGTGACGCCCAAGAAGAGGGGTTCTGCGAGGCCACGCACCGCAGGGCTGTTTCCAGTTCTTGATTCATACGCTCAGTCTGTCCATTGGTCTGAGGATGGAATCCAGAGGACAGACTGGCGGTAGCACCCAGTAGACTGCAGAACTCCCTCCAAAACACGGAAGAAAACTGGGGACCACGGTCCGACACCACATCAACAGGGAGACCATGAAGACGGAAAACATGGAGAAGAACCAACTGGGCAGTCTGTTTAGCAGTGGGAAGCTTGGGCAGAGGCACGAAGTGGACCATCTTGCTGAAGCGGTCCACGATTGTCAGGATGACAGTGTGACCATCAGAGGTGGGAAGACCAGTTACAAAGTCCAAAGATATGCGAGACCATGGGCGGTGAGGAACAGGAAGAGGTTGTAGTAGCCCAGCAGGGGGCCGACGGGAGGTCTTATGTTGGCTGCAGGTTGGACAGGCCTTGACGAATTCCCGGACGTCCTCTTGCACAGTGGGCCACCAGAAACGTCGGAGGAGGGCATGCTGTGTCCGTTGAATCCCAGGGTGGCAGGAGAGCTTGGAGGAGTGGGCCCATTGTAACACCTCTGACCTCAAGGCTGGTGGCACAAAGAGGCAATTAGACGGGCAGGAGCTGGGGCCCGGCTGTCCTTCTGTGGCTGCCGTCACCTTCTCCTCAATGTCCCAGGTCAACAAGGCTACAAGGCAGGAAGTAGGTAGGATGGTCTCAGCTCCAACAACAGAATCCTCTGTCCTCTGGAACTGTCGGGACAGGGCATCAGGCTTGACATTGCGGGAACCAGGACGGTAAGAGAGGGTGAAGTTAAAACGGGCGAAAAACAGGGACCAGCGGGCCTGGCGAGAGTTCAGTCTCTTTGCAGAGCGTATGTACTCCAGATTCTTGTGGTCAGTCCATACAAGAAAAGGTTCCTTCGTGCCCTCCAACCAATGGCGCCACTCTTCTAAGGCCATCTTTACTGCCAAGAGTTCCCTGTTACCAATGTCGTAGTTCCTTTCTGCAGAGGACAGGCGTCGGGAGAAGAAGGCACAGGGATGGAACTTCTGGTCAGTGCATGAGCGTTGAGACAAGACGGCCCCCACCCCAACATCAGAGGCATCTACCTCGACCACAAACTGGCGTTCAGAGTCAGGCATCAGGAGGATGGGCGATGAGGTGAACCGATCTTTGAGGAACTGGAAGGCCGCTGCAGCTGCAGAAGACCACTGGAAGGGCACTTTGGGGGAGGTCAGAATGGTGAGAGGGGCTGCTACTGAGCTGTAGTTGCGGATGAAGCGACGGTAGAAGTTGGCAAACCCAAGGAAGCGCTGAAGCTGCTTGCGGTTCTCTGGAACAGGCCAGGAGGTAACAGCTGAGACCTTGGCTGGGTCCATCTGGATGCTGCCTTGTGCCACAATGTATCCGAGAAAAGATGCTGAAGGAACATGGAACTCACACTTTTCTGCTTTAACATACAGGGAGTTCTCCAAGAGGCGCTGAAGGACGGACTGGACATGATGAATGTGTTGCTCTTTGGACCGGGAGAAGATGAGTATATCATCAAGGTACACAAAGACATACTGGTTGATCATGTCTCGGAGAACATCATTAATCAGAGCCTGGAAGACGGCAGGGGCATTGGTGAGGCCAAACGGTATTACGAGGTACTCGTAGTGTCCAGTAGGGGTGTTGAATGCCGTCTTCCATTCATCTCCTTCTCTGATGCGGACGAGGTGGTAGGCGTTGCGTAGATCGAGTTTGGAGAAAATGGTGGCCCCCTGGAGCAGTTCAAAAGCAGTGGAGATGAGTGGCAGTGGGTAACGGTTCTTAACCGTGATCTCATTCAGTCCTCTATAATCTATGCAAGGTCTCAATGTCTTGTCCTTCTTCTCAACAAAGAAAAACCCCGCTCCAGCAGGGGATGAAGAGGGACGAATGATGCCTGCGGCCAAGGAGTCATTTATGTATGTCTCCATGGCCCTTCTTTTGGGTTCAGACAGGGAGTACAGGCGACCCTTGGGAGGTGATGAACCAGGCAGGAGATCAATGGCGCAGTCATAGGGTTGGTGTGGAGGCAGAGAGGTGGCTCTGGCTTTACTGAAGACCTGGCGGAAGTCATGGTACTCGGGTGGCACCCCACTGAGGTCAGGTGACGAACTGGAGCTACGCTCGGAGGGATGAAGCGGAACCGAGGCTTGCTGCAGGCACCTCTGATGACAGGAGGAACTCCACTCCCGGATGGTCCCAGTTGCCCAGTCGATGTGCGGATTGTGAAGACGGAGCCATGGATATCCCAGGATAAGTGGCAGGCAGGAAGAGCTCAGTATGTGAAACTGGACGGTTTCATGATGATTACCAGACAGTAGCAGGTGAACAGGAGAGGTCTGATGCGTGACGGTGCCCAGGACATGTCCATCTAAGGCTCGAGCAGGAACCGGGTGAGGCAAAGGAACCCGCTCAAGCCCCAGCTGAAGGACCACCTCCTCGTTAATGATGCTGGCATCAGCCCCAGAGTCAATAAAGATAGCCAAGGTGTGGGGGCCGTCTGGAAGGAGGAGGCGGCCTTGGAGCAGGGGTCGCTGGCTTTGGGGAGGTGACAGGGTAGTGTAGCTCACCAGGGTCTCCCCAACTACTGATGAGCTCTGGCTTTTGCTGGACAGCCGGAGATGTAGTGTCCCGCTGCCCCACAATAGAGGCAGAGATTGGACTTGCGTCTACGCTCTCTCTCTTCCAGGGAGAGAGAGGTGCGGCCCAACTGCATGGGCTCTGGATCCTCAAACTGCTGACCCAATGGGGTGGAGTTGGCTGCAGCAGCACCCCCACGGGAGCGAGGTGGACGAGTATGTTGGATTCCCCCTTGACGCTTCTCTCGTCGACGAGTCTGAACACGAAGATTGATGCGGACGGCCAAGTCAATCACCCCGTCCAAGGTGAGGGAGGTGTCATGTGAAACCAGTTCATCTTTAATGTAATCTGCCAACCCATGGAGAAAGGCATCACGGAGAGCTGCACTGTTCCAACCACTATGGCTGGCTCTGGTGCGGAAATCAATGGAATAGTCAGCCACTGTTCGTTCGCCTTGCTTCAGTCCCATCAGTCCCCTAGCCGAATCAGAACCAGAATTCTCAAACCCAAAAACCTTCCGAAGCTCAGCAGCAAACAGGTCAAATGAAGCACAGGCTCGAGACCGCCTCTCCCACTCAGCTGTTCCCCATAGTCTAGCTCTGCCCGTCAGGTGGTTAATGACAAACACTACCTTTGCCGGTTCTGTGGCGAAGGTGCGGGGCTGTAGGGCAAACAGGAGAGAACAGTTGGTGAGGAAGGGGCTGCAAGTCTCTCTATCTCCGTCATAACGCTCTGGGGTTCCCACCCGTGGCTCAGGGGCATCGCTGGGTAGAGAAGAGGCGGTTACAGGTGCAGGAGCAGAAGGTGAAGCTTCCGAAGAAGAGGCAATTCCAGCAGATGAGGGGAGCTGGGCTAGCTGAGCTGCTAGCTGTTGCAGCTGTGCCGCTAAAGCTGCTAGTGATTGTCCCTGAGTCTCAGCAGCTCCTCTGGCTTCAGCGGCAGCCGCAGTCATCATGGCCTCATGTTGCTGCAGAACGCCTTCAATTCTCTGAAGGCGATCCAGTGGTGAGGGATTGTGTGCTGGGTCCATAGTTTGGCCAGATTGTACTGTAACAGGTATTGACTGGACCCAATTGCAGCACAAACAAGCAGGTTCACTTTAACAACAGTCTTTATTGAACACCAAATCCAATGAAGCAGCAGAGTATAGCAGGTGGGTATGGCAGGATTCGAACTCGGGTCTTCCGGGTGATAGGCGAGCAGATTAGCAGTGGACCACAGGTCAGGCAAGAGTTTTGAACTCGTGAGCAGGGAATTGTCCACAGTCTTAATTTGCTCTACGAGTGTAGTGAAGGGGAAAACGCTCAACTCACAGCTGGGGGAAGATTTCTTGGAGAGTGGTTCAGGTGAGGACTGGGTGAGGATCCAGAGCTTGCAGAGGAGCTGGCAGAACCAACGTCGGCAGAGGAGGTGAGTTGGCGAGGTGAAGCTGACGAGAAGGGGGATCTCAACAGAGCAGGAACAGGCTGAGTGACATTCAGCTGCAGGCAGACGAATAGCAGGAACCAGGCAGGCAAAGCTCGTAGTCAAGGACAGAAGGCAGGTAGGTTTACCGGGGCTGAGGCGAGAAGCAAAGGTCAGGGGCAGATCAGGTCGATACCAGGTAAGCAGTCCGAGGATAAACGCTGGAGAGTCAGGCATGAGAGCGAAGACAATCTGGCAAAGAGTGAGGGGAAAGAAGCTGCATATATACTGGCCTGATTGGAGATGATGAGCAGGTGAGAGCAGCAGGTGGAAGCAGTTAGCTGATGAGGGGTGTGGCTGAGCAGCAGAGCAGGAGAGGGGCAGAGCAGACTGTTACAATTTTAGGCGTGTTTTACTTCCGGTTCACTGAATGGAGAAAAAACTTTTGCGAGATCTCGCAAAAAGTATTGCGAGATCTCGCAATACTTTTGCGAGATCTCGCAAAAAAAAAAAGTCCATCCATGTCCCTTTAGGGGCTCCGTAGATTTGTTAATTCTTGCAATTTGTTCAAATAAAAAAAAACAAGCTGACTGCTTTGATACCGCTGACATAATTCCTGTACTTAATGTCTGATTTTGTTGCTCATGTTTTTGCTTTTAACATTTAGATTGTTGTAACTTCTTGTTAATTTCTGTTGTTTCATCTCCTTACATTGTGAATATCCTGTTTGATTCATGCTCTCCTCCTTCCATGCTGATTTTATTTGAATCTGCTCAGTCGTTCACTGCACCTTAAATAAGGGCTCTCTCTCATATTTCACTTGATGTGACTAAAAACAAGGTCTTTCTTTAAACCTTATACTTTACTTTTCTGGTAGATAAGTGTGCCATTAATCATTTAACCTGTGAGCTACTGTGTATACTTTAAAGTGCAGGCCAATCATTACCTCCCGGAAAGAGGTCGCTCTGTTTGTACTTTAAAGTCAAGGATATTTCCTCATGACTTCATATCTTTCCACCTTTCAACCGATCCAAAGAGGGGCTTTTCAGAAATAACATTTTTCCTTCTTTGAATGGTTCAAAGTTACGGTTCTCACAAGGTCAAAGTAGCTCTTTTCAGTAGTAACACATTGAGCTGTCCTACGTCTAACCTTGTAGGGGCAGATATTCACTTTGTCTTCCTTGTGTGACGTCTTGATTGTTTCTTTTTGTTCATCACTTTTGTTCAACAGTTTGTTAGAAAATTCCAGCAGATAAAGTTGCTTTGCCTTGTTCATGGACCATCCGCCAAGTGTACACAGTTCAGTAAACAAAAGAGAAGTAGACTATGTCACACAATCCTCAGCAGCAAAACACTACAAAACCCCACCTCTTCGAGGAAAAACAGCCTGAAAGTTAACCCTATTTACAAGAAAAAGTCTTACAGTGTTTCCCCCTTTACATTATCATTCAAGTTGCAAATTTCCAACAACACTTTGAAACAGGACTCTTGCTGTAGAGCCTCTTTAAGGATCACAAAATGTCTAATTCAAGCACAGCAACCAAATTTGAAAAATGAAGTTTTATTACAAAATTGAAAGCTACACTTGTGTCAGCTCACATAAGCGGTCATAAAGCAGAATTTACTTTGAAAATTTACCAATATTGTGTGAATGGGACATCTTATTTTGATAGCAGTGTGTCTGTTTCTTGGTCCTCCATTTGCTTTTAAGACAAAAGACCACCAAAAGATGACAATAAACAAGTATTACCATCTTAACAAGTAAAATGAAGATTGCAGGCATGGTGCACATTGTGTTTTTTATTTTCTTATCATTGAAATGTTGGCATTGTGTGTATAATAAGTGCACAAGCAACTATAAATACATTACATGTCAAGGTAAAAAAAAAAAAAACAGATACAAACCCCTTTTTTGTAGGAAGATGCTTTAAGGAGTGATTTAAAATCAGAAATGTATTTAGCAGGCCTAGTTTCAGCAGTTTTATTGTTCCAGAGTTTGGGAGCACAGATTGCAAAAGCTGGCTTACCTAAGTTAACTTTTGAGATGTCAAGCAGTTCATACCATAAAATGCAGGTGACAAGCTGTTTAGGTTGAATGTAAAAGGAGTATAGCTGGGAGTTTTTGATATTAAAGAATTATTGTGCATTATGTCGATCAATGATTTACCCCTCAGAAGTATATAGATTTAAAAAAAACAATGGACCCAAGATTGACCCTTGAGGGACGCCATAACTGGTTTTTGAAACAGATGGAGATGATTTTCAACAAGAGCAGAGTATATTTTATTTGACAGGTAGAGGCAAAGTAACTTGAGCTTGGTCCCGACGAGATAAATCTATGATCCCAGATTCAAAAGAAGAGTGGTGAGATAAATACTGTAAATAGTGTAAGTCCAGTGGGACTGGCATTGAGCTCTCTGATGTTTTGGGTGCAAGAACTGAGCTGTTTGTCTCCTTTGCTCAAGCTGTCTCAGCACTGCCAATAAAGTAGAAGTGTTTACAAAGTTTGAGGAAAAAATACCTTGTGAGAGGTTTGATTTAAGTTTTGAAACAGCAGTGGTGTGTAATTTGGTCTGTTTTCCAGGAGTAAGCAGTTCTTTGCTGTGTACAGAATTACATAGCATTATCAAGTCATGAGTCATTAAAAGTTGTCGTTTTTCCTTATATGTTTGTTTGTTCGTTCATTTTTTTTTTCAATGTTATGATATGTTAGGTGGTGTTAATGCATGTATATGGTTGGTTTATGCATTACTGTTTTAATTTTTTCCTTTTCAGGACACAAATGTCACACAAAATCTGTCAGGATCTTTTTTTTATTTTTTTATTTTATTGGTGCAATGGTGAACAACGAGTTTATATACAAGTTATGTCATAAATACAAGAAAATCAGAAACTTAGATTAATGTACAGTATCATTTACAAGTAGAAGAAAAAAAAAGTTTTTTAACATTTACAAAGATTTCATAAAGATATTTAAATAAACAAATCCAAACATCGAATTGCTTATTGTCTATGTTTTCCAGAATAGTGCAGGTAACAAACACAATCTTTTTACATTGTAACCAAAACACTGAGACACACTTACAGCCACCAGTACTCTATAGCTTTCACCTACTGCTTTATAATATAGTCCTTAAAGTAACTCTGAGTTTGTTTAATAAAACAAGAGTGATGAAGACGCTGATCTATTTACAACATATTACTTTTCACTCTGTCAAAAATCTGTTGAACTTTCACTGCAGGGACGCAGCCCTCTCTTACTATGGTGATGGTCCCTGTAGAAAGAGGATAACAAGCTTTAGTGAGAAGTAACAAAAAAACACAGAAAAGAGCAAGTTTAGAGAACATAATGATGCAATTTACCTTCATCAATCTTAAGGCAGTTGACCACTGTAGAAGCAACAACTTCATTTGAGTCCCCGTCACACAGAACCCCTTGGATCTTGTGTCCCAGTCGTCTGTTAACAAATGGAAAGGAGAGGGTCAGTTACTGAAGTGTTACACTCTGTCTAAAAGATGATCAAGTAGTCCTAAAAATCAATCTTGTGGGTCACTTAGATAACATTAAACATTAGATAGAGGAACTCACTTGATGACCATGCTGTGGTGAGTGCTGTCTGGCTCTCCACTGGGATTGGCTGAGGTGATAGCAAGGGGTCCAGTGATGTCACACAGGTGGCCAGTCACAGTGTGGTCAGGCACACGGATCATGATGCTGTCCCTGGTCCCGACACGGTCATAAGCTGGTCCCACTCCTTCACAAGAGTAACCAAAAGGTGATACTGTTACTTATCTCTGATATATCGATATATACTAGTTTAAACTGTTGTCAACTTAACTCAGTAACTCTATATTTGAACTGAAATGAAAAGTTTACCCAGTCTGAAGAGCCAGTCTCCTTTGCTGACGATGCAGCTGATTCCTCCAGGATACACATTCCTCATAAACTCCCACAGCAGAGGACTGAAGGGAGGCTTGGCTGCCACCAGCTGCTCTACGTCAGAGATGCAGATACAAATGGGCTTCTCTGCCGGTCTGTCCTGGAAGAATTAACAGGTTGTTAGTTTTCAAACCACAGACGCAAAATGGTAAAAATAAGATTCAGTAGTCTGTCTCTCAGTTACATCAGGTGCTATTCTTACTTTAATGTTGTAGATCTTCTCAATAGCTTGAGGATTCTTACAGGAGGCAGCCAGAGCATACACAGTGTCTGTGGGAATACCACATACTCCTCCCTGCTCCAAAAGGCCAGCGATCTTGAGAAGACCGCTGGTGAGTCGTGACTCAGCCACAGGGCAGGGGAGATCAGGAGTAGACTCCTGCTTCTTACTCTCCTAAGACAGACCACAGAAGAAGGGACAGTTTTATTTAATAGACACCATCAGACAACAGAACACACAGGTTTATAGTGAAGAATGGCAAAGGAGTTAAAAAGAAGTCTCCTCAAGTTCACCTTTATTAAGGGGGGGCCCATAGGCAGCAGCCTCTGTGAGAAGATGCAGTTCACTTGTGATGCCAGAGCTCCATAAATGCAAACTATTGAAAATACTGCAAGCATGGCCACTGTGGAGAATATTTTTTCATGTTAATCCGTGTAATTATAATTTCAGGCAATACTTAGGATAAAAAGGCTGGTCCAGGAAGAGCATTTTTTTCTTACTTTCTAGTTCATACGGTAGTCGCCGCAGAGTGGACAGCAGGAAACAGACCAAAACAATTTCCATGACTGTTGTCAGAAGCAGCAAGACCAGGTTCCTGTAGGCAGCTGAAACAAACAATGAAATATTGAGAATAAGATCAAAACAAAGATGTTGAATAATTCTTCTGTCAGAACATTAATCTGTTTTCAATCTTACCAATCAGCATCAGGAAAGCATTTATGACCAGCAGAGCAATGGCTCCAGCTGTGAAAGCGTAGTTTGCCTCTGAGGAAAGCTGAAGGAGGTCACCTAGAGAAGAGCAACTTGTGGTCAGATTTTTGTGTAATTCAGTCACAGAAAAAGAACAAATTTAAGCATGTTTATATCATACCTGCAAACCTGAACCAGGTCCAGGTTGCCCATACTGCCACATAGATGGATGAGATGACTGACCCGAAGCGGTCCCCTCCATTAACCTGCAGTCGGCTGACGTATATCTGAATGATGGCTCCAGAGATGAGCACCCAGGGGATGGTCAGATGAAGAAATGTGGAATTTGTACTTGATGAACTTGCATGAAGAGCCGAAAGAGCTGCAACCCCATTAAGAAGATAGAACAAGGCGTCTGACACTTGGTCATTTTGGGGGAGAACCTCATGTTCATCCATTTTGGTCCCCCAGCACCCTAAAGCCATCCTGAACTGGTCTGTTGAGACGGGCTGTGCTCCTACAGGTATCAGAGACTTCTCTGCAATAGTGTTGATAAGTCGTGAGAAGGTACCATACAGGGACACTGCAGTGAAGAGGGAGCAAGCTACACCAAAGAAGATGTAGTATCCCTGTGGGGGGATCTGGGGTATTGTTGAGATTGTGACCAAGACGAACAGCAGGTTGTGGATCAGCTCCAGTACATCTGTGTTCAGACTTCCCATGCAAAGCACCAAACCTGCCATCACAAAGAACCAATTTCCTACCATTGTTTCCCTCCCTGGCACCACTTCACTGTCTTTCACAGCCAGAGCAGATATCACAAACTCATCCCAGGCTTTGATCAGCCAGTATGTCGCATGAAGACCAAACTTCGTGGTATGGTAGCAGTCCTGTCGCAGATAAGCGTAATAGCTAGAGAACAGCTGTGCAACTGAGATGATTGAGACCCATACAGCCCCTAAGCCAAAGGCCTTCATGAAGCCAAAGTTGTAGAAAGCAAAAATGAAGGGGGCTACTGTATCACAGAAGAAACCTAAAGCAATGGGCTCTGCGTATTTGGTGTTTTTCTTCTTCTCTTGGCCAATGCTCTGAGCACTTCCTGAGGTGGTTGTCCCCAGCAGGAGGACATTAAAGAGGGGGGTACCAAAACCTTTAAGGACTAGGCGTTGGGTTAGACCCTTGAGAAGCAGAGCAGCTGAACCATAGATGGCAAAAAGCAAAATGAGCAACTCCAGAACTCCAGAGACCACTAGAGCCCAGGAGCTGGATACCAGACTGGCTGCTTCAAAAACTAAAGTTAATGTGATGGCACCAAAAACAAAAGGCATGATGTAGTTGACTGTGGCAGAGCAGAACGCAAGGAGGAAAGACAACAGGATATAAGGCACCAGACCAGCAATGGCTGACTCTTCGATAGACTGGTTTAGATGGCTAAAAGGGATCTTTGGGGTTGCATTCAAAGACATGTTGCTCATCAAGGAAGCTGGCACTGAACCATTGCTCATTATCAAAGATGCTGTTGTATTAGTTTCAGGAAATGCACCAAAGTAGATTCTTGTGGCGCCATAACTTCCCCAAAGAGCAGCATAACCAATGAAGGCAGTGCCACTCAGGTGATCATATTTTCTAAAGGAGAGCAGGCCTGCCACCAGCTGGCAAAAGCCACCAATCAGGATAAGATGAACACCTGTGAAACACAAATGAAAGAGAAATGACTAATACAGGTAAGAATTTCAACAACCTTTACAACATCAATAAAAAAAGGAGCCTCACCAGCAAGGATGTTTTCCACTCCCACTGGTGCGATGCCGGTGTGTGCTGTATTGAAGTTTTGCAGAAGTACAAGGAATGCACTGATCCCATTGGATAACATGCCTAACACTCCTGGTTCACCATAGAAGCTGGCTGGAAACCCATCTGATGTTGCCATAGTGTTGTTGTTGTCAAACTAAGATTTAAATAAAACAGTGAAACTGTGAAATTGAACACTTCTTCATTTTCTATTGATAAAATTAAAGAATCATATTCGGTGCAGAAATCTGGCAAGTGACAAATTTAGGTCCCTCTAAAATGCTATTATAATTAATGCGTCAAAGTGTAAAGTAAAGTAAAGTGTAAGTAAATTTATATATATTCAGACTTATATATAACCTTACTAAAGTTGTAAAGAGGAAGCTCACTTTGACTGGAGAAAAAAGTATTTGACTCCCTTTAATACACAGGAAAATTGCAGCAAGCTACATGCATTGCCTTTGTGTAAAACATTGTAACAGGGTATCTAAACATCAAAAACAATGCCTTTACCCTCAAAATAAGTAATTATTGTGTTATTTACATATATTCCTCTCTGTTAGGCTATTTTCTGTCTTGTTTCCCTGAACACTCACAAGGAAAGAGAGACAGATCGTGTGGCCCTGCCCACTCATTAGAGGGCTGACCTACTGTAACTGTGTTTCAGTTTCAAAGACACCGAGGTGAGGCTGTGCTCAACTTTACTGCTGTGATGAGTGGGACTAGTGAGCATAAGTAAGTATTCTCTCAAAGACTGGAAAACAGGTATTTTACTCATTTCTAGCCAAGAGATGGATAACAGTATTGATTTAATCAGATGTAATTTTTAGAGTTTAGATTTAAAAAAGGTTCCTTGGAGCATCTTCAGATACTAATAGCACATGGTAAAATCCTGTCTCTGTCAGTTCATTCTGTAACATTTAAAACTGTACATGTAATACAGTGTTAGTGCTATTAATGAAGCAATGGTCATAAGGTCTTACCTGGTGAAGAGGCTCAGACAGGTGAACTGTTGTTCTGACGAGTTGTTCTGAAGTAGGGGGGAAAGTTAGACATAAATAAGGTTGGTCAGAGTGGTGGAGGAGGAGTTGGGAATGAAAATTCCCCCATACCATCATTTGACCTGCAATCTGAGAGGTGACATCACAGCTCCTCACCTTATACAGTAAAGTGCCACTCCTTCTTCCTCCCCTGATGATGGTGATGATGATGCTGATGGAAATTCCTCCACTTTATCTGATGCCTTTTTTTTTTTTTTTTTTTGTTGAGAATATTGTTTTGTTTCCCTGTCCCTCCCAGGTTAGGATCATCAGACACTGTGAGTCCTGGACTATATAAGACACAGACTCTCACATCAGAGTATCAACATCCATCAGAAGCTGCTGACAGCAAGTTTGCTGCATCAGGAAGAAAGAAGAAAAAAGAAAAGCAAAGAAGCTGAAGTCATGATCTCCACACTACTGGTAAAGATTTGTAGATTTTTTTATCACTATTTCTGTGTTGAAAAGGACACAAACTTTAATTTCTGTGTTATAAAGGGAACAAATTTGGTCGTATATGCAAGAAAAAAACGTTTTTTGATATGGGAAGTAATGTGAAATTTTATTTTTATCTTCTAGGTGTTTTTTTTTTTTGTTATAGTTCATGGTAGCATATAGTTTAAAAACTCCCTACTCTTTCTGTAAATGTTAACCAGATTACAAATACTTTAGCATGCCTGTCACAGCTCCACTTAAGCAGCACAATAGCTCATTTATAAGAAGCACATAGGCAGGCTTAAGGATATTTGTGATTGACTTATTAAAATCTGAGTCTGAAAAACATAAGGCAGAAATTCTGTGTCTCAAATAGATCAGAGATTTTCTGTAAGAAATCATATATTACACAGTAATGTAATAAATATGAGACTCAGAGATTTAAAGGTTCATTTTTGTGCTTTTTCACTCTGCAGAAAACCTTCAGACCAGTGTTGGCTGTGAGAGGGCTGCATCAGTCTGCAGTGAAAGGTGACTAAACTTTACTCAGACCAAACAACAAAAAACATATTTTTTAATGATTTTTAAAAATATATCTTTTTTACTTCTTCCTTATTTACCTCTCCCTTCCTACAGTCTTGAATCATCCGGCTCCAGAAGAAACTGTCACAGCCAGCTTTGGGAAGTTCATTAGTGAGCTGAAACCCCAGCACCTGTCCTCCTTAGTGCTCCACCGCAGTAAAAGGATGGTGCTGGACAGCATCGGGGTCGGTCTGATCGGCAGCACAACAGACGTGTTTGAGCTGGCCCTGCAGCATTGCCAGGTGAGACGCTGCGGGAAAGAGAAATAATATCCTAAAGGTCTTATCTAATATCAAGCAATTAGACTGATGAGAGAAACTGCTTGACCTTCTTCTTCCAGTCTTAAGTCAGCAGCTGTGTGTAGACAGAGGAGAGCCAAAAAAATATTTGGTTATTTGGAAGCTAATTTTGTCATCAAACCAAACTTGAGAGCAGGCAAAGGTCTGATGACCTTTCTCTCCAAATTTCTGTCTTTGACATATGACTAACAAAAAGCTCCTCCAGTTTTCAGCATGGGGGTGATATGCCAAAGGGTTTTGGTTAAAGTTCATTTCATGCTGACAAAATGTTATGCTGTGACTGTGTTTGAAAAACTCCCACAACAAGGCCCTGCATTTACCTGTCTCCATCTGTCCCCCTCAGCACATGTACGCTCCTGATGATATCAGCTGTGTGTACGGACGCAGGGGCACAAGACTTTCTCCCACACTGGCAGCTTTTGTTAACGGAGTGGCGGTGAGTTTGTTTTGGTGGAACAGACGGGTCACATTAACTTCTTGTACACCTGACTATTTAATGTGTGATTAAGTCAGTATTACAGCTATTTCATATTTTGTCCCTGTCTGGTTAGCCTACCACACAGGAGACAATGATGAAAATAGAGAAATGAGCTCATCTAAAATTTCCAGCACTGGGTCTGCAAACATTGTCTGGCTCTTATTTTGTTATGTGTTTCAGTCTGTTATGGAAAAGGGAAAGTCACAGAGAAAGTTGACAGCGACTCTGATTGTTGTGTTAATTCAGCAGCTAGACTCATGGAAAATCTGCAGATAATCAGCTCATTGTTTTTAATATTAAAGGAACCATGTGTGTTTCTGCCTTATAAAGTTTAAAATTTGTGTTTTGTTACCACGCTGCAGACTCACTCCATGGACTTTGATGACACATGGCACCCTGCAACTCATCCCTCAGGAGCCGTCCTTCCTGCTGTGCTAGCACTTAGCGACATGATGCCGGCTAACAGTAAACCCAGTGGCCTGGACTTCTTGCTGGCTTTCAATGTTGGCATTGAGATCCAGGGCCGACTGATGAGGTTCTCTAATGAGGCCCATAACATCCCTAAAAGGTGAGAGCCCATACTGTCAGTTACTGGCTTTAAGCAACATAACAGAAGGTTTTATTGCACCACAGTGGGTCTCCTTATGTGATCATTTCACAGATATAAAGCCTGCTCCCTGATGAATGCTTATATTTATAATCTACATAAAGAACAAGCATCCACATGGGTCTTAAGAGATCCATATTTGACTCTGCTGAACTCAGCAGTATGGTCTACAAGGAGGCCACTGGAGGCAGTGTAATGTGCAGCCTGGTGGTGTCAATGAGCTGTGAAAGTAGTGTTATTATGTCCGTCTCAGGGACAGGAGGGTCTCTGTGGGTAGTGTAAGCACAATTAGTCATGTGGAGGAGAATCTCACACAGGTCTCCATTTGGAAAGTGTTTACACCAGGTCAAACGACCCACCACATTATTTGTGTTTATCTAATTTTGAAATGTCTAAAAATCTGCTTAAAGAAGCCATCGCTGCATGTTGTACAAAGGAGGATCTGTTTAAAGAGAGACAAAATGAATCATAGGAGGCGTTTTCAGAGACAAGAGAGTAAACAGTTCCAAAACACCTTACCAAAGTCCCTCTGTCTGTGTCTCTTCTTCAGGTTTCACCCTCCCAGTGTTGTTGGGACGATGGGAAGTGCAGCCGCCTGTGCAAGCCTCCTGTCTCTGGACCCCTCCCAGTGCAGTCATGCCTTGGCCATAGCTGCGTCTTTATCAGGAGCCCCGATGGCTAATGCTGCCACTCAGTCAAAACCCCTGCACATTGGTAATGCTTCACGTTTAGGGCTGGAGGCTGCACTGCTGGCCTCTCGAGGCCTTGAGGCCAGTGCTTTAGTCTTAGATGCTGTTCCTGGAGTAGCTGGCTTCAGCGCTTTTTATGAGGATTATGTGCCTCAGCCTTTAGAATCACCCAATAATGATGGCCATATGTTCCTATTAGAGGAGCAGGACATGGGCTTCAAGCGCTTCCCTGCCCATCTGGGGATGCACTGGGTGGCAGATGCTGCAGCCTCAGTACATAAGCTTCTAGTGGGGTTCGGCCCTGGCACTGTCTTCCCAGAACAAGTCCAGGACATCCTGCTCAGAGTCCCCAAGTCAAAATACATCAACAGGCCTTTCCCTGACTCTGAGCATGAGGCTCGCCACTCCTTCCAGTTCAATGCCTGCAGCGCTCTCCTGGATGGGGAGGTGACCGTTGAGTCCTTCACACCTGCTGCCATAAGTCGTCGTGATCTGCACGCTCTGCTTAGCCGTGTACGTATAGAGCATCCTCATGACAACCCAGCTAACTTCAACCGCATGTACGGAGAAGTCCAGGTGACACTAGTGGGGGGAGATATTCTGAAAGGTCGCTGTGACACCTTCTATGGTCACTGGCGCAACCCGCTGACCGATGAGAGCCTGAGGAAGAAGTTCAGAAACAACGCAGGGTCAGTGCTGCCCTCAGGGAAGGTTGAGAGGCTGATTGATCTGGTGGAGGAGCTAGACAGACTCGGGGACTGCAGAGCCCTCCTGTCACAGCTGCAATGAAGGAACAGTCACACACACAGTTAGAGGAAAACTGACAGGTTGTAAATGAATCAATCAAAAACCGTATGCATACAAATGCAAAGGAAAATTGAGCACAAAAATGGTTTTCTTATTGTTTAAGGTGTTAGGTTTCAACTGCTATTGGCTTCCTCACTGTACATATATTTTAATGCCAAGCCTTTGACTAATACTGACAAATATATTAATTTTGAAAATATTTATCCAATCTTTACTATATTTAATTCTTGTATATTAATATTGTATTTATCAAAAATTAATAAATAAATATTTATGGTAAAATGAAGGGAAAATAAAAGGGCATTGCTCAAATATTTAAATAGCAACTTTATGCACATGTACAGTATACTGTTTGCTAAATTGTATTCTAGGTGTTGATGGTTGTTTGGAAAAACATGTTGTAAATATGAATGTAAACATTTTGCTTCTGAGTTTGGAAATGATGTTTTAACACGTTACACATTTGCAGCATTTTTGTTTATCTTTTTGTGGGAATAAAACAGCTTGAAAATATCTTCTGTGCTTTTTTGCATTTCATACCACAATCATCTCTGAAAAACAGCTTCAATTTTATGACGACACACAGAGACAAAACAGTCACATGAAGTCACAAAATGTAGCATATTATGTTGATAATAAGGATTAATGGATGGTAAATCATTAAAAATACGGTGTGTGTCTGCGAAGAATAAAACATTTGCAAGTCATTCAGTTGAAACAAGCAGAGCAAAAATAGTTGTTCAATAACTACTAAGCCTGAAAAGTTTTAGTGCCTTTCCTATCAAGTGTCTACATTTAGAGTGGAGGAAACAAGAGTTAACACACTTTTAAGTGGAACAGTGCTGGGAAAAGACAGTCTAGCCTGAACTCCCTAAGTTAATATTTAACAAGAAGTCTGTACAGGAAGAAAAAGACATATGTCTGGGAAACACAGGTTCATGGAGCCTGCTTGGTCTTGTATGGAACACTGGGAAACCAATCAATGAGTCTGAAAGTCTGAAGATGTAAACAGTCCAACATGCAAACAAAATTTTGTTCAAGGTAGTACATAACTGGAAAAACACAGGTGATCACAGATGAAGAAAATTACAAAATAACGCCATGAATGTGGATGGGATGATGATGCCTGAATAAACAACAATAAAAGTTAATACCGCGGTTGAAACTACCTTCTGCTAAAAAAAAGGAGTCTAAATCTACAGAAGGTCTTTCACAAATACAAAGGCAATAAAACTGTCTCCTTCAGAAGATGTTTCGTCTACTCAGGGAAACAGAGAGTACGTGACAAATATTGGTTTGTGCTCAAGAAAGAGGTAGTGTTTTATTGGGCAGGGTGGCATAAGGATATTTCCAATTTACAGAGTAAAACAGAAAAACCTGCTTACAGAGAACAAGGAAAAACTGAAACTGATTCCTACTGAAAACAGTTGTATCTTAGTGATTGCTTGATGACAGCAAAAGGAGGATGTAAAGCAGAGGTAATCACTGCTCTGCAGGGAAGGTGGTATGAAGAGACTCAGATTTTCAAGGGGAAGGGCAACAGCTGCTGCAACGCATAAAAACATTCCTAACGGTAAATCCCGCAAAACAGACAAAAGCTGCTAAAAATATCCCCCGTGTACAATAACTAGCAGACCTTTGTATGGAGAAACACACTCGTGACAAGAAAGTGGACAGTTTTCTCTTTCCCTCACCCTTAGCAAGCAAAACCACACAAAAGCAGTGCAACCTTAGACTTCTACAGGGCTCCCTCCATCCATACAAGGATAGACATAGATGACATAGATGGACTTCCCAGCAACACAATGGTTTCTAGTTTCCTTAGGTAATCTAAGGGTGCTAGTAAGCCCAAGTGTAATGGATTACAGTCAGAGACACAATGTAGTGGTGTCATTTTTATGGTGCTACATTAACACATGTCAAAGATCTGTCAGAGGTTTGACAGTGGGTCGGTGGGAGTTCATAGAGGGCAGTAAAAAGTTTGTCATTTCTGGTAATACAACAATTGCTGTGAGTTTGGACTCACAATATTCTGAACTCAAAGAAGGTGTACTTGAGAAAAAGTTCTCTGTCAGGTAAAAGTACTCATTGACTTTATATATAGGCAAAAGACAAAGGCAGTCCTTAGGTTTAAGTATCAATGTTTGTAGTGCAAGAAAAACATTCTTTAACTTTGATTATCACTCACATGAAAACTCTTCCACAAGCAGAAACAGTACTGAAGACTACAGCCTCTGTTTTTGAGGTGCACTATTTGATTTTAAGCTAACTTGTAGCCCACTTGATGGCATGTTTTAATGTTTGTCAGTGTTTTGCTACTCTTTGTGATGATGCTTTGAATATTCATGTGAAGCAATCTAAATTGTCTGACTGAAATGTGCGACATGGATAAACTTGCCAAAAGTCAGCTGTTTTTTTTCTATTTAATGGATGTTTTTTTAGAGGAAGTTTTGGAAAAGACAATATTTTATGTATCGTTCCCATCTTGTGTTTTGAATAGAAACGTTCAAAACACCTCTCACTGTATTGTGGTCTAAATCCCTAGCAACTGCTAATGTTGAATAGATATCTCTTTGACAGCCTCAGTCAAAGATGAACATATTCAAGGTGTGTCAGAGATGATTTATTGAATCACATCAGAATGTTCAAGTGTACCTTATACGGTGACTTGCGGGTTTACATCCATGTATTTTTTTAAGGAAAGTAAATTAAAAGTCTCAAGTGACCTCCATTAAACATCTGTAGAAATGTCGGCACATAACAAAATCTTTTGTTGAATAATTTAGCCAAAATTGTAGCAGAGTTTTATCTGACATCATTTTCAAAAGGTCCAAGATTTATAATTCATTTTAAATACTGCCATTAAACTACAATAAACTCAAGGCAACCACATTGATAACACTGTTACAATGGCACAACGGTATGTAGTAACAATCTAAAAAGTTATTTGCATTACGTAAAAAAAGAAGTCTAAGAGCAGTAGACAATGTAATGGCCTTTTATTTCAGTAGAAATAACAATGATTGATTTAAGTCGTAACTTTTTTTGTTAAAGAAAAGTACAAGGAGAATACTTATTGAGTGAAGAAACTTAACACCTTTAGGACTGTGTTTTTCTCTTTTAATCTTGATTTGAGTGGCTACAACAGCAAGTTTTACACACGAGTCAAATAGCAACCGATGGTCAGCAGAACTGCACGAGAACCGCTTATCTGTTCAGCCATCTGATGTAATCACTCCCAGGCTGAAAATAGTGTACTTTTGGTTCCAGTACATTTGCTCTGAACATGTTTTTGAACTGTAATCATGCAGAGCTGGACAACCAAAAAAAGTCAGTGCAACTATGTTGATCACAAACAAGGCCAAAGAGCCTTTAAGAAGAATCTCCTGATGTAGATTCATTATAGTTTGACACTTCAATAAGATTTTCATCTGGATCTCTGAAGTAAAGAGAAGTAATGACCCCCACAGCTCCAGTCCTTTCCACCGGACCCTCCTCTATCTCAATCCCACAGACCTAGGGATGAGAACAGACAAAAGATTAACAAAATAAACAAAAAGCATTTTGGTAGCAACAAAATGTGACATACAAGCCTCCTTTTAAGATAAACCACTTCCAAGATGATCATTTGCATCAAAATTCAAAGGGAGTAGTTTAGAGAGACCTTTAGATGTGCAGCTACAGTAGCCAGAGGTGTTTTAGTGATGAGACATAGGTCTGCAGAGCCCGAGGTGGGACGTTTGGCTTTTGGTTCAAACTCCTGACCCCGCTGATGAAGATTAAACTTCTGCTGCCCAAAGCCCAGAGCCTTACGGTTCCCCTTAAAAATGCAAAGAGTAAACGTGTGTTCACCAAAAAAGTGTCTGAAAGCTCCTGACAATTCAGTAAGTAGTGAGGGCCACTGTTATTTTAAAATGGAAGCCTGTCATCTAGTGGTTGATCTCTGTAACTTACTGTAATGGAGGGTTAAACATCCTCAGAGCCCTTTGAAGATAATTTATGTCCACTGACAATAGTACAGACAAACACCACAGAAATAACTGTAAAAACAGCCATTACTTGACCCCTTCAGATAGATATTTTTCCCAACAACAAAAATAAAATATAAAAATAACACAAAACGATGCTATTTTTTGTGCAGAGCAGCTTGCATACCTTAAAAGTGATGACCTCCATGCCAAGGACAGAGGAGTAAAAGTTGACAGTGTTTTGCACATTTTTCACTGTTAGAACCAAATGATCCAGATGGCTGACTTCAACTGGACAGGAACTTTTGAGTCTGACTGTTGCAGGTGATTGAATGTAAAAAGTCTAAAATAAAGGAGGAAAAACAGAAACAAAAAACTGTTATCCTCGCAGATAGGCAAATTTATATCTGATCCAAGAGAGCCCCTGCGTGGTAAAACGAGGTACTACATCATTCAAGTTTTAAAATGGTATAACTCTCCAAACTGTCCTATCAGGAAAACTTGATCGCAAAAATCACTTCGTTTACATCCCTAAGTATGCACTATTATAAAGTTAAATCAAGGGACAACATTTGAATGTGCTTCCGTTTAAGGTAAGCTTTCACAACGTAAGAGAAAGCGACTCTAAGAAGCAATTCCGGTCAGAGTAACACGTTTTCTTAAAAAAAAAAAAAAAAAACGTCAAACTGCTGTTGATTATCTTTGTTGACATGGTTTTACCTTGAAACAGCTCACGTTCATGCGCCACACACGATTCCCAGCTGCTCGGAGCGCCATCCTCACCGTGGACACGGGCACTTCCTTGTTGTGACAGCCGAGCTGTTACCACGACCAGAGTAGCGAAAAAAGCATCACGGGAGACAGAATAAAGCGCCAAAATTAAATTATAATTCATATTGGTGACTAGGGTTAATCTACAGTTAATTTGAGTCAATATCAAGTATACAGAGTGTAGCTAAGTTTAACTGACAGTCCTTTATAAACCATTATCAGTGCGCTCTATTTGGCCTCGAAAATCTGTAACAGCTTTAAATTATTGTCTCTAAATATGTTTATGGCAAGGGCTGTATTCGTGCATTTTTTGTCAAACAGTATGGAGTGATTGTGTTGTCTTCCCAGCCAGCAGGGGTGCTGGTTTAACAGCTTTGATAAAAAAAAAATCCCTGCATGATGTCACGTGTCTCTAAAAGCTACATGTGATGTCAATATTACAAATTCAGGGGAAACCGAAAGCTACATCTCTTACTATCATCATGGTGGTCATACTTTCATTCAATGTAAGAGTTTATCTTTTAAGACTTTGGAATTTATTTAAGACATTTTTAAAAAATAAGACAATGAACCCAAAATGTGTATTAATTGTCAAACCAAAGGGACAATTGTGTATTTAAGTTATTAAACCTTCAGGCAGAAAAGTCATGTGTGCACTTTGATGAAGAGTAAAACAATGTCAAAGTAACTTGCACAGAATACATATCTACAATCCATTCTTAAGTATAGCTTTTTTTTTTAATTCAGCGGTTAGTTTCATTTAACACCCACTTACATACTGCAGTGGGTGGGTCACAGAGGAAGGCCATAACTAAAGCAAGGCCTTAAAGGGATCATACATTTCATTTACATGTTTATTATGGTATTCAACAATGACAACGTCTTGCATTCAAATGTTATTTCCCACACTTATCTCAAGGGAGGTTATATTTGTGGCAAAAACATCAAACAGTGAAACAAGAAACACAACAGGCCGGCATTGCTTATGGTGCCCTTTCTTACTTACGCCAGTGTTCCTGTTCATCAACAGTGCTATTAAAACCTACAGAACTTCTAAATAGAATGAACTTAAACACATTTAAAAAGTTTATGTCTTCATTTAACATTTTAACCTTTAACAACAGCTTTAACAATATCATACAATAATAATATCATGGTTTGTATTCCCCTACTTTTACCTAGCATGTATTGCACACTGATATGAAGCATCTGCTCGTTAAGCAGGATGAGGGTACAAAAAGTGAAAATCTTGGCTTTGTTTTGGGGCCTTTCATTACAAGAGGACGATGTGGGTTTCGGTGAATGTCTGAATCTTGGAACTCTGGCTCAATACATTGACTCGTCCATTAGGATGAAGCAGCAGGGGGAGAAATCTTGACGACAGGTCCACATTTCAGTCTTGGCCACAAAGGGTCAATGTACTATATACCTCCCTGGCTTAGAGAACTTAACTCATTAGTCAATAAAATTAAAGAATCATTATGTACCTGAAAAAAAGCAAAGGAGCAGAATCCAATTGATGGAACAAATGCCAAATGAAAAAATAAAAAAATCAGTGTGAGCTCATTGTCGTACATGAAACAGTAAATGTCATTTTTACAAGTGGGAAAACCAAGGAAACTATTTCAAGTTTCTGTATTCATGCCTGTTAGTATTTTCAGGTGGGAATATTCACATGCCAAAAATCTGTTTTCAACCCGTCAGCTTCTACCATTACAGAGACATCTCTAACTTTTTGCTTTAATACAAAATCATTTTCAATTCAACAGAAAAGCGCTGTTAAAGGGTTCAAAATAAAATAAACATGCCTTCTGCAAAGGTTATTAAAAAAAGGGTTGATTTATCGTTTCATTATACTTGTATATTTTATTTTGAAAAACAATTCAGTGCTCATGGTATACTTTATGCCACACCAAAATAGCAATTTCTTTCCCATGTAAATGGCAATCCTATTGATGTTCGATGTCCTTTGGACATCACAACCAAGACATTACTCTGAGTTGTGAACTGATAGAACTTATCTGACACCAAACTGAGAGATGCTCTGATAGAGTCATTTCCATCAACACCACCCTAATCTTCATATTACATAATTTACAATCCAAACCCAAATTACTGATACAAAGTATGAATCAAAATTATTTTTTTACAAGCTTATTTACAGCTAATACTTTAAACTGGTGTAACTAGGAACTGTACCAATACCATCTTCTAGTAAATAAGGCACCGGTTAGGGTGTCAATACCAGAGTAATTGTGCCTGAACTACTGAGTGTGCAGCATTCTTAAACCGGGGGTTCTTAATGACACAACAGCCTACCAGAGCATAGCTGAACACAATGAGAAAAAAAAAAGAAAAGAAAAAAGAAAAAAAAACGTTTGGTCACTGCAGGTTGATTCCATCAGCATGCATTGCTTGTGCCTTACTTTATACTGCAATAATATATGCCTTCCTAGAGATTGATAATGTCCTTAAACAACAGTATAGAGAATCCCCAAATCAAACCTGCGACTTCATCAAAATCAAACTCACAAATGGTATGAAGAGTGATAAGTGGAAACACATTTTTCTGAACTCCACCTTATAGACTTGGGATACTGGTTTACTGAGGTTGTGACAAAAGGCCTACAGTCTTCTGTGAGCTACACCACACTCTCTCGGTTGGCTGATACAAGGACAGCCCTGCGGCAGATTGGACAGGTGGAGTTTTCTGACAGCCAGCGATCAATACAGTGCACGTGGTACTCGTGAGAACAAGGAAGCTTGCGCAGCTTGTTCCCTTCTGCATACTCTGTTATACATACACTGCAAGTTTTCAGTGCATCACTCTCCCCAAAGTTGCGCATGGAGAGGTTATCAATCTGCTCTTTGGTCAGCCCTTGGGGCTGGTCCTCATCATCATCATTTAAGAGGAAGAAGTGAGCAAGCCTCAGGAAGGGCAATGAGCTGGGCTCTTCTAGACTAATAGGGGGTCTTGGTCGAGCCCTACCACCAGGGGCAAGTGGACCAGTAGCAAGGCCCTCATCCACATCAGTCTCAGCTGTCCTTGCTCTGATTCCTGCTGCCACAGGGGGTTCCTCAACATCAGCAGCAGGAGGTGGAGCAGCAGGAGCAGCTTCTGGGTTGTTGAGAGCTTCAGACAGATCAGCAGTTGTGTTGGCCCCTCGGTTTGAATCTGAAGAGTCAGAATCTGAATCCATGAGGTAACCGAGTTCACCAAAACCAGTCATAATCTGCCGAATCATTGACTGAAGAGCCATTGAGGTTGCCTCCCCTAAACCTGCATCAGAGATTCTTCGGATAGGGATGCGTATTGTGCTGACATAGGTCCGGACACCAGCACGCTCAGAACGTGAGAAAGTCCTTCGAAAACCACCACGTTCACTTTCATAAAGAAATGTGTTATTAGAGTTCTGGGAGCGTGAACGGGTACGACTAGCAATGCTGTCTCTCTGACGGTACTCGCCTGGACGAACACGGCGCACCTGAAGATCAAGCATAATAGTAGGGGGACGGCGCCCAGCAGCACTTCCCTCTCCCCCAGCAGCTTCTCCTTCCTGAGATGTGACATTTTGTGTCTCTGGAACTGTTTCTGGGTCAGCCCCTGAGGGCTGAACATCACTATCTACATTGCTTTGTCTAGAAAGAACATGTTGCCGAGTCCGGGAACTGCCCTCTACTTGAGGGGTAGGATGGTTATTGGGGGAGGTGTTGGGGCCTTGAAAGCTATGGGCACTACGAGGATAAGCAATACCATCCATCTGATCCAAGTTGAGAGGAGATCGGCTCCTGGCTGTACGGGCCCTAGTCCTGCGTGGCTCTGGACTGCGACTGCGGGGCCTCCTTTGCCCTCTACGTGGAGAAGGAGAAAGTGGAGGTTGCACTGGCAGGGGAACTGTAGCAGGTGGGCTGGGTGGTTCTTCTAAAACCTCTTGAGAGACAAACTCTTCCAGTTCAGGCTCTGGTTCCACTACGACAGCCAACTCCTCTACGACTGGTTCTTCCACCACCTCCGTCTCCATGGGGACCTGAGGTTCAGCATTAACTAAAACCTCTTGGCTCACGGGTGCCTCTTCTAGGGAGACTTCTGGAGATTCCTCTGGGGCGCTCTCTGTGGGCTCTTCTGGAGTATCATCGGGAGTCTCCCGCTCCCCTTCTGCTGCAGCCTGTTGTTCAGCCAGGTTGCGGTTGACACTTATCTCCAAGCTGAAGCGGAAATCACCACTGTTTGGGTTAGTTTGGCTTATGGCTCGCCATGACTGGTTTCCACGATGCCCAGTTCTAGTTGTGTTGCCTGTTCGCCTCACTGTGTTCAGTAAGTCCAAGAGGCTATCCCCACTCGCAGGATCCTCAGAATCTTCTGGGGGTTCTGAAAATCAGCAGAGTTAACAGGTGATTAATCATACATAAAATTGGCAGTATGGCTAAGCTGGAAGAAAAAAAATATATATATACCAGTTGGGTCCTCTCCACTTTCAGGGGTGGGGGTGGTTTCCTGCTGCTCTGGACCATCCTTTATCTGCTGGAGTCTACTAATGAGCTCATCTTGAGTTGCTTCTCCTGAAACAGACAGTTAAACACAAAATATTTGCGTTAAAGATGAAACATGTTTACCTAGTCCAGACTTTTTGAAGGCTGTACAGTGTTTTGTCACTTCCTCTTCTCTACTCTATGCAGAAACGTAAGGTAAAGGAGATACTGCTTATGTGCGGTTGGGAGGAGGATGCTTGACTTCCAATAAAGAGATCAAACAATGTAAATGTGTTAAAGGGTAGCCCAGTCACAGGCAGACAGCTTCAGAGAAAAAAATAAAAGGTGATAGGTTTTGCAGGTGATGTACATGTGTCACATTAGAAAATAACATTTTCCAAGTTGGGGATTTTATCGGCCCATGAGCTGTATGGTTTTCTAAGAACACAGCAACAGGACAATACTGAAAACCTCCAGACTTACCAGGGCATGCCACCGTCCATTCAATGCCCTCTCCCTGCAGGATGCTCCACTAAAGGATGCTCCAAACTTACATTCCTCCTTCTCACTATCCTGGGACAGAAACGGATTGGGCATCTTCAGCAGTTCAGTCTGTTGCATTTGGCACATTGTGACAAATCCCAAACTAGCCTAAACCCACTAAGCTTAATGTTTTATAAAACTATCATACTTTATGGCAAGCAGAAGACAAAACTCCTCATTTTTGTGTTTGAATATATATCTGATGGGGGAGATACAGATAAAGATGATAAATTCAGTTACATTCCTAAATGACAGAGTAAATCAGTGAACATAAGCTTGTGATGATATGTCGTATTAACTGACATAGATAACTTTTGAAATTATAAATAATAAAATTGAAAGGACTTGAAATATAACATTAGAAACAGTCATCAAAATACACAGTTGTCCTGTTAATTATCACCGCTCACACAGTCTGTGCCCTGATCCTGTCCCTCCGCTGATGTGAACCATTGCCTCCAGATACTACTATATGTAGGATGGGCTGGTTTGCCTTAGCAGCTCAGTCAACAAAAAACAAGCCAAATTTGAAGACCAGTCAAAATATACAAAAGGGTAGACTTCTTAAAGGAAACTTTTGTTGAACCTGTTAGTAAAGAACCAGTATAAGGCCATGACTAGTACTGTGTTTGCTGAGCTCCTTGTGCTAGTTTAAACATTAAAATGTTTGATGACTGCACGGATGACAAGTTGCTTTTCTACAAGCTTACTATGTGTTTTGATATTGTCTTGGTTTTTATTCAAAAATAAATAAACACAAAGAGCTGGAGGTTGACAGGGAAGTAAATGAGCATTTGGACCTGGATATGGATTACACTTTAAAGAAAGCATCACGCTTAACATCCCGACTGAAGTGGCAGTGTAAGTTTTAACAGCCCACTGAATAACTTTTAATGTGGGGAAGCATGTAACACAGAATATATTCAACAGTTTAAGTCTGCCAAATCACATTAATCAAACAATTTTGTTTCCTGTCTAGTTTTCATACCCCTATATATGCACAAGTCTGAACACAGTCCATTGTTTTACTCTTGAGCATAATTATAAAATCAGTTCCGAACAAGAATCTTCAAAAACAGCATATAAAATGAAAAACCAACAAAATCTCATGTTGCACACATACAAGGGAGGATGGATTTTTCAGAGGTTTCTTCAAATCTTCAGAAACTTGAGCGTCTAATAAAGCCATATCATATTTTGTAATCAAACTTTGGATAATTGTTTAAATATCAGAATCACTACAATCACAGATTCCTGTCACAAGACAGCAGACTGGTATAATAATAATAATATTTTTTTGTTTTGTTTGTTTTTACCTGGGGTGCCCAGAAGATTGTTGTCTCTCATGAGACGATAATCCTCATCGCTGAGATTGTTGACAAACTGGTAGAAGGCCTCTTCCCTGCTGAGGCGGTCCAGCTGCCTTCTGCGTGGTGACTCCGGCTGGTCACTGCCACTCTGATCTAAGCTGTCAGACCCCTCCATTGATTCAGAAGGAGGGTCAGGGGATCTTCTCAGAACCGCAGCAAGACCCAGTTGCTGTAATACAAAGGAGGAAACACACAGGCTGTACTTTAGTTCAGACGGATAGACCCCAGTCGACGAAATAATCAGTGTGGTTTATTGAGGCTGCTAATTTTAAGGACACTATAAAAGATATAAAGAGAGCTTATGGCTCGACAAATATCGAGTATTCACACTCTGTCGGCAATTAATGTAATGGCCGTTTTGATGTGTTGACAAATACTTCGGTGCGACACAGTCATCTCTTACCCATGACCCTGTAGCTCCTGTTAGCATAGTCGAGCATGCTAACTTCCCATGTCACAACTGTCCCGAGCTGAGCCGATAACCCCAAACATTTACCGTACTTTTCTTAACCACACTGAGAAATGTGAATGTTAGACCGGGAAACGTTTAAAAATGTTACCGATGCTTCTAAGTTTTTTTAATCGTGAAGAAAAGCAGTGTGTTTCACAAAGTCGACTTCAAAACAAAATGGCATCATTTAGCTAAAGTTAGCTTAGCGTTCGCTAGCTTTTAGCATCAAACATAGCGTCTCACTGTGGCAACTTCATCCGGTAACAGCTGATAAACGAGTCAATATTTATAATTGTCGATGGTGATTGTTGGTGAATTAAATTGGAAAAGTTCGACACTATTTCAATCGTCGACTCACGACGTTATCTCCGAATTTTCAAAAGAACACCGATCTTGGACGACGCTAACACTTGTTAGCTCCCATGTAAACTAGCCGAGCGGCTCTTACCCACTTTAAACAGGACACCTAATGTAAGCTAATGCTAACATAGCAACGAACTTATTTGAGAGCAATCCTCGTTAACTTACCTTTACGTGATTACTTTTTTGAGTGAGCTGTCAGTAACATTAAGAAACATAGTGTAAACTCGATATTTTCCCTGTTGCTGTCGCTAGACATCAGTTTAAGGTCTGAGTTTCGGTGAAAATACATTAACAACACCATTAGCATCATCGCCTCAAGCAAAGCAGCGACGTCAACTAGTGACGTTCACAGTCAGAGCATTACCAAAGCTAAAATTAACCAGCTAATGAAAATAAAGCCAACCAAAACCAATAATCAGCCTGTCAGCAAATCAACGCGACTTTACCTGTTCTGTGATGCTGGGAGAAATGTCTTTGTGCCACCCAAATGTTCCTCTACAATTCGCCGATAATCGCTTCACTGTTTAGCTGAGTGCGATTTCAGGATTCCATTTTCTTTCTTTCAGGAAGGCTACAATGATCTTCCGGAAACCGAGTCCAAGCACACAATTCTCCCTGAGCGTTACCTCGCAGGTAGCCCTGCATTCAAAGCAGGCGGAACGGTTTAGTCAACCGTCTGCCGTGAGGCGCGATAAGTCCGCCATGTGTGGCTGCCAGAGAGACCAAACCGAGGGCAGTAAAACATCATGTTTATCCCATAAAAGCTTCAGAGAAAGGACGTTTGTTTTGACCAGTGTGACACTGTTCAGCTGTAGCGGCACGAAGCGGTTGTAAATGTTAATACTCTCACCTTCTGGAGGATTCTGAGTTGGAGGATACAGATCATTGGGCAAAACAGAGAGCTCCGACACCTATGGTAAATTATGTGAATGCTTTAAATTAGGCCTTATACCACAATGTTTAAAGCCTTGTAGTACCTCGGCAACACGTTATATTAAAAGTTTCTGATTTTACACACGCACAGCGACACATGAAGCACATGAAATCGATTGTAGCCGACGGTATTATTGTCATTGTCTACGTGATAACAAAGTTGTTTTCATTCTGACGTTAGCAGAAACATTACTTTGACACCTAAAGTCTGAAAAATTAAAGTGCCATTTAGCATTAATCGTTTGTGCTTTGTTTGGCCATGAAGCCTTAAATATAATTAATGGTATTGCATATGGTAGGAATACACACAAAATGATTAAATAGAACAAAACTTCTGAACCATCTACTTAATACCATCTTTTTTCCAAGTATCAGAGTTCTGAACTTCTCTAGTGCAACGGATAAAACAAGCTTCAATTTAATAGGCTACATAAAGTCACAGCCTTTATTGTATCTAACACTTGTATTAATAATAGTTCAGTGGTATTGATAATGCATTTCAGGCAGCAGACTAATGTGTAACCATAGTAACACAAGTTCATTTTTATAACAGCAATTTAGTTTGTGTAAGTTAGTGCAGTTAGAAAGAATAAAAAGTCTATAGACATTGCAATTCTACTCCTAATTTCACAACCAAGAGCCCCCCTTTACTCCTGACATGGGCAAACTAATGATTATGTTTGTAAATCTAATTTACGAAGCTCTGTTTACGGCATCCCAGCATCAAAGGAGATTTTTGTGCCTCGTAAAATTTTCATCTCAATGAAACGTAAGCGAAATATCAAATAAGTAAAAGTGGCAAACAATAATGCATCCATGTAAAAAAAAAAAAAAAAAGGGCACAAATATGGTTGAATTGAGGATTAAATCTAAGATTAACTCAAAACATGGTTCTGTCCTTCAGTTTATGTTACAAAAATGTTAAAGAACTATGGATTACTCTGAGAAGGAAACACTACCGACTTTTAGGAGACTCAAGATATCAGAAAGTCTGGAGGTGGAGCTGTGTTATATATAACACCAGTATGCCAGCAGTGACAATGGTGACCCTCGGGCAGTAGGTGGCATACTTATTTGGATTTGCACTTACCTCAGCTAGTTATGAGAGCACATGTCAGGGAAAGAGGGATTGTTGCCTTAAAAATACCATGAAATGAACAAGTATCAGTAAGGAAGGCCTTTGAGCAGTAGTTGAAGCCTTGGCAATGGTCTGAAGCTATTGTTCAGACACAAAAAGGATTTAGTACCTTGAAGTGAGTTTGTTTTGACTGAATTCAAAACATCAGATTAGGCCATTGAAGACTGTTTTTAAGGCTTCCTTCAGAACAAATGTGCCAGAACAACATTTTTTGTTTGTTGGTAATTGTGTCGTTTGTGTTTCTAGTGATCAGACTCAAAAGGTACAAGCCTACACGAAAAAAATCAGCAGGAAAAGAAACACTGATTCTTGAACATTGTTACCAAATTGTAGAGCCAGCCATGATGAAAAACAACAAATGCACAAACAATTGCCATAATAGCAAACAACTGTGCTAATGAGAGAGTCTGTGGTTGTCTATACAGCAAACACACACTGACAAAACAACCAGGATCTCATTTAATAACCACAGGTGTACCTGATCTACTGCATTAGACATTCTGTCTTATAATTTGCTTGCTCCCTTATCTGCTATGGGTGACTAAAGAACAAACACAATGCTAATACCACCTGACAATTTTGGAGGCATACATCACAGGATCTGTTTATGGTGTGAGACAGTATCTCCAGCTCCAATTAAGCATGCCAGAATGAGTTGCAGTACAGACCACAGCAGCACAGCTCAGAGTTATGGATGAGCAGTCACTCTAGCGATGCCTGACCCTGTGTGCTAATTAGATATGACATTAAAATAACATGAGCCAGAGCCAGACTCGTGCAGAAATTAAAATGCCTTTCGTCCAAGAATCTTCACATATAACAAATAAGGACAGCCTAATTGGAGCAAGAAGGTTTGTATTAAGCGTTCACATTTTGTAGTTAGAAGAAACATTGAATATAAAGATTAAATAATTCCCATTGACTATTATTGTTGTAGTACTAGAAAGACAAATGCATGAATGGATGGGTGGGAGTATTTTTTATTTTTAACATACCTTTCGCTCCAGCATTTAAATATGATTTTTGTAATGTTTTGTGTTTTCTGAAGACTGCATTATTATTATTTTAAACTGAACAAGAACATATAAAAGAAGGTGAAAAATGCATCCTTTTTTGTTTAAATTTGAGTATTTTGCTGTAAAGAAAACCAAAAGTGCCCCAAATAGTGGGGGTAAAAAACACAGCCCAACTCTCTTCAGAAAGCAGCATTCAAAATCTTATTTTAATTTGTATATTTACTCCATAAACATTATTACAAAACTCAGCAAGTTACCAATATTACATTATCACCGTACAGGCTTGATCACAAATATTTAAAACCTTTGCAACAGTTACAACAAAACAAAAAACAAAATAATACTCAAATAATTTACATGAAAATCTATAAAACAGCAAATTGTTCACAAATTATATTTTTTCCAAGTTTTCATTTTTTTCTTTGCTTATTTGTGTTTTGCACAGTAACACAACACTCTCACAACAAGATCATGGTCTTATTACAAAACTTCCAACAAAATGTAAATATTTCTAGTTTTCTGTTGATACTTTCATATTTTGGTTTTTAAAACCAGAAACTTGTCATTGTATATCCTTTCCACTGCCCACAGAGGCGCATAAAAGGTTACTCACACACACAAATACTTCACAGCACTTTCTAAGAAAAATATACACTTACAAAATATGTTACAAATTGGCACACAAAAAATATACAAGATTTTGTAGTGTCAAGAGTTCATTAAGATTCCTTCTGGTAACAACTCTAGACAGTATATATAAAGCTCGGTAATCTTTTAATGAAAAGAGCAAAAGTAATTCCAATCAATGTCAAAGAATCATGAAGTGAATACATCAAACAGAACATTATAATATACATTCATAAAGAGGGTTAGGTACCTAATCTATTTTGCATTTCTTTTTTTTTCATTAAATCTGGGAAAGAAAACAAACAGAAAGAAGAAACAATTGTCGGCTTTCTTAGCACCATTAACATGAGGCAGCTCAACAGTGGCACATTTTAGAAACAAAAAAAAAGAGGAAAATAAAATAGAAACTGAACTCAGAGAAGTACATTCAATTTGACAATAGGCAGAAATGAGAGAAGGCAGACTTAATAGGCTTGCAGCCCATGTGGAGCTTCCCATCAGCAGCTTGTCTTGGTCCTAACCCTGATACACTGGAGAAAAGAAACAAAGGATCATGGCAGAGAGGAGAGAAAAAACAAAAGAGAGAAAGATTGATTATGATTCTTGCCATATGCAAGCAATCAATTACCGTCACCTGTGCGTCAGAATTACCATATCCAGTGCGACAAGGCCTGTTTTTACATGAAGCTTCTATTTGTCCACACATCTTTGTGTAATCTCATGTAATTACTGCTGTGTTTAAAATTACACTAAATGTTCAAAACATAGGCCTATTGTTTGGGGTTTAAACCATTAGATACATATTTTTAGCCATTTGAAGGGGTTCAATGTTTCTTCTTAAATCCATTTAGTATATATTTTTAAAACATTTAAGGGTATATCAAACTTGATTGTATGATTCACTTTCAGGCGGATTCTTTTAAAGATAATGAGGCAGTGAACAAGCCCAAAGTAGCTGATTTCAGTAGCCCCAGGTTTAAATAGCACCATTACTTTCTTTTAAATTGTGCCTTTGCCTGGCCTTGATTTGAAGCTGACTTTCTGACCAAATACTAACCCATCAAAACAGAATTGATGATTAAAGTCATTGTATGGATGAAAGTGGCTTAAGAAAAAAAAAAAAAAGAATCATGGCGTAGTGTAAAAAAAAGTACCAAAATAATCTGGAACCAAATACACCAGCGGTGCAACTTAAAAAGATGGCGATATTTGGAAATAAACTGCATGACAATGTCAAGAAAAATTACTGTTTCAATTACCATATCAGGTAACATAGAAGTAAGATTCCCAAGTGGAGCTAATGCAAAGACATGCTTTCCTTCAATTACAAGATTATTAATTTGATTTGAAAACTGCTTTCACATTCACATTTAGTCTAACTGCAAAATTGTCCTGTCTATTCACGGCTGATGCGTGCATCAGAATCTCTGTGAGTAATAAACTGCCTTGAATACTCAGTACAAAACAGCTATTCAGTGAGGCACAGCCCCGACTGAAAAATAAATCCTTGCTTACCCTAAAACATCTGTCCTACCCTCTCCTTGGTCCAGAGATAGCTCTTTTGAACCTCTTTTTTATCTTCTTCCTCTACTGTAGCCTTCAGAGCAGATCTCCCCTTTGCCTCTCTTCTGTTGCTTCTCAGTGCCAGGCGATGTTGAGGTAAATTGAATTTGGCAAACAAAGTTGGGGAAACAAGGAGAATTCAGAGTCTTTCTGATTTGGTTTAGTGAGTGGTGGTGTACCACTGCCAGCTGTTGGTGCCTTTCATCAGAGAAGAGAGAAAAGTCCCAAATAAAGATTTCCTGTGGTGGCAAGTCTCTGTGAGGAGTCTCAAACCCGAGCAGCCAATACTCCAATGGATAGAAAAGAGGAACAGCCAATATTCACACATATATAAGAGGTCATTTACACAGCATTGTTACTTTTGGCACATTGATTTTAAGATTATAATCATCTTTTTTTTTTTGCAAATATTGCATGTCCCTGTACAACAACATTGACAAAAATACTCTGAGGGTGGAGCTTTTATGAATTTGCAAGGCGTAAAAATGTAAATTTAGATAACCAGTTCTTCTTGACTCCAGAAGAAAAAGAAATGCTTGATAAAAGGAAATGGGCAGTCATTCCAACTTTGAGGGGGGAAAAGACAACGTCTGATATGTCATCAATACAAAATGGTCCCATCTTGTGTTCAAGATGTCTTGAGCTTAAATAGGGCTCATTAATAGTCGGTTTCCCTCTTGAAATGAGCCAGGCAGTGTATGACGGACAGCAACAACAGGACATCCATATTCTGCATACAAAAACAGATGAGGAGGAAGGATGCGTAGATGTCACTCAATGCTTTTGTGTATATAGCTACATCTTTAGGAAAAGGGGAATAAATACATAATTCTGGGGAGCTAGTTCTGCTGAGAAAATACAAAAACAAAGTTCCTCAAAAAGGCGACAGAACTTTTTTCAAGGCTTAATCTTTTTTTTTTTTCAGACAAAAGTAAAACAAACCGACTATAAGAACAAACAAGGCAGAAACAACAAAAGCAAGAAAAATGCAGCCATGGTCGTTTCAAATCTCAATCAAGCTTGACACAATCACTCAATAGGTAGTTTGCAAAGTACAAGAAGTTTTTCATGCAGATATTAATTTCCTCCTCAGGGCAGTGGGGTTAAAAGGAAGTGGGAGTAGTCAGGGGGAACGAAGTACTCATGCAGCTCTGGCATAGCGTCAGTGTAGGTATGCTTGGGAGGGGGGGCTGAGCAGGTAGTGGGGAATAGTGAGAAGGGGGTGCAACAGCAGCTGATAACAAAATATTACCTCAGTTTCTCAAAAGAGGTCATCAGTGCTATGTCCTTATTTGGGTCCCTCTCAGCTCGCTTCCCCTTCAGTGTCTCAATCCGAGGGAACTTTGCACTGGTCTTGTGGCGGTACAGCTTTTTGTGCGCAGGGCCAGGGTTAATAAAGTTGGGTTTATCAAACATGTTACAGCCCAGAGCTAGTTGGGGGAATAAGGGATGGGAGGGGTTAAATTTGGCCTGGTTTTTCCCTCCTTTCCCCCCTGCCTTTCTGCCTCTCCCAGCCCCTGTGAGCATGGCTCCTTTTTTCTTCAGGTCTGCCTCTGTGCCTGCCAAGATTTTAAGGGTCTTTAGGTTGAGACTATTGGCCTCGGAGGGCATGCAGGCCTCAGACATTGGATTCCACAGTGGCTCAATGGATGCCATCATGAACCTTTGGACTTCAGCCATGCCGGAGACAATGTTGGACAGAATATTGGAGGGCTCTTCAAATTCTCTCTGGTCGTCCCCAACCAGGCTGTTGCTCTCCGACCAGCCGGTGCCAGACCAGTCCCCAGTGCTACTACTGTCAGTCAAGCCAGTGCCACAACCACCTGCCTGATTCTTTGCAGCCTTACCCTCCAACATGGCCTTTATCTTTTTGGTGGAGCGTGAGTTCTGTTTGGGGGTCTTGACCTTTTCTGACTTAGGAGCTCTGGGAGCCCGGACTTTCTTTGGGCTCTGTCCTACAGCTGTCTGTTTGCAGTTGCCTTTCCTCTTTGACTTTATGCTTTTTGCACCAGTCAACATCTCACCAGTCTGTTCATCAAATTCTGTAGCTTCCAGTTCCTTCTTATCTAAAGTCAACACATCCTGATTGTTGAAGTTGTGCAGCGGGAACTGGCTGTCTTCCACTGTGTATGTATTTGCTGTGTGCTCTTGTTGCTGCCTAACATCACAGTTCCACTTTGCCTCCCTATTACAGTCCATAGTCATATCATTAACATCCTGGTATTCTCCAACATTGCCCGCCATCTTCATCTCACGTCCCACCACCTGCGGGGACAGGTTGGGGGTTTCAGGAGGGGAAAGCTCTGACAGTGATGAGTGCCTAAATTTGTCGGGGGTGAAGTTGGAAATATCCAGCAGGTCTGAGGACTCCCTCAGTGGGGTAAGGGCATCCACACTCTGCTGAATCACCACTTTAGGGCTGCAATGAGCTAAGAAGCTGTCCCGGCCCTCCTCCTCACCCTCTCGCTCACAAGACTTGAGGCTGAGGGAGCTGTAATTGCTAGAGGAGGCTGACAGAGAACCCACTGAGTCATAGCTGATGAGCCTGCCATTGTCTGTGCACAGGGACCCTCTCTGGTATTGCACCTGGCCCTCCACACATGCAGGCTGACACACTTGCAGATCTGCCCCAGGCTGCAGCCCAGTCTCAGTCAGGTAGCTCTTCTCATAAAGCAGCCTGTCAGCCTCGGGGCTCAGCTGGCTGTAGTTAGACACTGGCATGTTGTCATTCAGGGGCACAGTAGCTGGGAAGTTGTTGGGTAAAATGGGAGTCTCAGGGGTCTCAGGCCCAAAGCTCTGGCTGTGACTTGGGCAGAGCTGTGGGTGCCACATCTGGGGAAAGCTGGGGCAGTTCTGGGGAGACTGTTGGAGCTCCGACTCAGAGGGAGGGGAGAGGACACAGCTCTGAGCAAGCTGCAAAGACGAAAACTGTTTCTCCTCTAGGGAAAGCCCCAGAGGATACTGCTGCCTAGAGGGCTGCTGGGGGAAATAAGGGATAGTTGCTCCATTGGAGGAGTCTGTAGCATCTAACAGGGTTTGCAGGTAGCCCCCTGGGATGACAGGGACACCCGCCTCTACCTCCTCTGAGGAGGGTGCTTTTTCAGGAGAACAGTTGGACGAAACAAAGGGGAATTTCTCCTCAGATGTGTGAGCTGTGGTGCTATTGTCTGGGAAATGGGGTTTGACTGTGGCTGAGCTAATGCCTGCCTCTTCTAACCCAGCAGTAAGGGTCTCAATCTGTGCCGCAGCGACACAGGCATCCGTTTCATTTGTCACGCTCCTCCCCTCCTCTCCTTCTGCCTCTTTCATTTTCTTGCTCCTCAGCCTGGCTTCGCTTTTAAATTTCCTTATCCTTACTGTTTTATTTCCTCCCAATCTCCTCCCCTCCCTCTCCGCCCTCTCCTGGGAGCGGCTTTTGGCCGTGACTGTGTGCAGGATGGAGTTTGTGTCTAATGTCACTGGGAGGCCTGGGGCTGCTGTTATTCCTGCTACCATGGGGGTGGCCTCTTCTTTACTGACACCTCTCTGGCCCTGATCAGAGAGAGGGAAGCCCTGTGCTGTTGCTGATTGCTCCACAGTGTGAATCCTCTGAACCTTAAGCCTGTTTGCAATCTTGTATTTCCTTTTTGGATGACTAGAGTTAAAAGGGCGATGGTGGCGACCGTTTAGATGAACGCCACGTTGTTGTTTATCTCTGGCAGCCAGCTTAAGCTGTTCCTGTCTCTCTCTTTGCCTCTCCTGCCAGAAATCCTTCAGAGGAGCCAGAGCCTCATATTTGCTTACTGTGTCAGTGTTTAAGCTCACAGTAGCATCCACAGGATCCAACTTGCCCAGTTTAACTGACATGAGCCTCTCTCCTTTAAACCTGTTGATGATGATGTACTTGATGACAACTGGGGGCTCTTTCCGACATGATTTCCGGCGTTTTTTGGGACACCAGTCCACGTCCTCTTCCTCTTTTTGACCAGAAGGAGCTTTCTCTTTTTTCTCTGCATTTTTCTCGCTTTCAAGTGAATCAACATCGTAAAGGTAATCGTCACTGTACCGTACCTTTCTCTTGGATCGCAGACCATAGTTCAGAGGGTTAGAGGGGCTGAGCAATCTCTTAGAGTGGCTCTTCTTAAATTTGCCCTCCTGCAGGGTGTCTGAAGAGGAGCCAGTGCAGGAGCTGTCATCACTGAATTCCCCTGACTCCTCCGTTGAATTAAAGTCCATAAGGTAGTTTACTTTGGGTGTGGACATGGGGGACCCTTGGGAGCCATCAAGAGGGCTCCTACCACTGCAGTCCCCGGTCTTTCCTTCCTGTCCTGTCTCTAGTATAAGCTCATCAGTTTTGGGCTGGAGCTCTTCAGCACTTCTCCTCAAGACCCCCACTCCTTCCTCTTTCTTGGCACAGTTGGCCAGGACGCTGGGGAAGAAGTTGAATTGTGTCTCCTCCTGGAGCACATTTGTTTTCTCCCTCATGTTGTCCTGGAAAGACTCGTAACGGATTTTAAGTGAACAGACATCACTACTTAAGGTCGAGTCATCATCTTCATCGTCAAAGAGATTGTCAACGTCTTCCTCGGAGAAGAGATTGACGGACAGTTCGTTCTTAGAACAAAGATCCAGCAGTTCCATTTTACTCTCGCTGATGAAGGATTCAAAGTAGCCCCAGTCCTGGCCAGCATTAGCTAGTAGAACCTCCTCTCCACTCACTTTATCCAATAACAGTCCCTCGTACAGGTTCTTAGCTGTTGCATCATCCTCCGGGTCATCACAGTCCTCTGTTGTTTTGTTTCCATCCACTCTCTTGCCCTCACCTGAGGCTTTCGGCAGTGGAAAGCTAAGTAGCTGGTCAGAGAGGAGCTGTTCTCCATAATGACTCACCACCTCCCCCGCATGGCTCAGGCACTGGATGCTGATATTGTTGATGTCAGTGAAGTCTTCTCGGCTCACATCTCCTATCCTTGCATTTAGTGCGGTCTCTGTGTCAGTGGTGGTGCTGGGGTCGTGAGGTGGGTTCTGGATGGAATTAGAATCGGCAGCATCCCGGGTCTCGATGAAGCAGCCGAGGCAGGTACGTGCAGGCTGAAGAAGACACTCCTCAGTCAGGGCAGACGCGGTGCCAGGCTCCATCAGTGTAGTTGACAGAGGGAGGGCAACAGGCAGCAGAAGGGGACTCTTCTGGGTGTCCTCTTTTGGGCCCCAGGAGCCGACAGCTTGAGTGGGATGTGGTGTGGGGGTGGGGGTGTGGTTAAGTTGGGGGGCTACAGTTGGAGCGTCATCAGTAGGAGGACAGGGGGCCGCTGTCAGGCCCAAAGAGGAGTCAGTGTTGAGAGGAAGGGGAAGTGTTGGTGATGCAGGTGTGGTCCTCTGTTGTGTTGGGCAGGCCTGCTGTGTAGTCTCTGCAGCAGGAGGAGATGAGGATGGAGGGAGAGCAGCATCGACGAGCCGGCACAGACTCAGATCACCACTCTGCTCACATACCCCTGCAGGAAGAAACGAGATAATTTCAGCTCTTTCAGCTCTTTGTGAACAGTAAGTCTGAAGTCGAATAATAGTTTTTGTTCTGCAGTTACACTGACATTTCTTCTTGGCTGATGAAATGCAATTAGTATCAATTAACCCCCTACAGCTCAAAATGTCATTTAGTGATGTCAACCTTGTACTATTTGGGTATTAGATTAACAGAGCTGAACCATCAGGCCTTTCCAGACCCTTCGAGAGGATGTAGGTATTTAAAAAAGAAATGTAATTCTAATTCTGTTCTATTGACATTATTTATTAATTAATTATTTGACAACACATTAGGAAAACCTGCCATTTTGTTTTATGAAGGAATATTAAAGGTTAAATTAAAGGGTTTTTTTTGTGTTTATGAAATAGATCGAAATCCATATTGATTCTTTTTAATAATGTGCAAAAACAAACAAGACAATCAGAGACAAGATTCACAATAATTACAATTCAATTTGAAAGTGTTCAATCAGTGCAGGGGGTAGAAGAAGAAGAAGCCCTGATTTTACAATTTCTATCAAAATGATACATCTCACCATCAGAAGTTTGAGGGATGAGATTTTTTTGTCAGAAGACACAAGGACAAGATATGCCAAGACTACCTCGTCCACACGGGGCGCCAAAATTGACATAAACTAAAAGTTCCTCAGAGTCAGCGCATCAGAATGTTCCATCTCTATGTTGAAAACAATGTACTTAAAGCTTTGTGATCAATAATCCAGCAATAAAATGATCTTTTCATCCCTCTAAGATGGTGGCTTTGTTATTTCTGAGGTTATGACAAGTTCTGCCTGCAGTAAATCCTGCCAATCTCAACCTAGCTTGTCAACAAGAGGAGGAATAATCTTCACATGATGCAATAAAAAGGGCCTTTGAAGGGTTTTCAACATTATAAGTTAGAGAAAATATAATAGTTATAGAAAATTAAAAGTTATGTAAAATCAGTTAGGCCCCACATGTAAACTTGTTGGACTCTAGCCACTGTTGCCATTGTTTTAGTAAGCTTTATTTAATATGATTATTTTCTAGAATAGTTGGTCAGTCTGTAAATTTACTCACCAAACAGTTATTAGGCACTGTAAATGTGCAAAATAGCTGTTACTACAATTAACTATCAGAAAAATGTAATAGTGGGTCTAAGAAGGCCTAGGAGCAACAATCAATCACCGAAGTTTGTATGGTCGACTTTGGGCCCATCATTTCTCGATGTTTTATTGTAAGAGTTAAGACAAAACAAGCAGTATGTTTAAAATGCCTTTCTGATTTAGGACGCATAAAATACAGTGAAGGTGACTCTAAAATGAGGTCTCCTTCTTCATGAGAAGTTAAAATGGTGCCAGTGAGTGAAAGTGGAAAAAAAAAAAGCTATAACAAATGTAGTTGTTTTATTTAATAACACAAATTGAGCATTTTTAACACAAGCTGACATGAAGCCGTGTGATGTTTCAGAAACAAAAACTCATTCTGAGTGTCCTTGAAGAAGGCGTCTGTGATCAAAAACATGATTCCCATAATTAGCATTTGTTTTATGAGATAAAAGTCCCTCTGGTGTAAATTTTGTGTTGAATTTTATTCACTGACACAGAAAAGGAAGTTACTCTATAATGTTAGTAATTGTTGTTACACACAAAACACTGTTGTTCAAGGAAACGAAACAACAGTGATTCTTTAGTACTGTATGATTTCTTTTACCAACACGAGAGCGATAGATGCTTCGAAGTTAATGCAGTCTTTTTGCATGACCTCCCCTTTCCTTTAGGATTTCATCTACGTATATAATCACAGATCCAACTTATCTCAAAGGAAACAAAATGTCATAAAAATCACACAAGGTGGCATCAACAATAGCAGTAATGACTAAATTGAAAGTAGGTTTGGTGATTTCCTCCAGGTCGACTGTGACAATATCTTAATCAGTTGAAGACATCCATCTGATGAGTAACAATCAAAACCCACAGAAGCGGGCTTGTAGCAGCAGGCAGATAGCTTTGTTTGCTCTGCATAATTAGATGACAGCAGCAGAGGCAGGTACGTACACATGGGACACGACAGGCCCATATGTTGGAGACTGTATAACCAATATCATCTACACCTGCCTCCCTCTAAAATCCCAAGCTGCTGCCTCACAATTATTCTTTAAAATCGCACTAGAAAAAAATGAAATTGGAAAACATACCACAGTAATTAATGAGCACAGCCAGGTTAACAAGCAGCACCCCCCATTTTAGAATGGATGCACCTAATCATTATTGAGGTATTAACAAATGCTTGAGGGTATGGCTGTTTCTCACAAAGTATTCAGTACAGCCACATTGATGGTGAGTCAATCTTTTGAGTGTGGATATGATTTGAGGGTGATCTATTGAGGTAATGAATTTTCTGAGAGGGGGTCTCTCTGGATCTGTGGCCCGCAGACACATTGGAGCAACCACAACACCTACTAAAAGCATAAAACGACGCTACTGTCGTCTGTAATGAAGAAAACCCCAGGAGAAATATGTGCCTTCTCTCTCTCTCTGGAGTCACAGAAACAGTTTCAGCAGCAGCTTGACTGCAGTAGCATCACAGTTGTTTGCTATTGGTGCTTTCAGGGCTTTAAGCCAGAGAGTCAAAGCATGTATCTGTGGATGGTCAGGACTGTAACCCCCATTTTCAGTTTACAAATATATTTTTTTATGTACAATACACATCCTGTATAAAGGATGGACAACATAACAGCTCCCTGAAAGTGGAGTCAAATCGACTGTAGTATGTGGACGTAACATGGATCAAACTGAAAACATCAAAATGCAAGTTGAATTCAGTTGTCATCATGAGGATTAGTGCCCAAGCGATGATTTTTCTCAGAGGCCAAGTTTGAATTATTTCATTTGATGCTATAAATATGATTGATCGTGAACCATGATGAGCAGCTCTGTTGACAGTTGTGGTACACTGATATGACGGATTAGGGGAGGCCCGAGACCCTGATACGCAAACTGAAGGATCTTTGCCATTTTATAAGCAGTACAAGTGTCCCAACCACGCAGACTCATGCTTCAAAATTATATTGATAGCGCAATAGGTTAGCATCTGCTTTCATGGTATGCCTTCGAGTATAACAGCCAAAAGGTGTTGACATTATTTTTCTTTTTCACAGTCAATGGTTTATTTCCAGACACGATTCATTCGACAGCACATATCGTAAAAGAAACAGCATAGGAGGACTGATGCAATGTTTTTTCTTCCAAAGATGGACGAGTTCATTTGGAATTACATGTAAACAGTGCCAAGGCCTGAAATCTAACAAGTAATTTTGCAGGACTCACAGATAAGAGAAATATAAAGAAATGATCACTTATCTCTTTCATTAGCCCTGCAAAGACGCCAAGCCACAGAGGGGGAAATTACAAAAAAAGGGAGGGAGAAATTAACTTCCTTTATCCTCCCCTGCCCACATGAAACCTAAGCTGCCATCTAATATTGCCAAAAGATTGTTCAAAATTGCTGCGAAACATTAAACTCATATTGAAAAATATGTTTCCTAAGGGCTTATAATGGATTAACAATCTATCCTATCCAGAGTGTGTGTATGTAAGTGAGAGAACGAGAGGGGGTGTGTGCACGAGTGGATGCATGCGTGTGTGTGTGTGTGTGTGCGTGTGTGTGTGTGTGTGTGTGTGTGTGTGTGTGTGTGTGTGTGTGTGTGTGTGTGTGTGTGTGTGTGTGTATGAGAGGGAGAGTGATAGAGTGTGAGTATTGGCTGGGGGGTATAGTGTTATCGAGAGGCCATCTGTCTCCAGCTGGACCATTAGCTCTTCAGCTGTTCAGAATGTGCCACAGATCAGTCAGTCAGACAGGTACACACACATGCATGCATGCACACACACACACACACGATCAGGGTTTCATTGCTGACTGTAGATGACAAATCAAGTTTGACATTAGAGGTCAAAGGGGGATCAGTAGACACATATTCACAGATATGCTACAGCAATATTACGGCTGCAACTGTGCCGGCAAATGTAAACAAGATAAACATCCAAAATACTCACTGCTGCCAGAATTCAATATCTAGCTTACACAAAGAGCAGCTTAGTCACAAATAAAAAACAAGCCTCACACTCTGAGATCATCCTTGCACAGTTGTAGTTTTGTTACAGTGTTTTCAGGATTGTTCTTGAATAGTAACTGAGGCTGGATGTGACAAAACTCATGCAAGCTGGCATGGACTGTCACCACAGAGCATATGGAAGGACCCCGGCTGCTGGCAGGAGGTGGTGATCTTCTGATCTCAGCCCTGCCAAGCATGCTAGACAGCCTGACCACCGCCAAACTAAACCAGACCAGACTAGACCAGTTAACGCTCAGAGCTCTTCGAGTCTGTTCTCTCTTTCCAGCCACGACACTCAGGGTTTCATCCACCTGAGCAGCCTGAGCTGCTTTGTGCCAGCCGGCTCTGCGGGGAGACGAGCTCATGCTGAGGGACATGGTCATGGACACAGGGAGAGAGAGAGACAAGTTGGCATCTGTGTCCTTATCTATTAGTGTGTGTCAGATGCCACACGAGCACGCACACACAGCCTCACACACACGCACATACACACAAACAGTGCAGCCATGCAAACAAACAACTTGTAGTCACTTTATCTGGATGAAAGTAATATTTTTAAGACAGCAATCGCTCTTACTTGTGATCTCTTAGTATTATTTCTTACACTATTATGTAAAGAACTATCCTTTTTTTTAACTTTGTAACCAACTTACAAACTTCCTCCTGCAGAAGAAATGCTCGCTCAGACTGTATGCTGTATATAGATTTGCAGGACAGGTCTGGTCTGATTTTGGAGGTCAAATGAATGCATGTGTGTTACGTTTAGACTGTTTCATAACCAGTTCAAAACGACTCACAGGAGTTACAAGATTCAAATGCATACATCCATTCCATGAGGCTAAAGGAATGAAATAGCTCAAATATTACAAAACCAAGTACAATGCAAATGAAAATAGCTGACATGGCCTTTTTCTCACTCAAATGGCTTTTTGAAATCATTTCTCACTCCATCCCCCCTTTACGTCTCCTCCTCCCTCCCTTTTCTGCTCACTATCTCCCTTCCCTCAAACTTCTCCCTCACTCCTTATCCCTGTTATAAGGAGGCTTTCACATTCGTAAAATGCAGAGCCAGCCGTTCTGCAGCTCAGCCACCCGGGGCGTTAACTCATCCAGCTGGTAGGCCAGACACAGAAGCCTCTTGCTACCTATTGCTCCATCTTCACTATATGACATTTTGTGAATGGTGGGGGGAAATCAATCCAGTCAGTACAGGATGTTCATAATAAGTGGTGAGTAACTGCAGTATGATTCATGGCTACCCTCCTCAGAGAGCTGCCCTATTCCTGCTCAATAGATACGCTTTCACCCTTTCCACCACCGCTCTTTTTCCTACTCTCATTCTCCACGCTCTCTCTTTTCCACTTTTCCTCAGAAGGAACAGGCTAGTTCTGGGGATAATCTGCGTGATTCAGCTCAGAGAGACCCCACTGAGCCTGAGCGGAGCTGAAACAATAAGATAAACCTCATCTAAAGATCAGTGGTGCTTGAGAGGTGAAAGGTACTGGCTGAAGGTCTTTTCAAACAGCATTTTTTTTTCTCCAAAAAATGATTCAAGAGGTGTACATGAAAGGGACTGCACTGCAGATATTAGCTGCACTAACAGGCAGGATTGTTGAAAATCAATACAATTAATGCAACACTCATATTATTAGAATTCTAGAAGAGGCGATGGTTACAGTGTAAAACAACGACGGAATAACTAAAGAGATAAATCACATAAAACATTTCTTTATTACACACATTCTTCTTTGGCTTATGCTAATAAACATGAGTGTGGGACAAATAGTGTTTGCACCCATTTCTAATTTTGTATGGTTTCATTAAAAAGGAGGGTGTTATTAAAGAGAGCTGTGGAAGCATCAGGAGAGAGGATTATCAATAACTTGATAGGCGCCATTTAATGTTTCTTCTCCACTTATCCTTTTGAGGAGGAAAATCAGGGTGTGTTTCTCCCTCACGTATCTTGTCAAAAAGCTTTAAACCGGGGGTTTAAACTCATTTAAGATGTTTCATGGTATTCACTGATACTAATTGACTTTTTAAAGTTTTCTCAGAAGTGAGAAAAATGCTGTGGTTTAACTTTAATTTATGTTAATATATATGCTTCACGATTTTCTTCAAAATTATAATTCCCGCTTTTAGATCAACAAGATATCTCAAAGGTATTACCGATCAAAGCAAAGCATGAAAAATTCTGAAAACTATTTTGTGACGTGCATTTCTCATCTAAACAGCGTCTGATGAATATTTCAACGTGCAAGCTTTAAAACTTTGGAAAAAGTGGAAATGTTTTCACCTGCATTCTCCGCTGCATTCACATTCTCCGGTTCTGAAGTCTTCACGATTAATGTGAGACTGCGGTCTGTTAACACATCCATCAATGCGGCTCAATGCTTCACCTCCTATGCATCATTTTGACTGTCCCACCTGTTGAAAGAGAGAGGCGGAGAGAAAGAGAGGATGGGAAGAAACAGGAAAAGTGACTTAAGTAAGAGAGGAGTCTTTAAATACAGAATAAGATTAACACGGGTACACTAGATTTCATTACATTACATTTCATTACAACAACGAAAAACAAAAACGAAGTTGCTGTGATTAGGCTCCATACAGCATCAAATCGACCCCGGGGATTCACTGAACGATCTCTTATTTCTTCTCTCTTTCTCTGATTCATGTCTCAGATTAATTTAAACTTTACCGACCAAGAAAGTACACAAAGACTCACATCTCAGATCACTATGGAAACTGTATGCCATACCATCCTATTTTAAGCTTCATTTAACATTTATGGCGGAGTTGTTAACCTATGCCAGCCTTACATAGGCAGCACTGAGCATATTTGTTTATTGTAATTAGCCGACTCCCTCCTTCCAGTGTGCCTCCGCTGCCGGAGAACCAACCTGGCTCAGAGAGGACGGACTAAAGAGAGAGCAAACTGCAAATGTTCTCACGACAGGATACTTTTTTAAAAAAGAGATAGTGATACTAATCTAATGCAAAGCAATACTTTTAAATAAAAGGAGAAGAGGCTGAAGTTTGTCAGCCTCTTAAAATCAGGTGTAGAGGCACATAGAGGAACAGGCACATTAACCTTGTGTGATACCTCAAAGAATAATGATGATTCAAGAGACTCTGGGCCTGTAAATGATGAACATTTGATGCTGTGGCCTCCTGCCTGTTTATATTGTTTTCCTTTTTTCATCTCCTGCAGTCCTTCTCTGGAGGAGCGGTGCTGCAGGATGACAAATGAGCCAGGGGAGGGGATCTAATAACATGATCTCCTCTTGGTGTGAAAACGGCGGCTAGGAGATTAAGACAGACGGCAGACAATAAGACAAAGGTAGTGTGTGGCTGACTACAAACAACTGCCTCCTCTTTCATGCTATTGCTTCTAAATGTCATTAGCTGTTCACTGACCTGAGCGGCACAGAGCTACCTGAAGGGAACCCCTGCTTCAGCTTACAGTTGCATTCACGCCGGCTCAGTGGGTAATTATCTCATGAGCCATCACATTGGCTCATGCGTGCAGCAGGTACAAGGACCCTGTTGGTAGACCCAGCCAGACCACGTTCCTCTCTCTCCACAGAAAAGCCCTATTACTCCTTAAGCCCAGGCTCAAGTGCACATGGCATTTACTGAGCTAAGAGATGTTTTTCAGGTCATCTTGTATCAGTTCGGCACACTGAGAAATTGAAATTCTACATCTGGAAATAAAAAACATCCACTTGAAGAAAAATAACAAGAAATTGGATATCCCACTCTGAACTGACTGAACCCACATGAGCGACGCACAGATGTATCATTACAACGACAAAAAAGTGAAGTGACGGCAGCATTATGTTGGACACACACTGCAGGCAATGAGCAGTGAGCCTCCAGACTGGCAGCGACAAAACACACAGTTGGGATGCTGGTCAGGCTGCAGAGGTCCTGCCAGAGCGCAGTGCCTAGAGCTGCGTGTGGATGTGTTGCAGGGTCACATCTGTGTGTGTGTGTGTGTGCATGTTTAAGCCCAATTGTATGTGTGCTGGACAAAGCCCCAAGGCTGAGGATCCACAGCATCAGCATCCACTAAGGCTGCTCATACAACCACATGGAGAGAGAGAGAGAGGGAGAGAGAGAGAGAGGAAGGGGGGGATCGAAAGCTGGGCATTTCACAACACTTCCAACACCCCTCCTGCCAGAGCCTCAAATGTGTTTATTTTCCACATTATTCATGATCCTCCTGTATGAGACCCCCCCTTTCCCTCCATTTACCATCTCTGTCAGGACCTGACGAGAGGCCATTTCAATAATGAAGACAGACTAACTGCAATAGAGAGTGCACATAAATTGGAGCTACAGCCAACAAGCATGTCCAATTTGCCAAGCGGTTAAGCCGGGCGCAGCTTTCAGAGAGCACCGCAGCCGCCGTCAACAGGTTTGTACCGACCTGATTCATCCATCCACATCATTAATACTTCACAGAGGGCACTGTCATTTAACTCTGCTGCAGGAAACGCTCTTTAAACACCTCACATTAGGGCACGTAATCACTGTGCGCTCATTTCTGGAGCATTTACCGGATGTAGGAGAATGTCTAGTGCTGCTGACCCTTCCATTGTTCTTGCGTGTGTGCCGGGTTCTCTGCACAATGTGAAAACAGAAATAGAGACAAAGAGCAGAGAATGGATAAAACCTAACAGAATGATTAGAATTTGATTTATCCTTTCAACCTCCCCCCCCCTCCACCTCCTCCACACAGCATGTGTTAATGTGCAAGCTGGATAACAAGATAAGAACATGTTTACTCGCTCTATATGGAACTTATCAGCACAACAATCTAATTCCTGCAAGCCTCTTTCCACGGCCCCGTCTCACTGCATTTCTCCTCCATTCGATTGCATTTCTCTCCAATGAGCGGAGGCACGGCTGGAAAGGGATTGTGTATAATTGCCGAAAAGATGAAGCCAGGTCCCACAGCAGTATATGCAGGTACAAAGGGCCCATTGTCTCAACAGAAGGACAGAGTCAGGGGCCAAGACATAGATCCCCAACAGAGGAGCTCTCAGAGAGGGCAGAGCGCCACTGGGAACACTGATCCAAACAGACAGCACTGAAATGGCGTCTCTCCTTTTCAGCACAGGTATACTGTTTCAGAGCAGGTTCACTGGCTCGCTGCACACATGGCTGAAGTAACCTGCCTCACACGCAACTTGTGGTAATACCTTAGAGCCTGCAGCGAGATGTGGTGCGAGAACAGAGAAACACGCATCCAAAACAAACAAAGGTAGACAGCCGTATAAAAAACAAATTATAAAAACACTACAAATGCATACTGTGTATTTAATAGCGGGTAAGAATAATATATGCCCACGCTAAAGGCAAAAAAATTCCACACCTGGGATCAAAATGTCTTCAAAAGCCGTACAATTATTGAAATGAGGTTTTAGCCTTCTTTGATAGAAATAGAGACAGTTTGTGTTGAGTTCATTTTTATATGCTAGGGTTTGAGTTGTGCTTTTATTGTGAAGAGGGCAAATTCTTTAACATGCAGAGACAATCAGCAGCTGATTTAGAAATATATAAACACATAAACAGACCTCAGCTGTCTTCAAAACAGGAAACAGTGACATTCAAAAAGCCATCATGCAGTTTAAATTTGTGTCTCCGTCTCCTGTCGTTAGCTTATCTTTGACGTACTGTTATTGACTGATAGGCTGACTGTTTTTTTCTCGTGTTCCTTGCCATGCGCGTACACCTCTTTTATTTCTATGGTGCAACAAGAGAGGCGCATCTCTTGTTGTCTCCCTCCACCTTTCTCTGTTACACCCTCACAACATGAGCATTGTCCTGTCGAAGGTCAACTGGCCTACACTGATATGTCAGAGCTCTTCTCTTCTGAGGGCACAGACACAACCTCAGAAGAGGCAGCACTGTTCATGGCCCACAGATCAAACACTGTGCATCCCCCCACATCTGATAAACGTTACACTCAGACATGGCACACTGACCACATGCTGATGATGGGCTGAATGTTACATGCTCAAATGAGTGAAAGTGAATTCTCAGCAGAGCCAGGGACTGAAATCAAATGGTTTAGGGCCACACGAAGAGAAAAAATAATAAAGAGAATGAGATAAAAATTGAAATTTCGAGATTAAAGTCAACATGGATAAAGTCAAAATTTCGTCTAACTTAGACCCCGGGCTGATCTGTGCTCCACACCTTCAGTCTTAACCAATTTGATCAGTTGTCTTATTGTATCTTGCGATACGACATAACCTCGCTGTATAGCATGCAGGTGTAACCACTGATAACCCTGCATTTGCATCATAATCTTCAGCACAGTCTTTTCAGAGTCCAAATACTCTTTTAGAACAAAAACACTGTGTTTGTGCGCTAAAAGAGCAAGGATTTCCTTGTTACTAAATCCAATCCTCAAGTAAAACTTTACAAACCGTTCTACAGAGGACATGTTGTCGAGTGACGAGCGACAATGCTGTTGATTCATTATCATTAATCTCAACATTACGACTTTATTCATGAAATGTTGTCTTTATTTGCATCGACTTTAATCTTGTGATTTTGACTTTAATCTTGTAATTTTGAATTTAATTTATGTAATTTCGACTTTATTCATTTCGACTTTAATCTTGAAACTTTGACTTTAATCTTGAAATTTTAACTTTAATTCACAAAATTTCGACTTTATTCATGTCAACTTTAATCTAAAAATTTCAACTATAAACTCGTTTCTGTAATATTTTTTTTTTCTCTTCAATCCTAATCCTCTTTCATATTTACTTGAACAAGACAAACTCTTCTCACAGTAACACAAAATAAACCATGTTTATCTGGAAGTTGTAAGCACAAGTTTGATTTGTTAGCAAATGACCTGTAATTTACACATTCAACACAGAAACGGTCATGTCGCTGGCAACCTTCAGATTTTGTTTCAGTATTCAGTAAGCTAATGTTAAAAAACGAGGCCAGTGCAGAGGTGACAAAAACTGCAGTTCCTCATATGTCCAATAGATGCTGACTCCTTAAGCCAAAGGGGGCCCCATCAACTGCCATACACAACACCTGTCTTCACATTGAAGACAACAGCCTGGTAAGAAAAAAAAAGTTCTGGTCAAGTAGCCCCTTTCTATTTTCATGGGCGAGCACATAACAGCTGTTCGTCGGGAGACAACAGTTCTTAAAATGATCATTTATCTAGAACATTAAAACGCTGGTGGCTAATGTGTAAGGGATATATACAGAGCAAAAGTAGGAACTGTATCCCAAATGTCTCTCCTCTGCACAAAGCTGAAGTTGACTGACTGCCACATGGCTTTTATGTCATAGTTGTGCTCGAGGTCAACAACATTTTGGGGATATTTTTCTCTGACATGGAAAAACAATTTAAAGAAATATAACCAATCTGTATATCTTCAGCATATATCCGTCTACATGTGTTCCTGCAGCAGAACATTTCCTCTGTCAGCTGTTTGCTACTGTATGTGATCAAACATCCTCTCCTAAAATCCCTGACAGAGCCACAGCGATGGTAGAGATATAGTATCTTCAGATAATGATCGTCAATCACGGGCTGCAGAGGAGCAGGGAAAGAAAGCATCTGATAGGTAGAGATTTACTATGAATCTGGTTTATGGAGCTGGATCTTTATCAGCACAGCAAAACCTGCAGAGCCAGATCAGGACAATTGTAACCACTGTTACCTCTGAGGCCTCAGTTTGATCCGGGATAAGGGTGCGGGTCTGACTGTAAGTCAAGTTCTAGCTTTTTCTCAGGGGGCTCTGTGCCCAATTAATCCTTTGTTCTTCATTTCATCCAGTATGACTGACACTTGAGGCAGGATTTAATCCAGGCTCCGTCATGGCTCCAGAGATGAGTGGGTTTCAATTATCTCATCTGTGTTCATTTATCTTTTACATCATATTATCCAAAAATTTCACGTTTTAATAGAAAATTTCACCACCAGTTTTGAGGAGATGTCAGTGTTTTTTGTTGTCAGCTCATAGAATTCACAGCTTTTTTATTCTTAAATGTTGAATTTGGTATATATAGCAACTATTCCATTTGATTTCATAACATTTCCCAACCTTTCGAACCACATGTCAAATATCTTCATTCTGACATTAATGCTTTAAATGTAGGAAAATTCATAAACAATGTTGGAAGTTAGTTTAATATTGATATTCAGTGTAATTTATCAGAGAAATTATAGTTGCTGCTGTTTATCTGTTGTACAACCTGAGCTCTTTTGAGGAGAGGAAAAGGGAACACAGACAAAGATGAGGAGAGCGGAAAAAAAGCAGAGAAAAAAGCAGAGGGAAGGTCAAGAGTGTGTGGGGAGAGACAGCCGATTGCAATACAATACTGTGAGCCTCCAGAGACCACTGCTGCTGCTGCGTGTATTTACAATGCTGCTCCATTCATACATGAGGAGATCATCAGTATTAAAGCAGGGCTCAAGCTTAAAACTAAAGTAAGTGATGGGGTCTAAAAGAGGTTGGGAACCTGGAAGTGAATGGCAGAGAGAAGAATGGCAATAAGGCAGACAGTAGGCGAGGTGTTAAAAGTTGATTAGGTTGTTAAAGGTCACATAGTCAGGCCTCATCAGCTGTCCCCAATGGAGCACAAGAAGCAGCTCAGGGCCTCAGCATGGCTGCTAATGAGACAGAAGCAATGGCACCCTCACTAACATATAGATACATCCTGCTCCTATGTACAGCAGGCTTCTTATGGTACACAAGCAAGTACGCTAGCGCCCGGTTACTGTGACGTCAGAGACAAATAAAACATCTTTACAAGCTGGAGGTTGCTGTAACAAGCGGCTGCGCACAAGAACAAAAAGTACAGAGGAAGACTGGGTGAAGCTAAATTATTTCATCACAGAACTTAAAAATGCACTAACATAAAACAGCCACACACACACACACACACACACACATACACTCACAGCGCTCCCACTTGGAAGAGTTGAAAAGATGCTGCTGTATGAGTAACTGTTGATAAATAAAGATGCCTAAAAACAAAGTTAGAACAACCAATTACAACCTACACTCCCACCATCTAACTGATACACAATGCCAACAAACACGCAAACACACATTTGCATGACATGCGTCAAATAGTCTGTGCTGCAGCGCTGAAAAAAGGTCAGCCATCAGAGATGCAATTATCATATTTCTAACAGGTGCATTTATTACCGCTATGCTTCATTTGCTTTGCTGAATCTAAATCAGGATGGGGGGATAAGGGGTTATTACGCGGCAGTGATCAGTACTAATACAGTGACATAATGTCCTGCAGGTTTAAACGCCTGCAGAGGCACTCTGTCAATGCCTGTTTCTGCCTTAACAATGCCTATCAGACACATTATGTGCTGAAGTGATCAATATCTTAAATTACCACCGATTGTTCTACCTCTTTCACTATAGGCTCTCCAACAATTGGCATTTATGCAATTTCAGTGCCCTCTTTTTAAACAAAGGAGCATGTGTGCACACCTTTACGTGTGTGTTTGTGTAACTCAGTATGAACATGTGGCAGCATTTGGATCTGTATTAGACAGATATGCCTCCAACTGTGCAGGTTTGTGTACTAGTGTGTGTGTGTGTTTGTGTGTGCTTGCATTTGCATTGCATATTCTGTCTGAACACACCGTGCACACCATGCACATTTATTCATGTAAGAACTTAAAGTTAGAGTCCTCATAATGAGGAGCCCTGTAAAGGTGAGGCTGGATCACAGAGAAAGGGCATCAGAACATGAGGTGATGATGGTCGCTATGGCGCTGGCCTATAACGCAGTCAATCAAAGGTGAAAAGAAAAAAACATTTTGCATGTACTAACACAGAGTTATACTTATCTCATTTTATTCCACCCTCTGCAAGAGCAGACCTGTCTGCAGTGGAGATGGTGCAAAATTACACTCAATACTAGTGTTGGCTACAACTGCCATCAATGGCTAATCAATGGAGCAGTGTACCTATGGGAGACATGTTCCATTAAGTCTGCAGGTCAGTGTTTGCCAGCAGATAGCATGGGTTGATTTTCTCTGATGCTTGTCCCAAGCCCTTTACCCAGCATGCTTTATTAGCCGCCGTGTTTGGCTCCACTGATGTGTGTCAGTGGACACCCCTGGAGTCCCATCAGTCAGGGGCTCTCAGAAGGCGCAGGGTGAACACATATGACCTCTGACCCCTGCCCTCTGACTCAAGATGACCCTCAGTTAATTAGGTGTATGTTTACCAAACATCTGCTTCAGCGTGTAAGAGCAGAATCACATTCACAAAACAGACACAAATACTACCAGTGAGTTATGATGCAGAGGTGGGCTAAATATTGAGCGAGATATCAAACAGATGAAAAACTGCAGCCAAATTGAAAATATGGTATCGGCTGGTTTAAAGAAACAGTGAAAATGCAGGTTTCATATTTTTTTTCTTCTACATCAACGGTCAATTGTCACTTGGTTGATATTTCTTTTTTTGACAGCAGCCCGCTCTTTTGTCAGCACGCACATGTCATCGCCACACAGACTGAGAACAAGAATGTGAGAACACGCACGTAACACAAGAGCTAGTAATTAACGAAATGACCTCTGAATGCTGCACCTACAGCAGCCCCCTTTCATCACAGCTACACACACACACACACACACACACACACACACACACACACACACACACACTAGAATAGAAGGGCTGCCTGTAGCTGCTGGAACCTGCCAATTATTCTGTACTTTACTGGACCCTCGCTGCATCAGAGGTGTGATTGGAATAACAACCATCCTCCAAACCACGCAATTCTCCTCTCCCTGTAGGGCAGCATTGAACCAGCAGGGGAAGGAGGAAGGAAGTAAGGAAGGAAGAAAGCGTGACGAGATGATAGCGACGATGAAGAAGAGTGTGTGTGAGACTGGGAAAGAGGAGAGGGGGGAGAAAGTAAAATGAAGGGGAGAAAGAGGAGGAGAGGGGAAGGAGTCAAAGCCGGGGCTCCCTGGCAACATGCAGAGGCAGAGGTATTGTGAGAGTGAGTGCTGTCTGAGTGACACTCACTCTCATATCCCCCCCTCTGGGGAAATAACCCCCTTAATCCAGCGTGCTCTTTCAGATAGACAAGATCACCCTTCTTCTCCCAGCAAGGATATGAAACGCTCCCCCTTGTGATTCAAATACCAAGGATGAGGGCTGGAAATCGAAAGACAACATTGTGACGCGGTGCAAGCAGAGAAAGACATCAATGTGTACCGTCTCCTCCTCTCTGGCAGCTGACTCGCTACCTCTACAGGAGGTGCAAAGTCATTGGTTCACAGTGGAGGAAGTGGCCTGTTATTGGCTCTTTTGTTGGGAGGTGGCATAGTATTCTTAGTAGGAGGCTCAGTGTCAGACGGTAGGGTGCCTTTTTTTCTCAACAACTGCTTTCCAAAGAATACAAATATTTTCTCCATGCAGGAATATTTGTGAATTTTTGCTAAGCTAATGTGGTCTCCTCTTTGCCTGAAATAATCTCCCTTAATATTCAACTCCTGTGCCTTGATTCTCCAAATCAGTTACTAAATCTTTCCTGCTGTTTTTAATGCCTAGCCCTTCTTAGTAATATCCTTTTTAATAAGCGCACACAATGTGACAAACGCTCGGAGACAGAGTTAATTAATGGTACACAACGCTGGACGGACCACGGAATCAATAAAGTCAGGCGAGCCTGGTCGCAGCAGGCCGAGCGGCGGGACCTGCCGACCACGCAGCCTTTCAGTGTAAACCGAGGGAGGTCTTTTTCTCTCCATACTGGTAAATCACTCCATAGCCAGCCTGCTTGGCACACACAGCAAACTGCAGTGCTAGGCCGACACAGTGTGATATTATATTAGCATTACAAAGGCTTTCCCACCATCTGTGACACGCAGTGGAAAAAAAAAAAAAATCACTTTTCTGTTTCCAAGCCGCGAGAGCTGATGTTTCCATATAGGTTGAGTAAAGAGGGCTGATGGGAGGGTAGCAGTGGATGACGAACACGTCGGGTTTACTTCATACTCGTGGATTCTGTACTCGCTGGAAGACTTTTAACTGAATCTGAGGGTGAACAGATAAGGTTATCCACTGCCTTTATAGACTCGGTAATGTTAAAGCAACACACTCTGATTCAACCCATTTTATGATCAATTCTAGCATGGCTTACGATACAAAACAAAAAAACAACCCAAACTGCTATGTCCTCCTCTGTGAGAGCAGATAGAGTTCTGTGCTTCACTCAGCAAGCCTGAGGGAATGAATAGACTTGGCTCTTCCACACAGCTCTCCTTGCTTTCCACTGTAGCCTGTTGTCACTAGCCCCTGGTCGTACGCCAGTCGCCTACTTGGCAGGGAGAGGTGCTGTACAAAGCAACTGGCAGGTCTGGTAAATAATGCTGATGGAGTGTGATAGAGAGAGAAGCATCTCCTTTTATTCTACACAGCTACTCTAACGCTTTCAGCACAAAGAGAGAGAGACACACACGCTAATGCCGCCTGCTTTTTTGTCCGATCCATTTGACTGGAAAAAACGACCCACCTAGCTCCTCTTTATGTTATCTTTCATGATGTTTGCCAGCTTAAGAAAAACCGACACCCCCCAGCCAATGGCTTACCAGAATACCCGGCAGTGTTGGAGCAGACAACCTGCCAACAGCTGGGATTTACAGTTGGAACTTCATGCCTACAATTACACAGATGAAGGAGGGACAAGTGGACAATAGCAATGTAGCGTTGAGGGGAAACACTCATGCAGGCAATCACGCAAAGCCCTCTTCTTACTTAGAGGAGCAGGAAAAAGGAGAGGGAGAGAGGGAGACATGATTAACAAATGCTCTGTGGCTGACTTCAGAGTTCAAGCTTCAGCTTCGACACAGAAACGTGAGCCTGAATGCTAAAACTCTATGACCATAAAAGCATCTCCAGGGTTTATCTCCTCTTTTCTGTGACTGCTGTGGCCTAAAACATCTGACTTTGAGACAACTTTGAAACAAAATCGTAAAACAACTTGCAATGATCTGGGGCTTCCTTTTCATGTAACACATCACAGCCACTGTGAGTGACTGAGACATGACAGAAGAGAAGCCAATTAAGATGTGTAAAAACTGTACAAAAGTTATGGAGATAGCCATAAAATACTGGATACACAGTGTGGATAGCTATATCTGTGTGCGCACAGAAGAATCTTCACACTGTTTATTTTATTTCTGTTATTTAGTTGCAGCACTAGGAGAAAACCTTTAATAGGAGACAGGGGATTGCTATCTTACAGTAGCATCGGCTGTGCATAAATACGGACAATGGGCCTCGATTTTCTCCCTTTGTAAAAATGTGAAGGCAAAACTCTGCTATGCTGGGCACTGGCATATTGTGCTGGTGATGTACTTTGGATCCAAGGCCTGCTTAGTAGTGAACCGACTGGTAGAGCAGCTGGGTTCCTTCCACTAACTAAATCCCACATATTATACCCAAAAGTACATTTTCTCTGACTTCTTCAACATAGAATCAAACATTTAAAACTTCTTCACAAGATCATCTCTTGAACATGAATCATATCAGCTTTATCACCTCCACTGCAACCAGTCACTAGGGGGAGTTCTAAAAACTTTGACTTCCCTTTGGGGATGTGTTGTGCTGTTCATGTTTTTATACTGCTATTCACTGCATAATGACCGTTAAGGTGCCGACACGTATCACTGACACAGTTTCAGCCGAAGTCTCTCATTAGCCTCAAGATTTAACGAAAGACATCAGAGGAAGGCTTAGTGTTCTGCTAACTGCATGTATCTCAGACAAAAATGGAGAGATTATCACAAGAATGAATCTAGAGTTTCATTTGTTACCACAGATTTACTGTACAAAATCTCTGAAGAGACACCAAAGTTCAAGGCCAGATCAGAAAGCTGATGAAAGAAGGACCTTTGAACTGAAGTTTTCATTGGAGCCGCACTGTTGTCTACTTCAGAGCGAATAGAAATTGAAGTCTTCAACACACAGTGCTGCAGAGATGTTAAAGAATGGCTCACTGATGTTGTTTACTGGGCTGATATCAGACAAGTCTGTTGCTGGCATGGGTAAGTAGGGTGATTGGTCAGTTTTAAGCAGGACTGCAGTAAATCCTGTTATGTGGGATGCACAAAGCTCCTCCTAGTCTTGAGAAATGAAGCCTGTGTTGAAACAGTAGTTCCCCGTTTGACCACGTGAGTCTGGCTGCAAAAAGACTGGAAGCTACATACACACCCATTCAAAAGAGGCCATCTTTGAGGCTATGTAAATATGTTTGCAGTCTGGTCAAACAAAACAGCTCATTTCTCTGCACACACACAGTACGGGGGGTGAGTTTCTTTTCAATCTCATTGGTTTCAAAGATATTAAGGTTATGAGTTTTGCATGGTTGGAGGCACTAGACTGACAGGTGGGCACAATGTAGCTGTTAACCTGGAGACTAAAGGCCAACCTCGACTATCTATCTTTGCTTCATGCTAGGTTGACAAGAAGATAGGTTGAGTTAGCATTTCTAATATGACAACCACTGCCGAAAGACTTCAAAACTCTGCTTTGGAAACCAGTGGCTGCAGTCGCTGAGACTTCCTGATTGTTTTTCCCATTCTGTAAGGATTCATGGGGAACTTGAATTTTGTGTAATTGTAGCTATCGGTCACTTCTAGGACTTCTTTGAGGGATTGTAGCAAACTGGAGAGCCTTGCAGTCAATTTCTTCCCACAGTTGCAAGAGTCTTGGCTCCTACCAGACTCTGTCATTATGCACATTCAAAAACAAATGTATGAACTCAGCATCTTCTGCATAGAGACACAAAGTAGCTTTGCAGTTTACCAGAAGAAACATCTAAAAAAGGTAAGGCCTGCGTTGTCTTTGTGCACACAGTCTTTGTCAGCAGGAGGAATAACACGAACACTTTGCAGCGCAAGAGGAAAAAAATCCTGTGACAGCACATGATCCCACATTAAGACTCGACAACAAGGTGTAGTCTATATATACTTAGATGAATACACTGCACAGGTGGATCCCTGTCATATTAACTAGGAGTATTACTGCATGTAAAGAGCATACATAGCTCAGTGGCAGCATATAAAACCACTCTCATCCCTGTGGGAGTGCAAAGGGTCAATTAGGTTTCCAGCCTGGTATAATATTCCTGTCACTGAGTCTAATTCTGAAAAACACCTGTAGATGCATCAGCCATCCTCCCTTTCACTAAGCCTAATTCTCATTAGCATATGGCCCAGAATATCCAGCCTGGTGCAGCAGTCAGGAAGACAGCCTGGCGAGAGGGAAGGTAGCAGGGTTAGCTCCCTTGTCAAAACCAATATCCACCTCATGAGGACAAGACTGGGGAGCAGCAGCCAAAATCATCTGCATAAAGGAGAGGCACTAAAATCACCTCTTATAAAATACGACAGGGGAGCCAGCTCGCACTGGTTAAAGCATGATGAAAGGAATGGAATCCAGCACAGCTCCCAGTCTGTGGATAATCAAACAACCCTGGCGCTAAAAGCATGGCATTCAAATTCAATTGTGAAAGCTGCTGCCGTCTGAGGAAAGAAAAGACGTGCGAGAAAAATACATCCCTGTTGTTTTGAACCCGGTTGGAGCTTGAAAGATGCATTTTATAATGCCTTCCATTAGTAAAAACCCACAAACCCTTACAGCGGCAACATAGTTAAGAGCACACTTATGTGCTATATGCTGAAATCTAAAAAAAAATACAACTGTAATTGCATCAAATGATGATTGATTGGTCATGCAATGAAAACAATAAAGATTTATTAAAGCAGCAGCTTGCAGAAGCAGGATCTCATGATTTCCTTAACCTGGAGCATGACAGCCACATCTAATCCCTGAGGGAACAGCAGTACATATTAACCAGTAGAACATGACAATTTATCACATGAATTATCACATACAAAGATATCCCTGTTGCTACAAGCCCTTAGCCTGCAAGATTGTGTCCAACTGAAGACAACGGGCTCTGAACATTCGACAGAATAATGTCCTTAACCCTGAAAATGTTGCTGTTAAATACATACGAGAACCTGCACACGTTCCCTGACACAACAACAGGCTTTTACAGTCAGACTGCAATGTAGTGGTGCAGCAAAATAGTCAAGGCACCAGAGAGAGAGAGAGAAAGAAAGAGAGAGAGAGCCTGAATGCCTTATTACAGTGTGTGAAGTGGAGCTGGGAGCAGGGAGGGAAGAGGAGGAACGTCTCGGTGACAGAGGCAAAGGCTGATGAAAGCTCTGCACGGAGCAGTCAAAAGCGCCGACACATGACACAGCCCATAACTGCTCGCCATCCTGGACAGGATCGTATTCATGTAGCCTTCTTCTTCATGTATATTTAAACACCCGCAGCTCTGGTTCAATTTCAGCTAAAAACAACACACACATACATAAATATACACAAGATATTCTGGGGTGAGAAGAAGAAGAAGCCACAGATGACCCTAAAAAAAATGGATTATTTTTCTTCACGTCATTGTTTCGTTTAATTAATAGCAGAATGGAGCAGGCTGTAGTGGCTCCGACACATTAAGACTGTGTGATCTTCACACATGAGTGTATCTTCAAGGCCCTTGGTGTGTTTGTGTATGGGTGTCAATGTGAGAAAGTGTGTGGGTGTATTTGCTTGACTGTATCTTTGTGTAAGAGAAAAAAGGGAATGACGCGGTGATGAGAGCTACTGAGCGAGAAAGAGAGAAAGAGAGAAAAAGGATGGACGGAGACAGAGAGAACACAGTGGTGAAGGATGGAGTAAGAAAGAGAGAGAAAAGGAGAGAGGACAGGAGGTGGTGGTGGTGGTGGGGGGGGGGGGGGGTTCTCTCTGAGCCCAGGGGGTAGGTAAGATTACAGATGTACACACAATGTTCTGGAGCACAGGCCAAGGGCTGAATAACAGAGTGTTGCTGTATGTGCAGAGCTGCCTGCTGCAGCTCACTCTGTGCCTTGTTCTGCTCAAAGCCCAGGGCAGCCATTCAGAGACGCTCCCCCAGCAGCAGCAGCGGCAGCAGCAGCACAGATCCTCTCTCATATCCCAAATTGTTCCTCCAACAGATCGGTGCTGTTGTTGATGAGCCCTCATGAAAAAAAAAACATCCAGGGTGAAAAAATTCTTCTAGCGAGACGATTTTTTTCCTTCACTGCAGCTTGATTTCTCTCTCAACTTTCGGAGTACGTTTCTCGCTATCTCTTTTTTTCTAACTACATATAGGTTTGGCTGCCATTTCTTTATTACGAACCATAAATGTAGGGCAGTGGGTTATTATTCCTTTGCTTAATGCTGTTATTATCATGATCATAGTACATAAAGGTGATGCTACAATTATCTTTACTGTAGTGTAAACACTGTGGCTTTTTAGGTAGAGGATAAAAACTCATTAAGCGTGTTTACATGCCAGATTTGTCCTTTACATTGCATGTTGCTTCCAAACCATTTAGGGTGAAAAACATTCAGATAATTCAATATATTATGAATATATAAAGAAAAAAAAGAAAAAGGCCTTTACTCAGCACTCAAAGTGCAACAATTTATCACTAGAGATGACTAAAATCATGGACAAAATAAGCTAAACCACATAGATTCTATATAACTCATCAGTGAAGTCATCTCGTTTTCTGAATGTGACTTTCTAAGAGAGACACCTCACATCAGCTCTGTCTCTACTGTGAGTGGTACATGCAGGACAGTAAACAGGAAGCAACAGGTAAATAAAGCACAGCAACATGGCAGCCGGGCCAATGCAAGACAATCTTAAAAGAATGTGATTCTTCCAGATTTACCCACAATTTCAGGCTTTTGGACCCAAAGGAGAGACCAATGAAACATTTAACAACAACAAATAAGTATTTTAAAGGATCTGTGAACTGTGAAACAAAAACAAGTGCAGACACTTACAGGCTACAATGTGATAATAGTTTTGATGAGTAAGTGTTTATTCTAATGTTTGTACGAAGCCTGAATTCAGTCCATTATCTAGAATGGTACTGAGTTAGCTGTTAGCTCGTAGTACAGCAAACAAGGTTGCACAAGTAAATTTGATCTGGTTTCAGTTTGTGTTAAGTTTCTGTGTGTCTTGGTAAGAGAAACCATGTCACCAGGTTCAACGTCACTGAACAGAGTAAGTGTATCCATTTTTAGCAGGTCGCCAACACTTGATTGCATAAAAAGGATGCAGTTATTTTGAGGTCTGTGCAATTAACTGCAGCACAGCCTTTCTCACTCTCTTTCTCAGTTTCTTTGGTTGCAGGACACTCTTTGACCGTCACTAGAACTTTCTCTGCCCCTCTAGGTTATCAAAATAAAATGATTAAAAATAAGCTAACTTGTTTTCACTGCAATTGATGCCACAGAACTTAATCCATCCATCCATCCATTTTCTACCACTTATTCCTGTTCCCAGGGTTGCGGGGGGGCCGGAGCCTATCCCAGCATCTATGGGCGAAGGCAGGGGACACCCTGGACAAGTCGCCAGTTGATTGCATGGCTGACATATAGAGACGAACAACCATCCACGCTCACATTTACACCTACGGGCAATTTGAAAGTGGCCAATTAACCTGACAGATACAGAAACGCCCTGACCCGGATTTGAACCCAGGACCTTCTTGCTCTGTAGTGACAGTGCTAACCACTACACCACTGTGCCGCCCCAGAACTTAATCATAACTCTAAACTATGATGAAGTTAAATTATTTTACTTCTCCTATAAGACAACTAAACAACTTTAATCCTGTTCTTTTTATGCAATTTTACATCCGATCCGACGACTCTTAAATTTTAGCAGTTTACCCTCAGTGCCATGAGGAAAAGGGCTGCCTGAAAAGATCTGTAAATTGGAACTTGTTCGAAGTTTTACAATAATAATCCTTCTTTCTAAAATCTATTACTTTATGCCAATGTTGTCTCTGTGTTGGCTGGGGGCAAAGCTAAGAAAAACTATAGTGACACACAAATCTTATCACCTTTAAACAGTAGGTGTTGTATGAGTCTTAAAATGTCACCTTGTTGTGTCGTTGTACTGTTTACCAGCTGCCACTGCCTCCCAGCAAAAACAAAGACAACTGTGGTTAATGTGATACAACAAAAGGAGTGGATGGAGCTGATCGTGAACAATGCTAGCATGTGCAGTGCTCACTTCATAAAGCACATATCCGCTATTGTTTAAAACCCGTATATTAAGGGTTGCCTCCAGCTGAGCCCCACCCATTAAAAAAGTCACTCTGTATTTTAACACTAAAAAGCTCTGTAATACTAAATCTTTTTCTATCCTCACCTTCACCTCAGGAACAGACCAAATGATTACAATTACTGTGGTAACTACAGTATATTATAAGTATAAACTAAACCATCAGTCTTGCATATATTAATCCTGGTTATGTTTAAAGCCAACACTAAAATGTGATATTTTCTCAGACTTAAATGGCATGTTTAGACAGTAAAGGAGTACTGTTGTATTTGAAAGCTGATAGCTAAATAAGAGCCATTAAATGTGAGATTATTATCCGATTAGTCAAATAGATTAGCTGACTATCAAAATAGTTGGCAGTCCTCTGACTCTCCACCATAAAATATTTTCCAACACCGCTGTTCTGCTATTACAAAGCCTCAACCGTAGTTTTTTTTTCAGTAGTTTCATGTTCTTGTAGATATAGCCTGTCTCACATTTTTGAATCTACTCTGTAAGTACTGGAGGTGGTGCTGAAACTGAAAACAATGCTGAGAATCTTCTGTCACTGGTGCTGTCAATGTGGCAGTAATGCACTGTGCCGCAACAAAAGAAACAAATTTTGAAAACTGTTCTTTCATGGTGGTAGTAATAGCAGACGTAGTGAGATCAGTATACTGTAAGTCTCATGGAAAAAAAAACAAAACTCGTCTGTCTGTTGCTGTACCAGAAAAGAAACATGTGAGGCAGTTTGACTGTTAATTTTCATTTTGCATCATTCCTTTTGCACTCTGCATTTTGTTTATGATTTACCTGAAAGAAAAGCAGGAGGGGAAACGGCTGCGCTTTCCTGTGAGGAACTGGCTCGCAGGCATATAAAAAAGAAAAACAACGAAAAACCCATTTCACTGATGTAATGATCTAATTGAACCGAGAGAGATCAACACCTTAGCAAACTGTAGTAACCTGACCAGAATTTATTCTTAGCAGACAGGTGTTTTAAAATTGAGTAAATCAGTCTGTTACAGGGACTGAGACAAAAATGTCTTGAGTGTGAAAAAGAACAAACAAGGACGAACTTGAAAGAAGCAGCGTGAAAGTCAAAATGAAACATCAAACTGGGAAAGAAAACTTGTGGTTGTTTGTAGATTATTGTTGTCTTTGTTTGTTCTCGTTGGTCTCTGAGAACATGGACATGTTTCTGTTTCAGGCCTCCCGTGTTGATCAGTCTGCTTTGATTATATAAATGCCAAGTGAATACATTTTATTTCAAAGAGGGAATTGTGCAGATGAAAAGCATTATTAAATCAGGTTAACGATCCTGTGTCCTTATCGGTCTATCTTCAGCATCTCAGTCAGAAATTACATTTTCATTGTGACTGGGCATGAGTTGCCACAACGCGGTTGAGGTTGTGTTTACAAAGGGCGTGTCAGTGAGTAGGTGTGTATTTTATGAGTAATTGCCACTGAAATTATATCACACAAACACATAAAAATAAAACAGATTCATATTGCTTGTAAAATAAAAAAAGGCACATACTGTACATGAGTGTATCCAGAAACCTGCAAGCAGGCCAAGTTTGCCACTAGCAGCTGCACTACTTAGTGACTCATAACATCACAGGTCAGGGATAACTAGAAAACAGCAGCTCTGAAAAGCTTCAAGGTAGAAAGGTCTGCCCAGTTAGCTCTAGCTGTAATATCATTTCAGAGTTAACTGCTGTGCTGCAGCACAGTCACTTCTGAAGTTCTGCAATATTGGTCCCTGTTCAAGCATGAAATTCAGCTTTGTCCACGTTCTGCCTGCAATGGTTTTCTGCTCCTTCTTACCAAAGGCTACAGAGCTACTGTCATAATATTTGTGCACATTTAGACCACATTAGGATCCCATCGAAGCTTTCAGTAATATAAGATTTCCCAGCATAAGTAAATCCTTAATTAAAATACTTATTTTGGGAGATCTGATCCAAGAAAACCAAAACCCTCATTTCTACAAACCTGGGGCAGTATTAGGAGCCTAACATATATCAAACAAGTAAGACAAACAACATTACCCACATATGTCCAACACAATGTTTTCTAGCATAAAAATAAAATTGTTATAACAGCAGAAAAGTAACCTTTTGTACTGCTACATGAAACAGCTTTAACTTACAACATGGGAGCAGCCATATGTTGTTTTTTAAACCTTGATTTAAATGGTGATTTCTTTTTGTTATAAACCCCACGAGAAATAGCTGGCTTTACTGAGCACGGGACAATGATCCAAATACATATTCAGATAAATTATTCAGGTTGATGCAATGAATGCAGATTTATCTTCTTTAACCATTTGAGTAACACAGCTACAGAGATCAAATTGCAAAAGAATACTCTGTTTTCAACAATTTGGCATTTTACATGCAAATAAAGTTGCATGTATTAACCTGGACTATCCTTGGGGGTCATCATGAAACTTAATTGAAGCTTCCCTGTTGATAATTTGTGGCTCACCCACAACCACTGTGTGATCCTAGCCATTCTCAGGTTGTTTAGCACTCATCTTCAGTCATCAGTATCACAAATACTATATTTTTAGGCCTCAGTTGTTGGTACCTGGAATTATTACTGTGTTCACTTTTAACTAGGTGACTTATTTTTGCTTGAACTTCTTTAATAGCCTTTAAAAACTGGATTTCTTCTTCTTTACCTGCTCTTAGCCTGACACAAAATAAAATGGTAGGTTCTTCAAAACTGTATGAAAACAGAAAATGACATTTAACGAGTTCTTCATTCATCCAGGATTTTATTCCTGATTGATTTAACAGATGATTGTCAAAGACCTGCCCCTTGATCACAAACATGAATTAAGAATTAAGAGGGAAGAAAACATCCAATATAAAATCGTACACACACTTTTAACGTGTTTCAGTTTAAAGCTGCAGTCAGAGACATTGGCCTTAACCTGTCAAAACATCAATGCTAATGTTAGCATGTCCAGTAAAATTCACCTTTAGTCAAAGACACAAATTCAATGAAACAGTTGTGAAATGTACGAATATATGTGACATAATTTATGGCATATATTTTCATAGGATGTAATGCTGCATACATAGAGATATTCACAGTGTTTCATTGGGGATAAAATCAGTTTTTGCTGCACTCTTTGGTTTGAAAACATGAATTTTGCTTTCAACTCACTGCACAACTGTTTATTAATGTCGATTCCCTGAACTTAAGTTTTTCTCTCTTCAATATATCGGTAAAATTTGACATTTCAAATGGGATCCTGATAATCTGTTCCTGACAGTGTTGGAAATGTGCTTAACTTTGCAGCAACATCTCCTCGTGTTCACATGAGGTATTTATGGAAGAGCAGCTTCAAGAGAGGTCAAATGTAAGGTGCGTGTTCATTATCTTGTGACGAACATGTATGACACATTCATGCATTCTGCTCTCGTCAAACGTACCTCTGTGACAGTAAATCATGCTCTCCGAGAGATCAACAGTTCTGTATATTAATATAAAATTCAATCCTACACTCCTCTCCAGTCTTCAGCAAAAACTGCTCCTCAAAAATCCATCAACTCAGTCTCTTTGTTGAGAAAGCAGCTGAAGAACTGTAAGGGAAGCTTTCAACCACAATAGGCAGGGGTAGCTCTCGCTCAAATTTAGCTAATTTTATCCAACTTTAGAAGTACGAGCTACAACCAAACATAAAACGAGTGATTCTGACTGCAATGATGACATGCCGTTTGCTGCAGACACAAGAGGAAACCTTTAAGATGTGAAGTTCTCTATTTACTGTGCTGAATGCGAGCAAAAGGGGGTCTGGAGTTACCTGGTGGTGCAGGTGTGTAAACTCTGAGCCTATGCCCACAAACACATAAACTGCTTGCTGTTGAGAAGGACCTGGTAACAACAGTATTACAGGATACAAGCATATCACATACGGCTGAAGACAACATCACTTACCAGCCAGAGTCTGCTGTCGTACTAAACTACACTGTAAAATTAATTTAGGGTCAAACACACCGCAACACCGAGTTAGACAAGAGATGAATGTTCCTGACCACTTGCTTCTCTTGTTATACCAACTTTTAGAAACACATTTCTGATCATTTCTCTATGGAAATGCAATCAGACCAAGAGGCTAAGGCTGGAAAACTCCCCCGTCTGCAGTGCAAAATTATTAATATGATGATTATTACTTCAAGGAAATGATAAAGAAATGATCATAAATGTTCTTCCTTGAGCTGTGTCACCCCGCTGTAGTCAGTAATGGACTGGCCTGAGTTCTTGCTACAAACATGCAGCTGCTGGAAGAAAGTGGGTGAGTTGTGTTTAGTCTCTTTGCTAAAGAAATCAGGCAAAGCTAAAAAGATGTCTGGTGGCTAGTACTATAGCTGGGACCCTTTTTGTACTGTTGCTGAAGTTAGGTGCTGTTCTGAGCATTATTTGTGGCTATAGAGTGGCTTTTTGGTTGAGGTTTGTTCATGGCTCCTCAGACCGCTGTGTATTGCTATCATGCGGTCGTTACTAAAGTTGGTATAACTAGAGAAGCAAGATTCATCTCTTGGGGGGGTGTCTAACTCCGTGTTACAGTGTGTTTGACCCTAAATTAATTTTACGCCGGAATATCCCTTTAAACCAGGGAACAGCTTAGCATCACAAACCCAATAATCATTAGAACCTCTTACAACCCCACTTCAAAAATCCCTCACTATCCCTTTAAAGTAGAAAATGACGCAACATATAATTGCGATGATTGGGTGTGTGAGTGTGTGTGAGTGTGTGTGTGTGTTGAGTCATATCTGTACTGTATTGTACTGTACTGTATTGTTTAGCATTGTATCTTTTATTATCATTGTTTTGTATACTAGCCCATTGTATCCTGTCCACTCATACCCTATCCTATTAATATGTAATGTGTCAGAGTGTATTGTATCATATGAGTAGTGTAGAGGTAGACCCTCATTTGAAAGTGTAATTTTGTGACAACAAAGTACCAAATAGCCTGTTCCTTTTCACAACAACATGGAGAACAGTATTATAATGGAGCAAAAATGCTGAGTTTGATATTATGGATAATGATATACAGGAGTTTGAGTATCTGTGAGTAACTTCCAGTTTGTGTTGATTTTAGCAACCTCTGTGCACAAAGTGGTTCATCTTATTTCTTTATCCATCTTGTCCTGTCCATGTGTAGGAAATGTTTAATGATAAAGCATCTCATCTCGCTTTCTTAATAAAGTTATAGTTCCTTTAATAATTTGTGTAAAGGTGCCACAGCAGCATTAGTATATTGCATTTTGCTTTTTTAGGTCATATAGAGGTATCAGTATTATGTTTAGTTTGTTTCAAAACCATCTGTAATTGGCTAACAGGAGCTTTAACATGTTTACTTAAAACACTGATGATAGATTCCAGCGGGAAAAAACCTAAAGTGTTTGTGCTTCTGCAAACGATATTTTACACTTTTGATAAATCACCTTTATTGAATTGATTAATAAAGCTAGTTGCTGAAAAATGACAGTGACAATCTCATCCAGCCTGACAATCGTTGTCATAAAAAGGCTGTCATAAATCAGGGTGCTACGGTGGACAAGGTTAAGTCGTTGAAAGTTAAAATTACCCTCGCACTTTCAACTCTCCACTACTACTTTAAAGCTCCCGAGGGGAACTTTAAATCTGGTGCCAACAGTAGCCGAAGGGGCCGCTCATCTTTTTTTCAGATTTTACATGTTAAAGCAGGATTTTTACTCTGCACAAAGATTCTCATCCTGCTGTCTTTAACAGACAAATGTGTCATTCAAATGTACACAAAATCTTTTTCTATATACAGTAGCATTAAGTTGCCTGATACGTCCTGCAGCAATGATTATAGATGATAAAAACACTACATAGAAATAGTCTGGTCACTTCTGCTCCTGTTTCCTGAGGTAGGTCATAAATTAGCATCTGTATAAACTTCAGTTCACACCTGAAGAGCTTCAACCAATAACCAATTCACATTATTACTTGATATTTTCAACATTGTGGCTTATGCAAAGGCTGCTGTACCAAAGAATTACCTGTATCATAACTATAGAGTTCAGGCAATGTTGAATCCTTTTTTTTACCTAGTTGTCTCCACAGATCTTAACACACATCTGACACCAGCTCCTGCATTAAGATCCAAGCACCACGAGAGATGTGAGAGTATTATATGTGTTATCTTTAAGAGTGCATTTGCTGATCAAAATCAAGGCTTCGGTGCAGTTTTGTCGTTGGCACTGTGCATCGACTTTACTCTGCGTCTCTCTGACCTTGTTCGATGCCCCTTTTTCCTGACAATTACAGCCCAGTATTAGGCTTTTGTCCTGTGCTGTGCCGCGGTGGCCTTGCCGCCTGTATCCAGCTCTTCCTGAGTGAATGACAGCTGATAAAAGCCCTGGGCTTTTTCTGGCGTCACCGGCGCTATGTAATTCCACTGCAGGGGAGTGTGCTTTTAGCTATGAAGCCCACTGCCACAAGAGCACTAAAGATACAGGCACAAACCCCTTGCCAAATTGCCCTTAAGCTCCAGAAGCATTTCATCTGACATTTTATTGATGGACACAATTGTCACTATTCTAACCATGTGTTATTTCTTGTATTGCATCAGCGGCTCTGCGTATTCTACCACCAACACTAAAGCACAGCAGCAAGAGATAAGCCTGGTAGCTGCATCAAATAGAGCCACCCTAATTATGAGGGTCCGCATTAAAATTTCATAACAAAAAAACACGATGACAATAAAGCCTCTCAAGTCAATAATGCACTGAGGCGGCGCAGTACAAAATTATTTTCAACAACCCAGAGACCTCAAGTAAAATACTAAAACACAGCTTTTTTATGCTTGCAAAAGAGAGTGTGTCTGTGTGTGTGTACATGATTATGTGTGTAAGAGAAAGAAAGAGAAGGAGCAAGAGACCTTGAGTGCAAAGGGAGGAGTAGATGCTGCAGCATTCACGGAGGGAAAGCAAAGCTAACTGTGAGTCAGAATCTCTCCTTCACTTTCTCTCTCTCTCTTTCTCCCTCTCTGGCCCTTTACCTCCCTTCTTCCACTTTCCACTCTCCCCTTCTCCTCCCTTTTTCAGCACTTAAGCAGCTGCCTCCACTTATGCAGGGCACATTTCAGATGACAGGAGGGATGGAGGGAGGTGGGGGGGGGGTGATTGGTGGTGTGGGGTGTGGGTGTAGGGGGGGCAGGAGGAGCAATAGAGGGGGAGGGAAACAAAAGGTTGCACGATGATTGCACAACCCTGCTGAAGGGGGACATTCCAGCCTAGGTGAAGATGCTGCTCCCCTCCTCCTTGTCCTCCCTTCCTCCTCCTCCTCCTCCCCTGAAAACCTACGCTATACATCAAAGAGGAGAAGGTTAACCGCTAGACACAGTAACCTCTGTAATAGAACTGTTTTCTAATGACCATCAGAGAGTGTTTACTACCTCCGGGCCAATGATTAATGGCTGTATGCACAGGCAGACTTCTATTTCATGTCGCCAGTCCTGCTGCTCAGAGATGTGAGCGAGATGAGGAGAAAATGACAGCTGAGATGAAATATTCTGAATGCTGCTGGGGGATCTTTTAGGGACATGACAAGCTTGCCCCCTCCAGGGCTGCTTCTATGACAAATAAGTGTGGAAAAACATAGCATAAAAACATATTGAACATCCTGTGATAACACCATCAGTGGGATCTTGATGAGTGTGTGCATGGAGAAAAGGAGAAAAGTGGTTCAAGAAACAGCACAGAAGATATTTTTTCTTGAAGCTAATTTCTCAAGTGACAAAGAATGTTTGATGTACGTATTTCACAAACATAGAGCAGAGATCTCTGCATTTACTTCCAAGCAAAACAGCCCTGCTATCAATGTTTTTTCAAATCCTCACAAAGGAGGTGAATGAAGCACGAGAATTTTCTTATCCCCACCCATAAATGAACATTTAATCATAAACTCAGAACCACCTTATCACCAGATTCATCATTTTTACAGGACATCAATGACAAGCAGATTCTTGAATAATTCAGCCTTTCCTCTCCTCCTCTCAAATCAACCTTTTTATCGCCATAACTCAACAGGAAATTACAAGAGTAAGTTGCTCTCAAAGCGTCGCTTCGGGTAGACATATGAAGTATTTCATCTTTCGTTTCATCATCTCATACGTTAAACAAGACCTCCATAACAACTAAGGACTTTGCTTGTTACAAATGACTGGAAAATGCATAGTTTTCACAGCTGTGTTTTAAGTTTGGCAGAAATAAGGTTAGGGATGTAGCAATATACCAGAATTAATAATAACCTTCTCTGAAAGTAAAAAATGATTTTGTGCCAATAATTATAGGATAATACTATGAGTTCATAATAATGGTACTTGTCCCTGTTTGATACACGTCTTGAAGGAGCAGTAACTGCTAGTGAGCAAACTGTTAACCCTCTAGGAGATGATGCTTTGCTCTTACAAACTGACTTTTAGGATTTATTGTGATTTCAAATGCAGCATGTACGAGCTTGTGCCTCTGCAGGTTTTTATTCCCGGGAGGTACTTTCTAACCATTCTTTTTTTCTGTGTCTATTCAGTTTAGTAATTTGCCAGAAGTAGTATACTTTAAAATTAAAGCAAAATTTTACAATGAAAGAAATGAAGACAAGACTAAAACTATCAAAATAAAAGCATTAAAAACTGTAATTTCATGATGCAGCATCTTCTCCAAAGAAGTTTTGGTTACAGGGCACTTTCTCTGGGATTTCATTGTTAGCGATTTATTATGGCCACAATAATCATGAGCTAAAAATCTGATGTCCTGACAGCTGAAGAACAAATACTTTTTTTTGTATTTTTTTGCTGAAATAAGTTTCTCTGCTGATCCAAAGAATTAGTCAGTGGAAAAAAGGTTGAAGTTAAGTTTTCCAGACAGACGGCATGTTTAATTGCAAGGAGCAGAGATTTTAAAACAGATATTTTCCAAAGTTTTTCCGGCAAGTCCCCTTGCTTTGTGCAAGAGGCTGCGCATGTGATCAGCAGGACATATTTTGTTTTTATCATGAAATTGGAACCGTATGACACATAAGAGTATAAATAAAAATATTCAGGGTTGAAAAAGAAGAATCAAGACCTGAACAGTCAAGACATCTGCACGTCTTTCGGATTGTACAAAGTATTGATTTAAATACAAAGACTGTCATTAATGCATCTGCTCTGTTGCTCCCTCCTTTGTCATCTCCGGACCCCCACCAACCACCATCCTCGACTTCATGCTGTAAGAGATGTGGAAACAACTTCAGAAAACTTGGTAGTAGAAGTCTCAGTAATTTCTGGAAGTTTCCAGAAGTGCTTGTGTCAAAGAGGCTTCTTTCAGGGACAGAGAGCCTTCATCTCCATAACAATAATAATTAGCACTTTGTTAAGGTTGATCTTGGCAATGACTCAAATGTTAAGTCACTTAGTGCAGAAGACGTGACAAATGTTTCAATCTCGCCATCATGATTCCACTTACATTGTGACAGAGTGAGACAAGACTCCAGACTGTATACCGTCCTGCTTATTACTTGGCTACCAAGCGAAGGAGTTAAAATGATTAATTTATACATATCTTAAATACAATCCCTCTGATTCCACAGAAGTTAGCGTTCATATTAAGGCTGTCACAGTATCAGATTTCAGTTCACAAGAATCGCAATAACAATACCACTGTGGTATTTTTAGAAACTTTGTAATTCTGCAACATTTTCAGTCAAACTGAGGGAAGCCAAGAAGAAGCAAGGGCAACACATTGCTTCATAAATATTTACAATGAACACAATTGAGTTGCACGTCCATTTGTATGGCTTTCTAAATTTATGATTTATCCACATCAGCAGCCGAGTGACTGACACTTGTTTAGAGAAGACACTGCTCCATAAAAGGATTGTTTGGCATGCTTTTGTTTTGATAGCTTTTCTGTCTTGAATTTAGGTTGCTTTATTTCCTGCATGGTAAAACTTTTTTTTATTTTATTTTGAAGAAGTAGTTACTCCCTGCAAATTGTATGTTTTGGATCTGAATAAATAACAATTCAAAAAACAGGACTGATCAGTAAACTGAAGAGACACCAACTTTGTTTTAGATTCACATTAGGTCTTTAAACAACAGTTTCTGAATTGTCTGATCATCTCTGGAAATATAGAACTGCTACAAGCTAGCTTGCTAGCTTCTGCTGCTTCTTTTTTGTCTCATCCCTTTTCTACGGCGTGTGCCCTGCCAATGTGAAGGACCACTACCATGAACTCAAAAGTATTGTCATATGTTTATTTTTAGCAGACATCAATATTTTATTATTTCAGACTGATTGTGATCATCAAAACTAGTTTTTTCAGACAGTCCTTATTCATTTCTACTTGATGAAGATCAATGTAACACACTGAATATTTCAATTCACGGTCAAGTCATAGTAAAACTTTTGCCTGATTATTTGTTACTTTTAGTTCCTTTCACAGTTTTATTATAAATGTTGACTTTTGTACTTTTTCAGTTCTTCTTCTCTGAGCTTTGTATCAGACACACCTTCAAATATAAACAAGGCAAATGTCACAGCTTCTTGCTTACTTATAGATGCACTCACAAGCTCTGCAGTATTGCAGCTCAGGGTTACAGTGCATGATCCAATGTTAACATATCCATGTTTTTTCACCAACATATGAACATTCTAATAGAAACTGGCATTTTTGATACAATGTAAACCATTTATTTATCTATTTAATAAGGATAATGCACATGGACTAGAATATCAGCAAAAAGCATCAAAGTAAATATGCTGGAGTTAGCACAGTTGCTAAATTTCATCCGTTGTCCTAAGGCAGGTATCATAAAAAACCAACATACAGACAATACACCATGTTAACCAACACTTGTGATTTTGCCTTAGTGTCAATGCACAGAAGTAAAATATGTTGCAACTCAAGTCCATGGATTGATTTGATTTGAGGCATGTGATATTGTCCCTGGCATTGCTCTTGCCAATCAGAATCAAGTATTTAACACAACTGGTTACCTTGCTGTGTTTACCTGTTGCCCCTCTGTTGCTGTTTTACATGCCAAACTCAGAGACAGTAAGGGCGAGAGACGAGGGACACATTTGGCCAGGTGGTTATAAGATAACCCGATGTACAGATGCTACAATCCCTGTTGCAGCAGTCACTGGTAGGACTGTCCTCAATATTTTGCTGTGTGTATCCCAGTGATCTCTACTCCCCACATTTTCTCTCTCTCACTTCTCTTCTCTTCTGTCTCAGCTGTCCTATCTCACAGAGGCAAACACACTACAAAAAAAATACCACGCTAAAAAAGAAATAAAGAGACGCAAGATGGCTCAATCCTGAGCAACAATGGAAAACGTTTTTATATCTGCTCAGAGCTTTAAAAAAACGTGATGACTCTACAGACTAATTTCATAAAATGAAATTTATTGGCTTTCTTTTTTGTCATCAACTTTTGTGTGCAAAATTGTGATGTTTTTAGGCACTCTGTGATACATCATCTACTGCTGTTTGTTTTGTCAGACCAAACATCTCCTTCACTAACTGACTGCAGCCAATTCATTAAAACTAATGCCACATAAAATCTTACACTTCTTGCAGATGAAACTGAACTGATCACGTTCAGGCATGAGGAAAAATATGCAGCCATGATTCGCATTGGGTTTCTTTACTGCTGCAGCGTGGTGGGCCAGCGTCTGCGGCACACTAATGCAATTAGGAGCCTACTGTTTGTCATTGATTGCACCAAAATCCAAGAAAAAAAAGACTCAATCATTCTTTCACTAAAAACTACAAATCAGATTTAATCCAAACAAGAGGCTTAAATATTCATTGCAGCTGTCTCACTAATGGATTTAAAATCATGTATTAATTGTGATTAGATAGTTTTCGGTCTTAATGTAATTGTGTAAGCCTTTAAACATAGACTGGCAGTACGTCAGCACTAATTGCAATAAATGTAGCCTTATGTTATAAAGCTGAGTGGCTTTTGTTTAGTTGTAAATAAGGTAGTGCAACATTTACGACAAAGACCTGTGTAATTAATGGAGACGAAAGGACACTTCAGTTCATATACTCTTCGGTTTCACCTGACAGCAAAGTTGAGGGATGAGGACTCTTGCAGCTACCAGAAAGGGAGATGAGGTCATTCCTGTGCACCTCCATCAATTTTATGAATAAAGCCAGAGTGAGGAGGGACTACTGCAGGACTGATGCCCGTCTGCTGCTGCTGCTGCTACACCGATAACAGTCTCTGTCCGCTTTGAGGCCTGAAGTAAGCTTCACAAATCGTCCAAAGTTTGTCAGAGTTGATTTCAAACCACAGGAGAGAGAGCATTTTCATTATTTAAAATGACTCACATTCATACAGCTTAACAGCAGGGGGGGTCATATCGAACAGGTATAACTATGAATCACTTCAACACTCACTCACTGTGAGTGGTTTAATTGTTTCCATTTTTAACCAGTTTAACATGGCTGGACCTTCTCATATTGTTCTCCAGCTTAAAAACTACAGATGTACAAATTCTGTGCACTGTGATCTGAAAGCATAGACCAAAAAACAGCTTGGAAAAACCGTGATCTTTCATAAGATATTTGCATTAAACCATTAAATTTCTCATAATTTCACATTTTTGCTGACTCTGTCAAATCTTTTTATTTGTTTCTCTGTTAGGGTTTAAAAATTAGCATTACCACTCTATTTGTTGTATGAACCACAAAGCTAGAAGAGGATTAGTTTAGCTCAGCATAAACACTGAAGGCACAGAGAAACAGCTAGTTTGGCTTTGTCCAACATTCACGTGTTTACAAACCAGTACAACACGTATTTGGACAAAGATTCAAGTCAGACATTCAGAGTGAGAGTACAGTAGTCCATCTCGACGCTTTGTTGTTCGTGGTTTGGTTAGAAAAAATCAAAAATACTTATCAATTTAGCCAGAGATGCTTTCATCATCCCTCATCTGATGAAATCATGTGTTTAGGTGTTACCTGACACCAGACGTATTCAACTAGAAGGTGAACGCAGCCGAAGATAATACTCTCAGATAATGACAGAGACAAACCGCTGCTTAAATTAAACCAGACCAAACACTTCTACAGCTGAACAAGATGTTAGAGCTGATGCCAGTGTTGCCGCAGAACAGCATCAAAAATTTCTGCAAAATCATTCAACTGTTTTTTTTGTTTTTTGTTTTTCTTTCCTGTTCAAGGTTGTGAGGCAGGGAACAAACTGAATGCTGGTTAAATCACTTTCACTAGCCTTTTTTTCTTCCTGAGTGTAATCAATTGTTCCCAAAGTGTCAAACATTTCTTTTCTGTCTTCGTAATGGAACAGCTCAGCCATTATCACCACAAGGCCCAGGAGATAGGCAAAAACCCAGCAAGAAGTAGTATTTTGTAATATTTCTGACATGCTTTAAGGTGCTTACGATAAAGAAGGGTCACAGACTGAGTTATACATTCAGGTAATGAAGGTAAAAAGCGGAGATATTTCCTTTGCTGGGCCTTTTTTGTCGGGTATGATGTAAAGCTTTCATGTACTCTACTGCTACAAAGATATCCACAGGTGAAAACATAAAAATGACTTCATGTGATGAGAGACAACAAAGGATCTGCAGTTTGACATTAAGTGAAAAAAAATATTTGTTCCTTCTAAAATTCCTTTTTTGTCCAACACAATAAATGTCCCAATAATTCGTCCACCGTCTCTGGAGCACAGACAAAAGCAGCTCATTGATAACAGCTCAATACGTGAGCATGGAGGTCTGTCCAGGGCTTAAAGGAATTTCACGTCAATACATGAACTTGTGGCGTGGCTTCAATTTCCCGATTTGACCCCGAGAAAATACAATACGTGACGTCACTCCCCTAGGTCTCATAATCGTCACCAAGAGAAGAGGGTATATTTCATCCCTCGTGCATACTCCTCTTTTTTTTCCTGTAAAATCTTTTGTTTTTTCAAAGTGAGAGTGTCAAAAGAAGACATTTTCCCCCTGCATCACAAAAATCCATTCCATTACTCTCACAGCAAAGATTTCCCTTTGTTCTCCGCTCCACAAATTATTTCCCCGTCGCTTCAGAAGGCGACTCCTTTTACTTGGCTTCAAAACCAAAGGACAGGGGCAGGTGGGAGGGAGGGCAGGGGAGAGGGGCAGAAGGAAAGGACAGAAGGAGAAGAAAGGAAGTGCACAGAGGAGGAAAAAAAAAGTGCAAGAAAGAAGAGATGAGGAGAGAGAAGGAGACAGAGAAGGGTGGTTAGTAATGAGGAGGGCATGGAGGGACAAAACAACAGCTCGACTCTGCCTTTCAGAACATCTACAAACTCGAATCTCAATCTTCGCTCGTCATCTTTGGATTCTAATGCACCCGCCTTAGTTTGATATTTGTTTTTCCTGTAAAGTCATTGATGTTATTAGTTTTTGAATCCAGGCTTAGAGATGTGTTGATCAGCTGCACAGATAGAAATATAAATGATTTCACTCAGTCTGATGAGCAAGAACAAAAAACTCTTGTGAAGCCGCAAACCACATCAGGAGGGAGGACACTCGTGCAAAAAAAACACAACAGCCTTTACCGATCACGAGTCAAACACTGTTTTCCTGTGAAACACTTAATCAGGTTGTGTTTGAGCAGTAAAAGGGGCACACTGTCATAGCTTTAATGTGTCTCTCTGTGCTCGGGGGGGGTGGGGGGTGCGCGTATGTGTGTGTGTGGGGGGGTTAGCCTCTCTGATGTGCCACAGCTGAAATTGGCAGGCTATCAGTCACAACCCTGTAACACAATGTACAGCATTTCTAAACAGTATAAAGAGATATGACAGCCAAGAAGGCAGAGAGACAGATTGAGGGAGGAGGAGAGAGAGCGAGAGAGAGAGGAGGGAAGAAGACAGAGTGCAGAACACAGAGTGAGAGTGAGAGAAATGACATTTTTAGATGCCTGATGTGTAAGTCTAAATGTTTTGTTTACAACTGGGTCAGAACAGCACATTGTTCCAGACTCAAAGAACAAGGATTTAGTCTTCTGACGCCATCTCAGATTTCACATCAGAATAACACGAGCTTTCGGGTTGTGGTCTCTGAACGACAACATATTGCATCTTAATGAAAGGGAGGTTTGCAAGATGTCAGGAAAAGGGGCAAGCTTTTTTTTTTTCGCTGGACAAATGAGAACAAAGCCCTCTCCGCCTCCCTGCAGGTAATCAGGCCTATTGATTAGCGACTGTGTGGGTCTGTGAGGCGCTGCAGAGCCCTGGGAGCCCGTGGCTGTGTGCATATGCACAGGGGTATTAGCAGCGCTTATTCTCCAGGCCTGTGGGACAATGCAGCCTCTGAGCGAGGTGATTAAAAGGCCCCAGCTATTGAGCTCCTCCAATCAATGCCCTCCTGTGCTGCTGGACAGAGCCGGAGGCCGCTTCCTAAACAACACACTCACACACATGCTAACATGCTATCACTCCCCGATCCTCCATTCCTCCTCTCCCTTCCCCCAGAGTCTTAAGCTAGCTTTGTTAAGTGTCGGGGCCAAAGGGGGCCAAATCCCCTGTGCTCGGTTGTATGGCTTGATTTGACCACACCGCACTGCAAAGGGACGCGTCGTTTTCATCACGTGCACTGGCCAATTAAACAAATCTAATAGTGGGGGGAGGAAGGGGTAAAAGTAGAATCTTTTCATTTAAATGGATAAGGTTAATGAGTTATTTGTATGGTTGACGTATTCCGATGGTTTAAAAGGTTAGGCGCATCTACACAGCTGCCCTTTGGACTGATCTCCCCCGTTTCACGCTCCCTCAAGCAGTGGTAATGAGAGGTCACTGTGCACCATGTGGGCCCTGGGAGCCAGCGGCCCCAGCCAGACAACCACAAAGCCTCCGTCATATTACTACTTCCTCCAAAATAAACAGGCCTGGACGAGAGGAGCAGGTCATTTCAGCCTTTTTCTCTTAACCTGCCTCCCTCTCTTCTCTCTTCTCTCTTTCAATATCCTGACAAGTGGTCTGCTCTCAGCTCACCCTGACTGCACACTCCTCCCTCTTGTTTTTTGGAAACATCCACTTTCATATTTTTCAATAACTGCAGAATCCTATTTTTGTGTCCCGAGTCTCTCTCCCTCTCTGTCTCTGTCTTTCTCCTCTCTAACTTCCTTTTTAAAGAACCGGCCTGTCTTCTTTACATCACCGCCATAAACAGACCCGCTTTTTTTTTGTCTCTGCATGTCTCATCAACACCTCGGTGAATCCTGTCAAAAAACACCACATATCTCTGACATATAATTAGTCATGGAAAATATAAGTCAATCACAGCCGGATTAGGGAATAACAAACAGATACGCTTGCGCCAGTTCTCATTCTGGCAGTGTCTCTTCTAGATGTGAAGTTGGACTTGTATTGGTAAGAATCAGGAGACTACGCTTGGCTTAATTCACAGCTATTGATTTGGTAATTATTTCATAAGCTGGTATGTCCAAATACTCACAGGCCCAGAAAAGCTCATATCACAGGCGACCAGGCGGCCTGGGGTGTGTTGCTGTCAGGTTTGCCAGTGTGAGCAGACCGAGGCGGTGGGCTCTGCTTAAGACAGAGTATTGGACAAACACAAACAAACGAGGCAGCGGCCACTGTGACTCAGTGCTCTAATGAACCAGCGTATTGACTTGCTGGCTTTCTCTTTCTCCCTGCCTCCATGTCTCTCTCTCTCTCTCTCTCCTTCTTACGCACACATACACATTCAGCCTCTCTCTCCCTCTCTCTCTCTCTCTCTCTCTCTCTGTCTGCCGTGTTTGTATGGATCCCAGCTGCCACTCGGAATACCAATTACTGTAGGCCCAGGAGTGGGGGAAGGAAAAGAGGAAAGAGGGAGAGGAAAAGAGGGATGGAGGGGAAGCACTGAGAAAGAAGGAAGAAAAGAAGAAAGTTGGTAAAGAAAGAGGAGAAGCAGATGAGAGAGGTAGGGGACGGAAAGGAAGGGCTTGACCGAGTAGAGTCGAGAGTGATGGTGAGGAGGAGGAGGAGGAAGAGGAGGGAGGTGTTGGGCTGGAGGGAAGGGGGGTCTTCATCCCTGATGTGGTGGCACCTTGCACGGAGGGAAAATCAAAAAGTGTCTCTGTGTGAGACACTTACATCCCTGATGCTGTGACACTCTTGCAGCTGACACACAAGGAGGGAAAATCAAAGGGGACCTTTTTGTGGTCTGCCACAAATAGGTGCACACACACCCTCCCCTCCCCCCTGCACAGGGAGGAAAGGAGGCTGCTGAGCTGAGAGTCTCAAATGCAAAAGTAATGTTTTTCCAGTAAATTCCTCAGACAGAATTCGACACTGTGTCTCTTACTACAAGATATTTGTGTTCGATGAAGGGGATTTGGACGGAGGAGGGCGTCTGGTTCTAGTGACACTCTTTTTCTGTCTCTTCCTTTTCTCTTCTTTTCTCCAGCCACCGCAACAATTCTCATGACAACCATAATGAGCATGCTCACATTCTGCACGATACCACTAATTTGAGAAATTTCCAGCACAAAGACATAATTAGACAAACTAATTAGACGAAGACTTCGCTGCACAGAGATCCTCCGCAGTTCAACTCATCCGCCTACCTGCCGATGACTAAAATAGGAAGCAGCCGTCAAGCCCATCCAAGCTTATTCCCCTCAGTTAGTGCGCTGAGACGTTTGTGAGATGGCGCACAAGGGAGAATAACATGATCCCTCCTGAGGGCTGCAGCCGCTCCTCAGCAGCAGTACAGCAGAGTCTTTGTTGTGGCTTTAGTGTCACACAGGGCTAACAGGTCTTACCCAGCCACAGATTGTCTTCCTATTTATACCCAAGGCAGAGACATTGTCTAGATACTGCAAGAAAAAAAAAAGCTGGTAGAGAACAATCTGTGCAGACCAAGAGCTATACCTAAGACGTATTAATGAATCTAAGAGAGCTCTCAAATGTACCAGGAACACTTAAAATACTGAGAGTTTGGGATGAGGTGTTGGTGTTGAGCTATAGGTGAAGTGGTGGGTTTCCTAATGAAGAATATGAAGAGAGTACTCAGAAAGAATCTGAGGGGAGGGAGGCAGAAAGGTAATTGATTTTAAAAGTGATGGGAAAACCCACAGGTCTCAGGAGGGAGCAGCAGAACCGTCTCGACGGATACAGAAAACCCCAGCTGCCACTGAGAATAATGGAATTAATTCTTGCTCTGGTTTAAATACATTTTATAATGGGGGCTTAAATTAACATTTCCTAAAGCCCCCAGAGATGGAGTCAAAGTGTAAATTGTAACAAAATGTTTTACTTTTCTCTCGACAATGGAGCCTTTGTCCTGTGAATATGTGTTCCTCGTAGGCACACTGTGCTATCCAAATAACAGAGTTGGCTCGTTATCATTTTTGTGCAGAATAAGATGAAAAAAAAACACAATAATTGTGTTATTGTATGAATGCAGAACTGCTGGTGCACTAACAAAAACAAACATCCACATGAAAAAAAAAAATACTCAGGGGCACATACAGAGCACATACTCATTCATATTTTTAGCTGGCACCCTGGCATCGCCTTTACTCCTGTCTCCACAGTTGTACATGGGTTTGTAAGAGAATAAGGGCAAGAGAAGGACGGAGGTTTCTTGTTGCTAATTTTCTGTCAGGTTGCAGAGTCCAGGTGGACTCCATGCACCTGGGGATTAACAGTCAGCACAGAGGGCCTCTGTAAGCACTGGCTGCCCCTGAAACAGATAATTTATACACACACAGCATCACACACAAACACTATATACCTCCCTCTACCTCTCCAGAGGCCTCATCACTGGAGTCCACACACTGCAGCAGTGCACATCTTTGATAGCTAGTGTTAAACCTATTAAAATCATATAGCTGTAAAGTGTGCACACAGGCTCCACACTATAGTTCCCCCATGACAAAGAGTTTCTCTCAATGGAATTATCAGAATAAATAAACCACAAGCCAATCCCAAATAGCACAAAAGGCAGAAAAAAAGAGTGCTGATGCACAAGCATACAGTATATACACACCCCAGAGACAGATCTCAAAGGATCCAGTTATACACAACGTCATTTGAATATAAAAGGGAAATACCTGGTGTTCCTCTACTGCGAGAGTATTTAGCTATCACTGACAGAGCATTTCTGGATCCTGAGAATTACAATGATGCTCACACAGGAAATTGTAGAGATTACTGGACAGCATGAGTAAGAGGCAGCAGATAAATTATCCACTTTTTAAGTGAGCTAATATCAAAGATTATATGTGCATATTTCTCCTTGAAATTGAAAAGGGGAATTATCCTCAAAATGTTTTTCAAAAAGGCTGAATTTGAAATTCTGATCATAGATGTACAAGTTCTGTCCTACAAACCACACAAACTTACTGTTATGTGTAAAGTTATTTGGATTAATCATTCATTAGTTAACAGCTGTTTTTGATCATTCCATCATTTTAATTCATGAGATAACAACTGCAACAATAATGGAACCAATCAGCAGTCACCCCCTATCATTGTATTGCAATGGCAGGTAATATAATAAATGCTGATGTCTCTCATAATTCTGGTGGAGTCAGCAGCCAGCGTTAGTGTGTAGTGTGTAGAAAGGGAAACATTTAGTAGTCAGACTCTAGATTGAAAAACTCCCCTGCTCAACCCTCCCACTGGTGAGGCATATAGTGGCTTTAGAAGACAAGACACTTCAGTGACATTATTCTCCAATTTATCCAAGTTTTTCTCACCAAAAATGTCTATCACTACTAATTCACTCTGTGCCCAGTGTTGCCAGATCCCCTGAGAGAAACAAGCAACCAGCTCTATAAAAACAAGTTCAATAGGGAACCCGCCACATTGTGTAAAACAGGAGCCGCTTGTTAATGGTGAAAATATATACAATTATTATTACATTATGCATAAGCAATGGAAAAATTCTGATAAACACAGTTAACATAAAAACTTTGGATAACATAAGTTCTTTGAATAACTTGAGTAAATAACTTCCTAAGGGTGTCTGCATGTGTTTGTTTGTTTATGATGCACACCCGCTACATGTTGAGAAGAGTAACATTGATACCTGCTGTTATGTCAGTGTCTCCAAACTTGCTAAAAAGTCGCTAGGCGCTTTTGAAAATAAGTTGCGAGGGGGGTCTAAAAAATCTCTAAATCTAACAACATGGTCACTGAATTGGTGACAGTGTTTCTCTGCCACTCTTGGCTCTGGCGTACATGAGCATGATGCACTGTGTGTGAGTGTGTTTGGGGGTGTGCCGAGTACTCGAGCGGGCGCGATTTAGGAAACGGTGGTCTGGAAAGGACAAACTACCTACCATTCTTGCACTTTGCTCTGCTTTCATGGGGAGCTGTGAGATAACCAGGGGGGGTTCATGCAGACAGAAAAGCAAGCTCAAATAAGCAACTACAAGTTAAAAAAAGCCCCCAAAAAATGCAGCCTGCGACTCATGAGTTTTACAAGCAACTTCTGAGAAAAACAAGCCCAAAGAGGCTTATAATAAGCAGACTTGGCAACTACTGTATGTCTGTGCCTTTCATTTTGCTACTCACTAAACCTTGAAACATAGCAGTGCAATATGGCCGCCTTCATGGAGGAGTGCCCACCACCTTTGTATAAAGCTTATTTTAAGATAACAAAAAACACAACAAAAATTTATATTCGGATGATTGTAGACTAATTTGATCTGTTATAATACTTAGAAATATCATGTTTTGTTCACCAAGTCTGTTCTGTGAAATGCCGCTTAATTCTACAAACTGTACCTTTAAACAATTGGCTGCCAAGACTTTCTTGCAAGCTGCCTTTATTCCTACAAAATACACACGGTGACCTCTTGGTATGGCCCATCACATTCCTGTAGTATCGCTGAGTAAGTTTCAGTTCAATGGTAGACATCGAGTCGCACCAAGGCTTCGCTCTAGCTCACTTCTCATGTGATGTACTCACTGTCAGAGCGGTTGTTTGTTGAATGGTGGAAGACCATTTCTGAAGTGTTTAAGGAGAGACTGGTTGGCTTTTGTAATGCAGCATCATGGCAATTTGTCCCTCAAGTTGAAACATTTGCTCTATAAGAGATTGTGCTCTGCACTTACAAACAGAAATCAGTTTAGAGAGATGAATTAATTGTCCTTAGTTTACAGCTGGTAGGAGCTGGGATGTCATTATGATGGCTGGTACTCTGCTTGCTTTTGCTCTCCATATGGACTGTTTTTCTTTGCAGACACCAAAGCCTGTGGAGACGTGTCAGACAACAAACATACAAATGGAAAACAAACATTTTCCAAGCTGGAAATCCAGACCCTGGGTATATCCAAAAGATATTTCAGATTGCTTGTTTTGTCCAAAGCCTCATAAAACTTGACATTTTTGATCCCTGTGACATGTATGCTTGGGGAACGAAAGGAGTCCTTTTTTTGGATTTAGCAATTAAATCTCCTGTTGGGAACTTTAAGACCAAGTGAATTTCGAGAGAGTATTCTCAGCTCATTTTGTCCTCTACAGGCTGTAGTAGAGCCCTTTGATAAAAGAATCTTATACTCCTGACTTTGATGGTCTAATATATAATTTACAATGATTTTTTTCAAGTGACAGTTGTAAAACAGGACTGTTTCCTCAGCTGCTGCGCTTATACCTACCCCCACAAACTGTTTTTTTTTTTTTGTTTTTTTTTACTTTTTAAAAAATGAAAAATATAAATAGTAATTCTTGTCCCTGGTGGTTTTATTTGCTTTTGTGTGTAACAGACAGGCATCAGTGAGAATTTCAGTCTGCTCATAGGAGCTTTAATTGATTAACTTACAATTTCAGCCTTAAATCTATTACAGAGTGCCTGAACAAGAGATGTACTTGAATTAAAAACAGCTCAAATTAAAAAAAATGTTAAGAAATGATGTAAACATGTCAAGGATCTCACCAAGTCTTAAAAAACAGACAGCCAAAGAGTTCAAAGAGGTTCACGTCTAAGCCCGATGACACTTGAGTGGATTTAAAAACTCTTGCCCTCTTTTTTCTCCATCCTTGTTAGCATTGAATCAGCCGAACACAAACTCATTTGACAGTACCAAAATGAAAAAGGGACATACATTCATAAATAAAAAATGCTGTGATTCAAACAAGAACAAATCTTAATACTCTCAAGAACAAAAACTGAAACAAACACGGACAGCCTGGAAATTATTCAGCAAAATCCAGATCTGCTGGATTCCAGCAGTACACAAGATACTACAAAGAATCTCTGAGGCTTTGTGTGACTAAATGATGAATTAGCTCTTTTATCAGCGGCGGCTACGCTGAGGTGCATATTTGACTCCTTCTGGAGAGCGTTTTAGTGGCTCCGCTGTGATATATGCGGGCTGTATTCTGACAGTGCCGCTGAATGATGACTTGGGGAAATGGGTTAGAAGAGCACTGAGAGATAGTGAGTTGAAAAATGTGTATTTGTGCATGACAGAGTTTCAGCATATCAGTGAGTGTTGCTGTCAGGGGGTAAAGCAGGCACCCTGGCCCTTCATGTCTCTTTATGCTACAATTAGCTGCTTCTTTATGACAGCAAAGACTGGGTCAGTGTCATAATGCAAAACAAATGTCTGTCTGTGTGAGGTTGGCAAAACAGGAGTCAAACAGCTGCAGCAAAACTCAGAGCCAGCAGAGTATCTTACCGGGGCGTGAGGCTAACACATAAATAAGCAGGAAAACACACAGCTGTACATCCTACAAGCCAAAGACAGACAGTGCACACTTCATGCACTCATCTGCGACGCATGAGAAATGAGAAGTCCTAATTATTATTTCCATTGTGCCCCACTCCTGTGACAAGGACCACTAGCTGTGAATGATTATAATTATTACCCGTAGTAGAATAGCAGTCATGCTGTTGTATCATCAGCAACATCATGCAACAGATCAGGGTCAAATCCAACTTGAAATTCATGTATGCAATTCAATTCACAATCTTGGGTGCTTAGATATTCAAAAACATTTCTCATTTGACTTCTGCTCAGATGTGTCATGCATGGATTATGCTTTGCCTCGGGCGCTCAGTGGTAAATGGAAGGTAAAGCGCCAATCGTCAGCTGACTGTATCTGACAGGAAGTCTATTGCATCTGCTCAACAGGCTTTTGTCATCCCCACACTCTGCATCAACCGCAACGTGTGATGAAACAGCCATTCCATTCAATTATCACTAATGTTTGATTAGGGCACGAATGGCGCAGTCTCCACAAACAGCAGCACAATTAAAGTGAAATGAATTACAACGAATCATAGGCCCAACACAAGCGATGTAATAGATTTCAAACACTCAACTTGTATGCTTTGAAAAGATTTGCAGCAAAATATAGCCTGTCTGGTATTTGCACATAAATTCACAACATCGTTTAGAGTAGAAAACAAGCCTGTCTTGAATGGCTGGTAATTATGTACAGCAGCAAATAAAGCGTGGTTCCTTTCTGAGGCTCTGCTGCCTTGTTAAGTGGTGAACAGACAAAACAGCATTTAGAAAATGAAAGGTGCAGGGAAACATCCAGGGCACAGCGAGCTTCTCTCCCATTAGAAACCGCTCTGTCTGTCTGTCTCACGGTCGTTTGTTTGTTCCAACTGGCGGTGCTGGAAGGACGCACCCTGAACCCCCACCACCAACAGTAACTATGTCTCTCCCTTTTTTCTGTCCCCTCTCTCCCTCCGTCTGTCCAGTGCTTTTCCTCTAATCTTCCCACCATGTCCAACCCCCCTCTTCTCTGCGGCTCCTCTGCTTTCTCCTCTCTCACAGTATACATCCTTTCCTATGTGTTGCTTCTTTTCTCATCATCCACGTTTTTTTTTTTTTTTCATCTCCCTTCCCTCTTTTTTTTTCCATGCACCATATCAAAGATAAGGCTAATGAAGGTGGCTTTTTATCCCGGCATTCAGGATGCAAACAGCACATACATCCAGCAGAACATGGATACACAGCTTCAAGAGGGATAAAAATAAAGTTCAAATTCGACAAGAGAGGATGAATCTATTAAGGTTATTATATAACAAAAAAAGCAGAGATGTTATTGTCACTGTGTGTGCCATTACAAAAGGAACAATGCATGGGAGCACACTGTGTGAAACCAATTAAAATCCAGCCCCGTCATATAGCTTCCTCCCTCCCGAGTCATGTTGTGAATATGTCGCTTTCACACCATTCATGTCAGTGCACCTGTGTCCACTGCACTAAATCCCCTCCTCTTCATGGCGTCTCCTTCTCATATTTCCCTGTGTCAAAATTGCGCTATCTGCTCCGCAAGTCCCATGAGTTGGAACACAAGGGGGCCCAGGAGAGTGCAAGCGAAAGAGGAACAGGGGAAATTTCACATTATCTATCCATCTGTAATAATACGTGGGGTTCTGTATAATGGGTCTGATGTGGAAGCAGGAAATGAGCTATGAAACGTCAAGCCCAGATGCTCACAGTCCCAGTGGCCACCACCAGCCTACACGTTGTCAAGTAGACAACGCAGAAAAGTAGTTTAACAGAGCCTGGTTTAATTGGACTTTTATTTGTAAATGACAGAAATCCTGATGCATTACTTTAATTATCCTGGCAGAACTAATTCATGAACACCGGACAAGGCAATCAAACAGCATCCAAGAGCTTTCCTCTTTTTTGGGGGGACCTCAATCCTTGTCCACAGGAATCTCTCTGATAGGACTTGTAAGGCATGTGATGGTTTCAGTGTGCTTTATCCAGCCGACTGAAATGAATGAAGCTAGAGAAAAAAGGGAAGTGGAGGCTGTTTTTTTTTTTCCTCTAAAAGTGCTGAGGCCCACCCAGGTCCTGTGTGTGTGAGCATGTCCATGTCTGCCAAGCCCTCACAGTGCAGAGAAGCCTTCCTCAGTTTGGAGGGGAAAGGGGGGGAGAGGTGGGGGAGAGGTACAGCTACCCCTGCAGAGCACTGGTCCAAGACAACCTCTGCTCACATTTACACCCTGCTCAATCACATCTAAACTCCTCTGTCAATGCTTAACCAGCAGCCAATCAAAACAGAGATCCCTAATGTCTTCCTGATCACGCTGTTATCAAAGCTTTACATGACTGCACTGTAACAGTTTTGCCTCAGCACTTCATGCCTCGTACTGACACACATTTGCTAAAAACGGGCCATTCTTTAAAGTAGATTAGCACAGTTTGCCTGTCAGCTACAGATGTAATTTTTGCCTCACTCAGCCACTTCGTGTTTCCGTGTGCAAGAGAATGTGTTTGTTTACGTGCGAGTGCATGAGTATGCCAGTAGCCTGTGACTACAAATGTGAGTGTGTGTATATGTGTGTCTCCTCCTGAAACAGCTCCAGTTGGAAGGGGGGCGGGGGGTGGGGGGGTGAATAGAGCAAGCAGCAAAGAGCTCAACAGCGCCTCAGTCCCTCAGGACACGCTGCAGCTCTCTGCTCGCGGCCATGAAAAGCAATCAGAGCCCAGCCTTCTCCCCTGGACTTACCTCTGTCTTTAATTACAGAACTCAGCAGCACAAGCAGCACAGAGAACGAGTGCCTCTGCTGGGCCACAGCCAGCATGTCACAGACCAAAACGCAGGGGCTTGGGTTGACGCAGCGGGCCTCTGCATACAGTGACCTGACATTAAATCTACAGACGGTCCTGATGGGCTCAGCATGCTTCTGCAAAGACTGGGACAGAGCCAAGGTGTTCCCATAATGTAGTGATACAATGTGCAGGGGAAACTGCAGACATAAAAATCACAGCAGGGCTCTGTATAGGCAGGGAAAGCCCTGTCTATGCGCTTAATGAGGTGTTGTAACCTTTTTATGGAAGCCAGAACTTGCAGTACATGCTCGAACCTTTCAACCACAAAAAAGTCAATCATATGAGCAAACATCTGTGTTACAGAAGGTTCCTCATCCTTCTTTATTCTGCCTTAAAGAGATTAGAAAACCAAGTCTGAATAAAAACTGGATTCTGGATTTGCGAATAACCGCTCCACATGGTTAAAAAATGGGCAATTGATGAGGATCAGTACATTCTGTATAACCGAAACGCTTTCCCACTGTACAGACATGGTTGTAGTAGAGGCCCAACACATGTGCCTAAGGCTGAAGCAGAAGAGAAGCCACAGAGCACACATGGGCAGGGGAAGATAAGAGGCTATGTACACAAGCTGCTGGTTTTTATTGCAGCAACGCTCGGATAGCATTTTAAACCCATTTCCAGAAAAACCTTCCAGCGTTGTCCTTGCTACAGTGGAGCTGAGCCATGGTGTTGAAATGTGTCTTTGGGCTCAATTTCTCACCAGATTTCAAGTGAACAGAGAATGGCACATACGCTGCAATGTTGTATGTCAAAGTATAAGAGGACGACAAACCACAGTGGGACATCACAGAATGAAGACAATGTTCAAGATAACAGCACCTGTTGGTTTTGACAGCTATCATATCAAAACAAGGATAGGGCAAGAAGGCTCCTTCTACACGTCACATGGCCTCAGACCCTTTGGTGTGACAGCACACATGGTAACGCATGATAATGACTCCCCCATCAACATGTCAACTCAATTTGGTTGTCTTATGGACTCTCTTTGACTCAATCAATGCATGGCCTTCCATCTGGTTTACACTGCTGTCTTCACATTAGAGGGCAGAGACAGGCATTTTACTAACAGCTTTCAATGACTTTCACATTACACTCTGTTTTTCATGCAACCATCCAACAAGAACCAAAAATGCAGGCCGCACACTCCAATGAGTTTCAAACTACATGTTGTTTTAAAGCAAATCTTCCAATAGGGACACAAATGCAGACTAAGTTTTCAAAAATATGCCAAAAGTAACTTGTCCCAGAGTGTGTCAGCACGTTTTGTTCCACACAAATGCAGACTGGACAAAGGTTTACGACAAATTGTCTTCCTTTCCCTCATGAATCTCACATAGAATGTAATTTTCTTGGCAAATGATTAAACAGGAACCAAAATGCAGACTGAAAGTTTCTGTGTTTAAGCAAATGAACAGACAGGGACCCAAATTCAGGCACAAAGTTCTGGAAGGTTCACGCTTTCTTATTTCAGCAAATCTTCAAACACGGACATAAATGCAGACTTCAAAGTCCACTACAACTATCTACAAGAGGTTCGGGATGATTTGGGGTTTTGAGGAAACTATCAAACATAGACAAAACTTCAGGTTCCCAAAGACACCATAATAATTTCAATTTACATTTTCAAGCATGTACTCAAATTCAAACTCAAACAGCACAAAACAAAGCTATACATAAATGGACAAAGTCATCTCAGGGAGACAATGTCTGTATGCTGAGAACATTAATAGTGACACCAGTTTCATATTTTGAAAACCCCATTTTACAAGCTTTCCAATAAACACCAGCCAAGGAAATCCCCTGCTCATTTAAATTAAATCCAATTAAACCCATCCAAAAACAAAGTTAACAACTGATCCTAACACCTCCACAGCATCAGAGCACAGAGGCTGACATTATTAGGGGCTGCAGCTCATTATTCTCCAGCATACAGGGCTTGTCTGGCTCGCATTGTGGCTGCCTGGGACATCCAGTAAACATCTGTCATGATGAGGCATCCTTTAAAGAGAGCACAGACACAGTAAGCTACTGATCTAGTGACCGGACAGTGCAGGCATTCATAAATGGCTCTCTGCACCTGTGCGTGCTTTACTATCTTGATGTTTAGGCCAATTTGGATACATCTGTGCTTATTTCTGAATCATTTATTCACTATCACATTGGAGGGGCCTAGCTGTATGATGATATGTTATCCCACTGGGTTTCTATAGCCCATTCATAAATTATTCAATAGTTTGGACTATGGATTATCCTTCTTTTATTCATTTCATATTCATTTTTGGGGCAGCACTGCTCGGGATGCACATAACGTTGATTCAAAATGACGTCCACACACACAGGCCACTGTTTGCCTTCCCAAACATAAAAACAGTGCCTCAATATGAACAACCACACGTGGCATCTGTGTTCGGGTTTAATTGGGGAGCCTAAAGCGAAAAAGTCACCGCCTGTGCTGTAAAGAAGTAGGGGTATTTTTCGCAGGGAACGGGTAATCGATGAAGCAGAGACGAATGAATGTAGGCTACGACAGCTGTCCCGAGGAGGCAGGGCAGCTACTACACCGCATGCTGTAACGTGTTCTCCCTTTGAATAAAAATGTCCGATCAGATCAAATCAAAGCGAAGCGCCACTATCGATAAATCAGTGTGTGTTGAAATGAAGCTGTCATGTGCATACCCAAAAAAGAGCTCGCTCCTTGTATTCTCGCACACACACACGGCACACTGAGGAGCAGCAGCTGCAGCATAATAACGTTTTCACTGCCTACCTCCGGAGCGTCTGCGCCCAAACTGCGTTTTTCCCCCGCCGCAATGGGATCCTCCTCAGCCGCTTCGGACAGTATCAGAGCTGCGTCTTTCCCCCGAAATGCAAACACTTCCCCAGCATGTCCCCCCCACCCTCCCTCCCTCCTCTCCCCGCCGCCACCACCACCACCACCAGCAGCAGCAGCAGCAGCAGCCCGGGCCTCCAGTGATAGCAGGTGGACGCGCCTCTCAATGATGGAGACAGCGCGACTCTCCTCTCCCCCGCCGCTCCATTTTCAATTACGGAAGAATTCGTATTCCAGGAAACGCGCTATCGGGCAGCCAGCATGTCCTAATATCGCCTCTTTTCTCGGGACAAACAGGGGCCGTCGCCTCTCAAACTCCCGATCCGCGGCGCCTCCTCGCCTCTTATCTACCTTTTACGAGATGCTTGATGTTACCATTGTCACGGCGTATTTTTTTTTCTTCCGTTTTTTTTGCAGCTGGACCTCTCCCCCTCCTTGCGACGCGCAGTCTCGTAGGCGCGCACTTTGCCTGCTCCCCCTCCGATTCTTCTCGGTCCGACCTATGAGCGCGCGCAGCCAGCCGACGCAAGGCCACGCACTGCTTTGACGGACGCGCTGAGCAAATCAGGTAGCCCACTCCAAATAGGACTGTATCATAACAGGGCAACTGCAATGACATGAATAATGAATACGCTACCCATGTATGCCTGTGCTGGATGATAGGCCCACTCACAACACTCAGCGGACTGCAAGCAGTGTTTAGACTGACTTAAGGGGTCTCTCTCTCTCTCTCTCTCTCTCTCTCTCTCTCTCTCTCTCTCTCTCTCTCTCTCTCGTTCTCAAACATTATGTTCTCATTCGATCGTCAAACTGTCAAAAAAACACAGCAATTTTTATGAGATAGTGAAAGCTAAACCGCATTGAAAAGCAGATTTAAAACTCAAACACAAAAAATGATTCCAGTGATATGTAGGGGAGAGTGGGGTAAGATGAGCCATTTTTCATATTTCTGATCACTACATCAAGGCAATCATAGTTTGTCTCTAACTAGTGTATCTGCATATATTTCAAGATGTTGTGCATCCCTGCAAACCAACAGAATGAGTGTAAACATAACTTACCCTGTGTATGGGGTAAGTTGACCATATGAGCGGGTTAAGTTGAGCCGTATCCCTACTACCCCCCTACTCTCCACCCCAGCCCTCCCTCACCTTCTCTCTCCCTAAATAAAAGTCACTTCTTCACATTCACGTGTATTTTTATCTGTTATACACTATTCAACTGGTGCATATAACTCTAAAAAACTGTTTTGTAAAAAGCCATTTTAACATAAGAATGTCTTTAAGTGATTCAGAACATTCACAGCTGTATTTTTGAAAAGAAAAAGTAACATTTCAACAATCTGAACTGAAACTCTGATCCTCTCATTATACTTCTTTACTTTCTCAGTTGAGCCACTGGTTCAACTTACCCCAGAACTACTATTGTAACTTTGGCTGTATCTGAAATGAATCACTCAATCCCTAACCCCTAACCCCCATATGGGATTTCACTATATAGTTGACTATGTAGTGAACTTGATCACCTGAGGTTTTGGACACTACATGGCAAGACGCAATGCATGACAGGATGCCCACCACCGATGAGTGACCATCGGATGGTCACTACATTTTGCAATACTATAGATTTTGAGTCGCTTATATAGGGCACTGGAATTGATCACTGAGGTTTCAGACACCCCTCAAAATGGCACTAACCCCCATGTAGTCACCTATATAGGGGTTAGGGATCCATTTCAAACACAGCCAAAATTAGTCTTCTAAGCTAAAATGGTGGACTTTTATGCTAGGTTTTTGACCTCATTTTGTTGCTCATAGTTATACAATTGATGTATAAAACGAATTTAAAATGATCTTTTTTGGTCTGAACTCAATTCTAATAAAACTTATGACAGACTTAATTCACTTTCAAGAGTGAAAAATGTTTTTGCTGCCCTTGTGAGGCACTGTGTTTCTCAGATTTGAAATGTCTCCAATAAACTATTATTATTCTTATTATTATTGTTGCTGTTGTGGTTGTTGCTGTTGTGTTTCTTTGTTGTATCTCAGGATTTATCTCAGCGTCTGCCTCTGAATCCTGACATGTTCATGCCCTTCAGTCCCTGATATTACTGAAGTGAAAGTCTGAGTCTAATTTTAATACATGTGGGTAAAAAAAGAACAAAGAACAATGTATTCAAAGTAAAAGGTTGACCTCCTGTCTTGTGAATACATGATTAAGCAGTAATGGTCTCCAATAAAATGAAACAGAAATTGTCCTTCTGCTGCAGCACGGTCACACATATCATTACTGCTATCACATGGGAAGATGGATCTGTATAACTTGTCATTGAGCTACTTCTCTCAGGTTAATGCACAAACACACACACACACACACACAATGACTGTATATTACCTCTTTAATAGATGTCAAGCGTTTAATGTGTGTGCTTTGTTTTGACTTTTCTCTTTAAAAAAAGACCCATGCTAATGAACTGAACATGGACTCCATAGCAACACGAATTTTATCCATGTTTCTGAAAACATCTTTTTCACTGCTGTCACCATTACTGATCTTTAAGACACAAATTGACTACACCTTCTCTTAAAAGCAAGTCAATACAAAAAAATGAAACACATGGTTGAGGTGAACATTTTCATTCTTCTGTAATTACACAGTTTCTTCATGACTTCATGACGGGTAATTTCTCCAGCAGTACGACAAATATAATATGAAATAATGATCAGCTATGTTCATGAATGGGGGGAGGGGTGCACAATGTTATCATAAAGGCGTGTTATGGTAGATGTACTGTATATCAGCTTATTATATCCCCTCTTAGCGAAAGGAAAGTTAGATCTTTGCCGTTTTTCTACAATTGTGCCACAACGCAGACTTTACCCTCATGAATAAATATGACAATGAAGCAAAAACTCTCGTAAATCTCAGCAAAATCAAGTTAAATGAGCAAAAAAGTCACAGAACAAGAATTTCTAAACTCTGTACGGTAATAATGTAACTATTACTGAGGGAACTTTCTCATCCGGTTGGTGCAAATTAATTCACATGCATTTTAACTGATTCCCTCAAAAATGTGTTCAAGGAAATAATTCATTGGAAAACATAGTAAGTGTTCATGCAAAATCAATAACCCACAATTTCTCTTACCCACACAAACCATTTTTGAATTCTCCAAAACAATCTTACAGACTATAGCGGTTTGAAACATATTCATGTCATTTCCTTTTCCTGTTGTGTTCTGCGTGGTGTAATTTTCTGTTACAGTGTTTTGTGTTGTTGCTTGTGTGAGCTCTCAAATTACTGAAGTCAATCATTGTACACATAAAAATATAAAGGGCCACAGTGTATTTCTGTATTTTAGAGACACAGAATCACTAACAAACTCTCAGTATATCATCCACACAGCTGTTGGTCACAGCTGCAGGCTTTGCAGGTCTAAAATCTATTTTTAAAGACTTGAGTTCATGGTTATCTTTTTTGTATTTTTCTCTCTTAGTTTAAGTTGTTTGAGTTACAAGACATTTGTCTTTCCCTGTTCTGGTGTCGATGAGCTTCAATATTATTCTGCCGTGACTGTTTTTCTCTTTTCTGACAGGTAAACAGAGAGGCTGAAGATAACTCTCTCTGGTTAGCTACTCAGTTGAATTCTATTCAGTGATCAAACTCCAGAAAAAAATAGGCCTGTCCAGATGGATGGATGAGCAATGAAGTCAAGTCCTAGTTTGACATTCAGAAACTGGTGAAAACATTTAAATTCTTGAGTAACTGCCTGTTGATTTATTCAAATTGTAACCTTGTCTTCCTATTTTACTCATTTTTCTCCAAATTAATGTTCCTTCACTTTGGGAAACTTAATCTTCTTGTAACAAGCATGCCAAGTCAGTCAGTATATGCTCCTGGTGGTTTGGACAGGCTCATTTTTTAGTGCAAGTCCTTACCTTGAAACTTAGACCTCCGAAAAGAAAAGGCTGTAGAGGTTTAAGGGCTGAGTGTACATGATGAAATGTCAGGCTGATGTTCACCAGGTTTGACAGTCAGTGAGGGAACTCCAATAAGATTATGCCAGCTGTAGCTGGCATGCATGCATTTTTATGAGAAGCGTCATTGTGTCTGACCAAACAGAGTCACATTGAGATGTAGTGATCTGGAAATGTCTGCACAGGTTCACATGTGGGTCCATCTGAAAGACAGGGCACAGTTACAACCCCTTTATCCTCAGGGCCTTACTCTCAGATATCTGATCCAGGTTTATAGAGTTGTCTGTGTTTTGCAGTACTGCATTTAAAAGGTTGATGATAAACTGGTTTAAAGGTGTTCTTTTGAATCAGTAGTTAAGATGATATCATTCAGGCCCAGACCCCCAAGTGGTTTTATGATAAATGGAACAACTCCTGTGAGACTCTTTGACAGCAGCTACATTCATTTTACTGTGACACAAAGATGTTTTTGATTTACAGCGAACAGAGTTACATAGAAAAAGTCTTCCAATTCAGTAGCTACTCAATGGGATTAACCTTTGACATGCAATTATAACCCCAGCTCTGGAAATTTGCACTTGCTGTACAAAATCAGTGGATAACACAATATAGAGACCGTAGATGAGTCTAGATTTTCCCTTTGGATAGACATACATAACAGATGAAAGAAAGCAATGTTATTCTGTCAAGGTCACCCTTTAAAGATGGTGGCAAAGCCCTAACGTCTGAAGAATGACTGTATAGATACCTGAACAAGACCGTCTCTACTTATGAGAGTTAACAAAACATGGAAATTTGAGGAATACGAAGAAGTTTAGTCAACAGAGAGCTCCCTGTGCACATCACAACTGTGTTGCCTGAACCTTCCAGCCTCTGCTAAGACATTGCATCATACTGCAGAGATGCAACAACCGCGGTATCCATGTTTATGGACTTTAAAAGGATAGGCTGTGAGTGTCTGTGTGATTGGCCATGTGTGTGTTGCGCACACGTGTGAATATTCATCCATGTTTTGACCAGGAGCATTGATAGAGTACACAGGGATTACGCACATAAATTTGCACTCCCACACAAAACTGTGGAAATAACTACATCTCCTCTGAGGCAGAGATGCATATTTATCAAGGCGTAGACGCCCTTGGCCACACACTCCTTTTATTGTAGTGAGATGGGAGTAAGCTGACTGTCTGGTGCAGAGGGATTGCCCCAAAGCCTCAGCCTGCTTCCCTTATAATCATTACGAGAAAGAGGGTGGTGGACTCCAGCAACAGGCCACAGAGGGGTCAGCTGGGATTTGACATGTGTGTGCCAAAACCCTCACATCACCTGTATATCTTAACAGGTTTCATGCCAGTGTGGACGTGGCTCTTTAGGCGTGTTTAGAGGCTTAAAATATCAAATTCATCACTGAGTCACCATGCATGATAGTATAAGAAAGCCTTAAGTCATTACCCTGCACCTATTTCAAGCTGAGAGGTTTTGATGCATTTTTTTTCCTGATGATTCATTATTTTTACCACCTTGTAATGAGTCAGCAACTACGGAGCAAAAAAAATGTGAAAACTGGGGTGAAATAAAGGCAAGTTTTATAACATATTTAACAGCCAGTTAGCCACTCAGCCGCTAAACTGGTATTACCATTAGCTAGAAAAGAACTGGCTGGAGGCTAGAGTCATTTGTTAAATACAACAAAAACAGTGAACTGAGCAAACATTAGCTCTCGTCGAAGCTTAATGGATCATCAAATATCACATTCTCTTATGAAACTCTGCCCTATTAGACTCCATATGTCACTATAAATCTCAGTTATTAAGAAGCCTTGAAATATTTGCAGTTGTCAAAAATTCAAAATCTACATGACTTACAACTTGAAACACAGCCATGCTTCATCGTAGCTTTTCCACCCTGGTTGACTAAAAGGGAACTGCAGAATGAATATGGTGAATAAAGACTTATCACCATATCTGCATGTTTCTTTGAAAATGTCTCCTCCAGTAGAAGGTCGTAGTTTGTATCGGGGGACCGAGTCTCCTGCTGGGGTCCATATTACCGGCATTATTAAAGACCTTTGTGTGCCTGTCCTCTTTGCGCCTGCACAACTCTGCACGGTTAACAAGGAGATGGCTACCTCATTACCTCCTTGAGATATGCACTGATCACATGCACGCCATGCAGAACAATTACAGGTTATTGAACGATAGATTTTTCAGTGCGCTTGTTGTTTTTAAAATATAAATAGCCAGAGAAATAAATGACTCTCCTTGTGTGTGTCTTTCTGAGATTGTTCAGTGACTTCAATGCTTGAATATTCTGTCCTTGAATATATGAAAGATGTGCAGAGCTTTGCTTCTGCAAAGAGGAGAAGCAGGAAAATATCAGTTCTGTATGAGAGGCTCTTTCACAGAACTCTTGCAAATCATGATGAATTATGTTCACTGAATAATTAGCGAATAACCTGTTAAGGGCAGCAGCTGAAGGTTGTTGGGAGTTGCTAATGAATAGTCTCATAATCTCTTCCTAGGTTAGATTAGAAGAACGCCATTACCATCATCTCATCTGCCTTGACATCTGACGCATGAAAGGAGAGCCATCCAACCAGTAATCATCCACTGGCTTTCCTTTTAAGCAGAGCTCTATCAAAGTCTACTTTCATCTGTAAAGTGTGATTTCCTCAGGAGGTGTCGAGGGTGGGGGGTTCACTGTGCAGCACAGCCTGGTCTGTCACGCTATTTGAGTGTTTTTGTTATTTGTCGGTTTCATTTATAATCCCACCAAAGCCTTCCCAGAAAGTGTCCTCTAATGTCCTGGGTCCCAGTGGAGGATCGAGGGGACTGCAGGGGTCCCTGAAGTGGATCCACAGTCATTTGTCCTCCAGGCAAATGACCACAATTAAAATGTGTAAAGAATGGAGATGACCAATAATCTAATATACACACACCATGCATTGCTTTTTTGATATGCACCTAACATAAGAGGGTTCAAGAGACACATTTGTAGGTACTGGTTATATTAATTATCTAAGATTCTTCGTCTTGTAAGAGAATTACATTATGCAATTTTGACTTTTGCGAAAAAAAAAAATGACTCCATGTTGTTTTGAAATGACATGCATTGTATCATGAAAATTGTAGAGACACACCTGTGGATGTTTTTCTTGTTTTGTTTAATGTAGAGCATTGAATTACTGAAATATTAAAATCTTGTATGCAGAAATGACCTAAAATCCTACATATATATATCGAACAACAATGCGTGCTCTGGAGAGTTTCCATGGTATCTATGGCATATTGACGAACCATCACACTCAAACCTACTCAGAACAACAGAGACCTTGTTATTTAGACAAAGTTCAACATTTATTCCTGTCTGCAGTGTACACACTCATCAAATGTACTCCAGAATATTTAGACAGGTTTACACTGTGTGTTAGTACGAGACACATTATCTTAGTATGGATATAATTACACACCAAGGTTCCTAACAAATGTATCACAGCCAAATCAGCCCTCAGAAAATGAGGATAACATGTGCTTTTTAAATATTAACATATGCACTTTAGGGGCCTCTAGGAAAAAAGTCTTTGTATTCAGATCATACAATCCAAAAAGCCGTCTTGGCATTTTTAAAAATCTATGAATACGTGTTTCAGTAGAGGATGTCTGTCAACCAAGGCTAAATGATATGACTGTAAAATGTTCCCAGAAGAGGCTTTCAAGTTGTTGCTTTGCAATGTGGCTCCAAGTGTGGTGAAAATCATTCATGATTTATTAGAGGTGCTTCTTGTCATTCTCAGAGTGTGATATTTATATCAGTGTGACTGTGACATACTGCTTATTCACTGGGGAGCTGTTCTGTGTGTTCATGAGTCTAAACATCCACACTCCGTCGTGATTCATCAAGAAGACTTGAGTATCTGCCAAATTTGGTATTTTTAGAACATGCATTGAGAACAGACACAGGCAATGTGCTTTACCACTGAATTTTATGGAAGTCTTTATAAAATATGTTTCTTCTTATAATACAGAAAAACAACCCTTATAATTTGGAATAACTGAGCAGCTAATGGCAGAATAAACGGTGATATGTGCCTATCCTTAATGTAAAAAAGAAAAGCGTACTAAATTCAGTTTATTTGAAAATAATTTAAAAAGTTAAATCAATACAAATTTTGGAACAACAAAAAGGCATAATACATTTTTCATTACATGTACTCTCATCTGTTTCCAGTGCAATAGTAGATGTCAATAAACCTGATGTCAAAAATAAGGAGGAGGGAGGGCAGCCATGTTGACTAACAGATGTCTTACGCACATGTATGTGATATACGAGGTCTCTTACGCTTGGCTTCGGCTGAGGCGGCTGGCATACAAGCTCCATCTCTGGACAGCCGCCAGTGCTAAACACACTTGCTCCCCGTTCTGCTCCTCCTCCTTTACTTTGGCTAGCAGTGGCCTTTATTCATATGAAGTAGGAGGAGAGGTAGTCACGTGGGATGGGGCTTGGCTCAAGTGGGCGTGGGTAGAGGGGATGTACCCATACACCGCTCTCCTCCCCGATTTCTGCACAGACTCCAGCGGATTCCAGCGTAGGCCATCTGTGAGGGATGGCGAGGCATGGAGGTGACAGCTCCTCTCAACAGGAGCAGTTACCACAGCCCTTTACGCTGTTGAGGATCTCCTCTTGCAGTTTTTTCCTCTCTTCCTCCTTCTGAGAAAGGCGCTCCACTGGTGGATCGGGTGAGCCCTTGCTGCTGTTGAGGATTTTGCTGTTCTGGGTGTTCCACAGATCTGCATACAGGCTGCCCGGACTGCCAAGGAGGGTCTGGTGGTTACCTCGCTCTGCCACTTTACCCTGGCAGGTAAAAAGAGCAAGAATCAAGACAAGAAAACTTAAAAAAAAAAGAGGCAGTATTTTGCATTCGAAGAGAACAAAGAGGCCATGCATGAGAGTCCTACTGTTAGCATCTATTCATGACCACACAACATTGGCCACACTCTCTGTGGAGAGTCAGCTCCCCCCTAGAATCCTTGCCGCCTCCCCAACAACTGTTGCAATTTCTCTCGCAAAAACATGGACTCGTAGAAACACAAGCGCGGCTACACACCACAAATACACATCCCTCCCACACATTCAAACACAAACGAATGCACCCCCCCTTCCCCCACCTCCCATGAGCATGCAGAGGTGTTGGCATCATCTTTAGTGCACCCAAGATGAGCATGTGACTCGCTTCCGCTCGTTATTTTAATGAGCACCCCAGGCAGTCCTCTGCTGGTGACACCAGCAAACGCCATGGCGACATCACACGCAAACATGCCTCCTCGCCACGACCCTCTGATCCCTGCCATCTGACTCTGGAAACATGGAACCACTCGTGCTCACACGCCGCAGTTCAAAGAAAGCGCTTTGGTGCTTTCCGCTCTGAACGTAGCACTGGTGGAAAATGTCACTTCATGTGTGATATTTTTTCAATTAACTCTTCCTTTCTAAATAATGACAAATTCACTTTGGCTTTTTTTTCACAGAATAGCACCTCACTCTCAAACCTTCACATGCTGTGGCCTTTCAGGCTCCTTGACCTCGGCTTAAACTTGACACATATGATCACAAACTGTATGGATAACCTAATTGAATGGCGATCAGTATTGAGGGACTGAGCACGAGGCCTCATCAGTATCTGGGAAGCGGGCCCATACATTATTAGTCACCGAGACAAACAAGACACGCCATCTGACCAAAACAGCCAGTCGAGTCTGACTGCTTTAATGAGCCCTTATGGAGAAAGTAATACATTCAATTCTACCCACAGTGTCCTGTTGTTGTTGAAGTTAATGAGAAAAGCTAAACAAAGCATGTGTTCATCACGTACATTGTGGAAAGGTAACTCAAAATAAATGAGAAGCAAAAACAGAGGCTAAATCCTTGCTGCTGGCAGACACAGTGTGCTGGAGGTAACACAGAGGTCAGGTCATCATCCCTCCCTTCAATGCAAAACTGTCTAATTGGACTGGCAATTAACACAGCGCCTGATATACACAGACAACTCTGAACTGTAGTGTTATTTGCTTCTTATAAACCTGACATTACAGCGAGAACAGTTCATCAGGAAAGGTGTGAGATCAAGTAAAAAAAATAAAGTGGATGAGTTCTTACTTCATTGAGCACTATAATCTCATCTGCGTCGACAATGGTGGAGAGCCTGTGGGCGATGAACACTGACGTCCTGTCCTTCACCATATCCTTCATTGAACTGAGGATGGTCTGGAAGCAAATAAGGACAAATTATCTAATAACTGTAGCATCCCTGATCCAAGAGAAAATCATCTGCAATAATGAGGGCCAGCAGAAACAATAAGAACTAACGTACATGAATGACAGAAAATATATTTGAAACTTTGATTTGAAGGAGAGGCTAAGTCAAGAAGATGTTGCTCAGCAACACTCCTTCATATGTTTTTCTTTCTTCTGTTTAGATATGATAATTTAAAGAAAGTATCGTGATGAGAAGCAACAGAGAATCTCAATTAAAAAGTACAGCTACTGCCCGTTTTCACCCCCTTAAGTTCAGAGAGGGCATACTGAAGTTTCTCATTAAATGTAACATTTACAAAGACTGGGGGGTTTAGGCTGAGCTGGAGATTAAGTAGGAGAAAACAGTGGCAGGTGGCAGGGGAGAACATGGGGGTGGTGTGTGTGTGTGTGTGTGTGTGTTGAGGGGATGGGAGGGGTGTGTGTATGTCACAGCAGGTATGTGACGCAGGAGTGAGTTGAGTTATTGTGTACCTACAGCAGGTGACTGAGTGGGTGTTTGTTCTGCTAAATGTGGACGCAGGCTGAGGTTTCTATCTGTGGTTCAGCAGAGGAAGGGCATGTTCATGTGTGAGTGTGTGCGTGTTTGAGTTCATGTGCTGTCAGGCCCACCTCTTCTGTGATAGAGTCGAGGGAGGATGTTGCTTCATCATACAGGAGGACGGGTGGATTCTTCAGGATCGCACGGGCGATCGCGACACGTTGCTTCTCACCTCCTGAAACAACACAACTCGTCATTTCTGGAAGCGAAGCGGGCAAAAGCTGAAAGGTTTAAAACATGTGAAGGTGCAGAAGATCTCTTTGGCCTTTATCATAAGGTAATTACTCCAAAGGAAGGACAGCATGCAGACAAAACCATTCCCACAGGGCTTTCACAAGTCACAAAGACTTGTTTGAGGAGAAAAAACAGCTAAATACAAAACATTCTCAGATGTGTCTGACCTGATCCTAATTGCACGTGAACTGTGTTGCCCATTGCAAGCTAGTGTAGATAAGCAGATACAGATATTGCTGGCATTGGAGAAAAGCAATCAAGGAAGTAAGGAGCCTCAAAGCCCAGACTGCACCCCCCCCCTCCACACAAACTCACTGGCAGCTGTCACATGCAGCAGCAGTGAAATTAATGAGAAGTTAGTCATGTCTTTATTTTGTCCGTTCTCTCACTCACTCAGTCACTCCACATAAAGAAATCTGTGCTGCCAGTAATTGCGTCTTGAATTCTGAGTGAAAGTGCTCGCACAGACGCACACTGTGTGTTTATGTGGGCTAAATGAGTTGCAGAGCGATGCTAGGAGCCAAGTACTACACAGTGTTGCGCTATCACTGCACATCAAACAAGGCAACATGCCATTAAACAAGTTTATACATTACATAAAAGGGGAGAGTGACAGAACAATGGTGCGGCTTTAAACCAAGTCCCATAATGAATGTCTTAAAATGAGGTCAAATTTAATAATTAACTTAGGTTTAATTATCTGAGATATTCCTCACAGCATATTGAAGCCCTTTCACACAGCAGACACCACGGTAACTACATGCTTATATCTTGAAAAGCAATTAAATCTCTGTATGGAAGTGTAAGACTGCTGTACTTTAGGCTGTACCAAACCTACAAATAAAAACATTCAAAGACTTTACGCCAGGATCAAACTTCCATGCTGGATTGGGGTTTTCTGAAGGGGACAAAGACTTGTGTATTTGTTGTTTTTAGTAAAACAAATATGACAGTCAGGTGTTTACCATTCAGTTTATCACTATGAAATAAGTTCTGGGATAAGAAACGTACATATGCAAACTAATTTGACCAAACTTCAAAGCAGAACTCCAAAATCAGAGATGATGATTTTGATAATAAATCAGTGGCCTCAGTAGTCACACAAACTGCAGCTCCGTCTCTGATCCCAGGCTCTCAGATGTAAGGATTTAATGCTTTTCTCTTTTCAACTTCAGACTCTCAGCTATTTAAAAGTGGGCTTTACAAAAAAAGCAATGAACATCCTGTCTATATTTCAGCAATGGGACCAACAGACTGATTTTAATTGAACTGACAAAGCAGTTGCTGGTTGCAGCCTTATGCTAAAACATGTTGTTTTACCTATTGTATTGTTCCTGAACTCTGTGTGGTTGAATTAAAGTATAATCAGCCGGTAAATCAACACTTTCATACTTTTAAATGTTTAAGCAGAATAAACCATCAAGACAAACACAAAACACATAGCTCTCTTTTTTATGCTTCTGCAGAAGAGACCACATTTAAACAATAGTCATAATAGTGCTGCAAACCTGACAGCTTGAGGCCCCGTTCCCCAACCTGGGTGTCATAGCCGTGGGGCATCCTGAGGATAGCATCATGGATGCCTGCTAGACGTGCAACTTGGTACACCTCGTCTGGTGTGGCGTTGATGTTCCCGTACTGCAGGTTGTAGAAGATGGTGTTGTGGAAGAGAACGGCATCCTGTCAGCAACAACATATGAAAAGGAGAAGAAAAAAAAAAAGAGGATTAAGAGAATATTTTTATTGCAGCAGAGAAAGAAAGTGAGGACTGCAGATACACAGACAAGGGTAGGAGGGAGAAAGAAAGAAAGCAAATGACAAAAATACTGTTCATGTACCATCTGTTCAGAGAAGCCTCTGAGCTCACTGCAGTAAAATACTGAGTTCAGCTCATTTCCAATACTGCTGTTTACTAGTATTGTTACATTGTTCTTTGCTGCCCCCTTGTTGTACATAATTATCAATAATACTTCATTTACTCCTGAAAAGTCAATTAGACACGACTATTTTATTATCTGTGAAGAGGCTCCAAACAGTAGGATCGATGTGGTGTAAAATTGCTTTTTTATTGTTTGCCTGTGTTTATTTTACTGTGGTTGGTGGGATTCAGACCTGCGGTACGACCCCCAAAGACTTCCTCAGGCTGTCGAGGCTGACGTCTCGGATGTTCTGCCCCGCTATGTAGATGTTCCCCCGCTGGGGCTCATAGAAGCGGAACAACAGCCGCACAATGGTGCTCTTCCTGCAAGCAGACGTGGAACCAATCGTCAGTATCAGTCTGTCTGTGAGCTACACCCCCCACAGGCTGCTGATGATATCTGGTGATAAGACAGTCTGCACATACAAATGAGATGACACACACACTTTTAACAGGTTTAACAGGCAGTGTTATTCTAAGGTTACCTACCCCGACCCGCTGCCGCCAACTATAGCCACCTTCTTCCCAGCAGGCACTTCGAAGGACACTCCATTTAAGACTTTTTGGCCCTCCAGGTACTCAAAATAAACGTCCTCAAAGCGGATGGTAGCCTCCTGTGGTGCGATAGCTAATGGCGGGGCGAGATCCTTTTCCTAGAGAAAAACCATCAGAGGGTTAAAAAACACAGAGCAGCCAGTGGCTGACAAGGCCCGGCATGATGCAATGTTACTCCAACACCTTGTAAAGAGGGATAATGCTGGAGCAGAGAGAAAACATCCATTGCATAAAGCCGAGGCATTCACTGCAAATTCAAGAGGTCGTTTCCATAGACCCCTCTGAGTCTTCACACACCGCCTGCCCTTCGTGGTGACTGTAGGATCAATAAGCGTAAAAAGTTTTGGTACATACTGAACTGAGCCATAGTGCTGAGATGAGCTAAGGTCAGCCGAGAATAAAGCGCTGTCCTTACCCTCCGAGTAAAAGCCTGTTCTGCTCCATTTCTATACAACCTAATAGCAACATAATCACCCTCAATCCACCCCGGCCAATTAATACAAATAACTCACAGTCCATTAGTATAAACAGATGATAATTTCACACACACCCCCCAACATGGAAAAAAGCCAAAATGATTTACTTTTTATTTTGTGGGGCAGTTTTAAGTGAGGGAGGGTTTCAAATTACTTTACATCTGCATAATAGGCCAGTGTGTTCCATATAAAAAAACCACACTGAGACAGTAATGGCCTGCCGGGCAGTGTCATTCCTTAGGGAATCACAATGGAGAGGAGTATTACTGATGAGTGCAAAATAACTGGACGGATTCATTTCTCCTACTGTAATTACAGGCTGCAGAGCAGGGCGGCATTCATATTGTTAGACAGCAGTCGCACATTTGCACTTAAATGTCTGATGCGAGGTGGGCTGTCACAGTGACTTTTTAAAAGAAATAAAAGTTAAATGTAATGAAATGTTTCACAAAAACCTGCAGCTGTGACACTGAAACAACAGAGGACTTGCATGTTCAATATATCAGCTGTCATGGCACCTTTCTTTTTTGAACAACATGGTTCAGTATAGATAAGATTTTTATGGGTAGTCCAGTTTCACATCACTGATATAAAATGCCACCAACCTAAATTTGCGCTGTTCTTAGATGAATAACAAAAAAACCCCTTAGCCTTAGACTGGCTGAATACAAAGCATAAAAGCATGTCACACTGGACCCTTTAAAGAGTAAGCACTAAAAACTAATTTCTTCTTTTTTTGTTGAAAAAAGATTCATTTATTAATGACAAACACATTTTAGATTGATAAATGCTTCAAATAATCATTATTTGCAGCCCAAAGACAAACTAGTCGTTAAATAATGCAGTCATTTCGACAAGAGTCTGTATGCAGAAACACACTTTTAACCCAAAATGAATAAAACGGAATTTTAAAAACCACAATCATTAAATAAAAATGCAAAAACCAAACATTTGGGACCACTTCGCCCTCTCTTCCACAACACTGCTTATTCACTGACTGTTAGGAGAACCAAATGATATGCACCTGTTTTCTCAATCACTGATTGAGCAAATGATCTGCACAAGCAGCACAGCACAAAAAACACTCATATATCATCACAGAAGGGTGATTATAGCCCTGCAAAACAAAAATCTGCACAAATTTGTTGTCTTTTTTCCCTTTAAAAACCTCACCACAAGCCAGGATAAAGACCTAAAATACAGTGAATGTTAATAAAGGAGTGTTATCAATATAGAAGTCTTAAAAAAAATCATGAGAGCTATAGATCATAACTGCTCTGCATATAAAAGGTCTTGGATTAACCACTCACACTTGTGCTGTGACTTAGCCGAGTATCCTGATCCAGATCATGCTAATGCAATAATGTTGTGCTCCTCTAAGTGGCAATAGATGAGGAAGCACCTGAGTCATTTCAAGCACATAATTACTATGTTTGACTTCAACCTATCATTTTTTACAGCACATGCAGACAGGTTAGCGATGTCACTCTGCCATGAATAACTCAGTGCTGGGTTAAAATCTCTCCTCACCTATGCAATTATATACCATGGTAAAAGCCCTTGTAGAGTATCTGTGTTTACTTTTGTGTTCATAATTTATTCTCAACACTGAGTTTACTTCATGGTGTAAAAAAAAAGAGAATACATGGTGAGAAAAAAAATACATTCGCTATTACAACACATAGACGTGAATGTCAGGTTGACAAGTTACCTTGATCTTGGTGTCGACATTTAGCAGGGTGAAAAGAGTGTGCATGTCTATGAGGGCCTGCCTGGTCTCCCTATACACCGTCCCCAGGAAGTTGAGAGGGAGAGAGAGCTGGAAGAGCAGGCCGTTCACCATCACCAGGTCTCCCACGGTCATCGTACCTACACAACAGAGGCGCTTAAGTTAGCTCTATGTGTATCTTTGCGTACAAGAACTAAAAGGAATAACACTCAGACCATTTTCTTCTTTCAAGTTGTGAAAGCAGACAAAGCGCGTTACAGTCTGAATCCATCTCCACCCACTGTGATTTCATTTTCTGCATCATGGCTATTTTATTTTCTATTCATGCCACTTTTTCATGCTTGCTGTGCTTTGTTCTCGTTTACTTTCTATTATTCGGTTCAGTCAGGGTTTTACTTGTCATTTTCATCCGTCCATTTGATTTTATTTTGAGTGCTTTTTTCAAGCTTTCTTATTTCAAAATGCACATTTTTCGCTATTGTGCAGTGGTCACAGATAGTGAGCGTGGAGAGGTAAATTCAGGTCAGTTGATATGTGTGTGTTTAACTTGTAATAGCTGCTTGCGATCAAAGTCCTATGAGGTTCATACGTCTTCAGAGGATTATTTTTACACAAACACAGACACACTCACTTACCTGCAGCGATGCCTTTGCTGGCCAGCAACATGATGCCAGTGAGGCCAACGCTGAAAATGGCACTCTGGCCAAAGTTGAGCATTGCAAGCGTGGACGTGGTTTTTAGAGAGGATGACTCATAGATCTTCAGAAATCCATCATACCTTTCAGCCTCATACTTCTCATTGTTGAAGTACTGCAGGTGTGTTAAAGAAAGGAGGGAAGGAGGGGGTAGAGGGCATGGAGATGGCACAAAAGAATGGAAAGTGTAAGATGAGAGAGGAAATGAAGAAATACAAAATATGGTTAGAGTTAGAGGTTAAGGAAGCATGGAGGTTCAGTGTCAGGTAGATAGACACTTTAGTAGCCTGCCTCCGGGCTGCATTTGTTCTCAGTGACTGCACTGTGCATAGTCCGGGTCTCAGATGGCCTCTAAAGCACTTTTCATGTCTCCGTGTCTGCAGATCCTCCCCACTGATCCTAAAGGACGTGGAGGTTGAAATAACAAAACCCAGGGCCTCCACAGCTTAGGCAAAAAATACTGATAATATTCACAGAACAGTCAACAAAATATGAAGCTTTCATAACTGTTGGGACAGCCTCAACATCCTTCACAAGTTAAACAAGAATTGCTGCAGAGTATTAATTATTGGCACTGTAGTCAGCTTGTGTGTTTACATCTGTAGCAGCTTACACAGACACCTACTAGCAGAGCGCAGATAGCACACAAGTGTTACACAGCACAAGCAGTACTAATTTTGTTAAGGACTTACAGCTATCATTAACAGGAAAAAGCCTCATGATTCAGCCAAAAACACATAAACTACAGCATGGGTACAACAAGACTCCCTCCTCTCTGCTGCCAATCACCTAATATTGCTGTTTGTTTAGTTTGCACTATTGTTCCTCTGCTCTGGTTAAGTGGGCGATTTGCTTCTCTAGCTAACGGCAGTGGTGCTGTGCCACTGCCGACTTGCCACTGATTTGCATATAGGAAAATACAGCAAATCAGACAGAGGGAGAAAAGAAAGTAGCACATGGAGGACAAACAGTAGCAGTGCATGGCACCATGTACAGGTTCTCATCCAGCCCTTTGTGAAAGTGGAACGGATTTCTGAGTGGGCGGAGATCTAATTACATATGCACACTCACAGCTCAGAGTGATGCTAAATCCGGCCGCATTGGCACAGATGACACAAAATAACACAGAACAAAACATTAAGGAAAAACAGGACACAAAAATAATACAGCAGAGAAAATAACATGGGTACAAAAATATATCTGGAGCAGCCGACAAAGCATTTAAAATGAAGGGTGATTAAGCTTGCGTAAGTTCTGTGTACAACAGGGTTACCTAGAAAGAAAGAGGCTTAAAACAGCAAAAGATAAAACACAGGACAATCATGGTAGTGAAAAGACTGGAAGAGATTTTTAAACACCCCACCACATCGGTCGAGCATCTGTAAGATCATACCCACCCATAATAAACTGTATCCTTCAGCAGACATTTCAATCAACATCAAGCATACTTGTTACTGAGATGAAATTCAGATCATTCAACAAACCAAAAGTGTAGTTGTCGTGGTCCAGTTATTAATGTCTCATTGTTTGTAGGGGTTTGAATAAGAATATGAGGAGTGAATTACTTTGCAGTGAAAAGAAGTAAGAGGAGGTCAGAGAGTGAGGGCGATTAACTAACGAGAAAAGGAATGAGATGAGTAACAGAACGATAAAAGTAAAGACAAAGCATACCATGTGTTACTGAGGCTTGATCCTTAAGTAAAACCGCCTTCAATATTCTCTTTTTGGGTTTGTGTGATTTTAGCGTTTTTGTGATAATGGCCTGAATATTTTATGTTTTTGCATGCTAATGAGGAAGGTTGAAGGAGTGTTGTGAAAAAAATCAATCGAGAAGAATCAGAAGATTTAAGAATTTGAACTTTTTTTTTTTTTTTTTTTTTTTACTGATTACAATGTTTAGTCTCAATTTAAATCTGATGGCCTTTAATAAACCCTAACAGTAAACCAGACCATCAGCTATGTATTTTTAGACTTATATGTGAGAGATTTAAATGAAATAACAAGCCTTTCTTTAAGTTTTTGAGTGAGAGTAACGCTTGCTGATACTAAAACTTTAGGATCAACCATTTTCTGAGACTTTGACGATGGATAAACTGAGTGTCACTTCCTATCGTATAAGAACTGTTAAAAAAAAAAAAAAAAACAGCATCTTGATATGAGATTTTCATTATATTGCAATTAGATCAAGATACATAAACCAGTTACATTATATTGATGGCCAGCCCTTCAATGGTCTTAATCAACATCTCAGTCCTTCTGCATGGTTCAGCTAATATAGACATATATGATTTAATTCCTGTCAGTCTGGTTAAGATGTAGTTAAAAATCGAAATTGGTCTTTATCTCTAATGGCTGTGACAATAATCCTTATACAATGTATGAATATCGAAGATCTCAGCAAATACAAAATTACTGCATAAAAGATTCAATCACTGAGTTCCCAGTGGATCTGTGGACTTACGTTGGTATAAAACTGCTCTAAAGCTGCAGTAATCAATTATGTGAGTATCTCGTTATCACATATTGTGCTGATCAGTCTGACAATTTATCAAGTAATCTATAAAGATAATCTAATAATTCATGAAATCTTTTTTTTTTCATTACTGCTGTAAACACACACATTTCTCAGGTTTTGGACTTAAACGGGATTATCTTGTCTTGTCTCATTACGTGGCCTAAATATATAAATAAACAAAGTTCACATTTACTAATCATACAATATCATACCAAATTCATACACACAAATAAAACATCCCTTATAAAAGTTGTTATTTAAGTAGATAGTGAAGATGGGGTAAATACAAATTTGTGTGTACGCACACATACCCTGGCCACCTCTACCTATGTCAGTGCTCCCGTTTTGCCACCCCAGTCAAAAATCAGGATGCGCCCCTGCATAGTGGCACAGAGAAACAGTCAAGTTTTCACACCTCTCTGATGACTTTTGAAGAGAGAAAAAAAACTCCTGTCCCAGTAACACAGTAAAAAAACCTGACTGCATACGAGCCGTGGGAAGGTTAGCAGTCAATCAGAGTATAATATGCAAGAATGAAGTCACTGTGTGCAAGCATGGCATCTATCACTACAATAGTCTCCCACACACGGACCAGGATGAAGTGCAGATGGATTCAGAACAATAACCTTTTCTCTGCCACTTATGGGATATTAGGTTTTAAACAGCTCTATAGCCCTACATGTCTGGAAACACTGATAAATGATCATATTAACTATAGCTATGGCCTAGCGCATGACCCTGTCATTTCATTAATTCATAAATACAAATGTCATTTATTTGGAGAGGTTTTTTTTTGTGTTTTCTTGCTGGTAAATGTAAGATACCAGGCATGTCAGGTTATCCAGAGCTTATGTCTGATAGATGTTCGGTGGCCGGTATTCTTTGCAGTTCACAAAACACAGAGAGCTGTATTGTCTGGCAGGGACTTGCTGCCTTTTCAGCCATTAAGTCCAGTAACCTTAGCCAGAAAGATAAGCTGGACTTTAGAGTTTAACATCACTTGCTTTCAAATAGAGTTTACATTAGAGAGCTTTGAGAGACTAAGTGGCAAGGCAAAGAGAGAAAGACAAAGAGAAAAAGAAAGAGAAAGAAAGAAAGAAAGGGAGGGGGGGCTTTTCTTTGATTAAAAGGCACATTGTGACAGCAGCAATCATGCTGGTGAAACACTGTTATCATAGATGAGTAAATATTTGTTTTTGTCAATATGCCAGGCTTAAGTGAAAAGAAGAAAAAGACTAGAAAAGAGGAGATAAAAGAGAAGGATTGATGAAAGGAGGAGGGGTAGGAGCCGGGAATGAGGAGTGTATTTTAGGTGTGTGTATCTTCCTGCACATAACTGTGTGTTGCGCTGGATCTCACCTTAACAGTCTCGTAGTTAAGGAGGGAGTCGATAGCTGCATTTCCAGCTTCATTGTCTGCTTTGTTCATCTCTATCCTGAAACGAGTCCTGCGCACAGACACACATGCACAGTAATGTACGCCATTTCTTAAAAAACACATTTCAGCCCGGGGTGAACATTGTTACTGTCAGCACACAGAGCCACAAAGCTATTTACTGAATCCGTTTCAGGTGATTACAGACATAAGCAAAACAAACAAACAACCGAAGTGAAGACAGGCTCAAGAGCCCCTTTTGTTACCTCCACTGAGTGAGCAGAATGGTGAAAAGTGTGTATGTTGATAAGGTACCCAAGGCCACTGCTGCAAACTGCCCGCCGCACTTGTAGTACTGAAGAGGAGAAAAGCACAGTGGGAAAGAGTGTCTTTGCAATTTCTGTGACTTACATGACTTTTTGATAAAAAGTCCAGCCCCGACATCATACTACCAGATCGTGTTTATATAAGGAGGCATCCTGGAGACGGTCTGTGTTTGACCGTTCTGCTATGAAATTGAGTGTTACAAATGGAGGGGAAACTAAAAGAACTAATCGTACTAATGCTCTAGCTATTTGGGCAATGGAGTCTGCCCTCATTACAGGCAAGCTGACATTATAGTCAAAAGTGGAATTATAGCACCAAGCTATAGACGAGCTGTTCTTATAGCTGTGGCCGTGGAGGGGGGGCATCTGTTCAGGGCATACTTCACAGGAGGACATTAAGCTGCTTCAAAGCTATGAGATTCATCATTGACACTAATGGGCGCTGTGTTGCCACCAAAAGTTCATGGCAATTCATAATACATTTAGGATGTAAATGAGACAATATAACCCAAATTAATTTCCAGATAATCTGCAGTGCACAGAATCGAGGTGATAGAGGAGCCTGTGCTAACACTGAGAGTTAAAACTGTTAAAGCAACAAGAAACAACAACTCACCAAAATTGCACTGACGAGTCCCATCTCAAACACTGTAGGTCCTAAATTGAAGACGAGTGCACTAAGGACAAATGAGATACCCCGGGTGCCGCGGTCGATGGCCTTGGACAGCGCTCCTGTTTGACGGCTAAGATGGAAACCCAGATCCAGATTGTGCAAGTGGAGGAAGACATTCTTGGCGATGCGTCGGATGGAGCTCTGGGCCACCTTGCCGAACACAGTGTTCCTCAGCTCGTTGAAGAAGGCTCCACAGGCCCGTGACACGCCATCTGGGATAGCGGAGGAGACAGAGTTTAGCACACCTGCTGTGAAAAGCAGGGGGGACTCAGACAGCAAGGCTGGACACTTTCATATGAGTATATATATCCCCATCCTAAAAACAGAGTGCTATGATGCAGCCCTAAAGAGATATAAGACAGCAAAACAAGAATCTGACCACAATCCCTCCTGTCTTGAGAGCTGTAATACAGTGTTGAGACCAGACAGGGATGTCAACCTCTTCTGCAGTGAAGGTGTGTGTAAAATGGCAGGGCAGGATTTTTAAATCATTGCTGGTCTGCACATACTGCAGTACTACCGCAGCCTCCCAAAGCCTCTATAATTACAAAGCTGGATGCTGTCTGAAGCATCACTACTATGGCAGGCAAGCACACTGCAGACTGAGAGGAGGGAGGGTATTTGAGTGCACAGAAGTGTGTTCAGGATCTGTGTGGTGGCGAAGAAGCTGCATGTACAAGGGGGGGGTTAAGATGAGTGTCATGACTACATGTGGCTATGAGTTGGCTTGACATCTGCATCGTCAGAGTCTATACTTGTTCAGGCTGATCTCTATGCTGAGGATGATGTCGGCTGAATAACCTCTCTGTAAGGTTAAATGAATGAATGGAAGTTACCTAATGCTTAAAAAACCCAAAACAGTTCAACAAGCTAGGTAGTTCAGGAAAACTACAGATGTAGCTCAAAGAAAAGTAAACACTTTTCATAAACTTTTATATAAACAGGTAGCGTGACTGTCAGAAATTAGCACCATATTTGTCTCAGTTTGAATGACATGTGGCCTCCCTGAGTCCATTTCCCCGCTTTGTATGAAAAACAACTAGTCTACGGAGACCAAAGTCAGTGTAATAATCGCACTGTCTGCCGGTCCTCGTGTGGCTGTAATGTGGCGTTAAATAGGAATGCTCATCTAATGAACAATGTGTCCACATCTGACAAGGTAGGATGAGCACTGTGCAACCCTTTCAGCCAAATTACACTCGTCACCCCAGGCTCCAAGTGCAGGGTCCCGAGTGTCATGAAGAGGGAACAAAAAAAAAAAAAAAAAAAAACGGGAAAATGTCCCCTTTCTCAAAGAGCATTACCTCCATTCTTCCTTGTCATCTTAATTTATCCTGTCTGGAGTCTTGTTCATGTGCTCCAATTATTCCACAGGCAGCATTAATGTGCAAGACCTAAGTGGGCTCATTAAAATAAGTGGATACAGGGCTAAGTGTACATTGCAGTCCCGTTGATCTCGCTCAAGGCCAGAGTGACTTACAGTGGGTGTCAGGTTCACTATGTTTATTTATTCAGCCTTTCATCGATTGCTAAGTAAAAAAAAATAAGTCAGGAACAACTTTTTATCACACAATGTCTCTCCTGACCCCTCTTGTGTTCACAGGGCCAAGCTGGAGAGAAAAAAAAAAGACTCTCAAGGGTTGAATCAAAGAAACTTTTGTGGCCTTTCCAAAACACAAAAAACTTTCAAACCACTTTCAAAAGGAACATAAGCAATTTCTTCCAACTGCTTTAGAAATGTACCTAGCTCTGTTTGTCTTGGGAGCACGCAGGTATCAAACTAAAAAGTGTTCAGGGCACACGGGAGGGCTGACGGAAGTGAACTCCAACTCAGAGCAAAGTACATAATGTAAATAATATGAGGGAGGCGCAGAGGTCGCAGACTGCTATTGATATGAATGCGTTGGAAAAGGTCAGTGTGCAGATAATAGGCAGTCCCATAGTCCCCCTCTGATGAGCACGGCACCTGCCAGTGCAACACAAGTCTGGGACTCACAGCCAATCAGCACGGCCGTTGCCATGGTAGCGACAGTGCTTGGCGCGTCATTCAGGTTCAGCATGTGTCCCGACATCTGGTTAAGCTCGTCCACTGCATACTTAAACATGAAGGGCACCATTACATTTGTGATCTGTGAAGGCAAAGGGAGAGAGAGAGCGGGGAGGTTGGGGGGGGGCGAGTATTTAGAGGGGAGAGGTGGAAAAGAGAGCGAGAGAGGAAGCGTTTTGAAATAGTCTATTAGAAAAACATATGCTCAATATAGTTCAGAGCCACTTTCTAGTCCTTCAGTGCTATCTTTCCACTTATGTATGTGCACTCGGCTTAGCAAGACAGACCCACTGTTGTCAGGCAGTATTCAGGTACCTCCGAGTACATGTATGTATACATGCAGCTGTGAGAGAGTGTGCATGTGTGTGTCTGTGTGTGTGTGTTGTCTCCCTGAGTGGCTGTGCTGATGCTGCTGAGGTGGCTGGTGCTTTCTGTTAATGGAATTGAAATGGTTATTAAGGCTAATTAAAAGCACAGGGACAGCTGTGTGACTCAAGCTCGGCGGTCCACTGCGCATTAGGACAGCAAGAGAATACAGCAGCACACCGCACGGCATTTTCTCGTGAAACCCATTTCATTTGAACCTCTCCACCCCGGACACAGGGTAGGGCTTTTAAAAAAAAAAGAAAAAAAAAAACAACAGTTCTTTCTGTTCCTTTACTCCTGTCGAATTGTGCTTGATATAATTTTCATGATATAATGATTAAATCAATTATACAAAACACTGAGTAATCTTTTTTTTAAATAAACCTGTGTCAGCCCATGCTATTGTAAAAGGACACCTAATAATGCACCATTTATGCTTCCAAAACTGCATTTCCAGGGTTCATGCTTTGTACACTTGAGTATTATATTCTGACAATAGAGGTCCTCAGGGTCTCTCAAGGAAAAACAATCTCTTTGCTACCAAGACAACAGAACATGACACAAAAATAGCCTGAGCCTATTATCACGGGGCAAAAACATGTCCTCAATTTTACCACCAATACATGATAAGGTAGCAGTGCTCTTTCAATCCATTAACAGCCAACTGGAGATTAAATCAACATCGTGTCAATCTGTACCTGGTGATATGTCATCTCATTATAGAGGTTTTGTGTCAAGTAGTGGAGAAAACGCTCTGGGCTATAATGAATTAGCTTATAGTTTGACACACACATGCACACATACAGAGGGAGCTTCACTTGAGGCTGATGAGAAAAACAAGAGCTTCTAGATCAGTTACTTAAATGAAAATGTCACTGATATTCTGGAGAGCAGAGGTGTGATGCACTGTAACCACATAATTATTCAGTTGATTTAAAAATTGCCTCCACACCCCTGGTGGTTTCACTTCAAACAGACAAACTGGAGAAATTGAGGCTAACTCCAGCCAAGCAGCAAAATAGGAGAAGATTGGATTGGGTGTGTGTGCAGTCTCTAGCTTGGCACACACGCAGCCATGCTGAGCGGCAGCGGTTCATGCTTATTTGGTAGCTGTGAATCTGTGATTGTTTTCCAGGGTGTAGATTAAAGACCATCAACAACGGATAAGGAAATGAATCACACATTGATTGATGCTTGCAACTAATAATTATAAAAGTGGTGTCTGTTTTAATAGCAAACTGTGACATCGACAGCTCTTTACACAGTGTAACAGCCTCTGCTGAGCCCTCGTGTTCTTTGGTTAGTGGTCAAAGCGGGGAGATATACCTGTGAAATTTGACCATTAACAATTTGTCATGCGTCTGGACTTTTACTAAAACTCCATAGCACCATGAGTGTAGGGGTCACAAATATCAACAACAAGTTTCTTCAGGGTATCTACGGGTTTCAACAAGTCAAATTTAAGACTTTTTAAGACTTTTTTAAGATTGTAATTAATACAATTTAAGATCTATTTTACATCCATACTGGCAAAAAGTAAAAAAGACATGAAGAGAAATCGAACAATTTACATTACTTCAAATCAGTCTTTATTTGTATGGCATATTATTTATTTGTAAGCAAAGTTAATACATTTTTAAAACTTTTCAAAATTGTGTTATTGTATATTAAGACATTTTATGAGATTCTAAATCAAGAGAATTTTAGACATTTGAAGCCCTTTAATTCAAATTATTGGATTTCAGTCATTTTAAGACTTTTTAAGACCCTGTAGATACCCTGTTTAATTAAGGTAATATTTGTTAAACATTCAACTCATGATCATCAGGTTGACAAGTGCACTCTTAAAGCTATGACTGGAGGGAGTGCTTTATCTTACAAAATTCAAGCCTTATCTACCGAAAATGTGACAACTTATCACACATTTGGATCCTGCTGATAATTATTCAGCTATGCACACTGATCATTCTATTCTACTGCCTCTCTAACAATAGAGTTACTGGGTATTTTAAGAGGAGTGATCACAAATCCCAGCCTACCTGAATAAACTGGCAGTCATTTTTAGAGTGTTAATATTCAAAGTGCCAATGCTTAGAGACAAGATAAACGTGTTGAAAATAAAGGTAAGCATTTGGAAGACAAGATTAGGTGAGAAGTGGATACATCCAAGTGACTGCTACTCTTGCAAATAAAAATTACATGCCATAAAATGTTCAAAATGATGTGATGTGTAATCTTAACTTGCAATACAGCAAACCCTCATTAACCCTCTTTTCAGAAATGACTTCTTTAACAGTAACAAGCTGAGCTCAGTGTGTGTCTCTGACCACCCAACTTAGTGATGTGTGTGTGTCATTCAGGGCCTCTTGACAGGTGTTTAAAAGCACCGTATGACCAGGCTTTTCCAGCAGTGAAGCCAAACAACAATGAAGTGCCGCTGATAAATAATAATGTCAGATACCTGTTTGCCTGAGCCCGTGCACTGATTTGCTTTGAAACACATTATACTTAACTCAGAGTGGCGCCTCTTATAGCAAGACTTCAGGGGACTACTGGTGCTCATCCTGACAATCCAGCCTTTTTTGTCTTGTCCCTTGTTCCTGAGGCATAATGAACTCTAATAACCGACCTCTTGTCTTCTGTCTCTTTCAAAGGATTCAGTGGTAGTGCTGTTTTTCACTGTCAGACCCCTGCCAGACCCCTTCAGAAAGGCCACTCTGGCTCTCAGCAGCAACCAGCATTACTGATTATTGATTGTGCGCGATGTAAACTTCGCACTGATGATGTGATAACAGGGGGAAAACAATAATCAAAAGATAATTCTCTCTACGCTTCGCTTTTTCATTTGCCAGTCAAGCTTAACCAAATCTTTTTTTTTAATTGGGCAGTAATAGTTCAGTACATTTCAATGAGTCCAGATTTCTTTTTTCTTACTTGTAGTACTGTCAAAAAGCACATAGCTTGGAGTAGACTTAGAGATGTGATCAATATAAGTTTCTGCATCCAAACTGACGAACAGTAAGGATTGACCGATATGGTTTTTTTTGGTATTTTGTTTCGGGCCGACACCGATTATTAGAGCTGATGTTCATTTGCAGTAAAAATGTTATATTTTGGCCTTATTTTGAAACACGTACTTTCATTTTGAAATGAGAAAAGAACTGGAAGTAGCGCATGCTAGCTTCACAGATACTGAGGAGCTCCTCTATCGGTGGTGTTACCTGCTAGTTTGTTTCTTTTGCTTTGTTTCTCCATGCTCCATGGCGTTCATTATAACTGTGGGCATGTGGTTTTATGAGAAGTGTAGGTTGAAGAATTTTATTTTTGACTGTGAAGATTGCCTCTCTGGAATGACTGCCGTTTGTTGAGAAGCAGGCTAAAGTGATCTGTATTACTTTGTGTATTCTTTATCTGTATTGGCTACAGTGCTAAACAATGCGATAAATGAAATGATAAAAATAGCTGATGTCGAATTTTATTTTGTTTATCTTAACTTTTAGTTCTATGGTGTTAATAAACATCAGTGATAGGAACAGGAGTCTCACATCCAATAGCGGTGGCATACCAGTGCTTCACGGAGCGCCCTCCTCTCTCTCTGCCTTGCTTTGGAGCTGCACCTAGGAGCTTGAGTATTATTGACTGTCTGTGTAGCCAATCAGCGGAGACTGTAGGTGCGGCATTGATACACAGCCAAGAGAGGTGACTTCAGGTAGAGAGAGGTGGCTGTGTAAGAGCCAAACAAGCGTGTTTTGAGATCAACATATTTTATCGGCTGTCAGTGGAAAAAATGGCCAATGCCGATTATTGTAAAAATGCTGAATATCGGCCGTTATTATCGGCTGTGCCAATTCCTGATCGATTCCTTGACGAACAGTGATCGTCTTTTCTTCTTTTTTCTCAAATCAGACCTCCATCTTTTTTTTTTGGGAAGCAACAGTTACTTCAGTTCTCTCATTAGGACAGGAGTGAAGCTAACAGCGCCCTACGTCCTGGGAGGATGATGAATGTCTTCAGTAGAACGTGTGTTTAAATAACAAGCAGGATTATTTTTGTTAGTTACAAATACTAAATACTACGATTTACCTTTAATAACATATACAACAACAAGCTCCTAGTGCTTATGTGTTGTTAAGAAATCTTGCTTTAGTCGCTTGGCTCAGTCAAACAGCATCTAAAAGGTTAATGGTCCTGTTATTGGTCCTAATGTTATCAAGCACAATACAAGCTAATATCAAAGCACTATCATTTAAGGTTAAAGGTATCAACACTATGAAACTGAAAAAAGTAGTTGAACAAGGAATAAAAAATGTCTACAGATGTGGAGTGTGTCTTTATAAAACTGTTCTGTTTCCATTTAAGTTATGACAGATTACTTTTATATGCCATGAAGGAAACTAAAATAGGAAGAAAATCTCACTTTCACACCCTGGACATTGTCTGTGACCTTACCTTTGCTCCCGCAAGCAGACCTAGAGAGATAGCAACACGGGCCCGCAGGTCTGGTCTATCCTTTGGCCACACATAGGACAGCATCGCTGACAGGATCTGGGTTGAATTTACCTCCTTCAGCTGGTGAAACAAAAGCAAAGCCACTTCTTAACTTATAAGATGAACAATGACAAACATGTTCGTTGGACCACTGAATTCTGGTCTATTTATTATAATACAATGGTAACAGTCTGCCATATGGCCTCCAATATTGGCAACTAACTTGCAACCTGCTTTCAGTGTGACGATCACAATAACCTAAACATGGCTCTCTTGGCAGACGCATGGAACATCAAATGTCAAGGAAGTCTCTCAGGGGATATGGGAGCAGCAATGACAGCAGAGTCTCCAGGTGGACCCTGGGATCCAGTCTGACACTACATGTCCCAAGAGACACCTGGGCTGTCATCCCAGCTGAGTTTGAGAGCGGACCAGTGCCAACATAGCTGTTTACCCACGCTCTAGCACACACCTGCCACAGGGACTCTCTGCAGGCCAAAGAATATGCAGTAATTCCTTTAATCCACTCAATATGGAGGCTGCAAGTAAACTACAGAGTTGTGCCCAACACCTGCCTTTAATCAAAAACAATCAAGGAATGTGTGACACGGTGAACATGGGATTAACACTAACAGTTGAACACACCACTGATGCCCCTGCACCATATGGACAGGAGACCAGTACAGTTAATGTAAACCTGGAGTCATTACAGTTTTTTTATAATATCAAGAGATGCACAATGAGCTTCTTCTGGGCCAAAAGCAATACCACTCCAGGGACATCAAGTCTGCAAACGTCCTCCAAGCTGAAAAGCTGATTTAAAAAAAAAAATGAATCCAATATCTTCTTGCTATACACCTTTACCTTTGGTTGGTCGGTTGGTCGCTGCAGTGGTACTCAGATTTAAGTAGAGACACCTGACAGGTTTTTTCTGGCGCTGATACATTTTCATTTTCACATTTCAGGAACTCTTGGTGCTTCACCATGACAGTGCTGGATATTCACAGCTTAACTGATGTGCACATTAAAATAGTTCCGTACAGTCATCACGTCTTGGCTTTTTTGTTGGCGCATGCAAGCTGTCACTGAGGGGGTCTAATAAATGCATCACTTTAATGGTTGAAATTTCAGATATGCCATAACAAATGTATTGAGCTTTAATGAGCCGAGATCGACATTACACCTTTAATACTGTGCAAATTATTAAAATATTTCAAGCTTCTTTCAGCATATAGTATATCATGTAGAAGAACCATATAGAAAACTAGACTCTATGGCAGTATGAATGTTGAGGAAAATGTTTATTATTAAAAAAGATGAAAATAGTATTTTTGAAAATACCATACAGCCTGACAACCCAACCTGTTTCACAGAACCAGGCAGTCATTTGAGTGAGGAAAAGTGAACATGGCACTTCAGAGACTCTGCTGTACCTTTAAGTGAGGCCTTTTTAAATAATAAACCAGAGAAATGCTTTTTTAACGCCATCAGTCACACTTCTGTCTGACATGTGTATGCAAAACTTTTGCTGCTGTCAATGACCACAAACTAAAAGAAGTTAATATACTCACCACATTTTTGGGATCTGCACTCAGCCCTCCCCCTGCATTTCCATGCCAACATGTTCTTTTGTCTGTGACCTGCAAATGCTGTGGGAAATCCAAATGTCTCATTAATCAATTGTTTGACTTTGTAACAGGACATAGATTTCTCATTAGTTCTCAAACATTCTTACTTTTGCTGCCTCCAAAATCTGTCTGTTTGTGCTTCTGTTCGTGCTCCATATAGCTGTCCGCAGATGTGGTGGAGAACCAAGCTGAAATACATAAAGCAACTTATCAAGCAATGCTTCTCATTTTTGTTGATTTTTTAAGGTTGTCTGAATATTAAGAAACTTGAAAAAACTCAGTAAAAAAAGCAATCATAACAGTTACACAAATAAACAAGGCTTTTGTTCAGGTTTTTTCCTCTCTTGTTTTTTTAGATAAAGCTTGAGGACATACTGGACAAATATATGATCGGGGCAGAAGCCAGTGTAACAACCATGAAATCAAAATAATGTCGGTTAAACACGGTCTTCTGAAAAGTAACACAGAGCTCAGAAATGTCTTTATTTGTGACACAATTTAAGCACTCTTCTATGAATGGTTATAGATAGGCATAATTACCTTTCCTCGCACCTACATTTGGGCTTTACTGAGCTGATTAGTAAGGCTTTAATCTGCGTGCCAGCTGTGTTCTGGTGCAAGTCATCATCTTATCTACAGTAGGATGAACTCTAACAATATGTAAATAATACTAATTGTCAACAGTTTAACAACCATGTACTTATCAATCTCTTGTGGAATCTTTTGGCAGTACTGTTTATTAGTCTATGGTACAATCACTAAAACTGTGACAAACTCTCTGTTTGTGTTGATTTCAGATTACCTCTTCTCTCTTTACTGATCTCATCCCTCTCTTTGTTAATGGGTCTAGTTTTTCTTGGTCATGAATTTGCATCACTGTTAATGTCGGTCTGTCTCATTACCTATTACACATCCTTCAGCAGAGCTTTAAATGAACTGGAAGCAAATAAGTTGTGAAAGAAAGTTGTTCTATAATCAATAACAAAGTGTTACATCAGCTGAAACAGGAGGACCTTTGGGTGGGACAGACCGACTCTTATCTCACGTTTACTGAGTGCTGTCAGGCGACATGTAGCCCACGTGACTGAGACCACCGTCACTTTAAAACATTAGCCTGATAAAAGGTGTCTGTTAATGTTTATAGGATGTGAAATATGTAGTTTACTTAACGCAAAGTCAAACTGTGGTCACTGTAGCTGATGTTTTAATTTGGTAACCCACCTGTGACAGATAAGTGAATACATGAGTTAGCAGGTAGGCTAGCTTCGGTTGAACGTCAGACAGCTGGTTGACTGACATTTTTCCCTAACATGAATTACTCAAGCACAAAAATAGTACAAAGTTACCCGGTTGTTACACTTCCTGAAAGTTAGGGTTAGTTAGTGCCACTTTACACCCCCGTCCTTGCCTTGTGACTCACACCAAAAACACAGTGCCCTCTCTAGCTAGCCGACTCCTAAACTCACCACATATGTGCTGTGTCGTTTATGCTCTGTCCCGTTCTCATTGCGGCTTTTAGTCCAAATGTGATACGAGCTCGTCTGTCGAAGGAGAAGCGCTAATTTTCTTTTTTGAAAGTGAAAGCCGCATTTCAGCGGTACCAACATCGGCGCCATGTTGGCGAAAGGAGGACCGCGGTAAGTCAACACTGCCGGTGTTGTGCCGTAGAATGCATCCCTGTCGTAGAATTCACCCCCTGACGGTAGCGCGGTTGAAACAAGGTGAAATAAACCAAGTTTTCCTCACTGTTGGATGGATTCAAAAGCGTACTTTTTTCATCCAGGCTATTCAGATAAACCGAAAACAATAGACCTCTGATTCGAAATATTTGCTGTCCCGAAAATATAATGTTCTCTACCTTGACAGCATACTGTACAGTGCATTGTTGTGCATTTTTGACACACATAAAATTAAAACGAACGTTTGCTGCTCCATTTGACATGTTGTCATGATCCAATACTCGTGTTTTTTTAATATAAGATCATTTTCTTCCACTTTCAGAAGCTAATGAGTGGATGGGACGCAGTGGATGCATTCTACGACAGGGATGCATTCTACGGCACAACACCTGGAAGTACGTCATATCCGGGCTACTGCAACGCTGTTAGTGTCACACAGCTAGCAAGCGAGCGGCTTTACTTGTTATTAGCATTTCTCTGGATTTATCACCGGCTAGTTTGCCTCCAACACGACGCGATTCAGTGTCGGGAGGTTTGTAAGCCCGGTCCAGAAGGATAGTCTGTGTTAGGTAGTCGTGTGAACCGGAGAATTTAACTTCTAAACACAAGGCGAAGCTAAAGGAAGAACACGTTGTCTTTGTCAGGCGCGCGGCGGGCAAGCAGTTAGTAAGTGGGTCGCTCGGTCAAGAAAACGCCATCTGGCTGTAACATATTTTTCAGACAGAAAAAAAACACCTTAATTTCGTACTCAGAATGCCATGCCACAATCAGCAACTGAACAATATCAACAGTGGCCAGGAGCACCCTATGAAGCAGGTCCGGTTTGCGAACAGCAGCAGTGTCCCTGCAGTGCTGTCTAACTCTGAACCATCTGATGCCACCAGCATACAGACTGACAGTCAGGATCACACTGGACTCCCCCAGCTCAAACTGCTCCCCCTCAACGACCAGATCCGAGAGTTACAGACCATAATCAGAGACAAGTGAGTCCTCAATCTCCTCTCTTATTGGCATTAAGACCAAAACAAATCTCTGTAGCTCTGATTTGATCTCTTATAGCTGAGTAGTTTTATGCAATGACAGCTGTTGTAGAAGCTTTAGCATCTGCATAACTCCCAAGGCAACACTTAAGATACACGACCTGTCATATTTCTGATTTATTATTGGAGCTGTAGTGGTGATGGTGGCGTCCTGAAGTACTCTTGATATTTTGTTCTCTTAATAAACAAACAGAGGGAGAGGAGAAGAATAACAAGTAAAACCATCAACATAATGCACTCCATCCAGTATACCACCACCACTAGAGTTTCAACCGCTTATTTAGAGCTATTGTTCTGGGTTGCAGATTGCCCAGGTGTTTATATTATTGGCCACTGAATGCAACAAATACATAGATTAGTCAAGCCTCACATAGCAGTAGCAATCACACTGTATGTCCATAGGTTTGTGTAAAGCCGTGATGCGCAAATCTAAAATCAGAACAGTATAAGTATCGAAGCTGACCTGGAGAAACGTTGGTATTGGTCAGATAGGGTATGTAGTTGATCCAATTTTACCTTGTAAGGCCTTTTGTCCTGCAAACTCACGCTGTGCAGCCAAACATCCTTTCAGGTGGCTCATAAGTGTCAAAGTGAATCTTTGGGACATTTACCTATGATACCAGAGAGGCTCTCTCAAAGGTTGTGGTGATAATTTGGCATTTGTAGTAGAATAATGAAACAGTATGAGTATTGTCACTTTTTGTTTTGTAGATCTGTGTTGTTACAGCTTCTCTTTTGATCCCTGTTAGTTCTGCAAAGTGAGGTGAAGATTTCAGATTATTAAATTGTCTTTAAGGATGTGTGTCAGGTACATGCTTGCAGCTTAATTGATGCATTTTAATTTCAGAATCAGAATCAGAATGTCCTCTATTGTCATCATACTGAAAGTACAACGAGATTGGAGAGCTTCTCCTTTTCCAGTGCAATGGACAAGTAAAAGTACAAATAGTTGTAAGAAAGAAGGTAATATATATACAAGACAAGAATTCTGCAGAGTATTAAAATGAAACATATGTGTAAGAATAAAATAGAAAGATAAATACTAAAGAGAATTATTAACAATATATATATATATATATATATATATATATATATATATATATATATATATATATATATATATATATATATATATAATTTAAGGCTGTTTAAAAAGGGGGACCTGACCACTGCACCCATTTTTTGAAGAGGTACCATTGTGAGTTCAGGCTGTAGCTATCAAGGACCATATTTGGACTGGTGTGTACTGACCAAGTCAAGTCCAGTGTCCTGAATTAGTTGAAGTGTCATGTAGCAGTCAGACATCCACCTGTCACTTGAAAAGGCCATGAATGTGAAAATGAGCAGGAGATATGACCAGTTATTAACCTACACAGCCCTTTAAACTACCCCATGAACACAGAGAGGGAGAGAAAAGAGGATTTGGTTTATCTCTGAAGAGGAGAACTTCCTGAAATTCTGAAAAAAATGTTTGTATTCAAATTTTCAGAACAACCAGCAGAGGAGACTTTGTGTTTTGTGCTGATCGACTGGTGAGATTCCAACTACATACTGCATCCAATATGTGTGTTTTTGTAAGCTGTGCACTTTAAGCTGCTTCTTTATTCAAATACAGATCAGACTAGTGGTTGAAGAGGGTTTGAATCAGCTGCCTTACTCAGAGTGCACTGTGACCACACCAACAGGTAAGGCTCTCTTTCATTAATAACAACGTCAATGTTCAGAGCCTCCTCTGACTGTGCTAGTGAAAAATAACTGATTTTAATCATGTTGGTGCTAAAATAAGATCTGCATAGGGATCCAATCCTATGCTTTACCTCCAGCATGTATGACTGAGTGAGCTTGTTCCCAGCAGCTACATTTGTAAAAGTTCCTGCTTCATTTCCCCCTTAGGGTACAAGTATGAAGGTGTCAAGTTTGAAAGAGGCAACTGTGGAGTCAGCATAATGAGGAGTGGTGAGTTAAAGCTTCTGGTGCTCACCTACCAAATTAAAGTCTTTCCTTTTGTCAGGACATGTATTATGTCTGCCATGCATATGTGATTGCTGCAGACAGCGTACTGGGACTGTACACTCTGTTCTGCACATATTCATCAGGTCAGACTATTGTGTTTGCCTGATCACATGCTGTTTCAGCAGTGGTTCTTTTTCTCTTGGTTAGAATGAACATATTGATGTTAAATAATACAAGAGAATAATATCACACTGAGCACTGAAGATTGAAATATGTAAGGTCGACCCTCATACTTTACTCCTTAAGTTACATTAACTATCACTCATTGATTTTTGAGCCCATACAACAGTGGCAACTTGACACAAATCCTTTAAGGTTGTTTGTCAACATGTCAGGTTACAGTTTGGTGTAGAATAGATAGCTTTTTTGATATTAATTTATCTATACCACAAAATATCAATGTTTTATTTATACCTACAGGATGAAATCAACTTTTTTTTTTGACACAACACTTTTCCTCTTTTTTTGTTGTACTCTGTATGTTTACCAAGTGGTGGGCTGTCTGGACTTCAGCACATAGTGTAGTTTTGGTTCAGACAAGCAAAGTTTTCCAAGTATTTGATTGATTTGTTTATTACTGTGTCTGATTTCAACTCCCTGTCACATGAAACAGGTTTCAGCATCACAGATTGTCATCATTTTAGGGCAAAACAGTCATTAGAGGCTTTAAATTGAATAACAGCAAATGAGGCTCTACAGTGTTGTTAAAATAATTGTTCAAGTCCCGTTTTGGGGCCTTTTTTCTCCTTGAAAATAATGCAAAAAGATATATTTTGTTGGACACACTTTTTTAGAATCTGTTGTTAACCAGCACTGATTAAAACTGGCTGGAAACAATAAATGAATTGAACTAAATTAGCTACAGGCAGCAATAATCAATGCTCATATAGTCTTGAAACTTTTGAGTATTAGTTTCTTACTTAACGGCAAAAAGAAATAAATAAAAAATATTTAGACAACTGAAGAAGTATGCTTTATGTAGCTTCTGAGCTTCCACCTGACTTCATATGCATCATCAAAGCTTGTTCTATTAAAAAAGACGTACACACACATTGTCAAAAAGGATTTGGGAAAAGAGTAGAAAATTCTGATCTAGTAAGTGAACGAGACATCAGAGAAAAAAAGCAGTAGTTGACATCAGAGATGTAAATGATGAACAACATTGACTCCATGCCCAGCTGTTTTCTTGCAATTGCAAAAATATGCACTTGATTGTTACAGCGCCGCATTGAGGTTAATGAGTGTCACAATGTGTGCCTAAGTGGTGAGTGGAATTTGCAACTCAGCTGGCAATTTTCTCTGAGTTTGTTCAAGGCAGAGAATCACAAAAAACAAGAACGACAAGAAAAAGAAAAAGGCTCCAGCAGAGAGCATCACGGCTTTGACGGCTGGATAAACAACATTTTTTATTTCACTTATATTCTGTGTTTCTCTCTAAAGGTGAGGCTATGGAACAGGGTCTCCGGGACTGCTGTCGTTCCATTCGGATTGGCAAGATCCTCATCCAGAGTGATGAGGAGACACAAAAAGCCAAGGTCTACTATGCCAAATTCCCCCCAGATGTGTACAGAAGAAAAGTGCTGCTCATGTACCCCATCCTTAGTAAGTAAAAGAGTTTATCCCACATACGACTCCAGTGTGCCAACATAGGAAGCTCATAAATAGAGTTTTTTTTTTTTGGTTTTTTTTTTTGTGCAAATGCAAAATTAGTTTGATGTTTTTGTTCATTCGGAGAAATCTCCCTTGAGTTGACCTTCAGCACCGTCCACATTTCCACATCAGAGCAGCCCATTCACACTGTTCTGATAATTATAGCACTCATGGGGGAAATTATACACTGTCTAGGAGATGGCCACCAAGCCGCTGAATAGTATAATGAGGGACAACAAAAATAGTATCTTAATAGCCCCGGTTCACCAAAGTCACAAAGCAGCATTTTTCTGTTCTCGGTTTTTGAAGAAACATGATGGAGACCAAGCCAGGTTGAAGGTATGTTTTATAATGTCAGAATGATGGATCATATGGTTACACTAATGCATCCTAACAGGGGCAGAAATTAAAGCCTGTCAAGTACCCAGACTGAAGGGCAGATCAGTCAGCACTCAGCTCAGAACCATTTTCAGATGTTAATGGTACCCAAAATATGTAACTGTTAATATATTTTAAACAATCAGTGTTAATATGTACCTTATAAATAATAGGTAGGTAATTAACGAATAATGTTATAGAGGGATGTGAGTCAAAAAATTTGATGTTGTGTGTCTGCAGGTACAGGGAACACTGTGATCGAGGCAGTGAGGGTACTGATAGAACACGGAGTCCAGCCCAGACATATCATCCTCCTCAGCCTCTTCTCCACGCCTCACGGTACACCACCTCAAACACATCACTGACACGGCGCTCATCACCCGTTTACTTTTGTTTACCCACCAGATCACATGCTTAGTCTGCAATCTCCTCCTCACTCCTGTTCCTGCTGTGTCATTGTCTTTGTCTAAAATGTGTCTGGCATCCGTAATGCTGTCTAGCAGCGCAGCTCAGCAACAATGGTTTTGAATGAGAGAATGAAGCAGCAAATAGGCTTGTTACTAGGGTTTATTTTCTCACACAATTACCATGAAAATTAGTGCACTTCCTCATAATTTCACGTAGTATCATAGCAATTACTGCTTTTCTTTTTTTTGACATTGCTATGAATGTTTTCAAAACCCTAAATTTACACTTAAACAATTCCACAGCGAAAGCATTACCACTGTGGTTTTATGATATCTTCGAATGCCTGCTTTGTTTTGACATATCCTGTCTTTTCCTCACGCCACCCTCGGGACAAATTAAAATAGAAAATATACATCTGTGACTCTTTTTTTAGTTAGAGTATGCCTAGAGGGTATTAAGGTGGATATTATTGCATGAACATGCCAAAGTAATATGTGCGTCATTTATTACAATTCTATTCGTAAACCTATGAGCCGTTGAACTGGGAATTTCTTTGTTTACATCATCTAACAGCTTCACTTGGCAAATTTGCACTTAGCTTCAGATTTTTCCTTTAAGAGAGACCTGTTTCTATGTGTTTGTGTTAGCAGTTTGGTAGAGTACGTGACCCTTATGTCCAGCGTTCAGAAATGTATTGAATGGACTTCAAACATTATAAATGTACCTTGTCAGCGTTGACAGCTGTTAGGCTTAGCTGCAGTGCTGTACAGCTGAGGTTTGAAAAGATGGAGGCAGCTCAAGAACATTTCCATGAACAGTTTCTTCCTGGGGGATATTTGAACATTTCATCTTAAATGGAAACTAATTTCTCCCTGCATCATACTTAAGATGATAATACAACTGAAAGCACTTCGTAAAAGAGTAACAGCTTTTTATTTTCTTTCAGGAGCCAATTCTATAATCCAGGAGTTCCCTGATATCACCATCCTGACCACAGAGGTTCATCCAGTGGCTCCCACACATTTTGGACAGAGGTATTTTGGCACCGACTAAACTGACAACAACCTGAGGAACATGATCTGCTCTTTGCTTTTGAGTATGTTTGTGTTGTTTATTTAAACGTGTCATGTTCTCCTTGTTGTGCCAAATACTTCTACATTATCTCCAAAGTCCCCAAAGGGAGTTAAACTGATCGATTTGATGTATTGTATTTATTTTACATGTGTTTTTGCTGTGTATACTCATGCTCAAGAGACAAATACACTGACCTGTAAAAAGGGTTCAGCTTGGATCATTTTATTTGCATGTTACAATAAATGGCAGAAAATAAAGACTTTATATTTGTTAACTGACAAAACAGCAGGTGAAAGACTTCAGTTCTTTGAATGGTCCAGAGGTTTTAAGATGAGGAGAGACATGATCACTTACTCTAAAAGGACCACACTGTGTGTTCAGAAAAATATTAATTCCTTTCTGCAAACTGAGAATAATAAGTCATCTTCACGTCATAAATATCTTACCTTTTGATGAGAGCGCATTGCTTTCATGGAGCAAAATATACAGATACTGCCTGCAGCAGTTATGAATCAGTAAACAAAATACACAAGAAAAAAAAGCTGAACAGTGCAACAATAAATAGACACGAGACTACACTCAACATCCACATCTTTCCTAACGTGTATACATGCTTTCAAACACAGAATCATACCTCAGATAAAAATGACACGCACAGTTTTAATCAATAAGCGACTTACTGTATGTATGTATGCTGTGTATTCTTCAGGCATGAGCAGCATTTGATTTGGCTTACCCAACACACAGTACAAAACAGGTCTGATGAAGCAGGTTAAAAGTGTCAAGATCAAACAGCATCACGGTTTGATGCTTGAAGGCCCAACATTTGACTCATACTGAATAGTAAGGTGTTCTTTTGTGTACACTGGCTTTATACAAGTCCATGAACCAAAACGGAAAATCTCAAAAAACAAAATCACAGGTAGAAAACATTTAGAGCTTTAAAAAGCAAAGGATAGCTGATCTTTACCAACCAGTGGATGAAGATCAGTTTGCATAATATATGTACATTTATCGACATGTTCGAAAGGATCAAGAGGAAACAAAGAACATCCCGTGTCTTCTCCTACAAATGAGTTTGTGTCTAAAAGGAAGCAAATTACTCATATTTTTCTATTACTCTGCAGCAACACTGAAGTGTAAATGTTGTAAAGATAGTGGATTTATAAGGAAAAGTGTATATATATTTTTAAAATATCACAGTATGTCTTGCACAGTCCTCCTTTTGACTTGTTACTGCATCTTCAAAAATCTAATCAAGCATTTAATTTATGATATACTGAGGAATGACTAAAACTTATCTAAAAGCAGAGGCGGGTAAGAAAAAAAATCCTGCATCTGTGTTTGACACAGGACTGAAAAGACAAACGTTTGGTCGACAGAAAAAAAAATATGACTGATAATTCTACCTGCCTGTCTACATAACTACCTGCCTACTTGAATGCACTCTTCCCATGCACTCATTGTGCTTAAGTAGCAACCTAGCCAGGTAGCCACACAAAAGCAAAAATGTGCTAAAATATGTCAGCGGTTATATCAGTGCTCTTTGCTTCTTTATGCCATCTCTGGTTAGCTTTTACTTGCTCGGTTTCGCCAACATTTCCAATCCCAGTTTCAGTTTTTTGCTTTACAGTGTACTGACTGAGATCAAGACATGCAGGTGCAAATCAAAGCTAAATAACTATGCTATTCATGTTCATTTCCTATCACTGGTCTTAAAAGATAAAGGATATGGCTGGTAAGCATATCAATGTTGATGACTGTTAAACTAGCATGATATGATAGGTTCTTTGATAGGTAGGTGCCGTTTATGTTGGCAAAGTCCACTCATAAGCAGGAAGCAGAATACATTCTCAGGAGAAATAAACTCCCAAACACAAGGATAATAACTATATTCATAAGGCCCAGGATTAGTCAGGTGATCTAATATGTTTGTTGAATTAAAGTAAAATAAAATCTCATGTTTATTATTCTGCAAGAGCAAAACCAGTTCAGACCACGCTTCTGAATCACTAAAAGAACCCCCTGGAGCTTTAAGAGTGTGAGCTTTTGATGCAGCCCTCCACAGACTCAGCTCGAAGGTCCACCACTTTAAACTCTGAAACAAAATAGATACTGTACAGTATTAGTACAGAGCCAGACAGAGGCTCTGATTAACAGTATTCAAAAACTCACAGAGGCCTTGGGATGAACACCCAGAGGGAGATATTCAGTCCTTGTTAAACAGCAGTTGCCTTTTATCCGAGGTAATATTGCCAGTTTCTCTTTTTCTAATTCAAACAAACCGTCGTCTCTCAGGGAAGAGATGATGCTACTGGCTGTCACGATGTAAAACGCCAGGCTATGAGTGGCAATGACAATCCAAGTACAGATTTTAATCCACACCTTTGGCCCCCATTCAGATTATTTTTCAGTTTCTGAATATCCGCATTATTTGGAATGCATGTGCCTTGAGGTACACAGTATGTGTGATTTTAATATACACCTTCTGTACCAATAAAAATTGTCCTTACAATGAATTCCTACTCCTCCATCTCTATGGTAACCGATGGGTCCTGGTCTTCACCTGGAATAAAAAAGAAAAAAGAAATCATAATATGTACTAGCATGAATGAAGCGTACTTGATGCAGGAGTTAACCATCCGTTGCACGTGACCACCAGGTGGTGGCAGAACGTAAAGGTTAGAAGTTAAACATTTCTCAGTTTCTACACACAAGTTTGATGCAAATCACTTTTTCACCCCATAAATCTATTTCTCTTTTAGGCAATAGCATCTCTCTGTTTTAGTCTCCTAAAATCATAAAAAGTGTCCTCTTTGGACTGCCTGTTGTCTGTGCTGCAAGGTGACTTTCTCCACAGGATAATTAACAGTTACTTCCACCAGCTCTGTGACTTTGGAAAATTTAGGTTGAAAAAGTATTAGCCTCCTAGTATGAATGCAGATTAACTGTAATTTTTTATCCTTTTGAAAAGTGACACTTATTTTGGGATTAGAGACATAAAAAAGTAGGAGAGGTCTTTCAGTTCTTGCCACTTTTATAAAACTTTATATTTTACCAAAATTCTCAAAAAATCATTGAGAAAAGATGAAGGTAATTCACAAGAAAATCTAGGTTTTGCTAAAACAGAAATAAAAGGAAAAATATCACTTCATTTTTTTGTTCTACAGGTTCAACAAGTACAATTGCAAAGTAATCGAAGATGAAGGAATTATCCAAAACAAACCTGATGTATCAAGAACATCAGCAAAGTTAAATGGTTTCATCAGTCTTTTTATTGTGAACACATCAGATGGTTTTGACAGCAGAAAAAATTGTTTGATTTCCGTTTGATTTTAATCGAGGAGAAGTATTGTATAGTGTTGACAAATTTCTTCTTCACTTTTCAATTTTGCTGATAAGTAATTTCCTGTAGCAGATAACCCACATAAGCAGGACTGGTTTCGATCTGAAGACCGACACAAATAGAATGTCTCTCACTGGAGCTTTAAAATTGTGAAAAAGATTGAACTAAATTGCAAATATTTTTAAAGTGAACAGTTTAAAATTCAGCTAAAATTGTATTTATTAATTATATTGACTATGTGTAACTTGGAAAACATTTCTGCTTATCAATATATATCCAGTGGCAACACAAGCTGGAAGAAGTAGGACAGATTGATTTAAAATGTAGCCTGAGCACATATTCAAACGCCTTTTTTTGACCTTTTACTCTGAGGCACTGCACTATGTCAAAAGTTTAACTTAAACATTTTCATGGATTACATGCTACACATTTGTGGTGAGACAATATAAATAGTATATTTCTTGAGGTTGGACTCTCTCTTTATAATCTCCCTATGCTGCTGGGAATCATTCTGGTTTCTACCACTGTCTTGGTTAAAACTGCAGATAGTTCAACATTCTCAACAAAAATAAAGAACATATTTCACTCAATGAAGAAAGCTTTGAATTAAAAATGTTGTGTTTCTGCATCTATGGAGAACAAGTGACAGAATAAATATGACGAGGTTTAAGTGACTCACCAAGGCTCCCCTCAGAGCCGTCATCAGACTCCTCCCACATGTCTTCATGAGCTAATAAGGGGTTCCGGGACTCAGAGCTACGACTCTTCAAGGGAAAGTAGTGGCCGTTCCCTTGGCTGACATGCAAACAAAAGGAGAATAGAAGCTGGTTTGAGAACCACAGCCTGCTAATTTATTTTACTCCTGATTCTACATTCATATCTGACTTTGCAGCTATGAACTACAACCCAGCTATTAATGCAATAAAAACAGATGTGGCTCAGTGGTGGAAATCACTGCAAAAATCACTTCCAAAATCTTCTATGTGAACATAATCACTGCATCCACATCCATGCAGGTGACAACTGTGCAATGAAAACAGTTAATTTTACATCCACATTATCTAGGAATAAAAACGGCTCCTTATAGCCCAAGACAATTTAAGATGGGCTAGAAACGTCATGTGTCCTAACAAATCAAAATCTGTCATTATTTTTGGAAATCATGGACTATGCACCCTCTGCTGCATGGAGGAGTGGGACCACAGAGCTCATTACCAGGGCACACTTTAAAAGCCAGTATCCATTCAAGTATGGGGGAAAGCATGTGCCTTCATAGCACAGGTGGTGAACACAAATGGAAAGGCACCACTGATGCTGAACAATTCATACAGGTTTTGAAGCAAGATATGCTACCAACCAACGTATGAGGCTTTTTAGAAGGGTTTTTTGGTTAACTACTAGAAAAACGGTCTGCTGAAAGTTGATATTGATGGCATTTGCATTATCCTCTGAATTTCTAAAAACTGGTTATTTTTCTTGGTGATTTGCTACACTAAGCTTATTCTGTGACAGTCAAAAACTTTAATAGAAAAGTGTTCACAAAATTAGTAGCAAGAGGCGGCAAAACCACTTACAAAGTATCTTAGTTACCTTGTAATAACAGGAATGAACCACAGCCTCCGATCCTCTCCGAATACCTGCTGCAGGTTTCTGCGCATGCCAACATTGAAGCCATTTCTGTCTGGTCCGCTGACAAAAACTGGGGCTGAGAAGGCCTCTGAAAAAGTACAAACCACTGTAAGTCAGGATAATTTCTTCAGCTTCAATCTTGCACATTTAATGACAACAACAGTGATTTCTAAATATTTAAATCCTTACCTAAAGTAGAGCGGTTCTTGGCCACTAGCCAACAGTGGTAGCCAAAGAGGAACATGAGACTGACAAAGAACATGAGCGCCACAAACATGAGGAAGAGGACATGGAACTTTGAAGGCCCATTTGGCAATTCCCCCTGAGAGAGAGACGAATGAGGAGAGAACAAACAGTGAGCTTTAAAAAAGGTCACAACAAACACTTTAATTCTCTGGTTTTTTGGAGCCGCAAAGGTGATGACTTTCAGCAACTCATTTATCATCAGATTCTCAGTTTTAGGGGAAGTACAGGCTATCGTAACTCACCTCCCAGAATTTCAGGAAATACTGAAAGACTGTTGCTGCAATGAACACACAGTACAGCATGGAGTAGGAGAGAAAAAGGAGGAAGAACTTGTAGTTTGAGAAGCCCACGCAGTTATTCACCCTAAAGAAAAACACATTGTTTCAGAATAAATCTAACGATTACATGACACCGAACAGAGAAATACAGTGTGTATAAGGTGAGTGTGAGTTTTTTCTCACCAGGGACAGTGATGGTCCATCTTCAAGACACAGCTTTAAAAGGGAAGCATATATATTTGGATTTAATATAGTTGAACACTAAAGTGGTGAAAGCAGCAGACACCTTTCTACCATTTCTCAAATATTATTGTTGTGTCCAAATTTCGATATACCTTAGGGTGAACCACTGCTTAGACTGATTAGTAAGATAACATCTCTGAGACACAGTGTGCCAACGAAGCAACACTTTCTAATTATCCCAGCAGTATGAGGCCAACAAATATCTCCTTCCCTATTGCAATCTCTCCAGAAGAATGGATTGAGGAGGAAAGAGAGACTTACGTTTCACAAACCGAGCAGTGGTGACAGCGGTCAGGCTTCAGTACCTGGCAGCGGTCGCAGAATCTGATAGCTAGAGACAAGAGGATGGTCAGTTGAATGACCGACATTTGAGCTGAGCTTCCCCCCTTCTCCTACTTCCTGCAGCCTAGAACTTAGTCTCAGCAATCAGCACTAATGAAAGAGATACATCGGCTGATTACACCGTACAGGGATGCTCAGGAACACACACAGAGCTAATTGCCCTTGCCTACTTGCTTTCAACGCACACAGATTACGTGCCAGATGACAGGCTGTAACTAATCTACCTGACTGGTTACTGCTCTGGTTTTCACATATGTCATGCGAGAGAACAATGCCAAACTTTTAGGAGGGAAAAAACTCACCTCCAGATTGAGCTCGGGTGAAAATGGGCAGTTTCTTCGCAATATCAAGCAGTATTTGTTTCTGAGCGTCTGGCCTCTCCTCCATCTCGTACCTTTGTTTGTCCGAGTATGACAGCTGAAACTAGAGCAACAGAGATAGATCAGTATGAGACCTTTTATATGCGAATTAAATAGATAAAATTGTGTTATTTGGTTATTTGTGGATATCTTCAACACTCCAGGATACCTTTTTGCATGGTGTTGCAGGAGGGGTGAATATAGACTTCCAGTATGTCCAGGAGAACATCACAAAGCAGACATGAAAAACCAGCAGATAGGCCACTGGAAGAAACAAAAACACACAACAGTGAAAATAATGAACAGCACCACGACAAAAAGATAATGTAGTCACAAAAATAATCTGATAAGAGCGCTAACATAGAGGATACCTCACCTTTCTCTAACGTATTGGTGATTGTGACTGTAAAAAATGATAAAACACGGTTAAAATACAAGTCAAAGCCTAGAAACGGTGTTTTGGACAGTTTAATAAACGATTGTTCACATAAAGATCCTCATTTGACGGCTAACACGGTTAGCCAGATGGACAGGTTGTTGCTACAAGAGACAACAATAGCTAGTCACTCAATCGAAACAGGGTTTATACGATTTACTTCATTAATGTTCACCGCGTAAAGGCTAAAAGAACGTACACCGACTGGTTAAAAGCACACACCCTTACCAACATCCGCATAGTTTGCTAGGTCCGTCTCGGTCTAAAAGCATATTTCTGTAAACACTGCTGTGCGGCAAAACTGCGAAGTCCACAATACAACGATCGAAATCACAACAAACACACAATGTTAGGAATACTTACAAATACATAGCTCAAAAACGTAAGCGTAGTATGACCACAACATCACCGAGGTTATAATAAGTACAGGGATCCAGGAGAAAACCCTTTGACAGCATCTCAAACCTCTGGAGAGAGCCATGTTCCATCTAACCCTCTTCTTATCTGCGCTCGACTATCATTCCTGTGGTTTATTCTTCAGTTAGATCGGCGAGCGATTCACCCAACTCCAGGAGCTGAGCCGGATCGTCCCGGATAATGGAGTCTTTAAACCTCTACCTAATTGATCTAATTGATCAACGAATCTTCTTCATGCCTATGCTTTACAAAAGATAATTTCATATTCTACTTTACGTAATGATTTACTTCTGAAAATAAAGAGCAGAAAACCCCATAGGTTGATGCAAAAGGTAGGAGGGTTTAGTGTAAATGTCCATATTATTTTTAAATTATTGATCTGAACCCAGAAAGTAAAATGCAGTATCAGGTTAATATTGATAAGGGGAAATTACAGAGTTTCTCCCTGAAGTGCAGACTAACATAAACATACAGAAAAACAAAAACTCTAAGTAATTTGTTACTCAAAACTGTAGGGGAGAGTGGGGTAAGTTGAGCCAAAGGGTAAGTTGAGCCACCCCCTGTTGCTTGGAAATGGTAAAAAAAAAAAAATTATCATGTGACCAAATATTTAGGAGATGGTCATCAATTCATAGAGTCTGTGAAGGTTAGAAGCACATGGGTGAAGGGGTTAGACATTTACTTACAAAAAACATATTTCGCTCTTGGTCAACTTACCCCATACACGGGGTAAGTTGACCATAGGAGACCACTTTTACTTTGGTATGGTATCTTATCAAGACAGTTATGTTTAGACTCATTTTGTTGGTTTGCAGGGATGCACAACATCTTGAAATATATAGGCTACAGATACACTAGTAAGAGACAAAACTATGATTGCTGTGATGTAGTGATCCGAAATCTGAAAAATGACTTATCTTACCCCACTCTCCCCTACTTATGTGATATTAACCTTCATCACATGCAACTTTTTTTTTTTCCTTTTTTTAAAAAAAAAATCCAGATCTGACAAGAGAGGAATAATGGTAATACTCGTCAAGCAGGTGAAGATGCTGAAGGGGCAGGTCAGCATCTGCAGAGGTAGGTTTAATTAAAACATGTTAGAGTAAGATTGAGTCATTTAGCCCAGGCTGTGCTACACAATGAATTGGTATGTAAAGGTAGCAAAGGCAGATGTTTGAAATTACGTTTGTAAAGAATTTAATGGAGATTTTTAACCACAAACAAATGTTTCTTATATAAATAGGCCTATCGGAAGTTACCATGATTTTTTGGAAGGACCTCCCCTCTCACTTTCCCCCAACAAAATTTGGCTGGTATGATGCCCCTGGGTTGAGTCATATAAAAGCACGATGTTGTGTTTGCAAAGCAGCACTGGCAGGGATCCATTAATTGAAGCAAAGTAAATGTAAAACCAACCATCTTTAAATGGCATGGCAATCAATTCTACTCCACTGAACTTAACATTTGGGAAAAATATCCCAGACCACCAATAGTTTCAGTCCCATAATAAAATGTCCTTGTTTAACAACCCTGTCATTAGTTCAGAAATAACCACAAAAGTCTAATAAAACACATTTGCATTTGTTTGTTGATCACTTCACAGGGTGACTGTCTGCTCTGGAATACTTTTTCCTTCAACTCTCTAGTAATGGATGACAACATTCTACCAATAGAATTTTGTCTGACCCAATCTTTAACTAGGGTCTCACAATTTAATATTCTACCACTTGATTTTTCTTGTTTGTGTCATAAGGGCCCATTGCATGAGCAAATGAAGAGCTTACAGCAAAGAGGAAAAGGCAGAAGCTGACATGCAACATGGCTCCTAGCTTCACCTGAACCAGGGACTGTTATAACTTTAACAATACTTTTTTCAATTAAGAGCTCTTGTTTACTCTTTTATGCTTTTATTTGTAGGTTACACAACCAACTGGATTTGGGTCAAAATATCTGCAGGCCACTTACACATATACACACATACAAACAAACAAGAGCCCTCCCAAGAGCAAATTGGATCAGCATTCTTTGTAAATAAGGCTTGGGTACTGCTGCAGTTCATTTACTCAGAACATAGGGAATTACGCTCACTTCCTCAATTAAAATCACTCAGTGAATGACATCATTTTTTGTTGTTTCCATTCAAACTTGTTGCGATAATGCCGAATTATTAGGTACTTTCATCTCTATGTTACCTAGTGAACATACCTAACCAGTTCAACATTAAAAAACGTCTGGATTAAATTAAACTAATGGTCCCGTCTGGTAATTTTGTGCTTTGCAGCTACACATATTTACAAGAAGCATTAAAAGAAACGCTAATTAAAGACTTTAAAAACTAAAACCTTGCGCTTGGACATGTTAGCTATGTCATTGAATAAATCATGATTCTGACCAAAATAGCAAAAATACACACTTGAATGTAAGAGTTGTGTGTGTTGCACTATGGGTCGTTTAGTTCATACTTGTAGAAAAGAATGCCAGAATATATGAATATGTAGTATTTTGAATCATGGTGTGACATGATATAATTACTCCATGCTGGCGATATCAACATCAGTAAAGTTCAGCATGTGTGAGTGGCTGCTTCAGCTCCCTCTCAGTGCATGAGTATGGTCCTCTTGGGTCAGACAGAAGGTATGCAGGCTATAGGTGCTTTATACATTCGTCTGAGGAGGTAAAAAGGATTGCGTGTTACTGTCTCCTGAGTGTCAGGTTCTGTTCTTGTACCTGTGGTACTCCTGTCAGTCTCAGCTGTCTTCATGCTATCAGGTTTGATACAAACAAGGGGAAATACACTCACCGGCCACTTTATTAGGTACACCTGTCCAACTGCTCGTTAACACTTAATTTCTAATCAGCCAATCACATGGCGGCAACTTAGTGCATTTAGGCATGTAGAAATGGTCAAGACAATCTCCTGCAGTTCAAACCGAGCATCAGTATGGGGAAGAAAGGTGATTTGAGTGACTTTGAACGTGGCATGGTTGTTGGTGCCAGAAGGGCTGGTCTGAGTATTTCAGAAACTGCTGATCTACTGGGATTTTCACGCACAACCATCTCTAGGATTTACAGAGAATGGTCCGAAAAAGAAAAAATATCCAGTGAGCAGCAGTTCTGTGGGCGGAAATGAATTGTTGATGCCAGAGGTCAGAGGAGAAAGGGCCAGACTGGTTCGAGCTGATAGAAAGGCAACAGTGACTCAAATAACCACCCGTTACAACCAAGGTAGGCAGAAGAGCATCTCTGAACGCACAGTACGTCGAACTTTGAGGCAGATGGGCTACAGCAGCAGAAGACCACGCCGGGTGCCACTCCTTTCAGCTAAGAACAGGAAACTGAGGCTACAATTTGCACAAGCTCATCGAAATTGGACAATAGAAGATTGGAAAAACGTTGCCTGGTCTGATGAGTCTCGATTTCTGCTGCGACATTCGGATGGTAGGGTCAGAATTTGGCGTCAACAACATGAAAGCATGGATCCATCCTGCCTTGTATCAACGGTTCAGGCTGGTGGTGGTGGTGTCATGGTGTGGGGAATATTTTCTTGGCACTCTTTGGGCCCCTTGGTACCAATTGAGCATCGTTGCAACGCCACAGCCTACCTGAGTATTGTTGCTGACCATGTCCATCCCTTTATGACCACAATGTACCCAACTTCTGATGGCTACTTTCAGCAGGATAATGCGCCATGTCATAAAGCTGGAATCATCTCAGACTGGTTTCTTGAACATGACAATGAGTTCACTTTACTCAAATGGCCTCCACAGTCACCAGATCTCAATCCAATAGAGCATCTTTGGGATGTGGTGGAACGGGAGATTCGCATCATGGATGTGCAGCCGACAAATCTGCGGCAACTGTGTGATGCCATCATGTCAATATGGACCAAGCTCTCTGAGGAATGCTTCCAGCACCTTGTTGAATCCATGCCACGAAGAATTGAGGCAGTTCTGAAGGCAAAAGGGGGTCCAACCCGTTACTAGCATGGTGTACCTAATAAAGTGGCCGGTGAGTGTAGTAACACAAGTAAGAGAGATCAATAATTTTCCACTCACTGGCTAGAAATGTCTGGCAGACCTCTGCTCTCCCCCTAAAATGGAGAGAAAATCAAAAATGTCTATAGGTGATACAACTGAATCTGGAGATGTAGTGGAGAAAAAATTATTGTCCTCCAGCTCTACTGCTCATATAGACGCTCACAGAGCCCCCTAGTGACATTTGAAAAAGATGGTCTTGCATAGAAAGTTTGCGAAATACTTTATTCTGCTTGTTACACACACATATTCAGTTGAATATCAGGAGGTTTGCAGATAAGTTTGTATTTAAATGCATCAGAGGGGTGGGAGTTGCAAGCCTTTGTTTCCAAATCTGACATCAATGTACAGCTTTAGCACTGGGATAATCTGGTGATGTATGAGTTTGACTAATTCTTTGCATTTGAACATGGATTAAGTACCTTTTGCTCAGAGGAACTACATTCTCAACCATAAATTACAGAAGTATGTCATACTGTAATTCATATTAAAATAAAAACATTAACTCAAAATTGTCTGTGTTTGCAAGCGGTCAAAACGATGAATAACATCACTTGGTGTACATTCAAACCATTTTTTTCAATCAGTCTCTACAATGTTAAAAAACTACTTGTAAAATATGAGACAGCTGCTGTTCTGGATGAACAAATAAAGCATTTCCAGTTTTTCTCAGCTGTTAAAACAAATATGTGGTTAAATTTTATAAGTGGTAAAACAAGATCAACACTGCTTTGCACTTTGCAGGAGTCACCAACAGGAGGCACTGTGACACTGCTATGGATAAATAACCTGCAGCCTTGCAGCTCATGATGCCACCTGCAGCTGCTTATATTACAACAAAATGGAATATCAAATTTGAACATAATGCAGCTTGGATCAATTATTAGTTTGACATTAAATCATTAGAGGTGTTCATCTTATATGCAGAATGTAGCATCGACACTGAGGAAGAGTGAGGCTTTTTAAACTGTTAGAGGTTGTTCCAGTTACACAGCTGCTTAGATTTGTTTGAGCTCAGTTTTTTTGTTTACACTGCTCAAAGTTATCTTTATCAGACAAGAAAGGAGCCAAATAGAAACTGATTTTAGGCCATTCAGAAGGAACCATGTAGCTGATGTCATTATCAGCAGTGGTCTTTTAACAGTATTCTTCTCATCTGGTTTCTGATATCCTCTGTTCATTTTTCCTACTCCTTCTCTTCAGAGACATGCTGCTTCATCAGTTCACGTCTTTTGTTTTGGTGATTTACGACATGCCGTCATCCTCTGACGTGGTCCTCGAACACAATGCGTAACAACAGTGTAACAGCGACTCTCCATTACTTAACACTGAAACTTTTCATCTTGTCATGGGACCCCAGAGTCAATGAAGCGTTTAAGCGTAGACTCTAAGAGCCCAGCAGGACTGTTGATTGCAGACTCTGTGTGTTTCCCAGCACCACCTGCTTTCCTCCTTTTTACGTAATGCAGACTCCCTCACCGCAGTGCCTTCTGGGATATGGGTGTGAGGTGTGCCGCAACCAATACTGACCTTCCCTCCTCCATCACACATATTGTTCCCCCTCTTTTTCTCTAGGCCCTGCTCTTTTCCTTCACATGTTCTCCCACTTCAACACATTGTCTCTCACTGGTCCTCCATCCAACTCCCCCCCAACCTCCTCCCTCCTCATCCTCACTCCTCTCTCTTCAGGCAACAGTGTCGGCAGCCGGGGCGATGACAGCTCCTCTCTCATTCAACCACTCACTGGAGGCAGGGAGCGGCCGTCCATCCATCAGCACGGCAGCAAACCCCTCCACACTACAAAGCTATTGTGACTAGCAAAATAGTAACGGCCTTTTAATCAAAACATTTACCCCTGTGTGTAAAAGTAAAACACAAGCAGCTCATATAAGCAGGTTGAGACAGACTCCAAGATGTGTGTGTGAGTATGTGTGTAAGTGTGAGTGAGGTGGAGGTGCATTCCATGCCGCCCTGGTGGTAGTCGTCTACATAAACAGACAGCAGGGGCTGGAGAGGAGCCTGTTGGGGAGAAGTCATGCGTGGCTGCAGAAAAGTGCGAAAGGGCTCCAGTTAACAATGCACCGCCATGCAGGTGACTTAACACACAACGGCTGAGACAATCAAGTGCTATTTGAGTTTGCTCTGGAGCTGCTGTTCACTGCTATGCCTTGAAAATGAAGTGGCACTTAGTGCGTGCATTTCATTTGACCCCTGAGACTCTCATGTCATGCAGTCATGCTCTGCAGTTCACAGAATGCTGATGATGCTAAGCACTTGGGAGAGTGATTCATTTGGTAAGCTGTGTGTGTGTCTGTGCAGCAGCAAGGTTTAAGTGTATATGTGTGCGAGGAAAAGGGAAAGGAGGTGTTGTTCCAGGATGGTATGTTTTTGCAACACGGCAAGTTGATGCCGTATTGACTTTGATTTCCATTTCATTCCCCGCATGCTTCAGTGTCTGGACGGGGAATTCGTGTGTGCATCCGTTTGAAGTCAATATGGAGCACATATTGGAAAGTCTGCATTCATCTTAACATATTGTCATTGGTTTGCGTCCAGGTGATCAAAGAGTGGCTGTTGCTGAGTTGTGCCCACATTTACACAAAAGGTATGTGTGCAGAAATCAGACATAAGCACAGGAGTAATTAGAGAGACAGACCAGTGTGAGAAAACATAGCCTATGACTTCACAGAACATGGTCCCACACGTCACTTACAATTTAGCTTTATACAACACAGAAAAAGACTTAATGTATTCTACTATTAACCTATTAACACCGATGGAGAACTGTCTGGGAGACTGTTTTTCTGCATTATGCATGTATGAGCAAGTCATATTGGAATCAGGGAGAATAATGCATGCCTTCCCCGTAATTTTTGACATCATAGAACCAAATGTTCTGACTCTGAGGACAAACTCGAAGCCTCAACGTCTGGTTCTCACCCCAGTGATGGACACAGTTGACTACAGCAGTCTGGAAAGCTGTTAGCTAGGCGTGACATCAGCAAACGGCACTCAGTGGAGCAGCAGAAGCCCTGAAACAAGGCTATAGTTCTGCCTGCCCTCTGCTCATATTCACACTTAACAGCAGAACAAACAATGACAGGGCGGGGAGGAATAGCAGACACCTCACCCAGCATGTGTGAAAATAAATCTGCTCAAGGGTGGAGACCTGTGTGTGTCTGCAACAATCATGGAAATAGCAGTGACCTCGCCACGACAGAGGGCTATGTGCGCTTTAATAAAGGCATTTCATGTGCATGTCAGACACTCGTGGGTTATTTCTGTGCCACATGCTGCTATGACAACAGTCATGGACCACTTCTCATTGACTTGTTGCTAAACTGGAAACATATTTCATCAGTATCATTGTTCTTGATCTCCCAGCTTGTCATCAAACAGATTAATTACATCTTGCCAAGTGATAGGGTTATTCATTGTGTCAAACCACATGGCAATATTTGGAGTTAAACATCTGAGGGGAACTTCAGCAGCTTTTTTGCTTTCAAGGGCCCTTTTGAAATCTGAACCACTGCCTCTGCCACTGAAAACACTTTATGGAAAATCTGATCTACCCTTTTTTCCTCAGAGATAGTGAGAACAAAAGGCAGTCCCCTCCTGTGAGACTCAGTTTCATCACCTTCGCTTGACTTTCCACAATTACAATTGGTTTTATCAATATGTGTTATTTGGCTAAGTGAAAGGGAAATGGTTGTCAAGTGCCATCGGAGAGATACAAACAGAGAAAAAGAGGACAGAAGTGGACACAGAAGGCAGCTGGGAAGTCTATCATCTCGAAGGTTTAGATGCTGTTTGCCTTGTATTGTACGCCAGCCTTCAGTGTCCCCCAAGGACACCCATCTGTGGCACTGCACTCTTTCCATAGACACAGTCACAACATCCACAGTACCACACAGCAGGAAACATTTACTGATGAGAGCAACACCCTCCTCCTCCTCTCTGAATGTTTTGCAGCAGGATTTGAATTTCAGGTGCATGAGCTTTTGCACATTTTAGAAATGTTTCAAACAGGAAAAACCAAAAAGCAAATATGTGAACATCCCTTTTTCCCATAATGCTTCATAAAGAACATTACTCACTGGTGGGGCTGCAGGGAGGTAGACAGCTGAAGGCCTCATTGGGTTCTGATGATCCAGCCCTGCTGACGCAACCATGTCAGGTGCACATGGGACTAAATCAGTCTTCCTACATAGGTGCATTTTTCTGAGCCATTATACACACATAGAACCGCCTCTTTTTATATCTGCCAGTCACTCTCACTTTAAATTGTATGGAACTATTAATATATAAACTTAAAAAACTTATTACTTTCTCATATAATCTAAACAGCAATCATCAAAAAAACCAACATATGTATAACTTGCTATACTTCCTTTACCATGCTTGCTGGATGACAGAATTCAAACTCACCTGAGGACACAGCCCAGATGTCTGCAACTCAATCATGCAAAGAACTGAGCTCTGACAGAGCAGTAATGTGGCATAAAGAAAAGCTGGTTGCCAAAAGCTCATCTCTCACCTGCTGTAGCAGTCCAGTTATTTATGAGGACCTCGTATGAACCGTACACAAATGCACCCTTTCCAAGATCATATGACTGTAAATATTCTGATGTAAATCTGGAATGCTGAAGTGACCCCATCAGCAGCAACAATCTGCACTTCAAAGCTTAAAAAAACACTTTTTATGGCTTGTTTTTGTTTCTCTCTCCCTCCGAAAAAAATACAGTTTGGGTTTGACTGTTTTCCCAGTTCTGCATGGAAAGGTTCTGGAGTTATCATCGCGGAGGAGATTCCAGGGCAGGTACTTAAGGGAATCTGTTTCCATGCTCTGATTTAACACACAGGGGCAGGGAGTCTGAGAGGCAGACTGTGAGGGTGGAATAAATAGAACAGAGACGAATGTGAGAAAGAGAGAAATGGAGAAAAGGTGGGGATGGCTGAGGAGTAATGAAAGCAAGCAGACAGGAGGGTAAACAAAGCATAGGTTAAGGAGTTTGAGGAGATAGGTGAATGAGTGGGATCTGAAAAAGAGACATCTAGAATTGAGAAACAAACACAAGGTGTATGGAGGCGGAAAGAGGGGTTTTTTGAGTTAGTAATGCAGTCAGAGGAAGATGGCAGCCAAAGGTGGCACAGTCATTGTCTTCATGCACATTAAGAATGCTTAACCTTTACATTTGAAGCCTCCTGAAGTAGGCACTAATGGGTTTTTTGCCCTGGGTTACCAAAACACACATGGGTCATGATGTTTTGTTCTGTTTTTGTGAGGAATGTCACAGATACAGTCTGGACCGCAGGGGGCTGGGTTGTAGTCATAGCACATATTGCTGACCTTGTCTGCACCCCCAAGAAACCCGCACAAGTCTCTGTATCTGATACATAAATGCCTCTAAAACACAGACAGACAGACAGACAGACAGACAGACAGACTTTTATGAAAATAGTACATACATTTCAGACATTATCTACCAGGTTGTACATCCCTGCATCAGGCCGCTCTTACTCAGTTTTGATTACAGGAATGAATCCCAAAGAAAAACCTGCATGTTTCTAATGCTAAAACCAACTCATTGTTTCATTCACTGCAGTTTTTGACTTTGTAAATGAAAACAATATCATCTTTGGTTTGGTGTGATAACAAGCTCATTAGCAATCAACACAAGAGGAGTAAAACAGAGTGCAAATATTTTCTCAGTGTCCTTAATAATCCTGCAAGGAGTTTTTAGCTCATTATGACAGAGACTCAAATAGATATTATTTCTCTTAATGAGCCACAAAAGCAGATATAACCATCAGAATGATTTTGTTTTTATTCTATTTTGTAATTCTAAATGTCTGAAACCACGGCTGCAGGTCAGGTGTCAGAGGAGGACTTCGACTGTTTATTTTGTTGTATTGCAATACATTTAGCTTTTAAGAGAAAGCAAGAGTCTTACTGGTTTAGCTTGGCTGGTAAAGCAGGCACTATCTACTACTAATAATAATGTAATTTTAGCGCTGAACAGACAAAACAGAAACTTTAATTTAAGCAATATTTAAGCAATATAAAATCAAGTGAACCAGCACATATTTAGGATGATGTTGAAACAGAGAACCACAACCAGTCAGTCAAACTTATTTGCACTTTGGTGTACATTAATTTCCACCACTTTGAGCATATTTGATGACCATGTTTATTTACAATTGTAATCATCTAATGAGTTTGATTGTTTTCTTAAATCAGACATCAGGGATGTCTTGTTTTGAACAGAGGCTGACAGAAGAAATGTTCATCAGAAAGTTGCTTTGTTCTATTTTCTGTAAGTCCATTACAGAGCCTGCACTCTTAACCCTCAGGGGTCCTTAAAAAAGTTACGTTTAGGTCCTTGGATGGACAAAAATGTCCATCTCCTAAAAGTGCTGTAATAATATTATACATCAACATTTTTTCCACTTTTTTAGCCTAAATCTTTTAATCAACTTCAGTCCTGATCATATCTATCAAATATTTATTTATTTTCAGAATTTTAACCCTTTAAATCCCAGTGTGATTACATGATGTCACTGTTAGTTTTAATGGGGGGAAAAATTGAGTTATTTTCCATGTATTAGTTGCTGGGCAGGAATTTCTTAAGGTCTATGATGTGATAGACCTTGATAAAAAAAAAAAAAAGAAAAAAGAAATTCCCGCCCAGCAACTAATTTCTTTTTTTCCCATTAAAAATAACAGTGACGTCATATAGTCAAACTGGCTTTTAAAGGGTTAAAATTATGAAAATGAATTACTATTTGATAAATATTATCAGAAATGAAGTTGATTAAAAATATTTTGAAAAAAAGTGGAAAAAAATATTATTGTATAATATTTTTACAGTACTTCTAGGAGATAGACATTTTTATCCATCTATAGGACCTAAATGTATAGTGTTTTTGTCACACAGTGAATATTGACCTGATATAATAATAGGTGGTCAAGTTTTAAAATTTGGAAAGAAAAAAAAACCTGAAAAAAAATCATCCCATTTGCATTAACACAGCCAAAATGATCAACAAATGAAAGTAAAAAGTCACCAAAAATGGACAAAAATGTCCTAAGAGCCCCAGAGAGTTAGACTTATAAAAGCAGAAACATTTTTCACACAGTATCTGAACATCTGTCCGAGTAAAGTGTGTTTGTACCTGTGCCATAAGGCACTATACTGAAGCGAATGGAAATGTCATTACTTCTGCAGATTGCCAAAAACCAAAGTAATGGACAAATTTCAATTTTGACCTGATCACGGTGCTCTGTAAGAAAGTTTAATCAGAAAAGATACAAAGGTGCAGACAAACAATTAGTAAAGGTCTTATACAAGGTTTATTGCTATCCCAACGATTGATGCAGAGACATTTCATGAAAACACAATTGTGAGTCAGAGTATCACTGAAGTCAGCGAGATTGATCGTCTTGGGATCAAACAATTTCTCTGCAAGACTTTAGGTGCAAACTGTCCAATAGTTACAGAAGTATTTAAGTTTGGCAGAAGGTAGAGGACAAATTGACAGGCTGGCACTAGAAGTACCTGACAGTTACGTAAATCGATATTTCATTTCTTGTCTAAAATTTCCTTGATCAAAGAATTTCCATGAGTGTGATTGTTTTGATACTGTCATAAGACATCTACATCTACAAGTCACTTCATTGCTTATTATTCAGGGAGTGTTACTACTTTTTAGTTGTCAGCAGCTTCTTTTATCAGTAGTGGAAAGCTGGTTTCATTAAAGGTCTTTCCACTGATGTATTTTAAAATCTCCATCTTTCCATTGGCGGTGTCATGTAAACCCTGGCAGCTGACTGTGTCTCCCCTGTGTTGGATCCAGTGTTACAGTCACACCACTCTCAAGAGCCACTAGCCAGACCAACAGCTGCCTGGAAAGAGGCTCTTGTAGGTCCAAACAGAACCTTAGTCGGGGTCTCAGAGTGACTGCAAATTCTCATCCAGACTCTGATATCCCAAGTGTTTCTGTTGCACATGGATATATTCACTTCTAGAGACTGTCGAATACACCTCCAGTGACCTCAATGCCTTCTACGACATGCCATTCCTGAGACTATTATAAATTTGACAACATGAGTAATCACTGTCGAAAGAGTGCAAACACAAATACTTGTAAATGTGTGTGTGATTCACTGATGGGAGACATAACTGAGCAGGTAGAAACAGGTTTCTCTTGGATAGTCTTGTAAAGCTGATATTATGAGCAACTGTTGTATGTCTGGCCTTTAGGCTAAAATGAAAGATACTACTGTGCTTTAGATAATCTTCAGGTCTTTGTTGTTGACCTTGGCGGCCAAAACTTAAAATTTGGGCATTCAAAAGAACAGAGGAATCACAAAATTGATCAGGAGATCAATTGATCGTGCGTTAGATTATCTTCCAAATTTAATTCCAGACTGCGTTTATATATATTTATATACTTAAGAGCAGGACTGGGGTAACTATGATTCAAAAAATCTGGATAATCTTGATCCCACACTGATTCAGGCTGAATAACAGGAACAAGATGTGATTTTAAGAAGCTTAAAAAAACATTTTTGCATGATCTTGATATTTTAGACAAAAACATATCTGATGTATTTGTCTTAAATTGCTGTATAGCAGTTGTAGAGCAGATGATGTGAACTTGGAGGTAGTACAAGACCTTTTCCCCATAAACTGATTCAACAGATACCTGTTATTATTGAACATAAAATATTAGATATAAAGCAGATTTCTGGATCTTTCACTTTTGTAAGTTTGCACAAAGTATGTGGTGTATCATCTTGTTTTACACAGGGGTAATCCAGATTTAGTTATTCCTACACAGGTTCATCTGAACCACGTGAATCCGGTCCATTTTTCTCCATGAAAAGCGGGGACAAAAAAAAAAAAGAAAAGAAAAAAGTATATCATTTTTTATCCAGATTAAAACTGATTTAAAAGATTTGTGTGAGATATATATCAAATGACCTGATGCTTTTGTGCTAGAGCTACACTAATGCAAAGTAACTGAACCTATTGATGTGGAGGGATACGTATTGTATATAGCAGTGTTTCCATCACCATGGCAACAAACTCAACTTTCATACAATGTCATCAAGGTGGCTGATAACGGACGTGTCTTGTTGTGGGGATGTCACTACTTCCATACAAAAGCAAACTGGGGCATTAAATGAAGTGTGGAAGAGACTTCTCGCTCCAAGAAGAGCTCTGTGTTGAGTCAGGGATTAGGGGGGAATTAGAGCACAAGTGTCGCCTCCACACAGTCCCTCCATCTTTTAAAGTCACATAAAACATTAAATCTCTTTGCTAGGGCCCCAACAAGAACTTAGTTACATTGTATTTTCCATTTGAACTCAACAGCCAAGAAAAACAGGGCATAACCAGCAGTGCTACATCAAAGTCAGGGATTGCAAAGGGAAGAGAGAGAGAGAGAGAGAAAAGAGATTGAAAAAGAGGAGGAGTACGATTCCTTCTGCTCCTGTGTACCCCTACTCCCTCTCCCCACCCTCTGGCAAGTCACAGGCATGCACTGCCCCAGTGCAGCAGGCCTGGCGCTATGAGCTGGGACGGCAGCCTAACTATTTAGTCTCCACAGCCATACACCTTTCACGCTTGACACTTCTCCCTGCAGTCCCTCAACACATTAGCATAACAAACTTTCCACTTGAAGTACTTTTCTCATGGTTCTCTTGTGTTGAGCAGGGCCTTGGAGGAATGTCTGCTTTCTGGTGGATGGACAGACACGGGTGGGACAGCCACTATAGCCCGGGTTTGTCACTGGAGGTTGGGCTGCTTCCCTGGTCTGGAGGGCTCAAATAAAGTCCCCGACCACTCGTGAAGGGGCCTTTTATATTACCTGGCTCAGAGCAGGGCTCAGTGATCTTTCATCTACATGAGTGTTGCCTTTTTCACACCCTTCTCATGCTCCAGTGCAAAGCCTAGTAAACATTGACTCAGAATCTCAATTCATAAACATTTACTCTCAGTATGAGTGCTATAAAATCATATATTATATTTCTATATTTCCAATGGGGTCACATGAGTCTTTGTAAATGAAATGGGTTTCACACAGGAACAAAAACTTCAACATGATCACCCGAACTCTGTGGTTCTCAGCTAAGCCATCCAAGATGTGGCATTAGTTTTCTGCTGTACAAGTTAACTGTTTCATTAATCTCATCCCTGTAATAGCATCGCTTCCAGCCACAACAGGAAGCTGTTTTCAACAAACAAACCTCTGATAAACACGCAGGAATCTTCCTGTCCACAACCAACAACAGACAGACATAGTTATGTTCACCAACAGGTGGACATGGTGGAGCATTTATCTGTTTAAGAGCCAGATGTTTTCCCCAGGAGATGGTGGAGAAAATAGACTTTATCTAAAGATGGACATCATGACTGCCTCCCAAATGTGAAGCCAAAACATGTGGCGCTTTCCCTACTGCCTAGTGTCAGTACAGGTCATAAAAGCAGCCTCCTTTATGTCAAACTTTGAATATAAAACAAAGCAAAGAAAAGTTTTCTTAAACAGTTTCTGTCACAAAAGCTCATTCTTATCATGCCAATTTACTGTATGTCAGTCTTTCTAAGAAGTTTAGTTTGTTAATCATTTGATGCTATAAAGAGGGGCCAGTTTAACAACCAAATCAGGAGAGTACAGGAGAAAGATAATATAACTAACACAAGGATACTACAGTTTGTTCGTGTTGGTGGAGAGGGCAGGATCAGGAGGCAAACTGCAGTACTGAGAATTGAGTCAATGCAGAAGTGTCCTCTTCAGGCTGACAGAAACACCAAAAACCACTTACTAACTTAACCCAAAAGGCCAATTTTTAGAGCAAATATAAACTAATGTTGGATGTTAGCTGTGCAGCTGCACCAATCCAACTCAAACCTCTCAGGTGTTGGCAATGACAACTTTACTATTTTGTTGTGCTCATGGGACATTTTGGCTTCATTCTTGTACAACAGAAGGGGGTTGAGACAAGACATCCATCCAATCAGAGCTCAAAGAAAAGTGGCTTTTGGACAAATAACCAGGAATATAACTTAATTATTTGAATGTTTAAAAAGATGATTTTTTTGCCAACATGTTGCAGTGTCCCCCTAAAAGGCTATGTTATTTGGGTGTTGATCTATTTAAGCCTCTGTCAAAAATCCAAATACTCATTTATGACAGGTTTAAGCAAAAAGCTAAGAGTAGCAACTTATATTCAACACAGACATTTAGAAAAATGAGGAAGAACATTCAAATCTTTCAGACAACCTTGCACAAATCTATTAGACATACATATCGCCTGCCCTTCGGAGACATTACTACTGCTATGTCTAAGTCATAAGAAGACACGCACATGGCCAACCCCTTGCCACATGAGGAAAAACATGAAAACTGCATCGGTAACCCCTCTTTCATTTGACTTCTGCTGATGCACTCTCTGGTGTGTTTGTGTGTGTGTGTGCGTGTGTGTGTGCCACTTACTCAGACCTTGGCAGAAAGAGATGAGGCATTGCTTTGCTTTCTCTAAATGGTGACAAACACTCATGAACTTTTGTGTCTGGTCATGTCGAGGACAGCTGGGGTCACAGCACCATCAAGATAATCCTCATCCCTGCACACGACTGGTGTCTGTGTTTAGCACCTAATAGAAAACAGACACTATTAACAGCAGATTCCTGCCTGTGATTAATGATATTGATTCAGTTTCCCAAGCCTGTGTTTTTCTCCTTCTGAAATGTTTCATCAGTGTTGCCATGGCCAATTAGGCTGATTGCTCTGCGCTGGCATGAAAGCCGGCTGGGAGAACGCGCCTGATGGGACATGGGCTGAGTGTTCGACATGTACTAGGACTGGTAACAAGCCTGATGTCTCTCATTAGGACCTTTCTCATGTAATCAAACAAGACTTAGGGAAAATGTCAGCTATTTGAGCTATGCTTTTGCGTCTGCTTGCATAAATGGTTACAAGGACTCAAATCTGCCACCAGGGGGAAGAGAGAGAGGGGAGATTTAGCCTGTGCAGAGGTAGATGTTGGAGGATGAGAGGAGTGCTCATGCACGTGTCCTCACAAATTGCCTTTTATCACGCGAATTCAAATGTACTACGGTTGATTGGGAGACATTATCACATGGCTGGTAATGGAAAATGGAAACCTTTTCATAATTAGATCACTCATGAGGAAATGTCATTCAAAAAGCAAATGTCATTCAGCAGGGGATTTATAGATGCAGCAACAAAAGGACAAGTGGAAACAATCTGTGTGTGTGTGTGTGTGTGTGTGTTGTCGGAAAAGAACAAACCAACGGACCAAAAACACCTACAGCACTCTTCTTCTTTCAGCTCTTACACTGTGCAGAGCCACTGGAGCAGCTGCACTACAGGACACCTGATACAGGTACACCCTCTCTTCCATGCATCATTTTCCTTTTCCACTCAGTTTAAAATGCGTCACGGACATGAACGTTATAAAAACAATATTTCATGAGTAGGGAGGACAATGCATGGTCTAAAGACTGATATAGGATGTAATACTCATGAGTCAATCCAACACGGTTGCTCATTTTCTCTGAAATTTAAACCTGCGCCCCATATACTGCAATTTTAGATACTACAAATATAGAATCTACTGCTTATATAAAAATAAAACTATAATCATAACAGGCCGTTTTTTTGCGCTATCCTCAGTTTTAAAGTGCTTCCTTCCAGCGCCTAACCTTGTAGGCTGCAAAAGTTGCCAGTAAGTCTCCTCTGTAACACACATTCAAATGTGTCTTGATTTATTAAAAGGGTTAGTTTCTCCTTTGTGTAGAGCTCTGACGTTGTTGCTGACCAAGTTATATCGGAGGTTTTGATTGGTCAGTGATCAAGAAGTGACACTGATAAGCTTGGCGGTGTTTTAAAAGTTGGATGTTCAGTTTGGAGAAAGTAAAAAAATTGTGCATTAGATGCTGAGTTATGAACTATATTCATATTGTATATAAAATAGATGCTAACACAAAAAATGTCACAGTGATAGACACAGGTCCTAAAGTTCTATTCAACATTTTATGACAGACATCATGAACTAAATAACAAAGTAAAGAGGCTGCTCCTCACAGTGTTTTGTAACATTTAAGCCTCTTTTAGTTCATTTTTTGTGTTCAGCAACTATAAGAAGTAATTGATGTGGTTCTCATCCAGTTTATTTCCAGTTGCAGCAGCAAACAGCAGACTGTTAACATGAGGACAAAGGCCCATCAACACAGCAAAGAGCTTGGCAACTTTGAGAGTGTGTAATTCTTTCAGGTGTAGGTTGAGAACAAAAACAAAGCTTAGAAAAAATTTGTTTTTTAATAGAGAATAGTGGACAACAGCACAGTGATGTAAAGGCGCTTTGCATTTCTGAGTACACACTGACTTTAACAACAAAAAAAAATATGCATGCAACAAACTTCTGTGTACATTACAGACAGGACAGATGGTTACTGGGAGAAGTTAAATGAGTATAATATGGTAAGTATTTGGTTAGAAAATAAAAAAAGATCTGTCATAAGAGCTGAGACTAATTCTGAGTTAGTGTTTCTCCCATCCTGAATCTCCAATCCCTCAGGCACCAGAGATGACTTTATCTGTAGCTTCCTGCCAGAACGATCTGTGCTTCACATCCCAAGTGGCAACAGAGAGCTCTTTAATGGTGCTGAAATTTGTGCAACATGGGTTCACAAGTAACATACCAGAAACAGAAGCGTGGGTGAGGTGGAGGAGGGGGGACGAGATCTCACTAAAATGCTGTATAGTCATGGTACAGCAGCATCCTACTGATCTAGTCCACTGTTTGTTACACGCTGTGAGCCCAATCTGCTAACACGGCTTTATCGATTTAGTAATGACATTCTCGTCCACTCTATCTCCACAGGGTGCTCCACCCTAACTCAATCCAGATGAGCTCCATCATGTCATACTTGGAGAGAAACCAATCTTACATGACAGAAGTGGGTGGGTATTTCTATACTTCTGATAAAAATGGGGGGAGTAGGAAAAACATTTCTAAGGGGACACTCTATTAAAGAAAAGGCATGAGGCCTTTTCCACAGCTGTTTTGCACATTGGCCTGAGTCAAGCGGCGCGGCTGGTAATGGAGTGATAGGCAGTGTGGAGGCTAGCTCCGCTGAGGGCCGTTTTATGCTTTTCAGAGTGTTGAAGAAGTACAGGAGGAGGACCGCACACACTCGCAGCTCTTTCTGTTTGTTTCTCACACAAGAGCAAAACATATCCAGAAACATAAAAAGATAAAAGGTGGGAAAACAGACACATAAACGCTATTCTGGACAGAAGTAATCTAGAAGGAATGACTTAATACCTCCTTAAAAATCTCATTCTCACTTATTTCCCATGGGTTGAATTTACACCTTGCTGTTGTGAGGAGCAGGTGTAATCCAGGAACTTAGGTCATCACTGTCGGTATGTTTAGAGGTGCAACAGAGCATGTTCCCATCACAGCCAACAACAACCCACATTAATGCTAATTAGAAGTCAAGCAGGTTTGAGAAAGAGCAGTAAATTCTTTTGGTCAAAAAGGTGTTTTAGTTTAGTTCTAATTTAAACCTGCAATTTCTTTTCATCCTCTGAGGGCAGGGAAAAGTTATTTTTTAAAACAACATTGACTAAATTCTACATTCAACAAATATCTTAACATTGATTTATTCAACAGTATTTGAGACAGATTCTTCTCAGTTGTTGACAGCTAAAGTAGAAAAATGAAGGGAACTTTGACCTAGAAAAGACCATGTTACTTAGGTAAAACCCCAGACTTAAAGGTCCAATAAGGAACTTTTGGTTTGTGTAAATTTTGGTGTAGGGGACCAAGCTGTCCTTGTGTATCCTGTCAGAGACTTCTGATTAAAAAATCTCATCCTGCGGACTTTTGACAGTCAAATCATACATAGTAAATATGTTATGTAGGAATTGTAAAAACAGGGCTATTTCTTCAGCTGCTCAGCTGACACCTACCCTCTTACACTGGTTTCAGGCTTTAAAAAATAAAATATAAAAAGAGCTAAACTTGTTGCTAATGTTCTTGTATGTTTTTGTACATCAGAAAAAGACATAATAGTGAGTTTTAGTCTATTTTATCAACATTAAAAAAAAATCATCACAGGAGCTTTAAGTAAAATAGTGAATATATGCTAGAAAAATCCCAAGATCAGGTAAAGTAAGATAAATATTTTTTTAAAAACGAGTGATATTCTTTTAAGGTTTGTTTTCAGGCTTTTTGCCTTTACTGGGAGAGAAGGACCGTGGACTTTGTAGGAAACAGGGAAAGAGTGGGAAATGGTGTACAGGAAAGGAGTCACAGACTGGAGGCAGCAGACTGTTTGAGGCATAAACCTCATACGTGGAGTTGACGCTTGGACCTCCAGGCCAGAGGTAGCTTGATCAAAATGTTTTTGCTTCTAAATAAACATTGAAATTTTTTTTTTCTAGTTTAAAGTTTATAAAGAGTGTGTCTGAAATGACATACAGCGTAAGACTTGAATAAAAGTTTCTTTACGATAATGTAGAACATGTTCAGGTAAGCTGCCATTTACACTCAGTTTGTGTTTTAGAAATCAATAACGGCTTATGTCATTCATGGTTGTTGTAGCTCCAGTCTAGACTGCAGACCTTTGACACCTCACACAGCTCACAAGGCCAGATGGACTCTGTCTTTAAAAATATCCATGAATGATCCATCAAGCATCATACCTAATTAAAGCTACAGCAAGGATAATTTTTAAAACAGACTGAAATTGATATGAATGCCTTTTTATGATGTATAAAAAGGCAAATAATCCAGTGGCTGGGTAGAGGGTGGCAGCTAAGCAGCAGATACAAAAGAAATCAAATCTTCAGATTGTAGGATACAAATATCAAAAGTCAAGCATTTTGTCAGAAGCATCATGTAGAGGACAAATTAAGCAAAGGTAGCTTAGTCCTCAGGGGGTGCCAAATTTAAAACGAACCAAAAGTTTTTCACAGGAGCTTTAATTATGAAGTGATAAATTCCCGCTTAAAAGAACAAAAAACAATAATAACATTTGTGGCACAGTCTTTTCAAAACTGTTTAAAGGGGCGGTGTGTAATATTTTGTAACATTTAGCAGAACAGAAGAAATGCAATGCAATATTCATAGGCATGATTAAATTAGTGCAGAGTCTCCTGAAGGAATTAGCTTTGTTTTTTGTTTTTTTTTAGTTAGATTGAGCTTTAGTATCTTCATGGGAGCGGGTCAATTTTTAAAATGCCCGTCATCTTAAAGCACAATGTTTTTAACATAGCACAAGATAAACAAACTATCATCCCATGTGGACTTGTGAAATACACCAGCTGGAAAACAAAGAAGAAGAGAGAGGCTGTTGTGTTCAAAATATTGCATTTACAGATATTCCTGATGGTAAAAATTTGACAAATGGAGGATCAGATTTAGCGTGATTCATAATTCCTTTTCCTTGAGGGTCACTGTGGTTTCACCCACAGTAGGAGTGAGCGAGGGCAAATTTCAATCTAGTATCTGATCACTTGATGTAATTTAATAATCCCAAATTTTACACAATGTTTATTTGAAACTGATATAAAAGTGGTCTTTACCCTTTGGGGATTCAAAGTGTGAAAAATAATAAAAATTGGAAATTGCTTGTAACCCTCTTTTTGAGACTCTCTCTTTCTTCTCTCCCACTCACACACTTTCTGTCAAAACCACTTGAGTTTGTGGTTCCTTGTTGTTTTTGTATTCACCTCAGGTTGGAGAATTTATACAATTGTGGCTATTTGATTTGACTTTATGGTGCCTGTGAGAGCATTTAAAGTCAATTAATGTACTGAACAATAAACAGCCCTTTAAAACCATTTGACAGAAGACTCCGCCATTGGCCTTCACCATGCCAGCACATAAAACACTTAGACAGCGGGTTTCACAAACCACTCTGAGTAAACGCACAGTAACAGACAATTATCTGCGCAGGTTAGTCAAGGTCCAAAGGGTTCACTTCCAGTTTCTCTGCTGCCAAACACTAAGACTCTATTAGTTCACACCTTGTAGTGCAATGAAACATGCTTGTGCTAGTTTTATAGGGTTTGGCCAATGGTGTGCGGTATCCACACTGACCAGTAAAAACCTCAAAGTGCACAGTGGAAAGTCAAGGTAGTTGGCCCACATGTGCATTTAGACAAAGACAGTCAGGATGGGAGAGATACAGGCGCGCAATAATGTCACTGAGCGGAGAAATGAACCCATGGAAAAGACACATAATCCTCATTACAAAGGGTTTGGCAACTCCTTTTATGACACATGTGCATGGCGAACAATTATGTATTCTCCAATCCCATCACCCAGGCAGTTGCCAGCCTTCTGCAGGCTTAACCTTTGCAGTAATAATGGAATCTCCACTTCAGAGCAGGGGCATGTGAAGTTCCCCTCGCTCCTCTGTGTGAAAGCTCAGTCTGCTTCACACTCTTTATACTAACATCCAGCCGCAGTTTTACAAAATTGTCTTTATCAAATAGATACACCCAAACAATATAGAAGTTGGGTGCTCATTTGATGTGGTCTTGCAGGATATACATAATATTTCAGCTTAATTCTCTTGTTATATTTTGGTTTGTATGGCCACAAATTTTTAGATTATTCAATAAAAATTTTCAGTGTTGAGACTCCACGAGTTTGTTGCTCTCTTTCAACGTGGAGCCAGATAACAGGCTGGCAGTGATGCACAAAAAGAGAATATGTGCTCCAATTTTTTGCAACTGTCTGCACCAAAACGCATGCACAGCTGTTCAGGTGCATGCATGTGTCGTTAAGGATGGGGTTCACTCACTGACCGTATGCAGGGCTCCTCCAGCAGCCTGTCAGGGTTGGCGGTTCCTTCCCAGGGACCTCTGCTTCTCTTATCCAAATTGCAGTCAAGCTTCAAAAATAAAGAGCCCCAGAGACCCATTCGCTTGAGCAGGCAAACCCCGCACCGACAATGCGTCACCAACTCCACAATGACACTTTCATGGCTGATTCTTTCGCCTCTATTTTTTCATTTTTTTTATATACATTTTTTTAACATTGCTTTGACTTTTGGAGAATTTCCTCAATTGTTTCCTGCCCCATTTCCCTGTTTTCTTCTCCATTTTGTCCCCAGTTGTAGTTGTTTTGTTTTTCTGTTTCTAGCTCTTGATTTCTATGGTGACAGTACGTTCCGAGGAATAATGGAGGCTGGGGGATTAGTAGGCGTGAAGGCGGATGGATGGCTTTCTCATAAATAGGTAGGAAACTCCTGGAGCTGGGTGGATGGGATCAGCAGATGTGTGACATGAGCTCAGGCTCTAATTGGAGACTTTTCGATCACTCAGAGGGAACCAGGAAACCTTCACACACTGAAACACAGGCGCACTCTTGAACAGATCTTCATATCTTCTCATCTGAAGTGAGGGGGCCAGGCTAAAACACCACTTAATCCCTGTTATAACAACACACACACACACACGGTATGCATACTCTGACACACATCCTCCAAGCTTCTACAAGTTATAATGACATCATCAGACGCCACTTGGAGGCTTCATCACAGCCAGGCTCCATGCTGACAGGCTCCCCTCGACTGCAGCTCCAAATGGCATGGGAACCACACACACCGCAAAAGCCTCAAGTCAAAACACATCAAAACACTCCTACTAGGGGGGCAGCAGAACAGGAACAAGCTCACGGTGTGTTTATAGTAACATTTTGACTTGTACAGAAGACAAGTCTGATCTATTTTTGGTCTCACAGGGACATTTCACTTCGGTGTGGAGATATTGTAACCGAGTGTAATGAGAGAGTTGGATTTCGACAAGTGGTTTTGTCAAAGGAAATGCCAACCTTTGTGGTACAACACTATTGGCCTTTACAGAATGAGAGGCAGAGTGTGGTTGTTGAACATGTGCGCCTGTTTCTTCGAGAGCAATGGTTAGTCTAAGAGTTTAAAACATCCAATGACTGCTGCGCTCCATACTTGCCTGACCGCTCTAACCACAGGCAAGCCGCAGCTAAGCCTCCAAAGCCAATTAAAATGTTATGAAGTGGAGCTCCTTTCATTTTTTTATTTATTTATTCCTCCTGGCTGGGAATAGCCAGACAGTTACTGTAACTACACAAAACTGGCTGCAAGCATTAGGCCTCCTCCTCCTCCTCCTCTTCCACTACTCTGCCACTGCTGCTTTGTGGGAAACGTGTGAGTGGAGATCCCTCTGAGGCCTGGCGTTGCAGAACAAACCTCCAGATTTTTGAATGAGCCCTCTGACAGCCTGATGGCGCAGTGAAAAAGGCGTTCAAGCCTGGCTGCCATGAGGCAGACATCAGACGGAGGCTAAAAGAAAAGGCCCCGCCGCTGCACTGAGTTCGACCTACATGCTGCATACCGAACATATTGCGCAGTGACGCACGGTGCACTGACCACGTAACCCTGTGCCATCAGAGCACAAGCCTGTAAGCACCTGTGTGTTCCTGCTTTAATGTATGTATGTGTGTGTGTGTGTGTGTGTGTGTGTGTGTGTGTGTGTGTGTGTGTGTGTGTGTGTGTGTGTGTCTGTGTGTGTGTGTGTGTGCATTGTGCAGGAGGAGATCGCCTCCCTTATAAAAACATCCTGCAGGTCCAGCTGAACACACACCGGAGTCCCCAGCAGCCCCGAGCTCCTTACACTGGGCTGCATGGTGAACACCCCAGGAACACACACTTCTTTGGGCCTCACACACGTCCCCCACCCTCAATCCCCTCAAACTTCCCCAAGGGAACCACAACCATGCTTTTCCCAGGCTTTTCTCCTATCATGTGTCACAGGTGTTTAAGTAGAGAAACAGCGGTCGAGGCTTCGGAAATACTCGCTCTGCCAGTCGCAGGCATGAGGGAACATGCTTGATATCGCCCTGACAACATGTTTATTTCTTTGCTGTTATGCCTTCGCCTCGACAAAACGCCTCTCCCCAGGGTTCACTGCATAAGTCCATGTACAACACCTACACCCTGCAGATGACAAGGCATCACCTGAAGTAATACCCAAGTCCTGATGTAATCCTTCTTCTCTCTGGTTTCTGTCTGTCTGTCTGTCTGTCTGTCTGCATGTCTGTCTGTGTCTGTGTGAGAAGAAAAAGAGCGTCTTTACTTCTATGACACAGTGGTTGCATGAGTGCAAATGTGTGATAGGATGTCTACAGTGACACAGCTGATTGTGTCCAGGGTCAGTGTCAGGGGGTCAAGCTGCTATGAAAACCGCTCTTCATCTCTCCCCTCTCTCTTTCACCTACACACATACACTCCTTCGGGGCACCTCCACCTCCTGACTGAGGAATGTTTTTCTCTCTCACCCATCAACACAGGGGGAAATTGTTTGTGCGCCGCGTGTGTGCATGCTTAGGAGAGACAGAACGTACAATACCTGTGAGTAGGAAGACAATATCTCATGTCTTAGCAGGTTGTCGAGACAAAGTAAACAGGGAGCAGGCATAATGAGAACATGGCAATCTGTCTCTAGATTAGACGGGAAGTTCACCCTGTGCACACACGCATCCGTTACAGCAGATGCAATCAGATGAGATCAAGTCTTCAGTTATTCTTGATATGAAGAAAGGAGCTGCACCCTCAGTACAGTGCAAAATGACCAACATCTTACCACACAAAAGGCATGAATTTATCTCTTTAATCGTGACTCGAAAAAGTGTTGTTTTTTTTTGTTTTTTTTTTGAGGTGGCGTACGGGGGGACAAAGTGTGAAATTAGGTACAAATTAAATAAAAGAAAATAAACACCCCAGAACAAGATATGAGGAGATGCTCCAAGAGAGTTTAATAAATTCAGACTGAATGTTAGAAAAGAGAGAAATCCGGCTCGAACGAGATGCTACATCTTCAGATAGACGATAAATGACCTTGAGCGCAGTCTTGTGGGATGGAGGTTGTGCTACCTAACACTCCACTTCCTCTGTCCTTTCATATTGTGTCCTCCTTACAGCATCTTAAACCCTGGCAGCACTCATTTTCCCTTCTGGAAGAAATAGGAATATGTGTTACTGTCTAAATAAGGGAAATGTGGAAGCCAGAGAGGGAAATATCACCATCAATCTGAGGTGCAGCCTGGAAGAAGCACTGCTGAAATCAGAGATGACCGAATGTGTGAGAATGTGGATATGTACGTGTCAGTAAAAATACCACACATGAAAAGTGTAATGGTCTTAGGTGAAGTCTTAACAAATCTAGACAGCTTTGGAAAGTGTCTGGTGAAGACGGGAGTATTTGGGGCTTTGGGAGGAATTAAAAGAGAATTGTGTCCTGATGTGATCCAGGAAATATTGCAGAGACATAAAGCTGTGTTGAGGAATTTGGTGGCTTTATGTGAAATGTGCTTTAGCTTTAAAGGTCTTTGAGTATACAGAGGATCTCAAACACCAGAATCACAATCAGTAAAGCCATCTACACAGATTTTCCTTCAAATATGGCTAACCGTGTCACTACTTAATGACTCCTTGTAGTGTCCCGAATGACATTTATGACGCAGTTGACCTCCCAGAGTCATTTTGTATCTCATCGGATCAGACTGGATTGTAATGTTGATGTAGGGTGACCATATTCTGAATCCCTAAAAAGAGGACACGGGGTCACCTGTAATTAATCTTGAGAGTTCTTCGGGTCGGATCGGGTGTTTTTTACACGCTTTTAACTCAGTAAGTCCACGGCACACAAACTCGAAACTTCCATACAAAACCCCGGACATTTGAATGATTTATAAACTCCCCCAGATGAAACCAGACAAGGCCGGACAGCCCCCAGAAAGAGGACAGAGGACGTATGGTCACCCTATGTTGGTGTCTTTTATTTCATGTTGTATCATATCGTATCCCATCACAACATTTTGCAACAAATCAGTATCAGTACCATTGTCGTATTTTCCCACCTTGCAACAGATGGATTGTATCACATCCCATCATATCAAATCACACAGTCCAGTATCACGTTGTATAATCACATCATATTGTGTTGTATTGTGGGTAATTTTCCTCCCATACTTTTTGCACTTACACCATAGTTTGAATACAGATAGATACCCATAGCAAAGTAGATACAGCAGCTTTTGTTCTCTTATGAATGATTAAGGGTATGCTGCAGACTAAACTTGTGAAACAGCAGACATAATTGGCTTGTTGCAAGCAGACCATCTCATATCACAAAACCTCTAAGACGTAAGGTTTTTCCTCGACTTGAAAAAACAAACAGTGGCATTCCTTCCAATCTAGTCTACTGTAGATGCAGGCACATATTTGTTTTCCCTTTCCCTTCTCTTTTCCCAATCCCAATCAATCCCTGATAGAATTACTGCATTATTCCATGGAAACTGCCTCACATGAGCAGGTGTTTCAGGCTCCCAAGCTGATTGCCAGACAGCAGAGACCAGGGAGCAGCTGACTGTTAGCGCTAATGTGAAATGACAGGGCCTCTGAAGCTGGGGAAAGAAAAAAGGATCGCTCTGCTTTCCAGAGTCGCTCTAGGAGTTATCAGGTTAACCGCAGGTTAAAGATGAATCACAGAAAACACTTAGATCCAACAGCTATTGTTTTGCTTGACCGAATCAACTGCGATCACTTAAGTATAACTTATAGAGCTTGATAAGAAGATCAAAGTACAACACTTTGCTGTAATAATCCAGCAACAAATGAGTGAGATATCTAATCCCTGAGTTAATCACGCTCATCATCAAGTCATTTGATTCATGTTTGTATTTTGCATAAATCAGTGGTGTTTGATTTTCACCCTGATGAACAGTGACACACATCTCTTTTCAGTGTATAATAAAACACTCTTGAATCATATCTAACAAAAGATCCATTCCCTTTTTAGTGTTTCCCCCTTTATTTATATTTCTGTTGGACTTTTCTTTGTTCTGTGATGTGAGAGACTTGGGAGTATCAAATTTGATTTGACATCTGCCCCGGCGCGGCAGGTGTTTTGAAAACACAGAGACACTCCATAAATCCGATGAAGAACATGTTCACAGGCTAACAAAATGTCATCAGTCTGACCATCTACCAGGTTTTCGATCGAAAACAGAAACCAGCAGGAATCTTTCTCACATCTGTTTCTTGTGACGCCGATGGACAAAAGTCATGAAATCACTCACAACAGAGGAGGAGAGGGATGAGGGGAGAGAGGGAAGCAACAGACAAGGTGGTTCCAATTAGAGAGCTATAGATAACCTTCATTTATTTGAAGCTTGGCCTGAAGAACAAACGTAAAATTCACACCATGGGCTAATAGAGTCTTCTTTGATGAAAGCAGATACTTCAATCAGCCCTGGACATCATCAGCTGCTGGCTGTTTTTAGCAGGTATCCAACCATGCTGACAGGATGAAGGGTAAACACTGGGGAGGGTGCACGCAAGGCCTGAACCTGTAGTCTTTGAGCTGAACCTTGGACAGAAAGAGACTGAATGACTGCCATGGCAGCCTGGATGAGGAACAGAGAGAAAGCCACATCTGTTAGGCTCATGACTGGGCCTATCCACTCTGACTCTGTGCCCCTACGCAGGAGCTAAGAGTAAAAGCAAAATTCAGAGCCACCTTTAGACTTCTTCCACACCTCGCCCCCTCATCCAGCTCAAATATTCCTGCATTCATCCTCCAAAAACATGATATCCCCTAAAAAAATCATGCTGTTTTTTAAATCTTACCGGCTGCTCACTCTGTCCGGACAATATCACCTAATATTGCACCACTGAGCAGTCTGCTACAAAACCACAGCACCACTCAGGTTAACGTTTGCCTGTGTTTTAATATTCTGAGGCAGAAGACATATGAGTGAAATCTTATGGGCCAGGTGCATCCGCAGAGTCGCGTCAGAGTCTTTGATTGAGACACAGAGAAAGGAGACAGACAATAGGCAGGCTTTGCAAGGACAAGGAAAGTCACGTGTCTATGTGGGCATTTTCTAGACCTTGGAGTCAGAGATGTAAAGTCTCAGATTGCAATGATGGCTCTGCAAAAACTAAACATGCCTGTGATTTTAAAATCGCAGCTCTCTACCTTCTCTGGGAAATGGCTTATGTCTGGGCCTCTGGAATGTGTTTATAGACAGCCGTCCACCTGACAAAACCATCGCCAGATATATGAACTACTGTCACCAGTCACTTCAAAGGTTATGCTCATATCTTCCGAAGAAGCTGCCGCTGTGGGTGTTCTGTCTCCATCGTCCCATTACTGAATTGAACAGGAGGAAATGTACTTACTGCCACATACAGACCATGAGTCCCAATGTTCCTGTTTTCCACAACATGTTAAAGTCACCTCTCGCTTTTGCTCATCACACTGCCACCTCAAGACTGGATGCAGAATGGCATGGTATGGTGTGTTTATTTGCTTTATAAGCTTCAATCTTTAGATGACTGGTTTACTCGCTGCTGTAACATACCAAGCAGAGGCAACTTTATGCAAACCAGCCGATGTAAATTGTGGGATTTTGTGGGTAACCGTTACAGCAGACGTATTAACAGTAGTGGTTTCTATTTACTTTGAAGACAGTCTTGCTTTTTTTAATGGTAGCAATAAAGTTTACCCCCGACACCCTGCAAATATGCCTGATAGCACCAGCCGCATCTTTCATTTATTTAAAAATAATGTGAAAGTAAGCAACCTGGCAGTATTATCTCAGACCATGTCGTGGTTGTAGTATATACTTTTCTATCGTAATGACAGTATAAAATTATTCAGCTGGAAATTAAATGACGAAAAGAAACCAAATAACCTTACAGGGCCTGATTTCAGCTGAAAAGTGACTTTTACTGTTGTCTAGAATAGACAGACAGTTATTTATGTTTCTTAAATGATTTTATGGCATAAACCTGTCCTATTGACATAGCAACATAAACTCAGAAAGCCAAATCTTAATCTTGTAATGGCACACTATTAACTAAAAAATAATCATGCACAATTAATGACAAAAGACAATTTTACCGACTGTCACTGTAGTTTTTTTCCTCGGATGAAACATCACTTTCTGAACGACACACGGTGAGACCCACAGCTCTATTTTTGTCACTATTTTAATACACAAAGCAGCCTGCGAGTCCTCTTTGAAATGCAGCTGTTGGCTTTACTAGAGCCGAGAGACTGTGATGAAAAATAACCTCACATATTTCTCACACCCAAAAGCCAATAAGTAGATATTTTAAGTCCAAGTACACACAATGCTATGACACATAGCTCCATGTTTCATCTATGAAGTTTATGTTTTGGTCCGGATGCTTATCAGAGTCTATCAGATATTTTGTTCTCTGCAATATTGATCTGTTTTAAATGTATTCAAAACATTGAGTTAATTCAGTGAAGTCAGGGAAATATCAGAGAGGCATGTTGTCAGACTTTTATGAAGTGAAAAATGGCAGAAAGGCTGATATCTTCTGGAATTAAACGTCCTTTTGCAGACAAGAACTCAAACATGATCTGATTTATGCAAGCTGGCAGACCAGAAGCCGTTCTCAGATTTCTCTTTTTATGCTTTCAAGGTTTGTGAATAGAAAAGGTGCAGCTTTTCTTTGTGAGCAGATTTTAAACTGTGACCCCCAAACAAAAAAGGCAGTCAACATTATGCTTTGTTTTCATTTTTAGGGCTCATTTAAAAATTGACCAAGAAGTCTTGAACAACAGAGATCTGGTCAAACTTGTAAAGGTAGAAGCATGACCTGCCTAGTTGCCTCTGAATGTTTTTCCTGATATCCTTACCTTAACTAATTTCACTCAGTGTGTCTAAACTGTATTAAAATAACCAACTGCACTAACAACGGTTGTGAGTACTAAATAACCAGGAACAGAGTAAAACTGACTGAACACAAACTAGAGCTTAAACCTAAAAGGCAAACATCAGGCCACAGTTCAAACCAAGTTGACCAGGGTTGCTTCTACTTCTCCTTTGTCTCTGTAGATAGCAGAAAGAAAATAGAAGATAGAAAAATAGAAAATAGCAGGTTGACTGCTTTACTGATTATGTCAACTTCTGTAGAGACACAGTTATACTCACAAAAACTGTTCGCTGTTTCCCCAACAACAAACCCTGGATCACAAGAGACATAAAAGCAATCCTTAACTAGAAAAAGAAAGCTTTTAAAGATGGTGACAAAGAACAACTCAAACAAATGCAACAAGAGTTGAAGAGGAGACTGAAGATGGCAAAGCTGGAGTACAAAAAGAAGATGGAGGAGAATCTACAACACAGCAACATCCATGAAGTGTGGAGAGGAATCAGTACCATCTCTGGACACAGCAGTCAATAGAAAAGAAAAGACAGCCAGTGGTGGGTGATCTGTTAAGAGCTGATGGACAAAACCTGTTCTTCAACAGATTTGACACTGCTGTCACTCCCACTTCCACTGCTACTCCACCTTCCTCTCCACAACAAATCTCCACAACAACTTCTCCCCTTCCTCCTCCATCTCGTTCAAATGTCTCAACCACTTCAACTGCCTCCCTCCTAGAACAACAGTCCTTGTCTGTCACCGAAACAGGAGTGAGGATGGAGCTTGGAAGACTTAGAGACTGCTTAGGGACTGTGCTGCAGAACTGTGTCCACCTCTCCACAAGATCTTCAACCTGAGTCTACAGCTGGGGCGGGTACCTGCTCTGTGGAAAACATCCTGCATTGTGCCAGTACCAAAAACAAAATGTCCTGCTGAACTCAATGACTACAGACCAGTGGCCCTCACTTCACACATCATGAAAACCCTGGAGCGGCTGATTCTACGCCTTCTGAGGTCTGAGTTCAAAGACAAACTGGACTCCCTGCAGTTTGCATACAAAAAAGGTGTACATCTGGATAATAAGTTGGACTGGTCTAAGAATATAGACTACATCTACAGACAGGGGCAGAGCCGCCTCTTTTGCCTGAGAAGACTCCGATCAATAGAAGTCTGTAGTAAGACGCTGCAGATGTTTTATTAGTCTGTGGTGTCTACAGTGTTCTGTTCTACGCTGCAGTCTGCTGGGGAGGAAGCATCAAACACAAGGATGCAAGACGTCTGGTGAAAAAGGCTGGCTCTGTGGTTGGACTCAAGCTGGACTCAGTGGAGGATGTGGTGGAGAGATCTACACTGAGGAAGGTGGAGACTATTCTAAAGAACATGGATCACCCACTTCACAACACCTTGATGCACCAAAGGGCCAATGGTGGTGGACGGCTCCTCTCTCTTCGCTGCAGGACAGAAAGATTTAGAAGATCTTCTGAACCAACAGCCATCAGACTTTATAACTCTTATGTAAATAATAGATAACTTTTATAGACATATCACGTGAGACAACAGACAATTGAATTTTCCTTCGGGGAGCAATAAAGTTCTTCTTCTCCTTAAACTAGATAGTGGCAACAGGGGCACTGGCAAATCTATCTACCCAACAGCAACTTAGAAGCTAAATACACCCATCACTTGGCTTTGATTATACAAATATGTATTACCTTATATGTTAAAACTGAAGCATTGAAGCAGCAAAGAGCTGGTAACCTTGTTTTAAAACCTCAAATAAATATCCTCTCATGTAGTTTTATTTTAACAGACAGAAATCAAAGTGATATTTTACCTTAGACAGAAAAAAGTCACTACAACAAAAGTATTTCCAAACCAACAAGCCATTCATTCACTAAATGTTAATGCCACCTTTTGATGGCCCTCAAGACTAAGTAAAGTTGGAGTCTTAATTCACCCGTTCAAAGCCAAATGGAAAATCAGGACAACCACAGGTAAACCATTGAGCCTTTGTTCAACCACTGTGTGTCTGATAACTAGTTTTCATCCTTAACCACATACTTCCTCCTCTAATCCCCGCATGTCTGCTCAAATGAGGAAATGAAAAGTTCTGTTTGATGCCATAAATCCATTTGGCTCTTAAACAAGGCCCCCTCTCAGTGTGTGATCCTGAAGAGAGGCAGCGCCTCATCAAATTACTGCAGCTATTCATATCTGCCTCCCCTCTACTGGAAAGACTTAGGAGGAAACCAATCCCGTCTTTCTTCGGCAACCTTTGGTCTCTTTTAATTGTCCTCTGTTTAGCTTCTAGATGGCAAACCTTAGACATACTGCTAGCTGGAGTACGAAGGATTTCATGGTTGAATGTCTCTAAAAGTACCCAAATTAGAAACTCTTATGAAGTTCTTCTAAATCAGACAGTTTTCTGACTGTTTGGAAAAACTTTGGATCTGCAACATTCATTAAAATTTCAAGAAGTCTTCCCAGACTGATTCCCTTTAATGTCTCATATGTTATGTGACTGTCTGACCAAACACTATCAAATTTGGGTTCAATTTGTTCAACATGAATAAGAATTTCATCATTGGCCTTCACATGCTGACAACGCCCAATTGCTGCTCTGCAGAGTATAATAGAAACGCAATGTCCAAAGATAATCAATGAAATTACAGCAGATGTCGTTTCTCATTATAAGAGAAAAAGTAAGAGAGACAAGTAGCCATGAACCAAACAATAGCCTTGTCTTTGCAATAGCAACAAGCAATCAACATCTCAGCTGCGCTCTGCTTGCTGACTCACAACTGAATCACCGGTGTGATTCAAGATAAAATACATTTTAAAAAAAACATTTCAGACAATTACTTTTCTATATGACTCATAATGTCTGCAGTGGGTGCTTCTTTGAGATTATCCATCTTAAGCCCTTTTTACACATAAATCGCTCTCTGAAAATGTCTGGACATTATGCTAAAGGACTGCATGTGAAAACTCATATGTGTGAATCACTGAGTTTGAAATGGTTCGTACCTGCCAGTTCTCTGTTTTTGTTTAGTTTTTTTCTTTTGGGTGTGTAAATCTAATCCGAAAGCATTCTGAACAAGTTTGGAAAAACTTAAAATGAGAGAGGAAAGTGCATCACCGTTAAAGCAAAAGTAATGCAGAAGTCATGCAAAAACTGATTTTTCCCTTCTAGTATAGATATTACTCTTTCTATAGATATAGATACTTCATGCAAATTTCCCCTCAGAGCAGTTTGCAATTGCCTCAAAACATTAAAGCCTTGATAATCTTCTTCTGTGAAAACACTCTGAATTGTGTGCCGTTATAAATGGAAATGTGGAAACATTGAGTTAAGAATCAAAAATCTTCTGGGTGTGGATGCAACTTCTTGTTGCCTGAGCCCCCACCCCCAAAAATGTCTGTTTATGGCTCTGCTTTCTTCATAGCGCCACGCCTTAGGTTGTTTTCATATTAGCTGTAAATGGAGCATCATTCAAGCAGTTTCATCATGTTAGCAAGCTGACTCCTCGGTGTGTCATCAGTGCTTCAGCATTGTTATTAAATCACTGCAAATGTCAAAATTCACAAACACATTACTGCTTTTTGAAACGCATGAAACGTCAACTAAATATAAGATGACATTTTTGTTTGTTTGGCTGCAAACACCTAGATTGGTTTACTCTTTTTTGGGAGTCAAACAACAGGTGTCTTTGTGCATATGAGACTACAGCAGGCAGAGAGCAGCCAGCGCTTTGGGTTTCAGTCTTTGAAACCGATACGGGTGAGCTGCTTTTCTCAGGGCTAACCCCAAATCTGCCGTTGATGGACAGACCACCCAACTCTCAGCTCTTATAGGAGCACAGTGGGGCCACTTGCTGCAAAAGCAGCCCCCTGTCATTCTCCTTTGGGAAGGAAATGGATCAGCCGACTGTTTGTCAAGTACACTGTCAGAGTCTCCTCTACAATCAAATGGAGAGATTTCCTAAACAACGGCCTTACACTAATGGATACCACTGGAATACATGCAGCGCTTTACAGAGTTGAACCTTTAGATCAGCCCTCAGAGAGCTCTAAACGTGACAGCAGCAGCAGCCGAAAAAAAGTCAACTCCTTGTACTTTGTTAGATCACAGAAAGGTATCTTGTAGGAAAAATAGGACAATGTGATCAGTAAAGTAGAAATCCCTAAAGATAAATTACATTTTTATGGTGATCTGTCCCTTTTTCCTCTCCGGCGATGTCCATGGTTACTCTGTTTCACTTTATTGTGGGACTTTATAGGAGGTTTTGGCCCTGGGTTCTGATCAGAATAAAGATTCCCCAAGGACAATGTCGTGCCAAAGCTGAGGATGCCAGAGCCATTGGTCAGAGGCGGAGGGCCGGGGGTTCGCCTTGCTGGGCTGCTCAACTGACAGTCGCCAAAAGGCTAAAGACTCACACCCATCCTCTTCCCTGCAGGAGGATCCCTTCCCAGAAGTCTTCCCGATCAGTCACTCAGCAAACAATGCCAACAAGTACGGTGTACCTAGTTCATAAGCTTGCTCCTAAATTAGTTTTTACATTTGTACATCTACAGTAAATGGTCAAATTTGATAATACAAAACATAAATGAGGATTGAGGTGGGATTTTTTTTTCTGGTGTCCCTCTCTCTGTTCCTTCAGTAACAAGAGGAAAGTCTCGAGAACAGCCAAATGTTGAGTCAAATCTGGAGCCAAAACAAGCTGCTCTACCTCTTGTCCTGGCACATCACACCCATTATCTTCTTGGACAAAAACCCTCCATCTATCTTCCTCTCAGATCTTTTTTTCTTGTCAGAAGACATGTTGCTACAGACGTACTTGCACCTCGTGCTCTCTCAGTTTGCAAGAAGAATACAAGTTATGTTTGGCTGGTGGAGTGGGCAACCCTGTTCAAGTCCAAATCCTAAACATATGTTCCCCCCTTTGCTGGATGAGGTTTGAGATACTGATCATTACTTTCATGGCTTTACTCGGGTGAGCTCTTATGAGGGAACCCCTCCCCAATTAAACCTGGGGCCCCATGTGTCTGTCCAATCAATAAAATGGGAACCGGATCGAATCGCTCGGCCAACAAACAACACTAAGTGGGCCACACAAATTAAAACTGACCCTCAAGAACTGACAAAACACTACAGCCGGTCTCTACTTAATACGGTTTATATCAATGTAAGTAATCCATGTGCTTGTAACAGTGTGAAAAATCATGAACTTATGTTTACATCTGTACCTCCAACATTAATCAATCAATCTCAGCATAAATTACACAGCATGTAAAAAAAAAAATAGGGCTGAAGAGAAATATGGCCCATGATTAATTTTTCTGCAGACATTTTTGTCAAAACGCTTACTTCATCCTACACTTTGTTCATTACTCAAACACATCTGGCTGACAGGTGCCCCATCTGTTAAACGTTGGGTAATTTCATTCCAGCAAAGAGGAGCAAATGGAGAGGAGTGGAGGATAAGGTACTCTATCTTCTATCTGTGATGACATCAGGCCTCACAGAGCTTGTTAGAGATGGAGAGCGAGAGCGATCGCAGCTCTGTTTCTACAGACAGTCATCCAGCCCACTGCTGTCAGTGCCCTTTCAAAGCACTGATTACTCCATTTCCAAGGGCCTAATCTCTGTAAACAATCTCTGTTTTCATTATCTTTTAAACTGATTAGGCCTATGAATATAACTTTCCAGCCCTGGACTCAGACAGAAGAAAAAACTCCACCATATTGATGCCAGCTGTAGCTGCATGACCTTACAAGAGAAATAAAGCTGTGATACAAACACAAATACAGAAGAGAGAAACACATGTGACTAAGACATGGTTAAAACTATGACAGACATTGAATAAAAAATGTTTCCTGGGGGGAAAATCTTTAACCTGCTTGCGGTTTTGCACAATTTGCAGTTGGATATTACAGTCAAAACCTGGGCATAAACAGTCGTGATCCTCTTGATTTCGACTAGATTGACAGTGAACCACAAGATTCTCACTCCATTTGATTTACTCAATGAATTCCTTAAAATCAAAACCTTAATCAGTTCCTCTTTCTTTTTTCTAATGCTGTGTCTTTCATGCCATTACAAAGTAAATGTTCCCTTTCACCCCATCATTTTTCTCTCCCCTCTTTCTGGACCAAGTGAGGGAACGTTTGCCAGCACATGTCTCCATCTGTTAACAAACACTTCCAATATGTTGAGAACAACATCTTGGCCCTCAATCTTCTCCATCAGGATGTGATGAACGCCGTGCACCTGCCTCAGCCTCCAGCCTTGTTTCTGGCAGCAGACTTGAGTCTGTCTCAACCCAACAACTATTCGCCCCCCTAACATCAAAGACCAAGGAGTGGAAGAGTGGAGATGAAAACAATGGGTTTCTCTGCTTTCTTTTCCATCTTAGCCTCCCATAACAAATCAACAACAATGAACCCTCTGCCCTCATTAGATACTTTTCTCATTTGCCAAAAAACATTTAAGGTCAATTAAAAGATCTCCACTTGAAGAGCCGGTAAATGTCAATAAGCACGCGAGGGACATGCATTGTGTAAAGCCAGTCTGGTATACAACCTCAGCCCACACAATCACCTCAACTGTAAATCAGTGTCCACAGTAAATTACCTCTACTAATATAGCAGATCTGATTGTTCATTTAAGACAACAATAGAGGGGAGAATAACAGAAAAAACTACATCATCCAATCATGTCAGTAGAGTCAACAAGTTGGAATCAACTCTGCCTTCGCATCGTGACACAGAGGTGTGTTTAAAAGAGAGCTGACCGGTGTAACCCCGCTCTGAACTCCCTACTTTAATTAACTAATGTATCCCCATTTGTCATAGCGTGACATTGCATGATTCTGAGGCAATCTGAGCTGTTGGCCGGGCTACGACAGGGGAAAACATCAGCACCCTCTGCTGACGAGCGGGCCAGCTTCAGGGCCCCAGCGGACTTTGATTTCACATGAAGCTTGCTTGTCTAATTATCATCTTATGATAATGCTGCCACTGAGCAGCACACTAATGAAAACCAGGCCCATCCTCTGAGTGCAGGAACTCTGAGCTGTTTTGTTTTATTTAAATCACTGTGACTTTCATTAGACCTCAAGGGCCGTGAAAATGACAATGAAAGGTGTCAGAACCATAAAAGAGTTATACATTTATAAACTGATCTATGATGAGTAGATGATTTCATTCGTTTCACACACCTCTTACTGTTAGGCCCACAATTAGAGAGTGTCAAAAACATATTCAGAGAAAGAAGATGTGAACAGAAGAGTTTGGATATTTTCTCTCTTCTCTTTTTGCCGAGGTATGGGTATCTCTTTGGGGAAAAACTTTAGGGTTCACCTTTTTCTTGAGATTTTGTAAAAGTTCAAAGGTGCAGTAGGCCATATGATATATATAACACAAGATTTAGCTTGAACTAAATTTTGTGTCAGTAAATAATTAACACTTACACAATTCATAGAGAATTCCTGATAAACAATTATTTGAAAATATCCACAGTTATAGTACAGGATGCTGACTCTAATCCTAATTTTTTAAGTCTTTAGGCAGGACTCGAGCATTGACTGTATGAAGACAGAAAGGACGACTCTGAGTTACTGTTAATAATAACAGTTACTGTTATTGTTTGTTTAATTTTTTTTTAAATGTGTTTCGTTTTTTGCAGCAAATGCAAGCAAGATGCTCAATATTCAGGAGAACAATCATAGATCTGAGAAGTAGCAGTTGAGCTACAGATATCTGGGTGTTTATAAGACACCTGCAGTAATTCCTGTAGAAACAATGACCGAAGTGCAAATACATTCACAGTGCATAGCACAGTAACATTATCATACTTTAAATCTCCATAAACCTGTTTCAAAGATCGGTCAGAGTCTAAGGTTACTTAATAAAATATGATTTCTACACAGTCGTAGTTCACACAGTGATTCATTTGGAGTCACACAGCACTCTTCCTTAAAAGTCATTTTACATTTTCCTGATGAGAGGACTTTGACTCAGGTAACAAAGACTCAACTTGGACCTGACTCAGATTCTTCTTTGGTGACTCAGACTCGACTTTGACACTGAGGACTCAAGACGTGACCCAGACTGGAGGTTTGGTGACTTGACTACAACCTTCATGATATCCAAAGTAAATGTTGTTTATTTTTATTATTTATGTTTAACATTTTAGACGGTTAAAGAAATGTATATACAGCGATAGGTATTTGATTTTTTTTCAAAGACAAACACAGAGGTCAAGCCCTTCAGCCAAAGGAAATAATCTGAGTGTTGTCTCTGCAGTACATAACCTGAACATGATGAATGAGTTACATGAAATTAAATAAATGAATTTAGCAGATGATATAACACCAGGTTCACATATTTCTCAAGGCATATGATTAGTAAGAAACAACTGGTTATCATTTCAAATCCGTACCTCCCACATCTGCTTGGACTAAAAGGGACAATAAGTCAGCGTAGCAGGTAGAGCTTTTGAGATATATTTAGTTTTACTGTGAGAGAGAATGACTAAATATAAAGTGTGCTGTGAAGGTTTGCGTCACCTCTGAGATATTCTCTGATACAGGATGCCTGGCCTTTTTCATCTCTTTGTAAATGAACCTGCATCAGTATGTCACTGTCTCCTCAGCTAAACAAATTAGTGCGTTTGATTGATCAAAGTTTACACAAGTGAGGGTATTTGATTTCAAACAGCAAGGGGAGAAGAGGAGGGAGGAAGAGAAAGAGTGGGAATGTTAATGCACAGACACAGGCAAAGAGAGAGGGGATGAAAAGAGAGAGGAGAAGAAGAAGAAGAAGAAGAAGAAGAGGAAGAAAAAGAGAGACCGAGCAGCTGGATTGCCATGTAAATAGCTGTGCAGATAGGTAGGGTTGGGCTCGGTGCCAAAGGCTCTACAAAGGGCTCCTAACATCTGTTTGAGGGTAGATTCCTGCTCTGTGTTGTTGTAAGAATAATAGTCTCGCGCTGAGGGCCTGTTCCCTCATCAGACAGGATCATGATCATGCATATACTCTCTCTAACGTCAGACCGCAGCCCTGCAGAGCCGAGAGAAGCAAGTCAAGCTGTTATTGGCGTTATTACACTTCAACTCAGTCATCAGCAAGGATGGACAGGTGGAACATCGCTCACAAAGTCAGGGCTACATTTAGCTGCAGGAAAAGGCTAATGTTAGACTGTAATTAATCACACTCATTACCTCGCATGAGATCCAAAAAAATGACTGTTCATTGCTGAATTAGGTGCAGTGACAAAGGAATCGGAGTAAAGAATTTAAAACCTTGTTATGTCAGGGATTAGGAGGGTTATACCACAAAACGCAGAAAATTTAGTGTTTCAGTTTCAGCCAGCGGCCTGATGAAAACAGACAAACCACAAGTTTGGCTTACGCATAATTAATTGCTAAACTTAAGTGTTGGAGACAAACTTAAAATATTCCTACCAAGCTTTTCCCATGGAGTGAAAAAAAAAAGTGGGACATCTCTGTTGGAGTGTCATGACAAGGATCTTTTTCCCTCTCCCAAGAACATATGCAAGCAATTTGTACAACAAATGTTGGTTTTAGACTGTGTTCCTTGCATACTAGTGGCTTCTCAGACCAGGAGGGCTCCATTCGTTAGTGCTTGAAAGCAAAGTAAACAAATTAATTAACACTATCGTTACACAGGGTGGCCAAGGAAAGCAGGCGCTGAAATGTAACACCATTACCTAAATTCGCATGCATCTGTCTGAGTCTTACCCCTCCTCCTCCCCATCCCGGCCCGCGTCCCCTCCCACCCTTGCCCCAGCGCACACGGCGCCCTTGAACAAGGCCGAAGGACCACCTGCGTGAAAGAGGAGACCCTCTCTGTTATGTCTCTGCTAGGGAATGAAATAACACGGAATCCAGCTCTGCAAATAACTCACAGTGAAGATCATTTTCCACATGCTGCTTGACAAAAGGTAAAATAAGAACAGATGATGTACTCTCTCAGCTCTGCAGCTTTGCTCCTCACTCTTTACACTTTGTTTTGCTGCTTTGCTGACCAGAACACACAGAGGTTTGGCTTGTAGTGGCCTTGTTAACCAGCTGGTATGAGATAAGGGGTCTCATTGCTAATAACTACTGACATTGAGTCAGCCATTTTTTCATGCCCTCACTTGGCCGAGGTTAAGAGGGGTTCGGGGAACCTGATCCTAGATCTGATGATTACATGTGAGCCATCAGGAGCAGCAGGAGACCTTTTTCTAAACTGGGCATCCATCAGAACAGAGGAGGGAGGCTGCAACTGGCTCCACTATAACCAGAATGACACATGTAAAGGATATTTACAGCTTTTTATTGGGGAATTTGGACTGATAAAATGCAACAAGTCATCCTCAAAGCTCCTATGAGAGGTTTTTACTGTTGATAAATCAGATATAAAATCAACATTAATGCCTCTTCTCTACTTAAATTATGATACCACTCTTACAAGACAGCAGCTTGTAAGCTACTCTTACCATTAAGGCTGAAAACAGAGGGAAAAGGTCAACCAGACAGTTCCAAAATTAACAGAGAGGGTTTTGTTTGCACAAACTGGGCTGTGGTTGCTGTTCCTCTCTGCTTTAATGCTAGGCTGAACGAACAGGCAGTTTGCTGTACCTTCTTATCCCCAAACATACCTCAAACACTATCTTATTACTCTTACAGAAGAAGCCTTTTTTTCCAAAATGCCACAATTGTCAACTATCTTTCCTTCATATACAGACAGGCCTTCAGGTTGCTCAATAATCAAATCAACCTACCTCAGCCTGTAAAAATCAGCTTTATTTGTCCCACAAGAACTTTGCTTCACCCCTCTGAAGAGGACACATTAGAAGCATAATCCAAATAAACAGGTAAGGCTCTTGTTAGCCTGATTCTTGATGCAAGTGTAACTTCATTTTCAATTTGGACTCTCCCGCTGTGACTAATGGGAGACCAACTTCAAAGCTGCAGCTATGCACTTGAGGTCATTATCTTCATTTCTATATCCTCCGCAGGTTCACAGCATATGGGAACATTTTAACTGTGGATTTTTTTTGTGTGTGTGTGTATGTCTGCAGCCATAAATCTGCCATGTCAACTATAAAACATAACTGAGCAGCAACAGATGTAGATCTAATAGCTACCAAAGAAATTAAATCAAATTGTAACACCTCTCCAGTTTTATTCTCATACTTAATAGCCTTTAAGATTGATTTCAGTGTGAAGTTCAGGAGATGGACAGTGAGTAGGAGTCAGAACATGTTCATGAGGAGGAGAGAAAAGTGGGTTTGTGTGTCCTTTTTAATTTTCTATTACTCTGTTCTACTAGCTCAATCTCTTTCTTTCCTTCTCCCCCTCTGTCTTTTCTTTAATCCCTCTTCTTCTACCCTTTTAGCTGAGACGAATCCTCCTTTCATCCTCCTCTGCAGCGAGGGCCCTGCTCTCTGTTCACACAAAGCCTGACCATCGCTGACTCCTCGTCAACCCCTTCGCCCAATTCATCAAGCAGAGGCCCATGGGCATTCATCACCCCCACCACCTTTCATATCCCGCACCAGCTGAAAGCCACTGTCCCTCCTCTGACTTCAATGCAGCCGTGACACACCCGTAAGATTTATAGTAGTATAATTAGTAGCAGTGAAAAAGGGCCTGCGTGCTTTGGAGGGTCAGTCATACTGTAGCTCTGAAAGGCAGTCACATCTGCTTCTAAATAAATCGCACAAAAGTTGATGAATTAGCCGAAAAAATAAGAAGCAAAGAAATTCATCAAAGTTGAGCAGTGACATCAAAACAATCATACACACTCTGGGTCATTTCAGCAAACTATCAGTCACCATTCATGAGAGCTAGGCACTATCATAAATCCCATCTCTCTGCAGGAGACTGCTGCTGCTGTTTCTGCTGCTGCTGCTGCTTGTGATGAGTTGCTCTGAGGTGAGAACTCCCCCTCAGGACGGGGGTTTCCGCAAACAGCTCAAAGGAGGTCTAACACAACATGCCTAATAGTTAAACAGTGTTATTGATGTAATCATGCCCTCCTCTCCCCACCCGCTCTGCTGTCACTGATATCTCAAGAACATTGAACTAATTAAAACACTCCTGCAGTTTGTTTTTATTACAACCCTAACACTGAAACCTTCACTAAACAGCTGGGTCTTTTTCCCCCCGCAGAAAGACACGTCAGGACATGCTGTCCAAAAGTGCACAGAGGAGATGCAAAATCCCCATTCAATCATAAATTACACCTATTATTCATTATTCCTGTTGTGGCTTTCCCTCTGTTCTCTTTCATGTGCATGATAGCACAGGTCACCGAGCACCTGAAATATCAAAATGTCTGACATCAGGGGGAGGAGGTTTGGCTTCAGCTGCCAGGAGGTAGGAGGTGAGGGAAAGATGCTAATCAGAGGAGGAAGTAACCACACGTCAAGCTCCTGTGAGGAGTTTTAACCTGGTTATGAAACAGACAGAAATTAAAACTTTTGTATCTCATGGGCTGCAATAGCAAAAATTACCACAAGGGGGTGGATCGATATGTATATTTTTTTGTAGTAATAATAAAAAACTGAAATGCCTTTAAATATTCCCCTGGGGTTGGCACCAGACAGATTCAGTTACAGCATCTCTGCAAGGCATCCTTAGAGAGATTTTTTGACTACTTATACGTAAGGTCGCTTTCACACCTGACCAAGCGGACTCGGTTCGACTGGGGAGCTGAAAGTCGCAAAATTGTTGCATTGATCACTTGTTTTGGTTCAGCTTTCACACTGTGATTTCTGAAGCGCACTGAACTTTCCGAGCAGCATCACATGGTTGGTTCCTCGATTGGACAAAGTAGGAGGGGTTTGTAACCTCACTGATTACCAACAGGGGTGGACTAGCCGTCTTGTATTGTGCTTCATCACATTATTTAATGGAATTCTACAACGTTAGTGAACGCAACTGTTCCTATAATGCTATCGTAGCTTGTCAAGGATTGATCCTGTTATTTTTCTAACTTTGACGATCTAACACGTGACAACATATGAGCTCAGAGTTTAAGGACTTTGACTGTTGGTAGTTGTGATCTGAATTTGTTTAAATATGCCAAATTGTTAATTTATGGGTTATTGTTGTTCAGACAATTGAGCTAAGCTAGCTAGCAACTGCTAATGTCAGCCGTCACTTGTTGCCATAGCAACAAGCGATGCCGTGCTTCCTCTATTCAAGATGCACTGCGTATGCAATGCGTATAGTGTCATTACGTACATTTGGTCCTGTGTTTGGTCCGGTAAGCTTTCACACTGCATACAAACTAAACCAGGGTTCACTTGCAAGCGAATCGAGACCCATGTTTTCAGGTGGACCAGAGTTCGCTTCTTTGGTCCGCACCAGAATTCAGATGAGCTTTCATACCTGCCCAAATGAAGCGGACTCTCCGAGGAAACGAACTCCGGTCTATTTAAAGCGGACCAAACAGCTCTGGTGTTAAAGCCACCTAAGACAAAATCAACAAAAAGATGATGTACCACTTTGTCCACAGGGGGCACCAAAATCAACTCAAACTGGAAATTATTTTCAGGAGCTTTGAACCATTTTATACCTTATATTTTATTCATACCTAAAATTTTAACTTGGTATTTTATGGTCGTTACACTACACTTTTACGATATCCAAAAGCAGACAAGACCAAACCGATGATCTGTATATCAGCACTTTTGATACCTGAAACTGGTATGAGAGGGTGGGTGTCAGCCAACCACCTGAAGAGACAGTCCTGTTTTTACTGTTTTCACTGAAACACGTTTACATGTAATGGTACCTTTGACTGAATAAGCTGACAAGATGAAATTTTTGTTACAACAACAATAACAACACCACTTTAACATGTAGAGAACAAGATAAGCAGAGACTGCCTTGTCTACAGGGGGCGCCAAAACTGACACAAACCAAAAGTTCCCGTCAGGGGGTTTAAACAAATGATTGAACACAAAATCAATTTTCTTAAAATGTATTTCTAAGTTTGAGTTAACACTTCTTCACATATAAAGGCGGAAATGCCGCTAAAATTAAAAACTTAAAGTGCTGCTAACAACACTAACCAGTGCATTTGTTGTTTGGTATGTTTGTTTACATAAAGCTGCTGTAGTTTTTTTATTGCAGGACTTAAATATGCAACAATGTGAGGTCCAAATATTTCCAACATTCATGAAAATACAGGGAGATGTTTAATGTGGATAATGGCGGTAAAGAGGTTAAATAGGTGTGCATTTCTTCTTCACAATTTGTTATGTTTGGTCTCTTGTTTTATTACATAATCACCAAGCAGCAGGAGTTTAGCAGCGAAGCAGCAGCTTTCCCAAGTTCTGCAAAATCAATCCTCATGTGATATCAACAGTTTGCAAGATGAATGTCACAAAGATTTTCTTCTTTTAAAAAACACCTAAACTGCCTTTATTGAAGATCATCTGATGGTACCAAAAGTTCTTCAAGTCTTTGCACCAGCCAAATTTGATACTACACGTCATCAGCATTTGGATTTTCCCTTTTTTCTTCTCTCCTTTGCCAGCAGTACAAGTGGTTAAACTGCAGGTCTGCTGGAGCACATTGCAAACGTTATGCAGAAGGGTGAGGAAGCACCTGCTTCCAACAAGGAGGTGGAGAAAATGCTCTCATGAAAACGTCCAACTCCAGAGGCTGGCACAGACACTTGTGCAGAAGGTTGGAAGACTCTGGGATTATTCACAGGTTATTTTGATAATCTTGATTGGGGAAAGTTCGCCCGATGCTTTGTGGTTTTTTTGTTTTGTTTCCAGCAGGAGAGGCTGTGGTGGAACCGAGAGCAATCAGAGTACAAATTGGAGTTTATTCTTGCTGGAGTTGTTACAAGTCAGTGATAGTACTATTTGCCTTTGTGTAAGTTGAACAATGATGATATTTACTCCATCTGTATCTGTGTTGCATTTGAATGCACCACAAACTGTTGCCTGAGTTCCCTGCCCCTGGATGGGCGATGTGTTTTTATCAGACAGCCTTGGAGCGCAGGACCTTTGAGAAGACGCCTCTGGACTTGGATTTTCGTCGACTTGGAAGATAGATCCAACTTCTCTTGGACTTTTCTTTTTTCTTGGAGAGAAGTGACAGAGGCGCGCAGACAGCGGCATCATCAGCGGTAAAAGTTGGACAGAAAGTACACTTTCTGTAAGGAAACTGATGCGCGTAAGAAGGGATGCCAGCCAGGCGTGGCTTGTGCTTGAATATCCAATGTGAGAATGCGTGGGGAGTATGTATATAATAGAGGCTTTCCATCTGATAAACAGTGATAGCAAAGTGATCATTATAGCTCAGGACTATCAATAAAGTGAGAGGACACTGCTGTTTTGGAGGAGCACCGTGCGTTGGTTACGCTTTGTGCGTGCATGGACCGGACTTGTTTAAACTTTTTAAACTGTTTGAGTCACCGTAGACCACATTTAAAATGCCTTCGCTTAATTTGACAGCTGTGCACACAATGGCAGAGGTCGGGAGTTTTCTGGGGACAATCGACCTGGATTTACAAAGCTTCCCTGCACTCGGGAACATGCCGCTGCCGGAGTCTCCGGTGGGTTTGAATGAGCGACTGGGGCAGATTGAAGGGAGGCTGCAGCGGGGGTCGCCTACGGATTTTGGGCACCTGAAAGGGATCCTGAGGCGGCGGCAGCTGTACTGCAGGACCGGCTTTCAGCTGGAGATATTCCCCAATGGGACAGTGTACGGGACAAGACAGGATCACAGCAGATTTGGTAAGGATGTGACCATAGAGTAGGCCTATTAATTTTTACTTTGAGAAAGTTTGGTCATTTCATATGTTGGAAAGAAATAGTCGTTTTACCTTGACCATGTGCCATTATTAACAAAGCTACAATGATAAAGATGAGTGGATAAACATTGTCAGTATTTAACAACAGTTTTAAGTTATCAGTATGTTAAGGTTTGACTAATTTCCACCATTGTCGCTGTTCAGTGCATTGTTAATTAGGGAGCTTTTTTCCTGCCGCACATCCCAGGTGAATACACTCTCGTGCGTCACTGTCACTTGGCGCGCGGGGAAGCACAGCCTCACGCCTTTTTTTACTGCACGTTGGTTGGGGAGGGGGCAGGTGTCTCTCCACCGCCACAAACAAGCAGCGCGTGCGCGTCTCTCGGTCGCGTGCCCGCAGTAGTGAAGCTTCTCGTGAGCCTTCTGTCAGTTTAAATGGAGCGAGGTGCGGCTCGCGCGAGAGAGATAAAAAAAAAAAACAAGGTCAAAGGGCAGATAGGCATGTCTCGAGCTTGATGTCTTCGCAGTGATCTCACAGGTGCTCGACTCGCAGCGGAGTAACACTAAATGAAAACAGACCCACTGCGAGCGGAGGGACACTCCAACGTTTTTGTCTCTTCAGCCAAAACAAGCCGGTGCTCAGGGATGGGTGGTCCGCGTGTTTGTTTCTGGCTTCAGTTAGGCCTCAAAATGCAAAGTCTTTGTCTACAGGACGTGGCTTTGATTAGAGGGATATGAAACACTCTTCACCCCACAAAAATTAGAGGGATGTTCTGTGTCATCCTCTGGCATGGGTTGAGGTCGTGGATATGGGGACCAGGTGGCTGTAAGTCGGCCTCTGCCAGTCAGCACTGCCAGCTGGATCCTCTCTGACTAACCTCTGCAGCACAACAGACTTTTAATTTCACCGGTTGTTTCCCTGCCTTTGAAGTACAAGTTCACTTTACTGAAACTTCCTGTGAGTCAGCAGCCCACCAAACAACAGAGCCACATCTCAGCTTCATAAAAGACATTTCCACATATGTCTGTTTTAGTAGCCCTGTTGGGAAGTCCCAAAGACCAGCAAGACACGTTTATAGATACCACAGCATACAATAATTAAAGAGAGACTCTTAATACTCATTTTTCTCATAGTTTGGTCTTCCACCTGCACATGAAGAAGACATTTTAATGGTGTTAAAAAAAAAGCATTTTCAGAGGGGATGTTATTTTTCTTTAAACACTGAAATAATGGGGACAAACAGGCACAATGTGGCTTAAAATCATAACTTTAATTAAGAAATAAGCCATTTTTTAATAGATTATTCTCACAAAAATAGAGACCACTTCTTGCAACGTGTGTTATTTGGCATTATAACAGCAATTTACTGTTATAGATTGGTTATGATGTTTGTTTTTTATTTGTTTTTTGAGTCGTGGTGACATATAACTCTGTTGGACTGCAGAGCAAATTAAAGCAGAAAAGCTAAATTTCTGCTGCAAATTGATGCTCTTCTGTCACATTTCTGCTGGCCTCTTGTTGCTGCATTTCTGCCCTAACTAGTTGTCTGTGCATTGTGCATGTGTATGTGTATGTGTGTGTGCGTGTGTTGTTGACCTCAGGCATCCTGGAGTTCATCAGCCTGGCAGTGGGTCTGGTCAGCATCAGAGGGGTGGACGCCGGACTCTACCTCGGCATGAATGAGAAAGGAGAGCTCTATGGGTCGGTGAGTTAAAAAAAAAAAAAATCATTCATTCACACAACTCCTTTCCACCATACAGCTTTGGATCTTATTCACAATAAATCCGACCCCTTATATGTGTGACTTGTATTTAAAGTCCTGTAACATCCATTTTCTTCTTATACTACATGAAGGTCTTCAGCTAGCTCCGAAAAGTTTACAAGAAATGTGAGAGTCGGTGTGTTATCGATGTTCCCGTACAGGGCAGATGGGAAAACCACAGTGAGACAAAACAAGTATGTTTCTTTTAGAAAGTCTCACAGGCACTATCAGACCAGCTCTTTGTGGTTTTCTATCAAAAGGTGAGCAGAAAAAAAGAAGTGGACAGAAATTTGCATTAAAGAATAAGAATAAGAAGAAATTTATTTATCCCTGAAGGGAAATTCAATATTTAATATTTCACCAAATAACAACACTGGCAGCAGCAAAGAAAATACCTTTTGACTTGTTTTTTCAAGTAAAGAGTAGTGAGGAAAGCAAGGTTAGCAGCTCAAGAGAGCAAACTTTCCTCTTCATTGATGCAGAAATATTTACATACTTTCCCAAAGTGTGGACAGGAAAGTTTGCAGTCCTGTTAAATATGCGTTTTGGGTGAATTGGTGATTATCTCTTCTTTGTACACATCTGAACAGCTTTAAAGAATATGATAGTATTAATTTGTGCTTTTTTAAACCTGCTTGATTTTACCTTTCCTTTGGTTGCTATCTGTAGACAAAGTGAGAGGAAAGGGAAGAGATAAAGACAATAAAGGGGAAGTCTGTTAGGGTTACCTGTATCAGGTGTCCTAGGGCATTACCTGGGGGCCTCTCTGGGCCAGAACTCCCCCCAACCCCCATGGCTCTGAACATTTTTTGAACAGAGAGGCTACTTTTTAAGCAGGACCATTATGGTGATAGTGCAGATATTGTTACTGCTCGCTATCAGAGTCTGGCATCCTGGAGCTTTGACCCTAAGGCGAGGTGGGCGGGGCCGTGGCAGGGGAAGGCAGCGGTTTTAGGGGGGCTGGGGGGGTAATTGCACACCTGACTGAGTCACCTGACTGACAGAGGAAGTATGAACACATTTGTGTGAGAGGCTGAGGGGCCAGGGGGTGGAGGTGAAGGAGAAGGGGAGGACAGGTAAAAGGCTGTTTCCGTCCCATAACCACTAGACCTCGGTGAGCTTTTGATCCAATGAGGTTTGTGTGTGTGTGTGAGTGTGTGTGTGTGTGTGTAGGGATTGAGCTGGCCCAGTCATGTGCCCTCAGGGCTGTGTTTACAGACAACAGCTTCACCACACAGCCGCAGCCAAGCACAGCCTGACAGCCAATCAACAAAACTGCCGCTGGAATAAAAGCTGAGACTCTTGCACAAACACTGTAATGTCTGTTGTTGAAGGCAAAGATTGACTGACTGCTGTATTAAGAAGATACATCCTCCTAGCTCCAATACTGTTAGCACAAGGTAACCTGTAAGAATGAGTGGTAGCAACACCTTCAAAAGGGGAGTAGATACAGTATGTTGGGCTGCTGGACCCCTGTGACACCCCCTGACTCCACTGAGGGCTGAGCAAAGTTTGTGCATGACTGGCTGGTTTTGGCAGGAGAAACAGCTTTTACTCTGATGTGTCTTATTGTTCTCACACACCCGCTCAGCCAGCACACTCTCACCTGCTGAACCCACAGCCATCGCTCATACTGTGCTGTCAGTGAAGGCTTTGGGAGTGTGTGTGTGTGTGTGTGTGTGTGTGTGTGTGTGTGTGTGTGTGTGTGTGTGTGTGTGTGTGTGTATTGAGGGAAGGTTGCACGCCCCTCTGGCTCCTCCTCTCGCCTCACAGGGAGGGAAATAATTCTCCATGCACAACGAGAGGTTAACAGGTCTGAGGAATGAGTTTGGGGCAGAAAGGGAAAATCTTCCCATAATGACTTCCTATCTTTGGTATTAATGAGCAGCTGCTTTCCTACTGGAATGTCTACTGTTTTATTACTGTAAAAAGAGTGAATGAATTACATAAACTAACGCTGAATCTCCTCACTATCTGTTTTAAATCGTACCTGCGTTATGTTCTTCTTTTCAGACTGTGGGCAGGATAAGCATTTACTGATGTGTTGTTTTCTACCCTGCAGAAAAAGCTGACTGCTGAGTGTGTGTTCAGGGAGCAGTTTGAGGAGAACTGGTACAACACCTACGCTTCAACTCTATACAAGCACACAGACACGGGACGTTTCTACTATGTGGCCTTAAACAAGGACGGCTCGCCCAGGGAGGGGGGCAGGACTAAAAAGCACCAAAAACTCACCCATTTTTTACCCAGGCCGGTGGAAATTGAGAAGATCCCTCAGGCGTACAGGGACTTATTCCAGTACAGGTGACCAGAGCTGACTCTGGGAGAACTGGCTACAACCGAAGAGATAGATAGCAAAGAAAAGGAGAGGGGGGGTGTTGTGGATATTTTGGACCCAGTACAGAACTGTTTACCCTCGACTCCCCCTGAGATCACTGTGTTTATTCCTCAGCCCACCACCAAGCACGTTACAGCACTGACATAAACATTGAGCATGTTCCTGGATGCTGCTTCTTCAGTGGACTTGTGACTTCAGGAAAGGAGGGAAAGTCGTCTTATAAAACCACTGCAGACATGGATGGAGAAGGCCTGCACGTATCAGGACGATCCAATCAGGTGCCATGTTTTCTAACCACTTTTTTTTTTTTTCTGAGGGAAATGCATAGAAACTCAAGCAACAAGCAAAGACAAGTGGAGTCATGGTTCTTGGCAGTTTTGAGTAGCACTAAGCTGGAGTGGGAGTAAATGAATGATGAGAACACCAAGAAGAGACTTTTAAGAGCTACAAATGGTGGAAAGCACTGCAGATGTCACATTGTGCATTTGTTGCAAATACACAACCACAGCGACGTTAAATGTAAGAAAAAGGCACATTCCAGGTACAGAATAATATTTAGGAGAAGAAGGGCCAGAAATGCAAAAACAAAGAGAGCTGCATGCATGTAAATGACAGGTTTGGATGATAGGGAAATAAAAAAATCTGTAGGAAGAACGTCTCGAAGGTAGAACAGGAGTTTATAAAGCTGTCATCCAAACTCAAGACTGAAGAGGAGGGTCTCATCTCAAAGATATACATGTGATAGATGAAACAGCACTTACTGCACATCCACAATCCCGGCTCATTAGCTGTGTTAACATCAGAGTCTCATTCATCACAATAAAATAAGAGATCAAGTAGCGTCTTGTAGGAAGTGAATGCAAAATAGGTGATAAAGCTAGGGACAAAAGCACTTCTTGGACTGTCGTTGCGAAAAAGTAATGAGGTGTCTTTTTAAAAGATGGTGACTTGTAATGTTCAGAGTGTCGGGAACATTATTAAAAATGCAAGCAGCTGAGGTGTACATATGGGTGATCCTATTTATGAGATGTACAATATATTTATTTTCTACGTATAAAGTATAAATATAAATCTATATATTTATTTATTGCAAAGACTTTATTTTGTAATGAACTTGAAGTTATCTGGACTGTAGATTCTACTGAAGTTATACCAAATAAAACAACCACAGCAACAACAAAAAAAAGAAAAATCTGCAATGAACATGACAATAAAATTGTCCTGCTTTTTAGAGCTCTTTGTGAGAGATTATTTTTGCTTGGATAAACATCTGATGTACCAATTAAAACCAGATATAGAATCTATGTGAATGTTGCCTTTCTTTCCTTTCTTTCAGTCATACTAGTCAGGGTGTACAAAACTTGATCCAGCTTGAAATATCTCACCAACTGTTGAACAGATTACCATAAAACATAGTACAGACTCTCATGGTCACCGGAGGATCAGCAGAAATCACTTCAAGTTTTCCTCAGCTTGAAGTTTGTGGTTTTCACAGAGTTTTGCTGATGTCAAAGTATGTGGAAACCATTGTTATAAAGCACTCTGATTATCATAGTATAGGAAGTGTAGCACATAGTCACTGATTTAAGGGCAATGGGCATTATTGACATGATATTCACATGTACAAAAACTAAAGAGAATTTTTTTGTAAAAAGATCCATCGTTCCCAGAGTAAAGCCCTGGTACAATCACATACCAATTCGCCCTCATAAACCTTCAACCGAGTTATGTGCACAGACCCTCTCTGTCTCCACAACTTCTTTTTCTCAGCCTACATCCACCGTAAAAAATCAAGATTCCTTATGCAACTGGATCCTGACTCCTAATTGGCTTTACACATCAGCATGGATTTAGAGCAGTGATTGGTTGTTCATAGCAGGGGCCTCACAGTCTCCACTGTGGGTCAGTCCTTTTCAATGGACAGAAACAGCTGCCTGCTGCACAGAGAACCAGCAGGGATGTGCTGCAAACCTGGAGCGGTGGTAATCTGGGGCTGAGAGGGGATGGGATCAACATTTCAACATCTGCAATAGTTGTAATGTTTCTCCACTGGCAGATATCTGTAAGCTGTGAGAGCAAGCTCCCCTGGGGGGAGGGAATGGAAAAGTCAAAGACATACAGGGGAAAACCCTGGCAGACTGAGAAATGAAAACAATACCGGGAGAGGGAAAAATAGATGAAAGATTGAGAGGAAAAGAGAATGGGACAAAAGGCACTTAGTGCTGCGGGTGTGAAATACAGAGCTATTGCTTTAGGATGTATCAGCTGTCTTTTTTCCAAGTAGATGTCAAATTTTTTTTTTTTAATCAAGCTTTGCTTTTCACATGATTTATTACCTCTGCCAAGGAGGTTATATTTTCAGTAGCGTTGGTTTGTTTGTTTGTTTGTTTGTGAACAACTTGACGGAGAAAGTTAGACGGATTGACCTGAAATTTTCACCAGAGGTGCGTCTCAGCCCCAGGACGATCCCATTACATTTTGGTGCTGATCCGGATCGCCTTCTGGATCCAGGAATCTTTTGAAGGATTCTTTATCATTATGAGATAGGGCAAATTTTGGAATTTTTGCATTTAACTCTATAAAAATGGCCAGAGTCTTTAGTAAAAAATTACACAAAAGGATCTCAATGAGTTTTATGAGGTGTCAAAGGTTGATCCTGATCCAGACAAAATTCCAGATACTGTGATCCTGATCCAGACAAAAATAAGGGTGTCGTTGGAATTTTCAATGCTGAAAGATAACCAATGGGTGGCACAGTGGTGTAGTGGTTAGCACTGTTGCCTCACAGCCAGAAGGTCCTGGGTTTGAATCCCAGTCAGGGTATTTCTTGTTTTAGGAACATTATGAACAGTGAACATACCAGTTTAAACACAAATAAAAGTTAATAAAAGACACGTAACAGTAAAAGTTTTGGTGTGAATCACAATATAAGGGGGGACATGAGCTGCTTGGCGGAGGTCTGCGCTCTCCGAGTGCTTTTCTAGTTAGCAGATTGTTATCACCCTTATGTCCGTATAGTAAATATAAAGCCAGGGGCATGAAACAGTTAGCATAGAAAGTGGAGGCAGGAGGAACAGCTGGCCTGGAGTTTTTCAGAGGGCAAAAAATCTGCTGTCAGCAACCACACTTACACACTCATAAACACACATCAAAATAAGATCATAGCATCTTTTGACCTCACACAAAAACATGATTTTAACAAGTTAAGTGGTGGCAGGGGAGAGGTTAAATGGTCAACCTGGTAAACCATGAGGGCTTTATTTAACTTGTGAAAAATCAGGGTTGTTGTTTTTCTCATCCTTACTCTAGGCTTGACCACCAGCTGCAAGCTTTAGCTTCATATTTCCATCACCTTTTCCATTTGTTCCAGATCTTGGTCAGAAAAACTTAAGACCAAATTAATCCGATTTTTAGAATATATATACACATTTTTGGCCTTGTCCTGGTGGCTCCTGGGCTTTCAGCATTAAAGATAAACTAGGACTGCCCCTGGTTTTGGTTCAAGCCGAGTCACTTCCTTCCCCCTCCCCCAATTTGCCTTTTAAACTCACACAAAAAACATTAGCATGTATTTTCTCGACTTTCTTTTTTTACGCTCAAGCTTTAAAATGTGTACAGACTTAATTTCCCGTTAGGTTCTCACGCAAGTTCAGCATTTTTCCCCCCCAATCTTTCCCAACAATTCAGACAAGTGTATGGAACAACCGAAGATCCTGTAAACAAGTAAACTGACTCATACACAGTTTTTCACTCTTTTGGTCACTTTATTAAATGTTATATTAAATACTTATCAAGATAATATCAGATCAGATCATGGCAAATTGTGTTGGTGTATTTGCTAACAGAATAACATTCTTAGAGGGGGGCCAAAAAAGTGTCTCTACGTTTATGAAATACACCTTGTGCAAACACAGGAGGCAATATGAGACAGCAAGCGTCCCTTCATGAGAAATGTACACATTCCTCATGATGAACAGTTACACCAGTTTAAGCATTTAGAAGCAAAAATGTGCCAAAGTAGAATACAGGTAGTCTGGGGGCATGCCTGCCAAGACTATAGTGTCCAGAAAGCATTTCTCAAAAAGCACAGGACACAGATCAGCTAGGCATGAAAGATTTCAAGTCCTTACTCTCTATCAAATCTACTGCCAACACGTTTCTTTCTTTTCTTTGACAGCAAAGTAAAGGGACAAGTTTTGGGCCCTGGGGTGCCCCTCTGACCTGTCTGTGCTTTGTGAGACCCAGTCACTCACCCTAGCTCAGGAACAACACAAGTGGAACGTAAGTGATGGACAGGACACACAGTGCTATGCTAGACAACACGTGACGATGAGGATGATGTTACAAAAACGGTTCATAGGAATTTGCAGGCAGTTTTGAACAACACAGGCATTCCATTACCATGTTCAGCAACGACTAATGTAAACACTTAAAAGCAGAATAGAAAAGAGTCTCAACAAATCTTTGAACTTTACAGTGTTTTTAGGAAAGGAATATAAGGCCATATTTTTTCTTTTTTTTTGATGTTTTATCAATTTCTTCAATCTCCCAAAAGGAGTAGGACTTTGCAGCACCATCAGCTGTCTGCTTTGCTTAAAATTGGTGAAGGAATCTACCAGGGCTAATGATTCTAAAGAGCTTCATACCATAAAGTCCTGTCACCAACAACACTGGTCCCACTCAGGTTCAGTTAGGCATTTAAAACCGTATAAAAAACTGAGTTTAAATAATAACGAAATCCTCTTTGAAGGGGAAAACAAAACAATGCTTTGAAGCATTGGGGGTTAAAGTAGTCTTTAAATACATGAAAAATGAAGATATAGAACTTGAATAACATTAAGGCGGTATATACAGTTTTTCTCTGTTCTAATGGACTCCTTTCACACAGTCATTTATACATTATATACCACCATTTCTCAGCGAACTACTGAACAGAGAACTGAGAGTCTATCCCACTTGAGGCCCCAGTGGAAAGCAGCCTGGTCTCAAAACTTCTCCACCCTCTGCTTGGTGCACCGGTTTGCAGTGAGCTCTGAGAGGCCTCTCAGTGCGTATATTGCGGAGGACTGGGCCACTGGAAGCCGGCTAGCTGAGTGGGCTGTGGTGGGCAAGGAAGTGTCCCGCTGTCCTACAGACCCTTGGAGGGCCCAGGATTCTTGCCCATGCCTTGGTGGGAGCTGAGACCGTGGAGCTGCTGGTAAAGCCCCAGCAGATCCATCTGGTTGAGCCCGCTGGCTCCCATCATGCCATTTTGCAGGGCCAGCTGGTTCAGGTAATTGGCCTGGTTGGCCATGGCCAATTGCTGCTCCTGAACCTTCCTGTTGGTGATCAGCTTCTGCACATACATCATCATCTGGGCAGACAGAGAGAGAAATGTTTTAATGTACTGAAACACACAACAGTACAGTCCCAGTTCCATGCATGTTGAGACACGTAAACGAACATCTTCCAACCAATAATGTAGAACAAGTTATTCACATGACTAGATATAAAAGAGCAGACGGGTTCACCAATCAGAGACTGTGTCAACAAGTAGGTCATTTTTACACTAATGTACCTCAACATAAAACCAGAGAGAATTTCAGATTTCAGAGGAAAAAATAAATAATGAATATAAGACTTTTTTAAAATCCTGGATCCTGCAGCCTCTGCTCTAACAGGGAGAGGAACCACCTTACTTCTTATCAGCACACAGTTCAAAGAGTGCCCATGGTTTGGGTAAAATACACATCTGACAAGGGAACATCAATGCTAAACAATACGGTTTTTAACAACATATGCTGCCTTTCAGACAACACTTTTTTTTAGGAAAGACCTTGTATATCTAAGCAAGATAATGCCAAAACACATTTTGCACTATCATGATACAAAGATTATATGATGAAGGAGACTCAACTCTTGAATAGTCTACAATCCCATATCAGGTAAGAGAGGACAACAGATCACTTTTAAAACTTTTCACAGACGTTAACAAAAAGAGATTATCTGAAGAAATCTAGTACCGGCAGGAAATTCATGAAATTTCCTCTAAATCAAAGCAGACTCTAATTACTAGAGACTGTAATATAGTGATAATGCGGTCCAGAGAAAAAAGTTAAATGATCAACTCTTGTCAATTCAACAGATTTTTGTTTTAATGCACAATCAGTAGAGGATAACCATGAGTAGTAACTACAGCTACAGATAGTTGATGGTTAAATCGCCTAGTTTGCTCAGGGACACAGATCACTTCTTACCGTCTGCTGCCTGTTGAGGACGTCTCTGTACACGGCCTCTCTGCGCTTCAGCTCCCGCTCTATGGTGGCCTGTCGACCCAGAGCCATGGACTGGACCTGAGTCTCTGTGAGTGCAGGGTTCTCTTTCCACTGAGAGGGAAGAGGGGGGGAACGCATGTTTAAACCACCAACACAACTCTCAAAAGTCTACCTCCTTTACGCATGTCTAGAGACCAAAAAGACTTCTTTGAGTAGATTTATGGCTCTCCTTAAAAGACAGGTCGTAATAAATCCCTTTTTTATCTGTAGATGGATTAGGAAGTTGCGTTGCATGTTTGGACACTCACCACTATGGCGATCGTATCTTCCATCGTCTCCCGGCCTAAAGACTTCAACGCGTTGGTTGCTTGGATGACTTTCTGCCTTCCCTGGTTTATAAGATCCTGAATACGACACAAGCAGATATAAAACACGGTAAGCTTCTCTTAGGTTCACCTGAAGAAACTAGAAAATGACTGTGGGAATTCACTAAGGATTTGATATCAGAGCCCATCAACTATCTTCAGGCAGCTACCTCATCAGCAGGGAAACAGGAGCGCCCCCACTTTAAAGATAAGCACTGAGATAAGCACTAAGTAGGCTTGGGACAATAACAAATCTTGCTGGACGATATACTGTCCCACAAATTATTGATGATACACAACAACAACATTGTCAACATTATTGAGACCAAAATAACCACTTAACTAATCTCAATATATCACATATTTTCTGGAGGGAAATTCATATTGTAGGTCAAAAGTTTGTTTCATTTCTCAAAATGCTGGCTTTTCAACCGCACACTATTTTGCTGTTCTGACTGTACTAGCTTTGTTGACCAAACACTTCAGTCAGTGTTGAGTGTCGTGCCGACGGCTCTGAATCTCGAGGTGCAGTTTTTTTTCCCCAGCTGGGAAAACTCGACCGGGTGATTGTGTTTGAGGTGGTAATGCAAGTTCGTTGTGTTGACTTTTTTGTCACTACCATTTTCAAACAAAGTCAGGCGTGTTTGGAGGCGCGAGACGAGGAAAACAAATGCACGCGTGCACATGGCGATATATGGATGCCAGAAAAATCATTGAGTTCATTTTTATTTATCGCTCGTTAACTGATTTATTGATTGTTGTCCCAGGCCTAATCCTCAGTGGACTATGTTGCATCCTCGTGAACCAACACAAAGTTTACAGAGTGATCACTTTTAAGTATTCATATGATGAGTATAAAATGATCAAGGTGGCTCTGAGCAGACACAGTATGTTGTGCATTTTAACGTGATATGAAAGACAAATCAAAATAAATTACTTTGAGAGATTGTTTCTGACTTTTTTTTAACACTAACTTCTTGTCATCATACAGAAAGGAGATCTGGCTGAGAGAGTAAAGGGTCATATGCACAATGACAACCCTAACATTCAGATCCTTTTTTCGAGTTCATCAAAGTTCGTCTGCTTTCTAAGCAACATCATTTCTGACATCATATCTCACATGCCGTGACAAGAATTTACTTGTTTTTACACCCCTCTGAAAAGCTCTCTGACTTACATTTAGACTCGGTCAAACACACACCTGTGTATAAATAGCTGCTGTCCCAGACATGAAGTATTAGGATCTGCATGCTGGCCACTAGACTGTTGTCACAATTAGTGGTGGGGTCTGAGGAATGTGGGGCTCTGTGCCGCAGGGGGGGAGGTGAGAGGGAGGAGCGTGAGGCAGGAGAAGGGCATGTGGAGCTCATTACTTACCTCCAGCTGCTGGTTGGTCATGGAGGCCAAAGCAGCCACGTTGTAGGAGAAGTAGTTGGAGGTGTCCATGTCCATTTGGGAGTATTGTGCCGGATAGTTGGTCCTCATAAGCAGACCCTGAGAGATGAAAGACATTGGGGAAAAGAGGGGGAGCGCGGAGGCAGAAGCCCCCCGGCATCCAACAGAAGAGCAGGATTAGTACACATCAATTAGGCAGGTGTTAAGAGCCACCAAAGGCATGATGGGAAACACTGTACGCCATCAGTGTCGACAGTTCGCTTCTCCTGTCAACCTTGTTCACACAGAGGCTGTCTGAGCGCTCCACTTCATGTTCAGTCAGTGATCCTGACAGCAAAGCTTTCATCTCCTCACACATATAACTTGTTTCACTCTGCACTGCATTAAGTGTGTATGTGAGAGAGAGAGAGAGAGAGAGAGAGAGAGAGAGAGAGAGAGAGAGAGAGAGAGAGAGAGAGAGAGAGAGAGAGAGAGCGAGCAAGAGAGAGAGAGAGTTACAACCTGAGGTAAACAGTCTCATCCCAGTAAAGGCCAGCAGACTGCTGATGTTAGAGTGTAATTGAGCCTCTGCTGCAGATGGTTTCCCTGTGCCCTGTAATCTGGCCATCCGGTATGTGTGTGTGTGTGTGTGTGTGTGTGTGTGTGTGTGTGTGTGTGTGTGTGTTTGGAGGGAGTGGGGGGTAGGGTGGGGGGGTCTTTGGACCAGGTCAGAGACAGGTGTGCAGATCCAAACATAACAAAACCTCCAAACAACTTGAACACACGTGAACACACAAGGACACACACGCACACTTCAGGTTTGTTATTGTTGAGCAGTAGCTCTCGGACTTCAGCTGCATCCTCAGAGTTTTTCAGACGGACGCACACAAATGCGGACTCCACTCCAAACTCAGTGTCTGAAATCTAAATTTATTGCACGATCCTCTGTGAGTTGACGTCTTTCTAGTGAGACCGAGGGCACCTGGGTTCAGTTTGGTTTTGGGCGCCTGATCATGTTCTCGCAGGTTTTCCCATTTCCTGAGTTGCAAATCTGATATTCATACACAGCTTTTCCTGGACACCACTGGCCGACTCTTTGGTTGTGAAGACATTAGCAGAGGCCAGGTTTCATTCCAGTTGTTTCTTCTACAAAGCTCAGAGTACACAACCTAAAAACCGAACGGCTTCTCCTGCAACTACTTGTGCATCTTTTTTGTGTGCAAAGATCGCAGCGGTGCATGTGCGATTGAAATCCTCGCATTTGACCTCGATGCCACAGTTTTCCCTGCGACTGGGAGCCCTCTGTTCTCTTGAGAAGCAAAAGGAGCTCGGAGGGAAAAGCTGCTTAAAGGCACACAGAGGGCAGAGGAGGGAGAGTGTCTTGGAAAAATAATCATTAGAGTGAATTAGAATCTAGGATTACACAGAAGGGGGAGACCTGCTCCTGCTCTCTTACAACATCATCTCTTCCACATACGCTTCTCCAAATAAACTCTGCTAATTGTCCACTGATTTGTCCCACAGGAAAGGAGAGAAAAGAGGGAGGACAGTGGGGGAGGGGTCTCGTAAAATGTAACACGTCAGAATTGGGATCCCTGACACAGCTTTAATAATATCTTGATATCTGAGGTAAAATGGACAATATCTCATGACTTAAAGTCTACTGACAGGTGCGACAGGTGTCTATGATGAGGCTCTAGTTTCTTTCTCTTGATCTCGAAAAGAACAGATTAATAAAACTAGCAAGAAACTGAAGGAAGCAGTACAACTTTAAATATCATGTACGGCTGCAAATGCTGTGATGGCAGTTTCGAAAACACGCTGCTGACAGCGCAGTGCGAACTCTAGACGACAGATGGCAGTGAGAGCCAAATACACACACTCACAAACAAATGCGCTCACATTAATCTCTACATGCAACGACTGAATGTCAACCTGTCACATTTAACTTAAATCTGCCCTTAAGTTCTTATGAAGCTCCAACATCATTCAGGATCTCGTCCTTTTGTCTGTTTTCTCCGAATGCTGCTCGTGCGCTATGAAAACTGATTAAAGGAGAAATTTTTTCAACCTAAAACAATTCTGCCCATAAAGAGGGCGATAACAAAAAGAAAGCGCTGTGTTTGGGAATTTACTCTGAATAAGCGCAATAAAAATGTTTGAAATAACGATGTAGAAAAAAAAAGTTCTGTATGTCTTCCTGTAGCCTCATGTTCCTCATATGATTGACACTTAAATTCAGATGCACATACTTTACCTCGAAGCCTGTAATCATTCAGATTGAACTCTTGCTTGTCAGCACTCATTTTAAGTACACAGACCCTTCAAACTGGTCCTTATTTTACTCTTACCAGAAAGAAAAACCTGGAATGAAGTGTTTCTATGGCTGATGATTCGAATATCAAACCACATCTCTTGAATTGAATTGAATTTCTATCAGAGAATTATGGATGGATTAAACCAGTCTGTTCTGAATTTTTATTTTGATCAGGCTTTTATCATAAATCATGGTCTTATTGTAAGAGTTGAAGTGCTCCATGTAAACACTGCTACTGTCTCTCTTTGGCTCTTGAGCAGACAGCATGTCATGAGAGGCTGACATCTGAGCTGTCACTTCCATTAAACTAGGTCTGTTCCCATAAGCTAGCTCTTGTAAATTTAGGATATTCTCGCTTTTTTTAATGTATATTGGATTGTCATCAGAAAAAAAAAAAACAGCAACAATGAAATTAAACGGTTTCACTCTAAACATCTGTCTCTCCAGTCCTGTCCAGGGGCTGCTAGCTGAGCTGCCACTAGTGACCATATCAGTGATGTCATGCAGCCATTTCTATAACAATTTCCTCATCATCAAAGGACAACTTAAGTTCTTGTTCACCGTCAGGTTGACTTTCTCCACCCCTTAGTTGTATCTCTGCAGTTACAAACAGATGTGTAACTGGCTTTTGTTGCTGTATCTGCTGAGTGAAAAGTTGTTTGATTTGATTCCTCTAAGTTAATAATCACCTTGCCCTGATTTATGCCTTTAGTGAGTCAGTGTGTAAGTCAGTGTGTGGCATGTCTGTTAATGCGTGTTTTTTCCCACCCACCTTTTTCTCTGCTTCATACTCGGCCCAGGCAGCCTTGCGATCCTCCTCACTCAGGGCTTCTTCCTCCTTATGGTCGAGCAGGGAGTCATGTTCATGGTAGCAGACGATCTGGTCCTTGTGATTCTGCAGCAACTCAGCCAGGAAGAGATCCTACAGTATGGAGGAAGAGAAGATAAAGAGGGTCATTGGTGGGTGAGATTCCCTGATAGGAGGATAGGGATGCAAGCTAACAGTTTTGTATGAACCCTCCAGTAGTCAGTACAGGTACACCTGCATGTCGACTGGAGAAAAACGCTCAAATACTCGAATAATAAGATTAAAAGAACATGTCAAATCGAAACCCCAAAACACAAATAAATAGGATGTTTTCTTTTTGATGGATCCAGGTTTCCATGACTACTTTGTTACTGAAAACAATACCTGAGAAAAATCAAGAGAGCCGGGCCAGGCTCTGCTCACACAAACATGGTTTAAATTACCCTCTCCTCTCTGCAGCACGTTTGCTTTTCTTTGTCTCCACTTTGCTTTACATTAAACTTCCCAATTTGGGAACAACGTCATACAGAAGTTGCATCATTAACCTCCACATGGGCCAACTCTGGATGAGGAGGAGAGGGGAGGGGGTCGTCTGTGTGTGTGTGTGTGTGTGTGTGTGTGTGTGTGTGTGTGTGTGTGTGTGTGTGTGTGTGTGTGTGTGTGTGTGTGTGTGTGTGTGTGTGTGTGTGTGTGTGTGTGTGTGTGTGTGTGTGTTTTCTCCTCTGCTTCCGGTCTCCCTCTCACTTTGAACTGTGACATTGAGTGTAAAGTTGCAAACTAAATTAATCATACATGTCACAGGTATCAAAGTGGTCAGAAAAGGACCACAACAGAAACACCAAACTACGAAATTAAGCGGTGATTGCAGACCTGTACTGAATAAACAGAAAATAAACACCAGACCAGATGGGGTGAAACTGGATCCTGTTAAGGGAGAGAACTAGAAAGCTACACAAAAACCTATTTTTAGGCCTCGTGGCACCAAAAAGTGCCGGATAAGAGCTGACAGGACCACAATGCTTAACGAAATCATACACATCAACCTCAAACACTTAAACCCTGAACCTGACTGAGCTCCTTGTTGACGCGTGTTTATGTTTCCCAGTTATCACACTTAATCAGGACAAAACCAGGCCACCCTGGACTAGCAGACATTTTGGAACAGCAGCACATCCAGCGCTTCAACTTCTGCTTCTTTCTTTAACTAGGACATAGGAGCACAGAAGAGCCTGTTGGCCTGCCCTGGATAAAAGGTAGAAGCAGGGCTCGACAGTGTGACCGTTTCACTCACATTTGTGACTAAAAATAGATATGTGCGAATTGTAAAAATGTATTTAGGGGCACATGTGGGCATAAAAAAAAAAAAAAACATCAGCCAAGGCAACAAATGTTATTTCATGTAAATACCCCAGTGAAGTTTGTTTTAGGTTGGATATTCGACGGACATTCACTGCAGATAGCAACAGCAGCATGGTTAAATCTACTTGGCACTCTTGCTGTCAACGTCTGGTGTTGTATAAGGGACCATCAATAAATTACCGGTTGATGTTCACAAAAAAGGCTGTTTTTCTTCAATAGCTTTCATGTCATGTGACCAACTGACCTAAAATTGATTCCAAATACTAGTACTTATGTCGACTAGTACGACACACATTATTTGATCAAGTTTCACTTTGCCCAGCTCCCTAAGAAGTGAGTCAGTATTGCACAGTGGCCAACTTTTAACTCCATGGCCAACGAGTGTGAACGAGCCCCCAAACAACAGAATCAGACAAAAGAAAGTTGAAATACAGAAATTCCTGCAATATTGTGCCTAACCAAAAAAATCAAAATAAACAGATGTTAAACAGATTTAAAATCTGCGATGAATAATGGCCAATCGTCATAAACACACATCATGAGCTGGCAGCTTCTTCCCTCATCACTGCAAAAGCAGAAGTAGTCATGCTGTGTTAAGCACTGAGGTTCCCTACTCTAAAAAAACACTTGGATGTACACAAAGATGGACAACACTGGTGGCTGTGCAAATACAGCAACAGCCTTTGACATATTGTCCTGGTAAGTTAGACAGCTAATTAACTAATTATTACGTTAACTTCATGTTCTCTAGTGCAGAGTTTTGGCCTTACTTTAGGGCAGCTGTCACTGTGTCAATCTTTTCTATTCATTCCATAAAAAGCTCAACACTACCTTTAAAGAGACCAGAGGTGGTGACTTTCTGGTGTTTTGGTTTATGTTGTAATTCAATACTAGTCTGAAGAGCTTTGGTGGTAAAACACTGCTATCTGTTGAACATGTAGAGTGAGTGTTAGTTTTCTTGAGCGGCATAACAGAGAAGCAATTTTGACTGCAGACTGGGTAACTAATCACTGAAGCTGCAGGTCAAATGACAGTACAGATGCTCCTGGTGCATTCTGGGACATTCAAGTAATCCCCACCACCACCAGCTCTGGGTGGTCTGGTCCATCTCCAACCCTGGCGTGCTCAACCCAGTGTGTGTGTGTGTGTGTGTGTGTGTGTGTGTGTGTGTGTGTGTGTTTCCCAAGCCAGCACTAATGACTGTAGGTAAACTGACCTGGGCTATTGTCATCTGTGTGGAGCTGCATGTTAGAGCCTATCGCTTTACTGCAGAGGAAGAGGGAGGCAGCCAAAATGCTGGGTGGGCAGATGTTCAGAGAGAAGGAGGCAAATTACCTGATTCAACTCAACTCTACTCAATTTTTTTTCCCAGCAAGGACAGAGAAAGAGTGCGGAGCAGGGTGACTTAAAGAAAGAGGTTTCCACATTTGGCACTACAGAGTTTGTTTGGAGTTCAGGTGTGAAAATGTGGCTTAAAAACTTCCTTTTGGTTATGAAGGAGTCTGTGCGTGTGATGATGATGTAAAGCAACCCCTGGAGCTTGAAGCCTTTGTTTGAGATGACTGCTCGATAAAGGGAAGATAATGAGTCAAGAGGGCAAAATTACCTGAATGGGTACAATAATCACACAAGGCACCGACACGATCGAAATTTACCTCTGTTCAAACCCTTCTCCATGTTTCCACATAAAGGATTTATGTCCGTCTTAAGCCAAACTCTTGTACATGTGGATATATTGAGAAAACAGCAAAGCTGCCAGCAGTCCATAAATGATGTAAAGCAGTTCTCACATCAGAAAGATGAAAACTTTGGAGTCGACATGAACAGGCCTCATGAAGACTTTACAACTTGGCACGGGTGCCAACACGTACTTCACCAATAGAGTTTAGGTGGCGCATAACTGTAAAAGGTCTGATGCAATTAAACACCCGCTTGCATTAACAGCTCTGGGTTCTTTGCCGGCAGGGTTTTTGGCTACGTTATCAAATATTTTCGCACACTGAGAACATTCTCAACCATGTTAATCAAATTTCCTTCATCTAAACGAATACTTTATGTGCCGAGAATGGTTAAACAATGCTTCAGCAGTCACCAGTTTATTTTATTTCTGTCATTTCCGCAACAATAAACCACTTATAATGGAAAAACACCACACAGGGCGATTTCATTGTGGCGGACATGAGACTGAAATGAAAATTATACGGATGAGAGGGGGAGCTGTGGGTTGTATTTGTACATAGAAAGAACAATAACAAACAGACTTTCTCAGTGGACAATGTCTAATGCTTTCACACCAAATCAGTGCTGTCCAGTCCAGTTTTTCTCAACGTATGTCAAGACTCTGTGACTGCCAGAAACTGTTTTTGATGCACAGGTGCGTTAGCCATAGCAACAGGAGGGGCCAAGACAGGATCCCGACAGCAGGAATGCAAGTGGCTGAGATATTTGTAATACCTAAACATAGCCAGTCAAAACTCTCTCTCTCTCTCACAGCTGCAAGCAAGTGATGCACAGTAGTTCTACTGGCCCGCTCAGACAGTTCCTCTGCAGAGACGCGCTCGGCTACACTGGCTCTGAGTGCAACACCGGGAGCCCACCCCCCGTCAAGAGGACCACCGCGTTATCTTTACACCCTCTGGGGCCTGCGCTAGTCAGGGGGTTTATCTAGCTGTCAGTCAATTAACAAAGACACAAAATTATGCATGTCACAAAGGGCGATACAAAGACAATAAACATACCACATTCCTATAAAAACAAGCCTCAGCCAGCAACGGGAAGAAGCGGGGGTTCTACAAGAGCTTTCTAGAAGGGCTGTCCAGCTGAGATTCACAAGGAAGAGTTTGAAAATATTCAAGGTAAGCTTTTACTCAATCAAAGTGTACAAAGAAATCCTCCACAGCCTGGGTTGCAGTTGTTTCTCTATGAATGCAGATATGAAGCTGTCGAACGTTAGAGCCCTTTAAGTGATAAGAAGCTAGTGGTAGTGTTGTCTAGAGAGTATATTATAAATTGCCCGACCTGCAATATGGCTTTATCAGGCAGCATGACTACAACAGTTATTAAAACTAACAGTACCACTTTGTCTAATGACTACAATAGAAGTAAGTATTTGAATAGCTCAGACATTAATGACGCACTGGCAAGATGGAGATACTGTATTTGAGTGTGTCCTTCTCTGCAGGGGAAGTGTGTAGACCCTTCATCCTTCAACTCTTCAATAAGAGCAAAGATTGCCTTTACTGCTGTAACAATGAATATTCCACTGTTAGGATACAAATGAAGGAATATCTTGGCTTGTCTTATTACTGGACCTAGAAAATATACTTTGATTGGATTGGCTACAGCGAATTTACTCATTATAACACATTTTTAAACCAGAATTATTAGGGAAATGTAATATCTATTCAATACTTTTTATGATAGTTGCCTACATAATGTAGATAGCAAGTACAGAGTGGTTGCTGATAATGCGTGTGTTCATCATTATTACATCAGAGCTCCTCTGTGGGGCTCAGAATGCTGTCAGGCTGCCGGGTTTGCTCAATAAAAGCTTGAGGAAAACTTTTTTTTTTATACAAACATTATTAAATTAATTATCTAAGAAACAAATCTAATCTATGCTACTTTTATTTTATTGCTGGTAAATGAAAGTCATCATGCATGTAAAGTTGTTCAGAGCTCACATCCAATGGTTGCACTGTTTGGGGTTCCATATACAGCACACAAAATACACTGCACTGTGTAGTCTGCACTTAAACAAATAACCGAGGCAAATAATTTGCCTCGGGTCTCTTTTATAATCCAGCTGCTTGACCATTTTCAACCTTACACTACATTAAGTTCAACGACCAACAACCAGATTATCCCGAGACTTTGATATCCTCATGGAGAGAATGATGTCTCAGCAGATCAGAGTGCAGCACAGGTGGGCCGCTGCTCTTGGTTTTTCTTGAGTGCGTAAACTCTGCGGCCTCTCGCCATCACTATCATTAGCGTTCTCTCCACCTGCATTGTAACAGGCTCAAGCATGTTTCCTGAAAGCTGGTAAAAAAGCACTCCAGGAAGTATGACAAACCTCTTACCCAAGAATAGAGAGTGAGCAAAATTGACATCATGAGCTAACCCTGTAATTTAAAAACATTACTAACTGATGATATATTTAATTTACCGAGTTTATACTCTGGGTTTCTCCTTCAAAGTCAAAGTGACTGCCTATCACTAATGAGACAAACACTGTGTGGGTTACTGCTTTGGTCGGATCCTGTGGTCAGAGTGCAGCCTCCCCTCAGCCTTTCAGTGTACCTGACAGAGACACCACCTGCTGGGAGCAAGTACAAGGAGGAACGCCTAAAACCCGTACCAAGCATACAATGAGCCGTATAGGAAAAACTACCGTCTTTAGCTCCCATTGTACATGTAGACGCATGTTCAATGATAAAGACCCAAGTGATGATGAGGACATAGGTAAGGGTGCCACAGGATGGGCGGGTGGGAAGTCAAAATCTCATGTCTGGGATCTGTGGACCTTCTTTGTTATTAGTGGGCAGTGCTCCTGCTTCCTCTGTCTCCAATTAGTGTCCCTGACGAGCGCATAGAGATCTTTAAGAGAGGGGCCTAAATAATGACCCTTCATGATGCGGGGATAAGCCAGAGGAAGAGAAGGGTCAAAAACTTTAACTGGGCTTCCTTGAAACATTCAAAGGCAGAGTCAGGGCAACAGATGGTCACAGAGTTGGCGAGGGGAGGACGAGGTGGGGCCGCGTTTGATGGGAAGAAAATAAAGACTCTGTGGGGGAGGAAATTGGAAATCAATGTAGCTTTATGATGGGATGATAGTGCTGAAATAACCAGGGAAATGTGTCACTATATAAAAGTGCATAAATTGAAATGCTCCAAAACACTCCTCCTCTGAACCACGCATAGATTTTCCAAATAATGAGTGATCCTTGTAAATATTTAACTCTGTCTGACCGGATTTTTGAAGCAGTAAATAAAACTTCCAAGTGTGCAGGGTTCAGGAGGAGAAGTACAAATCCCCTCTGCTGTGGCTCCCTCTCTCTCCGTACATGTCATTGGCTCTAAGTGGTGAAAGGTGTCTGACTCATCTTCCCATCATTCCAGACGGCAAATTCCTTCCATAATACTGCAGCCCCATTGCCACATCACAGCCAACCCCCTGGCCAAAACAGGAGTTTGTCGGCCTCTCAGTCCTGAATACTGTGTCACGTAAATGTCACTGGGTTCATCACAGATCATACAGATCATCGAATTGGCTGTGGCTCATTGAACACGTCTGTCCTCTCCTCATCACAAACGGTGTTCAGCTGCACTGTCCGAGGTTACTTCTCCTTTTGGACGAATATGTCAGGTGAGTACTGTGATATCAGCTGCCAGTGAAGTGGATTCAGATTGGATTCACTGAAGGCAGTGCCCCTACCCTGTTAGTATATATGATGGAACAGCCAAAAACATCTTTTGACAGTGTAAATGGAAAACAGACTTTCCATTAAGGTTGACTCAAATAGAGCCAGAAAGTGGGACATAAAGTAATTCTTTGATTTATCCTGTTTACAGGTTTCTGCAGATTAACCAGAGTCAATCCCAAAACAAAGAGGAAGAACTGCTCAAGATGATCTGAACCCGGAGCCTTCCAAAAGGGAAGAGGTGAGCGGGGATAGGAGCGAATCCAAGATCAACAAGAAAGAAATGATCAGCAAAGAAAAAAGAGGAGTGCAGGTTTATAGCTGGGCAGCAGCAGTGTTGCAATGAGGAGACTATTTAGTAAATAGCAGTAAACAGACAAATCTGTGCAGCTGTGCGGGGCTGGATGGCCCATCTAAGGGCCGTGTGTTCTTATTAAACCCCAGGGGGCTCAAATAGTGACACAGCACCTGCATGAAGGAGAGACGCGGCTGGAGGAGGATTATGAAAGACAACAAAAAAGAACCAGAACGATCCCGGAAAGGCCAAGCAGGATACAAGCTGGCCTTGAGTCTAAATAACCATTTATAACTCAAGTGCTAAACTTCAAAAGAAACAACAAACTACTCCGTGCAATTCTGGGAAAACAAAGCTTGGCATTTCAAATGGCACTCTGTGCCATGTTTGTTGAAGGAAAAAGACTATTTTACTACTGTTAATGACTTTCAGGTTGCTCTCCTGCTTTTCATGCGGGGATCAGTTTGAAGACAACCATGAAATCCCAGTCAATGGTTTCCTGTGAAGTCCAATTAAATGTTTGACTTGTTCTGAATCTAATTCACAAAATCACGCTTCGTTTAAACCAGCTGTTTAAATGCATACAAGGTACATATACGGTACATGCATGTTACCTTGGGGAGTACGGGCGTGGCTTTCTTGCTCTTCTTCTCTGAAGGATCATCCAGCTGGTCTGGTTCAAAGGTGTAAAGCTCGGCCAGCTCATTGGTGGTGAAGTGTCTCTCAATCTGCTGCTGGTCGACCACACGAAATGACAACGACTGCTTGGTTACCTGCCGGTCATAAATCTTCTCCTCCATTGTGCCCTAAGAGAGGAAGAAAAAACAAGAAGAAGATTCAGGACAAATTATGACAACCTCAAACAAACCAGACATCCCAGAAATCAACAATCGTGTCTCGTTGTTGGGAGGTAATAAGACTGTGCTCAGGAAATCAACAAAGCAATATAACACCACAGACACCTCGCCAATATACAGACGGATACCCGTCATAAAATCGTGTCTGTAGTAATGTGATGGCGGTGTCGAGACACACGTCTCCTATGTAGGAGCCAAACCATAGATCTCAGCGCCCTTCTTCAATCAAAATGAATGAGTAACGTACATGAAGCAAAGATATAAAACACTGCAGAAACCTGCTGACCTGTGTGTGCACATAAGACTGAGCAGAGTAAGGAACCCTATGTGTTGAAGTTTAATAAAAGTATAATCCAGCCGGGTTACACAGCAAGAAGTGTACGCTTCGTCAGTTGCACGAAACAACACACTTTAACACTCCACCGTCCAGTTTTTCTGTTTGTTCGCCATGTTTGTTTTCATTTGGGCGCACTCTGCGTACGTCACTACGTGCCCTTTACGTACTACCGAGCGCCTGCGCAGACCGAACAAGCCTCTCTGTAAACCCAATCCGCTCCACTCAGCCGTATACATGGAGCAAGGAGTGGATTATCAATCGGTGTAGACTACCTCTTACAATCCAACCCGAAATACAATCAGATCCAGGTGAATCAGATTGGCTAAGGTGTTTATACGAGACATTTTGAATCTGATTGACCTTTCAATCTGATTGTAAATGGGATTTTTGGACCCATGTAAACGGGGCCACTGTGTGCCATCCTGACAATCTCCAAAAGACTTGAGGCTTTACTTTAGGCTCCCTCATCAGTTCATGACAAAAACTGCAGCATAATCTGTAAGTACTCTCACCATCCATTACGTGTATGTTACCTTTTGATCCCTACCCCTCCAGTACCTGTGGTGAGGAGGGGTCTCCACTCTGCTTCTCTCACATAAAGAGACATGCTTATGTCTGAACTCTACATGCACTAACTCAGGCGCGGCCCGTCCCATTTAATGCCAATTTACTCCTGTTGCTGTTTGAAGTCTGCACAAAGCTCCAATGTTTCACATGCATCTCACATCTTGTGAAAACTGATTTGTGGAGAAAAAAATGAAATTTTACGAACTTTAGAAACATTCTGCTGATGAGGGAGGAGAGAGACAAAGAGAAAGGGGGCGAGGCAGGCAGCTGTGTGCAGAGAGCAGGCGTGGACTGTAATGCCATACTTCTCAAATTATTGAATTATGTGATAAATTAACCATAAAGCCTGTTTTTATTTAGATACAGATCTTTTAACTGCTTGACAGCACTCATTTTATGTTGTTGGATCTTTAAAATTGTGTGTAAGCTAAAACTTACAACAGAAAAGAAAATCTGTAATAGTAAATTTGGTGTCAAACATTTTCATGATCCAGAACCAATGTGTATCAAAATACAAATGTTGGTGCTGCCTAGCTCTCAAATGTAACTTATACTATGTAGGGATGCACCGATCCGATATTTGACAAATTAACTGGATCAGATATCTGATGAATGACGCCGATCCAGCATCTAATCCAGTCTCTATTTTCTTTAATTAATATCCTACACAGCAACACAGCAATTCTGTTCGCTCTATATTCTACGTCTGTCTATCCTTTTGCACTAAATGTTCACATGGAAGTCTTACTTCTTTTTGCTGTGTGCTAATGTGCAATTTTTAATTTGTTAAAAAATAATATTAAGTAAATATATATTTGCATTAATTTGGTACTTTTTTTTTTTAACAAGGCTAATGTCAAGCCTGATCCTTTCACTCACAGAGCAAGGAATAAAGTTCATTCATTCAACAGTAGTATTGGATTGGTATCGGATATCGGCTGATACGCTCAGCCCAGGTATCAGTATCGGATTGGACTTGGAAAAAAAAGGATCGGTGCATCTCTAATATTATGTCACACTACACAGCAGATTATACTACATGAACAATCTGAACTTTTCAATGACTTTAATTTTTTTTTTAACATTTTGGAAAAACTCACCTGGGCCAGGAACCTGTACACGAAGACAGTCTTGACCTGGCCAAATCGGTAGACCCTGAAGATACTCTGGATGTCGTAGGAGGGGTTCCATGAGGCGTCAAAGATAATGACTCTGTTGGCCGCCACGAGGTTGATTCCGAGGGAGCCGGCTCGTGTTGAGATGAGAAACAAACGACCTCTGGTAACGAACAGGTAGGGAGATGAGTTAGTGTTTTCAAAAGCATCAAGCGGATCACATTTCAGGGACTGACAGAGACAATGCAGAAGGAGATCACCTCGTGTTGCTTGTGTCGTTAAACTCTTCAGCCCACTTCTTTCTGGTCAAGGCATTGGTGGAGCCATCCAGGCGGTAGTAGTCTATGTTCCTGAACCACTTGCCCTCGCCTGCACGGAAACGTCACAGTCAAGATATCTGCTCTGGCGATTTAACGTACACAACTCTAAAAACGTTGAAACGCACATGTTGCTTTACCCTTGTCAGAAGGACTTAGTTTGGGCATTTGCAGACAGCAGATACAGGGCTGTGTTGGTAAGTGGCCAGCCGTGTTTAGCCTTCAAAGATGGCCAACCCCCCCCTCCCCTCACCAGCCTTCATAACTAACACTTCAGTATGTTTCCAATTACGGCACTGTGATCTTTTCATTACAAATTACAAACCCTTGAGCAAACATTTTTTTGTGGAATAAAAAGTCAAGGTCTAATCATTTTCAAAATGAAAGTAAAAACAGCTGCTGGAGTTTAATTAGGAACATGACCTTACACCAGCGGCGGCATGTTTGTGTGAGTTGAAGGGTAATAAGCACACATAATAAGGGTGTACAAGAATACATGTTGCACGTGGGCTGTCTTACAAGTGTGAAACCTGCATCTCCATATGAAAATACTTCAGCCTGCTCTACAGCTAAGAGTTGGCACTTTTTTTTTTTTGGTCTCACAGTTCAGCCAGTTTGAAATCTGCACTGTAAAGCTGCAATAATTAACCCCCAGACAGACGGGAAAGGACTGTCCAGCTGCAATAAGACTGAATTTGTTTTCATGTCGAGCTTTACAAACAGCCATTCGTGTCTCAGCATTCAGAGGCTAAGCTGATCTCAAACGACTGTGTGGTCATTTACTAAAGTAAGACAATCCTAGGCATGTCGACAGAGTAGAGAAAGAGCTCCTTGAATAAGAGGCCCTGCCAGACTTCAATAAAAAAATGTACCTTTGTAAGGGGAGATTTTTTCTTCATCTTTGGCTCTGCAGGCAAGCTCCAGGAAATCCTCAATCAGATCCAGAGAGATGAGAGACTGACTGAACACCAACCTGAGGGCAGGTAAGGAGAGTGGATGCACAAATGTTGCTTAAACAAGTCTACAGTGACGCTGTGAACCCGCTGCCCTGAGGACATCTTTTTAAAAGTAGTTTACGGTCAACCACACTTACACTTTTTCATCTACTTCCTCCGCCATACGCAGGATCTCGAAGAGGAGCATCATTTTCCCTGAATGCGCAATGATTTCAGCGTCTGCCTCAGCGACAAACTCCTTGTGCCAGTCTGGAGTGGGACTCCCTGGAGCTGAACCAGTAGAGGGCTGGGCTGGTTTTTGAGACACAAAGTCACAAATTAGAGCAGGTTGCAAGTAGTGACAAAGACAAAAACAGAAGAAGTTCTTTATTGTTTTGTTTTACCAAGCCAGACATTTAACCAACAATAATGCACTGTTGTCATCAAGCATTACAAACTTAAACAATATTGTAGGTGCAGTAATATAATAATCTAGTGCCACAATACAGTCTTCAGAGTTGATCCAAATGATCTGGGAATGAATATTAATTTTATGGCACATCTACTTTCCACAGAAACAACTTTTATAGAAAGAAAGGTGCCAGGACTCATTATTTATGACACATCTTAGATTTTTCAGTACACAGAGTTGTGGTCCCCCGTAATACTCTGCAAATGTCCTGTATCTGTGATAAACTCACGTGGTTCCTCCACAGGCTCTGGTCGACTCCGACCCTCTCCGTTTCTGCCCCGAGAACTGGTGTTCCACTCCTTGATGACCTCCACATCCTCGCTGTCTGAGTCTTCAGATCCCCTCTTCTTCCCCCTCCCCGGCTTCTTTTTCCTTGTAGAAGAGAGAATGAGTGGTAGAGGCAGGGTGAGCGAGAGCAACACATGAACACGAGGAGAGGGTTTTACACCGGTGTCTGTGTGACATCATACAAAAACTACGACAACAGAGGTTTAGAAGAAAAAGGCTTTTTTTAGTTTACTTTTTCTTCTCATCCTCAGAGGTCATGCTCATGGAGGATTCTTCAGTTTCTGAGGCGATGAACTCGTCCATGCTGTCCTCGTCGAAGAAGCCCTGGAAAAGAGAACATTTGTGTGAGTCTGTTGTTACAGGTCCTCACGCAGGACCTTGTCAGGTATCAGGCGGCAAAAATGATGAATCCGTTTTTTTTTCTTTTGCACTGATATCAATATGAGTGTGACGTTGTTTTTTAATCTTTGTAAATGTACTCCCAGTTTTTGGGGTACGTGTCAAGTGTGGGTTTGTCTCGTCTTCCCTGGCCCTACCCTGTTTTCTTTGCTGATGTAGTCCAGCTGAAGGCACCAGGGATGGGTCCAGATTCTACTGAGCATCTGGAAATCCTGGAAGAGTTTGGTCCCTGCACGGCCCCGACCCCCTTCCAAAGCATTCCCAAGACCTGCACACAGGGGGAAGAGTGTTAGGAGGAAGATAGATTTGTGTTTTGATTACCCAAGAGCATACTCTAATCGATACAGAGTGGAATGAAGGATAAAGCCACCAAACTTCAATAGGAGGTGCCTGCTCCAGACCACATGACCAGAAACACGTAGGAGTAAAGTTATTATGACAAATCAGAAACTTCAGTCGCACTGGTAAAGAAAGACAGTTTTGGAGGAAACTTAGATGGGCCCTCTGCTGTGACAACTCCCACTGCATTAAGTCAAATCCACTCAGTTGTAGATCTGTCTATGCCTTCTCGTGATCTCTGTTGTGCTTGCAATCCTGCCAGCCAGGCCAACAGAAGCACTGATATTAGTGAGACACTGCCTACATCCGATCCACTAGAGTCTGAAGGTCACTTGTCTTAAATTGAGGAGTCTTTTCAATCAAAGCAGCTCTCTGCTAAAGCGTATTCATCATTTATGTATCCACTGCAAAGCGGCCACTTGTTATTCACGGGTCACATGCAGGTGATGGTAGGCTCTTAAGGCGGGATATCTGTGTAACGTAAGTAGGAGTAATGTCAGGTCGCCTCACTCTTCAGATGTAGTAACAAGGGCGAGGACAGTCATGGCGGTGCACTAGATCATCGCACCATTTCACAGGTAAGATGCAGTAAGACGTTTTCTCTCCTCGATTTTACACTAGTCTATCAAATATGTTCACACAAAGAGTTCTACAGTATTAACTCAACAAAGACAACTCTGTCAGCTGTTCTCATAAACCTGTCTGGTCTTATCTATTCAAACAGCAGATGTATGAGCTTCTCTATGATGGCCTGCACTGACCCAAGGGTGTCTGAGGGTCCAGCAGTTTTCACATGAGCAGCAGATAAAGAAAGGAGGGGGCATTTGCGGCCTTCCCCTGACTGGTGGTCTTGGGTCCAAGACAAGCTGTGGAGGTCCAGAGTCACAGTCACAACATCAGTGCTGTGCCCCGTGGACAACCCAGTCTAATGAGCAACAGCACATACCACCAACCCCCTCCCATTACTCCTCTTTTTACATACCGACCCTCCTGTTCTTTGTTTTCGCTTTTGGTGTAAAACCTCTGGCCCCTCCTGCTTCCAAATTTCTTTCCCTTTCCTTTATGCCCCCACATTCCCCCCTTTTACCCCCCACCCTCTGTTCCCTCTCTCCCAGAGCTCTTCATTAGGGAGACGTGGGAAACTGGGCTTAAACCCTGCCTGCGGCACTCTGCCAGCTGCCACTTTTACACACATGCACACACACACACGCATACACACACGTCCTGGGCCACATTCTGAGAGGAAAGTCCACTAAACGACTTAACAATGCAGCACAAAAAAGTGAGAGACCAGAAAGGCCTTCCATTTATCTAAAAACCTCAACCAGCAAATGACATCCAGTCAAGAGAGCACTCGGAGGAGAAACACGACTCCTACAGTAGGACTTCACCTCGTCTTAGATTACGTGTGTTTTACAGAGAAAATCTTTGTTGATCTCAGTTTAATCTGATACCAGGCTTAATTCCAGTTTGAAAAATACTCACAAAAAAAAACCAGTTAGCAGCCTCCCCACATCCAAAAAGATCAGAGTAGTACATATAAGCAAGTGGTGCAGCTTTTCTCAAATCTCAGAGGTCCTGTGGTTCTCACCTGTGAAGTGCTCCAGGTAGTATCTGTAAAGTTTACACTGGATCGGGGTCAATCTGACTGACAACACATACTCATGTTTGGGAGGCAGGAACTTGGTGAGCGCCGTGTAATCTTTCCTCTGTTTGAGACAGAAGCACATCATCATTATCAGCTTTAGGAGGCCACAAAAAAACAGGTACAAGTGAACTTTGGTGACGTATTACTGCAGGATTCGTACCTGAACACAGCCGGCCAACATCTCATACAGGATGTGAGCCCTTTTCTTCATGATCCGGACATCGTGTAGCGTGGAGTCGGCGCACTGGCCATTCAGGATGGGGTTAATGAAACGGTTCCTGAACTCTTTAATTGACCCCAGCAGGTTCTCCTTGATGAAGTTCACCATGCAGTGATCTGAGGAGAGGAGGGAAAAAAAAAAAGATCCATAAGTGGTTACATCCATAACCACGAAACCAAACACCTAGTTTCTGCTGGACTTGGCGAGCTCACATTCAACAAGGTTATTTTGCAGAGGTGTTCCAGTGAGTACAACCCTCCTCCTCGTCCTGATGGAATTCATCGCTTTGGACACGGCAGACGCCTCATTTTTCAGGATGTGACCTTCATCGCAGATCACCAGGTCTGGACCTGAGGAGAGTGAGGGAGAAAAAGAAATGAGGAGGAAGAGATTACAGCTGAAAATGGATCCTTTTTTATGTCCTTTTATGGAGTGTACGTGCTAGTGACCAATTTATCGATAACTTTTAAGCTCTTTTTACTCGCTTTGAAGATTTTGATTGTTTTTCTGTTGACTGCCCATAAAAAGGAGTTATGCAATAGTGAAATTCAATAATTATGTTTGACTTGCAAACATAAAACACAAGTTTTAACAGCACCGTACCTGGATCGACCAGAGTTTTCTGAAAAGCCTCTTTAAGCTTCTTGCTTTTGATGTTCCTGCCCCGTGTCAGGTTTCGGTACATCTCATAGCCCATGATCATGACGCCACCTGATTCATGCCATTGCTGGAGGGCGAATGCTCGCTCCTGAGGCCTCTTCACCGTGGCAAGCTCAGTCACCTGGTGCAAAAATGGCACATGGAAATAATTCAGTGTGATTCAAAAAGGAGCACAAATCAAGAAAATGACACCACTGTCAAGAAGAAACTTTGAAAATCCTACAACAGTAACTCTTTACCTCTAAACTCTCATCATCCTTCATTCCTTCCTGCCACTTCTCAAACTCATTGAGCCAGTTGAGAACAGTGTTCAGGGGACAAACCACTAGAGCTGTGGAAAAGTCAAGCTTCTCGCAGAGCAGCAAAGTGTGAAGGAATGTCACCACCTGCAGGACAAAACAGAATTACACTGAGACACACACAGGTTTGCAAACACAGCTTATCTGGTTTATTTCGGGTCTATGGTGTGACAGGCCCAGGATGGCAGCCTAATGACTAAGCCCTCACAACTCTTTAGACCTCAGTGTTCGAGGACTCTTTTTTTAATTGCCACGGCAGGACCCGACAGTATAAGTAGGTTTTCCTGACAATGTACCTCATTCCAGCTTAACATTCATGTTTAAATGAGTATGTCATATTGCACTTCTATAGTGAAAACAACAGTTTTCAATTCTGCTGCTCTCCCCTCTGTACCTGCAGAGTTTTTCCCAGTCCCATACAGTGGGCAAGGATGCAGCCGGAGCCATGGGACTTCTCAATCTTCTTCATAGATTCACAGCAGCAGTCCCACATAAACTGCACCCCTGAACACAAACACAGAGAGAGACTGGATGTAAGAGAGCAATGTAAGGGTAGATATCTCTTGATATTTTTTGACTGAATTGACTTTGCTCTTACCATCCACCTGATGAGGTTTAAGCTTTGTGACAAGGTTCCTGTGCACCTGCACCAGCGGCTCCTTTGTCTCTTCATCCTCATCCAGCACCAGCTTGGTGGTGATGGGACAGGTCACCTGTGATGATTCCTCCACAACAACAACCTGATGGGGGACCAAAGGTCGCAATCATAATAACAGGGGTTAAATTGGACTGATACGTCATGAGTGTTTTAGGTTGACGTGGAAACAAAGTCTTATACCTCAACTCACTCCACTAGAGGCCAGCTCTCACCGAACCTTTGATAAAGCTACATGAGTAAATCACAGTGACTTGACATGTAAATGCTTATGTTGTAGGGGTTGGAATTACTAGTGGCCCCACTACACGATATTATCATGATACAATATTATTTTGATTTTTAACATTTTGCAATACATTGAGTATTGTGTTACAATTTATTGCAATTTTTACCATTTTTCAACTGTTTAGCTAATTTAGCATTTGTCTGTCCTTTTTGTTTGTCTTATTTACGTTGTTTTTTATTTTCATGTAGCACATCTCGCAAACCTTTTATATATTTGTTGCACTTTCTCCTGCTCTGCCAACCTCACTGGACAAACAGTTGATTTTTTTTTTTACATTATCAAAGATTTGACTTAATATTAGCATTAATACTTGGTAGATGAGACGATACGATACATCACCAGGAAAAATATCACGATACTATGCTGTATCGATTTTTCCTCCCACCCCTATTATGATGTTGAATTTAAACTTCTCTAATGCAGACAACAGGATTGTTGTGATGCAGAGGTCTCATTCAAATATGTCAAGTGGGAGTAAAATTGAAAACACAAAAGACAATGAAACTGAGTGAAATAGCAGAAGGATAACATTCCAGTGTATCTAATAAATAAAGATCAGCGAAAACTCATTGACAGCGTCCACACCCGTCTATGTTTGTGTTTCTGGATTTTACAAGACAAAAGGCTAACCTCAAGTAGTTAAGTCTCTCATTTTATTAAACCAAACAGAAATGTTAGACACTTACATTCCTAATAGCAAAAAAGTTGTTTATTGTTCCAACTAAAGCTGCCATGATTGCAGCAACTCAGTCTGTCGTGTCTCCTCCACATGATCTGAATCAGAACTACAGTGCTGCTGCACAAGTGGTCATTACCTCAAAGAGAGTGTAATCCTAAATGTTGAATGGGCCGAATGCAATCTTGATTATGTTACAGAATCACATCTGATCTTTTTTCCATTTTAAACTCACCTCTCTAAGTTTCTTTCGGAGTTCCTCTCTCTCAGCTATACGTTTCCTCCTCTCCTCCTCCTCTTTCAGAGCATCCCTGGTCTCCATCCGCAGCTTGTCATCCTTCAGGATTTTGCGGATCTTTTTGCGTCCCTTTTTGCCGTCTCCATCCTCATCATCTTCCCCTCCGCTCTGTGGAAAGGAACATTAAGTTCAGCTCTCTGATCTTCAGCCCTAAGGGGAAAAATTCACTTCCTGTGATCAGAAGCTGAGCAGCCCTATGATTAATTTGTGTCCTCACAACACACTCCAGGGGGAACTTCAAATTACATTTTATGTGGCACGCGTGACCTGACTAGTAAACGCTATGCTGGTCTGTCTCCACCAGGCAAACCCCATATGGGGAAAAAGAAACTTTGGGACAGTTCAAGACTGCGACCAAGTGCTCTGCATTTTAAACACCTTCTCGTTGCTGGAAGAGGAATCTTGAACTTTGATCCTGCGTCGCTTCTTTTTCTGTTTGTAACTTCTCTGTTTCTCCTCGTCCTTCTTCTTTGATGATCTACAGACAGAAAGCAGAAATCACCTCAGCAAAAGCAGAGAAAACCAATCCAGATCGAGTGATTGATTCCTGTTATTGATTGGTTAAAGTTCTCTCTTCTCACCTCGTCTTGCGGCGCTTCCCCTCCGTCTCTGATTCACTGAGTTCCTCGCTTACGCCTGACTTGTCGCTGGACTCAGACTTTTCAAAGTCAGAGTCTTCAGAGTCATCGCTGCTATCTGAAAGACAAAAGAAAACATCAGGTCACCTGCTGCTCGTGCTCAGAGTTCAGAAATTTTGAAGTGTATACTGTTAATGCGAAAAATAATCAACCTTTCTGTGCGGACTTCTTCTTGTCCCCCTTCTTCTTCTTCTTTTTAACATCTTTCTCCTCTCCTGATTCGCCCTCACTCAATGAGAGTTTATGGCGAAGCAGTTTGTGTCGTTTGCCAGATGTCTTTACATCAACATCAGAGCTCGAGTCTTCAGAGTCCTCGTCTTTGAAAAGAAGAAAAAGTTTGAAACAGAACAGTATAAAAGCAGTCGGATATATTTAGAAAACGGGCGCTACCTCGCTCCTCCTCGTCATCTTCGTCTTCTTCTTCTCCATCCTGTTTTTTAACCTTTTTGGAGGACTTCTCAGCTTTATCATCGCCTTCATTATCTGAGGAGCTCTCAGCTCCAGAAGAATAGTTGGACTTAATCTGAGCGAGAAGCATTTTCTTTGCAATCCTTCAGGGGAAACAAAGAAAGAAACAAATGATGAAAAATAGGGGGGGGGGCTTCTGACACTTCGCTTTAGGACAACTCGGTGTGGGGAGGAACGAACCTGTTCTCAGGGTCATCATCGTCATCATCGTCACAAACCCCAGAGCTCTTCTCTTTGTTGTCCACCTCATCTCCTACACAACAAAACAACACCACACAGTTAGTGAAGGGAACCTCAACCTTCAAGGGATTCATTCATTCACATATTTTGAATTTACATTGTTGTTGTTGTTTTTTTTTTTCTTCCCAGAGACTTGAAGACTTTTAAAAATATTTATGATTCAGTGTCAATCATCAGCTGATGAACTGGCATTAGAGTTGCTAGTGAGCAGCAGAAAGGACTTGATGCAAGACCAACCTTAAGAACTGCAAGCATCAGCAACATACTGTATATACATTACATTCACGTGTGGAGGACGTTTTGGAAACTTCGCCACTTAATATATTGGTATGCTAATAGTTTGTGGCCAAACCTTCGATTCTAATTTACCTGAAGATTGGTTGAAAGGCCCACTTGCTCCTATCATGTTTTCCTCCACAATGGGTTTGATCTTCTGCTGGTCACTGTCCTCTCCGGAGTCCCCGTCAGGCTGCTGTTCCTCCTCATCCTCACTGGATGAAGACTGAATCTTGGAAGCAGCTTTTTGACTCCGCCTCTTGCGCTTCTTCTCATAAGATCGTTTCAGCTCCGCTCCCTTCCCTTCAGGAGACTTTTTGTCCTCTTTTGCTTCATCTTGTTTCTTCACGCGGCTTGATCTCCTCCTCGCCGTGCTGATTTTATTCTTCTTCTCCTCTTTCTCCTGGTCAGAGTCAGAGTCTGATGAGTCGGAGCCATTGGGTTTCTTCTTCTTCTTCTTGGACATCTTTTTATTTCTGTTCTCCGAATCGGACTCGGAGCTTTCAGGCTTTCTTTTGCGTTTGGACTCTTTTTCTTGCGCTGATGTGTTGTTTGATTTAAATAAACACTTCTTAGCAGCCTTGCCAGCACCCTTTTTGCTCTCCTGTTCTTCATCCGTGCTGTTTGCCGCTGCAACTTTCTCCAACAGTGCATCAGGAACTACATCGGAGTCAGAGTCCGCCGACTTGTTCTCTGCTTCCTTGCTCTGCTTTCCTTCTTTTTTGGTGTTTGGAGATTTCTTGGAGGACTTGGCCTTGCTCTTGCCGTCTTCCTCTGTCTCTGACTCAGAAGATTCTCCATTGCTCTTACTCTTGGCCTGCTTCCTCAGGGGCGTGGTCTTAACTCTGTGGGGGTGCCGGCTTGAAGGTGGAGTGTCAGCCTGATCCTCACTTGATTCATCTTTCTCCTTCTTAGATTCGTTTTCTTCACTTCTTTGGGGCGTTTCTTCTCCTTTCTCTTTGTTTTTGGACCTTGGGGTTCTTGACCCAATTGTTGTCACCACGGGAACAGGCGTCAGTTTGACTATGAGGTTCTTCACCTTGGGCTTGGGTGAGTTCGAGTCCGTTGAGTTTGAGATTGTTTTTGTGTTTGAGTTTGTTTCTGACTTTGTGTCAGTGTGCGTGACCGAATCATTGTCTTTTTGTGAGAGCATACTGGAATCTGCCAGACTTTCCACCATCTGAAAAAGCTCCTCAGGAACTGAAGATGGAACAGACATGATATCGTGATCTAGCGACATCTCACTAGTTGACACCAGAGCATCATCACAGATTTCAGTTTTAATGCTCTTTCTGGGTACATCGGTTCCTGCTTGGCTGTCTTTCATTTCAGTTTCCATTGAAACCTGATCATTGTCTGTAGAAATCTGATCATTTTCTATGTCCTGCTTATCGTGCTGTTCATCATGCAGCTCAAAAGACGGATCCTCATCCAGCTTCTGGTCCACTTTCTCATCCAAATCCTTGTTAAGATCCTCCTGTGCCTGCTCATTCTGCTCTTTGACTGGTTCCTTGTCTTCTTCCCCTGAAGGAACCTCAACAACTGCACCTGCCGTCTCATCTGTGTGGTCGTTTGCCACAAGAGGATCAACTCCAGTGCTCTTGCTCACAACATGGTGCTCTTCATTTCCGTTTTGCAGCTCCATGCTTCTAAACTCAGGCACCAAGGCCGCTTCTAAAGCACTGTGGGCTTTTTTTAAATCAGCGAGCACAGCCTTGAAGGCCTTTAAATGTCGATACCTGATAGACTTGTCTCCTTGCTCCTCTGTGGCCTGCTGGATGAACTGGATAAATGTGTGGTTCAAACCCGTTGTAGTCTCAACCAGCTTCTTAGTCTTTTTTATGAGTTCTTTGGGTACCTGCAGCTTTTTGTAGGAAAATGTCATGGTCCCTGAGCCTTCACTGTGTTCTTTCCCGTTAACGACTGCTTTGTGCTCTTTTACAGCTTTGCTCTTGTGTTTCTTGCTCTCCCTTCCCTCTGATGGTTTATCAGATTTACGTTGCTTCAGTTCTTGTTTTTCCATGATGTTGTGACATTTGGAGACCAGTTCCTGTAGGGGATCCGACCTGCAGACATAGCAGTGCCACTTTGAGAGCTCGTCAGTGATTACAGAGAGCTCCTTCCTGCCCAGGTTGCGTAGGATGCACTTCTTGCAGAAAGCGTTGCTGCAGTAGTCACAGCAGATGAGTTTGCCACCTTCAGCACACCACCTAGAGAACAAAAAGTTTCACTTTTTTAAGGAATATAGAAAATGTGGTACCACAAGTCTTCAACGGTCCAGATTACTTTTAAGTAATAAAAGATGACAGAAACTTGGATAAGATAGGGCAAACAAATGAAGAGAATAGAAGGGGAGGGGGAGGAGGCTTTTCTAAGAAATGTTCAGTGTTTTATTGACTGCTTTGGTTTTATCTTTTTTGGTTTAATTTAAAAAAAATAAAAAATACCTGCACTGCTCATCCATGCCATCAGAGTCTTTGTTGATGTCATCACTTGTATAATACTTGAAGCATGACTGAGAAGGAGAAAGAAGTTAGCACTGGTACACCGGTGAAAAGGTATTTGATATAATGGCTATGAAAGCAGATGAAATATCTGTTATCTTACCCTGCAGATGAGCACTTTGAGCACAGGATGCTCGTATACAGAGTTGCGCTGAAACTGGTTGACTTGTTTTCCACAAGCTGTGCAGCTTACTTTCTTCTGCAGGGTATCATCTGTGATAAGGAGAATATTTTAATTGTTTTCTTTTGCCTCTCACTTTTTGAACCAACGGCATGATATCGTTACAGTTCAGTGGCATTAAAAATCTTGCACATTTTATTGCGAATTTTAACGATGATGAAAAAAAGAAAAAAAGAAAAAGAGGGCTAACTTTCTAAAGACATGAAATCACCTGTATGTTTCTGTTTGAAGTCCACTCTGAGCTTCATGGCCCCTTTATTTTCATTCCCGGCTGGCCTCATCACTAAAGTGCCTGATCAAAGGCAAAAGCGAAAAAAGTATAGAATCATTAGCATCCCATTTCAGTATCAGCACCCATCTCTGAGCAAAACTGGTGGCTTGGTAGCTAATAACCTTTAGATGTGCTGCCTGTGGTGTTGTCTGAACGGTTGTCAGAGGAGGCACCTTCATTTTGACTCTCAGCGGAGTCTGATTCGTTCAGTCCAGTGTGCTTAGTAACAGTAGCAGGCTTCCTAAAATGAATAAGCACATATTTTTTACAATAAAAGAAAGACCTGTCTTAAAGAAATGTCATTTAAAAAAAATCAGTGTAACACCAGCATTAAAGAAAACTTCTCCTCACCTCTTGTTGCGGGAAGAGGAGGGCTTCATAGTGTCTGTTGAGCTCCCGGGCTGAAGAGGATACAAAGGGTGATTTAACACTTTGATAGTTCAGAAAGAAACTCAGATCTACATTTAAATAAGTGCCTTTTTGTTAAAGTTTCTGTTTTCTCACACTGAGGTCAAACAACATTGAAAACTTTCCAAAAAAAAAAAAAAAAGCTGCAAACTTACCTCCTCTGCTTTCTCTGCCATTTGGTCGATGTTTGGTTCAGAGGACGGCAGACTCATTTTACCTTGGAAGACATTTAAAGATTTGTCTTTGAATGAGTTTACTGTTAAATCTAGATTTCATGCTAGGGGATTACAGAGATTTGTGTCACGAAAATGATTACACAGCCCAGCCATAACATTATGGACATCTGGGTGAAGCTTATGTATTTTTAGTTTTTGTTGACATGAACAGACAGATGATAATTATACTTTATATTTGTTATACTTATTTAGATTCATTTTTATTTTGTCCACTTTGTTTACAAAAGCAAGAGGGGGAAAGACACCAGGGGCACCCATGAATGCAATAATGTCCTCCAGTGCACCATCAACCCTTCTCTACAACCTAAACAATAAATTTAAAGACAGATTATCACCTCTCTATATATGCCAACAAAGAAATGTGGAAGGTTTGTAAAAGTAAAATCATGTTAGAGTCATTGGAGTAGGTTGACATACATCGTCCAGGTGTTCATAATGTTATGACTGTCCCGTGTATCTGTATGAACTTACTGTTTGCAAACAAATTCACAGACAAGCATGCAGGTTCTGGTGAGTACTTCCTAATTTCAGTGTGCTCTATACCCCTGTCTTTTCAATGCATTTGCTTTAAAGTGGCTGAACTGTAATAAAAATAAAAATCCCCTGGGTTTTTTTTTCTCCACCACAATGACAAGTCTGGAGTCTTTCACTTCCACAACAGTAAACTTTAAGTCTTCTTCCTACTCAGAGCAAAGTTCTGGTGCGCACTTCAAAGGAAATAAATGACACTAATGTGTGTCAACATTACCTCTGGTTTGAAACTGTCCTTTACACATAACTGTACATCCTTAATTAACTGGGATCACATTTGAGCTGAAATCAAAGGTTTAGCTCGTGTTTTAGCTCCTAACGGTCGTCAACTGAAGCAAAACTCGAGCTTATTTTCATCAAAGTTATTGTTAATAACTAATCAAAGCAGACGCAAACTCCCGGCATTAAAACTGTAATATTCCTGTTACCTTCATATGATCGGAGTGTGTACAAGGAGCCGATCACTCTGTCAGACTGAGGCACCGCCGCTGTTTATTTAGCTGTTTTGCGTCATCATAATGTGCTGATTAGATCGCTCTAAGCGGAGCTACCACCGTCTTTCCACCATCAGCCGGGCCTCAAAATGTTGCCCAAATCCTTTGTCAGCATGGTGGGCTTCTGCATTTGCAGCCCGGTGCTTCCCTTTTTTCCCCTCAACGCAGTCTCTCCGTGTTTTGTCAACACAGGAACCCCCTAACAGTCAAAGATGCCAAGTTTAGGCTAACATTAGCATCATTAGCTACTAATGTTAATGAGGAACTACCCTCTTCCACTGCCCCACGTTGCCCTGGCAACATTGCAATCTCGGCGGTGCATGCAAGGTCCAGTGCATGGCATGCACCGAAAATTGCACACACACACAGGCCTTCCCGCTTTCTTACGACACCACAGTACGGACCATTGCGCTTACTGCAGCCTGGCACAGAGCTAGCTGATAGCACCAGAAGTGGCAATGCAACGTTTGACATTTACCGGAATGCAAATTAGTAACGTTTGTTTTTATAGACAAGCACGTTTTGCGGTTTTATTTAGAGTGAAAACTCTCCCCGTAGAGTTACGGTGCTCGTCTCGAATTGCGTGTGTACAAACTTGAGCATTGCCGGCTGCGCAGCTAACAGCTACAACAGAGCTAGCCTAGCTCGCTGACTAGCACTCTGCCCTCATGGCCCTGCCGCTGCGCGCCGCTAGTGGAGGTAGCTCTGTATACCCAATGTAAACCTGACTGATCCAAACAAACAGACTACACCGTGTTCCTACCTGCTTTCCATCGCCATCATTGTTTAACTGGTGGAGACACGTTTTGTTAATGACAGGAGTAGTCCAGCTGAATCTGTTTTGCAAGATTCCACGATGATACGGAAGCAAGAAGAGGCGGTGAATAGAGAAACAACTCCGGTCAGAGCAGACAAAGCGAGGGGACCATCTTGCCGGATGGCTATGGACGCAGTAAAATGGCGCATCTATCCTAGATTCTGTGCGCTTTCTTATTGGCTGACAGCCTCCGATCCTCTGCCTCTCTGAGTGGTCCAGCCTCACCGGAGCTTATTGATTCGTTCAGCAGAGAAGAGAGTGATTTTCTCCGGGAAAGGAAACGCTGCTGGATGTATTTCCATTTCATTCATTTGTTAGCTCCGAGAAAGGCGCGCGGTTTTACTTCGTGTCCAAGCAAGTTTCTGACACATGCTAAAAAATAAATCGTAAAACAATGCTCTGGATCAGGGGTGTCCAACTCAACCACAGCAAGGGCCATAATCTGGATTGAAGTCTAACCTGAGGGCCCAACAGGTTCAACATTTCACCAAAACTGTCAGCCTCCTTTTCAAAATATATAATAAAATCAGCGATGATCATAAACCACTTGGAAACTCATAAAGTAAAAAAAGATCAATTTAAAGGCAATCTGAGATTAAACGAAAAATATCCAATAGATGAGTTCAAAAGATCAGAACACGATTTTTAAAAGTAGAAAAATAATACTTTTAAAGAACAAATACATTAGTAGAAAGTTACAATCATAAGTTTGAAAGGTCAAAATATGAGATCCTTTTGAAATCAAGAGTTTAAAGTCAAAATATGACTTAAAATTAGAATCTAAAGGATTAAAAGCACATAAATCTAAATACTGAGTCGGAAAAAAACAAGGCACAAAATAAAAAGTCAAATCATGTTTGACTTGTAATCTTGAGATGCAAAATTGGAAATATGGATAAAACACAATTTCCCCCCCACATTCTTAACTAATTATCAAATCTTCCTTACTCTTTACTTTCCCAGATTTTCATGGTTTATTAAGGATATTTTAAATAATGGTGCTAAAGTTTACATTATCATCCTGGAGGAAATCTGCAGACTTCATACTGGTGGGCCAATAATAATACAAATATGATATGATCTCGTGGGCTAGATATAATTGTTCCATGGGTCAGATTAAAGGTTAATGGGTATGGTACAAATGAGAGATTTGAAGTTTCATAGGTACATATATGAAGTGCATATTTTTGTGCGTGCAGAGCCGGCCCAAGGCATAGGCGAACTCAGCGCCTGCTTAGGGCCCCGCGGCCAACTGGGGGCCCCAAAGAGCAATCAAAAAAAGAAAAAAATTAAATATTTTTTGCATGTATTAGTGATGCTTTCTGTATGGTCAAATATATATTATTGTCAAAATAAAATAAAGTAAAAAAAAATTTAGTGCTGCTGCTGATGTAGGCCTATGATTCTTACTGCCAATATGTCAGAGCTTCGCTACCGTTATGTACCCTCTGCTGTGCAATGTGCTCTGAGCATCCAAAGCGCACGTAGTTGCGGGGCAAAACGATGTCACAAAAAAGGACATATCCTTCAGGAGCAGAGAAGAGGTAAAGGTATGTTTGTATGTCAGGGAATGTTAATCAAAGAACTTTGTGAAAGTGTGTGAATGAACATCAATCAATATTATTGGCAGAAATAGAGGGCCCCAAAATAAAGTTTTGCTTAGGGTCCCATTGAGGCTTGGGCCGGCTCTGTGCATGTGTATATAGGTATGGGTGTATAAATGTATAAGGTCTTAGTATTAATGATTTGATACTTATTCATGTTAGACTTTAGAGCTTTGGTTACTTTTTTACTTAAGAAATCCTAAAATTCTAGAGACATGTTAAGGGTCAATGAATAGGAAGGAATGAGGGTAGGTACAAATTAGCTAAATAGCTTCTACCTACTCCTTTTTGATCTCCAAAAATAGATGAATTTCTTGTCTAAAATTGTACTGTATATGTTTGATCGAATATACAAAATCTCTCTATCTCTTTCTAAATGTATGTTGGGGACATTTGAACATGTGTTCTTTCAAATGTATAAATGATGAGACAACGTTTTGGGCTGATTTTCTGATGCCTTTCAGGCTTTCCAGCAATTAACAAAATGTAGTTATTTAAATTGTAATCTTTGATTAATTACTCGTCACAGAATAAACATTTTGAGCAACTTGTTTCCTTATTCTATATTGAAGTTTTTTTTTTAAATATACTTCTCAAAACAGAAGTCCTCTAAAAGAAATTTAATAGTGCAATGAATCAATGCTATCAATTTAATATTTGACTCAATTAAGACCCTTTCCATACTTTGAACTGTACAATCCAACCCTATATTTGGTTTATGTCAAAATGTGGTCAATAATGTTCTTAAAAGGTTAAAAAGATTCTCAGAAGACGCACCATGATAAAAAAAAAACATAGCAGGTGGTAAAAACAGGATAAACACACACACACACACACACACACAAAGTTTTATGTTTTATGTGTAATAACTTAAACTTGACAACACTGGCGATACCAAAGGTTGCTGATTTAAGTGTTCTGACACGCTTGAAATGAAATCAAACATTAAATTTAATTTAGCATGTAAACACAAGGGAATAACAGTCTTGAGCATCATGTATTAGACTGTAATCCTGTTCCAAAAGGTAGGTAAAATGCATTTGTAAACTTATCAAGGTAACCTGAAGATGGTGCTCTTTTTCAAAGTTGTAAGCTGATGCTGCAATACAGAGAAGATAACCAATATAAAATGTAGAGGTGTAAATTCGTTCAAATTGTCCAAGAAAAGTCTTGCTTTTCTAATCAACAATAAGCTTTCAAACTGAGGTAATAAAATGACTTTTATTTCATGTAGTATTGAACTGATATGTTTTGTTTCCCCTTAAACTTCCATAAGGATTTTAATTAAAAAAAAAAAAAAAAAACAGACAGAGTAGCAAAGGAAACCAAAGCTGGCATGTTTTTTTTTTTGTTTGTTTGTTTTGGGGTCAAGTTTTCCCCCACCTAATTTCCTAGAGCTAAAAGACTGACTCAAAATATTCCCCACATGCCCACTTGCTTCTTGTCAAAGCATGTTTCTGATTCCTGCTAAAATTAAATTGTAAAACAATGCCGTAGATCGTAAAAAAAAGAACTACTCTTTTTTTTCCCCCCGAGAAATACATATTACCCAACTCAGAAGACAAACCATGATAGAAAAACATAGCAGGTGGTAAAAACAGGACAAAAAATGGTCAACAGCTGCAATCAAAATTACACAATGCACACACACACACACAAACACACACGTTTTATGTGTAATAACTTAAACTTGACAACACTGGCGATACCAAAGGTTGCCGATTTAAGTGTTCTGACATGTTTGAATTGAAATCAAACATTAAATTTAATTTAGCATGTAAACACAAGGGAATAACAGTCTTGAGCATCATGTATTAGACTGTAATCCTGTTCCAAAAGGTAAGTAAAATGAACTCGTAAACTGAGTCTTATCAAGGTAACCTGAAGATGGTGCTCTTTTTCAAAGTTGTAAGCTGATGCTGCAATACAGAGACGATTACCAATATAAAATGTAGAGGTGTAAATTCGTTCAAATTGTCCAAAAAGTCCTACTTTTCAAATCAACAATAAGCTTTCAAACTGAGGTAATCAAATGACTTTTATTTCATGTAGTAATAAACTGATATGTTTTGTTTCCCTCAAACTTCCATTAGGATCCTAAAAAAAAAAAACCTTCTTGATTTGTATATTCTAAGGTAACAGCTACACTTTTGCTTTTGCTGCAGCTTTAGGGTCGTATCAAACAGTAGAAAACGAAATGGGGAAGTTTCCCCCACTGACTCAAAATATTCCCCACATGCCCACTCAGTCATTTGGTGTGACACAAAAGGGGAAGCACAGGTGTTATGAAAATAGTAGCATAAAAAAATACAGAATCCTGACTTGTCAGCCAATTCAGTTGAGCAGGTTCATCATTTTTGTTTGTGTGAATAAAGATGTAGAGAGAAAAAGTTCATCAGAATCACTGTAAGCTGTTTAACTGCTCTGACAGACACTTCATTTAATTTGAACATGGCAGCTGTCTCACTGTGTATGACAATATTCGGTCATTAAATGTAATCTTTTCTCTGCTCCTTCCTTTCTCATTCCTCTACACTGTAGTAACCCTCATTTGGTGGTAACACAAGGTAATGATGACCTACATGTTGTGGTGAGATCTTTGCTGTTAAGGGATTAATAGGTTATTCCTTTGCAAGAGATAACCACAAGTGTGAACTAAGCGGAAATTTTAAGGTAAATCTGATACACACCATCCTGAAGTCCTTATTTGGTGTTTTCCTTCTCATTACGTGTCACTATATTGTGGTCACAGAGTCGACAATATAAGAAGCATCCTTCGTAGACTCAGTAGCGTGTTAAACTTTTCTACTCAACTCAAAAGTTCTATCGAGCAGTCTTTCTTGAAGACATGAGGAACATCAGCATTCAGATTCTTTCAGCAATGATGCTTGTGACAGTCTTCTCAGCATCACTGAAACCACATCACAAAGACCTGCTGCTGGAACAAATAAAGAATGCGGCAACAAATATGTCCAAAACCAACGACACAAATGGGGTAAGAAAACTACTCACTGACATGCAGATTTGTTGGTTTGATCATATTTTGACAGTTTCATCTCCATCACTGCAGGTGCAGTTTATAGACTGGCCAAAAACAGAGAGTAGATGTCCGGTAAGAAAAATACATTTTACAGTTATGGTGTTTTGATATTTTGTTTGACATGATGTAATTTTTAAAAATTTGCAGGTTATTGTTGCTTAATTGATTTGTTTAATATCGCATCTAATAGCGTTGTCTTTACAGAGGGAGTTCTTCTGTCTGGCTGAGCACGCTCTGAAAGCAACAGATTTAAAAAATTCAACTCTCACTGTTTATCTGGAAACATACAATAAGCACCAAGACCCAAAGGTAAAAACAGAATTAAATGAAATGACATTTAAATGAGTAAAAACAGATTCTCAAATTGTTCTGCATTCTCATCCATGTCATATATTTTCTGTCTTCAACTAAATATGTGAAATTATAAAGAAAACTATCACCATTTTCTTGTTTCAGGTCAAGTGCCCACCAGGAAAGACTCACAAAATTCGCATAGAGACTTTCCTGAAAAATGTTACCTTCTGTGCGGGCAGAGCCAACAGCTAAAGAAAAGGAGCATTGCCATAAATTACACAAAGTGATATTATTCCTTATTTATGTGACTTATGTAATAATTTATTCTTATTTAAAAAATAATACTAAATAAATTAATTCTGACATATCTTTTTCATGTACTGTTTGTATTTATACCTCAATAAATCCTAATGTGACAGTGTTTTTTTGTATTGTGTCTCTATAAAATCATATTAAATGATATTGGTGTCAATAATTCAGATCACCATAAGTTAAAAAAAAAAAAAAACAGACAGCTGCTTTACACAAGACCACTTCATTTCTGCAACTGTCAGAAAGGCATTCATAAAAAGCTGTGCATGGCTCAAACATATCACTGTGTATGCCCATACCCTGATATAACAATACACAGAGCACAAATAAAGTCAGATTAACCATTAAAAAAAAAAGATTTTAATAAATAAATAAAATATCCATGGGTTTGGTGGTTGTAAACATTTCACATAATTGACATTGCAAGATAAAGTCAGTTGCCTTCACTACAGAACAGCATAAAAGTTAAATTTCTTCACAAAAAAAAAAAATAATAAAAACTTATACTAGTGCATTACACCAAGACAGACAGCAGGTATGGTGAATTTCAAAGTAAGAAATAGTGTTCTGACATTGAAAATAAATTTCAAAAGCTTTTCTTATTGGAAAATGGCACCAACTTAGGAGCTGGGTAAGCATGCATGGCCCTACACTTCTGACCTACTAGTACAGGAGAATAATCAAAGATCCTATTTCTCTACATACTTCATACTTAATACCCTCCTCTCTTTGTTATCTCCACATTGAGAATTTCTTGTATACAATGAAATGATCATTGGGGTAGAGTTATTTAATTTAACATGATTACAAATCAGTTTTGGTGTATTAGTGCCAGCTCAGCCTCTTAACAAAATTAATTTCCCACATAGCAGGAAATCATTTTTACTGGATCTGAAAATTTCATGTGAAAAACAGTTTGCGTTCTGAAAACACTCAACACATTTCAGGGGATATTAATGCAGCTCGTAGTCCATGTCTTCAGTTAATTTTTTCATGTTGGTCATGTTCACAATGGGGATGTCCTCAGAAAGATCTATCCATAGCAGGTCTATCATTACCACTTGAGGTGCTCAGGTAAATGATCTGATTTAGACAGAGGCCTCAGCCACTTTTAATGTGCTCCAAGGCAATACAGATATGTCAGACTTCCTTAAAGAAACCTTAGAATACTAAACAAACTACAGGTCCTCTTAGCCAAGAGTTTTCATCCTACTACAAGTGTAGCATTTTCACATTTAAAGCCATTGCTGCTATACAGTGTTTCCATAATAATTTAAATAAGGTTCAGAAATTAATCCTTAAGACTCGACTAAATACAGATTTTCATTGAGTAACGTGAAATATGCAGACACCAAGCGCTTGTCTTTGCTTCTTCACTGTAGAAGGGATTCGATCACAGCATCGGGCTTTGCAGATCTTTTCCTGTGTAAAGATGGTAGATGATAAAGGTTATCAACAATTTCAGGGAGCTCTCAGCATTTCTCAGAATAACCAACAGCATGATAAGAGCACATACCATCATGCTCAAACACATCATTTCATCATGCTATAAATAGACTAATGTTGCGCCACTAATTATTCTTTAGTTTACTCATAGATGTATCTATCTGATATAGTCTAACTGATGTACGTGTTGCAACTGCTTGAGGAATGCAAACAATGTCAATAGCCAGTTAGGTTGAAGACATTCAATTAGAAGTGTAAACCCAAAGCCAGATCAAACTAACTCTTCTTTCAATTCACCAATTGTGTTTAAAGCAAATGAGAAAGTTTCATTGCATTAATATCTTTTATGAAAGTATGGGGCTTTACAGCCTGTAGATTACCATTACCCAATCACAGGCTGTGATAGTGACAGCTGCAGAGGAAACAGAGGAGGAATGAAGCATCTCTTTACCTGTCACTTTTCAAGAAACTGCAACAAAATTGAGTTTTGTGTGGCTTTGTGTCTAAAATATTGTGTTCAAGAATGAGGCAACCTTGAATGGGTAACTTGAAAACGTAACTCCTGAACTTTCTGTTGTCATAAAAAAAGGCTAGCAGTTGTAATTGGCTAAATCTTTTTGTTTTAAACACTGACTGCAGGTGTATTCCCTTGAAATACCTTCACCTACTACAGTGTGTGTGGCCGCACCTAATCCTACAAAAAGGAAATATTGGAACAAGGCACCACTTTTTAGAAGTCCAAGAATCAAATTCTATAGTCATGATCAGATGCTATTTGCAACATGTATGGGGTTACAAACCAGAGGGGAGATAGTGTTCATATACGCACAAAATATGAGAAACAACGGTCATTAAATATTCTTGAGTGCCCTGCCTCAGTATGAGTTATGTTTGTGAGAAACACTGTGACATTTTTTATCAAGGATAGATTTTCCTCAGTTATTTGTGGCAGATTGAAGAGTCCTCACTTAGTGTCCTTGGCCCTCATTTATCAAGCTTGTGTACGGCAGAAAACTCACTTACGCCTTGCGTATGTAAGTTGCAACGTGAGGATCGGCATTTATCAATCTGCACGTGAGCGTACACTACGACCAAATCTCACCTGACATCGTGTACCCAAGTTTGAGTCAGTGTGGATCTGCGGTGCAGAAAATGTCTGTCTCAAAATCATTGATAAACAAACCTCAAACCTGTCATTAAGCACAATCAGCAAAATTTCATTAAAGATTCAGACCTAAATAAAATAAAATAAATTTGTTATGTCCTTAGTGAATAGGCCTATTTGATAACTCTGCCCAGAAACACTGCCACAGAGCAGGAGCGCCGTTTTAACATTGCGCACACACGCCACTGTGGAGCGCTGCGTTTGACTCCTATAAGGCAGGTGTCTTGGCCCAGCAGCAGGGACGTTGTTGTACACTCCTGAAAGGGTGTGGGACATCATTTGAGCCAGTACAGTTTTACACAATGTTGCACTGGTGAATGGAGTGCTGTTGGCTGTGCTGGTACAACATGAGGACCCGATGCCCGGAGAACGATAACGAGGAGAGACTCTACAAAGGTGCTGCACAGAGGAAACAGGACCTTATCCATGGATTCTGACATGTAAAGTATAAGTTTAGAAAGTGCTCTTGTATCCAATAGAAATCCATAAAAATGTGCCTCAGGGGCAGCAACACACCGTTTGGTGAGGTTAATAATTATTTTTGTTCAGCCTCTGTCAGACTCTCCAGTCTGCTCTACATTACAAAGACGCAACAAATTAAAACTAAATACTTTCAATAATAGGTGTAACGTACCCTATGTCATGGCAATAAACAAATATGAGGCATGTATAAGATATTAGTTTATCATCATAAGCAACTTATTGACTAATGATTTATTCAAACTTCAGCCACTGTCCACTATTCCGCTGCAGCGTTGTTCAGCGTCACCATAATCCTGCTCCAGACAGGAGTTTTCTGCTTTTATTCCAGTTTTGATGCTTCCAAAGAGAAAATCCTTGTTAGTTTCCACCACAGATGTGAGGATATCCACTTTCAGCTCGGAAAAGTTCAGAATCTTTCTAATATTTCTCCTCTTTCATGTTTGACCTCAGAGGGCGAGGCTTCTGAACCACGAATATTTAAGGGCGTAAACATGTAAATGACGATCGATTTCAGCCGCCGCATTTATCAAGACCCGATCATACGTACGCTGGGATTGGTCAGATGCGAACCCTTTCATAAATCTCACGTGTGTCCTATCGTACAATGAATCCTGCGCTCAGCTCTAAGCAAGATTGATAAATGAGGACCATTGTCTGTGTGTGTGTGTGTGTGTGTGTGTGTGTGTGTGTGTGTGTGTGTGTGTGTGTGTGTGTGTGTGTGTGCGCGCGCGCGCAAGTGCTGTGTGTTGAATGTGGGTTGGGACGGTGGGTGGGTTTTAGTATTTTTATTTTGTATCAAGCACTTTGTGTAGCATTTCGTTGCATGAAAGGGACTTTATCAATAATGACTGATTGATTGATTGATTGATTGATTGCAGCAACAGCTGATGAGCTTGATATGGTGTGGCCGCTCATGACAAGAGGTTGAAGACTGTACATGAAAAGAAGGGCTGATACTGGGCTCCTGATATTGTTGTTGAGGCAAGAACTCAAAACAAAGAGACTGTTCAAAAGCTTGGGACCGGGTCAAGTCTTTGAGGATCAAAAAGTCCAAACTGCCTACACTGTCCAATTAGGCTGATCTGGAGATATCATCCTTTTTTTTTCTCCAACAGAATTGGTTGATTAGTTGGTGTAATTTCAGATCACCATATTATTTGATGACTACGGCCCTGTGTTTTGTTCTTGTTTGCCTATGAAGACGGGGTTTGTTTGCTAGACTGTTAACCTTTTACTGATGCGAATGAACTGCTAGACTGCAAACCGAGATCTTTAAAAAATATCAGAAAGTACATTTTACACAGAATCAACTCCTGAAATGATAAATATGACTGGAGACTGATGAAAGCTGATGACTGATGAGACACGCTATGACAGAGTGATGTGTTGTGCAACAGGAAGTTCATGAAGTTTCAGAATGTCTGTAATCTGCACTAGTAGTTAGTGTTTACCTGCGGCCAGTCTTGGGTCGGCCACTCTTGCCACTTTTAGAGGTTCTTGGTCTCTCCAGTTTCATCAGAGACTGCCGCATGCTCTCCTCTGTGTAGGCCAGATACACATGGGACAAATCCACCTCGAATGGCTGCAAAGGACAAGAACAGAAGCAGAGTAAGGTCAACAATACACTGAAGAGGACATAAAAAAACATATAGCATCAGGAAATGCACAAAAAACTATGACAGGATCTTGAAGAACTCACATCTTTTTCTTTCTTGTCAGGAGCAGGAGTCTGTTTTCTCATATTGTTGCCGGTGTATGCCACACATTTCTGAAAGACATATCAAAAAACAAAATACTCAGAACAAGTTCTCAACCAAGAGATTTACCTTTTGTATTACCAGTAAAGGGACAGCTGTTTTTTTACAGTAGTGTTGTGCCGTCAGAAAGCCCATTCACTCTTGGCTGCCTCTAATACAACCCCACTTACATAAAAAACAGTTACTATCCCTTTAAATCCCAGGCTTAAAGAGGTGCTTATGCAGAATTAGCTCACCAGCTGCCATTCTCCAATATCTTCATTCCAGTGCACGTAGTTCTCGATCATCTCCTGCACATATAAACAGAAAATAAGAAAACTTACAAGCATTAAGCGAACCAGTTGTGTATGAAGTTTTGTAAAGAGAGTTATAGTGTTAATACGGGTTTTTTCTTTGGTGTCATCTTGTACACTGCTGGCATGGGAAAAGTTACTAACTTTGAATGCAAAAATTCTACCTCCTTTTAGTATTGTGCTGAGCTCTGCATGTTTTGTGTTAATCAACTTCTCAAAACGCAACCAGGAAATTATAGTTTTTTTTTTGGTTCACCACTTCGTTATCAACATCATCGCTCAATCCTTTCACACCTTGTGAATGTCACACAAACTTAGCTTGAGTTTTGACTGATGCAATTTAGTAAACTGGTTGTAAATAGCTTTGTTTCTCTTAGCCTTTAAGTCAACAGCTATAAAATTTTGAAACAGATGTATCTTTCATTTTTTGGTATTGATGAGGTATTGTAAAATATGACGAAGTAACTTTCAGAAAACACACTTTTTGCACAGCCTTGAGGTATTAATATAAGCTGAAGGCAAAACTTTGGAAAATTAGACAGTCGTTATTTTCCCTGATCACCTGATATTCCTGGGGAATAAAGTTGTCTATGATGAGCATCTGGAGCCGCAGCTCTCGACTCAGCTGGCGGATATTCTCCAGGAGGCCTTCGATCTCTCTGTGATGCTCTTGCTGCAGATCAGCCATCTGACCGAACACAAAGAGCCACAGCAAACCATTGTCATATAGTCAATCAAAACAGCTACAACAACAGCTTATAGCTAATCAGTTTAGGCTTTGATATAAAAACTAGATGACAGATGTCTGAAGGAACATTATTCGATTGTTATATTCTATATGACTGTCCTTAAACAACCCAAGAGGGACAAATAATGTTTGATCTCTCTCACTGTTACTCTTAATGTTTTGCTTACTTCTGATTTAGCAGCCATCAGCATGGTCCAGACTTTCTTCAGCTTCTTGGTCTTTCCTTGAGCCTCCTCTTGCAGGCTAGTGTACTTCTCCTCTATGTCTAAACGTTCTTGCTGTTTTGAGAAGGGGAAAAGTAAATAAATCAGTGGTTTAATTCAGTGATCAGACTGTGCAAAGTAAACTTCATTTGTTCATACTTCAAAACTCTACTCTTTAGTCGTGCTGTGAATAACATATCTGGGTCAAATGTCAAACTGAGGTTGTCAAAACTTTTATCTTCATGAGGGGAAACTTTGTACTGGTTTTAACACTTGCATGCTACACGTGAAATCAAAAGGATGTGGGTCTGTTTGGTTTTTCTATGAACAGCTGACAAAAATGTAGCATGAGTCCTTTTTTTCGACTCCAAGAAAGAATGACTCAATTGCTGGCATGTCCACAACCTACACTTCACCTTAAGTCAGTACACCGGTATGGGGATTTATAATATGATGCAACCAATGCACACTACTATGTAATTATTTCATGTTATTGTGACAACAGCATGATTGAACCTCATCTTGTTTGCCTATTCAAGTATTTGGAAGTGGTTAGTATTTTTTGCATGATGTTTTTTTAATGATCTAACTGGTATCTACTCTTACCTCCTTCTCCTCCAGCTCCCTCCGCAGCTGTTCCGCCCTCCTGCGACGTTCCTCCAGTTCACTGTTGGACTCTTGCAAAAGCTTCTCCTGTTCCTCAGCCTTGGCCAGGAGGTCCACACCACCCACGATCACCTTCTTCTCCAGGGCTGACAGCTTCTCTCGCAAAAGGTGATGCTCTTGTCTAAGAGTTTCAAGTATGACATAAAGAAAGAAAACATTTCCATATCCATTTACAATAACAAAAAAAAAAAAAGATTTTATGTATCATTTTAAAAGTAAAAATCATTAATAACTAATACACTCACTGGGCTTTGAGAAGGTCTTTCTCCCTCTTCTCCAACTCTGCTCTTGCCGTATTCCTCTCCTCCTCCTCCATGTCCAGTTTGGCCTCCAAAGCCTTTCTTTCCTCTTCAATCTTCGCCTGCATCTCCACCATCTTGTCAGGGGAAACCTTCTTCCTCCCTAAAGAGTGACAAAAAGGAAACCATGTCCTTCAGTGGCAAATTGAAATAAGGATGTGTCTTCCTGCACCAAATAACAGTCATTATATAGGTTACAATGTTTGAAATACTGTAACCAGCATAAGAATGATGCTGATTACAAGCACAGTTTCAGTTCATAATTGCTTATACAGAAGAAGAATTTGTGTTTCTTTTAACCTCAGCACTAATGCCAGCGTCAGTGAAATGTTATGTTTTGCTAAAGCACTGTATTGAATTATTGTGAGCAAACTTGAAAATCACAGAAACTATAAAAAATTCTTAATGGCATGATGGTAATGAAGATGAAAACAGGAGAGATATGGGTGGCAATCATGCAAGCAAAGAGAAACATTTCATCAGCAATCGACAATGTACCTGTTATTTGATTAGGTAGAGTTAGTGAAATCATACTGCAGCGTACAGGACAGCAGCCATCTGAATCAGTACTTTGAAAAAAAGCCACTAGAGCTACAGCTCAGTACGGCTATTATATTTTAACACCAACCTCTTTCTTCTTGAATTAAAAGGTGTATAGCAAGCCAGACAGGCAGTATTTGCACCAAGAGGAGGAGGAGGAGGAGGAGGAAAGAGAGACAAAGAGTAACACATTACAGAGTGATCTCGAAAGTCTTATGACTCTACAGAGTGGAACAACACATTTGGGACAAGGAGTGGGAGAGAGAATGATCAAACAAGTGACGGGAAGTTTCGATCATGATAACCAGGTGCCATGGTGAAGTGACAGTGACAGCAAACAGACAGGAGGCAAAAAAAATGTAAGTCACTTCATCAAATAAAACATGATATGAAATATGACGCCGGTGGATTGCACCTTTTGAGGGATAGGAAGGAGTTAAAAGATTATAATCAAGGCCTGACCAAAGTGTAATCTGAAATCAAGGATATGAAATTATTCATGCAGAAACAATCCATTATGTCAAGACTTCAGTATTTTAGGCCGTGCATGACAAAATAAGGAGAAACATAAATACATTTATACAGCAAGTTTCAATCCTTCAGAAGGATCGGTTTACAGTGCAGCAGTGTCATTGGTATTCAGGGATGTTTCCAGAGACATCCATGTCCACTTAAGCACATCAGGAACCTTTGCACTCATTTTCATGAAGGTCCTGACAAAACTTGTGACATTAAAACTTATGGTCAGCATCAGTGGGGGGAGGGGGGCTGGCTGTGAACCCACAGGAGTGGTAAAACCAGGAAGTCTAAGCCCCTTTCACACATATATGCTAATCCATTAATGCAGTGAAATCTGGCTGCATTATCAATACAATGGAGCCAATATCTGTTACTGCTAAGTTTATTCACTTCAGTTTTTCACAACAGAAAATAAATATATGAATAAATAAACCCGCCCCTGCTCCTGGAAACAACAAGGACACTACAGAGCACTTCAGTTCTCAATGCAGTACTGTCTTCAGTAGTTGTTCAGGTGCCAACCGTGTACTAACAATGTCCCATTTGTGTCTGACATTTAACTTTACCCCCTGACTTTTCTACTTCTCTCTTTTGCTATTTCCACAGTCACATTACATCTGTGTTTCCAGAAAAGGGTTTTAAAAACCACAAAGCTTGTTTTACAGCCTTCGCTCTTTTATATTTGTGAATTTATCCTCTAATGCAGATTGTGTTTGTGTTCTAGTGAATGTTGTGTCTGTGTTATGCATGTGTCTGTGTGTGAGCTCTTGTCTGAAAGAAGCTTCTTCCTTCTATTAAAATAATTAAAACAGGTTTCACCTGGTGGCAGCAGTACTTTTTATGTGTCTGTGTGTTTTGGGATCCCTAGAGTTAGGGTTGTATATGACATTTATGTTAAAGAGTTCTTCTTACTGAATAAATGAATGAATTTTAAATCAATAAAGTAGTCTAGTAATTTAGTTGGTATCCAGGAAATATGATGAGTCATGTGTTGTTAAATGGCAGTATTGAGAGGTGTTAGGGTCTCATCCTGTCCCACCCTGTCGGGATCCACTGATTTACTATACACAATCCTTGGCTGATATTTTAAAATTAGACTTTAAGTTTGGTTCCACCTGTGCTTTAGGACTGAAATCTTTTGTACTATCTCAATGGTGCTTCTCAAACCCTTGAAACAGGTGCATAACAGCACAATACGTAAAAAAAAAAAAAAAAAAGGGAAATCATTAAGTTTGCTTTTTCACTACATCATAGAGGAGTAAAGGATGTACAACAGATGACTTGCGTAGATGACAAGACATTTGGTCACCAGGAAATCCCCCGAGAAAACCACATATAGAAAAAAGACACACCTCACTGGATATTTTTGCTGTCAGGTTGTAACTGTCATTCATGCCAAAAAAAGAATGACAACTAACAACTACGACCCACTTGAAGGAAAATTACAAAACATTGAAGAATCTTGATCATTTTGTACTTGGAGCCATTTCACAGCTGACATACTATGTGTACTTTTTCAAATTTGAGACGAAAACTCCCACCAGGCAGAGAGATTCTAGAGAGGTCACGGGAGATCAGCTTAGCTGTTTATTGGAAAGATGAGCTCTAAGCAAAAGCCAAACACCCTACCATACATTTCCATTTTATGGGGTTTATGTGTGAAAAGGGCTTCAGTTTGCAGGCAGGTGGGTTGGTGGAGCAGAGTGCTGCTCTCACTCACTATTCTGAGGTTTGTCCTCAGTGGAAGGCGGCACTGAGGATGAGCAGGCAAACTCTGAGCTACTGCTGCTGCTGCTGTTACTGTCTGGAAAAAAGCAGAGAAAGTACCACTCTGACCAAAAGCCACAGTGAAAGACAGCTGAAGACCTCTAAGAGCTGCTGGTTTGCTCAGAGCCTAATACAGTTTCAATTTGTAGGTCTAATAAATCAGGTAGCTGCAGTTCAATACATTTAAAATGTAAATTCAGCAGGAAAAGTTCAGTTAAAGTTCGCTTTGTAAATTCATAGTGTTTCATTAGAAATAAGAGGTAAGTACAAAGAGGCACAACTGAAAAAAAAAAACATGGCATCACAGCAGTATGTAAGACCAAGAAAGTTTGACCTGATTTCACTTCTTCAAAACTTCTGTTGAACACTTTCAACTTTGGTGTCGAAATATGGGGTGAGACAAAGGAAATCCTACATGAGAAATATGGTGGTAACCTGCTATCAAAGAGTGTGACACTGTCGTTTTTTAAAATATGAAAAACATTAGAAACTGAATGCTGACTCATGAAAAAAAAAAAAAAAAACGAAAAACTGATACGAGATTAAATCAGATATATACAAATTAAACGGATGTGGATCAAACATTTAACCAAACAAACATTTGAAACCACTGCTTGAAAAAAACCTGACAAGGTTTATACAGATTTAACCAGCACAACATCTTTATTATCTTGTAACATGCTCAGTGCTGAATCAGCGTGATAAAATAGATAAGTCTTACCTCTTCTTCTCCTACGGCCTTCTTCTGCTTCCCCACCTTCATCATCACCTTCATCCATTTCATCTGATCCACTTCCCTCTGAGCCAGAGATCTCTTCACCTAAAACCACAGGAGTTATTTCAGAAATAGTGGAGCTAGTCTTGTAACAATAAATTACAGTCTGGTTATAATAATTTTTTTTATCTGTCTGGATTGTTACCTTCCACCAGTTTCTTCTTAAGCTCCTCAATCTCTTTTTGAAACTGGCGCAATAGAGCATCCTTAGGATCCTCATTGATCCTGGCTTTGTTCTTGATGTTCTTGGCCCTATTAGCATAACGCAGGGTACTGATGGTCTCGTCATAATTGTAGTCCGCAGGGCCAATGTTTGCACACTATAAAGGAGAAGTGTGTTATCAACAAAGTATGGAAAAATTGACAATCTGTTGCTATAATTTAGCTAAAATGAAGAGCGCTTAAAAAAAAAGGTTTGTTAAGAAACTCTCGTCTAAACTTTGACTCTACCATCATGGTCTTGGAGTTCCCACCAAGTGAATCCTGCAGCAAACGGGTCAGTTTAGAGTTCCTGTAGGGGACATGTGTGCTCTTGCCATCGACCAGGGCAGAAATAACGTTACCCAGCGTGGAAAGAGAGAGATTGATCTTTGTTGCCTCTTTCAAACGCTGACCTGTGGCTCCAGTCTTGCCCTGTCTTTCTGAACCCTGTAGAGAGGAAGATCATGGAGTGGTGATTTGACAGACTGTGGGCAATAAGCCACATTTTTTTTTTGGACATGATCTTCTTTTCAGGAAATATTTTATTTTTAGCCCAAAATTTCTAGACTCAGACACATACAGCCAGATCAACCAGATGAAGTTTTCCCATTCGCACATGCTGGTTCCCATCTACGCCTTTCTCGCTGCACTCGATTGTGATGGTGAAGATAGCATGAGAACGGGAGCTGTGTTCATTCATGTTTGTGGCACCAACAGACCCTGGGCACAAAAAATACATCACATGACCAGACTAAAATGGCTTTATAGAACAGAATATGCTTCAGTATTTTTTTATTCTGTAATATTATGATCCTATTGCTTTTCACATTCAGTTATTTTTGTTTGTAACCTTTATTATCCTTAAACATACATTTTGCTTGGTGTTTGCATGCATTTTCATTTAAACAGAGACAATATTTTGTGCATATCAGTTTAATGAATCCATTATGAAACACTTGCCAACGGTGAGTGTATTATTCACATGGGATGCAAGCCAGCTGGACCCCTTGATTGAAAACCTGGCCTTGTCTTTGAAAGTCACACACCTTAACAGCTTTTCAGTGCTCTGCATTATGGAGAGCAGGTACATGTTGCTTCCACAACTATTGTTAAGTCCAGTAGGCTTTGCAAGGACACGTTTCCCAATGGAGTGTGCATTTACAGCAACAGTAGTGCTTTTGCTGGAGTTTCTTAAAATGACCTGGTAGATCTAGCTCTGTCTGTAGCAACTGATAAGCTAGCTTTCATTCTGGTTCCCTTAACAGTTTGTCAACAAAAGGGCAGAGCTGTCCTGGATTTTCTGTGGGTAACACATCTATTGTTGACAAGTACCTGACATAACCAAACTCAAGACAAAAATAAATAAATCTGTTATATGCAATAAAGATACTTCTTATTGACAGATATATGTGGTTATATGACATGAAGCTTTATTGAAATTAACTGCCTTGAATTAAACAATCAGCACTTTATCTCAAACATGCTGTTCCAAGAACACATGTCAAGTTATTTTTTGCTCTTTTGGACACTTTCCTGTATGGACTGTTGTTCTTCTGCTTTTTATTTTTGTTGTTTGTCTCTATCAACTCTCTTTTTTTGAGGTCTTTCAGAAGTCTTTTCTTGATACTGTAACATGCTGAATGCAGCAAAGTATCTCACTTATGGTAATTTAAGAGAGAACAAGTGTGGGTCTTTTTACATAGATGGGACTCAGTCTTTATCTTATCTTACATTGCATGAGAGCCCTATGCTTAGCTGCACTTATAGCGTTTTTTTTTCTTACTTTATCATGCTGTTTCGTTCTTTGCTCGTGTTGTACTTCTCAAATGTAAATCACTTTGGTCAAAAGCCTCTGCTAAGACTGATTGACTGACATAGTCTAATCACATATATCGCTGAAAATCAAAGGTCAAGGATTAGTTTTGAGGGTGTCATCTTCCTTTTTACTGCTGTTGATAGATTTACTCACGATTCTTGTGCCCAAGTGTCATTATCCGGTCCATGTCATCAGGGTTGTTCACAACATAACCAGATAGGTCTTTGATATATACTCCAACATCTGGCCTTTCTTTCACCTGTGATAAAAAAGTGAAACCTTATCATCTTGAAGACATCCTTGGCTAAAATATTTACTCTCAAGTATTGTATGACAGGTTTTGTCATTGATATAAATATCTTAATGGTAAACTTAAATATTCTTTACCTCCAGCCTCTGCATCTGATCCTTTCCTAACAGGTCCCTGACCTCCTCATTGTAAATCTCCAGGTATGAAACACGAACCAAAAACCTGTCGGAGTTAAACATATATTCAAAGTCAGACAAATACTTTGATATAAAACTAAAAATCACTCATACATGTGTGCTCTACAAAGAGTGCGTCCAAATGCTACCTCATGCTACATGTTCTGCAAATAAAAAGTTAACTTAAAAAAAAGCATCCTAATCTAAATAATCTGTATTTTTATAAGGATTTAGTGGTCTCTAAAAAGGGTTGAGCCATCTTATTTATTTCATACAGAACTATTTTTCCTTTAAATTCTGAGTTTTTTGTGTTCTCTTAAAATGCATTAGCATTATCTCCTTAGCAAAAGGTGAATAAAGGTGTGTCAAATATGTATTATTATTATTTTTGTTTAATCTCATAGTATGACTATCACAGTTCCCATTGTGGACTTGATGTTCTTGCTTGCAGGGTGATTAAGAATTTATTTCTTTAACTAAGTACGACTTCTTCTGTTTGGATGAACCTAAAGATTTAGTACAAACTCAAGACAGTTATCTGATAAATTTCTCATTCCTCCATATCACTTTTCTTACCTTGTGTCACCCTCTGCTTTGGCAATGTGACCAAAAATATGAGCAAAGGAGTTTGGGATGATTCCTCTCAGTTCTGGCACTGCCCTCATTCCCTCCATGGTGAAGGTTTTCCCTGTGCCAGTTTGCCCATATGCAAAGATAGTCCCTGAAATAGACAGCAGAGAATAAACTCACCAACTACGAAAGCTAGAATAAAATAAAAAGGAAAACAGGACTTATTATTGATTCAAAATTACATTAACAGGTTCAAAGACCAGATAGGGTTGTGCATGTTTGATTATCTGTATGAAATACTGATAGAGATGATGCAGTCACTACATCAATGATGCACGTTTTTACTGCAGCTGTACTTGATAAAAGTAGTGGATTATGTCCCAATAAATGTACCATTATATCCTTCTAATACAGAGTCAACGATGGGGCGGGCTGTGAGGTTGTAGACATCCAGCTGTTTGCTGTCTGGTCCAAACACGGTGTCAAATGTGAAGGTCTTGGGAGGCTCCTGGGGAGTCTCCAGTTTGTTTACTGTGATGGTTCCACGGATCTCGTCCACAATCACGGCCTGTTTGTTGCCCATCATCTTCTCTTTCTGGTTCAGGGGCCGACATCTCACCACCACCTTAACGTTATCATTGACCTCCTGCTTGTCAGGTTTTTCAAGCTTATTGCTCTGAAAGAAAGTAACACGATCATGTATGGTTAACCATTGTTGTCGAATTGACAGCAACGCGGTGAATACTTTCAATGTGGTTGATGAAACAATAGTAAACAGTCAGTGTTCGCTCGTTAATGACTCGGTCTGATCTCACAGGATGTACCAGTACATTATCTGCTCTGCCTCGGGTTGCTAGGCAAGCAAACGTTTTTTCCCCATTAGCGATAACGTATGCTAATTAATTAGCACAGTTGACGAACAGCAACTATTTGGATGTTATCTCCGCTCAAAGCGGCACATTTTCACCACCAAATAATTAGTGGATTTCTGGGTTACTTGAAAACACGTTTTGAAGCGTGCCTTGTACCACACAAACGGTAAATGTTCAGCTAACGATGCTAACCGATTAGCATCACATCAGTGAGGTCGGAGGAAGGGAGGAACCCTTTAGGAAACATAGTAAAAAAGCAAACAGGCGTGGCTACTTACCGGCATAGTGACAAGGCAGACAGATGATTATTGTCGAGATATAATACCAGAGAAGTGTTTGGTTTTGTGCATTGGATTCCAGGTTATCCTAGGAATTGAAATGCCAGCACTGTTCCCATAACATGAAAGGCTGGCACCTTATAGCTTGTTGTCACGTTTGTGTCTAACTGCGCATGCGTCACAGAGAAAGTCGTGGTGGTGGGGGCTTCAGTTGCTATGGAAGCAAATTTGTACCCTAGTTCAAATTAAACTACATTAACAGATATGCATTTGCATTTATAGAATGTACCTGAACTTCTTGACTCATTATTAAAATTAAAAATAAATAATCCGAACTGCGGTTGAATTTTCTTTTTCAAAACTGATCATTCTATAACTCAATTCAAATGTAAAAAAAAAAAGCCATTTGAGATTAAATTTTCGAAATATGTATCAAAACTCATATCAAAATATCAAATCTGAAAATTCAAATGCATTTGCAGTATGACTTTTTTGTTCCAAAATGTCAAAATTGCATAATTTGAATGAAGAATAAACCATACAAACTGCATTTTATTTTCTTATTTGAGCTTCACATTTTGTGACACAATTCAAAAGAGAAACCAAAAGGGCAATTGTTTTTTCATTTTCATGTCCGCCTGTCGCTATCCAGACTGCCCAAGTGCAAACTTACTTTAGCCTGGCTGGGCCATTCTGTTGCGTGAATCACTTGATGTTCCTTCCCACCACAGTCTGGTCTTCGGCCCATAGAGAGCGTGTGTTCCCGATCAGAAAATAACCGAGCCAATCAAAGACTCTGTCTCCACTGTTACCCGGACAACAGGATGGCCCAGCCAGGCTAAATTTACTTCACCTTTATTTAAACTACGTGAATTTTGAATTTTTGAGTTTTAGAATGATCAGTCTTGAAAAAGAAAATTCTATTGCAGCTTGGATTATTTATTTTTCATTTTTATTTATGAGTCAAGAAGTGCAGGTACATTTTCAAAATACCAATGCATTTCTGTTAATCTATTTTCATTTGAATTTTGATATAAATTTTCTTCCATAAGTTGCATTCAATAATTGCAGCAATTTCATAAATACCATCATTGTCTCTGTAATTTATGTATCAGGGAAAAGGGACACACAAGGCAGAGGGTGACTGTACGTATACACTCTCTGCCCTGACTGTAGGGGATTCACCGTATTTGAATGAAAAATAATGAACTATGTACACTTATTAGTCATGGCTGAGTGAACCTGATGGTGGGCCCCAGGGAGAAAATAGTTGAGAACCTACAACAGTCCCCCATTCAGTATTTACTGTGTGTCTGTGCATGTGACATTCCTTTGTCAGAAAACAGTCTGGCAAAAAATGTACTGTGTGTTCATTCATTGATAACTGGTGAACTGAACTGAATTTCAATGAACGAAAGGATAGCCCCTGCAGTGTCATTTTCAAGAGAGTTGTAATTGGTTAAAATACCACTTCTACTAATACTACTACTATTATTACGACTACAACTACAACATCTAATAATCATAATAATAATAATAGGGGAAAATACTTTTGTAATTCTGTCCAAAAGGCAGTACACAGTGAAACCTTATCGTTATAAAGTATTGTGTTTATATCAACGATCGCTCAAAAAGGATCAAATATTCAAGTATTTCAAGGTGCTGTAAAAATCTACTCTCAGTCTAGCTGTGCTGAGACTGTCCATTCAAATAGCTATCTGGATTTGTAGAGTAACCTTACAATGGATTGACAGTGTAAGAAGACATCTTTGACACACATTTGCTATATTTATTCAGATACCTATTTTAACTTTTTAATGCATGTCTTCCTCTTACTGTATAACAAAGCTATGTATAACCCGATTTTCATTTAGTATTCCTGACAAATATTTATTCATACTGGAGGAAAAACACCAAACCACCAAGTTTCTAGAAGTATAATTTATTACCAGAGAAGCACTACAGATATTTTACTTCATGATGTCACTAAATATAGTTAAATATAGTTTGTTTTCTTTGTGGGTTTTGACAAAGGCACTAACCATTGCGTGTAACATGGGTATTCAACAAGGAACAGTCATTAGGTGTGTTTTTGTGCAAAATCTTATAATAGTACATGTGTAACAGACATGCACATATATTGGAGGTACACAATATATTATCTCTGGAAAATTTCCTCACACTCTCATATGCACTCAGGACAAAAATGAACACCTCCTTCATAAGATTGTCATTTGGCAGTAGTAACCTTTTGACCTCTACACACATGATATTGTTCAGCAGGTCAGTCAAGTCATTTGGCAGTTTGAACACATGGAGTATAGAAATAAACAGTCCTACAGCAGTATTACACAGTCAGCTGAGCCTCTCCAGGGCTTGAAGAATACTGCAGTGGAATAAGCCCGTCTGCCCACTGTTCTCCTGAGTAACCAGAACCCGTCCATCAGGTCTAGGTCTATGAACAAGAACCAGCTCCCCTTGAAGCAGACTGAGCTCTGAGTCTGTCTGGGCTAAATGCGTTGTTGTCACTCTGTGTCTGGAAAAAAATGGAGAAGGAGAATTTTATATGAATAAAATATTTGCAAGTCCATCATGCCTGTCTAAGAAATAGACAAAAACCAAGTCTCTCATTTGTAAGGCATATTGTACAAATCTAGCATACCTGCTTGGGCTGAACTGTGCTGACACAGCAGGCAGGGATGGCTGTGACAGAGTTGATCTCTGTGGATTAGAATTTAGATCTGAGATGGTCGTTTCAAGACCTTTTCGCAGAACGGGGACTTTTCCTTCTTTGAGGATGATCCCTGGTCCATCTCTTCCTAGGGTGAGAGATGGGGCCCACACTTCCAACGGAGGGGGGCCAGGACGGACATTGGCAGGAACCTGACTTCCTGATGACCAGGAGGAGGTCCGAGGTCTTGGGGGAGGGGAGTCTTCATCTGTGAGGAACCGCACTGACTTTGCAGGCTAGGGAAGCAAATACTAACTGTTAGCTATATATTGGTGAGATGACACAATGAGAGAAAAGTGATGTACAAGGGGAAGAAAAGAGGAAATGGGACAATGTGTGGACATATAAACAGTGACAGTTAATGTATGAATGATGTATGAGGAGTCAGGAAGTGGAGAAATAAGTTTTGATTGTTGAAAAAGAGGGTGAGAAACAAAAAGAAAGCAAGGAGAGAGTTAAATAAAACCAGCAAAAATTGATAAATGGTTGTGTTTCTTATAAATGTGTGAAAAGCAGAGGGACAAAGAAAATTTAGTACCAAGAGACTAAAACCAATAATAAAACTTGAATTAAAAGAAAATGTGCTCTCATGGTTGCTCTCATGTAAAGTGTTAAATAATTACAGTAAAACATCTACATACATGTATATACATGTACACATATACACTGTTTTTATAACTACAGTACATGCAAACCTACACACAAATGTACATGTGCACAAATACACAGGGTCATGCACAAATCTTTATGTCTTGTCATCATATAACCTCACCTTGTCTGTATTGTTCTTGTGGGAGTCAGGTCTGACCAGTATTGATTGAGGCCTATTGGACGGATGTCTGTCATGCTGAAATGTTGCCTCATGAAAGGCAGTGAAGTCTCTGTCCTTAAAGGCAGCAGCAGAGGGCGCTGCTGGCTCAGTCATCCAACCCATTGGGCGACCAGATTTGGAGAGGAGCCCGGTATTTTTCTTTCTCTGCAAGGCAGGTGAGTAGCCGGATGCCTGAACTTGTGCAAAGTGTTGAGAGTTGGACGGGATGTTCATATTGGACATTTGGGAGAAATGGTTTGAGCCTAAAATGGATATTAAAAGACATCGTTTAGACACACTGCAAGCTCTAGTTTTATTAACAGAGTGCAAAAGGCTGTTAAACTCTCACCTCTATGGGGGTTAAAAATCCGTCTGACTGTGTCCCAACCTTGAGAGCTACCATAGAGAATTGGTTTTCCAGCCCCTGTGGATGACATTGCATGCTGTGCTCCATTTGGCAGAGGCTGCACCTGCCCAGATGAGTATATCGTTCCATCATTTACCCTATCAAGAGCAAGGACCACGGCAGGATTCTTAGCAGCTGTGGGCTTCTTTCCAGCTGCTGTGCCGTACTGTGAGGACGAGTTAGCTGCTTTGTTCTCCAGGAGTCTGGCTGAGGTTCTGCAGTGAGGCAATGACACACACAAACTTAAGTTTCTACTGTATATTACTCCTGTAAAGGGAATTCTGTATTTAAACAACACAAGCTTCAGGGTTAAAGTTATATATGAATTATTCAAGCGTTTGCCTAATGACACGTCGTCCTGCCCACACTAAATCACATTGTCATTAGCTCCCACTTACAGCAGTAAGGGGTCACAGCCTCTCACCTGAGCACAGGCGAGATGTAGTTGCTGGGCAGGATGCCTACTTTGCCCGTTCTGAGCGATAACCCACGCAGCCAGCCTTCTTTGAACTTTCCATACACTCCTACCATCTCTCCTTTCCTCAGCTCTAGCTCCTCCGGCCGTCGTGGTTTGTAGGAGTAGAGGACGGCACACCTGAGTCACACAGAGGTTAAGTCTATGTTATTTCTATACTTCCCACATTATATATCCAGATTTTGCTTGTTGAAGGGGTACTTGAGTGTTTCTTGACTTGTTTTCTTGTATTTTCTTGCACAAGAGATCTGGCAGCTTCAGATCATTACTGCTTAAAACACTGACTCACACACTGATGGAGAGCTGCTGTGTGGAGGAGGTTTTGCTGTCTGCAGAGGCAGAGGACATTTGAGGGTTCACTAGGGCCATGGAGATGGTGGGTGGGGTCTCACTGGTCATCTTTTTTTCACTCTGAAATGAAATGAATTCAAAATGATTAACATTATGGAAATCAGAATGTGATTCATGGATTTTCATTAAAGAACACTGGATAAAAACAAAAGCCTACAGCCATGCAAGCGAGTCTTACACAGCATCGCATAAATGTTGAAATCATCCAGAATTTCACTTGAGACCTTTTCAAATGATGGAGACGGTAAGCATTTAGGCATTAAGTGGAAAAACAGATGTTAGTCACTCTTCATTTGTGCCTGAATCTAACTTCTTAGGAGACAACAACATTTTACTGAGAGTATATATTAGCTATTCATCTTTTTGATGGTTACATTTCTTTCTGTTATGACAGAAACATGCATGAGGTTGTAATAAGTCCAATCTATGGAATTATTTGCAATAACAATAAGACCCATGTGGCAGAGGTGTGTTTAGTGAATCTTCAAAATAGAAAACATACTCTAAGCATATGATAAACTCCCCCTTTGATTGTTACAAAACATGACCATAAACAATTCATATTACATGATTTTACAACAGATGTATGTAATATCAAAGGAGGAGGTCTGGTTTACTTTAGGGTAATTAAAAAGCATATATGAAAAGCCACAGTGTGAGAGTGGTTAGTTGTGTGTTGACTGATCAGTGCATAAGACATTGAGATGTTTACTCTGAATATGGCGTTACATTTTGTCAGCTCTTTCCCTGACACTGGTATTACTGTGACTTAAGATTTTTGGGCTAAAAACAAACAAAAATTCAAGCATGCACTCTGTGTACAGAGGTTACACTTTGACTCAGAAGCGTGACTCCTGGCCTCAGCCCTCTGCTGCATGCCATCCCACTGTCTTCTCCCCACATTCCCTGCCCTTTGTCAGCTGTCAAATAAACACTAAACTGCACAAAAATGAATAGATTAATGAATAAACAAATAAATAAATAAAAATGCAGACACAGATGAATGCATCAGTATCTCTGGAGTCTCTCTTGCGTTAAGGTTGATGCAATGAGATCAAAAAATACCTAAATCCTGCATGTAACAGGCTGAAGTTAACCATGTTCACCAGCCCAGTTTGAAGTGTTAGCATGTTAGCCAACTACCGTATTAAGAGCAACTCAGGCTTAAGAGGCTTTTTAATTAATTATCGTTAGCACTAGAGAAATGAAATATTTGACCGGATGATGGCAGTGAATGAAAAGTCAAGTCCATTAATTAGACCCACTCGATCACTGTATGGGCCATTCATATACCTAACGTTATGGACAGAGATCCAAAACTGTGAAACGCTTCAGGGAAAAGGTCAGAGGTTCATCACAGCTGTTGTGATTCATCTCTATTTCCTGTGCATTATTAATGTTTGTAAGAATCTATTTAAAAGTAACTGAAATATTTGAGTCCGAACTAAAGCAATGAGCTTACCAGAAGATTTTTGGATTATAAAAAAAATAAAAAATAAAAAAACAACCTTGGAATATATCCTTAAGCTGGGTCAAACCGGGGCAACTAAAGTGTGTGTAAACTATAAACAAACTTCTGAACTAAAATGGAGGATGGTTTTTCACAGTGTCTGGGTATCTTGATTTTAGAAAGCTTAAAAAGATGTACAACTTTTATTCATATTATTGTCCTTATCAAATAAGCAGCCAACCAAAGTACTCCTCAGCTAATGCAGCGATGACGGTGATGTAACGCTGTCTCAAACATGTCACTCTACACTCTCACTTGGAGATTAATTGTGGTGGGCATGTGGAGACTGCTGAGGATGCAACATCTGATTTTATTTATTTTCTTACCCATTAATTATTCAGCAAAGGCTTGTCTTCTGTGGGATAAAATATGCATTGTTTTTCCTCTGTTTCTCTGCTCACCCATTCAGGAATGTCCTTTCATTTGTCCTCATGGTATTAGATATGATTTGATGACATTGTTTTTAGCTCAATCTCCAACAAAGATGATGATGTATATAATTTCTGTAGCAACAAAAGGATTTATAACAGACTGGCAGGCCTCTCTTTTCTTTGTCTTTTATTTTCTTAATTATTTTTAGATCAGAGAACAAACAAAGTCTGACAGGCTTGAAGTCAGCAGGCTGTGAGTCAGGCCTGACACAGCCAGTGACTCGCAGGGAGTGACACAGAGGTGTGTCTCAACCGTTAACAACCATACAAAATGAGTCTTTAATTCTGTGATAAATGCTAAATAGTGCATTTTGGTTAGATGAATTCTCCAAAGTTTATGCTGCAAAAAAGCTGTAATGATATCATGCAAAAGTCAGATATCACTTCACCTGAGCTTATTCTCTCTGCAGAGAGTTGCTGCCATCAACAGCGCCACACCATTCATAAACAGCTTCAAGCATTACTCTTGGCATGTGGCTCTCTATGTATGACATGTGCCTTAATCATACAGCCCTTCTACCATTAGGCTGCAAAGCATTCACACTCTTCAACAGCGCAGCACAAAAGAAGTCATTACAAAGAGGCGGCTGCTGCTCTAAGTAAAGTAATACTTCTTAAAGGTGGTGCGGTGAGGCAGAAGAGAGCAATAAAAAGTTCTGATTTAATGCCCACAAGGGGAAACATGGGTGAAAACTGCTGTCATGAGTGGCTTTTGATCTACTTGTTATTGTATTTTTGTAAAAGCAGAGTAAAAGTAAAGGAACCAATCCTTCTTCATTTCATACCATAAAATATTTAGTTCTTTTCATTACATCGTGTCCTCCTTCTATTCTTGGTTTGTGTTTTATCAGATTCAGAGAGAGTGCTTCGGTTATCTTTCAGTCACGCAAAGGCCAGGTGCAGTGACCCGGCAGTGGCACTGGCTATATTTACATGGAGAGGATGCTGCAGCTATTGGTCATGCAGTAAATTAAAGGCTGATTTGTTGTATATGGTGGATGAACTCAAGCAGACAGAATGCAAAAATAAATTGCTAATCAGCAGAGGATTAGTAACGTTTGGCTTTGAAGCTCTCCTGCCAGAGATGACGGCTGAACGGAAACCTTTTTTGACTCAGCTAATGCTCTGACTTGAAGCATTGCACGGAAGTATTAAGTATAACTGATAATACACCTGAAGTATAATTTCTGGATATTTCATTTTCTAGTTTTAGTGATGGTGTAAATATATTAATTTACTTGCCCTAAAAATCTGCTGCCGTAATACTAAATTATGCCACATATTTCAACAGAGTGTACTATCTACTTTTGTCTATTTGTTGAATATATATGTTTCTACAATATAGAATTTCCAAATATTCCTTCATAATAAAGTTTAATAGGCGGTTTAATCAAATAAAGAGCTTTTTTTCCAGGATCAGATTGTAATTATTCAAACAGTCTCTTCTGAATAAAATAACCTAACTAGAATTCTGACAAAAAAAAAAAACATGCTGACTTTTCTAATTTCTTTAAAAATAAATGATCAAACTGTCATTTACACAGCAGTAATACATAGCCATAACAGCCAGCTAGTCTGCAGATTTTGGCTCTGGCAGTTAAGTACAGGCCCTTTTTCAACTACTGTGAAGAAAGTGTAAATATTTTGCAATAAAGGATAAAAAGAAAATCGGATCTTCCAGTTTTGAGAAGGCTACACAAGCTTTAGTCATGTCATTTAAAACAGCAACTGTAGCCCCACTTATATTGACTTTTCAGGGCATGATATTTATACCCCTGTCCTGTCTTACCTTCAATATAAGTGCCACCAAGTTGTCTCGCTTCTGAGCTGACATCAGTGGTCGAGACAGGATGTCTAATACCAAAACAGTCTAATTTCCTGGTTCCCTATCATTGTGAAGACACTTGGAAGCTTTGCCAAATTACATATAATAAAAGCATAAACTCTTTTCTATATGTATCTTTTTTATACAACTATAGCTACTTTGATCTACGATGAGCATTAAGAGGCCAAGAAGAGGATTCTTTGTCTCATCTCATCATAGACAGTCAGTTATGGGCCGTTTTCTTCAAAACAGTGGATTAAGGATTCTCAAAAAAGATAAGTCACATAACACAGCACAGTGTTATAATCAGTAGTGTTAAAATGTATGACAAAGCCAATACATATGTGGACACACAAATGTCAGAGTTATCACTTTGAACACCCTGCACACCCTCACAGGTGTTTCAGTTACGCAGGTTTATTACACCTTCAGTCAGAGTGATGTTAGGTGGAGCAATGATATCGTCAGACTCTAATTTGATAGTTACATAAGGATTGTTGCAGCCACACAAAGCATGATGGTTAGATTACTGTTGATACCATACAACATGCCGATATCATTTTCAGTAACCCTACAAGATCCAGTTAAACTCCACTGGTTTTTGTACGGCAACTACAACATCTCTGTGGATGATGGGAAAAAAAACAGTAATTCCCTGAGCAATAACATTTGCTGTTGAGGCAGTCATTGTTTCTTAAATCTTCAGTTCCAGTGTGAATAGTTGGATTGTATCAACCAGTATTTGTTTTGATGACAACTTTTACAAGCCCAGACAAGCTGGAGGAATTCTAGTTATATTTTCAAGACACATTTAAGACATCGATCAGTTATAAATTGTTTTAAAAAGATAAAAACAGTTCAGGACAGTGCTCCCTTCTGTTCTATTTGACATGCTCTCTAGGTGTTGTTGGGCACTCGGGTGAGGATGTTTCTGTCCTGTTTTGATATGAAGGACAAACTAAGGATTACTGTTACTATGATTCTTTTCTCCCTATGTAACAGTATAAATATTTGTATGTATATTTTTCCATCTTATTTCACTCTTTACAAGTATTTAAAAAATTCATAAAAATAAAGTTAAAAAAAAAAAAATTCAGGAACATCTTTTTTTAAACTGTTGTTGAACATGCAACAACACACGCTGAAAAATGCATACCTCCACAAACAGGCTAGGTGAGAGGGTTACAGGCCCTCAGGTGCCCCAAGTTGTTAGATTTTAGTGCCTCACTCATGGCCCATCAAATAAACTGGCACCTCTGAAGCTACTAGCCAAATTTCAATATTTTTGTTCATACCCAGGCTTAAACTACACAACTTTTTAATTGTGTGGAGTTGTAAAAATTATAAAAAAACAAGCTTTGTGGCCAAAAGGGTCTTTGCATGAAATGTTCTGGATAAAAAGATGTGATTCAATATTAAGGTTTACAAATATGGATGCTGTCACCACAGTTTTACTTCCAATTAATACAACATTTAGGGCTTAATAGTGTTGGGGATATGATAAATTCATCCTTGGTTCAAGATCTACCAGGTAATAATAGTGTTTTACCAAAACCTAATTGTCACCATAACTTTGAATCTTATATCAACAAAGTTGTACAGTCGTGTTTTTTCCTGAAATGCACCAATACAGAAATAAAACACATACTCCCTTAATCAGATCTTGAAAAAAAAGTCATGCATTCATTTTCTACAGGTTCAATCATTGCATCTCTCTTATCCTTACTAATGAAAAAAACACTGTCCTGCTTCTAACTAGTGCAGAAAACAGCAGATAAACTTCTCTTTGGTTTGTAGACAGGATCACATCACTCCAAACTTCACCCCCCTTCAATGGCTCCTTGTTGATTTTAAGTATTTACTGAGACAGGTCTCACCCAGAGCTACTTATCCAATAATATTGACCTCTTTTGAGGCAGCCTGCAACCTTAAATCCTCAGGGAGACTCCAGGTTGTTCCCAAGTTAAGGTCTAAAACTAAAGGTGATCATGCTTTTTCAACTTGGGCTCTTCGACCTCGGCAGACCTGCCTGAGAAGAAAAGGCTTACAGAATCAGCTGCACCATTAAAACTACAAGTGGTTTGAACTGGTGAATAAAAAGTTTCATTTGTCATATGTCTCTATTTAGCCAAACTTTAAGACAAAGTAATTACAAGAAAGTGTTATTGGGCATTTCAGAGTTGTTAAATTGAATAATGTGTGGTTGTTTTGCATTTGAAGACATTCTCACTTTTGAATCATTCCCACCCTAAATGTTGCTCTTACATAAGCCTGCCAATATTCACGCGAAAACACATTATTTCATCCACAGTTGGTGGGAAGCAGCATCTCTCGGTGTGAAACAGCCGAGCCAGAGGTGAGAGCTGACGGGATGCAGAGCTAAGAATAGCACACATGCCAGCTCGGTCAGAGGGGAGCTCAACCTCGGCTTCAGGGACAGAACCCTCGGCTCCTTTAAAAAGAAAAGTGCGTGGCTTGTCTGCTATTACTGGCCCACTGATGTGAAAGTGAGTGTTACCTGCCTAGTGAAGAGGAAGGAGTTTCAGAGGAGGGAGAGAGTGAAAGGGGAGGGGGCTCTCTTATGTAACCAACTTCTCCAGTGACTCATCATCATCAGCATGAGAGAGATAAACAGACACACACACAGGGACTCTCCAAGCCTCCTACTTTCTACATCTTTCTCTCATTTCTCCTCCACCTTCTTCTGTGTTTTTCTTTATTGCATCTTATACATTCTGTTTTCCTTTCCTCTTCCTAACTGGGCACCATCTTTTTTCCCCTGGTATTTCCTCTCACCTTTTCCCTACTTCTGCTCTCGTCCATCTTCCATCTTATCTCTTCCATTTCCTGTTTTTCTTATCTTTTTTTCTAACATGTTAATTCTCCTTCCTTCTCTTCACAGTTTTTCTCTGAACCCTCTTAAGGATTAGCATATTTTTGTTTAATTCTTTGACATTTATTATTGCGCTGAAGAGCAGTGAAATTTAAGCTGAATCAAAGGAAATCATTATCTTGGCGGGCAGGGAAGTTGGCAGCGAGTGATATTATTAAACCTCACACTGGCTTTTATGTTTGAACTGCACTCAGGCATTGGCTGGCTTTGACTTAGTGCAGTATTCACAGGATGTTGTGCCACTGTTCCCAATGCAAAAGAATGTCAACAAATACAGCTGTGACCCTAAAACTGTTAATAAGAAGTGCTGAAAGAGACAAAGTAAGAAGATGCTCTTACAGCGTTTTCAAATCATGCTCTTTTTATAACATCAAATGATTTGGGATGAAATACGACACAGAAAAACAAGAAAACTCAACCAAATAGATAATAAGAAAACAAATGTCATCATCATGGTGTTATAAAATATGCACCAGGGATCTTGTTGGTCCATCAAAGACTTGTCCTGATAAACTAGGAGCCAAATGTCGTGAAGTTATAACACAGCTTGATATAGTGGAGGACAAAGAGAGCTCAAAGGAGTCTAAAGAACCACTAAAACACACTCGGTCCCTTTAAGGAACAGCAGTTTCATTCAAAAGTGTCACCTCAGAGGTCAAACTCCACTTGAGATAATGTGGTTGATAGGGTCGCTTGAAATGTGGGTCAAATTTTTGCTGTTGTGCCTGTCGGAAGTTTATAAATATACTCAGACTGGTCCAGTACGTGTCTAACACTCTTTCAAAATAACATCTCTGAAGCACACATCTGTATCAGAGCTAAAGAAGGCAGAAGGACACACACCCTGTTCACCACTACTTCACTCTGAGAGGAAATCCTTACTTGTGCTCCAGGACTCTTGATTAAAAACCTTTCAAAGTTATGAGTCTAGCCGTCATCTTTCATATCTAACCCTTTTTCACATCTGTGTTGTTTCAGCGAGTGAAACTTCATCCTGTTGCAGCCAACTCAAGGGCGATGTCTTTCTCACATTCATTCCTGAAGCTCTGTGTCACGGTTACCTCCCTGCAACCCCTGAGGTCTACTAAATCCCTCGATGACTCAAATCAAAACATCAATTATCTCACAGAAAACCACCTTTTTCCAACCATGTGTTTTCTGTTATACAAAACACTGCAAACAAAGCTAAGCCAGCCTCATTGTAGCTCAAAGATCATGGGAAAATGAGGTCTGAGAATTGAACAGCGTCAGCACAGCTGGCAAGAAGACAAAAGTGCTACCATGTGACTCACCTGTAACAGGTGTTGGTGTGTAGTGTCAGAGTGGCGCCTCATTCGCTGGGAGTTCACTCTGGGGTGAGAGAGGCCACGGCTGGAAGCATGCACAGAAAGACGCTGCGGCTGACCCTGATGGTTAAAGTTGGTGCTGGTTTTGGTCGTCTCTCCTTTGCTGGTCCGATAAAAGTTGCCACCACTGGCTGCAGGCTGTTTCTGCTGGTTAGAGAGGGGCAAAGCATTGATGATGGGTGCCTTAGCCGGGACTTGAGGGACTCCGTAAAGGGTGGTCCTGCCAGGTACGTCGGTGGCCTTGTCTTTGCCCCCAATCCCAGTCCGGTGATGAAATTCTGCTGACTCACTCCCCTTGCGAGTTTTTCCCTCCAGTAGTTTGGCAGCAACAGAGTTTGGCTGAAAGAAATGAAAAAATAAAAAGGAAGTGGGGATAAAGCATATCACAGAAAACAGTCAATCTTCAGCTGAAAAAATCCCCTAAAACTTGCTGCTACCTGCTACCAGCTCCTGTCAAACTCTGCTCCTGCTGATCAGCAAAACGGCTGTCTAAACACACCCACTTATCACCACTCAACTCACCCCTACAACTTGTTGGACAAGCAGGCAGGGAAGCAGGCAGCCAGAAGCATAAGTACCAGCCAGTATGTCGGGGAGGGTTGACTGGTGCTAAGAGAGAAGCTGCACAGACAGGCAGGCAGGCAGACAGACAGACATGGCAGGGTTAATGCTTTCACTCCCCACAGTGATGTGCTGTTATGCCACCCAAGCAGAGAAAGCATTACTGTGTCTTTACGCCTGGCTGCACGACACGATGAGAGGCTGGCTCAGAGTGGAGGAGGAGGAGGAGGGGAGAAAAGAGGAGGATGAAAGAATTGAGAACAGAGTTGGATAAAGATGAAGAGCATCACTGAGGCGGGGCTTCAGAAGGAGATATGGGTGGACAGGAGAAGAGGGGAGGGGAAGAGAGGGAGACATTAAAATAAAACTATACAAGAATAGATGACAAGTGAGGGAAGAAAACTGAATGAGGCACCACATTAACCTCACTGTAGGAGAGAGCAAATTCCCCCGGCAGGGATAAAGTTAATCCTTAAGTCAGAAATCTCAGAGGGAAACAAATGACAGTCAGCTAGCTAAGCAAGCACGGCAAACCTGAGTAAGCCACATAGTCACACAGTAATGAGCAGCTGCAGACACAGCAGGGCTTCACAGATTAGCTCTCTGGCTCAGCACTTTGCAGTGCAAGAGTGACATTTACGAATGAATCAAAGATTTGAATGAAAATCAAGGTAGCGCCTCGGCAGTGACCTGGAATTAATGGCATCCAACAATGACATCTATGGTCTGATTCGTTACAAGAGCCTCACTGTCAGACCAAAGTGTCATCGGCAGGTGTCAAGTTTCATCAAGCCGAAAAGGCCAAAGCCAGCATTCAAACAACAAGGGGAGAAAGAGCTAAGGAGAACTCACCTCAGTAAACTGCAAAGGGCAAATTCCAACTTTGTCCCCTAACTTGGCTTCAATCCAGTGTTCATCCACCCGCCTGATGAGGGTGAGGACGTCCCCCTGTAGCCCAGAAATAAGAAACAGACACTCAGAGAGTTGGGCTCAGACAAAGTGCAAGAAAGCTGAGAGGCAGAGGAACCTATAAAACAACAAAACAGGATGCCAGGTGCATGTAACAGTGTGGTCGTCCAGGAGATTGAGCACTCAGCTCTGAAAAGTCTCTGTGTTTCTCCTGCAGCATGTGACATCCACTCACTTCGTGTCTGCAGGCCTAGCCTTTTCTGTGGACAGCCTCACTCTAAAAACCATTTGACCATCTGCATTAAACTGGGGGAGAAAAGAGCCGAGTGTAAGTGTGCTTTAATGGATAGCACACAAGTACGGCGGCCCTTATATAACTGCCTTAGAAATCCTTGAGGGTAAACAAACATCACAGCAGTAAATGTCTGAACCTCCAGCTCCGTCCATCAACACAAAACAAACAATGACTATCTATAAGCATTATCAGTCAAGTTTGTTTCTACTAAATCTGATTTGCTGTATCTATTGCATGTATAAGCAAACCAATACAATGATGGGTCCATTAACAAAGACGTCTGTTTTAAAGTTCCCCTGATGGTTTAACCAACAACCACAACATTTTTATTTCATGTAACATTAACCGCTTAAATATGGCAAATTTTATAGATTCACTAAACCACAAACAGCAAATACATTGCCAAAATAAAAACCCTAATCATACCATACGCATATGAGTGATTTCTAGTCACAGTACATTACTTCACTTAGTAAAAGCCACATCTACCTGGTCCAAACCTAAACCTCATTTCAAGAATTTACAAGACAAAAAAAGTGCTTAATTCAAAGTCATGAGTTAAAATAATTGCCCATGCTGTTCGAACTTTTACTTGATAAGTTTTACTTCTTGATTTGAGACTCATCAAGAAAATATATATCTTGTGTGTATTAATATTCTTGCACACATTTCGGTCACATAAGTCTTTGTTTTTAGCTTGTAGTATCTTGATGTTGACGTGGCTTACATTAAAGCCCCTATAAAGGAACTTTGACTTCCTGTAGATTTTGGTTACCCCTGAACACAAAAGCAGTTTTGCTGACCTCTCCTGTCCATGTAGTTATTATTTCTTGAAAAACAGATCTCTTAAACACAAATAAAAGTTAATAAAAGACACGTAACATTAAAAGTTTTGGTGTGAATAACAACATAAAGGGGGACATGAGCTGCTTGGCGGAGGTCTGCGCTCTCCGAGTGCTTTTCTAGTTACAGACTAAGAAACCCTACAAGTAAAACATCTGTGTACTTATACAAGAATAAACCATTAAATAAGTCAGCAATTTGTAAGGCAGACCTTGAGGAAGCTGAGACAATGTTTACTGTCTTCCAGATTCATCTCTCCAGGGTTGAAGTCAAACAGCGCCCTGCAGAGAGCCTGTTGGGACTGCTGGAGGGCCTGTAGTGGAGGCATGTGGTTGCCAGCCTGCAGCATGCCCTCAGTGACAGACACACCGCTCATGTCAGAGATGTTTCTGTGGTGGTGCCAGTTCTCATCGGCTTTGAACTTCGGGGCATTACCATTATCCAGTGTGAGGATCAACCCCCCTGGTAATTCACCTCGCTTGTTGTGGATCAGATCTCGGAGCTGGAAAAGAGATCAAAATCATGTATGAAAAGTTCAAATCAAGAGGTTAAATTATTAAACTCTTTGTAAATGGCTGTCTTTGGGGATTTGAGGGCAGAAAAGGATAAATGACTCTAAATGCTGTTAAAATCTGTGAAATGAAGCATTTTTCACACATAAACTGAGTTCTTCTGGATGAGTGGTACTGAAAGTGCTGAGTGACAAACATCTGAATGTTTTTCATAGCTTTGGAGATAAAGTGTGATGTTCATATCCTCATTTGCAGATTTCTGTATGACAGCCCCCTTGAAGATTGTATCAAGATTTGATTCAGTTATACTTTTGACCTTTTTCACACACAGCATAAGTGTAAGGGCTCAAAGGACAGGGGTATATTTCTCATGGTTTTGCAATGGAGGTTTCTCAAGTGCTATCAGTGTTAAAGTATGAGAACAAACTAAATGCGGCTGTTTTTGAGCTGCAGATTAAAAGTAAACACTTAGATGCTTTAAACAGTTTATACACAGAGCCGTGAACTTGTGAACTCGGAGCACAAAACATCAGCATCTAGCTGTGAAGAAATTTGATACTCCTCAGATCTCTGCAGGGTTTGAGTAAGGAGACAGATGTGTTGTGGCGAGCTGCTTTAAAGTGACTAATGATTTTTAAATATGACACTCCACATCAATTTGCTGTCAACCTTATTTTAACGAAGCTCTTATATAACTGTGTAATAATGAACACTTTTAACAGCACTGCTGAATACTTTTATTTTTCTAAACATACAATTTCACAGGAGTCTTCAGTGAGACCTGAAAATTATTAAATACAAGGCATTGAAAGAAGTATTTCAAAGCCTTATTAACATTTTTATTGTTGTAAGATATAATTTTACCATTGTTTTAGTTCTGGTCATTTGTCCCATTTACTGACCCTAATTTTTTTTTATTATCTATTTGTTTTACTTAGTTCTCTATGAATGAGTATTTGAGTACCTTTGTTACAATGTTACAATGTCATTTATTAGACACTTTCATCCAAATCGATATACATTCAAGAACAAGAACAACACGAGCAAAGATCTAGACAAGAAGAAAAAGATCAGTAAGAGCCACAGAGTGTCTCAAGTTCATTTGGATGCAGGTACTGCCACACAGTGTTAAAGGCACTTTATCTCTGTCTTTAACAGTCTTATAATTGTTAATTTCTCTCCTTGTATTTCATCTATTTCTTTGTCAGGCACTTGTGACAGCTGCTTGTATGTATAAAAAAAAGCTGACTAAATTAAGTTGAGTTGAGTAATTTTTTGACTTCAGTATTCTCACCTTGAACAGTGCTACAACAAGCTTCGAAGTGTGAGGCATGCAACTTTCATAAAACATAGCCTCTATATGTCTGATAACCTAAATCTGTTGAAAATTAACAACTAGGAGCTATAGCAGAATTTGCTTATTTATTCCATTAAATTTTCATAAATCTTTCTTTGTCATTGAATATCAGAGATATCTGACCCACACCTGCTACCTTTTTACTTAAGTAGTTTTACTGCGGTCCTTTCTCTATCAACCCGTTTCTTATTGTACCACATGTTTTTGGAGTTATAACAGCTCCTCGAGTCAAAAGAGATAGTAAGTGAAGCAGTTTGGAAATTTTGGTACCCTGTTGTGAATGCACTGTTAAAAAGCCATGACAGACAAGAGCAAACAGTTTGGTAAGCCAGATCAAACTCTAATGTATCACAGAGTCTTGGGTTTGTGAAAAATCCCTTCAAAATTTGTGAAAGATGCAACAGTGAGAAGGTTATGAGATGACTCAAGAGATGTGTCACACATTCCTTTTCTATCAAGTGTAAAAGCACAACTGACAAAAGGGAGAATAAAACACCATGAAGCGATGAAAGTTCCTCAACAGCCAGAGATTACTGTTTATGCTGTTATACTGAGGTACCTCTCACTTTAACATGTGTAGGTGTATTAGCACATTGTGGGCAATGTTGAAAATCAATAAGCAGGATTTCTTTATGATTTTATTTTATTTCTGCATCAGTCTGTTAAAGAACACAGATCTGTTTTTGTCACCTAAAGCAGAAAACGGTGCCTAAATAACTCATCCATATAAAGTTTCTCTGCTTGTGTCCAGATAAAATTGAGTATTTCAATGTACAGATTAGTACTGTGATGTAAATTTACCTTAAGTATGATTTGATCAAGGTTGTAATTTTTCACATTGGTGTCTGCTGTAAAAAAAAAACTCTTGCCAGGATGTGGGTGATTGACATCAAAAGATTGTGTAATGTTTTCTCAAGTAACAGCGACATAAAAAACTCATTATCATACACTTCGATGAAATTGTTGCCCACAGGGTGCCTGGGGAAACACAGGGGTCATGCACTGACCTCATTCTGCCCTTGCTTCTCTCTATGTTGGCTCTCCTGCAGCTGTTTCCCCTCCCACACAGACAAGCCGCCCCTGGACAAGGGCAATGCATAGCGGGTGGTCTGTCCATCCCTGCTGGGCCTCTGGGGACCCTGGAGCCCTTCCAGGAGCCGCACCAGCAGGAGGTTTGTGGGAAGGTCCTCCACTGTCCTGGCGGGGACTGGAGCACGACACTCTGGACAGAACAGCTGAGAGTGGGCTACCTCTTGTCTCTGCAGGCAAGACATACAGAAGGTGTGCTGGCAGGGCAGCACCTTCGCTGACACATCCAGCTGCTGGAAACACAGAGGACACTCCAGCAAGGCCATCAGAGCCAGCTCCTCCATTTTAACAGGGCTGCCTCTTTTTGAGACTAGGGCTTCAGGTACATGTGAAACACTGAAATCCACCATACTGGGAGAAAGAAGAAAAGCTACTTCAATGAAAAGAGTTAAAATCACAAATTCAACAGAGAGTTTAAGTATTCCTGAGCAAAAGTCCTAACCTGCTCGGTGACAATCAATAAAAATCAAAGATATGTCCATGACTAGTATGATTTGATAAAGGAGAATAGCTGAGATAAGATAAGTAAACATTACACGCTGCTTGCTAACAGGTGTCATACCAGCTCACCTGACTGCACAGGTAAACTACGAACAGGAAATATCGATTAAGTGACCATATCTATCCCATCGAAACCGAATACACACACAATGAGTACTTACACATGTGTTTGATGAATACCGGGGTGATTTAGTCCATGAAGTCCGGCAAGAAAATGTGTAACTTTCCCCTCGTTGTCGCCATGACGCAGTGCGTTGAGGACGGGACTTTACGACGCAGGACAGGCGCGTGAGCTTTACATTTTAGCGTCAACGACTCGCTCGAGCCAACATATTGACCGACCTGAAGACCCACCTGTGGGGAGAAAACTTTACACAGACCGACAACAGGGGCTAAAGCAACAGCCAGGCTAATTCATCAGGAACTGTATCGGATTTCAGTGTCACGTCTGACTCAGATTAACCCTTAACAGCTGATCAGCGCTTAAATTTACGTCATCCTTAACTTTATTGACGGTAAATTCTGCCTGCGGGTTTAAAATACTACACTTATCTACAATAATTATTAAAATTTGTCACATTTTTAAGGCTACAGTTCAGCAACTACGGAGTAAGCTCTTGAAAACCTGTTATTTATGAAAGTTTAGGGAGCTGTTTAAGATGATTTTAATTCTTCAGTGACCGACTCGGTTTTTAAAATTCGGTTTCAAGGAACATTTATACAACCTCATTTGTATCATTATGCAAGTAAAGCCACCTGAATTTATCATAAATTATAAGTACAAGAAAAATTAATGCGAAGCAGCTTTTCACTGCCGTGTGTCATGGTCTCCCTCTGCTGGTGCATTCACTGACTATCTCTGCAGCAACATACACCGTCCACGGTCTACAGTCCGACTGGAAACAACAGAGGGGGAAACAAATATCTGAAAATGACATAGGGGAGAGTGGGGTAAGTTGAGCCGCCCCCTGTTGCCTGGAAATGGTGAAAGAAATTGATAATGTGACCAAATATTTAGGGGATGGGCATCAATTCATGGAGTCTATGAAAGTTAGAAGCAAATGGGTGAAGGGGTTAGACATTTATTTCCCCAAAACATTTTCCACTCTTAAAAGTGAATTTAGTCTGTCATAAGTTTTATTAGAATTGTGTTCAGACTAAAACATATCATTTAAAATTTGTTTTATTCATCAATTGTGGTATCTATGAACTACAACATGAGGTCAAAAACCTAGATTAAAGTCTACCATTTTAGCTTAGAGGACTAATAAAGTCATAGTAGTAGTCCTGGGGTAAGTTGAGCCAGTGGCTCAGCTGAGAAAGTAAAGGAGTCTGATGAGAGGATCAGAGTTTCAGTTCAGATTGTTGAAATGTTTGACTTTTTCTTTTCAAAAATACAGCTGTGAGACATTCTCATGTTAAAATGGCTTTTTACAAAACAGCTTTTTGGCAGTTATACGCAATAATAATTTAAAAAGAATTATTGTACCAGTTGAATAGCATATAAAAGATAAAAAATACACATGAACGTGAAGAAGTGACTGTTATTAAGGGAGAGAGAAGGTGAGGGAGGGCTGGGGTGGAGAGTGGGGGGGTACTAGGGATAGGGCTCAACCCTAGACTGTATATACTACAGTCTATGGGCTCAACTTACCCCATGTGACCATAGGAGACCGCTTTTTTTGGCATGCTATATTATCAAGACAATTATGTTTACGCTCATTCTGTTGGTTTGCAGGGATGCACAACATCTTGAAATATATGCAGATACACTAGTTAGAGAGAAAACTATGATTGCCTTGATATAGTGATCCCAAATATGAAAAATGGCTCATCTTACCCCACTCTCCCCTAAAATAAAATACTGTGTTCGTGCCAGATTTACTTTGTTGGGCATCTGAGAGGTTATTATTGTTGTGCGCACAGAGCAGAAAAGGTTATAGATGTAAATAAAAAGAATAGCACACAAATGTATCATAATCCCTGCTTTTATTTTATTTTATTTTTTTGTGTTTCATTGTTCAGATTTTATTTGCACTGGCCAAACTCCCAAATTCCCTTCCCAGCATCCATAGACTAAATTATTTATTGGCATGGCTGTGTAGCGAAAGTTCAGGACATCTGTTTGAATTTTTTAAACAAGCATGAATCTTTCATCTCTTTTTTCACGTCAGCAAGTCTCAGGGAAATCTAAAATTGTACATATGGCTTTTACTGAGAAAGAGAGAGAGAGCGAGAGAGAGAGAGAGATTAGCCATGACTTATTTACATGTTCATATCAAAGTTCGCACAAACCTGTCCTCTCACTGTTGAAAGACAGATTAAAGTGTATACGAAAACAGGGTTTAAATCTTTTTTTTTTTTTTTTTCTGGATTGAACTGAACCTCCTGATGACTGTGGGGCTCCTGTGTGTGAGTGATGCATCTTCTGTCATCCATGTAGTGATACAAAGTAGGAAGGAAGTCAGTACATAAGTGCTTATCGGCTGCTTCCACCCTGACGGTCAGTCTGGCCTCTGCTCAGCATGCTGGGATGCAGTGGAATGAAGGACCATGTCCGATAGTTCTGATATATAGTCTATCTGATGGAGAGGGAAGGGTCTCCCCGGGGACAGCTCGAAGCTGGGTGTGCTGTCTCTCAGAATATCATGGCTTGTCACAAGTTTCTGCATAAGGAGGAGTGCCTACTCCTCCAGCTTTCATGTTTTATTTAAAATGCTGTCTTACTCAGAGAGCGCTGCAAACTCATTGAATGTGATCTGTCTTAGCATTGCCTCTTTTCCGGTCTTTTTCTGCGCCTCTGTCTGGGGCTCTGTTTGATCATTTGACTGTGTTGAATATGAAGATGTGCCTCACACTCCATGGGGATGTGTTTCAGCGGTTTAATTTGAACAAGGTGCCAGTCAAATTGTATAATCTGTGTGCAGCAGTTTGATGGGGATTAACCCTCAATCAGAGCACTTAAAGGTGCATCACAGCCACATAATTAACTTCTCCTTTTCAGAGGGAAATAATCCCTCACCCGAAACTTAGTCTCTGTGTAGAGCAGGTGCTGTCTATTTAATTCATTTCTGTTGTTTCTTTTTCTTTTCTTTACAATAACTAACTTCAGAAACAGTCAGCTTTTGCTAATGTGAGGTGAGGCTGCAGAGTGAGTTTAGGGAAAAACACGCTGCTCCAGCCAAACTGGTTTGACTGGAACAGCCACAGTTTTAAGACAATCCTGTGTGCTCGTGTGTGGATGTAAACACCTCTACTTTTCTGCAGGTGAGCTGTCCACTCCTATTGTATGACAGACAAAGTCAAACTGACAGCAGGGTAATATGTTTATGGCCTGCAGTGTGCTGTCACTCTCTCCTTCATGTCTGCCTAAGAGCTTGGAAACGTACAGGTCAAAAAAACATGTGCATGGCAGCCCTCCACCAGATTCTTTCATATCTATACAAGGAGCAACTTTGTGGTTCTTCTACCCACAGTTAGTTCTGCCTGGTCCTCCACTGCCAGCAAAATGAATCCCATAAATATTTCATATTTGATAAATAAATGAAACAACCTCTTTTCTTACTCCTGGGTGGCGCCCTAAGTTGCTCCCCTGCCTACCATTCAGCAGCTTATTATCACAGCTCTGACGTTGTTTCTGTCATTTCTCAAATGAATTTAGTCTTTTTCCAAAATGTATCATAGTACATCTGATGCATTAGTTCTGCTTATAACAACCAAAGTGTTTTTTGTTTTTTTAATAAAAGATGTCCTCGTTCTCAAAATTTCTTTCTTTCATGAATAAAATATTTTGCAACCACAGCAGTGTCAAAGTACCTCAGCGTTGCATAAGAAATAATATAAATATGCCATTCTCTTTTCTTGGGAGCCTAAAAAAAGAAGCCACATAAATTTTCAGGACACTCAAGAGTGACACGTGAACACCTCACATTATTAATGACTCCTCCAGCTTGTGGATATCCTCCATATATTAGTCCCATGAGATGTACTCTGTTTACTGCTGCCATATGTACATGTCAGACTGCAGGCTGTGAGCATCAGGAGCACTCTTGGTCATGTGACTTTATGCTACACCTCACCTTTGTTTCTGTCTGAAAGTAGCTTAGCCTAAATAAAATGACAGACAGTGGGAAGCAGGACTAAAGGGCGGGGCTTGTGCTGTGAGCCAACTACACCAGAAACACCTGAACTACTAAATTTCTTTTGCATGGATGTTGTTTTTTGTCTGCAGGAACAACGGTGAAGTCTTTTGGTGTGCAAATGCTTCAGCAGCTGTTTGAGTTGAAGATGCGTATGAGGGAAACTAAAAATAGGACGCACACACCTCTGAGCCAGCTGCCTCCTCGCTGCCTTTGGGAGCACTTTTGCGTCTCCCCTCTCTCCTTTTTTAGAGCTTTTGCTCTCCACCATCTTGCAGATTTCCTGTTGGTGCTGTTCTTTCTCTCTATTTTCCTACTTTTCTTGGCCCAGTCCTTTTGTCTCTGGCCAGTCCTGCGCTGGCATGAAAGACCTGAAACAGGACACCGCTCCCCCTAACTATGCCCCATTATTCACTCTGATGGGAAACTAGAACACAGGCACAGTACTGACAATGTGAAAATCTCTGTCCAATGAGTGCACGTCCAATTATTTAAGCAGCTCACAGAAGTTTTTATCTATCCCAGATAAAGACGATCTGGTGGAAAGGGATATTTTTATCAGAAATATGAGTTTCAAAAATACCCACGCTAAATGCCAAAAGTTTCTCTATTCAAAGGCTGGCGTGACATCAAGCTTGATTGGTGCAGTTGGAGCCATGTCTTTGTTCTCTTTTCCTGATTTATATTAAAAAGAGCATCTTTTCACTGTAACAAGGACAACGTCTCATCTGACATCAGACAATGGCCTTTTTTTCATTTATAATGTAAGAATTGGGAAAGGGAAATGGAGATTTTCCAAAACAGTTGTAAATCAATCCAACTATGTTTTATATCAAGCTAAAGTTCGAACTTTATTTTCTCTGTTGTCTATAAACTTTTCATGATCAATAAAACAGTGAAGTGGTGGTAAAGTATAAATTCTAACCAGTCCTTACTTTTGGAAGATTCTGTTAAACTCTCATTGAATTTGATATCAGCCGTTTAAAAATGCTTACTTTATGCCATCTCTGTGTGGCAAAGGCTGCTTAGAAGTTATAAAGGATGAAATGTTCTTGGTTTAATCAGGAAAAGGTGATGGTCTGGATAAAAGAAACACACAAATATTAACACATAAACCCAGGAGGTTCACGTTTGTTTCCAACCTTTAGCCCCTTCCCTCCATGTCACTTTCCACGCTCTGTGTTTCAGTTCTGTGACAAGAGTAATTGGAGTAAATGGATGTCAGTTGCTGGGATAAAGAGTCAACCTTTGATTTTGAAAAAAGACGCCTATGCAGAAGTGTAACAAATGGCATGTTTTCAGTGGGTAGCAGTTTAGGACCGCAGGTGGGTTTTGCCGTAGTAGCAGGTGCAGAATGTGGTTTGTCATTGTCGAATGAAATATGCAAGGTCTTGCCTGAAAAATGCACCATGGATTAGCAGTAAATGTTGCTCTAAAGGACTATTGGTCCTGAATTTGGACCAATAGTTCCCTCCCAGTTGTGCAAGCTACCAATGCAAAGGACACTTGTGCATCCCTGTGCCATCATGGATGCTGGATTTTAAATTGTGTGCTGATAATGAGTAAGGTTGTCCCAAGAGGGTAGGAGGAGCCTGAGTTCATCTGGGCTCAGGCCTACGCCCGGGGAAGTAGCCAGCCACCTGTAAACAACTCTTCATGTTAGCATTAAGCCACTCTTTGCCAACAAAACCATTGGCTGCCATCATCCCCTGATTAATCATGCTGTGTAACACCATCAGTCACACTGGTTAACTACCATCATAGTCAGTCTATGTTGTGCTTTGTGTTTTTTATTCACCGATCAAACAAAAAGAAATTGTAATGATCCATCAGATACTGATCATGTATCACTTTCAGTCCTGAACACAATCTTGTAAGACCACTTGAGATTTCCACCATTAGCATGACATGGGCCCAAGGCTGCTTCTGAATATGATACATTGCTAATAATGCTAATAATTTTTCTTGTGAAATCCTTCCCTCCTCTACTTGTTTTGGTAACAAACCTGAATGAATCCACACCAATGCATCATTTTCCTTTTCTCAGTATTGTTGGAAGAAACCGGTTACCTTTCTTCCTGAAAGTGACCTACACAATCCTGACTCATTTTTGTGGACATCCGTCTTAAACAAACATGCTTTGGGCTGTGGCAGAGAACAGACTTTCTGGATGAGTTGAGAGATGGACTAATGCTTCGTTGTTTTTTTGTCTTTTAAAAGGGTTTGTTGAAATCATAAAAATGCAAAAAGCTGCCATCCCCATCTTTCAAAGAAAGCAACATGCCCAAAGGCTTTTTTTGTTTGTTATTCTGCAGAGCAACAATGCAAAGGTGAAGAGGCTTCATAGACAAAGACTTGGCTCCTCTTCCATGAAGGGCGAAAATCAAGCAGGCCCGTGTGCATGTACCCCAGGCTGCATGGCCTATGAATAAGAAAAGAAGCAGCCTCTATTTATCCTCCCTCAAGACTTGGTGAACAGGAAAATTCTCTTTCACAAAGTAAACGTGGTAACATGATTATTATGGCCTGCCGTATGTGTGCGGATGATGAAAGTAATTCACATCTGAAATGACTGGCCAAGTTTCTCTCAGTCATCTGCCATGGAACAAACCCCCTCAATCACATCCTTTGATGTGCTTCTGTGTATGTCTAATTCCCATTCAGTAGGCAGATACATGTGTCGCAATGTTTGCTCTGTATCAATTTTGAAGAAAGACTGGGAGCATCAAAACTGTGCAACGTATTCCCCTCTCTCTGGGCCTCTATGCTGTAAATGCACATCCACAGCAAACACATCTGTTCTCCAGCAATGCAAATCATTTGTTGTGTCATTTGTTGTACAATTGTGGACACCTACAATGGATGTTAGAGGAATGACAGTCAAGGATGCAAGAAAAAGTGAATATGAGTGTACAAAAAAAGTCAAAATCCAAGTTAAAAATATCTAAACTCCTGGTAAAGTTCTTCATCATCCTGTGGCATTCCCTGGTAGATGGAGGACGCTGTCATGGTAGTGATTAAAAGTGTGTCACAAGTGATTAAGGTGACACTTAATGCCATCTAGAGGCCAGATCAAGACTCCTGTTAAACAGAGGATATAATCTGTATGCTGCACCAAACTGGGAAATGTCACTGATCCCTTGGAGGGGTTTATGCTTTTGCTCAAGGCTCTCTCCCTTTCTCGTGCTCTCTCTCTAACACACATGCATAGACATTCACCGCTGAAGCAACTAGACTGTTTTGTCATACTCACTTTCAGTCGTAGTTTCAGAGTTCTCGTATTGTGGCGTGTTTGTTTTTGTCTTTCTGAGCTGTTTTTTCCACAGAATAACAGATCAGAATCACGTCGAGAGCAAGCAGTTCTTCAGCCCGTACATACAGTAAGTCTCGTCTTCATTTCTTCAAGGAGCTGTGATCCTGCCTGGCCCAGAGTGTAGTCCCCTTTATCTAAAGTTAATCACACAGTAGACCTGTCCCTGACTCATGGCTGGAGCCCAAACGGTGGATTTATCACTCACACACTCAGCATGGCAGCTCAGTATCACCACTCGTCTTTTTTCCCTCTTTGACCTTGACTTTTCTTGCTTTCTAACTGATCTCTTGTTAAAGAACTGAGGTCCAGATGTTGATATTTCCCAGAACAACATGAGACTTAGAACAAAAGATAAACTGTGCTGTAGTAGATTTAATCAGCGTCACTTTAAAGCTTTTGGTTCATCTGTGTAAGAAGCTTGTAGGTTTTGCTCACTGATTGTGGCCTGTGTTCAACTACGGGCTGTTGTCATGAGGGTGACTAATTAACATCGCCCTAATTTTAGAAAATCAGTCATTCTTTAGTGCAGAGGCAGGCTGTGATTTAATACCACAATCAAAATCAAACCCAATCACACAGGCTTTCAGAGTCTGGCGGGATTATTTTTGAGTTTGTTGCCATGGCAATCCAGTCCATCCCATGGTGGTGTTTCCAGAGTGTGGTGAAGGATTAGATGGTGATGTCAGACATCTGTGTCAAATCCTTCTCCAGCTCATTTCAGCCATTTGTCATGTTCTCAGATGACAGATGACAGCCTCACACTAGCAGAGGGAGCGAGTGTGCTGCAGCTCTGTGATGAGTTTCAAACTCTGGTTTTTACCCCACTTTCTTTGCCCTGACTCCCAGCTTGCTTGCTCTCAGCCTGAGGTATTATGGCCTTTAAGGTAAATATCATTTGTTTTGTGGCGTTTCTATGATGGGTGAATAATGGCTGGAAGTACATGGCTAAATGAGAGTCTGAGACCAGGAATGGGAGTAATCTGGCCTTTCTTTCTGAGCCATGACAGAGGCCAATAGAGATTAATGAGAGTGCAGGGGTCTTAACACTTTCACTGCTACAGGAGGGACAGCATCAGCTCTGCTTGGTGATGTTTACATTCTTACACTATTACATTGTTTTACCAGATAAAATTCAAAACAACACAAGTTAGGTGGCCCTAAAAGAGGACAGATGATACAGCAGCCATGATTAAACAGAAAAAGTATCCTTCACGTTGATTTTTTTGCCCTGCTTGCTGCCAAACTCTAAAGTTTGCTAGTTTTGAGGAAATTTTCGCAACTTTTAATGGTGCCTGGAGCGTTAAACTTGGGAAATCTTTCTGTAACATTAACGACAGTCTGAGCAGGGTCCAAAATTAACACATGCCCAGCACCAAATGTGAGTAGATTTTTCTCTTGGCCTGTATATTTTAGAGGGTTATGAGCCACATGGCTGGTTACATTTGTACCAAAATACCCATGTAATTAAAAAAACTGTCTACTATGCCAATAGCTTCCCAGCTGCAACCATTTTCTTCAGGATGAAGACTCAATGTGAATTTTATTTAGGCCTTAAATAATTAAAAATTGATTAGTGTAAGGATGCCTAGCCCGGGTTCACACTATAAAGAATCGAAGGTCCACACGAATGATCATTTTGACAAGCTTTACTGATTACATATCTGGGTTACAGCTTCATCAGGCCACTAGTGTGACCAACAGTGGTGCTAAGTGTAGCCACCCCCAAGTGTAGCAAAGAGTGTAGCCCCCATGTGTGGCAAAGAGTAGTCCAAGACCATTCAAGTATATATAGCGGTTCACAATCCTAAACATACTGTTGGTATTTAGTTGACCCTAAGAGAAATCCATGTATGGTAAAAACAAAGGACAACATATTTCAAAAGCCTTAGATGAACATGTGGAAGGTCCCAAGAAGGAAATATCATGACAAACATATTTTGGGGACCTACATGGTGTAAATAATGTGTACAGGGTTCCTTGCTCAGGGATGGTTGTAGGAGGCCCCCGGCTCCAGCAATCTAACACCAAAGTGTCTGGGGTATTTGAGTGACACAGCTCCACCACTCTAAAGGCTGACATGACTGGCTAAAGAAACTCATCCTAACAGTCCTCACTTTTTTTTTTTTTTTTTTCTTTAAACATGCCAATTGTTCATAAATAATTGCTGCTGGAACAGATGATAAATAAGACTGGTGACCAGGGTCACTTAAAACAAAAGAGTGGATTGATGAAACAAACATAAGAAGGGTCAGCCACCCAAACCAGCCCACAAAGGGTCGTCAGATTTGAGGCCACCCTCTACCCTAGACCAACAATTGAACCAGCTAAACCCTACAAAACCATGAACAAAAGCCGCGAAAACAGAACTTATCAATCCACCTGAACGTAATCTAGGTGATAATTTTATATTGCAACTAAAGTAAAGCATGTTCTTTTAACTCAGTGGAGTGATGTATCTTGTGTCAGCTAATACGTGGTGGAGAATGATACTTTTACACTAGAATCTCTGAAGCGGTGACCGACACTGTGATCACATGGGGAACATCATATATGGTCAGGATATATGCCATCCCATCGTTGGAATCTCCCGATGACTCAGATGACTCAGAATCGGAGACCCACGGTTTCCATTTGAATGGGGAAGAGATAAGGGCATACGCTGTTTGGACTGGATCCTGCACAAAAGACGTATTGACAACATCACAAACAGATTATGATTAGTGTACAGAAAATGGAAGTTCTCTGGAATCCTTGAGAGATTTGGCTGCTAAGACTAAAAATCTAGTGTAAATTTTAGCAGGCCTTATGACGAATTGGTAATTGTTAACATTTTTATCTGAGGTTTCTTCTCTTTCTTGGTCAAACCTAGCAGTTTAAGCAATCCATAAAGAGGCACATGCATCTTCCTAGTCATAGTTCTTTTGACATGAGTCATTAGCCTTTGGATTGTTTGACTATTCTACCCCCCTTTTCTTCACATGTCCACCAAACGTTGAGCTGTCCTTCCAGTCCTAGAGAGAAAAACAACTCACAGATAGAGATGTCGTTAGTAACAACTGTACAAATTGCATTCGTGACACTATGAATGTAAGCTAGGAGTAAATCATACGCTAGTTAAGGGAGCGTAATCTGTTGCCCATCATATTTTTATAATACATCAGCAACCATGTTACACTTCTTTATCTGTTATATGTTTACTTTAAAATCAGTGGCCCGGCTTTAAAGCAAAATTAAGTCATCAACGGAAAACGGCGGCACAGAAGGTTGTATGGATGGGAACTAGGAACCAATCAAGGAGGAAATGGTGCATCAAGTGCCGCTTTTTCTTTTGCAAATTGTCTGCTAATTTTCGTTGTCTCTGGTCACTTCTTTGTCAGATAGTAAATGTGTTGTTACATTTCACAATAGCATGTAGGATACAACATCTTAATTTTGATTATCAACAAGTGCATAACCTGCCATTGTAGGGTCTACGCGCAGAACCATAAAATCATAGTTCTCCAGTGGAGTCTGTTGCATCTTAACTCTTACTCTAAATGTCGAATTGATTAAGTTCAAGCAATCTAGTGACGGAATTTCAGCCATCTCTTTGTTACCATGCAGCAATGACTTCAAGTGTATCACTAGATAAATATAAGTGACTGTTGAAAAGGGAAGTTTTGGTGTTTCAGCTAACATGCGTTTTTAGGTTCATCACCTCAGACTGATATGCTGTGTGATTATGTTGCGGTGACCAACATTCACTGTGTGTATAGCATGCTGTATTAGTGGATATCGTAACACTGTAGTCTGTGCCTATTTAAACGTAATCGCCACAGCCATCATAGCTCGCAAACATGAGACTATCATTTGAACAAGTATCGTTGGGGATTTGGAATAATAGACAACAGGTCTCAATCCTTAATCAAGCACCCTCGTCAGAACAGCAGTGGGGACTCCTGTCATCCGCCATACAAGGTGAAAGCCCAGGTTGTACTCCGGAAATCTTGATGTTGGAGCAGTGCAGAGAAAATATTCGATACAACGAAAGACGTGTTTCATGCCATTAGTCCAGTTCATAATGTCCAGTGCATCCTAGGGCGTTGACTCTTGGAGCATAGGATCATGGACGGCATAATTACCAGCCATGCTTGACTATAGTCCACCAGATGCAGAAGGGATACCTGTTCAGGTTTGTTCTTTTTTTGTTTGTTTTTTTTTTTTTTTAACATGGTCCTTCAGTGTCCTTTACGGCTGTCACACAATCAGGAGAGAGATATCTGCACCCAGCTCTCAAGATGTAGTCAAGGTAGTGGACAGATTCTCAGCAGAATTGAAGCTCGGCAAGGAATGTCCTGTGACCTGTCTCGGCCAAATGTATCCGTGGGGCCAAGGAATCCAGTATGTAGTCTTTTCAGTCTCTGGGTAAAGAAGCAGGTCATCCGAATACTGGAGGATACAGGATTGACATGGTAAAGTTGGATGAGACAAGTGCAAATCGACAGCTAAATAACCTGTGGCGAAATCAACAAATCCCATAGGTAGTTCTTTCCAGCCATATTATTAATTCGTGTACGTAAACGTAGAGAAATTTTGTGTCTCTTTATGTACAATGATAGAGAAATATACAGAGCATGAATTGAGTTAGTATAGAAGCTAGAATTAGAAGGTTGTGCGGTTAAAACTGAGTCAATATCAGACACTATGAGAGCTATGGATTACACTGCTTTATTGAGGGACTATTTTCCTCTGTAGAAATTTGATGTTCGTCCTCACTCTTCAAAATCTCAATGTTGTTGGTTCAGATGCAGTAGACCGGATGATGTCTTAGCACTGACTATCAGTAACTGTTACATGATAGAGATGTTATCCCGATCAAGGGCTTGTTGAAGTGACCAGAGATACCAATAGATTGAACAGAAAAACTACTCAAATGGCCAATTCAATTTGGTCAGGATCTTGTTCCTCCTCCTGAAAACCCTTGGTTCCTTGATTGGCACCATACCCCATCCTCTAAGAATCATTCTGCAAAAAGAGATCAGAGGTTATTTGAGGCATAAAGTGAAGTTGCACTTGGTTCACATTACTTTTTTGAGGACTCCTGCTCCTTCCTACTGGAGGCTGTCCTACTACGGGTCCAGTTACATGACAGTGAAGGCATCTGTCAGTCATGACTTACTATAAGTATGGGAAATATGCTCTTGAATGTGCATGTCAGGTATCCTTTTACAGTCTCACTCTGTCACTAAGGCTTTGACCTGTGTCAGATATACACTTTCTGTTAAGTCATAAATTGTATTACAATTCTGGATACATTGATGAATACATTTATCTTAAAGGATGTATGTTGAGAGATTTGACCCTCCCAACATCTGAGTATAACAAGGGGACTACTTTTGTTGGCATTGGGCAGGGCTGTTCATCGTAATTTAACATGTACAAATAGTGAACTGTCATCTTCATAACTTACATACTTCACAGACGCACTAGGTAGGTTTACATGAGGAGACACTGAACCTGGGAGCTGCAAGAGGGTGTAACAATAAGCTTGCTTCTTCATATTTTACTTGAACAGTTTCTTAAGTCATAGAGTAAACTTTTTGTTTTTCTTTTTTAAGCTTACTAAGATTCAGAGGAAACTGATGAGCCACCTAAATCTACACCTTTGTCATGTAGTCTTGATTCCATAGAAAACTATGGATGGTTGCGTTATTCATTAGATACTCTCGTACAACATCTTATTTCCTTCTGTTTCTATTTTTGTTATTTTCTATACTTTCCTATCATTCTGATACTTATTAGTTTTTTTTCTTTTCTCTTATTAAAACTGTTGTCCATAGAAAATCCATCGTCAGAGCACTCAGCCAAATTTATAAAAAGGTTCATCGTAATAGAACCCCAGCTTCACTTGCACCCACTCCCTGGCTGACATCTAAACTACAAACATGATTGGAACGATGTCTAACTGTGGAACAGTTTCAAGCATTTCATTGATCACTTTTCATCCTTTTCTTGGTAGATCTAGCTTCGATTTTTCTTTGTATTTATTTATTTAGCTATTTTTATTTTTATTTTTATTTTTATTTTTTTACCACGTGGCTTTCTGAATTTACTGGTTTGTGACCTCAGTGCGAGGATTATTACTTGCAATTAGTAAATCTATGGTTATTTGTGAGTATGCAAAGCGTCAAAAGGTTCGTGTGGTTCATCCATCTGTACTTTAGGTCAAATTCCATCTTTAAAAAAATACATCCTGAAGAATTGAGACTGGTATGGGTCGATATTATGCAATACGTAGATACATAATCACACTACAACTGCCACTGAATAAATCGGGGCCGTCAAGCGGTCAGTCCGTTCAAACAGAGACAGAAGTACCTGTTAATGACTGAATCGGGGCCGTCGTGCGGTCAATCCGTCAGACTATTAAACAGAAACAACAATAACACAACCGCGTCGTCCAACGACGTCTTCATATAAAAAACCAGAAGTACCACTCTGCTAATGACTGAATCGGGGCCGTCGAGCGGTCAGGCCGTCAGACACTTAGACAGAAGTACCAATAACACAACCACGTCATCCAAGGACGTCTTCTTATAAAAAAACAGAGGTACCAATTCCATATTTATCAACATGTCCTCCAAGGACTTCAGTGTCTATTCTTGTCTCTCTGGACACCTATATTCACACTATCCATCTACTGCGAGTGGGCCCACCCTAATATTGATTAATATCGACACATCTCAGCAAGCAAATTCAGGGAACTATTAATGTTGTATTAAATTAAATACAGTATCCATTCAGACTATCAAAAGTTTAGAAGCCAATTGTACAAGGGCTACTAGGCATCCCATAGCAGAGGTATCTTTTTTAATGCTCAAATCAGGTAAGCAATACAATCACAAGTGGATTGAATGATTAAAGATGCTTACCTTTTTTTAGTGATTAATCCTGTTCGTGACGCCAAATTGTAAGGATGCCTAGCCCGGGTTCACACTATAAAGAATCGAAGGTCCACACGAATGATCATTTTGACAAGCTTTACTGATTACATATCTGGGTTACAGCTTCATCAGGCCACTAGTGTGACCAACAGTGGTGCTAAGTGTAGCCACCCCCAAGTGTAGCAAAGAGTGTAGCCCCCATGTGTGGCAAAGAGTAGTCCAAGACCATTCAAGTATATATAGCGGTTCACAATCCTAAACATACTGTTGGTATTTAGTTGACCCTAAGAGAAATCCATGTATGGTAAAAACAAAGGACAACATATTTCAAAAGCCTTAGATGAACATGTGGAAGGTCCCAAGAAGGAAATATCATGACAAACATATTTTGGGGACCTACATGGTGTAAATAATGTGTACAGGGTTCCTTGCTCAGGGATGGTTGTAGGAGGCCCCCGGCTCCAGCAATCTAACACCAAAGTGTCTGGGGTATTTGAGTGACACAGCTCCACCACTCTAAAGGCTGACATGACTGGCTAAAGAAACTCATCCTAACAATTAGAAACATATGTAACCATGTTGCATGACGCCTGCTAACATTTGCTGAAAATCTTTGATAGACAAACACTCTATTTCTAACAGGCATTCCTGAAATAACTATTGTTGAACAAGACAGCATGTGAACACACATGCAAGTGATCCCACATTTCCACCCCTGTGTGAAACTGACGGTCCTCTTTATTTTTCTAGTTTGATTACTGTTAGTGGTCAAGTCTGAGTCTATGTCTGAGTCATTAATACTCAGCACCAACTTGGCCACACACCCTGATAATCACGATTTAAATCAGATTCAAGTCCAAGTCTTGGACGTTAACACACCAGGACACCACAGGACTGTGAAAATGTAAATGCACTGACAGCGTTGTCACAGTTAATTGTTAAATTAGATTTTCTGCTGACTGTATGCTTTATCGGAAAGCCTTAACAGTGTTTTTCTTCAAACTTCTAGGAGTGATATTGGGGTTGGGGATTGGGGATATTGAATTCCTGTAGAAGTTCTCCTTCAAACTATTTTTCATGCTTTCAGAATTTCTTGTGGAGTAATTGTTTAGAAAAGTCTGTGTCTTTTTGTCTCTCCACTTCCTCTGGTTTTTAGCCGAAGCACTGTATCTTTATTTGTCCATTTTATCTTCTGTTATTGATCTGTTCAAAGTGGCTCCGAAAGGTATATCACTTTATTCTAAGTCAAGGTGACAAACAGAAAGATGTTTATGCATCAGGTTTATCCCCAGAATTTCATATTTTTATCGTCTTGATATGCCTTAGAGTAATCTGCACAGATATGTTTAGTGCTCTGTTGATAATCACAGCAATGTTAGCAGGTCAGCCAATGTGGATGCAACATGTCCACCATCTGGGTCCAACATTTAATCTCCGGAAGGATTAATCTCCGACTCAATGGGAAATATAAGGGGTTTCTTACATGAATAATACGCATGGATTTGTGAAAATACACAATTGTTGTCTCTCAAATAGACGTACTGCAGTTCTGCAACAGAAGAGTGGTGTAGTTATTTCATCAGGAGAGAACACTGATGTAAATCAAATAAATGCTGTTTTCCTACTCTCTTTAAAACAAGTTACCTCAGAAAATAGATTGAATTTCATCTAAAAAAGACTAGAAGAGGCAATATTCCTCACTGCAAGTTTGCCAAATGATAGTCACCTCCCTAAAGTGATTATTTAATATGAAACCAATTTCAATTTACTCAGACTTCAGCAGATTTCTACGACAAGTCCAACCCTCCAACAATGATTTATGTTCTTTCAGGGAGTTTTAAGCTCACATCACACAAGTCGTGCGAAAGATTTGTTTTCATTAAACCCCCTCTGTGCCTTGGAGTCAAATTGAACGCTCAAATTTAATACCGAGATTATTTCCTTATACAGCGAGAGCGCTGTAATGCATTCAGAGCAGGCTTTCTCCCAAGGCCCTTGTTAAAAGGCGTGGAAGAAATTAACAGTGAACAGTCTTTATCTTGCTCATATGCTAAAAAGGGGCTACACAGAAAGAAAAGTGCTCTGAAGCTATTTGAGGATGTTTTATAAAGCCATGACACCTCGAGGTATAATTTCTGGGATGCAGTTCTAATTGCACAGTGCTGGGAAAATGTTGGGAGAAATAAAGACTGTGTTCCCCTACTGATTATTTAATAGACCAACACATTGGCTGATGCAGCTCATTTTTGACTGTACAAATCTGGCCCCACAGAGGAGTGAAATCTTTCTGTCCTCCGGTATAACAACATCTTGACAAACCCTAATAAAATTCAAAGTGTATAAGGTTGTCAACCATAACTTCAACCTCCTAACTGGCTGGCTGTGTAAAAGAAGGTGAGTAAGTCCTTGCCCACGCTCCCATAACGCTATAACTGTTTACCTGTCCAGCTCTATTCATTGCCTGATATCACACAATCAGTGATTATTTCTAGATTTATGACACAATGTCCTACATTATTTTATCCTCTGCAATATCCCCATGTACTCTGCCTTTTGATTTATAACAGCCTTTGCTCCGCCGAGCAGTACGCACCACTTTTACACTGTGGTGTAGCAGCGCTGATCAGTAGCCCTCGGAGGTGATTTATGAGCAATGGGATTTCCGGTCAGAATGGCTTAATTGAGCCTGTATATTCTCCAGAGCAGTCCTTGAGAAAGGGATAAGGTAATGAGGGGGAAAATGACGAGTGGAAGACACTTTGGCTGTAAATCAGAGTTGGAACGTTTATGAAAAAAAAACACACACACATTATGAACACCTGCAGAAATACTGCAGAGCCTCAAGTTCACTTCAGTGACCTCATAACAGGGGAGGGAAGTTACTTCTTCACTGCACCCCCATTTCCCTACCATTCCTCACTCACTGGTGCGCTGATGTCCCAGGGGAAGCCCAGGTGAGCGTACAGGTAGCTCACTGTCTCTCCTGCATGGTCAGGACTGCTGGATATGTCACCCAATTAGGACTTTGCACCTGGAGTCAGAACATTATTTTCTAGCAGCAGGCCTGCTGGATCCCACAGGGGGGTGTGGAGGTGTGTGAGAATGTGTGAAGCAGCACACATAATACAGATAGCTAACTCTAATGTCCTGATGGTGTATGCATAGGTAGATGATTGTGTGTTCGATGTTGTGCCTCAGTGCTGGCGCCAGAGCAGCGAGCTGAGAGCACAGATAGGGCGCCACACCGGAGAGATAATAGATTCAGTATGGACTGGATGCCAGCTGAACTCAGCACTATTGACTGACACCTGTCATTACAGTTTGTGTGTGTGTCTGTGTGTGCTTACAGTATAAATGCACCTGAGTGTTTTAAAGGTACTCGCTGGTTGGATTTCTTTGTTAATAAAAGGCCAGTTAGTTTCTATACAGAATAAAACCGACTCATGATTAAAGGGGGTTATGGATTATGGGGTTACTTCACACAAATCAACTCAAAACATACATGTTCCTTTGCAATTATTTGAATTTACTTTCCCACTTTTTAACATTTCTGTCTCTGATAAATGGGGCATCAAAAAAAGGAGATAAAGTTTTGTATGCGGCACTTATATAGGTTTAACCATAGACTGTATGTAGAATGAATGCCGTCTGCCTCCTCGCTGGGTGAAGCCACTCCAAGAACAGCACCCTCTGGTGACGGTCTGCAGTATAGGTCATACATCCCACCTCCTCCAGCCGTCCTTATGGAGCTGTGGACAAACTTAAAAACTTATTATACAAAATATAAATTTTTCTCCCCCTGCTTCCGATGTTGACATGAAGTTACAGTAAGACTGGTTTGTGCTCAAGTCCTCTTTTTTTCTGTACAGCTCTGTTTTTAAAAGTTATTAGGGGGTTCATGTTTTCTATGATTGACACTTGATACAGCCTATGGGCATACGAAGTTTATGTAGCACACCCAGGGGATCGAGCCGAGCGTCATCACAGCGACTCTCTGCGACTCTCCCGCCAAATGCGTACAATGCTACTACTCAATGTTGGTTTCAGAAAAATCGCTGAAATACCGAGAGCTTTTCGGCTTTACATCTGTATACTGGTGGGAGGTGTAACCGAGTTGTCCATAGTATAAACAGTCTATGGGTTTAGCACAGTAATGATCTTTGGATGTTAAGGGAAGGGCCCATGATTATCAGGGGCCTAAAAATGTCAGTGGTGCTTCTTCATGTGGTATCCGGCTCATGGTTACCATTTTATGTGAAACTTTTTTCCTTTGAAGAATTCCTCTCAGCTTTACTTTCAGGGAAGTTTCATATCAAATGTATCATTCAGTTGTTTACTTCACTGGGTTAGCTGTGTCCCAAAGGCAGAATATGTTGTTTTTCAGTCTGCAGTTCCTGCGGTCCACATGTCAAAGTGTTCTTATCCAAGACTCTGAGCCCCAAATTACTCCCGGTGGCATTACCAGCAACATTTGAATGCATGTAAATGAGACTGGACAGCACTGATGGGCATTTACTGCAGCCTCTGTCATCAGTTAATGAATGTGGAGTTATTGGATAATGTGTTTTAAGCGGTGTCAAAACTAGAAGTGCTGTTTCAGCGCAGTTGATGTTACCTGAGTGTGGTTGTCAGACCTGTGTTTGATTGTGTATTTGATCATTGTGTTCTCTCCCTTCTTCACTCACAGCTTTCTTTATGGCTCTTGGGAATTTGACCTTTGGCTGGAACAGAAAGTTGCTGCTAACCCTAACCACAAAGTCTGGTGATTATCAAGAATAATTAGGACACTGTTTTGTGGAGGAATATTTTATATTTCAATTTTACAACGTACAGTGTTGCAGTGCTTTGATAACAAGCATAGTTGGTGGCTAGATACACTGGGATTTTTTTGAATAGATATTAATAAACTTAATTAGAAGTAAGACTTAGGCATAATTTGGTAAAACCAGAGGTAAGTTCAATTGTTTCACTTTCGAATGTTAAGATGAGGAAGAAGATGGGGGTGGGGGGCTGTCAAGACTAAGTGTATGGAAGTCCCCAGAATATATGACCCAACTTTCCACAGAAAATGACAGTCACCACGATTTGTTCACTTCCTCCCCTGATTAATTTGTACTCTATGCTATATGGGTATTTTCACACGTTGGTCTTGGCAGAACTAGGCCAGAAACAGACACCAAAATGTGCTCTAAGGCTGCAAATTGGCCCTTCCTTCTTTAACTAGGTCCCTGCAGGCACCTCATGAAAGAGTATGCAGTTTGTAGGTTTAATATAAGCACAGTTCAGAGCACAATGTCACGTCAAAGAGAGGAATCAACTCATATGTTTTAGATAAATAAATAAAAAAGTGATACTAAACCTTGTATGACCCTGTAGCTACGATACTAGCTACATTTTATCTGTATTTCTTTCTTTCTTTTTTTTTAATGTAGAGAGATAATTCATAAAAGTATCCTCTGGGTAATCCAATTTAAGCCATTGCAAAAAAAAAATTGTTACTGAGCCAAAAGCCTTTACACGGGATCATTATCTGCCTACTTCAGCCTCGCCCTGGGAATACCCTTTTTCCATCATGATGAAATGTGCAGATCTTCAGTATGGGTTAGTCAGCCACATTCCCATTCATTTCCCCATCTATACAGCTCTAGGATGTCAGTCATCTAAAATTAGATGAGTGAGCATGAAAACAAGTTAGTGCTGAATGCTATTGTAAACCTGCTGCAGGCAGAAACTCATCAACCGATCAGATAGAAAATACTTTTGCAGAAAAAGGATTCAAATTGTGTAATTCTGTAATGTTTTCATTTCAGCTGTCAGCAAACACGACCCAGTTGTAATACCTTCATCTCATTTTAAAAACATCAATTATTACCTCGGATTGAAAACATCATAAAAAGTTCATTAAAGAGTTTTTCAAACCTTTCCTAAAACGGAGTCTAATCCTGTAAAAAATGCTTGATTTAACATCAGGCCTTTATTATCCCGCGTGTTAATAACAGTCATTTCTGGTCCCCTAATAAGAAGGGTAATTCTCCCACTCATGCATTCAGGCTTTGCAGTTATTTTCTAATACAGGCACTGTAATTACACTGTCAGACCTGTCTCCGGCCAAAGAAAACTGTTGTGGGAAATGCGCGGCCCGCAGGCAACCCTGCCGGATAACTGGGGGTGGTTAGTGGTGTCAGAGATGTTTCTTGATTTAGAAGATTTAACGTTACTCTGCATCCGAGGAGGATGTTGGTTATTGACTGTCTGTAAAGACTGTAGGGCCAAGGCTATGATCTGTGGATATTGATCAGTAAAGGAAGCAGGGGCAACGTTCAGGTGGCTCGGTGGGATAGGCCAGCAAGGTCATCCAGGCCAGGCCATGCAAACGCTGTGATGGTGAGTATATTTGATATGCAAAACTGAGTCATTGATTTTTCATTGGGGCTATTAGAATTCAGATTGTGTTAAGTGCGAGGGGAAATGGAATCCAAAGCGGATCTGGTTTTCAAAGACGGGGGAAGGGGCATTGGATTTCAAACTGAGAGATTTCATGCTGTGTTCCTATTGAAAGGAGGCTGAGGGGAAGAGATATGGTCCCGCTGAGCAGAGGAGAGGAAGGCTAGCCACTATATCCCTGACAAATTTATTATGTTACAATCCCCTTCCAGGTTTTTGCTCTGCTGGGGTATCAAAGAGCTAATGCCTTCTCGTGTGAGATTCTGGAAATCCACGGACACTGTTAACCATATCTGTTCCCTGTTAAATAGAAGTTAATAAAGCCTTGAAAAAGTCACTGGTTACTCAACACTTTCCTTTCTTAACGGATTGTTTAAAGGCAGATGTCTGTCAAAGATTGAGGGTTTCATTTTGTACTCACACTGTTCACTTCTTTTATAGATGGAATAAGTAAATGAGTATATTTATTTCTGCACTAAAATCTGTTTGTTTTATTTCATTTCAGCATATGGAGGACAAATATATCTCTACATCCTATCAAAGCCTTTTCCTCTGAACTTGTAGAGGACACTCACAGTCTCAAGAGAGGAGAAGCAGTTCTTCATCTATCATCACTCGGGTTGTTTTTGGGGTTGCAACAATAGAGTCCCAAAGCCCAGTTCCTTATGGATGCAATGTGGCGACACTACAAAAATCTGTTCTCTAAAGATAGCGCTCTCTGTTAAAGGTGCTGGTGATGCATAACTGTGGTTTTCTTCATGTTTCTTGGAGATCCTCTCAAGAGGACCAGGGGCACATTAGGATGACCCACAAGGGGATCTTTTTCATTCGTTAAATGACTCCAGGTTTGAGGGGGGTGGTGATGTTGGTGGTTGGGTTGTTAAATCTTAAATCAAGCTATTGAGCGAAATGCAAAATCCTCTTGCCCCTGATCAGAAACCTGAAAAATGCTGCTGCTGCACTAAAATGAACTCATTCTCACTTTTTAATACCTCAGTCTAGGACATCTATTGAGCAGCTCTGCATGACTTGCAGCACAAAAACTCTTTATTTATCTAATGCTGGCATCTGCAAAAACCTTCATTTCAGCACTTTTCAGCCACTGCTTGAAGCTTCATTTCGGCTGCTTTTCCAGTGACATAAAGTTTTATACATAAAGTTTGTGGATGTTACTTTTAATGTAGCTTTTTAATTACTCAAAAGTTATGCTTTTATAGTAAGCGTCAGAGGCAAATGGTTAGCTTCCAAACAAATACCAGATTACACATTAGCTATCGTTACATAAACTGCTATTATAAGGCTATTTTAGAGCTGGTGGTTCTGGTAAGTCACAAAGATTGTCCTTTTAGATGTAACAGCCTCAGGTTCAAATGACAGCTGAGACACAAACCTTGAATATTTTGTTTGCAGAGGTGCCATCAGTAAATACATGGACAGCAGGGCTGTGGTTCTCGTTGTCCTGTGTCATTGAAAGAGCTGCTGGGTCGGCATGTCCTTCAATATTTTCATAGTCAGATGGCAGAGCATGATGTCCAACTCAGGCCAAATCTTGCAAAGTTCTTGTAAGAAGCCATCTGAGGATTATGCTTACATCTGATATCTCTTTTTTTAAACTTTGCTGAGGTTTGGTATGTATATCCAACACTGCAACAGAATGTTTGTGTTAAAATACGGATTAGCTCAATAGCTCTCCTTTAATGCAAAAAGTTATTTTTTCATCTTGGTTATTGTCAGATAGGTCATGATAAGCTAACTGCTAATTTATCCACACTTATATTTATATTACCTATATTTATTTCTAACCTTTTTGCAAAGACTATTTAGTTAGTCACGTCATTCGCTTTCAGTCATTGTTCTGTAGATTGCGATTCATCATCAGTCCAGTCTTTTCAGGACACCGATGGCCACGGGGGGTGTTTTTGTTTCATGGTTAAAACTTGGAAGCTTATCATTGAAGTGGGGTCAAATATGTGTGGAGGAAGCCTGGCGAGCAATTTGAAAATTGCTGACATTTTTAGATTACAATTTATGAGAGAAAAGTCACATCATTATGAAGTTGTAAGAGAAAAAGTTACAAATTACCAAGGATAAAGTCATAAATTTATAATATTTAAGTTGTTAATTGATGACACATCCATAAGAATGAAATCATAAATTAACTAGATTAAAGTTTTCACAAGAATTAAGTCATTCATTTACCAGCTTAAAGTTAAACATTTTTGAGAATAAAGTCATTGAGAGAATTTAGTGGAGAGGAATTATGATTGCAGCCATGGTCAATCAGTTTGTACGCTAAAAGGATATATTAGGATGATAGGATATACGTTAGATGTATTAGGTTGGTATTTGAAGTGCAGCCGGCTGCTTGCACTAAAATGAGAAACATGGATCATTTTTGGAAGTTAAAACCAACAGCTGAGGACAAACAGTCGAGGCATAGACCTGCTGCTCATTAGCCCAGCCCTCTTTATAACTGACTTCATTTTAATTGATTTAGAGTCTTGATACTTCCGACAATATGGTGCCGATGAGCTGAAAGTTTTGGGAAACTCATATTTCACAAATTAGGTGACCCTAACACCCTGTTGTAAAAGTGCCCTTGTATCTTTCCTGATGAAATAAATACACAGCATGTTAGTTAGTATAGCTTGTTGTGTATGTGCACATGTAAACCTATTAACATATAAACTTATTCACTATAATATGTTTCAGTTGATATTTTTTAGATTAAATCAGTATATTGACACATAATGAAAGAGGCTTAAACATAGTAAGCAACAAATGTATGACTAATAAATGGCAATAGATTAGAGGATGCAGTAGAATAGTAACTTTGGCTAATCAATAGACACCCAGCTTTCCCACAGGGAGAATGTACAAAGAGAACCAAACAAATATGAAATAACAGCCACAAAAAAAGAAATGTATGTGCCCTTCAAATTAAGAAATGTATCTCTGAGGTCTTTCTCATCACACATAGACGGTTGCGAGGCACTGTTTGTGTAATAAAATCATTAGAGGCCAGAGTATAGATGTTATGAGCTCAAGCCAGCGAGCTGACAAAGACAACATCCTCACTGTCAGTTGCTGCCTATTGCCTTGTCTGTTTTTCCAGTTGTTGCTACCCTTCAAACTTGAGTGTTAAATGAAAACTTTCTCCTAAGTTTCACTGGGTTTGGGTCTCAAGTAGCTTGTTAGCTGTACAAGCTATATCTGCACTTAATGATTGAGCAGATAATCACAGCGTTTAATCCAATTCTCACTTCTTTGATCCTCTGCTTTTTGGCTTTAAAACTGTTTTAAAAAAACTGAAGGAAATAGCCTGCTACCCTCTGAACTAGCTCTTTTTATAGCACTGTGCAAATCGCTTCAATGTGTGAAGAAATTTGGCGCTTCGGATGGCTCTCTGTTTCAGATATGACAGTCGTTTTTAGGGCAGAGATTTAGTGTGCGGAGTCATGAAATAGACTGTAGTCAGAGAAGTTAGAAAACTCAGGATTTCTGATCAATAGTTATAAGAATGTCCATTCATTGATACAATTATAATCAATTTATTAATTTTTTTGCACACTTACAATCAAGAATTAGTCAAATATCCATTGGCATTATATACTCTACCTACACAACATCATCTATCCAACACATAGGACAACAATGGACAAACAATTTTACAATGGCAAACAGATCTAGGCAGTGCTTTCCTCGTTGAATTAATGCTCAGTCATAACACATCACTTTTACCCATCACACAGAATAGTGACTCAAAGGTTTGTTTGATATTGCATAATTATGCTAAAGGTGAAATGACATGCAGTGCCTTTTCCAAAGCCTACTATAGTTTATGTGTTATTAGTGGAGTAAAGTGATATTCAATCGCTAACTCACAGCACCATCTGGGTACATCCATGTTTAAAAAATAGCTATTGTGGGAAATAGCACAAACAGTAAGTGATAGGTTGATGAGCTGAAATGATGTTCCCCCTGAGGTTGCTTTGTTGCTTCATCTAGTGACATAGTAGCCTTTTAGTGCGACTGGCTCCTGGCTCTCTGAAGTGAGAGTAGGGTTGGTGGTGTAAGCCCCAACAGGAGTAACCTGGTTTACACATTTGCATATCACACACAATACTGTGCATACTTCACAAATCAAGGACTCACACCGCCTTGTACTTTATGTGCTCAGCTACTCATGCTGGCGGGAAAGTGGCCATGTCTTAATACAGTGTGTGTCTTGGAGGGTGCAGTCTATTGCCTTTGTAGTTAATACTGTTGTTGACATTGTTGTTGTCTTTTTTTCCTTATTTTTCAGAGACGGTACTTTCTTAGGAGCTCTGATTGCCACATGTACTTCCTCTCCGGGAAGTGATCAGGAATCCTAATGCGCCGGAAGTCCTGGATGCATTTCTCCAGCTCCTGCTCTGGAGTCATCTTCTCCTTGTTTGCTTTCCTCTTTGCAGCCTCACGTTCTCGGACCCCGAAGGTTCTCACCCGGAGCACATCCGTCTTGCGACGCATCTCCGCCTGCTGCATCATGTGACCCGGTCCTTTAGGCATGGGACGGTCCAGTGTCTGGATGTGGGAATGCCTACTCACAGGACCACAGATCACAGTCCCCTGAGGGGAGCTGGCCTCCGACTGGGTCTCAGAACAGGAAGTAGAGAGCTCATTGAAGGAAGTGCCGCTCTCTCCCTCACGCTCACTTTTGTGGCTCTTGCAGCAGCAGTCACAGTGAGAGGACATCCACCGTGAGGGCCCTCCTGAAAACACAATCACAAGTAGTGTTACAGCAAGTACCTCCTCCGTGTGTGTGTGTACAGTGACAGATTCGAGCTGTAATCAAAAGTAACAGTTGCACTGATCAAGCAAATGCTGACAAATGCCTACACAGCAGTTTCAATGTCGTACAAATGCCTTTAAAGGAACATCCCGTGAGTGTGTCAATGCTCTTAAAGGGGTTGCAGATTTCAAAATGTGCAAGTTATTGGCTTTGACGCTTGATTGCTAAGTCCCACAGAGCTTGGAGGGCGTGCATATTGCTTCCTCTGATAAGGAGAACTCCAGAGCCCAGTGCTGCTCCCTTACCTATGTCCCACGGCAGAGTTTTTCTGAGTGCCATAACAATCTACTTTGCCGCCACCTTTTTGTCCTATGTCCCGTTAAAACTGTTTCCTGAGTGCCTGGTACTGCATAGGAGGTTTATTACTTTTACATTTTTCTATCACTCAGTGAGAACACGGTGCCTTCGGGGAACCAGCAAGCTAGAAAAGGCAGGTAAAGAATAATTTGTCTTTACTTGTTACAGAACCAGGTCAGTGGATAAATGAAGATGTGAGTGTCCTGACCTCCTGTCAGGCCGTTTGGATGGAAGAGAACCAGATAAGGGCTCAGTATGAGATCATTTCACTTTCCTCCTTCTTTGTCCTGGATCTATTTCTTGTCAAGGGCAAATCCAGGCAGGTGACATAGGCCCCTACTGAAACCTGATTGGACACCTGGTTGACACCCTAAATCCCTAAACTATAATTGGTTGTCAGACCTGGGACTTGAGGGGAAAAGTATTGAATTTGCTGCTAGCTTTCTTTGGTTTTAAATGTTGCCAATTTTGATTTTTAGTCATTTTGTTAGCAATTTAATATGACTTAATATGACTAATATGACTGACAATGCCCCCTTTTAGCTAGTTACTATACTGGACCATCTCCCAGTTGACCTATCATGTCACATACCAAAACAATCAACAAACAAGTGAACAAGAAGTGAACAGGCTGAATGTCTAAAGGTGAAAACATGGACAACTTTATAGCTCTACACCTTTTGTACACCCAATAGCTTTTGTCTTGCTTTCCTCCCTTCTAGTTTTTCTGTTGCAAACATGCATAAGAAAACCAATTCACAGCTGCATAATCTAAGTATGTTACTCCAGTTTTGGGAAATTTGACTTAGTGTGATTTCAGTCTGGCTAAAATGCTTACATGTATTTTAAAAGTCCAGTTTTAGCTGGAATAATGCCAGAAATAGATTTCTAACAACCTGCAAATGTCGGGAGAGCACAGGCATTGGCCTTTTATCTCTTGAGCACATCAAATAATAACTTTAAAGCCACATTTTTTCTTGATCCCTTGAAAAGTAAAGAATCTTAAAAAAGCAAATCTTTTATTTTGAAATTATTCACCCCCAATTTCAACATCTGTGCAGTGCTTAAATGTTAGAAGTTTAGGCAGATGTAATTAGTAGAGACGGAAAAGGGTAGATGAATGCAAATCATTTTAGTGGGTGCACACTTCATGCAACTCCTGCATGAGTCAGAGCCCTGTTGGGCCACCTTATTTAGAAAAGTCCTTGTACCATCTGACATCCTCTTTCCATGCTAATTTTCATAACATGGAAATGCTCTTCTGCACTGTACCGTGGCTTGAGAAGCATCCAAGTTAGGAGAGTTAACACTGCGTTTGTATTTCATGACAAATACCCCTGAACTCTGGTCTCATTTAAAAGTAATAGGAGGTAGAAATGGACTGTAAACTGCTGTGCTGGCTGGAGTATAAACAAGAGTGTATGAGAAACAAACTAATGTACACTGACTTTAAAAAGCTCTTAATGGCTTTTTCCAATGTGATGATACAGACTTAACAGCAATGATATCTCAGAGGGAGCAATAATATGTCCATTACCTCCTTCCAGTGCACGCACCAATTTATAGCGAGCACAGTTCAAGGGGGATTTTAACCTCTTTGCACACGCTGTAATAATGACCTTATCTCTGGTGCGATGATTGCATTGAGCAGATAGTGAGAGAGTCACTAACAGCTTTTTAATGGCTAATCCATGAGTAAAGAGGCCAATCAGCGCACCAATTTCCCCTGCAGAAAATGAATCTAGCTGAATCCGGCAGACAGGCCGTACCAGGCAAATGGATACAGGCGCTTTAGTAAGGAGAATGAAGAGGAGGGAGGCTGAGCATTGTTTCTAAATGGATGGATGCTGCTGTCCAGAGGGGCAACTCGTTTAGGAAACTAGCCAACACCCAATAATAGCATCATGAAATTTTCAAACTGTGCGGGGGAATGAATTGTATTAAAGCCACTGACAGGCGGAGGAGCACCTGGCCTTGCATACTGTTTTATACAACAAATGTCCTTAACTGTGCAGATAGCTAAGTCTTTAGTGCAAGAACTAATCTATTTGTGTAAGAACATGACTGCGTATTCCATATCCTGTGTTCAGATGTCACGGTTTAGAGCGAGGACAGGAAACTATAAAGAGCCTTGTCAGGAGATACAGTCTTTCCTGGGTACATTTAAACAAGTAGGTGTGTATTATACCCTATTTGGTATCTTTTCAGGGAAGCCATTGATTGTAATGTGTTTTCTGAGATCCATACAGCCTGTCTAAGAGATCATGTTCCAACCGCATTAAAAGACTGGTCCTCAGAGCAGACCCGGGCTGTGCACTTCTCATAAATAACGCAGGGAGAGAGAGTGTAGCTCTGCCGAAGCAATGCAGGCGTGTCACTCGGGGTATCCTCAGACTCCTCTCCGGCTCTAATGAAAGCAGGGATGTTCGTCCTCGTGCTTGAGAGAGATCAGAGCTGCATGGAAATCCAACTGTCTGGATATTATGTTAAAATGATGCCTTTTACGCATTAAAAGGTTTTAAACGGTAGAAAAGTAGGACATGACGGGGACTGAAGGCAGAGGGCTCTGACAAGCTCAAATTCAAATGTCACTGGGTTTCTTGCCAGACAGCGTGTTTTTTTTTTTTTTAATCTGTGCCCGTAGACTGACTCATCAAGGGTGTCTGATGATTATTTCTTTAATGGCATAGCAGCTCCATGCCTCAGTCATTTTATCTGACAGACGCTTTCAGACCCTGAGAGTCAAGAGGCAGGGAGATGAATAAATAAATAAATAAATAGGAACAAGAAAGACTTATCACTCAGCAATTCTGTGTTGTTATTGCATATAATCAGAAGGCCATAACACACATTTATTTCAGATTTATACTCAAGTGACCCTAAGCTGTCTGATCTTCAAATTTCAATCTCTGCAGTGATGTGACCTGCGTCCTCAATCTGAATTAATGAAAGCAAGTTTTGAACATAGAGCAATCAGAATAAATATGAAAACAAACCCACTTAACTTTTTCAATTTACAAAGTAAACATTTTTTTTCCCCAAACACAAGATGATCCTGTGAGGCTGCGTGCTGTGAATCATCTTCAAATGCTTCAGTAGCTGCTCGATTCCAGCACAATTATATTCTCTGGCCAAAATTTGGGTGGTGATACAAAATAAATAGAACAAATGAGTATCTATTTTGATGAGCTGGATGAAAAACAGTGTGTTGTCTGGGTAATATTATCTGACAGGCTGAATATGCACATTCGGGACGTTAGTCGAGGAGTTAAGCTTATACAATGGGGAAAATAAGTACTGAACGCGTCAATGTTTTTCTCTTTACATTTATTTCCAAAGATGCATTTCAAATAAAATTTCTAACAGACATTGGTATTAACTCAAATAATCCACACATGAAAAGAAATCACAACATTTGAGTTCATAAATAATGAATATATGGAATTAAGTGCAATAACACAGAAAAAAAGTATTGAACACACTAACTGAGACTCATTTAATACTTAGTGGAGAAGCCATTGTTTGCAATCACAGCTTCCAGACGCTTCTGGTATGTTTTAACTAATCGTCCACACTGCTCACATGTGATTTTGGCCCACTCCTCCAGACATATTGTCTTTAAATCTTGAATGTCTTTTGGTGCCCTCTGGTGAACCCTTTTCTTTAGTTCCTTCCATAAATGTTCAATTGGATTTAAGTCAGGAGATTGACTGGGCCATTCCAACAGATTCATTTTCTTTTTTTGAAACCATTTGAGAGTTAACTTTGCCGTGTGCTTTGGATCGTTGTCCTGCTGGAAGTACCAGCCACGTCTCATCTTCATCATCCTGGTGGATGGCCGCAGGTTCATATCAAGAATTTCCCGATAATTGGCTCCATTCATTGCTCCTTCAATTGTATGAAGGTTGCCAATACCACGAGATGAGAGACAACCCCATGCCATGATGCTTCCGCCTCCAAACCTCACTGTTGGTATAGTGTTTTTTTGGGTGATGTGCAGTGCTATTTCTTCTCCAAACATGGTGTGTAGTATGACAGCTGAAAAATTCAATTTTGGTCTCGTCTGACCAGACAACATTCTCCCAGTATTCTACAGGCTTGTCAAGATGCTTTTTAGCAAACTTTAAACGAGCTTCAACATGCTTTTTCTTGAGGAATGGAGTCTTGCGGGCTGAGCGTCCATAGAGGCCATGGCGGTGGAATGCGTTGCCAATTGTTTTCTTTGTAACAATTGTACTTGCTGTCTCCAAGTCTTTCTGGAGCGTTTTCAGGGTGGTCCTTGGCTCGTTGAGTACTCTTCTGACCATCTTTCGTACTCCCTGGTCAGAAATCTTACGAGGAGCTCCTGAGCGTGGCCGGTTGATGGTAAGGTGGTGCTTCTTCCACTTGCAGATAATAGCCCCAACGATGCTGACTGGCGAATGTCTTCAGAGACCTCTTTGCCTTTACCCATCATGAGATGTGTCTTGTTTGACCTCTTGGTGACAAAACGACCTGTTTATAGGACCATCAATTTGCGCTAACCCAGCTGATGTTGGTTTGCACTGATTGGATGTACAAGTAATAATTACTGACAGATTTCAGGTGGTGTGGTGCATTTCCTTGCCAAAGTATACAGCCTTTTCCATGGTGTGTTCAATACTTTTTCCCTGTGTTAGTGCATTTAATTCCATATAATCATTATTTATGGACTTGAACGTTGTGATTTCTTTTCATGTGTGGATTATTTGAATTAATACCAATGCATCACAGGAATTTTATTTGAATTGCATCTTTGGAAATAAATGTAAAGAGAAAAACATTGACGCGTTCAATACTTATTTTTCCCATTGTATAAGGAAAGAAACGCTCTGATCTTTGACACACTCTTAGCTCCATATCCAGTTACACACATAATTTTCTTACTCAGCCATGGCCTGGGAAAAAGTGTAGTTTACATGCTTGTTAGCCCACAATTCAGGCCAGCGTGTCCTTGCAGCAGAAAAAAGGCTTGACCTGCAAAGACACTGACCGTCCTCGGAGGGGAAAGGGAAATCCATTCCACTGAAATAGTCCTCTTTTTCTGCATAAGTATCACTTCAGCATTTTGTGTCAGGGCTCATATGGTTTCACATAACCTTTTTTGCTGCATGTACACATGATGTTTTTTTTCTTACACATGCATACAACTGAATTGAGGACACACTTTCTTTTTCATAGACCTGATACAGCCCGAGTCCAAATTATCTGAGGAGAGTGACAGCTTCACTGGCTGATCGGTGATGACAAGCCGGTGCTGCCTCCACCCAAATTTAAAGGGTGGTGGCCTGCTGAGTGTCTCTCTGGCAGGGAGAGATGAACAAGCAATACAAACAGATTGAGATGTCTATATCGGCCTCTCCCTGTAGGCCTCCGCCTCTCCGACCCTGAGACACACACACTCCTCCCCGCCTCTACACAAGCACTGGTGAGGTAAATGTCGAGGTGGGGAGGAAGAGAGAGAAGCTGCCCTGCGCATTTACTGAGCTCCTGTCATCACCTAAATGATGCCCCGGGAGGCTGCGGGAAACTTGAGGAGCTTTTCTGCTCCCTTGTCCTGTCAAGAAGGTGATTTTCAGGGAGTGACATCTGAAGAAAGTGCGTGTCACACTCAGACCAAGCATCAGATTTTTTCTGAACTTTCTCATCACGCAAACTTTACTCACAACTTCTGCCGTATACAGTGTGTACAGCAAATGTATAGTTTTTCTTTAAACAGGCCTTTTTTACCCCCTGAGAAAGTCATGCCAAAACTTGCCTTCCACATACCAACACAAGGGATCCCCATCTTCAGGAAACTCTCAGCACTTCCCACAAAGTGAGTTCAAACCATCCAAGTATCCATTAAGTGTCTCAGGAGAGATCATTAAGGTGTAAGATGTCAGACAGTAAAAGTCTTGATAAGTAGAGTGCAGAAATAAGAGAGCGAGGGACGATGAGACAGACGTTTTCTATTAATGTCTGAAAATTATCTACCAGAATAACGAGAACAAACTGGAGATTTTACACGGGTAACTCATCTGGCTCTATTTTGTCTTCTAATATGTTAAAATCATATTATCTTTCACCTTGGTAAAGACGTTACCAGTAGTGACAGCTGAGAACTCTCCCTGATGGTGCATTCAAGGGCACTTCAAACACCTGTGATTTGTGAGTCAGCAATTGTCCAGTGTAGTGTTAACAAAATCCAACCCAGAACACAATCATTGAGCAGGAACAGAGAGTGTGTGAGGGTTTGTGTGAATTAGCCTATTTCATGCATGAAAATATTATCATTTAGCACTCTCTGTCCCAATTTGGGAATTTTACAATCCTGCCAATCCCTGTTGCTAGGCAACAAGGCAACTTGACAGAAACAAACAGAAATTTTGCAACAATAACCCCGCATGGTGAATGTTTCATGTCCCTACAAGTTAAAATGAATAGAATACAAGCTGCACTGATGCTGATAAAACTGCTTTTGTCAGATTTAGAAAACAAACATTATTACTCAAAGAGTTCGCAGCACATTCCTGTAAAATCTAATGCATGCAGTGTCAAAAATGATTGATTTAAAAACAGGTTTTCTATTGCAGCTGCAGTTTTTCACTAAACCCAGACTTGCTCCCAAGGTGAGCCAGATTGTCTACTCGTGCTGATGTAGTGCACACACTCCTGCCTCACTCTTGACTGTCCTTCTGCCCCAATGCTCTAAAGATAAGTTGTTCATGGGAGTAACATCCGTCTCTTCCAGGCATTACATATCCATCCCGACTCTGACTAGCCTCTCTCAGAGCTCTGCTCCTACTACACACCGGCAATTGATTACTTTCCTCGCGTCTCTCCCTGCTGCCTCATGGCCATTGTTCAGGAGCCATTATGGCCACACATCATCTCATTCAGAGCCCAAATGAGGAGCGCAGAGTTACATGAACAGAGCACACCTGGCAGGAGTAATCATTCTTTATCTCTACTGTGCATGTCTGTCCTTTTTGACAAGGCACCTCTGCATGGCTCTTTCAGACTGAATAAGATGAAACTGTCTCTGATATTACCACTCCTCCTGTTCAGTGATGATTTGCTCCACCACTGTGATGTGGAGGCTGTAATGTCAAAGAAGGTTAGAGTTTTATTTTGTCCACAGTGACAGCTGCCTTTCATTCATTTATGATTGGACATAACCTTGTCCTGTTTCAGAACATGAATTGTGTTTTCATTTGTCTTAAAAAGAGCAAGGCGTCCATCTCTCTAAATTGCATCTCCATCCTGAAAGACTGGATGAAAAGAAATATTCTGGGAGCACAGATTGCGCTTTAATAAACCAGCAGTCCCCTTTCTCTCTCTCACACCCTTTCTCTACACATAATGAGCGGTGATGAGAGTGATCCCGCACAACAAGTGGGAAGGTTAGAGCTGTTAATCGGTACAGTAAAGCTGTTATACTCTCAGTCCAATAAACTGAACACCCTCAGACCTACATTTCTGCAAGAAAAATTACCTGAGAGGATCACCCAACTACGGAGGCCTACTTGTCCGACAAGAAGAAAAAATTGAAAAGGGAGTAATATGGTGTCACTTATGATCGAATACCTCAGAATTTGACAGTATATATCAGATTTTCTTGATATGACTTTGGCTTTTCTCTTAATTCTGAACTTTTATTTCTGAATAACAGATTTTTTTCATAATGACTACCTTTTAATGACCAGCCTCTCATGACCTTGAACGGGACAAGCAGTTTAGATCATAGATGGATGGATGATCCTGTCCTGTTAATATCTTTTCTGATTAAAATCTCATCCTGATTTCTTTTAATAGCCAAATGTCAAATCACTTATTATGGCTCATGATATTGACGTTTTTTTTCAGAGGCATGATACAACTCATTTCATCTATACATATGAACACAAACACATTTTCCATCCCTACTTTACCCAGACTTTTTTTTCCAGCCAGCCTCCTTGGACAATTTCCACGTGAAGTCTGGTTGAATATGCAGCAAGAAAAATCCACTGCCAGCCATTACAGTTATATTGTGTGACAAGTTTGATCTTCTTGCACGTAATGAAGCTGCTCAAGCATCTTTTCTGTTTGCCAGTATGATCTTTTCACTCATTTATTTGCCATGCCTGCCATCATGGATATGTTTTAAAAATTACACTCATATGCAGCTTTCTTTTTACCCCATGTCTTGCCTCTCCTCTGGTGTAAGAGGGGAAAACTCCCAGCAGTGAGAGACATGCGTGACATTGCAGCACGGAAAGACTTATGAGGTAGGCTGTCCTGAAATTTCAAAGCAATGTTAATGAGCGCATGAGTGAAAAGGCGTTCATTTTGCTTTAGTGGATAATATCATTACATGAGTATTCAAATCAGTTAACCAGCAAAAAACTCCCTACAGCATCTTTACACATACAGGATAATTGGTGTGATACTTTTCATGTAGTCGTGACACTCAACACTTTGAGTGTTAATTTCTCTTTTTAACTTCTTGGTTGTACGGCTTCTTTGTCTATCTATCAGTGAATGTAAAACCATGCAAATAGTCAATCCTGTCCTTTCTTTGTCACCCTGTCAAATGCATCCTCAGGTGGAAAAATAGTTTTCCAGGATTAATACTCAGACTGTGACACCTCCTGACATGAGGGTCCTTTCCTAATTAATTGTTAGTTAAAGATTTTACAGGAACAAACAGCAGTGTCTTAACTTTGTCAGGTAATAAGTGTCTGTCTGTTTATTCAGATGATACAAGACGGTAAAATTATGGTTAAACACTGTCGGCATATTTTTAATAGAGTTCCCACTAATACTGAAAGTCAGTGGAGCTTGTAGAAAACAAGAGACGCCTTTAACAAGAAGAGCAACATGGATGAGCCTAAGGAACTGACAGGCTGGAAGAAAAATCTCTCAATTTGTTTGCTGCTCTGAATTACTTTACACTTAGAACAAAAACAGCCTCTCTGTTTCTCTAGACATGAGCCTGAGAGCAGATAGAGGTGAGTGGGGGAGCTGAGAAATGTTTCGCTGAAAACAACAAACAACAATAAAGCGCATCTGTTTTGTGCTCTCCCCAAAGGTGCACTTGTCTACACGAATTCTTAGTTAAGGACAAGCTGCCCTGGGCCTGCTGGTGTTCCACATTCAAAATCAGGTTACAGTATTAGTTCAGAAAGTGGAGGCTGCTCTGTGAAGCTAAAGCCCTCATGGCTGTTTGCCATCGATATATCCATCCATCATCCTGACTCAGTCTCCTCACGCACTGTATCTCCGTTGCCTTCTACCCAACCCAAAGCATCTTTCTCCTTCTTTGCCTGTGCCTCTCTACTCACAGAAATATTTACCCCCTCCTCTCCCTCACACTCAGTGAACTTTTCTGTCTGATACTCTATTTTTTACTCGTCACTCCCTCCCTCTTCTTTCTGCCTCACTTCTTTCTCCCCATGGCCAGGTCTCATGCAACTTTTACTCCCTCGTCCCTCCTGCTCTGCCGCTCTTTCCTCCATCTGCTCGCCTCTTTCTTCTTGTTTCCTTGAATCCCCTCTCTCTGCTTTTCTTACGTTGCATCTTTTTACCCTTTGCATGCGCTTTACTCATTATCAGACACTCCCCAGCCTTTCCTCTCCTTCTGCCCCGAGTCCTTGTCCTGGAGTGGTGTCTCTTAATGGGGAAGGGGGTAACACCTCCACCATATGCTGCTCTAAATGACTCAGGAAAATTCTACCTGGGTGGTGCTGGTGCAGGTTGAGGCAGACCCTTCTGTTATAATTAACCTGAATTACTACAATATTGGTTATCATTAGCAAGCCATATGTCATGTCTTCTCTCTGCACCCCCAACCTTGACCCTCTAACTAGCTTTTGTCCTTCTCCTCCAAAGGGAGCCATTCACAATAATGAACAAAGTGTTTTTTAATAGGCCATATGGTCCAACTCCTCCCTCAGCAAGAAGTGGATGGAACCATATTTTCAGCAAATTAAGACATTTGCAGATGAAGAAACCTTGTCTTCAAGTCAAAATGAAGCGCAGAATCTGCAGCAGCAATCATGGGAAATTTTTGCTGCCCACTGGTGCTATATTATTCATTAGCCATCAGATTCTGAGCAGTAGCCCGTGCCTCCACGTGACGCATGTGTACTTGAAGAGTAGCAGCATTGTGACTCAATTTGCCTAAGGCCTGTGGGCAAGTTCGCCTCCTATCTCGGATCCAGAACAGAAGTTTAACATCAGCTACTGCAAGGGCTGCCGAGATTCAAGTAACCCGACCGTGCCTCCTGGTGGTGTGAGCCAACACACATCAATTCCTGCAGAGTGCATCTGTATAAACCATTAGAGCCAATTAAAGGGGTTACATATTGGAAAGCAATGCGGATTAACTTTTAAGCAAAATGCATGAAACATATTCCAGTTGACATCAATCTGGAAATGAAAAGGCACTTCCCCTTCATTTTCTTCACATTAACTTGACTTGTTTTATCCGGATTACTTCTGCCAGACAAAACAACATGTCTCTCTCACATTTTTACTCAAAGTGCAGAATAAATCTTCACTCACGGTAGAAGATGTACTGTGCGTAATTGGACCAGACCCTGTCATCCGCGTAATGACCGATGGAGGACGCAGTCAGGGAAGAGTTGCAGGCCACAATGTGAAAACCACTCTCTGACAGCATGTCAAATGCTCGCTCCAGGTGCCTGAACTTGAGGAAAAACCTGCAGGTGTAACGATCTGGTGGTCTGTCCAGGTCCCTGTTCTCATTCAGGGCGTCTCCGAACACCTCTTTCGCTAAGCCGATTCTGCTGCTGATGAAGATCCTCGGTAACTTTCTAGTCTTGGCATCAATTTGACTTTCTCTGCATCCCCCGGCACAAACACCTTTGAAAGCCACGGTGATGTAGCCGTACCTCCTATCCAGAGAATAAGGGGGATAAAACCTCTGGTCACTACCCTGCGACACGTCGTCGTAATCACTGTAGTATAAGTCGTCTGGGAGTAGTTTTGACTCCTCAGCGGACAAAAGTTTGGCCAAATCTGGCAGCTGAAAGTATTCCGCCTCTCGTTTCAACCGTCCTCTCTCGGGGAAGTGATCAGGGAGGACAACTTGCTTGTCTCTAAGGTAATCCAATACATACCGGAACAGAAACCCATCTCTGTCAATGAAATATCGTCCTCGAAGGTCCCGGGACAGGTCATTCGTAGACTCCTTCTTGTTCGAGAAAAGCTTCCCAAGTAAGGAATTTGGAAAGCTCGTCAAGGTGGCAACGCGAGTGTAATACACCTGTCCACCCACATTCAGCTCAACCACATCAGATGGGGGGGTTTGCACCATGCCTTGCTCTTTTGCAGGTTGCGTTTTGCAGTTTTCACTCAGTGCCATTTTCCCTTCAAAATCGTGCACTAAAATCTGAGTCTTGGAGCGCAAACGGTCCAGAAGTTCAGGGTGTGGGATGCAGCTGCATGGCGCTGATGCCCTCAGACCCAAAGCAAAGTGCTGTTTCAAGCTGCAGTCTTCTTATCCAGAGTCTCATGACAAAATGTCCCAAGGTGTGCCTACAATGATGCCTCTAACTCCATGCGTAAATGTGCCTGCCCACGGTGCATCCTTCATGAACCAAATCGATAGCCAAAGCGCGCATCATGTTACACACATCCACTGCGAGGGGTCATTTGCGTGACTTTAAAGAAATACAATCCGTACTTCACACCAGATTTCCCATGAAAAAAGTAAAATACTTTCGTTTTAGAGCAAGTTTTCAGCATCAAGAGTCATCGCCTTGCGTCTGGATCGAGGTCCAATCACCTCAGCTTAAGAGGAACTTAAAACGCGCTCGAATTCCGTCATTCTGCTACTGAGCGTCCCTCGTGACAGCTGAGATACCGAAACATGCTTCGAGGTTGCTCTCGGAGGGGAAGGTGGACGCGGGACTCCGGCGCGCACCCATCTCTCCAAACTGCTGAGTGAGGAAACGTTAGGTCCGGCTGAAGCTTTAAGATAATGTTGCTCCAGGCTGAGCAAGACAGAGAGAGAGAGAGAGGGAGAGAGAGAGAGAGAAAGAGAGAGACAAAAAGAGGTCCCATGAAGTAGTGTCTTACATCATCTTAAAGGAAAATGACATTTGCAGACGATCAACACGCAGCGGACTGATGTGGCTGCATCTGTGCAGTTTTTCATGAATTTCTGATTTCGCCACGGGCGCTGTGCAGCTGGCGAAGAGGATTCAGCTTTTAACATCCAGCGTTGCGGATTTTAATCCCTTCTTCTGAGTCTTCACAGCGGCTTTCGCATTTACATTTAACGCTTTTAGCTGACGCGCTTATCCCGAGAGACGGGTGAGAGGTTAGGTCCCATGCAATGATTTGCTCACAGAGTCATCGGCAGTGACAGCACAAGAAAAAAAAAAACACTATTTGACTCCGTTTCTGTCCAGCTGCAAATAATGGCGTCAAAATAGAATGAATCAAACTAACATCAAAAACTACAGTTGTACTCTTCTGCATCCATTTTGGTCACTTCTTGCAAACAGAACTGAGTCTGAATATGAAAACTGATCCCTTCCTCATCGATTTGACAGAGTGAAGTCCTGATTCAGCACCAAGGACAGATCTCAGCCCCGGCTTGATGTCCTTCTCACAAATAAAGGATAAAGTACACTTTTAATTGAAATCATACTTTGATTTGAGTCTTTTACATGTGTTTTTTATATGCATAGTGTTAATATGAGCAACCTCGAAGCATGTTTCGGTATCTCAGCTGTCACGAGGGACGCTCAGTAGCAGAATGACGGAATTCGAGCGCGTTTTAAGTTCCTCTTAAGCTGAGGTGATTGGACCTCGATCCAGACGCAAGGCGATGACTCTTGGTGCTGAAAACTTGCTCTAAACTTGCTCCAGTTTTGGTACTATATCACACCTAAAACAGTTTTCCATTGAAGTTATCCATTGTTTTGATGGGAGGGTAAAAAAAACTCTCTGGGCTCATTACTGAGTCATTTCATTCAGGATTATAGCAGCAGGGGGACAGAGGTTTGGGACTTGTATATTATTGCTCAGGGCCTGCTCAGCAAATTTGTCATAGAGCCATCAGTACACTGCTCAGAGAAGCCAAGAGATGGAGGGTGGAAAATCCACTTTGGATGATGTGAGATGTAAGGCAGAATTTTAGGCTTCACGGTGCATGGCATCATCTGCATGTGCAGCTGTATATAGGTCACAAGCTTATGGTGAATTAGCAAGGGATGTTGACCTGATGACATGCATTCAAAGGTGCATGATTATCTGGATGAGGGGGGCCATATGAACCTGTTTGTTATAAACACATATGAAGTTTTAGGTCTCTTATCTCTATGGCCCACATCACACAGCCCTAGCAGCTCTGACTCTAATCTGGGTTTCAGACTGTTTTGTATCTGCTGTTTGCTTTTCAGCTTTGTTGTCAGTGTTGTTTTGAAACCCTGCTGTACAAAAATCAGAGGCTTTTATTGCTGCGGTGCAGAGAGAAGGCGTTGATGATGGGAGAGCACCCTTGACTCCCGGTTTTGAGGAGGCAGCGGTCACGCTTTTACCCTGTTAATTCAGAGTATATTGTGTTGGAGAGGGGTTGCTAAGCAGCCATGGGAGACTGAGTGGGATTCAAACAGTGGGGACTTAAAACTATACTGAGCATCCCACTGATCCCTTTTCTTTCATGCTGCTTATATCATTCGTAATATTGGATTGTTTTGGAGATTGTGTGACTTTTATATCCAAGCAGATACAGTAGATTTGTAAAACAACTGGTGACTGTCTCGATTATTGTACTTTACGTGTATGTGTCATGTGTATCCCTAATGTTGGATCTGTAAAACAGTAAGACTCATGGTTCTTGCACTCACCTTGCTCTGGGATGACTTTCTTCCCTGCTGTAAAGCCTGCTTCTTATTCATCTCAGCCATCATCCCATTAGAGCCAATTTCTCTGCCTCCTGTCTTTGCTTTATTTCCTGTTCGTGTGCTGCTCCCAGGTTAGATCCTATCTTTCAGAGAGAGGTTGAATTTCATGCAACTTCAGCATGAATAATGTAAAACAATATGGGTCCCAGCTGAGCATGAAGTAAGAAAATCTGAATCTGCTCTGACATTAAATCGTCAATTTTGCTTTTTATGTCTTGTACTGCAATTTACAGAGCAGTGTTGGCAAAAAAATCCTGAGAAATTATTACACTTTGGCAGGTCAGGTTGATCTGCATTTCCCAAAAGTGTTCCAAAACCCGGCTTTGTTATGTTTTGCAGCCGACTAACCAAAAACTAAAACAGACCCTAACCGCTTTTGCAGAGACTGCTTGGATTGAGAGAGCAATTTTCTTAGTTTTCCCTAATCATACACAAACACACTGCTGCGTTTTAAAAGCACTCTGAACTCACTTCTATATTAATTTTTAAAAAATTCTTGCATTAGATATCTTTGGATATGATGGTCTAACTATCAGATCAGAAGGTCACCCTGCTGATTAGGGATTATCAAAAAGATTTTTCAGTGCTACACTTATTTAAATCATACTGAGTCCTTATGTAGCTAAAATGAGCACATTTAGGGAACCAATGGGGAAATTATAGTCTCAACATGCTCACTTTAATATCATTCTCATGCAAATATTGAATCTGATGACAAATGAGACTCAACTTTTGTCAGAGCACAATTTAGCATGGTGATAAGAGGAAAAAATTCTCAATGTTGAAGTATTTTGGGATTTTAATTCCAGTAAAAAAAAAAAAATGTCTGTCTGTGCCCAGCCCCTAGATTTATCCCTCTTTTGTGGATGACTACAGAGACGATTCATAATTTTATCTACTGTCCTGCTCTGCCCTGCCCTGCCTCCTACCCCCACCCCCACCCTCTCTCTCAAAAGCTCAATGAACAGCTGCAAAACAGAGGAGACCCTGCAAAGGTCAGCTGCAAGGAAAAATTTGAGAGGAGCCAAGAGTAGACTCTTTGGTGAGCAGCATTTGTTAGCAGTTGTTACTGATGCAAACTTGTCCTTATTCTTAATACTCAGTTTTATGCTACCTAGAGTATGGCTCACATACATGCAGATCACGTCATTATTGAATTATACTGCGAGAGCTTTGAATGTGATAAAAGTGCATATCAATTATTATTATTATTATTCAGTTGTTGTAAAACGTGACTTTTGTTCGAATAGATATTTATCTAAAGATCCAGTTTGTTAGTCTTTTAACCTTCCTCCAGTGGTAACTTTTACTACGCACCCACTATGTTAAGAGTCAGTTGAGACCCGTGTCTTTAATCAGCTGTAAATTACACTAAAAACAATTCTCTATCATCCAATGTGGTTCTCATCTCTAGGTTACCTTGTTAGGCTTCATTATCCATGAAAATATTGCAGATAATATTTTTGTTGTGGTTCTCTGGGCCTTTCTTTGTAAGTATACCCTTTATACAGACATTTATACTGAATTGATCTCACATGTCTGGACATGCCTGAGGCTTTTTTTTTTTTCAGGGAAAAACATGGCAAAATGAGAATTTCCTAAATCTCACATGACTGGAAGAGGATCTGACTGTAAGTGTGGTGCCTGGCAGTGAACATATGATTTTAGTTTTTGCTCTAATTATTAGATATTATTCTAACCGGGTCAACAGCGACCCTAACACGACAAGTGTCATGTTCATGATTTAGTCAAAGTTGGACTCCTGCTCCTCCCGAGCTGCAGTTACTCAACATGACCAGCAGGTAGCGCTGCGCGTTGTAAACAGGTCTGCTGTGGGACTGGCTTCCTTAGTTCTCCATTTTGTATGTTTTTCCTGGAGGTTAGCGCCTACTTTCCCAATGGTTAGCTGCGAATCTGTTTAGCTCATCCAGTCCAACGCAGTTTTCAAGACAATTTACAACAGCGTCGAACAAGAAGATCGTGAGCTCATCGGAGCTTGTCGTGTGAGGTCGTTTCCTCGAGCCATGTAGCGAGGACAGGGCGCGCGAGGAGCCCCGTTAACAAACATTGAGTCAGTGTTGCGTGTTGTGGACTGACACTTTCAACCAAAACAATGTTGACAGACGACCTGTGGACACATACCAGCAATCAGTCACTTCAAGGGTAAATATCTGCTTCTATTTACATTTTACTCGATATTAATTTCACCCAAGGTCATATACAGCGACGTTGTGCATTAAACGTCAAAAAAGTCTAATTTAACGTGCAGTGTTTGTTAGCAGGCTAACATTGTTGTGACGACAGTCGTCTGAAATGTAGGCACGTAGCATTAACTGCTACCTAGCATTAGCATGCCAACAGTTAGCAACAAGCTAAGGTTAGCCTACATAAAACTGAATACTTCCGCGTCCACGATAGAAAGTCGAATCTGTGCTGTCCGTGTTTATTTTCTCTTCTGTGCATGTATGAATTGATAAGTTTGTCTTATAAGGTGCGAAAATTTGCAAACGGCAATAACTGCCACCGTTAGCTCTGTAGCGTCGTTAGCTATCAAGGGCGCGCAGGGGAGCACGCTTGGCAACTTTCTATACTCTTTTACTAACCTCATGTTTGTTAATTTGGTCTCTACATTTGCTCCTAATGTAAACTAAATAAATTATAGTAAATTATGACGTGGCCTGCTAATTCGTTTTATACCGTGTGTCTACGCACTCTACCATGTGTTGTCTGTTAACATTCTCTGTCGTCTGTTTCCCCCCTTTAAAATAAAAAAAGATGGATAAAGGAGGAGTGAAGAAGATCATATACAGAAGAGATGACCATTTAAGCAAACTGGTCTACACTGAAAGTCCTGAGGAGGGAGGTTTGTTAAAAGTGGCTCCTCACAGTGCCATGTCCATCACCTCTGCCACATCTGTCGTTCTTCCATCCAGCCCGTTGATGCAGCCAGGACAGGTACCTAACGGTCTCAGCAACAGCCCCCTTCCAGTGGAGCTCACCTCTGTCACTGCCACCGTTAGCACCTTGTTAGAGGATCCAGAATCCAAGGGCCTGACCAAAGATCTGAAGCCTCATCAGCAGCTGCAGATACCGACTTCTACTTTATTAGGGCGTCAAACCCTGAGGGAAAATTTGCCCCATTTGGAGGCCAGTATAACAGACATTACACCATCCTCCATGGATTCACTTATCGGAGGATCAGACCCCAACTTCTTCCACATGAAAACAGAGGATTTCTCCATGGATAAAGGAGACCAGGACCCCATTGACTTCGATCATGCCTTTGAGCACATTGGGAAAGATGTGGACGTGAACCAGAAACTGTTCAGTGACAACACTCTGGATCTGCTCCAAGACTTTGAGTTGACCGGCTCTCCTTCAGATTTTTATGTAGGGGATGACGCTTTCTTATCCTCACTGGCAGATGATTCTCTGCTTGGGGATGTAAGCTCAGAGAGGGACATGAAGTCTGCTACTGTTGAGAGTGTTAACAGCAGCGGGGCAGCCTCTGTTGCTCTCAACGGCAGCAATATGACAAGTCCAGATCAGCCCAGCATATCCACAACCACCTCTCCAAACCCTGCAACCAATTTGTCGGCTTTAGTGAAGAAGGAGAAAGAAGCTGGCTTCATACAGCTCTGCACCCCAGGTGTGATCAAACAGGAAAAGACGGCTAAAAGCCAGAGTTATTGCCAGATGAGTGGTGCGACCCCCATAGAGATACCCAGCTCTAACCCCATCTCCATCTGTGGGGTCAGCACTTCAGGAGGACAGAGCTTCCACTTCGGGGTCAACACTGGCAGCAGTGAAACTCAGCAGCAGAAGAGTCAGAAGTCAGTGTCTAACCTGTTTCTCCCAGTGACAACCATCAGTGCACCCTGGAACAGAGGCCTGCCTGCAGGAGACAACAGGGGCACCAATGCTTTCTCAACCTCTCCCTCCATCACCGTCGGCTTTCTCAAGTAAGACAAGTATTCAGTACTCAGCTATCTGGCCTGACCTGACATTTCATTGTAGTATTCATAACTTAAGCTTCTGTGTTTGTGTTGATCCCAGTTATGTCTTTCCCCATCTTCTGATGCATCACCACACAGCAGATTTTCTCTGCTTCAAGTTCAGGGGCGTTCATCCTTATCTTTGAGGCAGCACTAGAAAATCCCTAAATATGCAAGGTCATAGCCACAAATTTTCCGACCATTGGCAGCAACAATGATGAATCCTTTAATAAGTCAGCAAATTTAGAAGTAGCTCATTTAAGTGGCTATAAGACTGAATTGTTAATCAAGAAATACATTTGCTAATTTAGGCTTCTTAAAAGTTTTGTCTTTACTACATTCATGAAGCAAATCCAGTTAAATCGACTTAAACTATTCAGCTGATTTACATCTGAAGAAGAGAGCAGTCATCTTGAATTATCTGAGAGATATTTTTTAGTGATGCTATCATTTCTTCTATTGTTGGAGTGTGTCTGACTAGGGGAGTGTCTTTGTGGGACTGAGCTTTTGTGACATCTGCAGCGTGAGCACAGAACTGATGGTTAACATGTAGAGTTTTGTGGCCACAGGTGCTCACTGACAGGGAAAATGTCATTAATTAAAACTGCTGTCGTCGTGATTTTAGTTCACTCTGCTTCATATATTAATTCTGTTTGTTACCATTTGCTAGGAAATTGTTTCGTAGGTTCAGGGTTCAGAAATAGAGACAAAGAGCAACATATTTTCAAAGCCTCGGTCAGCCCACAGTTCTAAGGCTACCTGGGCCTCACTCGCCCCTTAAGCAGCAGCAGTTGTCATTTTTAGACCTGACCTTGAAAAGATTATCATCATATGCTCAAAGTATCTGTTCGTTTTCAGCCCTGGCTTGTGGTATTTAAAACTCCATTCAGGCTTTGTTATCAGGATTCATAAAATAAACAGTGTCAGATTTTGAGTAGAATAGATAAAACAATAAAAGTGCCTCAATAAAGAAGCTTGATCAAATAGCTATATGCATAACCAAAAGAGTGTAGTTTAATACTAAAAATTAAGCAGAATTGATATGCAGCACTTAAAACAATATTATTATTATTATAGCGATTGAAGCCCCCTACTTCATAAAGTGATTGAAACACTTGTTATTTATAGTCCTCCTCTGTTCATTCTCATATGGCCACATAACCACACTAAAGCCCTCTTTAAAAACTACATATCTGTCACAGTATAAACAAAGTGATTCTACTGGTTGTGAATGCATCTTTCTTCAGTGTCTTTACTTTTAGGCACCAGTTCAGAAATGAGAACTGGTCTGACAGATGAAGAGGTGGACATGTTATATGTTTCGATAAGCCAAAATGAAAACTACTCTTTGCAAGTTTGGTTTGCGGTGTTGAGTTTCCATGGCAATGGAGCTTGATTTGAAACTGAGCCTTCACGCTGAGACAAAAATGGATGGTTTAACCCCTGGGTCGGTTTGTTAACCCTGCAATCCTGCTTTGTTGGCAGGATTGTGGACTGTGCAGGACAGGACTGGAGCAATAATAAGTCAAGGACTTGGTCTGAAGAAAGGATGTTTTGTTATCTGGCTAGGGGAATTCCGCTTTTATCCAAGGCAGACATTAAGGTTTTTTACCCTCTGAGCAAGCACGCATACTGAAATTCTTGTATTGTTTTTTTTTTTTCTGTTGTTTTAGATTAATAGACTGTTGGTTGCTTGTCCACTCGGGCTGTTGATGTGACCATAATCTCCCAATAAATCTTAGGGTCCACATTTTTCAGTTGAAGAAGGTCTGTACCTTAAAGGGGCAGCAAAGATGATTAGAAGTGACTGAATTGTAACCTTTACATAAAAGTCTGCACATTAAGTTTAAGAGAAAGAAAATCATGTGATACTTGTCTCAGTGACCTCCTCATATTATTTTGCTACTTTCCAGTTCAGATGATAGAGTATCAATAAGAGTATTTTAACTGTAAACAGGCCCGTTGAGTATCTGTTATAATGTTCTTGCTTTGCTGCCCTGAAGAGTTTTATGGCTTCAGCTGTGGACGTGGTCTGTGATCCAGTCATGAAATGGCTCAATGGAAATTCGTCACAACAGTGGTGCGACAGGGTCACATGTGACAGAGGCTTTTTGTTTGTGTCTCTTGTACATTCTCACTTATCTGATTAATAGTGTGTAATGAGGGAGTGATCAGCTCAAAGATTGGCACGCAGAGGTTTATGACTCCAATAAGGGCACCGATGTGTGTTTTATTCTTTGTGCATATGAGGCTCGGCAGGTACCATTCTGATGACTGTCCAAGAGTCATATGAATGCTTGCTGACCAGGAACAGATGGAGAGAGACATGAGATACACCTCGCATTCATTTCACATGTGGCTTTAATTGCCTTGTCTTTGTGTTCCACTGAGGTGTGTTTGAGCACATGACTTGTATTTGTGTCAGTGGTTTGTGCCCAGTTGATTTTGTGTGGGTGTTTTGCTGTTTGGTGATTGGCTTGTCGGTGTCTAAACTTAGCAATTCTCTGCGTGTGTCTCCTTAGTGAGTGGGAGTATGCCTTTGTTTGGAGGCTGTGCGCCTCAACCTGTGTGACATTTAGCAGCTCACCTAATGCTGGGCTGCACTGGCGTGCTGGTTGTCAGGCGGGTTTGCATCAGGTCACCATCACGTTCCGCCTCTCACGCAGCACTGCTGCTGCTGCTCCCTGCTGAGGCTCAGAGGGCCTCACATGGCTCAAGTACTGACCTACAGTTGCCTCACAGTTTGCTGCTTTGCACTTGATCTTCTTGTGTTCATCAAGGTGTGACTGCTAACATAACAAGTTGTCCAAATCAGGGGCGCTTTATCTTTCCAGTCACAGTTCTACAATCAGACTCTTTACTGCAGTCTGACTCACAAACCTTTTACACAATGAAGAGTGCAGTGTTCATCCTTTTGACAGCTGCTTTGATTCATCATTTCTTTATTAATAGTGGAATGCACCAAAAGAAAATGCAAATATCAAGTGAAGGAAAAAAGCAGAAACATTATTCCTGTGGTAGAAAATCACACGACTCATTCTGTAACGCAGCTGATTTTTTTAGCATGATATTCCCTCCTCTACTTGTGATTGGCTGAGCCCACAGAGATCACTTCATATTGCAGGTCACATGTAATGACTTAGCCATACATCCTGCTGCTGAGTTAAGCCTATACTCCATTGTGTTTCTCAGTGCTCTTTGAGTGTCAGATCTATAAAAATGTTTTTTATAACACACACAGCAGGTTACTTGAATGTCCAAGGGGCTTTTAGCTCAGTTAGGTGTAATGAAGGACTGTTGTTTGCAGGAATAAGCCAGCATCCTCACTGAATAGAGCTGTTCTCACCTCTCACACTCAGACAAAGCGATATTCTGTTGCTCCAGCATCTTGTGTTTCCTTTATGTGTATGTTTGTGAGTGATTTACGATTCGGGTTTTCACGCAAATGGATGATGATTCATTCAGACTTTGAAGCTTTTACATTTTGATGAGATTTATTCAGGACTTGAATGGAGTTTACCCTTTTATTCACCAGAAGTAGCCTTTCATTCTCTGTCTTGTCAAGGAAGATGTTGATAAATAAATACAAGCCATCAACATCGACTGGTGAATTTATTGACAAAATGAGACGCCGGCTGCTTTTATAAACAATGCATTGATATCAAAATTTGAACAAAACTACAGAGCATTAACCAGTTTCAGCACCCTATTAGAAATAGACCAATTTATAAGCTGTCCAATTTCTGTGCCAAATATTTTCCATCCACATTTCTCTTTTAAGAAATCATCAAGTTTTCTTCTCATTTGTTTGTATAAATTAACTGTAGTGTTATTTCAAGCAAAACAACACATTGATAGCATTATATAGTGGGGCTGGACGATTACGGCAAAAATAATAATCACAAGTGTTTTGATTGGTATTAAAATCACGATTGATAAAGACTATTATTCATTCAAAATTTGAGTATTTATTGAACCACCCGTTAATCGGCTGTGCGATCGCTGACTATAACTTGTTAATGCTAATACTCGCCGCACGCATGCTATGCGGTGCAGCGCCGATATCTGTGCACATATACTGATACGTACGAGTCCAGGTTAGAGCCACGTAAACAAAATTAAAAAACGTTTATTTAGCCGTGGTGGTGTGCCACGATCAATTGCACATAGGGGAACCCCTGAATTTGGATGTGTTGCCTTGGGGAGCAGACACAACAGCGTGACAACATTTGCACACAATTTCCTTTTCCTGGACGTCTGTCAAATTGAAGCCAAAATGGCTCTGAAGTTGCCCTACTTTTCTCCTTAACCAAAAGCAGCCTTTCTGCCATGTTTTTAATCGCTCGCTCCTCATATTATTGATCCACACATGTCACCGTGCTGCAGCTGCACGTAACAGAGGTGAATTCAAGGGGTTTTCCCAGCACAGGAATTTACATACACTGTTTACACTGTTACACACATACACACATTAATCGTCTTTCTTCCATCATAATGTTTTTATGATCATAAAAAGGCAAAATCGAAATTATGATTAAAATTCGCTTAATCGTCCAGCCCTACCATATAGCTAGCCTGGCTGGGCCATCCAGTTGCGTGAATCACTTGCCGTTCTTTCCCACAACAGTCTGGACTTCGGCCAATTGGGAGCGTGTATTAGAAATCAGAAAATAACCGGGCCAATCAGTGACTGTGTTTCCACTGTTCCTCTGACAACAGTGAAAGGTAGCCCCTGATTGGTCCTTGTGTAGATGGTGCCGTCTAACACATGCTGCGGGACTTTTTAAAGCGCCGTTCATTCAGAACGCCGTTAATCCTGGGGTTGACTTTGCAAAGTCGGCAGAAATCATTTATGTCCGCAGAAAAAGACGTAAAAGACATTGTTGAAATATTACCAAACTTTTACTTGATGCTTGAGAGCCCAGCAGGGAACACAGTTGCGCACTGTGATGACGTCAGATGTTTGGTTACGGTGATTGGTTACAGTAGTCTGTCTATCAAGGAAAGTACTCCCGCCCACTTTTAGGGCTCCCAATTGGCCGAAGTCCAGACTGTTGTGGGAAGGAAGTGATTCACGCAACTGGATGGCCCAGCTAGGCTACCATATGGCATTATTAGTATTGGCTCTGACTGTTTAAAAAAACTGATACCATTCGACCACTACTTCCTACACATGATGATTTAGCTTTTGCCTTGAGATAACCTTAGTAATATCTATTTGTCTTAAAACTGTTGGTGAGCAACTCCAAAGAAATGTTGTGCATTTGTTTCACTTGTATCTTTGATCTGGAAAAACGTCTGTTCGCTGCAGCCCTTATTTGAGCCAACTTACTGATAGGAGATACAAAACCTGATCTGCAGTAACTCTGGCCAGCCAGCCAGCCCAGAACCTGCTGTGCAGTCAGACCTGAGCTGAATGATGTAGTGCCCAGGCAAGTTTAGCCACACAGTGTTTCCATTACTTTAGTAAAACTCCAGAATATTGAGTCGACTCTGGGAAATAACAGCGAGTCACTGCTGGTGAAATCCATGAAACTATCTACTAGACATATCAAATCAAATCAAACCTTATTTATGAAGTGCTTTTCATACAAAACGATGTAACACAAAGTGCTTTAGAGTCATTTTAAAAACCAAAAACAATGTTTGGGAATTGTTTGTCTGTTGGATTTCCTAGATTTAACACCACTCTTAAAGAACTTTAAAATTATGACCGTTTTGCTAAACATCTGTGACACTAATCTTTGTTCTGCATCCTGTTGTTGGTATGTAGGCATGAATACTTCTTTCCCACGTGGCGATTGTGATGGCTGAATGGCTTTCTGAACTTTGAAACTACTTGTTGAATGTGTTTCTTGAAGTTTCTTCGTGACAGTAAAAGCCTGGTCAAATCGATGTATGATAACCGGTTACCACACCTTGCGGTGTATTAAGTAATATAAGTGTTGACTGAAGGGATTCAACAATTAAGACCAGTGATGAAGCCGGTGCTGATCAAGCCAGCATGGTGTTTCTCACAGCTGTCAGAAGTCTCCGCTGTGGTTTGGTGCTTTATTTGACTCGAGTCGTTTGTATTTATCTTTATATACAGCTGTGTTTATTTATATAAGGTTTATATTTAGTGTATGAACAGGAACAGCTCTCAGTTTGACTTGGGACATATCCCTGGTCAGTGTTTTTGTTCACTTCACAGTCTTGTATTGACACACCCATCACCTCTTTGCCCAACTTGCCCATCCCCTCTCTCTCTCTCTCTCTCTCTCTCTCTCTCTCTCTCTGTCTCTGTCTCTCTCTCTGTCTCTCTCTCCTCTCTCTCTCTTCCCTGTCCTGTTTTTGCTTCCTGAAACTGAGGGCACGGACATTGACTGTCAGCAAAAGCTTTCAGCTGTTGTAAATCACAATTTTATGATATTCCTACTCCGTGCATATGGTATATATGTGTGTTTGCTTTGTCCATTATGCGTTAGTGTGTAAGTGTACACGTGTGTGTGTGTGTGAGAGAGTGTGTGGGTGTGTTATAAGTGCTGGGGCAGCCAGGACCACAGAACGCTGCTGCCGAGCTCACACTCTCCTGACCTACTTTCCCTCCCGCCTCTCCACAGCTGGCGCCGAGTTAACACACCAGATCAGATGCCAGCCATTCCAGTCGCTTTCACTTTATTACCGCATTCTCCTGTAGCCGCAGTTTTGCCCTTTCTTTATTTAGATATTTTCTGTGTTTTGGCACAAAATGGGCCATTAAAAATTCCCTATACTCCCTTTTGAGGTTAAGAGGATGTAGCTTAGTCTGTACAGTGTTTTTGCCCCTCCTTTTGACTTTTGTGTACAGTTGTTGAGTCAGCAAAGCCCCAACTTTGGGAGTGGGCTCTTCCCTCATCTACTGTATCCAGCTAAAGGAATTATGGTAATGCACACTGTAGCAGCAGAAAGCCTTCAATTTATGTCACAGGCAGGAGGCCACCTCCCACCTCCACACAAGTCATTAACGGCTCTTAAAAAAAAGCTAATATGGAAAGTCAAACCTCTGGGTGCTGTTTGCTATTTTTGCCTAGCCAGGGTTCGGTTTATTCTCCTCATGTGATGTTTGGAGTCAAGCCCTGGACTACAAAATGTAGATTTTATTGAAGGTGATTTATTAGTGCAGCAAGAGGGTGGGTACAGCTTCTCCTTGATATCAGGGGCACAGAGGAATCATCATGTGTAACAGTTAGGGTTGTCAAAACTCTCACTACATGATTTTACTGTATCTACATTATGCCATGTTTATTTAGCAGCATGGCATTTGTTTAGTCTGGCTGGTGTTGCTCTAATGTCACCTACTAACAGACATACCACTGTGTGTTTGAAGTAGAGGTAAGGGAGGGGAGGCAGATATTCTGGAAGAGTCCATCCCAGTTCTTAGCCAAACAAACCCGGTCTCTTCTCTCTGTTGTTGTTCTGCGTGAAAGAATGATTCAGTGCGTGCAGACCAGTTCCCTTTTCTATTTTGGTGGCTCTTAACCTCAGGGAAGGAGCACTTCCTTCTGCTCCTCTTTTGCTGTCTTCTTCACGCCCACATGAGTTTTGATGAAGATGGGGGGCTGTTCTGAATCATTATTAATCATAGTCCATGGTTTTAAGTCTAAAAGTCTTTGTGAAGAAGATCTTTTCTGTGTTTTAATAACTTTCATTTAGGATCTTGACCTTAAAAACAGCCAATTAAACAATGTAACTGTGCCTATTTTTATCTGTGACGATGACTCATGTCCTGTGGCTGGTCCCGAAGTAGGTGAAGTAGCTGACTAATGCGTATTATAAATGCACAGAATAATTTGTTGCCCCAACAACAATTAGAAAAGGTTTGACTTGTGTTGATCTAACTCTTAGGCCTGCTTGTCTGGACTAACAGAGAACCTACAGAGCTGGGGCCTGCAAAGCCACTCGTGACACTCTCAGCTAAAAGGGGATTATGAATTGTTAAGCAGGGCACTGGGCCACTGGCATTACCGTAAGTGTGTGAAGTGGCTTGCCTCATTAAAACCCAAGCTGATTGATCATACTCCCACAGACGTAAGCAGTTCACTTCCTCAGTGTTGCTGTTGTTGAAGTCGAGGCCCACCTCAGGGTGCCTCTGCCTCTGCTGCCTTTGCGCTGTGGCTGTGGTTGTGCTCTGACCGATAATAAACTCTGAGGGAATGTGAGTACTTCCTGTCGATGGCGATGCTTCATTTCAACAGATGGTTTCAGAAAGAGGAAATTCGGTCTCTCTTCATTGCTCTGCAGCTTTGATTGTCTCGTGTCTGACAGCCCGCAAAAGCAGAATGGTTGACGCTTGTCTCATGGTTTAGCTGAATGTCATCGACCTCTTTTTTTTTTTCTTCTTTAGAGTTTGTTAAAAAGAAAAGACAGTGAATCTAATAACATAGCTCAAGGCTGAGTGTTATTTTCTTTGAAACAGATAGTGGCCACGGTAATTGGATTTGACCCAATAGCCTAAAGTCCTCCGGTAAAGCTGTCCTGTTGACACCATCCCAGTGGGCCAATGAAGCGCAAACTGGTTTCCCTGCCACACCCCCTGACATCATCATCTTTTTGACCTCATTATCCTCCTCCAACTACCCAGTTGACCACCACGCCCTCTTGCTGGGGCTTGGAGGCCTTTTGTGGGCCTTCTGTATATATATCTGTGTGCTCCCTTAGCCCTTTGTAAAGAAAATCCCACATAAATCTGCATGAGTGACAGATGGCGGCCAGTTACATCATCACAGCAGCAGCAGAGCTTTTATATGAGTATTAGCTGCCATGTGTTCCTTCACCCAGGCTCCAGTTATTTGTGTTTATTCAGGGATTGTTGAGTGTAAGGGTGAATATTTAGAGAGGCTCATTGTGACATAATTCAAATAGAAATATAAAATTGACCCGCTTGTGCTCAGAATTTCTTCCAAGAAAATGAATGTAAGCTGTAAAGGATTTGAGCATAGTATGAGAAAATTTACACAGCTGCATGGCTGCAAAGATCCATTATTTTAAGGCGATCCTCCCTGTAAAAGGACTTTGAGCTGCATTAAGTTCTATTTTAGTAAGCTCAGGGCAATGGGTCAAGTTGTAAACACAAAATTACATTATTTTCACTTTCACTTTGAGAGCTTTTGAAGCCAGTTTTTAGTAACATTTATTCTGGCAGTGTAAGACCTGCCTGTGTTGACTCTGCAGTTTTTCCTCCAGATTCTGTTCAAAGTCTACATTCATGCATTGCAAATATTCATAAGTAAAGTTCCAGACGTGCCCATTCTCTGCCCCACCTCTAACCTAATGCCTCCTGCATTGAATCTGCCAAAGGAAAAGTGTGGATATGTATTGGTTGATGTTTTATACTGATTCTTGTATTTTAGCTTCTTTCTTTCACCTACGGCCTGTACCTATAAAGACATTTTCTGAGTTGGCTCTGACTGGGCAGTTTTACCAAATAGAACTATTTTCTCCACCTGAATTATATATATTACTGATGTCCTCTGCCCTTTTCCCCAAACAGTCAATCCAGTACAAAGAAGTCTCAGTGTGAAAACTTCTGTACTCTGCTAAGTTAGTCCAACATGAAGAGTGCATCCTGGGAAAGTTAGAAGTCTACCAACAACACAGCTAAATCAAGTGCAGTAATTTGAATATCAGAATAAGCTCCAGCTCAGTATGCTCTGGATCATGCACACGCTCCAGGTTCTTTTCACACTCCATGTGAGTCCCTGTGATTTGGATTCTTGCAGCTCCTCAAATGCATAATTTGCAGCTGCTGAACATTTGATAATATATATGATATCTTCTCCCCCACCTAACCCATAAATATATCAGTCAAATGGCTTTATGCTGAGAGACACTGATAGACAGGTGCAGCTCAAAAATATGTTACATATGTTATGTTACAAATCTGTTATAAGGTCCACTTTGAGGTATTTTTTCATTGGATGCAGACTTAAGTAATTCTAGCCTTTAACCATCATCAGAAATCCAAGATCTCAAATTATGAGAATATTTAAATTACATTCACTTAAAAATGTCATTTGAAATATAGAAAGTATCTTCATCTGCCGATCAGCCTTCAGCTCTGCGTAGGTGTTATTTAAGCTCATATGACTGACTGGGGCTTCTAGTCTGTCTCTGGTCTGGTCTGGCCAATCAAGCAGAGCAGTATTGTAGTTGGTAAACCATTTGAAGTTGTGGCCTTGTGAGCAGGTGCTAAGACCTGCTGAGTTGGGGATCTTCAGGGATCACTAAGTTCAGACATGGACTCTTTATTAGAAAAAGTGTTTTCAGTTTAACAGTTGAGCATATTCACACCTCAAACTTTGTCTATTTGAACCTGCTAGATTTCACATATGCCCAAAGTTTCACCCCTGGTGGATTACAGATGGATTGGGGGGGAAGCTTTATCAATGAACACTCCACTTTGTGCTCTCTTTCCTCTGTTGACTCAAAAAAGGAGCATGGTTAGGTGCTCTGAGGTGTAAATTACAGCTGTAAGCATAGATGAGTACAAAGAAACTCAAGGGAAAGAAGCCCATAGACTATCAGCACATGTTTGTGTAAAATAGGCAGACTTATTGTCCACAATATGTTGTCTCTGGTGTCCTGTCATGACGAGACATCCTCTCCCTGATCATTTTCATATTTTTTTACCCAACTGCCTCAGAACTTGATGCTTTGATGTTTCACTCTGATTTTTCCCATCCTGCCACATCCACTGACTGCTGGGGCCTGGCCTGCTTTCATGCTAATACCCTTGTGTTATGTAACCAAGAGTGAACTTGGCTCCCTGGCTCAAATCTGCATACGTGCATGTATGCACCATGCAGTGACAGCTGAGCGCAGCCCTTATCAAACACAACTGTTTGTTTTTGTTGGGGTGGCAGACTTGGGCAGACTTGGGCAGACTGACACAGTTGTTGCTGGTTTCAGCCACGCTGTCCTTTCAGTGTGGGTGTTGTTGTTGTTGCTGTTTCCACTGGGTAAGAAAGGGGGTGTGGACTTCTGGCGCATGGATGCTGCAAAGCCTGACGTCCTCTAGTGGTAGCTTTATAAAAGTGCAGTTCTTACCTCGGTTTTTCTCAGGGTCTGGAAACATTTGTGGTTCAATCAAAGGAGAAAGACGGCTGTTTCATGACAACCACTAAATTTAGGATGTGACCACAGATCTTCAGATCATTTTTGCCTTTTAAGGCCCAAAAAAAGGCACAATGGCCTTACTTATCTTTTTCATGATGTCAGGAATGAAGGCAGTCTTGAGAAAAAAGAAGCACAAGGGACACATTGACTCTGACAGGAGTAGCAGTATGTATGTGTGGTGTATGTGTGTAGTTTGTTTATTTTAAGTTTGAGTGCTGTGCTGTAAATCTGAACTACACCTGAACCCTCAAAACTCAGAGGATACTTTCAGCAGTCGGCACAGGCAGTCCACATGTTATACAGTAGACACAGTGTTTCTCATGTGTGTGGACTGAAACCCTTATGAAGCGATGTTATCACTTACAGTCCTTTCATGTAACGCTTATTCTTCAGAAATGAGTAGTCAGTATTTGTAAGTGATGTTTTGCTGTGTCAGTAACATGTAAGTATGTTTTCATGCTTAAAGTGTCCTCTGCCCCACCCCGATGCATTGGAAAACTAAATATTTACAGTTAGCTGTAGTCAATAAACATTTTCTGTTTAACTTTAAGGTCTAGAAAATGCAAGGAAGCATATCCATCCTCATAAAACTCTCAGAAAAATAACCGTTTTCTTTAAAACCTGCAATATTTACTTCCATGTTTACTAGCTAGATGTTTTCCTGCCTCTACTGGCTGAATATGTGGTTCGCCATCATCAGTAAATCAGCGGAAGAGTGCAGCATTATAGACAGAAATGCCAAGAATGACAAAGTAGTAACCCACTCTTTGAGAAACAGCTCCACAGTTGCACGAGGGGAACAAAAACTCCTCAGGGAACCTTTTCAGAGAGACTGACTATCCCTGACATTTCTCTCTTCTGTTCCTCTTCCAGACAGGAATCCGGCACAGCTGCACCCACTGCACAGGGAAAGAGCGGGACTCATAAAATCTGCCTGGTGTGCTCCGACGAGGCTTCAGGCTGTCACTACGGCGTGCTCACCTGTGGCAGCTGCAAGGTCTTCTTCAAGCGAGCAGTGGAAGGTACCATGACATAAGTGTTTCTTCTCTTATTGTGATAAGCTTGTTGATTCTGAAGCTGTGTCACATGAGTTCACTCAAACATGGAGTCATTATGATCTTAACTTTGAGGCAGGATCGTATGTGTGGTGCATCTAATTAGTTTTTTTTTCTTCTCCCTGGAGTGTTAGTTGCTGCAGTGAAGGTAAATAACAGATTAATCTTCCTCTTCTGTGTGACACAGGGCAGCATAATTACCTGTGTGCTGGGAGGAATGACTGCATAATAGACAAAATCAGGAGGAAGAACTGCCCAGCCTGCCGTTTCCGCAAGTGTCTGATGGCAGGAATGAACCTGGAAGGTGAATATTAACTGCTCAAATATCGCCAAACTCTTCATCCTTGAGTTGGTTTGATTCCTGTAGCATCTCATTTACCTTTATTCATTTTCTTTAACTCTTTCCTTTATCTGTATTCCGTGTTTCTCTCCTTCTAGCACGCAAAACCAAGAAGTTGAACCGCTTAAAGGGCGCCCAGCAGAGTAACCCACCCGAGCTTATTCCTTCTCCACCCATCGAGGCTCATTCACTCTTACCTAAGCGCATGCCTCAGCTTGTTCCCACCATGCTGTCTCTGCTGAAGGCCATCGAGCCGGACACCATCTTCGCCGGCTACGACAGCACCCTCCCTGACACCTCCACCCGCCTGATGACCACCCTCAACAGGCTCGGTGGCCGACAGGTCATCTCCGCTGTCAAGTGGGCTAAGGCTCTGCCAGGTTTGTGGTGTTCTCTGTCAGTAAGAGTAGGTGCAGCAGGTGTAGACTAGGTTTGGTGAACTATACAAAGTTTTTGTCGGTGTGATACATCAACAAAACAGTTAAAATAATGTAGAAAGGCTATATATATATTTTCTGTGCTGTTATTTATTGAAAATGACACTCAATTCCATTTTAACTGAGCTTTTTGTTTTTATTTGTCTTTATTTCCACATTTTTTTTGACTATTTGTCAAAGCACTTTGTAAACTTCTGTTTTTAAAAAGTGCTGTAAAAATAAAGTTATTATTATATTATGTTATTAATTTTGTTTGGTATTGCACAACCAAAATTCAGCCAGTGTGCATCATCAGGTTTTGTATTAAATCAAGAAACTGCAGGCATGAATATTTTGAGTACTGAGATGTCATACATTGCAGCAGAAATAGGGGATTTTTTTAAGCTAACAAAGCAGCAAAGCATCCAGCTTCCTCTAAGGATGAAATGATATTATGTAGACGACGAGTAGACACATTTGATAAATAGATCAAATAAGACCTCTTTGATTTGGTTACTTATTGTCCCTTTCCTCACCACACCCTCTCACACGTTGTGTCTGCATATGCTTCTCCTCAGGTTTCAGGAATCTGCACCTGGACGACCAGATGACTCTGCTGCAGTGCTCCTGGCTCTTCCTCATGTCTTTTGGTCTTGGCTGGAGGTCTTACCAGCAATGCAATGGCAACATGCTCTGCTTTGCACCAGACCTAGTCATCAATGAGTAAGTGTTAGGGATGTTCAGATCTGCCTTTTCTTGCTCCTGTCCTGCTTCAGATTTCATACTGGATACTTGAATTTGCCTTGGTAATAGAGCTGCACCCAATTGTTCAGGGATTGTTTTTCTTAATTGTTTCTAAAATTCAATTAGAATGTTTTCATCTTTTTCTAATTGAATGTAGTCTACCATTGGTGCACAGCTCTTATATGATCTTTTTTTACATTCTGTGTGAGAGCCACAAAACTGGTGTGCACGCTGCATTGATGCTACACACAACTTGAGGGTGTGAGATTCACAATGCCGGCGCCCAGATGCTAAGAATATAAATACTAGACGTTGATATTTTTCCATTTTCGTTCCTTTATTTATTTATTTATTCATTTTAACAAACCAGATTACATTACCTGATATGGATTACCTGCAACCAGAAACTGGAGGAATCAATCTAGTGTGCCTTGAGGCTCAGCACTGACATAAGACAAACGTCAAAGCTCCAAATGTCTGCTGTTAAACTAGAAGCTGTCACATTGTATTTGAAATGGCCTCATATATTGTCACAAGCTTAGACTGTACAGCTCTGGTATCTGGTAGTGGTGAGATGGCAGGACTTAGCTTTGATCCAGACCACAGCTAAAACCTGCACTCCTTACCACAGAAATAGTCTGGTCAGCATCCGTCATGTAATCTTTCTGGCTATTGCGCGCTCTCTCTCTCTCTCTCTCAAGGATACTTATTTCTCCTTCTGAAAGCCAGAGTTTGTCTCTTTGGAACAGCACCCTTTCCTTCTGATGCTTTGGTGAATACATAGGTGCAAGTTTAGGGGGGGGACACTTTTTGTCAGGGGTCGTTTTGTCTCCACTACACACAGATCCTTCACATGTAAGCCATTGTTAGTTGGTTACATGAAATAAGTCTACACATTTTATAGTAACAAAAGTAAAATCAATTATAGTCATTATCCCAAAGTCACTTTTGCGAGTAGCTGTTCCCTCACTTTTCAAAACAAACTGACGCCCTTGAGTGAACGTGTCATATTCCTGTGCATCTCTTCATAAAAGAAACTCTCGTGATATTACAGAGTATAATTTTTTTTCCCTCCATTAGTCAGCCAACATATAAATATGCAATCACCAGAGCGCAGCGGCTCTCCTCCGGGAAACATGAGTGTCAGTCAACAGTCATCCGTAATCAGTGTTTGATCCCTGTGATAGACCTGATGACTCCGTTTGTAAACAGCCATCTGAGTGTCATGAGCAGTCAGCACAACCACCGAGCTCCAGGCTGCAGAAGCCCTTTCGCTTTTTTTCTTTCTTTTTTTTTTGAACGTTAATGTGATCAGACATAGTATCTGATGATGTGATGTTTTTCATTTGTCAGTCAGAAAATCAAAACACACTTCATCTACAGCCTGTTTTTTCTACTTAATTACATTTTCATTTTAGTATAGCAGCACAATACAATCTCACACACTTTGATGAAAGTCTTCTACCTCTTATAAGGTTGTTTCATATATAATGGAAGCTCCTGGTGCCGCTGTTATTGTGAGGTACATTTTTAATGACATTTTCTCTTCACTTGAATGAAAAAGCAGTTCCTTGGCATCAATTTGACGAGTTTTTGCAAGTTTTTTCCAACTTTCCGGCCCACAACATCACTTCATCACCGAGGTGACACTGACTCGTCTTCTTAACGTTCTGCTCCAACAAGCTAATAGACTGAAACTCATTTCTGGAAGAATGATTTAAAACAGGATCCACAAGCAAGTCCTTGAATGTTTAATCTACAGAGATGTTACAGAGAGCTGCTTCATCTCCCTGATTGAGACTGCGACAGCAGACGTATAAATCAACTATGTCTTAAGGTGAAAGCAGGATAAGCTTTTTATAATGGCTTCTGTCTAACTCCACCAGGGAGCGGATGAAGCTGCCCTACATGGCTGACCAGTGCGAGCAGATGCTGAAGATCTCCAACGAGTTTGTGCGGCTGCAGGTTTCCCACGACGAGTATTTGTGCATGAAGGTCCTGCTGCTGCTCAGCACAGGTACGTCCTCCACCATCACATTTCATATGTAGCACTGTTTGTATAATGAAACCACTACAGACGCCATTACTCCAATCTATAAACAATAAAAGATAATGTTGGTTTACGCACAGGTCAAGACAGTGCAGCGCAGCACTTTACAAAATCATTAGCTGACATTGAACGATCATGAATAAGACCTGAATTCAAATAAGCCTGAGCAGCCGCACCCTAACCTTACACATTTCACCATTCCAGCTCTTACTGTCTTCACAAAACACCTTATGTCGTTTCCTAAGCTTAATCTATTGCTGGCGAGTTAAAGGTGTAAACAAAGAGTCAGTAATCATACTCTGATTAAAAACGTGTCTGGAACTTTAATTAGAGACGGTTTCATTACAGCGTTCTGTCTGAACAGCCCTCTTCAGGATGTTCAGGCTTTGTTCTTGAGGCTTTGTTTCCTGGGTCTGTGCTGTTTAATGTTAATTAGATGTCCTGATGCTTATCAATCAGCTGCCATTTTTAGCCCTTCACATGTAAGGCTTTAATAAACATGGAGACCCCACCCCTTTTTGCACATAAAAAAATCAGCCAAGGCAACAAATGTTTTTTTCATGTAAATACCACGGTGAAGTTAGTTTTAGGTTGGATATTTGACGGACATTCTCTGTGGATCTACCAGTGTCTTTTCACTCTCCATAACCAGGAACGGCAACAGCAGCACGGTTAAATCTACTCGGCATCCTCACTGTTAATGTCGGGTGTTGAATAAGGGACCATCAATAAATTACTGGTTGATGTTCTTAGAAAAGGCTGTTTTCCTTCAATAGCTTCCATGTCACGTGACCAATTGACCTAAAATTGTTTTCAAATAATACTAGGCTACTATGGTCAGACAAAAGATACTCCTCTTTATTTCCATAATGTGTCCTTAAAACGTTTGTGTTAAATTTAAAGGCAAATTTTGAACCTTTCCTTCAATAGCTTCCATGTCACGTGACCAAAAGACCAATAAAACACACATTATTTGATCAATTTGTATTGTGCCCCTAAAGTTCTCTGTGTGCTTCTTACTTTTTCAACTTAGGAGCACATGAGCTCCTTGTGAAAAAAGTTAGTTTCAAGCCCTGTAGTATGAAGTATAGTGTCGTTAAACTGTCATCATCAGAGCTTAGCTGTATCCTCATCTTTTGCCCAAATGTTGACCTTCTATCTGCCTCTCCTACAGTGCCAAAGGATGGCCTGAAGAGCCAGGCAGTGTTTGATGATATTCGGATGTCGTACATTAAGGAGCTGGGAAAAGCCATTGTGAAGCGCGAGGAGAACTCCAGTCAGAACTGGCAGCGTTTCTATCAGCTCACCAAGCTGCTGGACTCCATGCACGAGGTAACTCCCACGGCATCAGCACCACACATCATTATCAGACAGTTATTGACCATCCTCAGCTCAGCAAGGACATCACTTCTGCAACTTCTCAGTTTTATGAAGCTTTGAGGGTTTTCTTTTTTCTTTTGGTGCCAAAAACTATTTAAAGTTTAGAGCTTTAGAGCCAGAAATCACAGTGACACCTGGTGGACTCTCAAACTTTTAGCTGATTGATATAAAACTATATCCCGGGGTTCAAAAATCTTGTTGCAGAATTAACCTTGACCTAAAATGATGAAGCTGAAGTAAAAAGCAGAAATATAAACTATTTTTTCTGGCACTAAAAAAAGGGGGTTTTATTTCCAGCTAGTGTGAATGCTGTCTCGTGTTTAAAGCTTCATATTTGACATAATTATGATCATTGTAGTCGCAATATGAGGTTATTTGAGTTGGACGCTGGTATAAGATGAAAATGTTAAGGAGTGAAACTGAACGAAGCACTTTCTGGGAAATTTTAAAGTTAGGACATCTTCAGCCATGTGCTTTCATAATTGCGCCATCTCCTGCTTAGTGTATAGCAACAATGGGCTTTGCATTAATGCATCAAGCGAACCAGTGCCCACTCAGTTTGACATTTAAAATTAAACATTAGCTTTAACAAACACTCAAAACTCGTAGCTTTCTGAGCAAGTTGATGTAACGATATGAAAATTTCACATCACGATTATTGTGACCAAAATTATCACGTTTATCAATATCATCACGGTATTGTTGAAATATGTTCAAAATGTTTAAAAAGTACTTATATGAAATCATTTAACGTTTTATTTTGAAAAAACAATCAGCATAACACACAGAATAAACTTTTCCTTAACCTTAAATAACAGAGGAACGATAAGCTTAAAAAATTACAGATGGGGCCTTAAAAGAGCCAGAGGTAATCAACACTAGTGCTAGTAATAACAAAGTACAAAGTAATGTGCCAGTGGCATAAACATTAACATAATAACAAATAAATAACATTTAAATGAAATGACACCTTATTGTGCAAATCGTAAGAATCTTCAGTGCTCAAAAAGATCTACTCTTACAAATATAAAACAGAGCAACACAACTATATGAAACAAAACAACCTCATGTAAACAAATGTGTAGTGTACATGTTTAAAATGACATAAAATATATAAATAAATCAAATGAACCACACCGATTGGCCGTTTTCTCCACCATAAGGTGCTGTTGCTGACTGTGCTCACTATTTGAGATTGAAATGTAAAAATGTCAGCACATTTACTTCCCTAGTTTGAGTCGTGATCTGCGAGGGCAGTGGTTCTCAAGTCCAGTCCTTGAGGCCCACTGTCCTGCTCCAACACACCTGATTCAAATGATTAGCTCGTTATCAAGCCATTACAAAGCTTGATAACGAGCTGATCATTTGAATCAGGTGTGTTGGAGCAGGGAAACATCCAAAACATGAAGGACAGTTGGCCTCGAGGACTGGACTTGAGAACCACTGTGCGAGGGGAAACGATGTGCCCACTGGCGCTGAATAGCCTCTTGGATGGCACGCTGGTTGCTGGGATGCACAAAAGCTTCCTGGCAACCCTCGCAACCCTTTGTAGAGGCCGAAATGCACCCAGACTTCAGACTTTGTTTTCTTTGATGGCAGAAAAATCTCTGCAACACGGTCAGCAGAATTGCCCGCAAAACTGCCCTCCGCCATGTTTCCAATTTGTATACTGGACGGTTTTAACGGTAATTAAAATTTGAAACGGTAGTACTAACCGTCAGACATTTTACCACAGTTTATCATCTTACTGGTAGTCGTTACATCCCTAGCTTATAGTCAACTCTTGTCACTGCGTTTACTGTAAACCAGTTTCACATTGTTTTTATGAAGCATGTCAAAACACCAGTATTTTTTCCTCTGTGTGTTCATAGATGGTTGGTGGACTGCTCAACTTCTGCTTCTACACCTTTGTGAATAAATCCCTGAGTGTGGAGTTCCCCGAGATGTTGGCGGAGATCATCAGCAACCAGTTACCAAAATTCAAGGCCGGGAGCGTCAAACCCCTCCTCTTCCACCAGAGATGACTGTACCCTGAAACAGACACATTGCCTTAAATAATCCCACCACATCACCTCACTACCAGCCCCTCTTCCCCTCCCCACCGGCCCCCCACCCCCCTCCCTCCAGGAGTAACGATGAGAGGACTGAGGATCTGAGGCGAGGAGTCAGTGATGCTTATGGGAGCAAGTATGCAACTTTGTGTAAAGACTGGTGGCGTTTTTGTGGAGAGCTGAAAGCGAGCACAGAGGTTTTGTCGAGCGGTCTAAGACGTAGTGTGTAAGGAATAGGAAATGTTTGTAAGATAAGAGATAATCACAGAAAGAAATAGGCTAACATCCATGTCGTCTCAGGTTTCCTACCTTCAAACAGAACAATATCTCAAATAGATACACAAATATCTATGTATAGGTTCTGATAGTATTTTCTACATTTTCAAATCGTAACAGTTTATACAATTTTACAGATCGTCGTTACCAGGGAAGGTAGCAACATTTAATTAAAAACACGCTCTTATGTAGGCTTTTTGACTGTATGTTCCTCTTTGAGTTTTTATAGGCAGTTATAACAAAACCTTGTAGTCACACGGAAAATTAACTCTTTTCCACTCATTTAATAAGCATATGCCATTGCTTTGATTGATGCAGTGATCATAGGAAACAAATCTGTTGAACTGAACTCTTAGTCAAAGTGTATCATTCAGAGGATTATTTGTCCCACAAGCCGACCTCTTCCAGGTTTACACACGTCAATTATAAAGGGAAAAAAATGTGCCTTTTTTACTTCAAATATCATCTAAGTCATTTCTTCCTACGTGTCCGAGACGTCACGGTCGACCTGCATCACATGTTGATTGTACTTATGTTACATGCAGTTCAGAGTTTTCCTTTATTTTCTAATTAATGGCTGTGTTTGACTTTAGAAGTGGCAGCTCGGTCCATCCTCTGTGTGTAGAAACGATTCTTATCAAAGCCTGCTTCCTTTCACATGATTTCCCCGCACACCCTTCTCCTCCAGTGCGATGTGAGCACTTTGTATCCCGCTTAAGGCTTTAAGAGACTGTGAAGAAAGACTGTTAAACTGTACTGGGCTGTAATGTATGACTTTAGATGGAAGGTAGTGAACTTTTTCTAGTAGCCCACTCTGATGTTCATTTTAGCCCCCCACTCCTGCCCCAATAGTCTAATAATGGAATGTGATAGATAACCTGCGTCTACCAATCATAGAAGAGAGGGCATGTCGTATTGTGTTTAAAGATTATGTCATTTTTTTTGATTAATCAGGACAACTAATTTTTGTGTTTCTAACTCGGCTCAGACTGGTTGGAAAATAACCGTCCTTTTTTTAAATACTTTTTACAACCTGTTTTATAAAACTGACATACATGTAGTCATGACTCTGCCATTGATGATCCTTCTGAGACAGTATAACCACACACTCATTCACTCGTGATTTATAACCAAGAGTCTTTGCATTGTTTGCTTGTTACTGGAATATTTGAACATTTTGGGGAAAAGCTCATTTTCTTTTTGCCAATCATTGGATACGGATGTTAGAAATTTGACTTAGAACAAAAACAAAGAGTAAAAGCAATTAAATTTATGTTTGGCGCTATGTGCCCCAGTCTGCTGGTCCTGGTCTGTAGACAGTTGGGCACATAACCTCTCTGTAAATACTTTTAAATCACTCATAAACTCATAAAACTGACCAAAACTAATGGTATTGATTGGCTGTGAAGGTGCTACTGACCCGAGATTTTCACTGATCCAAGTTGGATTCTTGCACCTGCCTGTTTTTTGTTCTTCTGAGCAGAGCTGACTTACTGTAGGACAGTAGAAGAGCGGTCGTAGAAAGTAAATCTGCATATTTCCTCAAATGAAAAACTATTCCATCAAGTTAAACCACCTGGAAGTTAAACAGTTTTCTTATGCAGCAGTGTGGATAGTGTGAATAACTCAATCACCTAGGAACATCCCACAGAGCTCTGTTTTATCCTTTCAGCTCTTTCAAAGCCATGTATGCACCTTGTCTTATTGTCTATCTGTAGAACATTTACACACCTATTTGTATTAGTCCAGCCCCAATGTTGAAAAGCACTTAGCTAGCAGCAGTCACCTCACGCCGTCGTGTAGCAGTGGAAGTGTCGTGTCACTGACTCAGGAGGTGGGCACAGTAGCTCCTTTTATCGTCTGGGAACTATTTCAGTGCCGAACTCCTGTTCTTTGTTGGTGTCAGTGATGAGATAAGTCGGTCAGACAAACCCCACGTTTGCAGTTTTTTCCACGATTAGAAAACGTCTTCAATGACCTGAGCTTGAGGTCATTAGAAATGAATGATAGCTGTAACACAAGGCACTTACAAAAACAGAAAATTGTAGGTCTGAAGGTTTCCCCCTCTCTGTAGAAGAAGACTGAAACATTTTAATCAGTCATCAGCTTGTGTCACAACACCAACAATTTCGCGTGTGTGTGTTTCAAGCGGATGGTTTTGACACAAATGTGAACCTTATGAAGAGAGCTCGTTTAGCTGAAAAGAAACGCTTCTGACAGATTAACGATGTTGATGCCCTCTCAGGTTAAAATAATTGGATGATTATGTCAAGTGAGCACCAACAAAGAGTTTGATGGTGCGTATAAAAAGAAAAAAAAAAAATGGAAAATTGTTCAACAACACATCAAGCGCTTGTTCTAGATGTTAAGCCTCTCCCTTGCTCAGGTTATTGAAATCTGGTTTACGCATCATGTCTGTTTTTATGTCCTTACTTAAAGAACCAAAAGTTTGAATTAACGAAATCTGTCTGTCTTGATGTTTTTGTTTGTTTGTTTGTCAGGCAAAATGTTCAGGAGACAGATGTAGGAGAGGAATGTGCTGCCATGTCGTCATACACACTCAGACTAACAAAACCTGTCGCTTTTCCTGTTATGTTTAGTCAAAGTAGTTTTTAAAAAGAAACTATCTTCGTTAGCTGCAAAGGGGTTACTCATGGGTTACTTTCACATTCAGTACATCTAAATCTCTGCTGCTGCTGTTCATTCAAACAGCTTAAATATATATATAAGAAATCGCACACTTGCCTCTTCTTGCTCAAAAATGTATTTCTTTGTTCATTTTTGAGGAGGACACCTGAATATGCAATAGAAACAACAGATAATCTATCACTATCGCATTACAAAATGTGGTTGCCTCATGTTTTATTTCCAGGATAAGCTATTTGCATACAGGAGATTCACTTTTAACTTTCTCTCTGCAGGACAGATTTTCAGGAGACACCTTTACACAGTTATCAGTCCACCATGACTGATCGTACACACAGACAAAAGCAAGCCTATTTGATGTTTGACTACAAGGTGACCAAAGCAAGCACAGACAAATTCAACTCGTCCGTGTAAACTACAGTAGAAGACAAATGTACAGCTGTCTGATTTTTGTTATTTTAAACCTATTTTTTACTCTAGCATAATGGCTTTGGTCAAATTGTGTAATACTGTGAATAGGATAGGATTCAGTCTTTTTCACTCACACAAAAAAAAAAAAAACTGTTTGTGAAAGTAATCGACCAGCTTGAATCTAAAAGGATTTGCACTACCCAAATATTGTTTGAAAATCTATTTTGTATAAAACATATGCAGACATTTTGAGAATTATCAAGGGCAGATCATGTTTCACTGGTATATGCTTTCAATAAAATAAAAAAAAATGTTTTGCTTAAAAAAATGAATATGTACATATAATCCATTGTAAAGAAAATGTGGTGTATTTGTCTCCAAATAACAGTTTTTTTATACCTTCCCGCTGTATTATTTCTCCTCTGTAGTGTGGCTCCAGTTGATCTTTTCCTCCATTGATTAAAGGTCCAACTGTGTCTGTGTGTGGTACTCCTCCAAACAATGAACTGTATGCTGATGTTTGCCATGATATTAACTTGATGATTCTGAACAGTGGAAACGGTAGGCTCATTGTAAGACACTTCTCATGATCACACCAAGCACTTGTTCATCAAATAAAAGCGCTTTTCCATTCTGACACCTGCTTTCTTTACTTTTGATGAAGTTTGTAGCAGATGAACCTTCACTTAGTTTCATGTTGTTCCAACTAAATCAATCTGTTCATCTTAAGCTTTGCAGTTATGATATAATTGCAATTAAGTTAATTTCATGTAAAATCAAGGCACAAAATAAGATGAATGCATTCACACTTTGGAGTCAAATTTGCTGTCTCTAAATATATCATGACAACCACATTCTTACAAGATGCTTCCCTCTGGTGTTAGCATTGCTACCTCAAACCCATAGCATAACATTTTGTTTCCGTTACAAGTCCCTAAACTGTGGCAGATCTTTGTGAAGGGTCATGATGTCTGAATCATAATGACGATCTTCCTTGCAGTTACTGCCCAGAACACAGGGAGGGAACTGCTCCACATATAGATATAGATCTGTATTTATATCTGTGCAGTTAAGTGAGATTTCATCACACATGAGCATGACATCTCATTGACTGACAAGTACAAAAAAACATTAAAGCTCCAGTGAGGAACAATTGGTTTGTGTCCGTTTTGAAACGCCCCCTGTGGACAAAGTAGTCTTTGCTTATCCTGTCCACTACTGTTGTGTCGTTCACGAACGATTCGTACAAAAGAACCGAGTCTTTGAAGTGAATGTACTGAATCAAATCACTTCCCTGAGTAATTTGTTTCTTTCTCACTTCAGTTTAGCTGAAGTGAGACAGCATTGCCAGGCCAGCAGCCTTTGAACTGAATCACTTGGTGAACGAATCAGGCATTGAGCTACACTCTCTGGAATCATTTTTGTCGGACAAAACTACCTTTTTGTTTTTTTACTGCTATATTGCCAGCACAACATCTCACATACAATAGGACACAGCATGTAACAAGTAGTGCATTAAACCCACAGCCTCCTGTCATTGCAGCAGTTTGCGAGTGAACGAATCACTCACTGAGCCCAATTTACCCAGCAGACCTGATAAATAGCACACAATAGGACAGCACCCTTAAAACATCATGACTAATAAACAAGTTTATTTTTACAAACTTGTTTGCCAAAGCAACACAGCCAAACACTAAATGGTTTGGTGATTTGGTGAACGAATCTTTTAAAGGAATCTTTTTAGTGAACTACTTCTAACGATTCAGTACATCTAAAAGAACTGCCGTGCCCATCACTATTGTCTACTATATGATCAATCATTCATCTCTGCCAAAACATCTCCTCCTGCAGGTTTTTGACAGTCTAATGTATCATACATTGTGAATATTTTGGGTGAAAGTTGTGAAAATAAGACTGCGTCTACAGCTGCAATATTTGGACCTACCCCCTCACATGGGTTTCTGACAAGAAGGATTTTAGACTCTTTAGTTTTGTGGATTATTGCTTTGTATATCATTAAAAAGCATTTCTATGAATTTAAGCCATTTTTTTATAGATGTCAAAAATCTCCTTATAGGAGCTTTAAGTAGTTTGAAATTCTTAACAGACTATATTTCACCCCTGCACAGCTGTATAAAATTGGCACTGAAATGATTGCAGCTATAATAAATGTGTCAGATAAAGAAACCTCACTCTTTCTGTGATGGGACTGCACCGAATTTAAAGATATCTAGTTTAAAATAAAGAAACATGTCATAAAGACCCATTTAGTCATTTTGATCTTCATAACTTTACTGCTGTATCTCCAGAGAATATGAGCATTTTCTTTCCCTGTGTGTGCTCACAGAAAAATGTATAATGAATAACACCATGATTATTTTATGTGTCTTATTTTTACCTGCCAAACAGCTGTTCCATTTTTTTTCCTTAGGACTCATGATTAATAGTGTGGCTGAGGTTTACTGTTTGGGGAGTATATTGGGATGGTAATGTCACAGATTGATAAATTTAGGGGGAGTTTAAGGGGATGGCGCTCAGTTTTATGTCGACTTAATGTTAGATAGACATTGTCATAGACTTGTCATTTGTATTATAGCTGCTGTGTGTTAGGGGAGAGTGGGGTAAGATGAGTCTTTTTTCATATTTCAGATCGCTACATCAAGGCAATCATAGTTTGCCTCTAACTAGTGTATCTGCATATATTTCAAGATGTTGTACATCCCTGCAAACCAACAATGAGTCTAAACATAACTGTCTTGATAATATAGCATGCCAAAAAAAAAGTGGTCTCCTATGATCAACTTACCCGTGTATGGGGCAAGTTGACCATAGGAGCGGGGTAAGTTGAGCCATACCCCTACTACCTCTACTACTTCTTCACATTCATGTGTATTTTTATCTATTATACTCTATTCAACTGGTACACTCATTCTTTTTATTATTATTATTGCATATAACTGCTAAAAAGCTGTTTTGTAAAAAGTCATTTTAACATGAGAATGTCTTTAAGTGATTCAGAACATTCACAGCTGTACAACTTACCCCAGAACTACTATTAAGACTTTGTTAGTCCTCTAAGCCAAAATGGTGGACTTTGATGCTAGGTTTTCGACCTCATGTTGTAGTTTATAGATACCACAATTTATGTATGAAACAAATTTAAAATGATCTTTTTTGGTTTGAACACAATTCTAATAAAACTTAAGACAGACTGAATTCACTTTCAAGAGTGAAAAATGTTTTTTTGTAAATAAATGTCTAACCCCTTCACACATGTGCTTCTAACCTTCACAGACTCCATGAATTGATGCCCATCTCCTAAAGATTTGTTCACATGATCAATTTCTTTTACCATTTCTAAACAACAGGGGGTGGCTCAACTTACCCTTTGGCTCAACTTACCCCACTCTCCCCTCTAGATAAACTTAAAAAAAGACAGATGACCCAAATAATTTCACAAAAAGAACAAAAGTAACAAAAAGAAAGATCAATTGCAAAGATGACCTCGTTACACCCTTTCAAGTTATACCTGGTTGTGGACTGTAGTTTCTGTGTTCACACCCAATATCATTTTCCCAGTTTGCCGGGCACGCGCATCCACCCTCCAGTTATCCCCTCGCTCGTCCACACGCATGGAAACACCTGACCACCGCAGGAGACAGCTAGAGCTCTTTATTTTTCATTGAAAACCTAACCCTCCTTCTTCAACCTCCTGTTGATTCATGCTGGTGCTTCCCCTGAGCAGGATGACGGATGTAGCGACGTTAGTATCCGAGAATCAAACAGCGGACGGCGGCCTGCGGCGGGACTTCAGGCGGCTGACTCGGCTCTACTGCATGAATGGCGGATATCACCTCCAAATCCTGCCTGATGGGACGGTGCAGGGCCAGAGGGAGGACGGGGATGATCACAGTAAGGCTGCAGCGCACTGCGCATTTTACATCCAGGTCAGACCTGCAGCATGATGTGTTCATTTCCCTTCCTTGTAGGTGTGTCAGGTTCACAGACAAACACTGTCAATAAATCAGAAAGCTAAGAGGAGGCTGTTTGAAGGGAGGTTGTGTTTCGAAAACAGAGGATATCTCAGTTTTGGTTTTGCACAGATCAAGTTCCTTTCACACAAATTTGGTATATCTCACTCAGAGTAACACAACAGGAATGCATAGAGATCTGGTGGACTAGGACTTGTGTAATGGGACAACATTTTGATAGAATTTATTTCCCACAGGGCAAATACCCCATCTCACAAACAGGTTAAAACAACAAGTTAATATAAAAAAGCCTCTCACATTCATGTTCAGGCCTTAAATTTAATGCCAATGCAGTGTGCCATTTCATAAAACAAAGATCAACCTGCTGCGAAAACATGAAGAAGTAAAATTCACCAAGTCCAAAAACTGACAAAGAAGCTCTAGATTTCATCAGCTTTCATAGTTTGAATAGCGTTTTAATAGTTTTTATGTCTGCTTTTGTCCACTTTCAGGAGAGGGAAATCAAGAATGATTGGAGAAGTCTCTTTTTTTTCTTTTTATTTATCATTTATTTATTTATTTTTATTTGACCTGTAGGCTTTAGTCACCTTTCTGATTCAGACTCTTTCTTCCTCTTCAGTTGTTTTGAAGCTCACAGCCATGGACATCGGAGTCGTGATCATCCAAGGAACTGAAGCCGGGCATTATTTGGCCATGAATGGTGAAGGACGGTTGTACGGTTCAGTGAGTATCTGCAGCACACCTGATGATCTGTGTTATAGTCGACCATCTAATGATGCAGATTTGTGTGATAATTAAAGTACAAGATTCATCACTAACCATTCCACAGTCTTGATCAACTTCAGTCCATCCATGTGCTGTCAGCTCTCTCTGCTTGTTTTGTGTTCTTCTCCCAGCCCACGGTGACAGATGAGTGTTACTTCCTGGAGAAGCTGGAGGAGAATCACTACAATACCTTATCGATCTCAGAAATATCTGGAGGAGAGCTGGTATGTAGCTCTGAAAAAGAACGGCAAACCCAAACCGGGTCCAAGGACTCACATTGGACAGAAGGCCATCTTCTTTCTGCCCCGACAGCTGAACGAGTGAAGACCCTCAAACCTCAACCTACAAGGATGTGAAGCTGATTGTGGATAGATTTGTATTTTGCTAAGCCACGCCATGCCTTATTTTTGTTATTCTCGCTCAAGATCAAAACTTTAGTAAGGTTTCAAAATAGCTGAGAGCCAGTGTGCTTGCTTATTTAGGCGGAGACTACCTACTGTGTTGTCCAGATATTAACCAGAGAGCAATGTATCAGAGCTGAACTAAACATGCTATCTATTTAACCCACAACTAACACAACACTAACACAACATTAACACAACACTAACACAACATCCCATTTTTATGGTAACAGGTCTTACCCATAGACTGTATATACTATGGACAACTTGGTTCTGCCTCCCGCCTGTATACAGATTTGAAGCCAAAAAGCTCTCGGGATTTCCAGGATTTTTCTTCATTTCCTGAAATCGGCGACTCTCGCGCAGTAGCGTTGTGCGCATTCAGTGCGAGAGTCGCCGAGAATCGCTGTGATGACGCTCGGCTCAAACAGCGTATCCCCCCCGGTGAGCTACGCAATCCCTGAGCGCCCATAGGCTGTATCAGGTGTCAATCATAGAAAACTTGAACCCCCTAATAACTTTTAAAAACGGAGCTTCACAGAAAGAAGAGGACTTGGGCACAAACCAGTCTGACTGTAACTACATGTCAACATCACAACCAAGGGGGAGAAAAGTTTATATTCTGTGTAATAAATTTCTAAAGTTTGTCCACAGCTCCATAAGCTTTGCTGGCGGAGACGGGATTTATGACCTATACTGCAGCCCATCAACAGAGGGTGCTGTTCTCAGCGTGGCTTCACCCAGCGAGGAGGCAGACTGCGTCCATTCTATATACAGCCTGTGGTCTTACCTTATAGAATACAAAGAAAAAAGGACAATATTATAAACAGACACCAAAACAGATTCAGTCTTGGTCCAACATGTTGAGAATAATCTTCTGATTCGTAGAATTAGAGCCTCTAAAGATGTCTTAGTGGGAAAAGGAAATAACACCACTTTAATGACAGCTAGTATGTTTGATGTTAACTAAACTCGATAATATTAAGAAGTGTTTCCAGCTGTTAGTGAACTTGGTAAAAAAGTTTGCAGGACATGCTGTTTTGCTGTGGCTCGGTGATTAAAATGTCTCATAAATCACTCCACTAACACGTGTTAACACATGATGGATGATTACTCTGACCTAGTTTGAGGTTATAAACTCTGAGTCCTCTCTAGTTTGACTGTCTGTAATCTGTACTTTGCTGTGAAGTGATGCCATGAGCAGCTTATGAAGCCTCTCACTGCTCTGTCTGTGCCGCTGTGGAAAAATGCTGTTTCACACTTTAGACTGTTACACTGAGCTGCCACATGATGCCACCAATGTGTAAAAGCTGCACTGAGCACTGATTTACATACTTAAAGGCTGTCAATCTTTTCAATGTTGTGCCTTATAACTCTCTAACAGCAGTGAGGAATATTATACTACTTGTCTGTGTCAATAATCCAGATGAATCAGACGTGAGGCATTAAAAGTGACATTTATTTAACACTAAACATTTTCTGTACAGTTTCATATCAACAAAACCCCAGGTTTAACTCTACATCACATAGAAAGAAGCATAATGAGTCGTTACAGAAGCCTTGGTGAGTGTATGAGTTGAACTGATAAGGCAAACAGTTCGGTTTGCAGGGCCTCCTTGATTCTTCTCATTGGCAAGTTAAATCAAAAACAACTCCACTATAGAGCGCAGGGACAAAAATCCAACACCTCTGCATCATTCATTTCTTGTTTTATGTGTCCGGGCCTCAAAGTCATGATGAAACAATCCTCTGGGTTTTATTGGTTTTGTTTCTGAAAGTGCACCTGCATACATAACATTCTTTGATATTGGCCTTACACCCATATAACAGCTAACTTCCTATACCTCATGAATCATGGTCTTTAAAGAAAAAACACATATTTCCCTTCTTCTTCTTCTTCTGTCAATTAAATCTTAAGGCAAAAAGCCCACCTGAAAATGGGATGAGTTATTTTTATGGTCTCAGATAAACTGATCCAAATGTCTGAGGGAGATCATTAAGAGCTGAAATCCAGACAGCAGAGAGTTTCCTCTCTAATCACAGAGAGGATGAGACTTCACTGACTCACTGCAGAGTCATGGAAAGGTCAGGCTCTTGCATCTATGTGAGCTTTTGTGGGTATATGAACCAGAAAATGTGCTCATATGTGCAGAAAAAATCATCATCTCGGTTGCTGTAAGTGTCCAAAACTTCGGCATCCCCACTCTGTCAGCTGATCTGCTCCGGGGGATCGTCTCCTGACATTTATAGCCATCTGTTTTCTGGCTTGATTATCGTTTACAAACTCAAACTGGATCGTCTAAGATCATATCTATAAACTAAAACTCTATTTTCAGGGTTAATAATTGTCTGATTTAATGCACAACAAAAAAATGTACCAGGCGCTCCACTGACACAGAGTTTAAATCACAAGCATGAACGTGGCATGATGACAATGTCCTTGATGAGCAAACATCTTAAGAGCAACAGACAACACTGCCCCCTCCTGGCTGAAAACAAGGGCAACGCTACTTAAAGCCAACAGGTGAGAGAAATAAGTGAACATCTGTTATCCAAATAAAAGCTTTAGAGTGTAAGCAGTGTCTAAAATGAGCCTCTTATCGCCACAATAAAATAAGGAGGTGAAATAAGTGCAGATTACTAGGATTCTTGCATGCTACGGCAAATCTACCAAAGTGTGTATTCAAACCTGCTGGCTTCAAGTGTCACCAACATGAGACTCGCCCTTCTTTAAGGGCAGATGCATGCTTGTATGCTACCACCAAATGATATAAGGCATTACTTATACATTACAGACAGAGATGTAAATAGCACTTGACATTCGCCACTAATGAGTACATTGAGGGACTATTACTGTTAACCATTTTCCATTAATAAAGTTTCCAAAACAAAATGAAACAAGTGATATAATTCCTGAATATTTTACGAACAGTTGTCTTCATCCGTCCAATTTCTTGTTAAGGGTCTTCACTTTCATCTTAAACTTTTTGCAGAGTCGCTTCACGTGTCGTCCAGTTCTCCAACATCAAAGATCCTGGATTAAAGTACGGAAAAGAGGTGCACATCAAAACAGCGGTACTAACTAGATATCTGTCTGTTTGTTATGTTTACAAGAAAACTTGAGATTTAAACACCAAGAAACAATTGTAAAAAGCCTTGAAGGAGTCTGAGTATGAATTTTAAGAGAACTGATTTCAGTGAAGGTCTCCGTTTTAAGGCTTTTAACTAGTATTTTAAATTTTCCTTACAATCTTATGTGGTTCTATCTTATCTTATGTTGTTGCTTCTATCTTGTTTTCAAAGATGAGATTAATCTTAAATAATTTTATTTGTTTTTACTTATCACTGGTGCTAGAATCTTATGTATTTCTATCCTTTTAAGCTGTTCACTCATTTACTTATTTTTCTCAGGGTTTTTTTTTTTAATCCTATCTTATGCTTTTAGTTTTTAACTTGAACTCCAGTGTTTCTTTAGGGGGTTCCTCCACACTGGGAGTTGTGTCTGGGCTGCTGCTGGAGGCACTGTCTCTGGGTCTCTTTGGCCCGACTGGCCGTTGTCTGCCAGGGTCGGGGGGCCTGGGCGCTGTTGGCCCCTGTGGCACAGCCTGCGGCTCCTCCCAGTGTGGATGGCCCCTAAGACGGTGCTTCCTTAATCCTCATTTCCATGCCATGTCTCCCTATTGTCAGTAAAGAGAGTGTGCAGGTGCGTGTGTGTATCTGTGTCGTATGGAGGGTGGGGCTTTATTTGTAATAGTTTTTTTCTGTTTCTATTTTTCCATGTGGGTAAAGCACTTTGAGTTGCATGTCCATGCATGAAAAGTGCTCTATAAATAAAGTTTTATTTGATAATATTTTATCCCCTCCATCATAACCCCTTTCACTGTTTATGCCTTCCATGTTTAAGCTGACAGTTTGTATCTAAAAACTGCATCTATTTTTGAACCACGGAGGAAAAGTTTTTATTCAAGCTGTGATCAGCTGCTTGAGTTGCAAACACACAGTTGATCAGTGCATCAGGTTGTCTGAAATAGCTTGCCATTTGATCAAGCCTAGTACGCTCTCATCGTAACCTGACCACTGAACACCACTCTTGACTTTAGTAAATTTATACAACACAACATTAGCAGGTGCTGTTAAAAGGAGAGCTGCATTCAATCCTTATTAAGACCTGGACTTGTATTTCTAGGCAATATCTGAAAACTTGCAATGAGAACTACAGCCTCTTCAGACAGGCCGCACACTTCATCCACTGAGCTCGACTGGTACTGACATATTTTTCTTTTTTTAATCAAAGTTCAGATCTGTAACAATGCGGAAATCTCCAGTCAAATAATATATTTATGATGCAGAGTGTGACAAGATTAATACGACAGTTCATACCTTTAGTAGATGAAGAGTACTCTTGTTCGAGGAAGAGTGGCATAAGTGGGATCAGCCAGTTTACGCACTCTGGAGTAGTTAACGAAGCCTCTGATGAACAGCATGAAGCCTGGAGATATAATGAGATGAATTCAAGTCATACAACAAAATCCATCATGAATATCATCAAGAAATTGTGTTTCATTTTTAAGTTTTTGTTTTTTCTCTTTCTTTCTTTCTCTCTCTTACCCAGAGCCAGGAACACCCACCACAACCAGTACTGCCCATCAAAGTATCCGGGGAAGTAGGTCGAAAACTGGAAGAAATATGAGATAGCACAATCGAGACTGTTTTAGGGACAATCTGAGAGTTTTAGTCGAATACACATGAACCATCAACATGTGAACATGCATCTTTGAACTGTACTGTTGCTGGTAAATGTTCATAAAGCAGCTCTCACCCTAACAATAAGAACCCATTTGATGAGTGACAGGCCGAAGCCAGAGATGGCTCCGTATCGGCCAGCGGCTGATGTGGTCAAACAGAAAGACAAGAAGAAGCCAATCCAGTTGAACAGGAATGCCACTGGAGGAGGGAAACGCATAATAAGTCAATGACAAAAAACACAAAGTTTGGTCAAATTTCACACAGACATTGAACCCAACACTGGACCTTAGTCTAGCACTTCTGTGCAATATGGGCTACGTGCAATATCAATCTGACAGTATTGAATGCATTTATTTATTATTTATCGCTATAATACACATAATTATTTATTAAATTTCCATTACTTCCTTACCTATAAAATAATCTATCACTAGCACTGACATGTTTACTTTGCACTCTGGTGAGATGTGAAAATACTTTTCGCTGTACTGTACTTGTACTGTACATTGACAATAAATTGAATCTCATCTCATCTCTTATCTCAACTGCACAACCCAGACTGAATGAAAGGGGAGTGCATCAATGGCCAGGTTTGTTAACTTCAACACTGACTTTTTAACAAGCTCTTTGTCCAATAAAGATGAAGTTAAATGACTCTTTCAGGACTCAGATTCTATCAGTCTAGTGTTGAATTTCTAGTCTAGTTCTTACTGAAGAAAGTGAGCATGAAGATGCCGTCATTTCCTATCCGCAGCTGGTCAGCATCTTCAAAGTCATCTCTGGCAACAAAGTCATCTTCCTGCACCAAGACCAAGAAATTATGGCATTAACTTTAACTTCTTTTTTCATGTTCCGTTTATGTCAGGTCAGTCATTGGGAAAATTTCCAATTATCAGCGTACCGTGACTCTTCCAGGGACCAGGGGGACGGCTGCCTCTTCTTTGCTTCTTTCGGCTTCATCGTAGGAGGGTAGGGTGGTCGCAACACTGTAGGATGGAGGGTTGGGAAATCTCCCTCCATCTTCCTTGTATTCAAAGAAGGCTGTGGAAGCAACAAGCAAAATTAATCACCCACTTACAGATGGAAATAAACTTTCTAATTACCCTCACTCACGTGTGTGGGCTCAGCCAATATTGAAACTACAATCAAACAGTTCCAGCCCTTCAAAGCAAACACTGTGGAGACTCTCTGATCACATCCAGGAGGCTGCTCCACCTTCCTGGCAGCAGTTGCCAGAGTACAACAACATTAGCTGTTGAAGTTTGGTCTGAGTAATGAAATATTTTGATAGGAGATTACAATTAAGTAAGTGAGGACAATTTTCACACATTTTGAACACTTTCCTCATTACCAAACAGCTACATCAGCCTTTCCATATAAGAGCAAACACACGCACACAGCCACTTCCAACTAGAAAGTACCGGTAATATTTAAGCTGCTGCTAAAGAAAGAGTAAAAAAGGTTTAACCAAGGAGCATGAAAGCAACAATAAAAACAACTTCATCCCTCAAAGGTGACAACATTCATGGTATTTTATTTTCAAAGTACATCAGTGTCACAGTGTTTTGTGTCCCTGAAACTGTGTCAGAAAGACTCAGTTTTTCTCCGTCCAACTCTTTGACTTTTGGGGTGTTTTTCATCAGTTCTATACATGATCTGTAATGATAAAGAAGAGGGGACGTCTGTGGGTTCTTCAGATGCTGTGAAAAACCGTGTGAAGATTACTAAGGGAACAAGCTGGCCTCCTGGGTGTAAGCTAACTTTAGCTGATGGTAGTTTGGCTCCTCCGCCCCAAGACATGCTGCAACTTATGCAGAATTATCAGTTTGTGAAGGAAAACAGCTTTATGTTGGCCTTCAAAATGAGATCAAGAAAACATCAATGTTATTAATTTTGCCAAATCATAAAATTTTATTTTATTTTGGGAGGCAATTACAAGATGGGAGATCGACAGGCGGAGCGGAGCGGCATCAGCAGTGATGCGGACATTTGACCAATCTGTCGTGGTCAAGAAAGAGCTGAGCCGTAAGGGGAGACACTCGATTTACTGGTCGATCTACGTGCCGATCCTCACCTATGGTCATGAACTTTGGGTAATGACCGAAGGAACAAGAGCATGGATACAAGCGGACGGAATAGGTTTTCTTCTTCACAGAGATAGGGTAAGGAGCTCGGACACTCGGGAGGCGCTCAGAGTAGAACCGCTGCTCCTCCACATCGAGAGGAGTCAGCTGAGGTGGCTCGGGCATCTGGTTAGGATGCCTTCTGGACGCCTCCTGCTAGAGGTGTTCCGGACATGTCACACCGGGAGGAGACCTCATGGCCGGCCCAGGACCAGGTGGAGGGATTATATCTCTCGCCTGGCCTGGGAGCCCCTGGGAATCCTACCAGAGGAGCTGGTGGAAGTGGCCGGGGTGAGGGCCGTCTGGACTTCCCTCCTGAAGCTGCTGCCCCCGCGACTCGCACCCGGATAAGCGGAAGAAAACAACGACAACGACGTATTACAAGACATCTATCGTCAGTTTTATAATCTTTATTGATATTTTATGTAAATTAACCCTTTAATGCCTGAAACCACAAATTATGGCAAGAAAGATCTTGTTTGATACATTAGATGTTTTTGGAATCTGATAACTCACAAGAGGACATTTTTATCATTTATCGGGCTGTATGCAGGTGTTTTTTTTTAGTAATTTGTCGATCATACTGATTTGATAGAAGTATCATAAAAGTATGTATCAAATATGATACAAAATCATTAAAGGGTTAACAGTCAGAGAGACAGGCATAGCAAAGAGTGCCTAATGTTATCCTCTATCAGACACAACAATCCAGGAGACAGTGTGTTTTTTAATATGGAAGTTGAAATGTTTCTAACATGCTAACCTCATAGTTTTGAGTAATTAGTGTTGATGGATTGAAGCAGCCGTTATGAGGGTTTGATTGCTGACAAAACAAAAGTCTCCTCTTAATTTTCTTCAACATGACAGGCAGCAGTAGAGAGCTGTCAACCAGACCAGAGCAGACTGAGCTGCGGCGTGAACAAAGACATTAGTCGTATGTGAGTCCATTTCTGATCATGTCCTGTTTGAAACAAGCTTAGACCTTATCTGGGTCATTTGGCAGGGGTCCAGAGCACTGCTTTGTGTTGTCCAAACATATACTGCACTGAACCAGATCAATGGACTCACCCTGAAGAGCTCAAGGCAACACCCATTTATGTAACACACTGACCTTTGCCCTCATAAGACGTGAGATAAGAACATTGGGCCTTTCTAAAAGCTGTACACACAGGCCATTACCTCCTCCATTAATCATTCAACAAACGACAAAGCGGGATAAAGGCAGGCAGATGATTGACAGATCATATTCAACCATTACACTCCAGCACAATAAACTTATCTCTAACTCAGTTTATCAGATTTCAGCGGTAAATCTTTTCTTTATTTCACATTTGAAACTATGCAGAGTAGCACTTCAGCTACTTCTAATCAAGAACTGGCTTTTAGGAGATTAAATCATTCTCCCACTTGTTTTTATCCAAGTTATCTAAAAGGGGTTAGTGAAGGTTCCTAACCTGCATTTGCTGCAGCAATGCTGCTATAGGGTGGTGGTGCGTCTTGAGCAGGACCCTCCTGGGATGGCTGGGCTGGCTCCTCTTCGTTCACCAGCTGAAGGAATGTAAACAAACACAGCCCAATTTGAATCAAACTGAAGCGATATCTCTCAGGATATTTCCGCTGGCTGAAATACATTGAAGCAGGATAAGGAAGCAACACTAAAGCTAACCTCAGAGTTTTATCAGCCAATAGGATTATCCCATTGTGATTTATTGTTTAAAAAAAGACCCACAGAAATAATCATAGAGCAATTCAAGCAGCACTGATGTTTAGAAATATTGGATTTCTGTTATTTTTACATCAGTGTGAGAAATTTCCCGATCAGTCAAACATCAGCAGTAAAATGAGAAGAAAATCTACAGTCTGTTCTATAAACACTTGTTCATTTGAGTTTTTTTATTTCACAGCAAGTCTTACACAATGTGGTGTGAGGCTAGATAAGGACATTACTAAAACTGCTCCAATCTACCTCAAAACCCCCCATAGTTGACACAAATGCACACTTCTGAAGAGTATCTTTAAATTTAGTAAAGGTGGGCTGTAGGGATGAAATAACCCAGAGGTTTAAGAGTGAGAATACGGGAGCGGTGATCATGTCACACACATGTCATGAGCTGTGCAACAAGTGGTCATAGTAGACATGTCTGCAGTAATTTAGGCCTGGATTATCTGCACAGCTGGTAACACACTATCCTTCTATGAAAACTAAAAGCTCTAAAAGCTCAGTTTAATCAACAAATGTTGCACTCCTGATTCAAACATCAATATTTGTGAATGAATTATCAAGCTACACCTACACAAATATAACTATCCATCTTTACCTTTCAATTATTGACTGACTTCTTACTGATCCAGCAGTCTTAGTCTTTAAAGTGTCACTGATCAGTCTTTCCAGTCAGGCCCCAAAACACTGACTAACGTTTCAAGTCATTTTCTGCACATCTACAAAAATGTCAAATAGATTTTAAGTCACTGTGATATCTCCATATATTGATAGTGTATTCCAATGTAAGGCATTTAAGGCAGGATTAGATTTGGGCTAAGTTTTCCTTAAACTCAAACCAAGCCGTAAACGAAACTGTGCAGAGCTCTCCCTGACAGGCTTATGTTGACTTGTGTTAGCAGAACAGGCTGAAGCTAAAGCTAAAGCTAGCTCTTAGCTGCGTTTCCGTGTGCCAGCAAACTGTTACTTACCTCTTGATATCTGACGTTACTGTTTTGTTCTGCCATTGTGGCTGAGGGGTTAAACAGTCGAAACGTCCTCTTCCCTTTTCAAATGTAAAGTGTGGTTAATAAGGAATTTTGCCAAGAGGTACCAAAGATAATGTTGACTACTTGTCGGCCATCTCCTTCCTTCTCCACCTCCTAACGCCCGGACAGCAGCAGCAGCAGGATCTGATGCTGCTTTCAGGGGCCGTGGGAATATCTCAACACACTATGTTCTCACATGACTGAACGAAAGAAAAACAAGATGTAAAATGTAGTCAGTTACAGGGAAGAAAATAGAATCAAACATTAAACTCTTTTTAATAAATCAATACCGAAGTACTGCAAGTAAGATGTATTTGAAATATCAATGGTAAAGAGCAGTGCTGATTCTTTACATTTTTATACCATTGTAGTATTATTATTATTATTATTATTATTATTATTATTATTATTATTATTATTATAAGTATATTTAAAAATGGTTTCATTACAAATGTCTTTTGGGTCTTGTCAGATATGTACATGTACAAAACAATAAGGTTACCAAGGACAAATAGATGATTTAAAAAGGCTATTTTAATAAGAGTACATACAGTAGTATTTAATTACTCAGCGATATTTTTATGTTTTCCTCTGCATCACGGCTATTCTCTGTTGTTCCAACATAATAGTTATAAAAACATGTAAATAAAGTTCACTGTCAAGTGGTTAACATCATATTAGATGTAACTTATTTAGCTACAGTTTCTTAACCTTAGCATTTGCTTTGAATGGAAAAGTACACATTTAAAGAAATCACTCCGCTTTAGTAAATTATAGCAAGCTGAAGAAAAATGTTGCTACATACAGTCTATGGTAGTTACTAATTACACGTTTATAACTTGATTGGATTGATCTAATAGACCAAATGTAACATCTTTCAAGAAAAGCTCTGCTTTATTTCTTTATAAACTACTACAATGCCATTTTTTTTTCAAAAATAAAAGTAATAAAAAACGTTGATTTGAGTATTGTTCGGTCATAAATCTCCAATAACAAAATCTCCGAGGATCACTTAAAGGCATCATTTGTTGTTCCGTGTTGTCATGTGACAGCAGGAACAGAATGTATTCCTCAGCACCATCCCAAACCACATACACAGACAAAGAGGGATTTACAAATTGAGTGCATTTTATTACAAAGAACAAATAAGAGACAAAGCGTTACTGTCACATGAAAAACCTAAAAGGCCAACAGAACCAGATTATTTCACAAGAATTAGTAAAAGAAACACCAAGCACTGCTCGGTAGGCATTCTTCACAGAAAGATTAAGGAATCATGAGAGTGTCAATTTTTAAAAATGATAAACAAAGATTGGAGAAAAACATCTCAGTTCTTCTTTTGGCCTGAAGACGGTGGCTCCACCAGCTTGTTGTGCACGTGCATCATCCCTTAAAAAGAAAAAAAAAAAAGAAACAGAATCAGCATGTTTACTTTGCATTATTCCTGTTTTGCTGATATTTTTGCTTGGTGGTAACATAGCTGCCTGATTTTGAAAGTGAAGTATAACGAATCAGGCACTGTTGGTTTGCGATTTAATCACACCTTTGAAGTACTTCACAGTTTTGACACGCAGCTCTAGAGTGGCATCTTCGTCGCATACAAAAACCGTCTGTGGATGCTGCTGGAACGCTGACACTGTCCACATGTGATTCACACCGTCCTCTATAGCTTTGTATAGAGCAAATGCCTTGTGTGCTCCGGTGATCAGAATCATGACCTGAGAAGAAATTGGAAAGGTGACCTTTGGCCTGAGCACACACACAACTTGCAATTGGTGCTTTATGTTGAGTCATGGAGATAAGACCATTGAGCAATGCTGTATAGTGCAGCTAAAAGCAAGTTCTGAAAGGAAATTGATCCTTCCTGATCTATGGTGTATTTGCAGAAAATAAGCAACAGGAGTTGAACCTTAAGCACAAACACAGGACAAATAGTTGTTTATATAGCCCTCTAACCTCTTTTGCATCCATGACAGTGCCGACTCCGACAGTCAGAGCCATCGTGGGCACCTTTGAAAGGTTGCCTTCAAAGAATCGGGCATTAGCTATTATCGTGTCCTGTGCCAGGGTCTTCACTCTCGTCCTAGAAGACAGGCTTGAACCGGGCTCATTGAAGGCAATGTGGCCATCAGGTCCAATACCTAACAGGATAAGGAGGGGGAGTCTATTGTTAGCAGAATGGCGCAGTAATAAAATGGATTGCTGTATGAAGTAACTTCAATGTAATACCTCCAACAAAGAGCTCAATCCCCCCTGCTGCTGTTATCTTTTCCTCAAAGGCGTCACATTCTACTTGCAGGTCAGCAGCATTACCATCGAGGATGTGGGTATTCTCTGCTCTAATATCTATGTGCTTGAAGAGGTTATTCCACATAAAGGAGTGGTAGCTCTCTGGGTGATCTCTGGGAAGACCTAAACAGGAATTATTGAAATCTCAATATGCAAAATTACACCTTTCAAATATCCCCCAATGTCGTCGCCCTATTAAAATAATGGCCTAAGTCCTTTTTTTGACGAAAATAAGTTTTTGGCCTAAATACTGGCCATCTCTGGTAAAATAGCTTAAATCCTTAGTTGAAAGCATCATGCCATGATCCTTTCAACTAAGGATGTCTAGGTGATTTTACCAGATATGGCCAGTATTATCAAGAGGTGATTTAGGCCAAAAACTTATTTTCGTCAAAAAATGACTTACGCCATTATTTTCGTAAGGTGACAATGTGTTACTGTTTTATGTGGAGCGAGAGAATGGACGAAGACTTACCTACATATTCATCCATGTTGAATGTTTTCACATACTGGAAAGAAATTTCTCCATTCTTGTAGTACTCAATCAGTTTTTTGTAACATCCAAGGGGGGTGCTTCCTACAGACAGGCAAAGGCTTACAAAGCATAAAGTACTTGTCTTTCCATTTTAGGAGACTTATAATTGCATCTTTTCATTACTTGGCTCTTGAAGTTTGTATGCAAAACAGGTCACATGCTATGATTAGTTGTCAAAACAGTCTTTAAGGGAACACAGGATAGCAATTCACAGTATCTCTTGATCCATACACTGAGTTTCTGCTGGAAACAAAAGTACTTTGATTTAATTAGTGGCTTATTACTTTGACAGTTGTGCACTTTCAGTTGAGATTGAGGCACATTTTCAAGAAATGCAAAAGGGATGTGACCCTGTGGCTATTTCTGTTTTTAGTCCTGACTCAGCAGATGTGGTGGGAATTAGCGCTGACTCTACCCCATTTTATAACACTGTGATCAAGTATATCAAGTTTTCACACTATTACGAACACGATGGTTAAGTTTCTACTCACCTGTGGGGAGTCCCAGGGTGAAATATTTATCTGGACCGGGTCTAAACTGTAAAATCTTGTTTCTGATGTACTTTGCAGCCCACTCGCTTGCCTGGTCGTAGTCATTGAGGATAATAAGCTTCATCGTCCTGCATAAAAAAAACACAAAGAAAGAGAAAACGTGTTGCTTGTCCGGAAGAGCTCAGACTCGAAGTAGTTCAGGACCTAACACACCTCAATCAGACTTTACTCTTATGAAGGGAACTGTACCATCCCAGAGCAGTAAAACGGGATTACTAGACGGCGTGAGTTGATCATAAGCTTGCGACAACTTTGACACAAGCATGCAATTCAACCAAAACTTTACCTGTAGCATTAGCCTCCTTGTAAAAACCCAAAGAAAATAGTAATGGCACGCACCTAGTTTCTCGGAGTGTGTAGCTTTTATTTGCAGCAGACAGGACGTGAATGGGTCATGTGATTCCTGCTGTGGGAGCTAACAAGGAAGGAGACGTTCACGGAACTACTGTCTTTATATTAGCTAATAATGTTAGCTCATAAGCTAAAGTAGCGAAAATGAAACCGTCAAGCCATTAGTTGCCACCAACACATTCACAGCCTGGTCTTTAAATGATTAATAACTGTCTAAAACCCTGTCAGTCGAATATGTGCAGTAGTAATTTATGTGTTAAGGAGAGCAGCGGTTACCCAGGGGTCTTTTACTGAAATAACGGTCACAACGGTTGCTAGGCGACATGAGTTTTCCAATATTTAATTCTTAAGCGAGTCCCGATGCTAGGTCATATTTTAACAATATTTCAGTCATGTCCCGTTATTCAAAGATATTCAAAAGCTTTAAACTCTCATTATCTGCCGATATATATTGCCAAAAATGAAATATGGGCACACAACAGCCTTTGAGCATCTACATGAGGCTTCAAAACTCTACACAAATATTTTGAAGGGTCATGTACGGAAAAATAGTCGTTTGATATTGCAATTCGCTACAATGTCTTAAAAATATTGGCATAGTGGAGAGTGGGGTAAGTTGAGCCAAACGGTTAGTTGAGCCACCCCCTGTTACTTGGAAATGGTAAAAATTTATCATGTGACTAAATATTTAGGAGATGGGCATCAATTCATAAAGTCTGTGAAGGTTAGAAGCACATGGGTGAAGGGTTAGACATTTATTTCCTAAATAAATAAATAAAAATACATTTTTCACTCTTGAAATTGAATTTAGTTTGTCTTAAGTTTTATGAGAATTGTGTTCAGACTAAAATACATCATTTTAAATTTGTTTTATACATCAATTGTGGTATCTATAAACTACAACACGAGGTCAAAAACCTAGTATATAAGTCCACCATTTTAGCTTAGAGGAGTTATGTCTGACTAATATGATTAATAAAGATATAGTAGTTTTGAGGTAAGTTGAACCATTTGGCCAGGGGTAAGATTAGCCACTGAGAAAGTAAAGGAGTCTGATCAGTTTCAGTTCAGATTGTTGAAATGTTACTTTTTCTTTTCAAAAATACAGCTGTGAATGTTCTGAATTCTCATGTTAAAATGGCTTTTTACCAAAACATCTTTTTAGCGGTTATATATGCAAGAATAATATAAAGAATTGTACCAGTTGAATAGTGTATAATAGATAAACACACATAAATGTGAAGAAGTGACTGTTATTTAGGGAGAGAGAAGGTGAGGGAGGGCTGGGGTGGAGAGTAGGGGGGTAGTAGGGATACGGCTCAACTTACCCCACTCCTATGGTCAACTTACCCCATACTAGAGGGAAGTTGACCATAGGAGACCACTTTTTTTTGGCATGCTTTATTATCAAGACTGTTATGTTTACACTCATTCTGTTGGTTTGCAGGGATGCACAACATCTTGAAATATATGCAGATACACTAGTTAGAGACAAACTATGATTGCCTTGATGTAGTGATCCGAAATATGAAAAAAAGGGCTCATCTTACCCCACTCTCCCCTACTGGAAAAAAAATATATCAGCATTAAGGCAATATGTACAACTTTGTAAACAAGAGCTGTACAGGTCATAATAGGTGTATTCACTGGCAGCTACTCCCCCATAAGCTAAATAGAAGATATGCTGAGTATCTTATTTAACCAAAGTAATAAAAGATGGAAGAAGATTTTTCATAACTTTATTAAAACCATATTGTGACACAGACCAGAACACGTACAGAGCACACAACAGAAATAAATACCATCATGTGTACAGCGCTCATTGTCAAACAGGCTTATTGCGGCTGGCTTTTGATTTATGTCATCCAGAAAGAGAGAGGGCATGCTATGTCATCAGAGAGATCAGGAGCTGGGCTCAGTGTGCTAATCACCCTGCCTGCTTTTGACTGTGGAGTGCAGTTCCTGAAACACTTTACCTGCTCTGATATACACCCAGGTTGCACCTCATTCTCAAGCAACCAGCTCCCGTTTAGCTGTGCTTAGGGAGGTGTTACAAGGCTGCTTTAATCAAGGTCCATTTCAGGTTTGTTTTCTGTGGTTTCTGAACTGGGGTTGCCCGTGTTCTCATTTGTTCCCTTCTCTGCATTTTCTTCCTGGGCTTTCTCCTGTCCGTTGACCGGCCCATTCTGCTCTGCAGGTGTGTCCTCCTTAGGGAGCTCAACCTTGGGCTTGGGTTTGGTCACAATAGGGTTGCAAGTGGAGAACAGCTCCTAGGAAAAATACATTCAAGACACATCATTTAATTATTTTATTTAAGTGGATGTTGCTGTATTAGAGACTTTTTTAGAACTCCAAAATAGAGTAAAATGAGTAAAGGAAGCTATTTTATTAATAAATGATGCAAATTTGAACATATTTTGCAACTGCAAAAGAAAGAAGCAGGAGCAAAGAAAACTGCTCACCAAGTCAATATGTAAGTTTGAATGTAGTCTTTGCATTCAAAATTTAACACATTATAGTTTTACAGGTGAAAGATGGTAGAATGGTATTGAATGTAACATTAAATTTTATTTGTATGACATTTGGCCAAAATATTGTGATTATTTCGCAAGTTGTACAGAGTCAGTATAATTTAGTGTCTATTTCAATGTGCTGTAACTTTTCCCTAACATAATGCCGGTTTCACACACAATAATGTCCATTATACTTATAAATTAGGTGTAATGAAATTAATTTTAGTGCCTGGATGTAAGAGTTTAATGTGAGGCTTGATGAAGTTGTAGAGATAAACGACAGAATGTGAAGAAAAACTGTAACACTACAGTAGGTAGTTATCTGGAAATGACTCAGCATTCAGCCGTAGTGCCACTATACCAATATTAATTTTTGTTGAGTTGGGACGATCCACCAATCCAAGGCAAAGTCTACACCAATGGTAAACTTCGATTTAGGTATTCAGTGTTTTAGTCTCTTTTCCATGTCTTTAGTTTCTTTAGTGGGACGAGAAACTCACCCTTGTTTTCGCTTGGATGTCTTTTACTTTGACGACAGGATCCAACGTCAAGCTCTGTTTGCTCTGCTGGTTCATGGCGCTGTTCATCCACATCATCACCTCATTGGTCATTTTGTCCACTTTGGTGACATCTGCCTCCTCTAGATGGTCATACTGCTCCTCCTGTTATTTCAAAGATTAATACAGTAAGTGTTATTCATTCCTGTAGCTGTTAATACTTGTATTTATAACGATGCCCCCAGTATTTTCATAGAATTACCTATGATTATAGCAAAATATTTTAAAGAATACCAGGTAAACATGTCTCTATTAAGTAAACAGTGGGACATTTAAAATAACTGAAAGCCTTCACTGTTACCTTCATTTTGTAAGCCTCAACAAATTTCATGTACTGCTGGATTTGTTTTCCCATTTCCTCAAATGCTTTAGGTCTCTCTTCAGCCTCTGTGTACCTCTCCTGGATGGGTTGGCCAAGTTTCTAGAGTAAACACAGAATAAATATGGGCTGAGGTAATAAAAACATCATGTCATCAATGAAAAAAAAGTTATTACTCTGCTAACAGTTACCTTTAACTCTGCCAGTTTGTCAATGTACACCTGTTTGGGTTGGTCCTCTCCATCTTCATAAAGCCAGTTTTCAGTGTCCTCCAGTTTTAATGACAAAGCGTCTCTGTCCTACAAATACAGAAAAAGAAACAGTTAACCAAGAAGAGACGCCTATTCTGATGTACAGTGTCCACTAGGTGCTGATGGGTGTTTACTCACAGATTCACTGACAAACTTTTCCAGCATTCCGTGTAGTTTGTCTCTCATGTCGTACACATACTCCTCCACATTATTCTTGGCGTCATTTCTCTCTTTTTCCAGCTTGTCCTGCATGATCATCTTACCCTGGGGAGAAGCCAAACAGCAACTGTAACGGCTCAACACTTTAAAATAGATCAACTAATAAAAAATGACAGATGAGTGGATTAATAGATGTGCTATTGTGTCATTGGCTGAAAGTTCCTTACCTCATTTTCTACAAAAAGGTTCAACATGTCATCTGCTAGCTGCCACTGTGGACTGTTTTCGATAGGAAGCTCCAGCACCTTTGTTTTCACTTTGGGCTTTTTGGCTTGTGGAGGCTGGTCAGACTTCTTCTCTCCTTTACCTTCCTCTGTGGTAGTCTGAGAGGTAAGAGCATTGAAAAATGAAAGTTGGGTCTGAAAGCTAACGTGACAAATGAATAAATTCATTTTTGCGTCACACATCTTACCTCCATCTCTTCATTCTCTCGTGGCGTCTTCTCCTCTGTTTCTTTCTGAGCATCTGCCTGACCTTGCTGCTCTTCCTGATCAGTCTGCATCTTGCTCTAAGGAGTCATAAAAAAAACAGGTATGTGTTTTTTCCTCAGAACATTAGAAAATAAAAGAAATACACTCAATGATCCCATGATAAAATTAAGATGAAAAAGATCTGATTTTTTTTTTTACCTCTCCGTCTTTGTCGCTGGTCTGCTCTGTTTCCATGGGTTCCTCTGTCTCATCTGACTTCTGCACTTCAACCAGAGAGGCGCTGGACACACTGAAGATACCGTGTATGTTCACCCGCACCTTCACTTTCACCTTAGAGCTCTCCCCAGATGCCTGAGGGACAACCTTTTGGATCATGTACTGGCCTGTACAAGGGGCAGAAGTTATAAGTTATAATCAGACATTCAGCTGGGGAAACAGCTTCATGGACTCTCCTGGTGCCAAGAGAGTCACCATGTGCGGTCAGTGTTTCATTGGTTATCAACCCAGATATTCCTTGTGGACCATACATGTGCTGAAAGGAAAGTCATTAGTGGAGAGCAGCATGACCAGATGCCAGTCATACTTTTATGTTTGCTGCATTTCTGACTCTTTCCTCTGGGCCCAGTTCCTTCAAAAGAATAATAATCTGATTACAGCTATCGGATTGGAACGTATTTCTGAAAATGAGCTGTCCAAAAGAAAAAGGGAATTCATGACACAGTTAAGAGCATGTGTCCAGTTTTAGTTTTGATCTGGATCAAATCTTTGGTATGTGTCATTTCGGCATCAGTCATTTCTTTTTTAAGTGGGATTATCATGTTGCTAGTGAAAGGTGGATTTGCAGTGAATTCCAGAGACGACATGTGGAACTATTTTTTTTAATCGGTCAGACAATATGCAGCACGTATCTCAATTTTCTATCATTTATTACATGATTCTTCTTCTTTTGTTCTTATTTATTCCCTTTGGCCTAATAAGGACTTACTAAAGGAACATCTTTTGATTGTCTTACCAATGGTTGGATCAGGATAGGGCAGCTCATTTGGGCTGTTGTAGTAGGCCTCCAAAGAGAAAGGCTCTCTCCGGTAGAAGGTCAGCACTTTGGAGAAGGGTGCTGCATGATTCTTGGGAAAAACCTCACAATCGCTGGAATAAAGAGATAAATCAGAATTGTTAAGCAGCACCAAAAGCAGCAGCAGACATTGACTTGACATCTGACATCTGAATCACAATATTAAAAATTGGTCTTTTACCTCAAACCCTCCTCTGCAGCAGAATGCCACTTCAAGGAGATCGGATAGGGAGCAACATCTGTGATGGAGAATTCACGCACTTTGAAGGCAGGTGAGAGGATCGCACACTGTGGAAACACAAACATGGTTCCAATGAGACGTCATTCTCCTAGTTTCAAATGAATTAAAATAGCCACTGTTACTGTCTACTGTTATCCACTGGAGCTCCGTCGTGCAGGTTGGATTCTAGCTTGAAAATGTTTTAATTATACACTGTGACAGACCTGCAGGGCACATCCTCTGGCCACTGCTTCGTCAGCATTCAGCGTAGTGCTCAACTCCTTCCCGAAGAATTTGCTGATTCTCTCTTTGATGGCAGGGATCCTGGAAGCTCCACCTACTATCTCTACTGCATAGACGTCCTCCTTTTTCAGCTCTGTTGGAACAAAAACACTTTTGTTACAGACAGAGCTAGAAAAAACGCACACTTGAGATCTTTCGAAGAATATGAAACACAGTCAAACAAAGTGGGCTCTACTCACTGGTTTGTTCCAGCAGACTCTGCAGAGGAGCCTCAACACGTGCCAGAATATCTGCACACATCTCTTCAAACTGCCCCCTTGTGCAAGACAAAAGGTGAACATGACTTTAGCTTTAAAAAAGAAACTTAAAATAAGAAGCAGGGGAAATGAATCATGGCTTCTCTATGGAAGATAGGGCTTCTTGACAGGTCTACCTGTTCAGTTTTGCAGACACATCAATGTCATTCATGAAGCACTCGATGTTGAGTGGCAGGTCAGAAGAGTTGGCGCTCATCAGCTTCTTCAGTTTTTCACACTCCTGGTAGAGCCTGACCAGAGCACGGGGCTTTGTCTTGACATCCAGCTTGTACTTCTTGCCAAATTCCTCGCAGAAATGCTTCACCAGCATCTCATCTAAGTCTTTCCCTCCTAACTCTGGGTCACACGCCGTGGACAGTACCTGAGAGATGAGGAGAAGATTCAAGGGCTGGTACAAAGCTTCTAAGAGAGTGATGAGGAATGTGACAACATGCCGATTTGGCTACACACCTTGAGTTTGCCTTTATTAAAAGCACAAACTGATGTTTGGTATCCAGAGTGGCCCAGGTCCACAAAGACCACATTCCTGGCTTTCTCCTCAGGACCAGGGAGATCTTGTTTGTAGATTCCGTATGCCAAAGCAACTGTGAGGGAAAATGTCAAACTTTAGATGAGGTGTCAAAAACATGCAAAAAACTGCCCGAGTCCTTCCCACAAAATATGCGTACAGACCTGCAGTTGTTTCATTCATGAGCCTCAGGCAGTTAAGTCCAGCTATCTGAGCTGCGTCTACCACTGATCTCCTCTCAGCATCGGTGTAGTAGCAGGGAACCTATGTGCAACAGGCAGCATTAGAACCATATTTATGAGAATGAGCTTTTGATAAACTTGCCTGATTTGGCATTGAGCCATAAACTTCTCATGCGTGAGCACAGTCATGTGTTAAACTTACAGACACGACACAGTCAGCAACAGGCTTCTTTAGTGCATTCTCAGCTGTCTCCTTGAGCTTGGTCAGCAGCATGGCAGTGACCTGTTCAATGCTGAATACCTTCTCCTCCTCCATGTACATTACCTGGAGTAACAGACAGGATCGTTACAATGCTGTACATGAATCTCTACCCAGATGGCTTTCCATTTGTACACTGCAGCGCAAATGACTGACAATCAGACAGTGATCACATTGCCAAACATGCACAGTTTGACTCAGCAACCTGATTTCTCTCTTGACAGTGTCCATTATACTTTCATTGTATCACCAAGGCTACATTCAAGTCAGCTCAATTCATCTTGAGATGACAGACATTTCACAGCTTCAAGAAGCACACGTGCTGTATCATTAGTGCAATAAAGAGTAATTCATCTACAGACTTTTAATGCCTGCTGGTAATAAAGCTTTGTCCAAAAGAAGAAGTCCTGTTTAGACCATGAGACTCGCTGAAAAATAAAACCCAAAAATATATTACTGAGACATTTCATGTATTCTTAAGATATGTAGGTGATGGGTGACACTTAAATTGGGGTATACTATCTTTGTGAGTCCTCAGGTGTGACAAGTGTTCCTTCACTACCTCCACCCTGGTGATGAGTCACTTGCCTTTCTTCACAAGGCAAGTACATGTTTTTAGTGGGAAGGTCCATGCTGTTATTCATCTTTTTCTGGTTGTTTATACAGCTGACAGTGACAAAGTCAAATCTGTGTCTTTAGAGTAGACGATGGGCTCTGTGTTTATAGAGGGCAACTCTATGACTCCCTGAATGTTAGAATAAATGTCAGAATTTAAAACAGAAATGAATAAGTTTTGATTGATTGATTGATTGTTTATTTCGTATGAATGACAAAACATATACATACGAAAAGGATAGGTAAGAAGCCAAGTTTATCAAGAGGGTTTGGGCTATAACCACCAAAGTCTGCAGACGACTGATCATTTTTACAAATATAACAACCATAGTTCCTTACTGTTCTCTTACCTTGATGCCAGTTGTTCCCGTCGGCATTTGTGCAATGTCGTAGACCAAACTGTTTTTGAGGCGCTGGACAAAAGGATCTGAAAAGGCCCTGCCATGAAACCTTTTGAAACCTTGGACTGTGTTCTTGCAGTTTGTGACAACCTGCAGGAAAAAAGCAAGACGTCTATCAAAGACATGTGCAGACTTGTGTTGAGAGCTCCTTTTTGAATTTGATGATAGTGTATCTGTTCTTGATCATGCTGCACATCTGACAGATAAGTCTCTCTTGTGTGAAGTCAACAAACACCAATCCCTATGACAACATACCTGACTTTTAGCAGCAGCACCAATAGATCGATTCCTGGGTCCAAAGGATACACATGCTCTAAAAATAAAAAAAGAAATACAATTATAAGGCAGCTTTATACTTTGGATCAAACCCATAATAAATCATTTGTTCTGAGGGCAGTGGTCTGGCAGGGCAATATTTGATGCACATGTGCATTTTATGCTCTTCTATCACTTTTATCTACAGATGATGCTTCAGAAAACATCCACTGGAAAGGTGTGTCCATACAAAGGAACAAAGACACATTAAATTATGTACAACTTTGTCATCTTTGCATGCGTACACAGGGGTATCATAAACTCAATTTATGTGTTTCATCTGCTTTTCCATCATCATCTGGTTTAGGGAAACATTGGTGGTACTGCTTTTTGGAATTGTTGTATTTAAAGTATATATTGTACACATTTCACATTTGTGAATACAAAACTTACCATTCAGAATTAGCAAATTAAAATTAAGTCATCTTTTATTGTCTGTTTCTGCCTTTTTATGAACAGTTATATCCTTTTCTTTGTTTCCCTATGAAATGCATCAAAATGGAGGCTATGACAAAAGACAAACAACAAACTGGTTCATTATTATAATTTGTACCTACATGTTTGAATGGTGCAACCACCAGGTTATCTGGGTAGATTATGTGTGTGATTTTTATAAATCTTCTTTGATTTAGTGGGTGAAAATACACTTCACTAAAGCTCTAAACAGACTCTCACTATGTTCGATTTAAGAATGCCACAATGGTATGATCTGGGAGTTGTAGTTTCTTGACAGAGTTGTTCTGGTATATTGTTCTGACATTAAGTTGCGAAGGTTTGATGGAGCCCGTTTTGACAGCCACTATCCGGCCTCCTCTTTCTCCTCCTCTTCTCATGCGCTTATTCATGCCTTCGCTGGACGAATCTGTACCGGGCATGTCTTTTCGTCTTTTTGTTTGATTCGACGATCTAACCAGTGTTTTACATTAAAAGAAAGACTCTCATCTAGTCAAGTGTCCACAATATTTCTTTATTTTTTACAATGGCTTAGCTTCAGCTACCGTTAGCTTTAGCAATCACATGCCGTTTCCTGTTGTGAAATCTGCTAGCATGCTAGCTAGATACGTAGCGAGGTTAGCTTCCCTCAATATTTTGATTTTGACCAAAGAGGATCCACTCACACCCACTACCAGCTACCAGTGCAGGTCCCACAACGTGAATCAGTCATAATCGTGAGTCTAATTGTACTTACGGTGTACTTCGATCGCTGTATTCATTGGCGACAGTTTCAATCCCTCCGGCTCTGGCTACCGCTACATAGCAGTTCATGAAGCCGACGTCAAATCCCACTACAGACATTTTGACCGGCTAACCGAGGAGTTTACAGGGCGGCAAAGACGAGGAAGAGCGGAGATACACTTCAGTGCAAAAGGTGACAGCAGCAGCAGCTACAGAGGATTTCGGTCAGCGGACGGTGATACACCCTTGTTCTTGTTCCATGAAGCTGGGTAGCAGCATGCGGTACGCCGGCTGATGCGTGAGAGCGTTCAGGAATCTTCTGTCTCACTGACCAATCGCGTCACACCGCAGAGCGCAGGACGCTGCTGCCGCGCTCCTCCTAGCGGCAAGGAAAGGCAGCGCAGCATCAAGTGTGCATGTGTAATACAGTCACAAAGCCGCCATTTCAATGAATAGGCCATCGCCTTGTACAGTCAATGAACCATACCCGGTTATTAGGATATTATATTGTAACATTATTTTATTATGCTGCTGTGGCACTTGAGACTCAGATAGTCCACTTAAACATAGAAGTCACACAACACCACCATCACAGCTGCTGCTACAGGCTTTAAAGTGTCTTTTCCTTCTGTGCCTCAAACCTAGTCTCAAAATACAGTTGAACTTAATCACAAAATATTTAATTTAAACATGTAATCAATTTGAATGATCTAGGAAGATCATATTTATTCAAAATTACTGTTCTGTCAGAGTGCATCACAGCGATCTGACCATGCTGCAGAGCTTTTGCAGCTAGTTTTTTGGTTAGGTTCACTTGAATTTGCTTGCATGTCAAGGTTCTTTGTCAATCTTTGTTCAAAGCCTGTGATAAATTTAAATAAAAATAACCATTAATGTCTAGCATTTTTCAAAAATAAGTTACAAAAGGCTTTGCAATGTCAGCCAAGTACATGTTTTCAGTGTTTCAGTGGGAAGGCCCATGCTGTTATTCATCTCTTTCTGGTTGTTTATACAGCTGATATGACAAAGTCAAATCTGTGTCTTTAGAGTAGACGATGGGCTCAGAATAAAAAAAAAGAAATGAATAAGTTTATCAAGAGGGTTTGGGCTAAGACCACCAAAGCCTGCAGACAACTGATCATTTTTGCAAATATAACAACCATAGTTTCTTACTGTTCTCTTACCTTGATGCCAGTTGTTCCCGTCGGAATTTGTGCAATGTCGTAGACCAAACTGTTTTTGCAGGTCATGAAATCACACAAAGATAGGGAAAAAACATAGCAACACCTTAAACTCACTTTAAAATAAGAGGTAATTTAGTTAAATAAACTTATGTTATGGAAATGGTTATTTCAATTATTCCCTCAAATTATCAAATTTCGTGTGATCATGTCTTCAGGTAGTATCTGTTTTGCATTCTTGCCCCTGTTAAATCTATAACATTCAATAACACAATATGTAATTTTCTATTTAGAATGAAATAAATAAAAAAAAGTTTCTTACATTCAAGTTGCTGGAATGTATGTCTTTCTTTTTTTTTTCCTGGGAAGTGGCCAAAAGTAGGAATGTGATTTTCCTCCTTATGGCCTTTTTAAAACTAAATATGTGCAATAACCAATAATCCATAACACTGTTTCAAACTAACATTTGATGTACGTCAACAAAACCATAATAACATGACTGAATAAAAGACAGCAGTGTTTTCACATAAATATCTTTATTGAAGGAACATACAGGGTTGGATTTAATATCGTATTGGTCAGTTTTCAGGTTGGTGTCAGGTGTTTATTCATCATTCTCATAATCAGCAGGATTCTTCCTCTTGCCCTGCTCATGGACACTGTTGCCCCAGCTGTATGTCAGGTACATTACTGTCATGGCTGCAAGAGAAAGAGTGAGAAAATCAGCACCAGGACCTTCAGTGTTTAAAGTTACGACTAGGTAAAAATTTCTTAACAGAGAAGATTAGACTTGATGAGTGAGAGCCTCCTTTTATTTCACTTTTCAAGACACACCTTAATAGAAAAAGATTGATCTCTCATTTCAGTTGTCTGTTATTTTTATTGTCTCTTTGCTTTCATTCCCTTTCTGTATTTATTATCAGTTTGTTTTTCTTATTTTATGTCTCTGCATTAAAAAGTGCTAAACAAAAATTATTATTTCTGTTATTCATCTTGTTTTTAAAAACTTTTTTGTGACATACTGAACCTATAACACATCTAGAAACAAATGGTTGTGCAGTACAAAGACATTTTTATATAATTGGTAATACAAATTTAAAAACTACGTGGTAAAATATAATGTTGCTAATGTTGCCTTAAAATGACATTTAAATGCCAACAAAAAAAAAAAAAGTTTAAAAGTTTACGTTAATCCATGCTCATGCAGCCACAACATGTGAATGGGCACTAACCTAACAGAGAATACAGACTTTATAAATGATAAACCCAAACCTGTTGTGTTAAGACAGAACTTGATAAAAAGAAAAAAGGCAATGTTCGTAGGCTGATGAAAACATTACAATAAACAACCACTGACTCAGTATTAAGTGATGAAATTTAAAAAGAAAACATTACAGCTGTTTTTTTCAGAGCTGCAGATCTCTTCAAAAGACCAGTGTGAGTCTTGGACTGAAAAGAAAATGCCTGGTTTGGTTCAGATCAGATCTTTTTGTGGAAATTATTAACCAAGCGTCTTGTAAGGAAAACCAATTAAATGCCACTCTGGAGGTTGAATTCTAGGATGTGTGCTACATCAAAGTTACAACTGCTGATGTCATCCCTAAATCACTTGGCATTATTGTGTTAAAAAAAAAAACAGAGATAGTCTATTGCAAAATTATTCTTTTTCACTGCACACTAAGCCGTGGCATTAAGGTATTGTGCCCAGCTTCTCCTCTTTGTTTAAGCACATTGACCTATTTTAAAACTTCCCATAAAATACTGTTTTGTAACTGATTTTGTGTAGAAAATTCCAAAAATCTGTCACAACTTTTCATGTCAGTACTGAGTGAATGTGTGAAAATGCCAACACTCACGGGGGGCGACTTTGAAAAAAGAAGCTGTGAATCTTCTCCACACGTTGGGGATTCCCTTGGAGAAATAGTTGGGGAAAGCCTTCTGCTCAAAGGGGGACAGACTGTAAGTGATCACATGTCTGACCTTGGCCAAGTTTCCAAAGTGGCGACCCATGTTCACCGGAGAGCTGATCTAGGGGGATAACAAGAAAGGAAAAACAATAGAAAATTAAACAGACAGTTGAGAAAAATGCTGTGAATTCTTTGTATGACACAAGAAAAGCATCTGGCTGCATATACACAACTGTAGATATTACATTCTTGCTTTTATTACTACTATTTTAATTCATTTTATTATTACTATTTTCTGTTTTGAGCTTTTAATGAATCTGAAATGACAAAATCTGCTGAGCTGTTTCAGAGGTTTCTTTTCTATATTGATCTTTATTCCATTGTATTTTACATACACAATCAGCTGGATATTAGGCAATCGTATCTTGCTTTTCTGGATAAATATATGTTAAATAAGCCTTCATTTTTTAAAGTACAAAGCGTGTCATAAAATCATCTGTCGAAAGGGGCACTTGATGTCACATAAACAAGCCTATGGTGTCGCTTTACGTGTAGTTGATCGATTGACTTAAAAAAAAATAAAAACTTCCAACTAAACCTCAACACGATAAACATTTAATCTAGAAGATTAACCCGAGAGAGATGTAAATATAAACACAGATCAATCCAGATTTATGAGCAGCGAGAACTGCGTGTTAGCATGTCCTGTTAGCTCCTGGCGGCTCACTAGTTTACTCAGTACAAACGGTACTTTAACGGTTTTCTTCGCCTTCGTTTTAACGTTTTGTTTTAATAGAAACACAACAAGACACACAAAAGGGTAATATAACGACGATGATGGGAGATACTATCTTCAATAAGCAGGGTAAAGTAAAAGAGACGTGACATTGAGACTCACCGTTCTGTTGCTCAACTATGTTTGCTAAAGGAGTTCCGGTGTCCTTCGTTTTAGGGAAGCGCCGTTTGGCTGCGAACATCCAAGATGTTACCGCCACCTACCGGACTGGAGTGAGACCGAGTCCCTACCAAGTTCCTAATAAGTCATTTAATTTACAGGTGTTCAAAGCTCCTGAGTGGTTCTTTGCGTGTTATAACACAAACACTCATAAATAGCTTCCCATGTACCACGGCCTCACCTGGTACAATGTCCAAGATACAGACTTTCAGTCAATATTAGCATGTGTTTGACTATTTCAAAATAAACATTTCCATATGGAGTCCCTTATTTTAACCCTCCTCCTGTGTTAGCTTTTACTATGCACCCACTATGTTAAGGGTCGGTTTCGACCTGTGTCTTAAATCAGCTGTAAATTACACTAAAAACAATTTTCTATCATCCAATTTGGTTCTTATCTCTAGGTTACCTTGTTAGGCTTCATTATCCATGAAATTATTGCTGATAATATTTTTTGTTGTGGTCCTCTGGGCCTTTTTTTGTCTGTATACCCCTTATTCAGACATCTGTACTGAATTGATCTCACATGTCTGTCGATGTTTTTGTGCAGGGAAAAACATGGAAAAATGAGAATTTCCTAAATCTCATATTATTGGAGGCGGATCTGACTGTCAGTGTGGTGCCTGGCAGCGTACATATGATTTTAGTTTTTCCTCTAATTATTAGATATTGATCTAACCGGGTCAACGGCGACCATAGACAAGTGCCATCATTTTAAGAAGAGCATTTTATAATTCAGTCAATTTAAATTTTTTACATTCATTTTGTTGATATAGAGTTTCCTGATAAAGTCAAAAAGTATTGGAGCAAAAAAGCTAATTTATGTGTTTTTTTTTAAGCATTTAAAAAATGAAAAACGGGTCAGTGCAGACCCTAACACAGGAGGAGGGTTAACTTTGAGGTACCGAAAAAAAAACACAACACACTGCACTGCGTATTTACACTTTCTCCTCACCTTTCACGGTCTTATAAACCAGTAGAATAAAAATTCATCTATGCATGTTATTCTTTTATTTTTCCAACTTTCCAGAGACAATCTGTAAACATTTTCATGCTTTTGATTATCTCATGCTGAGCACAGACACACAGTGAATTCATTCAATTTGCATAAATAGACATGGCTTGCTTTAAGTCACATTCAACTAGTACAAATTCAACAGTATGCAGTCAATTCATTTGCATGCAGTCACTTAGTGACCAGAGGTAATAAATACACACTGAAACCTTGACAACTTTCACTCTGGACATCAGAGAGACAAACTGCCTGTGCAGACAGCTGCCTGTAATCCCCAGGAATAAAACAATATGTAAAAGGTTTGTCAGAGTTTGTGACTATTTTTTCATCTTTTGTCCAGAACAGGGTTACTTAAAACTTGGCAATTGTGTTAAAGAATAACGACAGACCACTTACCCGATATAAATTAACAAAAACTAACTTAAAAAAAATTCAAAATTATAAAGACACATTTTCTTTAAGTGCGTCACGTTCAACACTAGTTTTCAGAATAGGATGTTAAGGCACCCTTTCTAGTAACTTGTTAACAAAAAGCAAATCAACGTCTTGTTTCCACATTTTCTTTAGGATAAAATACTTTGATTAAGTAAACACATTTCATTAAGTAAACACACCTGCTCCAGATCAAATTTTTTTCATGCACAACGATTTTATAAATTCCTGAAATCACTGAGCCTGGTCAGAGTATCTGGTCCACCTGTGATGCCTGCCGAGGAGGATTGTGTTGATGTTCACTATAGCCTTTAAGGGAAAATAGTGGAAAAGGCTTAACGACACGTGCACCTGGTGGCCACCATGTCTTTAATTTCTTTGTAGACATAAGAGCCGTCCTTTTCAAAGATCATGACACTAAGGGGGCTGTAGTGGGAGGGGATGCATGAGGGCCTGGGCACAGAGGAATCCAGTTTTTCATAGATGAGGTTCTGCACCACTGTGTGGAGAGGGGAGCCGTAGATGAAGCCCACAGTGTTTGGGCAGATGCCTCTGCAGTACCTGGGGTTGTACTTTGGTGGAAAAACAATCCACTGATCCAGTTTGAGCTGACTAAACCGCACCCTGAAATCGTACAAGGCACAGTCACTGGTAGGGAATTCGGAACTTGGGAGAAGCTCAGGCAGGTGGTAATCTCCACTTTTATCACCTCTTTTGTTCTTTGGAGATGCTCTTCTCCATCTTCTCTTCCAGCCGATCCTCTGCTCTGGTTTCAAACCTCTCTGCTTATGAACACTGTTAGCTGCACTGATTGACTCGTGACCTGCTTTGGCACTGACCGGTAACCTCTGGTGGGCAATGCTGCTGGTGTCATTGAGGTACAGAAGCAGAAGAGGTGACCTTAGATTGAACTGTGGCGGACCTTTGCGCCCTTCATCTCTGGCTTTTGATCCCTCTGGGCAAGTGATGTTGATGAGGAGGTGTATGGTCTTTTTCTTGAACTGTAGGAGAGGCTGGAGAAACGGGGTGACATCTGCCTCCACCCAGTTTCTCCCACTCCTCATGTTTGAGCTAGTCGTGAAGTTGACGGTGAGGCGGGCTGCAGGACACAGCTGGCACTGGTCAGAAAGCTCCTGTTCCTTGACAGTCAGATAGCACACCGAGTCGACAGGAGATGCATGGTCTTGGTCTAAACTGTACAGCAGGGTTGCCTTCAGAAGCTGTTCTTTTTTCCTTACTTGATCGAGACTGTATGAAAGATCCTGCATGTAACTTTCTGAAGGGAAATACGAGAAAACACAAGCCACAATGTCACCATGGCCTGAGGAGTCAAGTAACACAAAAATAATATGTGATCATTACAATAACCTGAAAAACACCTTGTAGAACTATTGATCTGTGTGCGACAACGCAAAGTTCCAGACAATTTTCCATTAATACGCTATGATCACTCTGGAAGCAACCAGCCTTTTCAGCAATGACCATCTGTAGCATACTCCCTCTTCTCATCCATACTCCTTTAGGACTGAGCCTCTCTGGAGGGCCCTTTATACCCAGTCATGTTAATTATGGGTTTGAAAATTAATGTAAACACTCCAAGTCTTTTCTCTATAACTCAGAATTTTAAGTATTTTGTACTCCTGTTCTGACTGTTTCAATTAATGTAAGAAGATCACAGTTTTCATCAAATAATAGTTTTTATTTCAACATTTGATTTGTTGATTGTCCACTATTTCCTATTAATATTGATTTTTAAATGATATGCAAACTATCAAATCCTGTTTCTTATCAACATTTTATACCTAATTTCTGATCAACCCAGGGATGTAGACAGAGATTTGTGGTATTTATTCTGTATGAATAGAAATCCACTCAGGCAAAATGAAATGTTCAAATATTGTGATGCATTACACTTTTGAACTATTAGTCATGATAAAAAAAACTGGAAAAAATCTTCAAAAATTTTAGCCCTTTATTGCCTTTTGTATCATATTTGATACATACTTTTATAATACTTTTATCAATCAATATGATCAACAAATTACTAAAAAAAAAAACACCTGAATACAGTCCGATAAATGATAAAAAAATGTCCTCTTGTAAATTTCAGTTTCCAAAAACATTTAAAGTATCAAATGAGATAAATAAATATAATTGTTAAATTTTAAGGACATTTTGATTTTTTTTTGGTTTTCAGTAGTAAGTGAAATAAACATTTCAGCTAAAAAAAATTGTGAATTTTCTGGCCGTAATTTGTGGTTTCAGACATTACAGGGTTAGATTACATATAATCAGGCTAGTATATATTACATTTTTGCTTTTTTAAATAAGTGTAAACTTTTTCTATGCCATTCTTATTTACTGAGACACACCTGTTATTGAAAGAGAAAAGATAGGTCTGTGAGTTAATCCTTTCCTGGCATTGACCTAAGCTGCTTTTTCTTGGGGTGTATTTTTGCCAGTGTTGACCTTTAAGTTGCCATTGAGTGACTGTCAGGTATATGACATTGTGTGTATCGTTGTTTTATTAGAGTGCTCCAGTTGCTCACCTCTATGACTTTGTGCTCGACATTCATCTTGTGGTTTGATTAGCCGGACTGTGTTGTAGATTTTACTTCCGTCCAAACTCCTCTGCACTCTGGGAGAGTCCTTGTAAACCTCCGTCAGGTATTTGATGTACTTATGTTCAGGTTTCAATTTTCTCCTCAGGTCTGGGCTCCACTTTGATCTTCCGTGCTCTGACAGGGCTTTGAGCAGAGGAGAGAAGATGCTGCCGAACGGGTACGTCCAGTCACCCAGGTTGTGAAGCGAACTGGAGGCGCCCAGAGAAGATCCAACCAGCGGGGAGCAGCAGAGGAACAGCAGCAGCAGCAAGAAAACGGTGCGAAAATAACGAAAGATAGCTGACATCAGCATTTGTTTTTCCATCACAAACAAACAGAAAATGGTCATACTAGGGGGGACTTGCCGCTCAGAGCACCATGCAGGTCATCAGAGCCACGCACGTGCCAGGTGACCATCACGCCCAGGTGTTTGCAATCAACTCCATCAGTCATCATGGGCGTGAAGACGTAAAAAATTTGTGCTTTTATTTTGTAGGCTAGATAAATATTCTCATGTCCGGTGTTCACACATGCATTTACAATGTAAGATTTGTTGTTGTTGTTGTTGTTGTTGCTAAAATACCGAGATATAAGAACTTTAAAAAGGTTTATTTTTTGTTAACAGTGTATAAAAGTATTTAACGGTTTGAAGGTGCAGAAGGAAAATAACTGTGGTGACCCAGATAGCATTTCTGCACCACCTGGACAATAGCAAATTCAGATAGGGGAGAGTGGGGTAAGTTGAGCCGCCCCCTGTTGCTTGGAAATGGTAAAAGAAATTGATCATGTGACCAAATATTTAGGAGTTGGGCATCAATTCATGGAGTCTGTGAAGGTTAGAAGCACATGGGTGAAGGGGTTAGACATTTATTTCCAAAAAAACACATTTCGCTCTTGAAAGTGAATTTAGTCTGTCATAACTTTTACTAGAATTGTGTTCAGACCAAAAAAGATCATTTTAATTTAGTTTATACATCAATTGTGGTATCTATGAGCTACAACATGAGGTCAAAAACCTAGCATAAAAGTCCAGCATTTCAGCTTAGAGGACTAATAAAGTCATAATAGAAGTTCAGGAGTAAGTTGATCTAGTGGCTCAACAGAGAAAGTAAAGAAGTCTGATGAGAGGATCAGAGTTTCAGTTCAGATTGTTGAAATGTTACTTTTTCTTTTCAAAAATACAGCTGTGAATATTCTGAATCACTTAAAGGCATTCTCATGTTAAAATGAGAATTTGTTGTTAAATACAACTTTTTTGTAGAATTATTGTACCAGTTGAATAGCATATTATAGAATTTATATTGAATTTCCCTTTGGAGATTAATGAAGTTCTTCTTCTCCTTCTATAGATAAAAAATACAAATGAATGTGAAGAAGTGACTGTTATTTAGAGAGAGAAAAGGCGAGGGAGGGCTGGGGTGAACAGTGTGTGTGTGTGTGTGTGGGGGGGGGGGGGGGCTCCTATGGTCAACTCACCCTATACATGGGGTAAATTGACCATAGGAGACCGCTTTTTTTGGCATGCTATATTTATCAAGACAGTTATGTTTACACTCATTCTGTTGGTTTGCAGGGATGCACAACATCTTGAAATATATGCAGATACACTAGTTAGAGAGAAAACTATGATTGCCTTGATGTAGTGATCCGAAATATGAAAAACGACTCATCTTACCCCACTCGCCCCTACTACCGGGACTTTTTATGTGAGCAAGACAGAAAAGGCCTTTCTCACTGATGGTTAAAACCAACCACTGTCAAAAAATGAAAGGAATCAGGACTTTAAAAAGCACACACTGACAGACTACTATGGTTAATGGTGAAGACTGTGGCCTCTCAATGAAGGGATCCTGGGTTAAAGACCCAGACAGGCATTTCATAGTACTTCTTTCATCAAAAATAAACATGTTCAGCTGTGTTGTGATTGTTCATAATAAAAAATAATAAAAAATTAGCACCTGGAAAAGTAATTGTGTCGTGCTTAAGGCAGCTGCTTCTCAGTGTGAGGTGTAGCATTGAGACAACCCTTTGTGTGAAACTCACACATTCCAAGAAAAGGTTCCTTATCTGGTCCCAGGACACAGGATCAATCTTTCCAGACTTGTTTGGACTGTCAGGTCACACAACTGATCCAACCAGAGATTAACCCAAACCTCTGGCTTTTCTCAGTTGGTTGACCGGAGGAACAGAGACAGAGTTTTTAATACCTTTAATACCTTTAAAACTCTAGTACTGTCCATACATAAACAACGGATCAACCCAGGTCTCCCATTTGAGATTTACGGTCTTGAATGTGTGAATGCAGACCTCCAGACAGAGGTCTGTAGGTCATTCAGGCTTGGGGGACATATACTGACTTAATGCTGACTGTATTTTATCTGTGTTGTTGTATGTTATCAGTTTATGTTTAGCTTTGTGAGACTGACTAAAATGCAGGTAAAGATGGCAAAGATAGCGCTTATGTCTTTTTAAAATGTTTTCTAAGTTCTTACTGTGCCAAAATAAAAATGTGATTTATCTGTAGCTACCTCGACTTTAGACCACTAGAGGGCAGTATATAAAACTAATTATACATAACATGGTATATCATGCAAGCCCTATCAGGCAGCACTTTGTTGAGATTGTTTTATTTCCAAATGGACTTTAAAATATAATGCAACTGCAGAAGTTTGATTGGAGCCGAAATTTGATATCGATTTGTCTCATTACTGATGGCCCAGTTGAGACAGACTTTTTGGGGAGACCCATTGTCAAAGCAGTTGGTAACTGGTAACTCACTAATGCAGAAACTCAACTTCTGGTAAAATGCAATTTGGATGGTTTAGTATTTCAAACCTTATTGTTTTAAAGATGAATTTTTGTCTGACTTACAAAATTTCCCACTGAGACTTCATGACATAATTTATTTTTGTGTATTTCTGAGGTACACTTTGTTGCAGCAGTCATTATTTTTATTTAGTTTATTTGATTTAACTGTGGCTGGGGAACATATTCTTTGTAGCATAATAATTGAGTTGTGTTTTCTTCAAAATTGGAATTACTATTTATATATTCTCTGTCAGAAGACATCTTCTGGTGTCAGTGTTCATGATACATTTATTATTACCTTCAAAAAATTCCCCAGTACAAGAGTCATAAAACAAAAATCTTTAAACCATCTGGTATTGTAAAGTAAAAATGCAGCCTGTTGGGTCCCCCGCTGGAAATTAAATAAGCTGCAGCAATGTCTCAGCTAAATTCTAAACTCTGCACTGATATGCACTATATACTGGACAGCTTAAAACTGGATATTATTGTCCCCAAAAGAAAAGGTTGTTATTTCCCATTTTATGCTGGCTGGAAATTATGCAAGAGCTGGAACACAACACTGCATTGTTTAATGTTCTTTGATGTTTGCAGGTTTTACACTTACGATTTCAAATAGGTATGAAGTTGTTTTGTGCAGTACATCTTTTGCAATTGTGCAGTATTTGAGTTTTAGTCTTCGTGGAGTTTTGAGAGGGGATTTAAACACACTACAGCTTGTTATGTTCAGTAAATGAAATAAGTGCACCTATCCTTTGCCAGGATCATTATGCAATCAACATCTTTTCCAGACGTCCAGACAAAGGCTATTGTTCTGGCTCTGTTTTGCTCATGGCTTCATTGTCTGAGCGCCAGCTCATTACATGTCATCAGGATTGTTATTTTCTGGTCAGTTAAGACTAAAAATAGAGTTTTGGTGAACTGCACGAAAAAAGGGGAGACAGCTGTTTTTCTCTTGTCTGAGGGACACTGATCACTCACGCTATTACTCATTAATGAACACAAACAAAGATGGCTTTAGCTTATGTTTTTAAGTTTTATCCCATAATGCCCTTTTATTACAGGTGGAGACAAGTCTTGCCAAACTGGTATTTCTGATAGTTAATAGATTATCCCGTTTACCTAGTAACAAGGCCCAGCATGTCCCTGTGATTTGTATTTTACCATTTTCAGTCCAAATAATGTAGTTCACAGAGTCTTAGCAAGAGAGGCCTACCTCATCCGTAACAGCTCAGCTTCACAAAGAGATTAATAGACACATTCCACCGCTTGGTCTTCTGACCTGCTTTTGAATAATGGACCCATGAAGGTCCCCTTCTGCCTCCACTAAAGCTGCAAGAAACTGTTTTTCTAAATGTTAAGACCACTACTTCTATTGAAATAAAACTCCACAGTTTTATCTGTAACAAATGTCACTTTTTCACGACAATACATAAAAGATATGCTATTAAACTCTAGAAAATACCTTCAAACTTGAGATAGTTTGTAGTTAAGTGGTTGAATCATAAACACAAACAGATTACATAAATGGGTTAAGCAACACTCATTGTCTCATCAACTACAAAGTGAATTACAAATAGCATTTATAAATATAGCAAGAGATTTAATGTACAATGGTTTGAACATCAACTAAGTCTTTAAAAAATTATACATATTATACATGTTGAACAAACTCAGAAAGCCTGGTCTCTTCTTTCCATAGTTGAAATATAACACTGTCTATTGTCCAAGTCTTTCTCACCAGTCCTGAGCATATCTAGTTGACGTCCTTTGCTTTTTCCCCATGTGAGGCTGAAACAGTTTACTGATGGTGTTAAAGCTCCTCGGCTGTTCTCTATAGTCTTCATCCTCTGTTTTCTTATTCTTGTTCGGCTGTCCCGCTCCTAGAAGTGCTCTAACCTCAGCTGACACACCTTTTCCCAGGTAGTGAACGGCCTTCTTACCATCATTGTCTCTTACATTCACATTGGCTCCATATCTTTGCACGAGCAGAACTATCACATCAGAGTGGCTGTGTATGGCTGCAATGTGCAGAGGCGTGTATCCTCCATGTGCTTTACAGTTGATGTTCACATAAGTGCCTCTTTTGCTGGGGATATTCACAAGCTTGTGTATCATGTCACTGCTGCCATCCTTTGCAGCCCAGTGCAGGGCTGTGAAACCTGACATGAAGTCTTTCTTCTGTACAAGCCGTGTGTCCTGCAGCAGCAGACCATGGATCTGTCCCCACAGTCCTGCTGCACACTTCACTAACCACTCATGTGCTAGAGCCTCAAGAGGCACAGACTCTGAATATTTCGCATCATCCCCTTGCCTGGTGGTCTTGATCGAGGGCCTCACATGAGGAAAAACTGGGTGCTGTTTGTCCCCTGCCTCACTCTGTGCATCCTTCCTACCTGCTGGAAAGTTCCGATTTTGCATTGAAGGTTTGGAAACTTTGGTAACCAGCACATTGGTCTGATGCACTTGAGAAAAACATCCATCCTGTGTCTCTGGTGCAGGTTCTCTCGGTGGAGATTTGACCGCTATGACAGCGAACACAGCACCAGATTTCCCCGCTTTGCTCGCCTGATCTCCGGAGATATTCACGACTTTAAGGGTTGCTGTGTCCGGACCACTGCTGTTAGGAGATAACGGTGCCCTATCCTGCACACTTCCCACGGATGCATACTTGGCGTCGCTATAGCAATTGTCGTTACTGTTTGAGGGACAGCACAGATTATTGTTTTCAATGTCTGAGTAAATCCTCCTCTCTGACTCGGCTCGATGGGTGGGAGATGCGCATGAAAAGCTCGTGTTCTGGCTGGAGAAACTGTCATCCACTTGCGAGCTTTTCTGCAGCTCATTTTTCACCACCTCTCTAACAAAGTCCAGATACCTTTTCTTCACCACCACATACTTCACCTCGTCGATCTGTTTGACCACAGCGACGCTGTTCACCAACTTCTTGAAGAGGTCTCTATTGTGCTGTTTTTCCGCCGGATCGCTGCAGCTGATCTGACTCCTGAAATGGTTGAGCAGCTCCGAGTTTTTCACTTTGCCTCCGCGCTCCAGCAGAAAAGACAAAATCGATTCCTGAGTCAAAGCCATGTTTCTGTAAGTTAAAGGTTATATCGGGAAGATTAAATAGAAAAACCCGAGAGAGGATTATCCTGCCGTCCCGTGTGCTCCCTTTTCTCTTGTCCTCCACCAACCTGCTGCTTCCGGCGCCTCTCCAAATAATCCAGCCCGTTTTTTTAATGAGGGCTGTCCCCATTACTGACTGGTTTTAGGCAGAACTCACTAAGTAGAAATGGTTCAGACGAGCTGTGTGTGTGTCTGTGTTTGTGTGTATATATACAGTATATATATATTTTAAAAATTTAAACATATTATTATTTCAAACACACGCAAATACTTTTAGAGATAGACAGAAAAGATGAGCTATCTTTTGTCAGGCGTTTAGTCACAATCTACTCATTAGTACTTGGGTACAGTCTGGAAATGGGCTTTATTGTTTATTAGCTTTACTTTAACAACAGCAGGCAGAGCAAAACTACTCTAAGTAGAAGGTTGGATACCAGACCAGTACACTAATTGGCTACAGCCTTTTTATTGGTGGTGAGTAAGTGAATAAGTGAATAAATGAATAAATAAATACAGTAAAACAAAATAAAATAACAGTACATTAATGTAAATAAGTAAATAAATACAGTAAAATAAAATAAAAAACAATAAATAAATGTAAATAAATGAATACAGTAAAATAATATAAAATAACAATGAATAGATGTAAAAAAATAAATAAATACAGTAAAATAAGATCACAGTAAAAAAATGTAAATAGACCAATACAGTTAAATAAAATAAAATACCAATAAATAAATGTAAATAAATAAATAAATACAGTAAAATAAAATAATAAATACATGTAAATAAAAAATAAACACAGTAAAATAATATAAAAAAACATTATATAGATGTAAATAAGTAAATAAATACAGTAAAATAAAATAAAATAACAATAAATTAATGTAAATTAATAAAAAATACAGTAAATAAAATAACAATAAATTAATGTAAATAATACAAAAATACAGTAATATTAAATAAATTAATGTAAATAAAAAAATACAGTAAAATAATATAAGAATAAATAAATGTAAACAAATCAATACAGTACAATAAAATAAAATAACAATTAAAAAATGTAAATAAATAAATAAATATAGTAAAATAAAACAATAATAGATAAATGAAAAGTCCAAGTAAATTAATTGAAGTAAAAAGCAATTGTTCACTGGATTTTACTTGGAAGTTTTTTGCATATATTTGCATACATTAAGTCACTTTTCCACCCGTGTACTTGAACCAGGCTACTTCTCTATTGTAACACTGCTGACTCACTGCTGAAAAAAACAAACAAAAAAAAAAACAGACGAAAAAAACGTTTGAAATTATTAAACTAAAAACCAGCACAACAAGAAACGACAACAACAACAAAAAAGGAAAATAGTTAAATACTGGAGCTCTTGTAGTGTCGCCCTCCAGCAACGAGGGGGTGTTGCCTCCAAGTGGCCATATTGAGAGCAGTGTGAGTCTGTATTAGATGTGAGGAGGAGGAGGAGGAGGAGGAGCAGGTCTGCCAGAAACACATAATTCCTGCACACAGACACTTGTGACGATGGCGGCCAATGAGGTTGATGTTTTCGCAGTAAGTATGATGATATACTGTCTGCGGGCCTGAAATGACTAATTATTTAGCTGTCTTTGGAGTAGACATACAAATTAAACTAGCAAACCAGTAGCATTCAGGTGTGTTGAAGAGAGGGAGATGGTGTGACGGTGTGTGTCGGGGATGCAGCAGGATCGTTGGGATAAAGACGCATTTTCAGCTGCGGCTGGTTTCGTGGAAAATGATGTATCGACTGCTTATGAACAAAACCGCTTACAGCTGAGCAACACGAGAAAAACACAGTGTACACTTGGCTTTTTTTTTTTATCATGTCGACACTTGTGACAGGTGCACACGGGGCGAAAGGACCGTGTACGAATCACAGGCCAGCAGACTGGAGAGCAAGTTAAGAGGATAAACACAAGTATACAGCCTCTCCAAGTGGAAGATCGTGGCACTGGATTGCTCAGCGAAAATTTCAATACACTATTCATACACATTATTTGTGTTAAATCATGAGTTTGTGTCCGGTTATTCAGCATGCTGCAGGTTGCATCCCAAATGAGATGAGACCCTGACCCTGAAGTTGTGGGTACCAGGGCAGTGAGCTGCTGGGATATCCTCCCACCCTGTGAAATAACATCTGAAGAAAGAGCTCTTTGTGCTTGTGTCTCTCTGAGTGTGTTTGTGTGTTTAAAGGGGGGCAGAAAGAGGGACAGAAACGGATGATTGTTGTATTGAACACATCGTGGTCCTCATGTGGAGCCTCTTGCAGGATTGCCAGATTCCCAGCATGTCCCTGATACAGAGGATATGAACCATTTTTCAGTTTTAACAGGAAAACAATACCAATAATTCACACTATTATGTACAAATTTAAATGTCGTAATTTACTGTCATGTTAATCGGGATAGAGGAAACTAAGACATCAATTCAAAAATGTGCAGGTTATGAAATTACTATGATTATAGACTGAAATCTCACTCCCACAACATGAGTTAAATTAATGCTGAAAGGATTTTCATTGTTTGGTCAATAAGTTAAGTGACACAGAAATAATAGCTATAATGGAAACCAATTTTCTGTATGACTTAAGTGCAGAATAACCTCAATGATTCATCACTACTTGTCATGTTGATTGCTTGTGTGTGTTTTTTGTGGAGGAGTGAGCTTTGTAATATTGACAGAGAAGTTGTCTGACTGTTCAAAATGTAAAGTAAGGGAGAGATGACCTTAATTTAAACAATGCTTTACAGCTGAACCAAAATGTTGTTGAAAAAACTGTTTCACCATAACGTTTTATTGATATAAACTGTATATTATAATGAACAATTTCCGTTGCATGTAATTTAAAATTAAACTTCCTCTTTTTTGCTGATTATTTTTCAAAAACCTTAGAATGAGGAAAAACGAAACCTGGAGCTCAGAGGCCATGTGGGGTTTGACAGCCTCCCTGACCAGTTGGTCAGCAAATCAGTTGCTCAGGGATTCTGCTTCAACATCCTCTGTGTGGGTACGTACAGACCCAGGACAAGCCGATAATCCAAACCAAGAGCCGTTCAAGTAGCATGCTGTATTGTGACATTGTGGTCTGAACCCCATATCTGTTTACCTCATGCTATTTTCTCTCTCTTAAGGTGAGACGGGGATAGGCAAGTCAACATTGATGAACACACTCTTCAATACAACATTTGAAAATGAGGAGGCCAGCCACTATGAAAAAGAGGTGCAGCTGCGCCCACAAATGTACAGTCTGCAGGAGAGCAATGTCAACCTGAAGCTGACTGTTGTGCACACTGTGGGGTTTGGAGATCAGATCAACAAAGAAGAAAGGTGCAGATTCTTATTTTGACTTTTTGAGTGCTTAAAATGAAAGCAGTGATTATGCTGAGACATGAATACACAACATGTTGTTAACTTTCATGAGAAAGTGTATTACAAATCTTCAGTAGTGTTTATGCACTAGTATGAAAAATTTACTTCACTAGCAGCAAAAATTTCTTGCGGTCAGATTAGCCCCAGCTATGTATAATGTCCCCCCTCTTGCTTTGGAAGTTTAGCCAACTCATTTACACAGCATGAAACTGCGAAAGAGATCTGGCCCATTTCTGAAGTGTGAATAGGGAGGGGAGAGAGGGAATATGGGATTGACTGGTAGAACTAATGCAATCTCAAAAGACCCATGAGTGCTCCCACAGCCGGAGGTAAAAACAGGATTTATAGCTACGAGACAGTTTTGGATTTTGGAACCAGGATACTTACTCGTCTTTGAACACAGGGAAAGTCAAATTGAATGAATTCTTATTGCATTGTAGATGGCAATAATAACAATAATGCTATTTTTTTTAACATGTTTTTGCTATTTAACTGTGCAGCTACAAACCCATTCTTGAGTATATTGATGCTCAGTTCGAAAAGTACCTTGAAGAGGAGATGAAAATAAAACGCTCTCTGGCAAACTGCCATGATACAAGAATCCACATCTGCCTGTATTTCATCGCTCCCAATGGACACTCTCTGAAGTCTCTGGATCTCGTTACAATGAAGAAGCTGGACAGCAAGGTGACCACGCCATCAGGTCATGTGTATTTCAGCAGTTATTGTTTGTTGTCGTCTCTATCCATCACTCATATTATGAATTTTTCATGCAGGTGAACATCATCCCTGTTATTGCAAAAGCAGACACAGTTTCGAGGAGTGAATTGGACAAACTAAAGATCAAGGTTATGAGTGAGCTGGTCAGTAATGGAGTGCAGATTTATCAGTTTCCCACTGAGGATGAAGCTGTCGCAGAGATCAACTCATCCATGAATGTGAGTACAAAATCCAATTATATTATGCAAAAATTGTGCATGTATACGTGTATTTTATGAAATGATATGCATTCACACTTTCTTCAAGTCTCTTGTTTATTTTTGGTTTTACAGTAAAGTAGTACTGGATTATACAGCTGGTTAATCTGATAATCTTGCGATAAACATGTATGACTAATGTAGCGCATTTTAAATCCATAGTTTGACACGAACATACCAATTAAAGTAATTAATACAACTATTATATTGTTCTCTATTACAGACTCATCTCCCCTTTGCTGTTGTTGGAAGTGTCGATGATGTGAAAGTTGGTAATAAGATGGTGAAAGCCAGGCTGTACCCCTGGGGATCAGTACAGGGTTAGTGCACTGATCTGGTTTGACCATCATCATGAACAGAAAGTTTGTTTCGTCAAGTGCTGAACTATTATTAGCTTTTATGTTGTTAAACATGTTATTTACAACTGAGTCAGGACAGTTGAATGATGTGTTTTTTTGTTTTTCAGTTGAGAATGAAAATCATTGTGATTTTGTGAAACTGAGAGAGATGCTGCTGCGCGTGAACATGGAGGATCTTCGTGAGCAAACACACGCTCGACACTATGAGCTCTACCGTCGTTGCAAGCTAGAAGAGATGGGCTTCAAGGACTCAGACCCAGACAGCCAGTCATTCAGGTAAAATAGGGGTTGGCAGCGATGTTATGTATGATTGAAGCTAACAGTGGAAGTGCCTCAAAAAACCTTGACCCTTATTATTTGATAGAAAGGATGATGCAAGTAACCTCAAGATAAAAATTTGGTGAGATGTTACTCAATTAAAAAAAAATGAAGATACTCTGAGAGGATTCATATTTGAAGGCAAGACTAACTGATCTGAGCATCTGTGATATATAAAAAAAAAAACTCCTACCAAAAGCTTTGGCAGACTTCCTGGGTTTAGAGGATTTTGCACTTGGATCTATTTTGCACTTGGATCTATTTTTACCTTTATTTCCAAAAGTCAAAAAAGACACTCTCTGTATGTATACTAAATTCTTCTCCAAACACAGATGCAATCATTGATGTCATTATTACATAATCATGAGAAATAAAGGGCATGTTGATAGGGAGAAGCAGGAAGTATACAGTGGCTGTGTAACGATTTGAAAAACAGGAATAATTTACCAATGGTAGGGGAAAAAAGTTTCTAGTGCCATTGTTTCATAGGTGGTGAAGAAAGATTAAAACTTATTTCGTTTTTTATTAAGGGATCGGAGCCTCAGGTCAAGTTTTATTTGTGTAATTTGGGACTGCAGTTTAACTATTTAATTGGCAACATAATTTATTGATGTATTTGAGTTTATTTTAGACTTGTTCATACCATTAAGTGCCATTGTAAATCAATGTAGAGATAAGCCATCCACATTTACTAAAAAATGTAAACAAAGTCAATCCATTTCATGTGTTAATGTACTGATAATGAACTGATTAACTGTCGTTCTTCTGGGTAACCCCTAAACAGGAAGTGCTGTTGGTCCAGCTCTTTAATTAAATGATCAGAATTCTGGATGTAGAGCCCAAGGATGGTTTTATTTATGAGGCTGAAGTAACCTATAAGAACCTCTGATTAGATGTAAGTGTACCTTTCGGTTAATTAATAACCTAATAATATCTACTGCAATTTAAGCAAGGACAAAAATCACACAAGCCAAATCTGATTAAAATTCTGATAAGAGGTACTGATCAAAAATTCTGTGTAAAAGTAATGGTCAAAAATCCTGATAAAAATTCTGATTAAATAACTCCACTGTATAAAATACTGGGGAAATCTCTGTTGAAGATGTAAGGGAATTTCCGTTGTTTTGATTTTCTAATAAAAAAAACTTTTTTTATTAAAAAATAATAATAATCAGAAGTGCTGATCAAAAAGGTTCTGACTGTAAAAAATGACCAAATACAACTACAGCCAAGAGGGGATAAGGGAGAATTGTTCCTTTTGTTGGCTTGCTCTCTTGTAGAAAATGCAGTTGTAGATTTTTTAGCTCATGAAGTATGTCCTGCTGATAACCTCCAATCCCAAACTTCTGGTCAAGGTGCCTGTAATTCAGATCCTTTGATGAGTGGTCTTCTTCTGCTGGGTGAACATGTCCTGTGCTGAGACTTGGCCAGTGGAACAATCAATCAACTTTAAATTGCTGTCCAGACCAGAATTCGGTTGAACTAACTTTATTTTCTAAATCCTGTTGACTGGTTGCTAAGTTCAAACAAATCAGTCATATTGCATCAGAGTTACTTTAGAAATGTCTAGTAATGACTTCTCGGTAATGTTTAAACCCCACTGCAGACCAGTCAAAGCAACAAACAGCATAAACAAGAAATCACTATAGCATCCAAAAAACTGTAAAAATAAAAGAAAACCAAGAACAACCAAAGGGATTCCAGGGTATCATAGATTAAGGTCAAATTATGCTAATATCTATTGAAGTATTTAAAGTAAGTTGTTTGGTTTGTGTGATGTCTAATTTTGGATCTAATTTCAAATACACCATAACCATAGATTAACTCTAGACAATGATGAAGTGGTGACAGCAGGACATGTTTTAGGTCAATTGACTGATATGCATGTCCTCCAATGTGACTATTGCACATGCCAGCACCACAGCTATTGTCAAACAAGAAAGCATTTAGGCTTCAAGCTTAATTATACTAATTGTACAATTTTCCATGGTTTCTCAGTCTACAGGAGACATACGAAGCCAAGAGGAAGGAGTTTCTTGTGGATCTTCAACGCAAAGAGGAAGAAATGAGACAGATGTTTGTCAACAAAGTGAAGGAGACAGAAGCAGAGCTGAAAGAAAAAGAGAAAGAGGTGAGAATTAACATGATCCAAAAAATATTGAAAACATAACAAAATTATTTGGTCTCAAACAATGACCCGTCCCCAAACCAACAACATCTCCAGCTTCATGGAAGGTTTGAACAGCTCAAGCGAATGCACCAGGATGAAAAGAAGAATCTGGAAGAGAAAAGACGAGAACTGGAAGAAGAGATGAATGCTTTTAACAGGAGAAAGGTTGCAGCCGAGACGCTGATGGGTCAGGCACTGCAAGGCTGCTCACAACCGTTCAAGAAGGACAAGGACAAGAAGAAGTAAGTGAATTTTTCTGCATGTGTTTGCATTGTGTAACTGCTCAAGTGGTTTTTAGATACTACATGGTTGTCAAAGGTTATTAAATGGTAATAACACTTTGATTTCTCAAGCTACTCAAGGATCAGTTATTTCTCATTACGTATCACAAGCCTTGATCATATATTCTCTAGGCCAGTTTTTATGTAAATGTGATTAGTGAGATACTGTTATCTCCCCAGAAGCCATGTTGTCTCAGACATCTGATACAGGGACAGATCCAGAATGACACTGTGTGCCCAGACAAAAAAGGAAGGGTCACAGCTTGCATGACAAAGCCTGATGGTTACTTCTCTGCAGGCTGATCCGCCAGACTGACTCTCAGGCAGGGGTACTGCTGTTTACATTGGACTGGTCTCACTGATGCTCATACCAAGTGCAACACAAATGAAACTAAGACATCCCATATAGAATTATACTCATTTTGCAGGAGGAAATATTACGTGTTGTGATTTGTGTGGTGTGCTCAAATGTGCATACTTGGTCCAATGCTCAACATATGCCCCCATGAATCAACAATCACACTGGTGTTAAGGTCAATGAAATGCATTTTATTCTTTGCACATTGGCAGGGCTCTTCAAAAACTCTAGCGAGTCCATTTTCTCACAACAATTGCAGAAAAAGGTAGTAGCAACAACACTCTTTCTTAGACCCCCACCTATAAAAGTGCTTTAGCTGTGTATGTTCACATATTAATTTAGAAGTGGCTTTGGTGCTTTTTTATTAGATCCTTTCAAAATCCAGCTCCCTATTGATGTTTGTTTTTCTAAAACAAACCACCTCTATCCCACAAGTTTTTAACATGGCTTAAGTAGTTAGGCTGTCAGTCTGACTCTGAGCTGACCCTCCTGTAAAAAATTAAATAGTGTTTTTAGATGCTACATCTGAAACACAGTTGCATTCTCATTTCATTCATATATTTACTTGTATAAACCATGTATTTGAAACACCCCACCCTACCATCTGCCACCCTTCCATTTCATTTTTTCCCACATTATGTCTTTGTCTATTTTGTCCTCTCCCTTTTCAGTTGATTTATTGAACATCCAGGGAAACCAGGAGTGTGTCTGCCATCAGCATGGGAAAAGGGACTGTCAGATCTGACATAACTTCCTTACACTGCATGTGTGGACTTTTTGTCACAGTGACTGCACGTATGTGAGCCTGAATAATATGGTGGCAATAAGCAACTGTTTACTAACTGATCAAAAAGGCAGCCATGTTAAGCGTCTTTAACTGGCTCCAAAAGCTGACTGTTTAACACACAATTCTCAGACTGTTTTCATAACCTGTAACTTACTTTATTTAATGTGTTTGTGATGAAGGTGTGCTCCTCTCCTGTTTAAATTTACACTTTTCAATGAGCCATTGTAAAGACGAGCCTTTCTGATGAGGCTGAACTGATTATTTTGAGTTTCATAATAATTTTATTCATGTGTTGATTTTTGTTGAAATTTTTATTTACAAGAATTCAGAAGTTCATTTGTTCCAGTAGGGCTTTTTTTTAAGACAGAATGTTTTATAATGCACTTGAATTATTTTTTCATGTTTTTTTCTTACTGTCGTCTTTAGTTTAAGGACAGAGGTTTCATTTTCTAACATCATTCTAGAAAAAGAAATATAGAAAATTATTTAATAAAAGGAAATAAATAAATTTGGCAGTGAGTTACATATTATGCCTTTATTTACAAATAAAAAATGGAAATTAAAAAAAAAAAGGACTTGGCATCAGTTCATCTGTTGGTCAGCAGAACCCGTTCCCCTCCATCCCCCCCAGTTCCCTGAGATGTCTCATCATGTCGGTCATATGTGTGATTCAGAGCATTTCATATTGCATCTGTCATAGCAAACAAAAACACACGTCTCTTCCTGATGTTGATTGACAGTGTAAACAGCAGTGGCAGCAAACAGGACTAACAACATGATTACTTAACTGACAACTCATTTGCACTGAACTTGAATTTGTCTTGTTGTGAGAACATTGATGTAGAAGTTGGCTGTGCAGATTAATAACATGATTTTTCTCTCCTCTTTATAGCTTCTTTAGTCTTCCATCTGCGTGCTCCTTAACCTCAGGAAGGAATTTGAATTAGGAGACTTCCTACCACGTTAAGGGATCACAGACTAACCACCAACTTTATTATTTTTACAATTTGAAATGACAATTTTATAGGATTGCACTTAACACCCCTGGAAGTGAGTCTGCTTGAAGTCTTCCATGTCTACTTAACACTCCTAAGCTTTTCAGCTGCGCTCTGTAGCATGGTCTCTGCATGGCTCCTAACCCCCAAACCTAAAAGCATTGAAATGTATTTGCCAAAATCCAAGTTTTTGTACTAGATGTGTATTCTCCTTTCATCTGCCATGTTGTGCTTGTAGTTTCTGATCCATGAAAATTTACACTGTGAATTATATCTTATTATTAGGTTACATGATATTGCAGTTCATTGTGGTACAACTTGAACATTATATTATTTATAAGCACTTTATATCAATCGTGGTTGAAAAACTGGATTTAAACTCGATAAAACGTGCCCTATAACACTTTAATGTCTACCCTAATGCTGTGTCTAAGAGATTTATGAAAAAGTGTTCATAGTTTATAACTGTAAAAACAGCATATAGTAAATACAATGTTATAACTAAAGCCTGGATGTATATAAATTCAGGGTTATAGCTCTTAATGTTAGTAGATCCATGACAGGTCAGAGATGGCCTACTTGGGGCTTTATAAATTCTGATGTAATAAAGATTTGCTTTATTGGAAAAAGGTCACTTGTTCTTTTCATAATTATACTTTAAGACAATAAAAAATTCTGAAAATTGACTGGTTGCTGAACACGCTGTGGAGAAGTTGCTCTCTCAGCGGGTGGTTGCTCAGGTTCCTCCCAGACACCCATTCAAACCATAGACTGTATATAGAATGGACAGCATCTGCCTCCTCGCTGGGTGAAGCCACTCCGAGAACAGCTCCCTCTGTTGACAGGCTGCAGTACACGTCATAAACCCCGCCTCCTCCAGCAATCCCTATGGAGTTGTGGACAAACTTTAGAAGTTAATTACACAAAATATAATTTTTTCTCCCCTCTGGTTGCAATGTTGACATGTAGTTATTGTCAGACTGGTTTGTGCTCGAGGCCTCTTTTTCTGTGCAGGTCCATTTTTAAAAGTTATTACGGGGTTCATGCTTTCTATGATTGACACCTGATAAAGCTTACGGCGTTTAGGGATTGCGTAGCGCTGTTTGAGCCGAGCATCATCATAGTGACTCTCCCGCCAAATGCACACAACGCTACTGCGCGGTTTCAGGAAATGAAGAAAAATCCCAGAAATACTGAGAGCTTTTTGGCTTCAAATCCATACACAGGCGGGAGGCGGAACCAAGTTGTCCATAGTATGTACAGTCCATGATTCACACAGACAAAAAGGCAACATAGTAGGAGAACTCAACTTGTGAGAACTCAAGAAAATTGAAATTTTAAGAAATTCTTAGTAAGTTGCAAATTAAACAAGCAGTATTTAATGTGATTATACTTGACATTTATTTAAAAGCACTACTGTCTGGTTTCTGTTACTTCTCTCGTGTGTATTAGTAACATATCCTTGTTTGCTGATATTAAACTAAAGGCACCGATGACAGAATAGGATTAAGAGTGGCATAATCATATATGCAATCAAAACAGAGACAGTTTAACCCTTATGATCTGTCATGTCCCGCCTTCTCACTCCTGATTGGTCCTTCATCACCAAGAAGGCGGGACATAACTGCGTTGAGCCTTTATCTTATCAAATAAGAATTTAAGACCACAAACGTCATTCTTCGAGGACCAATGAGAGCTCACCATGTTTGGTCATGGGCTTGGTTTTATGCCTGCCCTAATACCCAAACTGCCCTTTTCCCCATCGCCTTACGCCAAGGGTAGGGGGTGTGCATAGGCAGAAATAAAACTCTGCTTAAAACTTTCTTAAGTGAAAGTTCATACATTCACTTTTTGTGTCTTTTAACTTTTTTTCCCCACTCGCTTGTTTTAAGCGCCTGTGGCCTTTTAACGACAGCTGATTTTTCATCAAATTTAAGACAACGCAACTTGATTCAGGGTAAGTTTGCCGAAGCTTCTTCTCTATTTCATGTTTACTGTCCGTGTGTGGAAACCTAAACTTTACTTTAGGATTTAAAATATCCAGAAGTAAACGTATTATCTGTGGCTTAAAGGAACTAAACAAACACTTGATATCCATGAAACTGATGTAGGTTGATGTTAGCATTAGCGGCTACAGCTAGCGGTTGCGTCGTTTACGTCAGATTAATTTGTCATTTTCCAAACACCTTTCCTTCACACAAGTTCACAGTTTTACCACGAAGGTTTTTGTCTCTAGTTTTATCCTCTTTTACATTGACTGTGTCTTATAAGTTTGTGACTGTCACTCAGAGTTTGAGTGAGCTCTGGTGGTGTGTGTATGGTAGGGACATGTCCAGACATATCGCAGGTCCTGCCCTGGGCCTGTTCCCATGGTCTGTAACACCGTATAAAAAGGCTTTAAACATGTGATAGAAGGACCTTTTAATAAAAGAGGTGTTTTGTGGCCCTTTTAAGTGGAAACACTCCAACAAAATGTGCCCCTCTTATGTGCCCCTTGGAGTCCAGTTGAATCCAGCTCCAGGACAGGTGGTTGGGGAGAGTTGGTCACTTGATAGTCTACAGATTTGGAAGCAGTCCTGTGTTCCAGCCACAGCTGAGCACTACAGTTCCCCAATACAGAACAACGGATCTGATTCAATTGTATTTCCATTAAATTTCCAACTAACTCTGGAGATCATGATTTTTAGTGGTCAACCATTACAGTTTTTCAATAGCCACTGTTAATATTGAATGCTGATAAAGTTGTTTTATCTTTAACCTTTTATTCTTGCACTTGATAAAATAACACATTAATAATTCTGAGAAATGGCGAACAAAGCTGCTACACTTGAGTATTTTATCAAGTAAAGCACAGGTGTCAAACTCAAGGCCTGGGGGCCAAATTTGGCCCGTGGAACAATTATAATTGGCCCACAAGATCATATCATATTTGTATTTTTATTGGTCCACCAGTATGAAGTCTGCAGATTTCCTCCAGTATAATAATGTAAACTTTTGCACCATTATTTAAAATGTCATTAATAAACAACGAAAATCTGTGAAATTAAAGAGTAAGGAAGATTTGATAAATAGTCAAGAATGTGGGGAAAAAATATTTGGTGTTTGATTTCATGTTTTGCAGTTCAAGACTATAAGTCAAACATGACTGTTTTTTTATATCATGCTTTGATTTTGTTCATATCAGTATATAGACTTGTGACACTTATACTTTGTGATATTTTGACCTTTTAAACCCAATTTTAACGTTCCCCTCATGTATTTGCTCTTTTAAAAGCATTATTTTTCTGTTTTTAATATCATGCTCTGATCTTTTGAACTAATAAATAAAAATAGAATAAAAAATGTAAACAAATATTTTTTTTCTATCTCAGATTGCTTTTAAACTTATCTTTTTATCTTTTTTGAATTTCCAAATGATTTATAATCATTGCTGTTTTTGGTACATATTTTTTGAAAAGGAGGCTGACAGATTTGGTGAAATGTTGACCCTGTTTTGCCCTCAGGTTAGACCTAAATCCAGATTATGGCCCTTGCTGTGGTTGAGTTTGACACCCCTGAAGTAAAGGTTGTTTGAAAAATATTTGCCTCAGTAAAGTATTGTCACAGGGACTTTTGGATTTCTGTGTGGCTTTCTTAAGACAGAAAAATAATGTCATTTAAATATTGTGGTTTAACAACGATCAAAGAAACTCATTTATGGAATTACATGCAAATTAAAATCTGATATAGATGGTTATCTTAGCTGATGACATGTTTTAGGTGGATTTTTTATTGAGTTATTGGAAAAAAACAAAGCTATATGTTTCATGCTATAGGTTTCAGAACATGGCTGACTTTTATGGAAATTGTTAAACAGGTTATTTTATATAAATCAGCATAATTTTTAAATTGCTTGCCAGTGACAGTCTTGCATTTGATATGCTGTCAGAAGTAGAGAGGCACCGGTCCATTTTTTTCCAATCCAATCAGATACCGATACCTGGGCTAAACAGCTAATCGGCCGATATTCAATACGATCCAATACTACTGTTGAATGAATAAACCTCATACCTTGCTCTGTGAGTGAAAGGATCAGGCTTGACATTAGCCTTGTTGAAAGAAAAGGTAACCAATCAACACAGATATAAATTTACTTAATATTATTTATTAACAAATGACAAATTGCACATTCGCACACAGCAAAAAGAAGTAAGACTTCCATGTAAACGTTAAGTGCAAAAGGATAGACGGACATAGTGTGACAGAGCTGCAGACAGAGTGAACAGAATCGCTGTGTAGCTGTGTATGATATTAATTCAAAGAAAAAAAAGACTAGATCAGAACGCTGGATCGGCATCATTCATCAGATATCTGATCCAGTTAATTTGTCAATATCGGAGCCGATATCCGATCCAAATATCAGATTGGTGCATCCCTAGTCAGAAGAAACGATAATGGTGATATCAACTTTGTGAGGGCTTATGATGCTGAGTCCAAGTGCCGTTAATCAGCTTGGTTATTTAGCCAACTGATTAATCTGTCTATCCATTAACAAAATATAGGAAACAGAGTTTAAGATGATACTCAGATACACTACCACTACCTGCTATTGAATAACAAATATAAAATACTGTAATCACCTCTGATCATGTCAACAAAAACTAAAAATGTAGATTTGTGTGAGTGGAGTTAGTGATAGAGCTGCTTTAGATCGCCCAGATTTTCATGATGTTATGGAAGGGTGATGTGTTTATCAATTCAAAACTTTAATCAGTTCAGATTTACAAAGCTAGTCAGACCAAGATGATAGTGGAAAAGTATTGCACCCAACTTGTGAAAAAAAAAATGTTACTTTTATGTCTACTGGTTTTGTTCATCCCTTTTTCCTTCTCCCACAGATGATCGACACAGTAACAGAGCCCAGTGCACAAACCTTTGCAGTTCAACTGAAGGCCCTGACAGACCTGGAGGGCAGATACCAACCTAAGCTGAGTGGCTTGAGGTTTATCGAGGGTTCCCAGGACAATGGCCTCAGGATGACCACCAGACTGAGGGAGTTGGAGGTGAAGGACCTGCTTTCTCTGACACGGTTCTTTGGTTTCAGCTCTGAGACCTTCTCACTAGCCATCAGCTTGCTGGATAGATTCCTCTCCGTGATGAAGGTTTGTAAATGCCTAAAAACATGTCAGCTGTGGATAACTATAAATAGTTACATTTGTTTTCTATTTCTGTTTTCTATTTCATCTGTTTTCTTTTATCAACAGATTCAACCAAAACACCTCTCCTGTGTGGGCCTGTGCTGCTTCTACATTGCCATCAAGTCCACAGAAGAGGAGAAGAACGTGCCTCTGGCTAACGACTTGATCCGCATCAGTCAGAATCGCTTCACGGTGTCTGACATGATGAGGATGGAAAAGATCATAATGGAGAAGCTGTACTGGAAGGTGAAGGCCCCAACAGCCCTTCGCTTCCTCCGCCTCTTTCACAGCCACATCCAGGAGCAGCTCGATGTTGAGAGGTAAGGACAGACGACCAAATGCACCTGCAGGGCTGAACCATTACTCAACAAGATTATATTAACTCTCCTAGAATGTGGTCTATGTTTGGCTATGAAGAAAACAAGAGCCAAAAATATTTAATTTAAACCCAACAGGAATATTTTAGGGGACAATTTAAATCATGTTGAATTTTAAACATGACATGTTTTCAGTTTTTTGTTGCAGATTGATGTGGAATTTAGAGAGCTCTGTATGTAGCTCACATCTTGACACTAAAAGCATTTACACTTTACAGCAAGAAGATCCTGAGCCTTGAGAGACTGGAAGCTCAGCTGAAAGCTTGTCACTGCTCATTTGTCTTCTCCAAGTTAAAGGTAGGCCTAAAAACTGTCCTGTCATACTTGTTCAAAAAGATGGCATACTTCCAGTTGCCTTTTCTGTTTGGGTTCATAATGATAAAGTTCTCCACCCATGTGATTAAAATTAAAACAGCTGTAATGTTGAATTGTAGTAGTTTGCTGTGAAAGTTTCCTCTGTGTTGAGCCTTGTAAAAAAGAAAAAGTTTCTTTGCTGCTTTTCTTGGATCTGTTTACAGTGTTTGCTCTTTATGTGATTAAGAATTTAAATGTTGTTTCTCTGCAGCCATCCCTGCTTGCTGTGGCTCTCCTGTGTTTTGAAGCTGAGGAGCAACATGACCCTATGCACATGAGCAAAATCCAAGAAGCCCTTAAAAATTTGCAGCAACAACTGAATGTAAGCATAAAATGTTTTGTTTTTTTTTACAGAGTGAATGCTGCCATTTCAACTGGAAAAGCTAATGAGTAATGTTTTTAATTTTAGTAGTTGTCACACGGCTTGTTTTTTTACAGCTCAAATATTGCTCAGTGATTTATAATTATTGGTTAGTGTCAAAGATATGATGCACACACACTGCAAACTGCAGTAAACCATTTCTTCATCCTCTGTGCAGGTCAGAGATGGGGACCTGGTCTGTGTGCAAGAGCTGGTTGGAAAATGTCTGGCTGAATATGCCACCTCCAAGTGCTCCAGGCCCAACACCCAGAGGCTCCGCTGGACTATTTCTGGAAGAACAGCACGTCAGCTGAAGCACAGCTACTACAAGATCACTCATCTTCCTACCATACCTGAGTCAGCGTGTTAAACCTGAGGCTACCGCCGGGCTGCTTTACATGCAGATAAAAATTACAGCAGTCCCTAAACTCTTAATTCTGATTGGATATCTTTTAGTAGTTTTCTTGCAGTTTGGTCACCCTTGAATTCTTCTAGTTATTTTCCTTACAGAACTTCATCTATGATGATGGACTTCTTTGAGGAAAAACTCCTTTGTTCAGGTTTTTCTAAGTTTGCGTCATACTCTAGGTACTCTGGCCGACAAAAAGTACTTTTTCATCTGCAAGTTGTACCAACTACCATCCTGCAAAGTTTTACTTCACTGATTGAGTTGCTTGCGCAAGTGTACAGTATGTTCTCGTTGAAATCCGTACCAAGGCGTTTGGTTTTTCCTGGAACGGGTTGCAGGCTTTGAGCTATTAAGTATAGAACCACCTAGGTCCTCAGTCCACCATGTGGAAGAGGAGGGAGAAGGATTTTGTGAATAGCAAAAATGGAACCAAGTAATCGGGCCCAAAATCCTTAACTCCCACCCTAGGTTGCTAAGCTGTCCTGATTGCACACTCCTACCCAAGGTGATGATTTTTTTTTTTTAAACTTCGATAAGGTGAGGGAGCTCCACTTTTCTCTGGTGAAGTGAGGCTAGAGATGATTCCGTCTTGTACGAACAACCGGACTGTGTGAGGCTTTAAAGTCCTCTGCAGTTACAGATGAGATGTTTTCACAGATTCTTGATTTGTGTACACAGAGTGAAGCACCATGTGTATGAATTGATTTCTGTTGTCAATTATGCGAAGAACTCCAGGGAAAATTGGTCATTGCAGTGGAAACATGGGTTAGAATTTGTTTTGCATTTTCTTGGCCAATTTCCCTGTTTAGTCTAAGTTACTTTGAGGGACAAAAATAAAATGTGTTCTCAAATTTAAAAATGACAAAATGAATACACCATCTGGTTAACCCATGTACTTGTACCTTTCAATAAAACTTTATTGAAAAGCTATTGCTGCGTGGTCTATTTGTTATTGAAGACATCACATCTCACAGGCTGCTGCAGGCCTGAAGAGTTTTTATCAACTGAACCTCAGATTCAATGAGCTGTGCAGCAAACCAAAATTTGTTACATCTGAAAAAAAGAAGGCTTCTGTGAAGGTTTGTCAATGTCACACACTGTAATCTTGTTTTCTTCCCAGTATTCAGTTCCACTGAAGGCAAATGCTGATTGTAGTAAATCAGATGAATTCACTTGTCCTCTGCATGTCTCAAAGGTAGCTGTCCATCAGCAGAGTTTGCACCCCAGCATGTTGCATGGAACTCGTCACTTCTGCAAGCTGGAAAAGTCAGGACCACCCCCTGAAAAATTCCCAGAGATCTCCGCGCCACTGAAGTCGAATCCAGGACTCTGGCAAAGGAGTAGAATTAACTCATTAGGAGGAGCCCAGTATCTATGTAAAAAGGTGAGTATCCACAGTAAGCCATGTAACACATTTAAACTGAATCTGATAACACCTTCACTAAAACCAATGTCTGGTACACTATAACAGTGTAGGAGTCTTAAGAACTATCCAAGTTAAAGTGGACTAAAATATATGTTTGAATTTTCCCAAAACATCCACAAAACAGCCAGTGACTAATTTGGAGAGGTTGTAAAAAATGATGGTTATTAAAATCCTTTTTGATTGACGACTAAAGCACTTTGTGACAACTATATAAATAAAGTTTTTTTATTATTGTTATAAAAAAGTCAACTGGAAGCTTCACTTGCGAACAATGGGCAGTATTGGTTGACGATAAAAGTAGCTAACATCTAACATTTATGAAGTCATTTACTAGTTTGTGGTAGAACAGTTGCTTTGAACAAATTTTAGGTTGCCAATTTCTCACATACTTGTTGTCCAGTCTCTCTGATTGGACATTTCTATAAACTGGCAAAAACAACCTCGGTAAAGACATCTGGGTATCAACATCTTTTTACTCTTGAATGTAATGACTTGGTTGGTAAGCTGTGTCATGGTAACTTCCCACACAAACCAGTTAAAATGGATATGAATTATTTTAAGCTGGTCAGGAAATATCCTACAACTACCACATACAAGTCCTTACAAAAGAAAAGGCAACTGAACCTTTCCAGCTCATACACCATGGGAGACAAGTATGCACCTGATAACTTGTAATAACCTCTTGGCATCATACACCCTGGCCCTACAGATGGCACTTAATCAAACTGACCTCCCGCTGGAACCTCTCCAGGGTGAGCTTTCTCTGCATCTGGTCCTGGACCCAAGCATTCGCACAGTACTCTCCCTCCAGCAGAGAGGACCAGCAGTTCCCTGCCTCTCTGTTAGTCTTCATCAGAATGATTCTGATAAGACTCTTGTCCTCTGTGCACAAAAAGAGATGAAATATGAGATCAAGATTTAATAATAGAGTTAGGTGAATGTTACTTACATGTGCTGCTTACCGAGTGTCCATGTGGCCTCATCAGATACGGTTGTGTCAAACAACTTGCCCTGACAGAATGTATACAGGGAAGACATTTCAGGGTTATATATGAATTCACAAAGTCATGAGTTAATAACTTAAGTCTCTGTTAAAGTAGAGGCATCACTAGGTATACAGATATCACTATGCACTATGCATTGTAATAGGCCTTTTCCACTGCTGACACTGAGGCATAGCAGGGAAAGCCCAAGAGAAACAGCTAATAACAGAAATTCTCTGTTTATTGTCATCTGAAACGTCTTCAGTGATCTCCCATGTTCGATACTAAACCCTAGCATTGTCTCAACATCACTGAATACATCCATCTTTACCATTTTACAACATGGCTTCTCTAAGAGGGAGTTAAAGTGATATTCCGGCGTAAAATTAATTTAGGGTCAAACACACCGCAACACCGGGTTAGACACCCCCTTGAGAGATGAATGTTGCCGACTTCTCTAGTTATACCAACTTTAGTAACGACCGCAGGATAACGATACACAGCAGTCTGAGGAGCCATAAACAAACCTCAACCAAAAAGCCACTCTTTAGCCACAAATAATGCTCAGAACAGCACCTAACTTCATCATCAGTACATATAGGGTCCCAGCCACAGAACTAGCCATCAAACATCTTTTTAGCTTTGCCTGATTTCTTTAGCAAAGAGGCTTAACGCAACTCACCCACTCTCCTCCAGCAGCCGATTGTTTGTAGCGAGACCTCAGTCGAGTCAATTATGGACTACAGTGGGGTGACGCAGCTCAAGGAAGAACATTTATGATCATTATTTTATTATTTCCTTGAAGTAATAATCACCTTATTAATCATTTTTGCACTGCAGACACAGTAGTTCTTCTGCCTAAGTGTCTCGGTCTGATTGCATTTCCATGAAGAAATGATCATAAATTTTCTTCCTTGAGCTGCGTCACCCCACTGTAGATCATAATGGACTCCCCCGAGGTAAACAAGCGGCTGCTGGAGGAGAGTAGGTAAGTTAAGTATCTTTGCTAAAGAAATCAGGCAAAGTTAAAAAGATGTTTGGTGGCTAGTACTATGGCTGGGACCCTATATGTACTGTTGATGAAGTTAGGTGCTGTTCTGAGCATTATTTGTGGCTATAGAGTGGCTTTTTGGTTGAGGTTTGTGTGTGGCTCCTCAAACCGCTGTATACTGCTATTGTGTGGTCGTTACTGAAGTTGGTTTAACTAGAGAAGCAAGCATTTGACAACATTCATCTCTCGAGGGGTGTGTTTGACCCTAAATTAATTTTACGCTGGAATATCCCTTTAGAAAATAAAACCAACTATATCAAGTACAATCAACTATGACAAATCTAGATGTATCATTGTAGCTACATGTAAATATTTTCACAATACCATAGTAACAATGTTTGTGCTCTTTTTGAGTTTCACAAACAGGCTGTTAAAAAACTTTTAAATACTTTTTAAATCTCTGTTTTATACACATGGTTTCTTTTATGTCATTTTCATAGCACGCAAGGGGAAGACAAAACAGACCCAGAAAACCGATTAATAGTGTATTCAGTGTGTTATTTACTGTCCCTTTCTCTCTAAAAACGGGTGTAGAAAAGTCCTTCTATTCACTCTCATAGCTTACCTTGAATATTTCTGTCCCTTTGACATGCAGCTCGATGTCTCTGGACCCCAAACGGCACTTGACCTCTTTAGCAGAAGTCCCATGAGGTACGTCGACCTCGATGAAAACCTCCTCCATGGTCTGGTACCAGGAGCCCCAGGGTGTCTTACAGGGGACGACCCCGCTCCTCTCCTCGAAGTGTACGGACATGCTGCGGCTTCTGCCCGGCGGACGGTGAGTCGGCTGGCTGAACTTCACTGAGGCGCCAAGTTGACAGACAACAGTTTACCACTCTAACTATCTTTACCTTTCTGAATTGATCTGCCTCTTCTCAGGTCTTTATTTTTTAAACATTAAAACCTGTTCCTGTCGATATTCGGTGATTTTGTTTACCTTCATCATGTAGTTTTGCTTCCTACGTTTTGCTCCCCACTCCAGATACTTCTTCTTCGTCTATCAATTCAGAGTTCAGTTCCGGTTGTAAGCAAATCTGTAGCTGCAGCGCCATCTGCTGTCTCACAAATCAAAGAACACTATAAACACTTGGCATTTGACATGCATATCAAACATTTTTAAGTGTTGTTAAAAAAGCGTAGGATAAAGAAATGGAAAGCATTGGTTTCATGTTAAATTTTTATACGCTTTATTAATTTAAATTGGCTTAAAAAGAAGCCAGCAGAATCCATGGTTTGTCTAAAAATGGAGTGGATTTACTAATCTGTTAATTAGATTACTGTCTGTGCCTCAGTGCCTCCTGTTTCCCTGTACATACCTACAGTCACTCTATTGACACCAGCAAGGACCTGTACTGCCATTCTGTTATTCCTGTAACACTACATAGTTATTATCATTATTATTTTGATAATGAGTGTCACATAAAGTTGACTTTAAACTTGGTGGGAAAATGCTGCCCAGGATGGCTGTCCTGCAATCAACTTTTGTAACTTTTGTTTGCTTGACAAGGTAAGATTCCCCTCTAAGCTTGAACATATCAGAGTAAAACAAATTTGATGGTTTAACTGTTTATTATGTTTTTCTCAGTCTTGGTTACATACATGGAAATGAGAAGATATTTTCAGACAATATTACCCGAATTTTGGACCGACTTCTGGATGGTTACGACAACAGACTGCGACCAGGATCTGGGGGTAATTCAGATAACGAATCTCGTTCTTTTGTTTCTCAGTGCTGATAGTTTTGTAAAGATAGAGTAGAACAGGTATTTTGTTTCAAGCTTTTTGTGTGCGTTTTGTCTTTATTGCAGGTGGTGTCACAGAGGTGAAGACAGACATCTTTGTCACCAGTTTTGGACCTGTTTCTGATGTTGAGATGGTATGAAACTGCTGCTGTAAGGAGATGTATAAGTGCTGACTGTGTGAGATAATAGCACTTTGGTGACTACTGCCTTGCGGGCAATCTGCCATGAGACCATCTAATGAGCTTTAATTTGTTTGACCAGCCTTATAACTCCATTATTGATGGCCTTTAAATCAATATGACAACACGTCAGACAGAGCAAATGGCTGAATGGATTGATTAATGATTATCTGGGATGAGTGGCATCCATCATTGCCTCGTCATCTCTCCTCACCTTTCTCTGCACGCTGAAATGGCTCTATAGTATTATGCAGGCTGATAACTGATAGGGACTGGGCTTATCTGTGATATGCAAGAGATTGTATTATTCATATAATAAAGTTATGCACTCATGTCTTGTCCACGCTTTAGGAGTACACGATGGACATGTTCTTCCGTCAGATGTGGGTCGATGAACGGCTAAAATTTGAGGGCCCGACTGAGATCCTACGTCTCAACAACCGCATGGTGGACAAAATCTGGACCCCAGACACTTTCTTTCGAAACTCCAAGAAGTCCCTTTCACACAACATGACCACACCAAACAAGCTCTTCCGCATCATGCAGAACGGGACGGTCCTCTACACCATGAGGTAACCTTACCCAGTACAGTTATTGTGTTTTTGGAAAGACCTCATTTGTTTTACATGAAAAGATGACCCTGGCCTGTTTCTGCGTGCTGTTAGACTGACCATCAGCGCAGACTGTCCAATGAAGCTGGTGGACTTTCCAATGGATGGGCATGCCTGTCCTCTGAGATTTGGAAGCTGTGAGTATAACAGATTTCTCTTCCCAATTATGTGCGTTACTCAGGACTTTAATTCCTTACTGAATTATCTTTGCATTTTTAGATGCCTACACAAGCAATGAAATTATATTTACATGGAGGAAGGGGCCGATAGCATCTGTTGATTGCCCCCCAGAGTCCATAAGTCTTCTGCAGTATGACCTGGTGGGACAGACTTTGTCCAGCGAGATATTCAAATCGAACACAGGTAAGGTTTATAGATGTTTGATCAAGATTGTGGGCATACACTGAAATGATTCATATAAATTAGCATCCATCACTTTTCAGAGTCAAGCTCCTTCCTTTCTTGAGCATCCATCCTCTTTTTGATACTCATGTGATCAAGGTTAATGCATACACTATAATTTAAAGTGAACTATAACATTTTAAACCCAGTGAATGCAGTGACAGAAGAAGAATGGGCGAGGGTTATATGTATTTTCTCTTGCTTGTGCTGTGAATCCAGCACATTCCTGGAGTACAGAGGAAAAAGATGAGGCAGACTCCAAAATGTAGAGATGAAACCCATTAAGAAAACAGGGAGAGAAAAAAAAAACCCTCCTTCTGTGTGTGCGTGCATAATGCAGTGTGTGTGTGTCTCTGGTCTGCAAATGTCTGCATGCATGTGTTTAGACAGAGCAGGGCAGTGTTACACATTGTGACACTGTATGCTCTCCTCCTGCCCCCTCCTCACTCGCTCCTTCCTCTTCACTTTATCCCATTTCCAAATGTCTGCTGTGCTCGCTCCTCCTTCTTCTCCTCCTTTTTGTCCTTCCTCTCTTCCTTCCTCCTCTGCCTCACTCTCTGATGCTCTGTTAGTAGGCTAGTCCAGTCCTAACAGCAGAAATACATCTTTATGTCTCTCTCAGCAGCAGTTCTGTTTCAAGGGCAGACAAGGGTATCTGTTCTGTGCCACCCCGCTCTATCCCCTCAGGGTTGCTCTGTTCACACATATACTGTTTATTTCGCAGGTCAGTACTCAGTGCAGGTGGTCCACTTCCACCTCCAGAGGAAGCTAGGCTACTATCTCATACAGACCTATATCCCCCTCATAATGGTTGTAGTGCTGTCACAAGTCTCGTTTTGGATCAACAAGGAGTCTGTTCCTGCACGCACAGTTGCCGGTATGCCCCCTTTTCCCTAAACTGCTCATAAAATTTGATGCTATCATACACCTCCATGAGAGTTTCATTCATGCTGTTCCCCCCAGGAATAACTACTGTGCTGACCATGACCACCTTGAGCATCAGTGCTCGTCAGTCACTGCCCAAAGTAGCCTATGCCACCGCCATGGATTGGTTCATTGCAGTGTGTTTTGCCTTTGTGGCGTCAGCTCTCGTCGAGTTTGCGGCAGTGAATTACTTTGCCACCCTGCAGGCCAACCACTTGAAGAGGAAGAAAACCAGACAGGAAAAGCTGGAGGTGTTGGCCAGCACCACTGAAGATGGAGATACAGTTTCAGTGAGTAGTTGATTTGATGTGCTATTATATTTTAAGAAGTATGTTCTGAGTATGAGTCTGAGGCACCTTTGTCTCAACTTGTGTATAATACAGTAAGAAAAAATGCTTATCTTAGTAAAAGACATTAGGAGGAACTTTAAGGCTGTGGTAATTCTGGTGACCCCTTTAGATTTAATCAGTCTTATTTATGTGTGATGAAGACTGTCTTTCACATGAGCACCATCGCTCACTGTTGTAAAGATGTGGCCTCTATCAAAGTGAACGTTTGCTGTAGAAGCAAATGAATGGTTACAGATTTTATTGATACTCTTTGTCTTTGTTCAAGATAATTTTTTGAGTAATAAGGCAATGTATGTTTATGTAGCTGCATAAAATCATTCACTGTAACATCACACCAACCAAACTTTGTAAATCCTGATTTATTATTTTTCATGAACTTACAAAAGGCGACCATATTTACTGGTTTAAAGTTAGGCATCGCTGCCCTGGCGTCCCCACGTCTGCTCCAGTGTCTAAATTTGGTTTAACTGTACTGTCTTTGAAAAGCAGTGAGACATTCACACACCTGCATGATCATTAGAACCTGTTTGTAACCATATTACTCTTTTACCTGCAATGCCTGAAAATGACACTCTCTACAGAACCATGTGTCTTTCTAAATCTAGTCCCAGTATCAGCCATGCGTATGAAACATTGTGTAGTGAAGGTTCGCTAAAGAAAAAAGACTCCTCCTGCTTACTCATTTACGTCTCATTAGTGCCAACATTTATCAGCTGAGTCAAAAATGTAATAATTTCCAGGCGAGCACCAAAAATTGACCAGGCACTAAACCTTAGTCTGAGAAAATAACCAGTCATCTCACTTTACCATTCAAGTTAGGGGCTGAAACGAATAATATTTACACGGAATAACAAGGAATAACAAATTTGATCGACCAACATTTGCGATCTTCTTCTTCTTCGAGTCCGTAGCGATCTCAGATGTCGTTCTGCCAGTATCGGGCACAGGCCACAGCTGCTGGAGTAGACTCTGCCAGGTCTTCTGGCCTACACTGGGGGGCATCAGCACATTCCAGTAGGTGGGACATTGTCTGCGTTGATCCACAGCTACACGTCTTCTGTTGTGTAGTTCCACACTTTCATCAGTGCTTTGCACCTCCCCTGTTCCACACGCAGTCTATTAAGCGACTTCCAGGTAGTCCAGCCAAGGTCGTGACCGCTAGCGAGGCTTTCCGTTGGTGTTATTCCTCTGTCCAACCATTGGGAGCTCGTGGGTCACAGCTCTTACATTCATCTTCCCAGATGTTGGCCCTTGCTGCTTCTTTGGTTGTCTGGAGGGGCAGAACAGTCTGAACAAAACTAGTTCTGGATCAGAGCCTGCGTGGGGGTGCTATGTGGCCATGTAACGGGTGTCTGACGTTCATCTCCTGTGTTCTTCGCTCATCTTGAGCGATACCCAATTGTCTGATGTGCTGGGGAGAGATGCCTGCTAGTGCATACAGGCACAGGATAGGTGTTGACTTGACACAACCCGTGATGATGCGGCAGGTGTCGTTTAGGGCTGTGTCGACCAGTTTGGTGTGGCGTGATCGGTTCCAGCTTGAGCAGGCATACTCTGCTGTGGAGAAGCACAGGGCTATGGCAGTAGCACGGATTGTTGGTGGATCTGCGCCCCACTTGGAGTTCACTAGTTTGCGTAGGATGTTATTATGGGTGTTGACCTTGGCTTTAGTGTTCTCCAGGTGTTTCTTGTAGGAGAGTGTCCTGTCAAGTGTGACTCCAAGATACATGGGATGTGGATGGTTGGACAGTTTGTGGTCATCCCAGGTGTCGCTCAGTTCTCTTTTCGCGTCACGGTTCTTCAGATGGAAGCTGCATAGTTGGGTTTTGGATGGGTTGGGTTTAAGGTGGTTATTATTGTAGTAGTTTGACATTTCTTGGAGGGCACTTTCAAGGACGGACTCAATCTTCTGGAAATCTACTTGTTGGGTGGTGATGCAGAGGTCATCTACGTAGATGAAACACTGGCATTCTGGGGGTAGTGGCTGGTCATTTGTGTAAATATTGAAGAGGAGAGGGGCCAAAACGCTACCTTGTGGGAGGCCGTTCTTTTGGGCTTTCCATTTGCTCCTCTGTTCATATAACTGGACATAGAATCGCCTGTTGTTAAGGAGGCTTTTGATGACTTGACAGAGATTCAGGTCTCCAGTCATGTCCGGTAGTTTCCTGACCATTGTGCGGTGTTGGACGGTGTCATAGGCAGCAGTTAAGTCTATAAAAGCTGCTCCAGTTATTAGTTTCCCTTCAAACCCATCCTCAATGTGTTGGGTGAGGTTAAGTAGCTGTCCAGCACAGGAGCGGCCAGGGTGGAAACCAGCTTGGTCTTTGGTCAGCTTGGTGTCTATGAGAGGCATCAGGTGTTGGAGTAGCAGTCTCTCGTAGAGCTTGTACGTGATACAAAGGAGAGAAATGGGTCGGTAGCTCTTTGGGGATGAGGGGTCTTTGCCGGGTTTGGGGATTGCAACCACTTTGGCCTTTCTCCACACAGGTGGGATGGTTTTCTGCACCATGCATGTGTTCAGCATCTCCAGGATCCAGGTTTTTGCTTTGGGTCCCAGGTGCTGTAACATTTCTGCCAGAATATCATCAATCCCTGCTGCTTTTCTGGGTTTCAGCTTTCCCAGTGCAGTTTTGAGTTCTTCTATGTAGAAGGGTTTGGTGAGAGAGCTGGCTGGTTGTGGCTGGTCTGATACCACTGTGCGATGGTGTTCTCCTGTGGGTCGGCGGCGGAGTTGGTTTCGGCCGTTGGCCACCAGCTGTGATGCAACAGAGTTTGCTGTGACTGTTGTGATTATGGGTGGAGTGGTGTGGTCTTCGCCAAGGTGGTGGATTGTGGCCCATGCCTTCCTGCTGTTGTTTGCCATGTTCGTGTTCTATATCAGCTCCTTCTAGACTTTCCTTCGTTCTTCACCAACTTCACTGATGAGGGTCTCTCCCAGTTCCATGGTGGTGGAGGAGAAGGGGTCGTTGTTATATTCCTCATAGTAGGCTTTCAGCAGGTCGCTGGATGTTTCTGAGAGCCCAGGGATATACTGTGTCTGACATCCTCTGGGTATGTGATGCCTGGCCAACCTTTTAACCAGATCTGTGAAGTTGGAGTAGTTGTTGGGAAGTGGTGGTATGTTAGATATGGAGTGCTCTATCTCCTGTTGGAATGACAGCCAGTCAGCTTTCCGCAGGTTGAACCTCCTGCGGAACGGGACGGTGATTGCTTGAGAGCAGATCTAACAGTGATGGCAATTGGCCGGTGCTGGGTATCGGGGATAGGGTCCCGGACTTCCTTCTGGGTTCTGGATGTCGCTACTAACACAGGCGAGGTCTGGGTTGTATCCTCCCTTCCATCTGGCACTGTGGAAGGATTTGGGGAGTTTGGCGTTGTGGATTAGGGTGAGGTGTTTTGACTCGAGCCAGGTCTCAACTTCATCTCCATCTTTGTTGTTGTTCTCGTAGCCCCATTATGTGCTGGGGGAATTAAAGTCGCAGATGCTGTTGTGAAATCTCCTCTTGCATCTTTCTGGTAGTTCTGTGTATAGGAAGGGGGGATGCAGGTGGTTTGTAGACTGATGTGACAGAGACATTTGGGAAGACAACTGTGATGGTTTCCATGTTCCCTTCCGTAGTGTGGGTCCAGACTTCCTCAATCTTGAGGTTTGGTCTGCTGAAAATAGCTGATCCATACTGTCTCTGTCGGATCGCAGTGATCAGATTCATTCCAGGGATGGTAGGACGGTGTTGTGCAGGGCCAATGTGGGTTTCCTGCATGCAGAGTATGTCAAAGCGATTGACCATCGTTGCCAGTATCTCTGCTTTACATCCGGAGAAACCATCATTGTTAACTGAGACAACTGACAGTGCGGGTCCAGAGAGAGGCAGGTATCTGTGGCGCTGTTGGGATCCGGCAGTCATCTTCATCATTTGGTCGCATGTGATTATAGACACTTTTAGTGTGATACAAATCAAAAATAAGTTTTAAGTGTCTTTAGAATGGAATAACTGCTGTTAAGAGTTGAGAAGTAAGTCCTGTCCTTTAGTCTTCAGCTCAGCATCCACATGCAATAGTAATAAGTGCCAGTAGGTTATAGAAATGAATAACTTAGGGAAATGCCCCAACACATTTTGCCTGAATGATACAGGATGTTGAAGATAAATAAGAGGTGACCACAAGCTTCAGTTTGATAAAACTAGAGCTGCTTACATTTTCCCCTGCTTTTTAAGTAAACGTTAAGTTAACCAGCTACCAGCTTCTGCAACATATTCAACAATGTCAATCTTCTCCTCCAATGTCAAGCAATGAAGCAAACTGAAATATGAACCAAATTGTTGGTGTATTTTTTGATACGTAAAATGAAACTGATCTCTTATCTGTAAAAACCAAATGCTTTTCAAGAACATGTCTGCAGTATGTTAGTGATTTAAATGATCAACAACGGCACAATGTTAATTTCGTAAAAAAAAGGAATAAAACCCCAGACCTCTTTGCTGTATTTTTTCAGTTGGCAGATTGCTGCAAATGATGATGTGGATATTTCGATGGTTTTCATGATGTGGCACTGTAAATAAATGAACAAATCTTATAACGGAGTGTAGAGATACTGAGTTAAAGAGTCTGATGTAGTGGTGTTGATAATGAGCTGAAAGTCTGCAACTCCATACCCTGTTGTAGAGAGAAAGACACGGCACAGATAGGAGGTCTGTTTCTATGCATTTCCAAACAGTCGCCCCTTTTCTCTCATTCTCTGCATTCAGGGCACAGCACACATTAAATAGTAATTTGTGCTGTTGTAGTGCTCTCATCTCCAGCTATATGCTTTATGCTAATACAGTAAGCCACCACGGCGTCCTCCTGGGATCTGTCTCACGTGTAAGGCTCATGGTTAGATGCTTTAAAAATAGCCTCAGTGTGAGAACAGAGAACAACTCCAGCACCTCTCCCTGTATAATCTCCTCACCATCCTATGGGCATCCAGCAAACTACCTGCTGGGTTCTATAGGGATGTAGGCATGCCATTGAGAGAAAGATCCCGTGAGAACTAACATCACTTCCAGGCTTATATACAACACCAAAGCATGTTTAAACAACAAACATACAAGCAAACCAGAATACTTTTACACTGCCTAACCATCTTCTCTCACAGAGCTGAAAATTCCCACCAACCCCATCTCACCTCTTTTTGCTTTTCTTTCCAACCCCCCCCCCAGCAGTCTGACGGCAGCCCTCAGGAAGGCCTGAAGAAGAGGAACCATTCAATGGCTCGCAGTGAAATAGGAGAGGGTCCTCCACTGCCAATTTTCCTCCAGCAGGGCTCAGCTTTTCCTCAAATCCCCCAGCTGGCCGGCACCAGCCCCATCGACAAGTACTCCCGCATCCTGTTCCCCCTGGCCTTTGCTTTGTTCAACGGGTTTTACTGGTACATCTACCTGGCTAAGGACACCATGGAGAGAGCCAGGTACGTGACAGTGATGTTTAAGAAAAACGTTCAAAATCATTTATTTTTATTATGGCCCTTGTCTCATTTATTGACATGGAGGCTTTATGGTTTATGACTATGCTACTCAGTAGGGGGAGTCTAAATCTTTTAAATACAGTTTTTGGTATTATGAAAAGTGTGGTCCCCCAAAACCTCAATATTCTCCGGTCTGAGTAATGTTTGCTAAAAACTAGTGTCCAGCTGTTTAAGGATTTGACTTTTTCTCTCCATAAAAAAAGTATGTTTTTCTTTATGGTGCAGCAAAAAGGAATGCCTAAAGCCTGGTACAGATGAGCTTTTTTTGCACTGCCTTGCTGTGCAACGGCAGTGGTTTATCAATCACACAAACCCCCGGAAGATTTACAGTATATGAGAGGATGCTTGAGAGCATTGCACTCAATTCGTATAACCCATGCACACATACTGTCTTTGTGAGCACTTTTACAGCTCTCCCCAGCAACATCCCTCTACTTGTGAGTAAAACTTTGTGACCCATGAAGAGAAAACTACTGTTTGAGCAAATGCAGAAATGGACTGAGTACACGATCGCTTTCCCCGTTCCCAGTTGCTCTGCTGCTTGCCAGACTTTGATCTGCTTGACTAGTTATGAATGTCAACTAGTTATTTGTTTTGTTAGTGGGCATGAACAGAAAGAAGTCATGCTGGGGTCACTACAGTCCTTCTCTTGACGGACTCTTAATTGTGACTGTGGGATTGTGGGGCTGTTGGGTGAGACCTGTCAAATATCAATGGTCAAATGTCAGGTATTATAATGTGTTATAACTGTTAACAACTCACTGATAATGCCCACATAGATAATGCAATGCAACTGTTGTTACCTGACCTTGTAAGTCATGATAAAATGCTTAATAATGTGTTATGATTATTACTATAGAGCATTATGAGCATATATGAGTGTTTATAACTATATTTATACAGTGCTATAACGTGAGTATAACACAGTATGAATGAGTGTTAATCACATTTCTTATTTATATGAGTGCAAGTGAGTTAAGTCCTGACCATTCTTCTCGTAGTCCTGCAAATATCAAGTAATATCTATGAAGCAGAATTATTATTTCTCTCCACATCTTTCATTTGCAAACAGAAATACTTTTAGATTCTGTAAAACCAAAGGATTCTTTTTTCTTGCACTCCTCCATTTTTGAGCCTTTACGGATACACACACACACACACACACACACACACACACACACACACACACACACACTTCTTGTGTGATCACATCTTACAAGTAAGCTATGCCTTTTGGGGTTTGACCTTTAACCTTTTGAGTCTTGTGTGACAAGGCAGTAGTTTCAGAATCCTTTCATGCAAAAAAGTAAAAATAGCAGAGACATACTTGGGGATAATCCACAATTTTTGTTCAAATGGTATAAAAAGGAGGGATTGTTTGATGGATATTTATGCACACTTACTTTGTATTTAAAAGAGGCACAGACCTGTCTCACTCTGCTCTCATTATGATAGCTTCAGTCGAACATTAACTACCCACAGTTTCAGTCAAGGACTTTTATCTAGGCAGTAAAGACATCAATAATTTCTAATGCTGAAACAGCCTGGAGAGTTGTAGGCAAATAAAAGAAGAGGGAGGAGAGTGATGTTAGGTGGCGTTGTTTCTGCACCAATGCCAGCAGTGTGGCTTTTATCATCATCGACGGTTTACAATCGAAAAAAAGGGGGCCGGCTGCTCAGCTAATTTGAGAAGAAAAGCGAGCACCAACATCTCTCCTCTTTCATATAAGGTTTACCTGAGGGCTGGTGAAAACCCCAGCCATCTTAATAACAACTCTATTTTTCCATGGGGACCGGGTCTCACAGGCAAAACAAACCAGGGCATACTTTGTACATTAAGCAACCGAAAAGAAAAAAAAAGCCACTATTCACTTTCCTGCTCATAAGTGAACCAGTTATAGAACAGCTCCATGTCCAAGAAAGACAGAGTGATCCACTGCAAAAAGACAGAAAAAGAAAGAGAGGGAGAGAGACAGAGGAGAGAGAGATGTGTATTATGTAACACTGGGGAGTGCAAATCTGCTCATCATGCTTCTCATGTTCCTGTCAGAGAATTTTTATGCTTGTTTTGTCTATAATGTTCTGCAGAATAATGAGAGACAAGATGGAGAGGGTGAGAACAGCTGCATCACATTTCTTCCCTGTAACATATATTTCTTGCCACATCTCCTGCTCGGTACACTTGGAGAAAACACCTTGAGGAGGAGAGGGAGAGGGAACGGTTTGGGTGCTGCAGAGTCTCTGAATGTGGAGAGAGAAAAGAGGTTTCTGCAGCCTCCTCTCATATTTTGTGCTCTGCTGTGTTCTGCTCTTGCAGGGACGTGGATGTTCAAAACTGAGAGGAAAAGAGCACGTGCAGCCGGAGAGACCTTCAGCATCAAGTCTGCCTCAACTCACCCTGTCTCTCTCTCTCTCTCTCTCTCCTTCTCTCTGTATGTGAACAAGCTCTCAGCAGTCACTCTGCTCTCATCCTACAGAGGAAATGAATCAGAAACTCATTTATTCTCCTGCTGCACATCTATTCATTTCACAGGCTGTGACCACTGCCCACTTGTGTTCTGATCAGTAGCTGAAGAGCTGCCCTTCACAGGGGGCCTAATTCACTTTAAAAACCTGCTATGTACTCCCAAAACTTCTCAGGGTTTGAGACACACGACACACATGTACAGTCGAACCTATGTATGGCGCACATGTTGAACACGCTCAAACACAGAAACACATCAAAAAGAAGTGGATGATATAATCTATGATGGCTGTAACTGGTGGTGATGCAACAGAGAACCAATGCTTTCAGAAGCCTGCCCTCTACAGAAGCACAGCTCCCACTACAACAAGATCAAAGGCAATTTAGAGGAGGCTCGCATCCCTCCCCACGGCTTCAGAAATGTACTCAAACCCGAGAAAATGAATTGTGGGGATTGTGTTTTCCATCCCACCTTTCTTACTCTGGCTCCCTGGTGCTCCCTTTGCATTTTCAGATCCACTGCAGGTCTCCTGAAAACATTGCAGGGAAGAGAAGGCTTTAATTCACACGGGTGCTGATGATTTTAGCGTTCTATTTTTGTACAGATGGTGCATAATAGCTGGGCACAGATCTCTGAGAAGAATCTATTTGTGATGGGCAAATTCTCTCTTCAGTGTCTTTACATGTCCAGTAACATGTAAACTGAGGGTTTCAACTTGATGGTAACTTGACATTTTGGCCACTTTAACCCTTTAGTGCATCCTGTTGTTTGACCTTGTCAGCACTAACACATTGGTCATGTGATAATCACAAGAATAAAAAAGAAAAGCTTCAAAATCGCACCGTTGTTGTTCTTTTCTCTCCTGGCACCAGCGCTTGTTTCTTCATTACGCACAACTACTTGTCCCTTTAATATTTTTCTCTGCAATGGAAACTGCTCATCCTCCATCATCAGTCTCTACTCTTTGATCTTGGGCTGGCTGCACGCATGCGCCTCTCATTGGCTCCTCTGCACCGTCTGGAGTAAGTTGGATGTGCGCTCTCCTCACTCGCATCGCCAAACCACCTCAAAAACTGTTGCGATGGGGAGGATCAGGAAAAACCACTTTGGGATTTTGACTTTTTCCTTATTAGTGACTTTTGTCTGGACTCAAAGGTAAAACCTCGTCTTTACGTTGTCCTTGCATGTCATGTAGCCAGTGTGAAAGCGTGCTTGGCGTGTGATATCAAGAAGCTCTTATGCGTTACACCACCTTTTTTTCCTTCCCCAGCGTCAAGGATATGAAAGATCCAAGCAATATGCCTCTGGTAAAAGAAACAGTGGACAGACTGATGAAAGGATACGACATTCGGTTGAGGCCAGATTTCGGAGGTAACGAAGAAAAATGACCCCCCAAAAAACGGGAATGTGATGTTTTCACGCCATCCTGACGTGCAATACATGTTTAATGAATCGCAAAATCTGCTTTAATTTACATAATCATCCCTTCACAGCCAAATAGGCCTTTCTAATTAGGCTCTGAGAAATGATGAGCATATTTCAGCTGATGAGGAGATGAGACAAGGCTTTTAACGTGATCGATACTGCTCATCAATGTTTGATTGTCTCACTAAAATCATCAAATCAGCTCTATTTAAGACCATGTGCGCGTGAAACATGTAGGTCTTTTTTTTTTTTTTTTTTTTTGCTCAGGATGATGATGCACGAGTCTCCTGTAGGTGGAGGAGAACGACCTGAGCGCGCGCGTCACGAATTTGTTAAATTTACATGTTGGGGGGGAATGATACATGTATGTTGTATTAACGCCTCGTTTTCTCCGCAGGTGCTCCGGTGGCTGTGGGAATGAATATAGACATAGCCAGCATAGACATGGTGTCTGAAGTCAACATGGTAGGTTCATCTTCATCACTATTACCCCGCTATATGTTGCCAATTGTGCCTGGCACGGCTGGAATGCCTCTGAAGTGGGCTACTTATCACGGGTCATTGTGTGTGATCGTGTGTGTTTGTGAGAGAGAGCCAGGTTGACGCAAAAAAAGAATTATTAAAAAAAAAAAAAAACCTGAAGGCTCCCGTTCGTTCCCAAACACATCATCATCGCCATCCTCCTCTCAGTCTCCGCATTTGCAGCTCTGGTTGGTTGGCGTGTTGCTGCTGCATCTGAATTCAAAACACACACTCACTGGCGCACTCGGACGCACAGTCCCGGCTGCGCGCGCGGAGGGCTGCATGCATGTGTGAGCGTGTGTGTGTGCGTGTGTGTGTGTGTGTGTACTCCTTCTGACTGCTTCACGTTGTCAAACCTCGATAGTGTAATTTTGTTGACACGCTACCCCCCCCTCCTCTCCATGCAGATGGATAAGTTTACCATCCTCCTCTCCAAACTGTCACCATCCCTGTTTTATATCATTTATTTATCTGTTTTTTTATTATTTTCAAGGCCTTTAATTAGGCATCCAGTACCACCAAGCCCCCCCCACCCCCAACCCACTTACACTTGTCAGATGACGTAAGCAGTTTTGTTAATAATAAATGTTTGGTCTTTCAGCATTACAACAAAAAAAAAAGAAGCTTGAGATTGAGATTGGTGTTGAGATTTGATGGCTTGTGTGACTTCAAAGAGGACAGGGGAAAAGTTCAGCAGCCCATGCAAGAGCACCACCTATTGATCCGTGGGTCAGACAGACAGATTTATAGACAGACAGGCAGAAAGTAGACCTCTTCTGTGTGCCATATCTGGTTCTCCTTATGGTGTGATTTTTGGGTGCATTCAGACAAACGTTGAGCGCAGCCATTGCAGAGAATCTAGAGTGTGAGAAAAGATCATTTATAACATTGCCTCTCCATGTAGCAACATAATAGAGTCTGTTATATAAGAGCCTGAAAACAAGTTTGCCAGTCGGAAATGGAAGGAGATGTGTTTTCTATTATTAATTGAGCCATTTTAAGTGGATGTCAGGTTTGGGTATGGCAGCCTGTCAAATGTGTGTGGGTCATTTGAAGCTTCACTCAAGAGTTTTCCAGCACATCGGCACAGGAGCTGGTGTGAGTTTTTGCTCTGGATATGGAGCAGTGCTGAATGGTCCGAGCGTTTCCTTTGATGAGGATGATTTATTTTGGTGGAGGATGCAGCCAGAACGGAAGTGCCTTAGGGGTCCGGGGAGATTTGAAATAGAAACCCCTCTCTCCTTCACTCTTTTTCCTCTCCTTTTCTTCCTCTCCTTCTATCCCTCCTCCATCCTTCCCTCCCACCACTTTGACTGGATCCCTGGCTGTGACTCTGGGCTCAGCAGCCATGTAATCCACCTCTGCCTTGCTCCAAAGGGTTATCTTACTTAAGAACTAGGCATCTATGCAAGCATTCATCTGGAAAAAAACACTGCTTCGTACATCGTACATGTGTGTGCGTCTGTGTGTAACTCAACACAAAACTGTGCACAAACAGTGAATGGCGGCTGACGTCATGCACCTCCCTGTGGCTATGAGCGAGCATTCATCTCGTTTATTTCTCAGAAAAGCCATATCTGCACAGGCAAATTTAGACAAAAAAGTCAAAGAATAACCCCAAAGTCCTCCTTTGTGTGTTGTTTCCTTATGAAAAATGTGACATCTATAACAAAGTTGGATTGTCCTCCTCTTCCTGCTTTCTTCAAGTCCAGCTGCCTGTGCTACAATAGAGGACGAGATTGATCTGAGAGAGATCAATAATATCACCATGCAGCGTGATCACGAGGATGGAGCTGGTGACCTGTGGATGAGGGGCTGCTTTGATCCCCCTCATCAGGGGCAGTTGCTTTTAAGATTAAAGTGCTGAGAGGCAAAAACAACAAGAGGGAGGAGAGGATGTAGCTGGAAGAGATATGAGGTGAAGGTTACTCTGATCAGTTTCCACGCCTCTCGTCTCAGGTGGAGGCCAGAAACTTCAGTGGACCTTTTTGTTCACACAAGAAAGCGTCAGCATTGACCCCTCAAATAAATTCTACATTTATTTTTCTACATAAGTGGCTCCAAATGTGTAGAAAAGATGTACTTTAAGCATGAAACCTTCTTAATTCCCTATTTTTAATGTCCTGTTCCCAAACTTCCAACTGAGAGGAAGATTTACATCCAAGATGGCTGCTTGATCCCAGATATCTGCTCCATTTTACACAAAACTTCAACAGATTTCTGCTGAAAATGTCTAGATTTTAGGAAACTGTCAGACATCTACAATAATTTGAATAATTAGGGAGATCAGGTCATTAGGTTGAATGATGTTGTTGTGAATTGGCCCAGTAATGAAGGCTTCAGTGAGGATTTGGGCGTTTAACTCAGACTGGTATTCTTCATGTGGAGAGTTTACAAAACATAAAGTTGAGTGTATAAGGAAAATAAAAAGCTTTGTAGCCTGAAGATAAAACGTATAGGCGAAGCAGGAGCCCCACTTTTCTATTTACATTTATTTACAGCAACCAATTTTTCACAACTCATCTATTTCGATTACATTAAGATCTATGAATAATTGTACTCAATTAGGGTGGTGGTGGCTTATTTTAACTTACTTCAAGGTTTGTCATATGGGAAGACTTTGACCTCAACTTTACCCTTCAGTCGGTTTATAGCTCAGATCAAAGTTAGTTGGTGTCAGCCATCATTGGCCCTCAGGACACCTCCTCAAAAACCAACAGGGGGACATCATTGACAAGAGGTCTGTGAGTTACATGGTTCAAAATACAGCCTCAAGGAAAAATTTAAAGATTTTGTTTGTGTTATAACTCTTAAATCTGAAGATGTAATCAAACGTTCATTTGTTTTTAGATTAAGTCTAAAGAACATTTAAAAAAAGGAAAGAAAATGTCCTGTCACGATGTGTAGATTACTGATGTCTTGTTTTCCCTGTATAAATGCCCCAACAAAAAAATACAAACAGCCCAAAACTTTTAAATTTCACTTTACTGGCATTGAAAAGAAAAATGAAGAAAAATATAATAAGGAAATGAAAAAAACAGGAAAACTATAAAAGGAAAGGAGGATTTCTGTGTTCGACAAAATGACTAAAATGTTCAATCAGACTTGAAGAGAAGGATGTGGAGAAAAAGTGCTGAGTCAGTTTCATGCAGATGAAATTGGGGGAACCTTGAGGTGCTGGCTGAAGATGAAAGAAGTGGGTAGAAATTAAAACTCTCTTACAGCAATAAGAAAACGTGTGTTATTACATACACTTTGTCTGAACAAGCACACTGTTTCAGATTTTTTTTTACCCTCATTCCAAAATAAAAAAAACTGTTTATTTGGAGTTGATTTTGAGGGACTCTTCTGTGAGCAATCATTCATATGTAGGCTGTATTTTGCACCTGTAGTGTTTAACCCAGAAGGTGAATTGAGTAATTTCCTGTCAGAAACGAGAGAATTTGACTGGATTAAATGTCAGTGTTTGTGAGTGGCCTGCTGTCATGACGGTGGGCAGGTTTTGGTTGCAGACAGCTGCTCGCTCCTCTAATTAAAGACAGGACTGCCTCTGGTGGAGAATGAACTCTGCGTTTTTGGTCCGGGCTGATTGAAGTCATTGTGGCATTTTTCGTCTGCTATGACATGAAGGGCATGATGGTTGTTGAGACGGCGTTTTGGTCCATCTTAGGATGTGTACTTTTCATTTCTCTGTATATGATGCGCACATGTTCTTGGCATGTGTACGGCCATGGAGCAGTCATTTTTATGTTTGTCTGTGTGCATACTTGTGTGATCCACAGCGATGGCCTGTTGAGGCTCAAAGGTCAGCCGTGTTGTCAGGCAATAAAAACGAACAGGTCAGTCAGCAGCAGCGTGGACGCTGCCTCCACTGCGTGACATTACAAATGTGCTATTTTGAGAGGGAAGTGTCCTCCGAGTTTGAGGTGTGACCGCACATCCTGGCTGGGTGGGCTCTGCCGACTCATGGGGGTGTTAGTGCAAAATATGGCACAGATATGTTATCATGGTTGAGACCCCTCAACCCCCCTTTGCTTAGTTTATCTCTGTCTGTTCAGCTCTCTCATCTCCCTCCATCACTTATCGCTCTCTCTCATAACAGCTGGAAATACATTTGCATTTTTCTGTTTGTTTTTGCTGAAATCACAGATCCAGGAACCAAACTCTGGTTACGATGCATTGAAAAGTATTGTGCACAAACAGCCAATGCAGCTGATTAAATTCAAGTCAGCGATGCATCAGTGCTGCATAATAACACCCTCTGCATACATCCATATGTTGAGCTGCAATATGCACTTGGAGGCTGCAATAAGGAGGGAGATAAATGAGTATTTTCTCCCCTCATCTCTGCTTGTTAATTACATGTAAAATACCTGAGGTTGGTGGTTGTTAAGAGGCACTGCCTGTACTATAATACTGCTCTCTGAATGTTAATTAGCTGCCTGTGAATTAAAAGATTTAAACAAACCAGCTGTGGTGGCTTCTGGGATGGAGGAATTAGTGGGGCGTGAGCGTTCCCTTTATTACGATCATTATCCTGACAGGCGCTGGTTTTCTTTACATGAGTAAGGGGATCTGGCCGTCAAAGACAGAGTGGGGAGGGAGGAAGGGGGAGGGGGGGGGGGGGGGTTGGTGGATGACCAGAGGGAACCCGATGCAGGCCCCCTCAATGTCCCCATGTGTGAGAAACGCAGAGCTTCTTGTGTCTGTAAATTAGCAACCATTTTGATCTTGTTTGTCCAAACGGATCCTGTTCCATTTTATTTTCAGCTTGTGGAAAATAAGCTTGTGTTATTTTTACCCAGTGTTGCCATGACAACGCAGCCTTTTTCCTTTTCTTTTTCTTTTTTTGGTGAATCGAGGGAAGTCAAGGAAAAGCAAATAAGGCCTCCTTTCTTTCTGGGGGCTTTGGCATTATTTATAACTTAGGTGAAGGTTGATCTGTGTTTGTCGACAAGTCAGTTTTTGTTGTTTCTGACATTTGGCTAATACATCGGCTTTTGCTGATGATGCAAGGCAACCCCAACATGATGGTGGTTTCCCAGGGCTGCGACTAATGATTATTTCACACATGAAGCATTGATTTCTTTTTTTCCTTACCAAAGGAAACTATTTATTCCTAATCACAGGTCTTCATGGCCTCTTTTTGTGTTTTTCCATCATTTAAATAATATTGCAAATACATTAACATTTTTCTGTAGTTGAGATAAAAGCTTCTTTCTTTTTATTTTGTTCCACGCAGGTGGATTCTTCTTCATTTACTCTGCTGTGCTTTACAGAAAGTTGAAGACAAGAACGCGGGTTGTCCAGAACAATGTAATTAGTGATAGTGAACGATTAAATTAGTGGGCACACAGAGTAACAGTTTACTACAGTCTGCAACATAGGAACAACGCTTGATCCTGCAGCTTTCTTACATGCACGCTGAGCGCTCTGTTAAATGTTTAGTTCAATTAAACTATGTCTATTTGAGGATAAAACAACATCAGTCGAAATTGGATGCTGTCACAAGAACAAATCCAACCTACTACTCAGCAAAACCTGTACAAAAAGGCTGCTCTGTATGAGATTTATCTATACAGTTCATCTTGTGTCCTATGCTTTAATGGTTATTCTATTTAGAATAACAAACAGTGGCTTTTGTTCATTGAATCTTGGTCGTTTTATCAGACTTGCAGAAATTTAAACTTATTTCTTCTTTAAGTTTGTCTTTTTGCTTCTAACACCAAATTTTGTGATATTTTCCACCATGGTGAGCGCAGGAGGAAAGACGTTTTGTGTCTTTAAATGGGCAGTAAGTTATCAGGCTCCATTAAAAGCCTTTAATGTGCTGATGACTCCCTAAATGATTCTGTCAGGCACTTTCTCCACTGGAGCTAAGTAGCTGAAAAATGACCCATTGCAAAGAGAGTCATAAAGGCGTCCATGTTGTCACTTCCCTCAGGATGGGCAGGGTTGGCAACTCATGCAGATTGCACTAACTCTCCTATGACCCCTAATATTTAATTTGGAGCTGGTACTTAACCGGACACAAAGAGCACCACAGTGAACAATCTCAGCATGACCAGCCGATGTGCCGCTCTATTGTCCTCTTTGGTGCGTAAATACAAACAGACACGGGGTGAAGACATCTGCAGTCATGCTTGCTGTTATCCTAACATGTAGTGGTTTCCTCATAGCCATGCACAGCAGACTTTGTTATTAAGAGCAGACTCCTATCTGTTTCTGCTGGGTCGCTCTGCAGCAGGGACACAGCAGATGAAAGCGTTAGTAATATGGTGGACGTCTGTCAGCTGCTTTAGAGCTGCAGAGAAGAGAGAGAGAGACACATTAAACAGCTTTCACACTCACAGTTCATTGTTCATGTGTTTTCAGCGTTTTGGGTTGATGAAACTGGATGTGACAGCACTGTAGGTGAGGAAATGATGATAAATGCTGTCTTCAAATGAGGATTTGTCTCTCATGGGATGGACCGACACATCTGTATCATATCAGCATGATGGCTGAAACTTGCCCTGAAGAAGGACATTGGCCTGCCAACAAATGATTCAGCGTTAACGAATATTTATTTCTTGTGTCAAATCAATCACTCAAATACATGTTTTAGGCTATAAGTGTATGTTTTTCCCCATAGAAAGACAAAAAATTGACTTTGTTTGAAAAATCAGAAGTGAGGAATAACAGCCCTTTTATGTTTGTAATTATTCAAGATATATTTTAGTTTGTTTTATTTCACTGCTTTTCTAACATTTCTGCACCTTGTTCACTTGTTAACTAGCAGTGTTTAGGTTTCTGAAAAGCTTTTTACTGGGCTGTGTGAGAATCGAAAATGGCTTCTTACTGAGTTTGTGAATGCACAACAGGCCAAAAAGGCTTCTGAAGCAGCTATCTAAAAACAAAACAAAAAAAAAATGATGTGAAAGAAGATCATAATGAAGCACCAGATTAGTGTAGCTGGGAAGCAGGGGCCCAGACATAAACGCTTCAGTCCTATAGTCACACTGACTGCTGGTTTGACTCCTGATCTGGCTGCTTTTTGCAGGTCATCCCTCACTCTTGTTCGACACAATTCCTGTTTTTTCTACAGCTGTCCTCTCAAATGACGACAAAAAGTTCACAAATTACTCTTAAAAAGAAGAACAATTGAATTAGTGATCACTCAACGGTAGTTTAAAGTATTATGTAGTATTCTGCTGTTCCACATCTACAACAAAAAATGCAAAGTTACTATATTTGGTGTCCATAGTTGTATGCAAATTTTTATATGGCTAGGTAAACGTATGTTGTGATAATGCTTGAAAATAGATGTAAACTGCTTAAAATGGTTCATTGGGAAATCACACGAGATCTCATCGAGGCTCTCTGAGATTCACTAAACTAATGAGGTCATTGCAGTGGGCTCTTAAAGAGACAGCCGCTATAACAGAGCGTTTCAGACAGAGGCCAAAGTAATGGTATTTTAATACACCAGTGTGAGGAACAGGAGGCTTTTTTTTTGACCCATAGAGGTATCAGAAAGGAAGTATAGAGTCTGAAAAAAAAAAGATGCATAATTCCCCCTCTGGCCTGAATGACTCTAATAGTGTTCATTAATATGTTTGTAGTGAAGCAGTTCCCTTTTCTGTCCCAGTGAAGGGAATTATGACAACATAAATTAAAATACCCATCAACAATTAATGGAAAAAAAAAGATTATAGGCTTAATTTTTATTCATAATATCAGGTTTGGACTTGCCCTTTTCACTGTAGCAGAGTGGTAATTCTTTTTCTTTACATCCATCAGGACACTAAATGAAAGTGTCGAAACAAATCTCTGTGCATGCAGACATTTTAAAGGTCCCGTATCATGTGAATTGATCAAGTTTAAATCGGTCCCGGAGGTCCCACAATCATAAATTTGAAGTTTGTTGTCTGAAACACCAGTTTATTTGTGGATATCAGCCAGCCTGTACCCCCCTCTTTTTGAGCTCCGCTGAGAAAAGGCTGATTCTGCACCTGCACCTTTAAATGATAATGGGCTGTGTGTAAACATCTTCCTCTCCAAGGCCACTCTGAGCTGCCAGCACCGTCCAGGAGCGGTGGTGTGGAGATCTTCTGAGGACCTCTTCAGAGGACCTCCAGACCACAGTGGCTGGAAGCACCAAGGAACAGCCACTGCTCATGGGAATAAAAGTAAATAGAAGCGAGTCTGAAGATGAATACCAACGATGGAACACACGTGATTGCAGCCAAAGCACTAGTCATACGGGCGGCGGTAAAGCAACATAAAATAGTAAAACCATTGACTGTATATACTCTGGACAACTTGGTTCCGCCTTTCGCCAGTATACGGATTTGAAGCCAAAAAGCTCTCAGTAATTCCACGTTTTTTCTCCACTTCCTGAAACCAACACTGCGCAGTAGCATTGTACGCATTCGGTGGGAGAGTTGCTGAGAGTCACTGTGATGACACTCGGCTCGAACAGTGTATCCCACGGGTTGGGTGAGCTACGCAATCTCCGTACGCCCATAGGCTGTATCAAGTGTCAATCATAGAAATCATCAACCTCCTAATAACTTTAAAAAACAGAGCTGCACAGAAAAAAAAGAGGATTTGAGCACAAACAGTCTTACAATAACTACATGTCAACATCGCAAGCTGGGGGGGGAGAAAAATTTATATTCTGTGTGATAAATTTCTGAAGTTTGTCCACAGCTCCATAAGCTTTGCTGGTGGAGGCAGAATTTAAGACCTATACTGTAGCCCGTCACCAGGGGGTGCTGTTCTCGGAGTGGCTTCCCCCAGCGAGGAAGCAGATGGCGTTCATTCTATACACAGTCTATGAGTAAAACTTACACGTTTGAAGTTGGGTCCCTGACACGGACACTTGGTGTGGATCCAGGTTTTATCCTCAGCTCCTTAGTGAATCCTGCTTTGAACAACCCCTCGTTGGTAAAACAGTCTGTGGTGAAATGGTCAGCACACACATGCAACATTTTCAGAGTTGTTGCAGATACATTTCCATCAAAAATAAAATTGATCCACGGGGTTCTCAAATCTTCCAACGAAGGAGGCAGAAATAGACAGAAATAGAAGGTGGGGCTTTTGCGGTTATGCCGTCATAACCGCACGACTTTTCCATTCGCCCGATTGTGCTCATGTTTTCAGAAAAGAGGGGAAAGCAAGAGAGGGAGAGAATGAAATTTTCATGTCGGGGGGAAGCATATTATTGGTAGAAAACCACCCAAAAGTGGATTTTTTATAATAGGGGACCTTTGATAAATAACAGTTCAAATCAACAGTGCTTCAGCATGCATACATGTTTATTGTTCTGTGGAGGCCTGGATGTAAAGGCCAGGATTTTAATAATAGTGACAAGAAGAGTTAGTGTGTTTGTGGTCAGAATCATAAAATCATCCTGGCAAGATGATGACATAGTAAAGAAATATTAGGTGTCTAACATCAGCAACTTCTTTGCGTCCCCATCCACTGACAGAGCAGGACGTTATTGTCTATTGGCAGCTCCCTCCGTGTGGCTGCTGACAGCTGATGTAGTTGTAATGGAGGTCGTGTTACAGCTGCAGCCTGTCAGATTTTTTCAGGGAAACACAAATGTGCTGCTTGTCACTGTGTCAGATTGTTAATGGAGGTTTGTTAAACATATCTGTGGTGAGACTCTGACACTGTGAAACCAGCTCTGACGGTTTTCTAAGTTAGCCCCTCCTCATTTGGATCTTCTCCATGCTTATGTATTCAGTGCTGTCATCATGCTTTTTTTTTTTTTTTTTGCTTTTTTTAATGTTGGTGCTCTCCACAAGATGTCTCCCTCACTGACGCTCACTGGGCCGCCTGTGTGTATGTGTGTGTGAGTGAGATATTAATGGAGTTTCTGAGGAGTGCTTCTTGTGACAAGGAGACTGAAGGTCGCTTTGGAGACCAGCACTCCAGCACGGGATGGTCTGTGTCAGTATTGTGCTGATTTTTTGTTGTTTTTTTGGAGGCAAAATCCCCCTCACCTGCTCCTCATTCTCCATCTTGAGTGTGTGGAGGAAGAGACTCTCGAAAAAAAACACTATATGGCTTTTTTTCACGGCCAAGTTATTTTTAGACCATGAGACAGATGATGAATGGAGACGTAATCCTAAATTTATAAGATTCTGCCTTTTGAATGTGAATGGATATAGATATTTTTTTGTTAGATGCTTTGATTAGATGTGTGCACTGCAGTTTTTAGTTTGAGGGCGTCATTATTTTTACAAAAACTGTCCCTGATATTGTGGCATAAAGGTTGTTAGGAAGATTTTTAACTGAATTTCCGTATTTATTGTTAATGAATTATAAACATGAACCCGCAGATATCACACATTTACCTTTTTGCATGAAAAAAAGATGAAATTCTTGCTTCATATCTCTGCACAGCAACAGAATAGTGAAGCATCTTTTATCATCTTAAAACAAAATGTTCTCACGTGCAGAACAGCCGTTCATGTTGCAAATTTGACTCTGACTGTACGGTGAGATATAGAGGGGGCAGGCAGCTGTATTTTGTGTCCCTCTCTGAGCTCAAGTGATGTCCAAGCGATGGTAAGCAGCACCATCTGTGAGGCCATAATTATGCTGCCATTTCGCAGCACAGCCAGGAGGCAGCGTGCAGGTCCAGGTGTTCTCTGTGCAGAGGCCATGCGCCGCTATACTCCCAAACTAACATTCAAATATACACGGCACACACAAAGACATGAGAGCAGGAGCTTGATCTAAGCTTGACTAACACAAGAGGAAAGGAGAGAAAAGAAACATTATTGCTTCCTTTTGAAATCTTATTGAGCTGCTCCGGTTTAAGGGTGCTGCACCTGTGTTCGCTGGTTTACTGTCATGCTCTTATGACTCTCCGTGACGCTTGAATAAGCAGGGCAACCATTTATGTTATTAGTCAGACATGTGTTTTTCCTGTTTGGGCAAACAAAATGTCTCCTGTGAAACAGTTAACTGCATTCATTTTACTCTTGGCTGTTTTATCAGAATGTGAATTTACTTGTTTATGTTTCTATCTAACTTTAAAGCACTGATGAAGTCCCACAAAGGCGAGAAAAACAAAGTAATCATCATGGCTTGTGCGTGTTTGTCTGAGAAAAATATCGTATTGCAATGCTTCACATTTTATGGCTATTAACAGAATTTGGTGATGATTAAATTCAAAGATAAACAAACCACAAGTGTCCAGAAGTGAAAAATGTCAAGTTTCTGAGGATCATGGAGTCGTTTTCTTTCTAAAACATTGTTATTCAGCACTTATAACATTTTCTGTCCTAAAAGATGGACTCCTCCTCTGTACTCTTCTTTATTTAGTGTCCTGAGGTGTTTCCGCACTGAATGGATTTTGGGAATTCTTTTTGAGATTCATTTATTTGATGGTTGATTGAATGTTATTCTTGTTGAGGACTCAGATTGTACAACATGTAACGCCCATCAAGCCAGAACTTGTGATATAAGTATTTGCCTCGACTGTTCAGTGATTTTGGTCGTGAGCTTGAAGTAAAACTACTCAAATGTGAGTCAAATAATTGATCTGAAGGCTGAGAGTGAATTATCCACTAAACCTCGTCAATAATTCTGATAACCAGCAACGTAAGTGCAAAACATCCAATCTTATCAAGTGTTTTTGTCTAAATTCTGCCCGGTTGTTTATTCACCACATTTTACGTACATCCCAATCATTTGAAAAGTCCAGAATTTAAATCAAAACGAATCAAATTTTATTTATATAGCGCCAATTCACAACAGTCGTAATCCCAAGACGCTTTCAAAAGAAAGAGAGCAGGTCTAGAACACGCTCATTGTTTGATGAATTATCAAGCTCCAACCTTAAGATGGGACAGATTTGACCCATCTCATTTAACATGAGTAACAGTAGCGAGGAAAAACTTCATTTTAACAGGTAGAAACCTTGAGCAGGACCAGACTCATGCTAGACAGCCACCAAGCCGCTGCTGGGTTGGGGAGAAATACAGAGAGAGATAGGGGGAGAGAGGGAGAGAATTTAGTGTGACTTAAACATACTATCAGCATAAATCAATGTCTGAATTGATTGTAAGGAGAGAAAAAACACAGTCAGAGAGAAAAGTGCTCTCTATAGGTGTCTGGAGTGAAGAGCAAACACTTCATGAAAAAATTTCATATATATTTGCTCAAACGACTCTGTCAAAGGCCTGCCTGTACTTATCAGGTGTATAGGACTTATCTCTGATGTAATGTTAGAGGTTTTGCCGACATTGGACTGTAATTTTTGCTTTCCTAATGTGAAGATTTGCTGCTTTCATCCCTCAGAGATGACACTTTCTCATCTGTTAATAATTAGGAGAATTATTCTGCATTTGATGAGTTATTGAATATGTATAAACTGGTAACTGGTATTTCTCAGTTTTGTCAATTGCTTATAAATAAGGTCATGTTTAAAATAATAATCATGTTTTTGCATGAATGAATGAATGTGACAATCAAAGTTAAAAATGCGCTGTGACACACTCTTGAGTTTGTCAGAATGTTAAAGGACATTTGGCCCCATTTCTACCAAAATCAGTTCAGAGCAAATAGAAACACACAAAGAGAGTGTTGGTTTGAGTCCCTGCCTCCATGTTGTGGAATAATTTCTGCTCCAACACAATCATGTTGCTCAGATTGTTACCACGGGGCTGTAGTTAATATAGTTAACTTCAGTTTTCTCATTTAGTCAGAGAGAGAGACGGATGCAGTAACTTCCCCTCAGACGATTCCAGCTCCTCGTGTTCCTTCATCAACTGAGCAAATCATGGTGCTAAAGATGGAGACTTATTGCAGGAGAAGCTGCCTCTGTGGTGAAGTATGCCGAGCCTGCAGACGGCAGCTAACGATCCCAAAGGTGATAGAAACATCCGATCGACGGACTGATAATGAGACAGAGAGGGAGCAAGTGTGAGAGGAGGGTTCACTGGGAACTCTTGTAAAACAGGATAAGGACGCGGCCGTCCTCGCTTGACTTTTCACTCCTGAAAAAATCAACATGGCAGCAGCTCATGTATTTTTAGATGCCCTTTTTACGCAGCGCTTTGCTAGCGCACACACTGCATGCACTGAATGATAAGACTTAGATAGAGCAGGGGATTGCTTTGCAGTGTCATGATGGAGAAAACGAAAGGCAGGGAAACATAGAAACACGGTGATAAAAGTAATGATGATGGCTGCATCGAGTAAAAGCTCAAGGGCCTCATTTCACGGGCCGTATTTTTTAATTTGTTTTCCTACTCATCGATTGCACTGCAATACACTGCAACAGAGCAGATCCAACTGCATTGCTGTGTTTTACTGAGCCTGTGTGGGTGTAAGTCTTTTTTAAGAGTGAGAAGCAGAGAAAAGATGGAGAGAGGAGGAGATACAGTTTACTGCTACATGTCTGAGCATGTGTAGAAAACAGAGTAAAACACAGTATACAGTACTGTATAGAAGTGATGCTTTTAACCTCTCTTCAATCTACGTGTTTTGGTCGCATATCACCCAGAAAAAGGAGCGGGAGCCAGCAGAGAAAGAGACAGGGAGGAAATGTACTGGCTGTTTGCAGAGTGTCTTCGTCCATTCGAGTGGAAGCAGATATTTTTAGCTTGAGACAATACTCAGCCAGCTGAGAAAGTTCCCCCCTGGTTCAGTTCGAAAATTTAGTGTGCAGAGTTGAATATTATCCCCGCACCCCCAGCCGCCATGTTCTCTCTTACAAGCTGTGGCCTTTCATGACACTGAGGACCTTTTTGCTGACCTTCTCGTTGTGCTGAGTCCATACATTGTGCCGTGGCACTTCTAAAGCATCATTTTCAGATGACACTATACTTATGCTGGACATGATTCCCCTGAGAAGAAAAGGACTCCCACTCTTGTGATACCAGTTGAAGGGTTTAGTCACAGAGTCAAGCTTTGTTGTCCAAAGTCAAAAGACCTCCAAATGGGCCTATAACTATTTCTTTAAATTTTTGAGCTTGAAAATATACTTGATAACAGTTTTCATCATGCTGTTTGGAGAACTGACTGTATAGAGAGGGACAATGTTCCTCCATCTCTTCTTATTGCCTTATCTCTTCTTATAAGAGAAGTTATTTTGGAGCCAATGCAATGTTCAGTGACTTCTCTTGTGTTGATGTGACTTACACTCCCTCTTGCTGTTCCTCCTCAAGTCTGCTAATTTGGAAAAGCAGGAGCCTGTATTTGGTTGAGGTTACAGCCCCTCTTGTTTTACAAAAGTATCTTTTGGGTGATTTTTGCCTTTTATTGATAGGACTGGGTGAACTGTGGAGAAATAGAGAGAGAAGGGGGGGGGGACGACATGCAGCGCATGGTCAGGGCCAGACTCAAACCCATGACCACTGCGGGGACAATGGTCCCCATACGTGGGGCATGCTAACCCGCTCGGCCATTTGCGTGCCCCCTCAGCCTTTTTTTTTTTTTTTTTTTTTTGCATGAAATGTGTCATTATGAATACTTTTCTCAGGATAAGAAGTTAAAGCCTTGGCAGAAATTGTTTATGTGCAAAAAACAAACAAACAAAAAAAAAACATGTACAAGAGATGTCACAAGATACCAGTTTTGACAATAACTGTCCTTTTAAAAATATAGAATATTGATATTGTGCTAAAAATGAGCACAGGGTAACACCGGGAGTTCAAAGTGGTGTTCCTTCACGTTGATGGCACAGGTTACAGAATGGAGGACAGGAAAAGGAGAAAGATCATACATTAAGCAAGTTAGCTGTAGCAGCTGTCTGAGAGATGATTTGGCATTTTTTAAAACTGAGGCTCAAAACTGACAGTCAATCCTGAAAATTTTTTTTATAATATTCCGTGAACTGCTTCATTTATTTGAGTAACCTCCCAGATCTCCCAGAGGTTGTAAACTTTAAAATAAAAGTAGTTTGACAAAGCAAGAAATTAAGCAACTCAAACACAAGCCGGAACAATTATTAAAATGAAAACATAATAAACGTTTTCCCATAAGGCTTTGATCACATGGCTGTTGATGTAGATAATAAATCAGGAATATTTTATGAAACAGAGAATGACATCATTTATGAGTGAAGTTCATGAAATTATGAGTTGCTCCACCCTTGTCTTCCCTTCCTCATTTTGACAGATTTTGTTGTTATATTTTCAAGTTTTACATAAATATCACAATAATGACATCATTGTGATATTTTATGGTCACAGTAATCGTGTGGTGGAAATCTGATGATGTGACAGCCTCCATGTGCACTTGCATTTTCTACTGTGAACCATGTTGCAGCTCTTATCATGGAGATTTAGTAGATTTCTGACCTAAACTGCAGCCAGTCAGAGAGTTTGTGTGTAGCTAACTGAGCTTGGTTGTGCTGTCCATCTTATACAGCCCATGGTTTTAGACCCCTACTTATTTGGAGGCCACTGGTGAACATTATTATGAGACCCTTCCCCATTTTGCTTCACACAATCATAGCTGAAAAATTAAGCTATTTTGAGACATCATGTTGCACTGACCACATCCACAAAACAGCAGGAACAAAGTGATTTTATGTATGTTGAATTAAATGTTTGACTAAATATTAAGTTGGAATTTTAGAGGTGGTGATTTTGGCTCATTTATTAGTCAATTAACAACAAAAAAAGAGATTTTAAATGTAAATGTCATGAGTCGTTTTTTTTCTCTCTTCTAAAATCAGAGTAACTCAAAAGCGTTGCTATGTTATGTTATTTAAGTCAACACGATTGACTCAATGATTGACACACTGCATTAGCTCAACTGAATGTCACCTCTCACTCTCTACAGGACTACACCCTGACCATGTACTTCCAGCAGGCGTGGCGAGACAAACGTCTGTCCTATTCTGAGATCGCCTACAACCTGACTCTGGATAACCGGGTGGCAGACCAGCTGTGGGTCCCTGACACCTACTTCCTCAATGACAAGAAGTCCTTCGTTCATGGCGTCACAGTCAAGAACAGGATGATCCGTCTGCACCCTGATGGCACGGTGCTTTATGGACTCAGGTAAGACTTTAACAAATGCTCATTCTGTCAATGTTTGACTGCTATTGCATAGATTAGGATAATGTGATTCGAACAGAGTAATTAAGTGTAATCTTTACAACATGGGAGTACTTTTTTTAATCATTTTTTACTAGTCCGTAATACACTACTTTAATCACTGGATTTACGCATATAATTTTAGAAGGCAGCACTATCACCTCAAATACTTCATGTTGGATTCCAAACTTGACATTTATATGACAATATAACAAATCACAACAATCACTATTAGTAGGGTGACCATATTCTGACTTCCCAAAAAGAGGACATGACGCAGGGGCGGAGTCACAGAGTTGCACAAAGTTAATTTTGAGTTTTTCAGGTCGGATCGAGTGTCATTAATACTTCTAACTCAGTAAGTCCACATGACACAAAATCAAAACTCTCATGCAAAATCACGGACATTTGAAGGATTTTATAAACTTTCCCGGAAAATCTGGACAAGTCCCCAAAGAAGAGGACATGTCCAGGTAAAAGAGGACATATGGTCACCTTAACTATTAGTTATGCTGACTGTGATTGGATCCACGTGGCTGGTGTCTGTATTCATCCATGAGTGGACAATGCCTCTAGTGTTCAGCGCATGAAAATGCACCTCTTAACAGAGAAACGGAAGTCGTAGGAACTTCCTGTAGTCATGAAGGAGAGGACACCTTTGTCTGAGAATTAATAAGTCTGATGGTTATTCACATCTAAGTTACACAGTTTGACTTTACATAATGTAGAATCATATCGTTGCAGAATACAATGTTGGCATGACGATCAACACTGTGCTAGCTTAACTAACAGACTCTTTCCTTCAGTTCAGCTGCCTCTGTCCCACAGTCTCTTTGAAATCTGCCACAGATTCAATGTCACAAAGGGATGGAGTTTTTTGGGTACATCTGATATCTTGAGTGGAAATGTGGATCAAGGGATAGTTTTTGATGCTTAGTTTGCTTTTTGGGTTGATAGGACCACATCAAGTTAGAAAACAAAAGCAAAATTAGATTGAATTAAACAGTCGAGTAATTTTCTGAAGTACTTTTCAGTCCATGTGAGTAAACAGCAGAAGATGAAATAAAGGTCCTGTTGGAAGCTTTCTGTTTGTGCTGATTTTGGTGCCCCCCTGTGGACGATGTCAACAATTTACTGATCTTTTCCGATGCATGTGCAGTTTGTGCTCGGAAATGAAATGTCTCATCCTGCTGTGTTTCAAGACAAACATTTCACTCCGAATACATGCCGTGTAAAAAGCCAAAGAACGTGATACTGTAAATCACTTCACCTGACATCTGCCTCCTCACTGTGGGTACAGGCATTCAAAAATACAGCACAGAAGTTGTACATTTTTTCTCAATGGTCTTGTTTGCTTTTGTCGGGTGTAAAGACGCCTTACTCTTAATTTCAGTCCATTTTATAATCAGTTCAAATCTTTTCACAGGAGCTTTAAAAACATGCTGTTTAAACATATAAAGTAATTAGACACTAGGCCGTTTCACAGATCTTCTCCAAAGTTTATTATTTTGAAAAACCAAAGAAATTATTCTTTTTGGGTTCACTACCTTTCTAATTCTTTCTCATTTGATCATCAATGCATCAAATCTCGGCTCTTTTGGTGAACATGTTAAGCTTCTCAAACTGGTTGCAACAAATCAGACTGAACCTTCAACATCTGGTTACAGATGCGGAGGGGTTTACGTTTTAATGGTCCTTTAAATCCCCTAAAGATCATCATTAATGGATCAGTTGAGCTTGATAATGAAGCAGGGCAGCACGAACAGCCAAACTGAGTCTGATTGTGCTGGACGGTTCAAGCCGTCTGTAGGGTGTTTCTTTGTGATGTTGGGCTGTGATGCCTTTGAGGAAGACTGTCATCCATAATTGAAACCTGATAATCAATAATGTAGCAGTTCAATACAAACACTGAGTCTATATTTGTTCTGTGCGGCCTGTTTGACTACACAGGCCGGCAGAGTTTGTCCATCAGTGTCCTCCTCTGATCCGTCACCTCGTCCTTCTCTCGTTTGTGTGAAGGAAAAGGATCCCAGATTAACATGTGTTTTAAAAATGAGATTATGAGATTATTGCTAATTCAAGATGTTGCTGCATTCACTCATTCTCCCTCTATACTCACATGCCCTTCTTGTGCAAAGACTGCTTAAAAAATTTAAGTATCTGCACTGCACCAGATTATTCATTGCTACATCTTGTTTCAACAGTCCAGAAATATAATTTCAAATGCTCTGACTCATTTATATAAACCTTACACATGTTTTGCATAACTGACAAAACAGAGATGCAGGCCAGGAGAGGATTGTTGTAAATTTTAGGTTGTGCGTGCAGCGGTGGGATGCGTTTGTTACCTCTGAAAAGTCGTCCTTGTCAGAGTCGCTGCCCTTCGGCTCCTCTGTTATTTGGTTTGTGGGTTTGGTTCAGGTTTTTATTTGATGCTAGCAAGTCCAGACACAAGCTTCTGTCAGAGTCAGCGTGGCCAGATGCCTGTGTGCTGTGAGCACGCTGACACATACCTGTAGAGACGGGCCGGCTGGTTGCAACAGCAGGGCAGCAGTGGAGAAGCTAAGTGAGAGGAGAATCATCGTCGTCAACAGGAGAACGGGTTTGATTTGAACACACAACCTGCCAGCGTGTGACTGTTATCAGTTTGACTGTGAGTTTGTTTTATTCTTCATCAGCAGAGTTTTGGTCTGCAGGGATGGAAGAAGAATTCTGATTTTTAAGTTTATTAAAAATTCTCAACGCCACCCGAGAAAAAAAAAAAAAACTTCGTATAGCAACAAATTCAACAAATGGATCATCAAGACCACGATCCTGAAAAAAAAAGACCTCTCGAGTTTTAATATGAGAGTTTTTAGTAATTTGCTTGATGTGGAGCAGATACGCTCACGTTATGTATCACCATGCATCTATAAAAACACATCACATATTATAAATAATGAGTTTTACATTTGACATTTTTTTCTTAAACCAAAAACAGAAATGTTGCTTTCAGTTTAAGGTGGCCCAACAAGGTAACCCTTTAGACTGCAAAATCTTAAATCTCAGCAAGTGAGTTTATCGTATTTGGTCAAAATATCTGATTACATGTAGTCATATTCACCCAACAAGTATATGATACATTAACCTTCAAGCACAAATAATCCCTGACTTACTTGTAATGGGTAAAGAATTGTACTGATAAGTTTCTGGAGTGAAGATCGAACTGTTTTTTATCGAACTGTTTTTTTAAAGAAACTGTTCAAAAAACTATTTTCTCTCTGTTTTTGGCAATTTTTTCACTTATCACAAGCAACTCAGGTCCTAAATCTGGCTTGTAAAATCTTAAAAGAAGATTCATCTTTGACTCGCCAGGTGAAAATATTTTATAGAAAGTCTTCTGAGATATTTTGACTAGAAATACCCAAGGTTTCAGTTTTTACTGTGTAAAACACAAAATAGCTAAAAGCAAACACTACAGATAAAGAGACTACTTTAAATTCAAACATTTGGGATAAGTTTGTTTATCATCTTAGCTTAGCATCTTTTTCTGTGCAAGGTTCCAAAATAAAACTTAAATGCATATATTTTTAACCTTAAGAATAAAAAAAAAAACACTTGTTAAATTCAGAAAATTCCTCATTAAAGGGACCACAACTCCTGCTTTTACAGCTATTTAATTTTCTCTTAGAAAGAGATTTATCAAAATGGGAAAAAGTTACATTGAAGATGTCACATGTCATCAAGCTTGAAGAGAGCATGGTGAAAGTCTGTTTCAAGATAGGGGGCTTGTGGTTTGACAACGTGGGCTCTAAAAAAATAAAAATAAAAAATCCAAGTGTATCGTGGGAAATGTAGGCGCTACTGTTTTAGGATCTTTGTCAATACCTTGTCTTTTCTTGCTTTAGATTTGTCATTGTCTTAAAGGAATATACTGTTGACTTTGCTGTGAAGGGATACTTTTAAGTACTTTAACCAAAGCGTTAACCATTACATGCATGCCAATCAAAAAAACAAAAAAGAAAAAATAATGTGCTTAATCCAGTGTGCAATAACATTTATTCTACAAACATTTACATGTAAACCTAATATAACAACATGCAACATTTATTGTATTTTTGAGGAATTGAAAAAGTATGATTTTGTTGCTTGTAAGCTGTTCTTTTAACATCCCAAACTAGTGAAAGTATCAGAGCATAGGGCTGATTTTGTCTTTTAATTCCTTGCATAATTAAGTAAACACAGTACTGGCCTCAGAGGTGAACATGGATTTGAGCTCAGATAACTGAATTTAGCTCACGCCATACCTGGGGAAAACTAATAGATGAGAGTGTTGTTTGGTTTGTAGGAGGCATTGGGTGTTAATGTGTGTGAGATCTGTGTATAGGTGGGTGTGCATGAGTGGGCGAGTGTTATTTTAGGGGGTGCATTTAGAGGAGGAGGAGGAAGGGTGAGGGTGTTGTTTACTCCTTATTCCCCAGATACACAGTGCATCCCAATCCTGCCAAATCCTGCTCTTCAATTACCAGGAGAAGCAGAGAAAAAAATGTAACAGGCCCAAACTGTCACTTTAGAGCTGGGTTTGACTCTCAGGTGGGTGGAGCAGTCTGATATAATTACCCACACCTGGAAAATGCTCAGCCAGTAACACAAATACAACCCAGGCTGTGAGGAATAAGACGAAAACAGACAGAAAAAAAACCCCACAAACTCCTATTCAGCTTTCATTTTATGCGGGAAAAGGAGGAAAGATTCTGTGCATGACTTCTGATGCATGTCCCTCAAAATGCACAGAGAGAAAAAGAGAGGAAGAGACATGAAGGTCAGACTTCATTCAAAATGGAGAAATTGTTAGGGTTCTCCCTCCCCCTCCCTCTTCTCTCTCTCTCCTCCTCCTCCTCCTCTCTCTCACACTCTCTCTGTGAATATTGTAACTCCTTTTGTGAGAGGACATATCCTTGTGCTATGGAGACTGACATCCTCTTTTGTCAGGGCGAGGAGTGTTCCACTCTGCTGCTCAATAGATGACATGGCATGGCCAGGAGGAGAGAGCTGCTGAGTGGAGCAAGAGAGGGATTCAAATCAGCCTTTTTCTCCTGTCAATACCATCAATACGGGCTTTAAGTTGTCCATCTTTCTCTTTTTAACTCCTGATCAAACGTAGAGGCATGTGTGTTGCATGTGCTCAGATGTGCCTCTCCTGTGATTCAACATGCGCTTGAACACACTGGACTCTTTTTGTTGCCTCTGCAGACATTTTATTTTCAAATTTGGCAACAGTGCGTGAGCAGGGAGAGACAATTCTGCGTGCCATGTTTCCTCAGCTCAACGCGGGCTCTCTATCCAAAATGGAGGAAGCTTCTCCATCTTAATTTCACTCCCAACTCCACTGCAGTGTCCACGTATGTGTGTAGTAATAATGTGAGTGTAATTAAAGGATGAACCAGGTCGTAACTTGTTTGTAAAAGGAATCTCTGTCTGCGTGAGACTCTGTTGTGATGCTCCCTCGAAATGAGATTCTGTCTGGGAATTTGTGGTGGTTGTGTTATGTCCGTAAACAAGGTCATTTGGAATAAAGGTGCACAGGCTGCCTTAAGGGGGGGATACACACAAACACACACACATACACACAAAGCGGGCTGAACTGTGAGGGAACATGCACATAAAAAAACTGCCTTTTTTAGAGCTCCATGTCCTGTTTAGCTCCGACACAGAGCAAATGTAGCGTGTTTGAATCTGCGTGATCTGTTCAAGCGCGGCCTCTCCCCCGGCAGGTTGGGCATGAGGGAGAGGGACTGGCCCTGATGTTGATGAAAGGCAAACAAGCCTGTGTGTGCTTCACGATCACTGCTGCTGCTGCTGCTGCTGCTGCTGTTGCTGCTGCTGCTGCAGACTCTCGCTGCAGCGGAGATGACGAAGAAGAGGAGGAGGAAGAGGAGGAGGAGGAGGAGAGAAAGAGATGGGGAGGGAATCCTGCAGAGAAATCCTCATCTATCTCTCCTCCTCCTCCTCCTTCTCCTCCTCCTCCTCCTTGGTTATTAGCTGTGTGTATTAATTGTTAGCGTGGGTATTGGACATGCTAGCTGGGCCAGAGGATGCAGAATTAGCTCCTGATCAGTGATGCAGAGTCTCAGACAAAAAAGCTCTGAGACTTCTGCTGATGATGTAGGTGGGCTATAAATAGACCGTTATTTTTACCCCTGCCATTTTGGCCTCATTTCCGCTTTTCCCTTGCGCTTCCTCTGCCACCGCTGCGATTTAGTGGTGCTGATGGTGATGATGGTGAGTGATGGGCGAGTGGCTGGTGAACAGAAACATCCAAGTAAGTTGTGGCCATAAAAGCGGTAAACTAGGACAGAAATAAGACTCCTGTGTTAATCCCCCAGTGCACCATGGCCCTGCTAACTGGCTCTTATATAAGAGCCCAGAGAGCATGAAAAAGGAGGCAGCAAGAGAGACACACAGTGAGGCTGAGAGAGAGAGAGAGAGAAAGAAAGACAGAGCATCTCTACTGCTCAAAAAATGAAATCCTAAACTTGCCAAGCTGGGCCCAGGGGAGCTGCAAGTCTTATGTAGAAGGATTTCAAATAAACTTTGCCTCTTAATTATTAAAGACAAAGCACTCTTCAAGATAAGTTTGTAGTGAGGATGAAGTTAAGAGAGAAAAGACATTGTCATTTAGTTTTCACAGCTACAGTTTGTTCTCATTTGATCAGAAGAGTTTTGTCACATTCGGCTCAAAAACTTTGCAGGAAGTTCCTCAAACACTTTTCATTCAGAGTGTAAGAAATCAATGGTTTTATTTCAGTTAAAACATTTCAATACAAGCTTTGACTCACAGAGCAACTTCTGGAATTTTCATAATCTATTTTCATGTTTATTAGACAAAATAAATCTAGCTATTGTTAATTGTCATTTTGTGTAATGATTACAGCCGTCCCTTCAGTATCTTGAAGTTAAAAGGCTTTGTGTTTTTCTGTGTGTGAAAGAAACAACAATCAAAGTTTATGATTTTGCAGCAATTTTATCAAACTTGCTGTTTATGTTTCTTAACCAAAAAAGGGGCGATATTGTGATATTCATTTTTATATTTTTATTTACTTCACAGTGTTTCATGTATAATATCCTCACCTCCTACGCACACACACAACAGCCCAAATTTTTATAATGCTGCTTTCTGTGCATACACCCCAGACACACCTCAAATAAGTGCTGCCTGTTGTTCTAAAACAACAGTTGAGTTACGGTCTTGTCTCCCAGCCAATAATTTCAATTCTTCTATTTTCCAAAGCTTTACCATGGGAGTGTGTATACATATAAAAACCTTGTAACCTTGGATCATTACAGAGCTCTGACTCTTCCTTATGGGAGTCTTTAACTCCGACTGGCTCCCATATGACTCGAACGCTTAGTGTCAGCACCTTTGTCACCTAAATAAAAAAAAAGGAGATACCAGATTATTACCAAAAAAAAAATCAGCAATTTTTTTGTATAGAAATGACTTTGAATGTTTTTGGAGATTTCTGCAAAGAAATTTCAGTAACTCTTTACTTGACACCTATCTGTAAAATGCATTATATATATTTATATAGCACTCAACTCAACTCAAACTTTATTTATAGAGCACTTTAAAAACAACCGAAGCTGACCAAAGTGCTGTACAGGTCAATAAGACACAGCGAAATACATAAAACAGAGAGTAAACAATACGATCAAAAACACAGAATACAAGATTGAAATACAGCAAAGTAAAATTGAGGTACAAATACACCATAAATAAAAACAAATATAAAATACGTAGGTAGCTAAAAAACAAATATAAAATATAAAATTCCAATCAAGAGCTTGGTAAAAGCTAGGGAGAAAAAGTGTGTTTTTAAAGAGGATTTAAAAACCTCTATCGACTCGGCTGAACGGATGTGGTGAGGCAGGCTGTTCCAGAGCCTTGGAGCGGCCCCCCCAAAGGCTCGGTCACCTTTACTCTTTAGGCGAGTCTTCGGGACGACCAATAGCCGCTGATTGGCAGATCTCAGTGCTCTAGTGGGGGCATGAATGTGTAAGAGCTCGGACAAATACCCAGGGGCCAGTCCATTAAGAGCTTTAAAAACAAACAATAATATCTTAAAATTTATTCGAAAAGAGACTGGGAGCCAGTGGAGAGAAGCAAGCACAGGGGTTATATGTTCTCTTTTACGTTTCCCAGTAAGGAGGCGGGCAGCTGCATTTTGCATCAGCTGAAGCTGATGGAGCAGATTTTGATCCAAGCCAACATACAGGGAGTTGCAGTAATCTAATCTTGAATTGATAAAAACATGTATAACAGTCTCTTTGAGAGAGGTAACCCTTTACCTTAGACAGAGTTCTCAGTTGATAAAAGCTATTTTTGACCACAGAGTTGACTTGCTTGTCGAGTTTAAAATTACTGTCAAAGGTCACGCCGAGATTCTTTACCGATGCACGGACATTCAGTGTGAGAGGGCCCAGATAATTGGCTGGGAGGTCAGATGGGTTACAGCCAAATAATATAGCCTCCGTTTTGGTTTCATTCAAATGTAGGAAGTTTTCCGCCAACCAAGATTTAACTTCTGAAAAACAGTCCAGCAGCACTGTATAACTATAGTTATAAACACTCTTAAATGATAGTAATGCTTTATAAAATAATCATAACACATTATAAAGCATTTTATCATGACTTACAAGGTCAGGTATTATAATGTGTTATAACTGTTAACAACTCACTGACAATGCCCACATAGATAATGCAATGCACCTGTTTTTAACAGTAATTTAACAGTTATCAACATGATTATAACACATTTTACATACATTTATAATGCTTTATACAGATAGGCGTCAAGTAAAGTGTTACCAAAGTTTCTCTATGTCTGCATTTCTGTATCTTAAAAATTAGACCTCTTCTCAACAAAATTACTGTGAAAATCTTTTTAAATTTGTGTTTCCTTTTTTAAAAGTGAGTTTAGTTTCAATGTTTCTCAGCTCTTCAGGTCTTGAGGCCCTAACTATTCCTGATAGTAAGGAGTCATGTTGAGGAAAAAGTCCAGTTCACATCACAGCAGTCACCAAACCTGTTGTTCTCCCACAGGTTATCGTTATGGTCACATGATGCTATCATTGTTTTTTAAGTAAAACCTTTCTCTTACCAGTCCGGGATTCAACATTTGGTTCCTCTCGATAAATAGTGTGTCCAGTCCCTCTCAGACAGCCTCAGGGGTTTTGGCACTGATGGGTGCCAGCCCGTCTTGGCGCTGGCCAACTTGTCGTGTGTGAAACAGGAAGTACGTCTCTCTGAGTGAACCTGTCGGTTGTGGCTGGCTCACACTTTAGGCTCTTTATTGAACGATTGTGTGACCAGAGGTTGAACCTTGTTCTTGTTTTACCTTCTTCTGGTACAAAAATAACCCTTGGACTGTGTCCACATTAAATACAATGATTATTTTAACAGCACACAGATCGCACTATTAGACCTGTTATACTTTTATTTACAAGAATTGACGATACACTAGGAGTTAAAACTGTGCAAATGACAGATGTAAACAGATGCAAATGAGTGGGATGTGTAGAAGAGTCTCATTTACCTGCTGTTGATGTACATTTATTACACAATAAAAAAAGAGAGATTGTTAATGTTTATTTTGTAAAATTATTATTATTATTTCACTTTTTCCATTATGAATGTTTGCACCAGGTATACGATCAAAGCAGCTTGAAACTCCTGTTTTTAACTCGTTATGGAATCAACTGAAATTAATATTGATACCTATAAAAGCAAACAAGACTATTATTGCTGCCTCAGGGTAGGTGTCTAGCAGGACGGTACTCCATTGACTACAGGGGCCTTCAAAATTTAACCAAACCAAAGTTCCTCTCAGTAACTTTAGGAATTAAAGAGCAACAAAACTACAAAAGCCAATGCTAATTTCACTTTACATTTCTGAATTTGTGCTATTCAGATGGGGGAAATGTTTCACTCTGTAAATCAGCTGCTACAGAAATTCTTTTATTTATTCATTCAGCTTGATTTATTCATACAGGGTACTCCAGTGAGAGCTGTTTTATTCTTTTTACTGGCCGCCCGGGTACACAGCACAATAAAAGCAAAAGGCAAAAATGCAACATTCAGACAAACAGCACACTTACAAATAAAAGATGAGTACAAAATGGGTAAATAAAAATAAGACATGAAACTACAAACAGATTTAGGAGAGGAAAGATTTATTTGCGTGTCTGTGAAGGTAGCTGGGGACCAATGAACCATGTAGGAATTTGATGCCAACATGCCAGGGTGTAGGGTTACTTGTTCTTGTAATAAGTGTGTTTAATATGCTGTCATGTTATTGTTATCTCTGCTTTTGATTCCCTTTTACTGACTCTATCGAACATGCAACACGCTGGTGTAAGGGTAACTTTATCATATTAGGTTAAAAGTGCCTGATTTTGAGGAAATCTTGATTCACCTACTTCATATTATTTTCCATTTGAACCTTTTATATATATATATAAATATATGTATATATATAGCGTAAATGTACCACAAAAGGAACTGGGCTGCTTTGGCTGCCTCCATGACTCCTTTACTTTCTCCTTCCCACTCTGTGTGTAGGATCACCACCACTGCAGCCTGCATGATGGACCTGCGCCGCTACCCTCTAGATGAGCAAAACTGCACCCTGGAGATCGAAAGCTGTAAGTACCGTTGTCCCTGACAACGAAATGAAAAAATATATAGAACCATCTGCCGGCCAAGGTAGGAGGACGGCTGATGAGGCTGCATGTAAAATGCTGAGAAAGGCAGATGAGATATCACGAGATATGCATCGAGAAGAGGAACATCACTAATGGCTCACTGACTGATAACATCCAGCCTAATTAATTCAACTCCAGCTGCAGTGGCTTCTCAAGGCATGGAGGAGCCTGATTAGGTCCAGTGTTTTAGGGATGTGCTGATAGTGGATGTTCTGTGTTGCTTCTTCCCTGAAAAATCTGCCTCCATGTTTGCAGCATAAAGAGCTCATTGCACATGGACTGTACGTGTAATTGTACGTGATCTAGTGTTCTCGAGCGGAGGGAGGGAGGGAGGGAAGGAGGGAAGGAGTAACATGAGAGGGAAAGTCGAGGTCCTCTGCGTGTTTTATCTGGGTCCCCGGAGAAAAGGATTATGGGGCTGGGATGTGGTGTAGGGCTCAGTCTTTCTGGGTTTGATCACACCATTGCCAGCAGCAGTTAAGCTAGCACAAAAAAACAGCGTGGGTCAGAACCTCCTCTAGCTGCTCTTCTCCCATTATGCTCTCCATCTCTAGCCTCATCACTCCCTCTTCCCATTCCTCACCCCCTTCCTTTGCACAGTCTCATCCTCCTTTTCTTTTTTTCTCCCAGCCTTTTTATCTCTCTCTCCATCACTCACACTCTCTTTTTTTCTCCTCCTCCTCTCTCAGTCTGCACAACACAAAATGCACACACACTCCCTCCCTCTCACACACACACACACACACACACACACAGAGAGCTCCGGTTTTGATCACCAGGCAGTATCTGCTCTCATATGGATTAACTGGCAATGGTTTTAACGTTGGAATCGCTTCATGCCAGAGCGCGCTATTTTATTCAGACTAATGAGCCCAGAGAACTCGCACTTCCCTTGATAAACTTGATGCATTTTTAACAGACACAAGTCTTAAAACCGCAGATCCCCCTGACACATCAGCAGCTCGGTGCTGCAGCTCAGGCCACTGGTCTGCACTGAGCAGTGATTGATTTCTACCTTCCAACACTAAAGATTTATTGTTTAGCAATGCATACATTTGCATGCAAAACACACACCCACGTATGCATGCATATCTCAAGGCTGCATTGTCTCTCTCTTCACGTCACTCTTGTCGGACTCACATGACAGCCCAGGAGGAGCACGGTGATGTAACGCATTGACATCTCTCCCAAAACATACAGAGACAATGGTCCAGAACTAATAGAGCTACAAACTGACTGACCACTTATATACAGGCCATAAACACTCCCTTTATGGTCCTCCTCATGCCAAAACCCCCCTTTTTCTTGACACTCTCCTGATCCTAGCCTGTCATGGCTGATCAGAACTGAACTGAGCCGTACATCCAAACGCAGCGTGGTGGACTCGGCTCTAATTGGGGTGATGTTGGGTTGCACGAAGCTGTGATAATAATAATGTAGATGTGAGGGAGTGCTGACTGTATCTGCTGGGGTTTAATTTAAGCCCCAAACATGTAAGGTCCATCTCTGCACTACTGCTGTGATTAGCCAAATGATTTCCTCTGTCTCTAAACTATGAAGATTAACAAGTCGGATGAAAAGCTAATATTTACCTGAATAAATACCAAAGAGAGTTCACTATTCTTTTTTGTCGGCTGAGAATCCCATCAGTCTGCGATAACATCTGGTATGGTTGAAATCCTCAATGATAAGTGATGGGCTAGAAGCAGAGTAAGGGCCTGTGTCCATTATCTGAGTTGGGTTTTTTTTGCCCCTAAAACAGAATAACAGGCAAAGGCAAAGCAAAACTATTTCTATTTGAGGTAAATTTATTTTGTATAGAAATAATTTGCATTTAGTTGTACATGGAACTTCAAAGTGTTACACACAAGACAAAAAATGACAAGGTCAGAAAAACACATCTAAAGAAAATCATTTAAAAACTGTATAAAAAAGAGATATAGGCAAAATCTAAAAAATCCAGGAAAAAAAAAAACAAAGCCAAGTGAAGACAAAAACAGCAAAAACATACTGTGAATATTCAAAATACAAGCACAAAAGTTACAGTGCAGTGCAGTAATAATTAAAATTGAATCTGTAAAGAGTCAGTCTGTGAGGGGCTCAGCAGACCTGACATAATCTGGAGTAGTGTTGTAAATATTTGGAGCATAAAGACTAAACGCTGCCTCTCTGTCCCAGATGTGTCCTAGGTGACCCGAGTGGTCTCGATGGTTCAAACTGTATGAGAAGATCACAAATGTGTTCTGGACCTAAATCATTGTGAGTGCTTTTTAAACCAGCAGAGGAATCTTCAAATCTATTCTGTGATGACAGTGTAAAGACCTCAGAACTGGACTGATGTGATCCACGTTCTTGGTCTTAGCAGTTTTGTGAATCAGATGCAGTTGTTTGGTTGATCTTTTGGAGATGTTACAGCAACAAAGTCGACAGATGATGAATGCATGGACCAGTTTTTCCAGGTCCTGCAGGGACACAAATCCTTTAATCCTTGACATATTCTTCAATTGATAATAGGCAGATTTTGCTTTTGTCTTGACGTGGTTTTTATAATTCAGATCTGAGTCCATGACCACACCCAGATTTCTGGCCTGGTCTGTATTATCTGAAGCTGCTTACTGACTTCTAATGACTCTTCTGACTTCTGCCCAGCTATTGTGTGCGCATGTTTTATGAACCAAAGGAGTCACTCTCAACAACAATAGAGCACCCATGTTTTTATAGCTTCACAAGCTAACATGCCTAGAAGAAAAAAAGCCCATGGGTGAAGTTTGCTGCCTGTCCAACCAAAAACAACCCAACATGAGCAACATGACTAACTTCACCTTGAATGTCAGCACCACTGCAACAAAGACAAATGTGTTAATTTTTAAAAATCAAAACCGTAGAGTTTAATAATTCATCTCATCTGAATAGGTCACTGCCTCTATTTTGAGTGTGAGGCAGACACAGCAGAGCTCAAAGCAGGGAGATGGCTGCTCCCTGTTTGCCTGCAACGTTGTATGTCAGAAACAGTCTGCAACACTGACTGCGCCTGCGCTGCTTTCCATCCATGTGCAAATAACACATCAAGCTCCAAATCTCTGCCGCTCACAGCAACAACAGCATCAGTCTGGAGTTTTTTACATCACAGAGATCTTCCTCACCGTTGTTCACAGTCATACTAAATCACCATATATGCAGCGTTACGTCGAAATATTTTTACACTGTAAAGCTTTAAGGCAGTCTCTTGGCTTATTCCCTCTAAGTGACTCACCAAGCATCAAAGACATCATACTTTACATTACCGCCAGCCAGCCTACAAAGCAAACAAAAATAGTTCCTTATTCCTACCTCGCAGTTACAGCCTTTGTTCTGAGTTGATGTAAGTAGGTTATTGAAACAAAATGTAATTCATAACTGAGAAGAAGAGCATGCCTTTTCCTCTGAGTGCAAACTCTTGTTTGTGTTAGTGATGCAATTCAAGAAACTGTTTTAAATACCACTGAAATACAAGACATGAGAATCTGCACCATCTTGAAGTCAAAGCAATGATTTTAGGAAACAAAAGATATTAAATGTAGGATAAGCCAACATGAAACTTCATGTCGTTTTTGTTTTTGTATAGACTGAAAGATACGCAAGTAATGTTTGCATTGAAACACACCATAAAGAAAGCAGTCCATAAACATACTTCTATATTTTCATGCATTTTAAATGTTTTGTTTGTCAGATAAGCTGAGATGAGTGTTCACTGTCAGATGTGGAACCAATTTCAGGTCATTTAAGTGGGTTTTTCATTGGGTGCTAAAATAAAAGTGAATCACCACCTGTCTTGAGGATGGGAAAGTATCCTGAGACACCTCTTTAAAGTTAACATATTTTCTTTTTCGAATATTACAGATTAGAAAAAAAAACATCTTTGATAGATTTTCAACTCCTGTTACACAACAAAGCATTTTCAGTGGTTTGCTTGATTATTTTTCATTTTTAACTTTCACCAAAATATTTAAAGTGGAACAATTATTTGAGCAACAATCTAAGTGTGAAATACTGCATTTACGTTAGACAACAGCCTTTCCCCCAATCCAACTTTAATTTGTACATAACTAAACTAAACATGTTGGATACACTCTTACGTAAGAGTGCAAGTCTTATTTTGTTATTTAAATTAATATTGTCAAAGTATTTCAGATATTTTTTTATATATTTTACATTATTACCTATTTATTACCTCTGTATTTGATACTTCCTATTTTTTTCTCCTTTTTCTTATATTCTGTGTAAGAGCGACTGCAATACCTGAAATTTCTTGCAGCCTTTGATGAAGTGTGTCCGATTCTGAATCTGTCATTGCTCCTCTCTGCAGATGGTTACACCACAGATGATATCGAGTTTTACTGGCGAGGTGGAGACGGTGCGGTGTCTGGAGTGGACAGGATAGAGCTGCCACAGTTTTCTATAGTGGACTATAAACTCCTCTCGAAGAACGTGGTCTTCTCAACAGGTACGAAATATTTCAACATTGACCTTTTGATGTTTACAAGATATGAAGGAAAGGAACGTCAATTTAATCAGGAAACATGATACAAAAGTTTGATGCAAAAAATAAAGAACAAAGGAGAATGTAGCTTTCATTGGCTGCCATTATAACAAACTACTTCTCTTCTTCTTCCCCTCTCCCCGTGCCTCCTTCAGGTTCCTACCCCCGCCTGTCCCTCAGCTTCAAACTGAAGAGGAACATTGGTTACTTCATCCTGCAGACATACATGCCTTCCATCCTGATTACCATCCTCTCTTGGGTCTCCTTCTGGATCAACTATGATGCTTCTGCTGCCAGAGTGGCCCTGGGTAGGATTGCCTTGCCGCTGCTGCACAGTGACCCTGAGAAATAACCCAAAGCTAAATAACAACAGAGCATAAAAGAGCTGTTTAGCAGACATGGAGCCCTTTACATGCGCTATACATGTAAACATTAATGTGTGTGTCATGATCCCAGCTGTGACTCTTTATTTCCCAGCGTTTACTTGTCCTCTCATTAGCTCTAAGCATGTGAGTGATAGCAGTGTGTGATAGGCTGCCTGGCTAAATGTCTGTTGTTCAGAGATGACTATATGCATGACTCATGCAGAGCGAGAAGCGCGGCGGCTCGACCTTGAAGCGTGCTGTCTTTCTATCTCTGCCTGTCTGTCCATCGAAGCCTCTCATTGGTCGAGATTATCAGAGCCAGATCTCTGCTTAATTACAGCCAAATGCAATTTGGAAACAACCCTCAAAAACACCTCAAATGTAAGATTTCATGTTTTTACAATAGTGAAGCTGCCTTGTATGTTTATCTGGGCTATTACAGGTCAGAGCTGTAGACAGCATTGCTTTAAGTGTCCTGTGTGTGGTTCTTGTCACACATCATTTGTTTTGTGGAGTGGGACACATGCAGTTTTGAGCCCCGGACAGTGTATTTGGAGGGTAACGTGATTTAAAGATCTGCCTCCTTCCAGCGTCCCGAGAACGTGCAGTCAGCTGGCTGCAGCCAGTGAAAGACAAGGCTCCATCCTACAGTGACACTGCTGGCTGATGGGTTATTTATAATACGTGTGAATCTGACTGAATGCAGATTGTGCATGCAGATGACATTTGCGTCAAACTCATTGTGTGTATGTCAAAAATCAGGTGAATCGTGCTGTGACTAATAACAGATGTTTACAGTGTTGATGTTGTGCTTTTTTTATAGAGCCTGCAGTTTGTTTCATGTCCATCTGGATACATTATTGGGCTTCAATCTCACTGACATGCAACACATACACACACACACACACACACACACACACACACACACACACACACACACACACACACACACACACACACACACAGTTTTAGTCCTCAGAGGTTTCGATCTTTCATACATATGGGTTCACATTCTGTCTGTTTGCTATAAATATGTGCTGTATAATGCATGTCATGAACATGAAAGCATACTGTTATTAACTCATAACCTCATTTCCTTTCAAGATGAACACCTGATCTCAGATGTTTTGATGTCAGGATAATTCGCATGAAACAAGACTAAATGTTTCATCTACATTAGACAGTCTGCGGCTTCATGGCAAATAGATTTTTGACATATCATTGTGGTCATTATGGACGTATGTGAAGTTGCCTGACTGAGATTAAAGGAGTTTTGGGATTGTTTGCAGGAAGAAGCTTTTATCCCTCAATCCTGAAATATTTGATGAAATATAAAGTGTAGAAATGTACACTCACCTTTTTTAAGGTGGCCAAGAACCACCACTGCTGCAAATAGAAAAGAATGGTGCAGATAAAAAAAAAAAAAAAAGCCACAACGGAAGTTAACGACGCAAAGATAGTGGCGATGCAAAAAAAAACAAAAAAAAAAAAGGAAGTAAAGACGAGCAGAGAAAAGAAGTAAAGCAAAGAAGTAAGTGTAAAGGTTATTGTTAAATTTCACTTTGTGTGCTTTTCAATGAGTCGTTTGGTCAGGCCATGTAGCACCGGAGTCTTTATGAAGTTGAACTGGAGGATGCCGGTGTAGCATTAGCTTCAGTTCAACTTCCTTTGGTCAGGCGCAACATGGCCAGACCAAATGACACAGTGAAAAGCACACGAAGTGAAATTAAACAATAAACTTTCCACTTACTTCTTTTTTCGTCTTCTTGCCATCGTCTTCTGTGCCTAGATTGAAAACACCGGTGCATTATCATTATTGGTCCTCAGCAGCTCACTTCTATTGTGGCTTTTTTTATTTGCATCCTTTTATTTTTGCAGTAAGTAACTCTTCTTTTTGCGTCATTAACTTCTGTTGTGGCTTTTTTTAATCTGCACTGTCGCATTTTTTATTTGCAGTGGGCTTAAGTTTCTTTATTTTGCATTGGTAACTTCCAATGTGACTGCTTTTTTTTATTTGCAGCAGTGGTGGTTCTCGGCCACCGTAGTTTTTAATGTCAGCTGCAATTGCGGACAGTATGCACAATCCTGTAGACACAAAGTCATTTTAGAGTTTTCATCCGTACTAGCTGTGCTTTGGATTACTCACAGGGATGGTTCAAACATGATTATGAAAGCAGGTATTCACTTCTCTGTGTTTGCCATCTTAGTTTTACATGCTCCCATGCTAACTCTTTCCAGCTCGTACTGAATTCAAGGTGGGTTGAAGGAAGCTGATAGAAGGGTGATGTAGTAACTCAGTTATGATATGTTGAGAAAAACTTTCTGCCTCCATGAGCAGCAAAAGTAAAAGTACAGGAAGTTGGCAGGATTCAGCCTCTGGGGATCATGAACTTCTGTACAAATACTCATGTTAACCCATCTCTAAGGTGATGACGAATTTTGGACTTTGATTTCAACACTAACCCTTTTTACTACAAGTACAGGTTACATTGAAATACTTTGAGCCTGTGGTCTTTTTCATCTGAAGCTGCTCTTTACTTTGTTTTTGTTTTTTTTAACCTGTGACCTGTGGTATCCAGGGATCACCACGGTGCTGACTATGACCACAATCAACACCCACTTGCGAGAGACACTCCCAAAGATCCCCTACGTCAAGGCTATTGACATGTACCTGATGGGATGCTTTGTGTTTGTCTTCCTGGCCCTGCTGGAGTACGCCTTCGTCAACTACATCTTCTTCGGCCAGGGCCCGCAGCGGCAGAAGAAGGCGGCTGAGAAAGCGGCCACGGCCAATAACGAGAAGCTGAGACCCGACCCCAACAAGGTACATGTGCAGGCTGCATTTGTCCAGAAGTATCTGTGCTGTCGGTAGATATGTGTGTGTTTGTTTCTGTGGGAGCAAATGACTGGTTCTTCTCTCAAGGCCAATGTGATGCTGTGATCAATGCTTTATGTCTTTTACCAGCACTGTTAACTCTGCTCTAGCTCTCCGTTCCCACTGGTTTAGCCTGTGTATCATCTTTATTACTTGGACTAGGATCTGACGGAGTGAATGCAGAAGCAATGATTGGCTTATTCTTTATCTCCATATTTCTGTGTCTCTCAAAGGGCAAGGTGTCTTGGAAAAATCACACGCTGTGGTGCCAAAGCCTTCCCTTTACATTTTTATTCAGCTGCTAACGCTAGCAGGAACAACAGCAATTTTAAAATTAAAAACACCCTTTCCTTCTGAGTGTGGCAAGCTACGATTTCCCCTAAGTAACAGTGCTGATTTTGTATGCTTGCAGTGGCTGGTGGGAAATGTAATTCAGAGAGATGATGCTCTGTATGCCAGAATGAAAAAGAGGGAAATTGACGCATATGACTCGATGTGGGATCCCATCTTTGTGGACGATGCCGCATTAGGACTAGGCGAGCAAAGAAATAAGGTACTGGAGGTTTTGAAAGTCAAAACTAACAATGTCATCAATCTGAATCAATCCAGATCAGAGGAAAATGCTGTAGTTTTTGTGCATTTCTTTGATTTCTATAGATTTTTTAAGGCAACTTTGATCATCACTCCCACCATTGTGTTTTTTCCCTCTCTTGGTTTGCTCTTCATGCATTTTCCTGACAAACATGGCTTAGCAGTTTTATTTCTGCAAGCATTTGTTTAATCTGAACTTGGGCTGTAAATCTAAATCAATGGGAAATGAAAACAAATACGACAAGAAAGAAGAAACATCTCTAGTTTCTTTTGAGATAAACTGATTTAGTTACAGTAAATGCTGTAAAATCTCAGAGGCAATTGATAACTCTTGAGACCAAGTGAAGCAATTAACAAAAAAAAAAGGATGTCAGATAAGCAAAAGAGATTTGCAGTTTGATGAATAGTGTCAAAAAGGTGGCTTTGCTTCAAAGTGAGTTACACAAAAAACACACACAAAAGAAAAAAGAACAAGCTCCATTTACAGCGGGACAGGATTGGATTTTAGGGACGTTTTTCACCAGAAGTCAGGCTATGGATGAAGAAATGTTGATCCGAATTCACTTCCCACAACGTCTTTTCCTGACCTGCCCCGAACCTTTTTAGCCTTTCCTCCATCTTTGCAAAGTCCTTACTATATTCTCTCAACCTTCTCCTGTCACATTTTTTTCCTTTTGCTTTCTTTTTCTTTTTTAATTCAGTTTGTCTTGTGAATCGACAGAATTTTAACCACATGCTGGTTGAAATTCTGAGATGACAATGAAGATTTCTCCATGAGAATTAGTTTGTGGAGTGCGTTGTGCCCCTCCAGGAATGTTACCTCATAGTCTTGTGGTTGTATTATCACTCTATTGATTGACAGATGATCAATGATTTATCTGGTAATTTTTCTCAAATATCCTAACAACCTCGTAACTGTAAGTAAAAATTTTTAATCATTTGCATTACTCATTTTAGCACCTCATCAGTATTTTGACTCAGCTAATGAACGACTTTAGCTCTACTTGTTTCTAGTCATAGTTTCAACTTTAGGTAGACACTTTAGGTTTTCCGTTGGCAGTAACTTCTCATGGCTCCACCTGTTTTTACGCCCTCACACAGATGACCCCTGACGACAACATCCTCTTCAGCACCCTGGAGATGAAGAATGAGATGGGTGGTGCTGGGGATCTGTCCCGGGGCCTGGGAGCACCCGGAGACCCCCGTAACACCATGCTGGCCTATGATAGCTCAACGCTGCAGTACCGTCGGGCAGCCATGGCCCGCCAGAACTATGGCCATAGCGCGTTGGAGCGCCACGCTCAGAAGAAGTCACGTCTACGACGACGGGCCTCCCAGCTCAAGGTGAATATCCCAGACCTGTCCGACGTGAACTCTATCGATAAGTGGTCCAGGATGATCTTCCCCACTGTCTTCTCCTTCTTCAACGTTGTCTACTGGCTCTACTATGTCCATTAAACCAGGTGGCGTCTGGCGGCCAGCTTTGTGGCATACAAAGAAGAGAGGGGGAGAGGGGTATTTAGAGAGGATGAGATAAATCTAGTGAGAGTGTGAGAGGATGTGAGAGAGACAGAGTGAAAGATGAACAGTGCACCAACTTTTTTAGCTGGTTCATTTTAGAACAAGTGAAGAGGATGCAAAGACTTTTGGATGGACTGCAGCAGCACCCAACACGACAGTCAGCAGTGACTCTTTTAGGATTTGGGAAACACCTTAAAAACGACTGAAAAACACTCGAAAAAGAAGAGCGGGTTTTAAAAAGACAGAAATGGTGCCTGTTCCAGAATTTCAATATATCACTAATATTTGTCATTCGTAGCTTAATCTCTGTGGATCAAATATTTATGCTTGTGTTTGCATATACTTTAAGGATTTGTTTTGTTTAGTATCTATTTACTTCGTAGCCGAGCTGTCTGCATCCAGGAAAGCTTTATAAATGATTTTAAAGGAGTCATCCTTGATAGTCTATTTTCCTATAATTACTGTATATCAAAAACATCCTTTAAAAGCATGCTTATGTTTGATTTCATTTGCATCTCAGTCATTATGATGATGATGATGATGGAGCGCAAAGTATTTTACTTTTTCTCGTGGAGGTTGGTCTGTCAGTTACCATTCCGCAGCTTTGGCTTAGCACGGCACACACCTGGTGGATTCAAGCCTCGCTGGATGACAACAGGTGGACAGCAGGGGGCGCTCATTTCTCTGGACATCTCCACCGGGCTGTTATGGTGCCAATGCTGAAAAGAAAAGGTGAATTCATTTGTTTAAAAAGGTATCATTTTATTTGGTAAGAGAGTGGGACTGATGGACACTGATGCTTTGACCAAGTTTATGTTTTTTTTGCTTTTGCTGTGCTGACAAAATCAAATCCATTTCACCATGTGTTATTTTTTTAAAGAGAACATGTGACTCCTCCGTACTTTCTGCCATTGTGTGAGGAGGCAGAGAATGGCTTTAACACGACTTAAGCTGGTGTAAGAACTTTGCTGTTAGATGAGCTGAGTTTCATTGCAACCAGAGTTGCTGCATAAATATGGCAATCCACAATCATCATTATCAGTAGATTTGAATGATAGAAGTATGATGCGTTTCATTGTGATTAGGTTTCTGTTTTGAAAAACTGTAGATAAACATAAAAATCATATTTAAAGAAAAAAGAGATGATTCATTTTTATAAATCAATACTCACATTATTGTGTAAATATTATGGATTTATTCTATTTAAATGGGTCTCTGTTGTTGTTTTTGCAGTTGAATTACAGATCAAATGTTTCATTCATTGGAGAAAAAAAGAAAAGAGCAATTTAACTGAGGAAAAAGAAAAACACAATTCACAACTTTGCTGACTCTGTACTTTTGGGACTTTTCTCTCTTTTCTTTCTTTTTAATGGACTTTAAAAGCATCTACTTGCTGAAACTGAAGCACTTCCAGACACCAGTGACTTTTGGGTCAATGTTTTGTTCTCCTGAAATGACTAAACAAGGACCCCACTATCCAGGCATTGAAGTCAGGCATATTTTGTACAAAGTTTCTGTAAATTCCAATTGTAATATTTCATAATGACTGTAAATATCTTGTGTAATGATTGTCAGCAATTATGAAGATGTATCTAAATTCAATTAAAACTCAATTCAGTCTATCACTTCAATAACAGAGTACACTGGTGGCAGTTTTATGTGTCCCGGATGAATGTGCCGCAGGAATGTCTGAAAGTGTAAGCGTAAACCTGATGCAGGGAGAGAAAATAGGGCTAAGCGGAGGGATGTGAGGGCTACAGCGGGGTACAACTGGCTGCATAATGGATGGAGAGGTAGTGGAGTTAGAGCGAGAGGCCGTGGCAGTGGTGGTGGTCTAGGTCTCAGCAGGACTGAGCGTCAGCATCAGCCTCAGGGGACACGAAACGCAGAGTCTGAGCTACATGGAGGCACTCTGTGGGCTCAACCGCTGCTGCAAGGAAGTAACTGCCACAAAAAAAGGACCAGAGGAAGAGGAAAATAACACGTAAGAAAGAGGACAATCCATCCATCCATCCATCCTTCCATCCTTCCTTTCCCTGTATCCTCCTGACTGTACCCTACACTGCTTTGCTCTGCACTGACCACTGTTACAGCCCTTAAATGGATGCTAGTGAATATTTGATGGTGCAAAACACTGAATATTTAATATTTAAACATGGATTTTGTTCTAGCAAGGACTAATGTGCAGCTAATGTTTGATTTCTGACTCACAAGGACAGAGAACACGTCGAGATACCAACAGATTGAGGGTGATGAGTGCGAGTTAGACAGAAGGACATAAGGAAGAAAAGGGGATTTTTGAGTTTGTGAAATGGTTCAGTCTGACTACAGACACTGAAAAAAGACACACCAGTGGACTTTTCTCCCTGAGCTCAGGAAAATGGAGGACAAATTAATATGTAACACACAGACAGACTGCTCCAGCTGGAGTTTGTTTTTAAGAGAAGACAGAGGAGACCCATCCTCGCTTTGGATAGGACTACACGCAGCATGTGTGTGTGTGTGTGTGTGTGTGTGTGTGTGTGTGTGTGTGTGTGTATGTGTGTATGTGTGTGAGAGAGTGTGAGTGTATGTGTGTATGTAGTTCTTTGGAGAGTGAAGACTCTAAGTGCAAAACTCACTAAAAAGGCAAAGTGGTGTTAAAACTGATGTAACGCGACATGTAACCTTGTTCCAGGTTCCACCATGCAGCGGTAAAAATCAGATCTACATTACTGTTCCCTCTCAGTATAACAGATGTATTATCTCACTGCAGTAGACAGATGGTTTGTGCTAAATTGGCCCTCTCTCTCACTCTCTGTTGTTTCCTGTTTTCAAAAAGGGCATTAGTGTTGACATGTAAGAAAAGTGGGAAAGGCAGATGCTTTCTACTTTGTAGTGTTTCCATGTCACTGCAGTAATTAGGAATGCACAGATCTCTGTTATGTGGAATCATGTGTGTATTTGTTTGTGTGTGCATGTGTTTTGTCTCCAATAGTGTCTGTAGTTTTTATGTATGTGTGTGGCGTGGAGACTCGCAGCTGCGCCGCTGTGCAGTGGGCGTGCCAGCCAAGACAAACCCAGCCAGAGCGGGGACGGGTGAGAGGGTGAGCCCAGCACACTCGCAGCACGCCACTCCCCTGCTGTAAAAGATGGAAAAAACATGCTGAGTTCACCTGGAGAGATGAACCTGCTTGTGTCAGCTGTTCAATGACAGAATAGGAAATCATTTAAATTCTTTGACTGATGGTCATAAACATGCAAGGTCGAGCATGGCATCCTTTAGCAAAGTCATCCAGTTCCATTATCCATTATCTCCAGGTAACTCCAATAATTCCACCATATTACTGACCAGACACTCACAGCATGATTGCTACGACTGTAACTGTGTCTCAAATGTAAATATAAGTGCAATAAATAAGTGGCCCAGTGGAAATCTGGCGTGTTTAAACAGGTTCAGCAGCCTGCCCTGGAAAAGTCAACATATGTCAAAATAAGGAAGTGGAAGGCGTCCTACATGCATGCCATCTGCCAAAGAGGCTGCCTTCGTGTGGTCCATCACACGTAAGAGTCTCACACTCATATGTTAATCAAAAACATGATTCGGCGTCTTTAAACTCTCAAGTTACTTCAAGAAGCAAATCTATAACTTTCTCGAGCAAATTAATGAGCTAATTAGCTTCAAAATCACAGTTTGTTTAGCTGACCTCTAAACCCGTGTGGATTTTCCCAGATATGAGTTTAAAAATTCTTGTAAGTGATACTTTCTGTCAAACTAATGTTATTTAAGAACTTTTTTTCAGGTATCTATTTATATCCCTAAATGTGGGGTGTGTATCCTCTTGCTGTGTTCATTCATACTCTTCCCCAAGCAGTTGCTTAGCTCCGTGTTGTGTCGTCAGGACAAATATCTTTAAATATCTTAAAATCTTTTAAAAATTTTTTAGATTTTCAGCTTATTTCAGAGCTTTGTGCTTACATCTGTAATGGTTTATACAGTTTTTGTAATACCTTGCTTTTCAAGAACAATTGTAGTATTACTGGTATTTAATTGAAGACTTAAAAACAGGCAACTGGACTGTGTAGAGTTGCCTGTGTTTAAGTCTTCAAGAAAACCATGACCTGGATGAATGAGAATCTACATGGACATACTGGTATTTAAGACAACGTTATAATGCAGCTTAGCTGAGTTTGAAAAATATGACCTTAAAGTCCAATGATTAACTACAGTATTGACTACTTATGTTTGATAGTGTAACATAATAAGAAAAAATATAATCCTAGGCAGTGTAATAAAAGCTACTTTATTGCTTTGTCAGAGGTAATTCCTTTTTTTTACAAAAGAAGATCAGGGCCACCAAACCAAAAACTACAAAGACTTTAAAAGGCTAGTTTTTGAAACTCTGACTGTATTTTCTGGATTCAGGGTTTAAATCAAATTTATGAGTTTCTCCTCAAAATTCTCACTCTCATTTCTGATTCTTACCTCAAATTTCTGACTCTAATCTCAGAATTTTGACTAAAATCTCAGAATTCCAAACCTAAAATTCCATATTTTTCCTGAGAATTTTGACTTTTAACTCAAAATTATTATTTTAAACTCAGAATTCTGATTAAAAAAGTCATAATAAAATTCATAATGACCCCCAAAGATAATTTTCAACAGCCCATATTTACTTATCCCCATGAATTCTAGCATTAGCTGTTGTCTTACAGCTTTTGAGTTATTCACCAAATAACTAAATGTGCTTCATTCCCAGGCTAGATTTAAAAAAAAAAACCCTGCAACAAACACATACTTCATTTTTAAGACAGCTTGGAAATCAAACAGTAGGCCTACCAAATAATCAGTTTTATAACCTGGTTTGGTGAATATGGTGGATTGACAATCTTCCACTTTGCTGAGTCATTACTCAGTAGCCTCTTTGCTGCGTCATTTTGGCTGTCTGTTCTAACAGCTCTAGTTTTAGGAATGACTATAAACCTGTCAATGAAAGGGGCGGGCCCAGAGAAATAGGTGTGCTGTCAGTTGTGTTTGGAGCATGCCAAAGGCCTCTCTGTCTCTCACACACACTCACACCTCTGAGGAGAGGATGAACATACGGAGAGTCTCTTTAACTAGGTAGAGCTGTCAGAATTAGGAGGATGGAAAGAAAAAGTTGGTGAAGAAGAAAAATAAAAGAACAGCAGCTATGACGTGGAGGAGCCCTCTTGCCCTTGTGAGGGATGCTCTGAGAGGTCAGAGGGCACGGGAGAAGGACCTCCGCAACCTTGTGTCTAATCTGCCTTATGAGGGCCTGGAGAAGGGGAAGCAACCAAACCGCCACTTTGCTGGGAACGCCATCAAGACCACCAAATACACACCTCTCCTCTTCATCCCCATGAACCTCTTTGAGCAGTTTCACCGCCTGGCAAATATCTACTTTGTGGGTCTGGCTATCTTGAACTTTGTCCCGGTATTGAATGCCTTCCAGCCTGAGGTGGCTTTGATCCCCATCTGTGTCATTATGTCTCTGACGGCCCTGAAGGACGCCTGGGAGGACTTTAGGAGGTACCAGTCAGACAAGAAGCTCAACAACACCCCATGCTTCATCTACAGCAGGTAAAAAAAACTCTGATAAACATGCTGAGCTGTACATGCACAATGTGGCATGTTGAAACACTCCTGCTGCATTCAAGGAACTTCATATCTGTGTTAATGATTCTTATCATCCTCTGTGTCTGTGTGTACATCTGTGTCATTGTGTGTGTGTGTGTGTGCGTGCGTGTGTGCGTGATTTATCTCCTCTGTGTTATGGCCCCTTTGAGAATGTGAGACTTGAATGTGTGGCAGCTTATCGCTTTCTATTTTTATTTATTTTATCCTTACAACATCACTCACCATCACATTGTGCCCATTTGATGCAATTGTCATCTGGGCACTGTGTCAGCAAAGAGTGAGGTTAGAGGTAATCTGTTTTTGTATTATTAACCCTTAAATGCCTTTTGTATCATATTTGATACATACTTTTATTATACTTCTATCAAAAGAATATGATCAACAAATTAACACAAAAAAAAAACACACCTGAATACAGTCCAATAAATGATAAAAATGTCCTCTTATGGTTTATCAGTTTTCAAAAACATCTAATGTAACAAACGAGATGAATAAATATATTTGTTAAATTTTAAGGACATTTTGGTTTTGGGGGTTTTCAGTAGTAAGTGAAATAAACATTTCAGCTTCCAAAAAATTTAATTTTCTGGCCATAATTTGTGGTTTCAGAGATTAAAGGGCTACTGAAAAATGAATACATCATAAAGGAGGACACACACATTTTCAAACCCTTTCACTGCTGTGATTTTTGGAGCAGAGTAGACCAAGGGTGAGGGGCTGAGAGCACCCCCAATGATGAATCCTCAGAGATTCAACCACTGTGAGGGTCTTTAATCAACCTGCAGTTTCCAGCTTTCAAACCCCCTGCATCAAGCTGCATCATGTCTGTGAGTCTGTGAGTGCGTGTGTAAGTCCAGGTGTTTGACGTGCCGACTCCTGATGCAGCATTTTTTGGACATTTTTGGAAAACTTGCTAGTCCCTTTAGGCCTGTTTGTAGACTCCTGTTGTCTTTCACGCAATCAGACTACCAGCGGCTGATGTGTGTTGAGCTGGCTCTTGTGGGTGTCCCACGTCTCCCTGGGTAAGGGTGCTAAAACTCAGTTTTTGGCTTGTAAAGATTAGTACTCCATTGATTTGCTGCGATTACTTTGAAGTATACAAATGTTTCCCAAAGAAGCACCAGAATAAATTTGGGGCTGCTGCATATGTCTTATTCAGTCTTTCACAGTGAACCTGATCAATTTTGAGTTTTAACATGGTGAAAAAAAAACTACTGTAGTGCATGTGAATATCCACACTACAGATTTAATCTCAGCCCTTCAGACATTCACAGATGCGTGTTTTCATCTCCCATCAGCCTTTACCTGCTTGTTGTTGTCAAAGAGGTGTGAAGTGTGTCTCTTTCAACATGGAGTGGCTCATCTTCAGGGCTTTTCTCTAACTATCTCATTCCCATCTCCAACTCTTGACAATTCACACCTGCACTAAAACACACCGAACAGGAAACATCCTGAATGATAATCTTGCTGATAAAATGACAACATGTTTTGTTTTGCTGCTGCAGAGCTTTACATATCTGCAACCGGTGAGTGTATCCTGTTAAGTATTTTTCTTTCTTACCCAGTGTTTTTCATGGCTAAAGTTTAATTTGAAAAGCAAATACAAATGTGTGGTATTAATCTCCTTTCAGTTCTTTTATATTTCTACAATGCAAAATCACAAGTTATCTCATGACTCATCCAAGCAGGTTCAAACTGTCTTTAGGTTTTCCTCTAAGTGCTGACATACATTTAAAAACGTCTTTGCATGTCAGAATAGTTTGTGTGACAGCTAATTACAAGCTTTCTGGAAATGCTTACTGGCATGTGATCGGTGTACTTCTTACAAGAAGTATTTGTGCAACCTGGTATGTCAATTTTAACACAACATACTAAAAATACACAACCCACCCCCCTCTCCTCACCCCGGGCTTTGTTTGGGGTGAGGTGTGGTAGCCACCCGATCAGGTCCTACATGCAGGGCAGCATACCAGCATCTCTCTGTCACTGCTTGTGTGTTGTAACATGAAGGCTTTCTGGCAAACAGGGTCGGCTCCTGATGTGTTTAACACCAGCTCTCCCTCTTATACAAGTTTCCTTTTTCTTTTTCACACAGCATACATCTGGGCGGCCCTCCAAAAACAACAGCATTGATTTTTGATTTGGTTTTATTGTTTATTCCTTAGCTTAAGCAGCTGCTATGATTTTCTTATCCATAACATTCTTACACACCCCTTGCGAGCCAATATTTCATTTGATCGCATAAACATAGACAAAAACTGCCCACTGTGCCAATATTGCAGTTAATAATGACTTTATAAAACGAATGGCGGTAAATGTTGGTGCCCGTCATGTTTCGTTTCAGAAAAGAGAAGCAGTTTGTGGAGAGAAGATGGAGGGATGTGCGAGTGGGAGATTTTGTGAGGGTGGAGTGCAATGAGATCGTCCCTGCAGACCTCTTGCTCATGCACACATCAGACCCCCATGGTATGTGTTACATAGAGACGTCCAATCTGGATGGAGAGACCACCCTGAAGCAGAGGCGGGTTGTGTCTAGCATCTGTATCTCAGTGAGTAAAACCCTCTTTTTTAAGTAGGTTTCGTTTCTCCCCTGTGTTTCATTACCTGCCTTTTCTCCCCCTCATGACTGACATCTTACATACACCATAAGAGTGATTGTTTCCTGTCCTGACATTACCTACTGAACAGTTACCGTCAATGCACCTCTCTAAGTGTTGACAGATAGAAAACACATACCTGTTGGATAGCATACCTGAAATGAATACTTGCGGACTATGCTTGTCCTCTCTGTGGTCAATAACCATTATGCCTGTCTGGATGCACAGGTTGAGTTACATTTATAAAAATTTCCATCCTTTCTGTGGTGACTTTAACTCTCTGTTATTCCCAGGATCCTGAGTTTGAACCTGAGAATTTCAACAGCATCATAGTGTGTGAAAAGCCAAACAACAATCTGAACCATTTCAAGTGTTTTGTGTGAGTATCAAATGCACCAATCACACGTGATTCCCAAAACAGCTTCTTTGGGCCTTTCAGAGCAACCGAGCAAAACTAATTTCATCCCACTCGCTGCACTTTCTGATGCCTTCAGAGGCATTATTGGGGCTGTAATAGACTATAATCGATTTCCTCGGGCACCGCGGCTCTTACAGCCAGTCTGCCCATTCTGTCCAGCTATGCTAGTAAAGCAGGAGAACAGCTAATGGGAAACATATAAGCAGTAATGAATATCTAACAAGATCTGACAGTACTACTTTCTCCTTCTGCTGCAGAGAGAAACCAGATAAGGAGAAGGTGGGTGCTGGGATCGAGAGTCTGCTGCTACGAGGCTGTACAGTGAGGAACACAGAGCACGCTATTGGCTTTGTGGTGTATGCAGGTGCTGCTTCACTTCTTTGACAACCAGCTTAACATTTATTGCTGCCAAAAGCATGTTTTCATCTTCTGTCTAGATCAGTGGTTCTCAAGTCCAGTCCTCGAGGCCCACTGTCCTGCATGTTTTGGATGTTTCCCTGCTCCAACACACCTGATTCAAATGATCAGCTCGTTATCAAGCTCTGTCATGGCTTCATAACGAGCTGATCATTTGAATCAGGTGTGTTGGAGCAGGGAAACATTCAAAACATGCAGGACAGTGGGCCTTGAGGACTGGACTTGAGAACCACTGGTCTAGATTAACCCAGCACAACCCCACAAGACAAGACATCAAAATTTGTAACACGTCACTAAGAGAATTGTGCATTTAACTAGCTCCTTTGTTGGCCACTGATCATATGTAGAGAGTTTGCTGGTGACTGAATCAACTTCTTTTCGTCTGACCTTTCAGGACATGAATCCAAGTCCATGCTCAACATCAACGAGTCAAGATACAAGCGCAGCAAGCTAGAGCGGAAGCTGAACATAGACGTCATCTTCTGCGTCATTCTCCTCTTTACCATGTGTCTCATTGGAGCAGTGGGTCAGTAATGGATTACACAACTTGACTATCAAATCAGAACTGAGACAGGGCTGTGATTAATGCTTTTACATTAGTAAAGTGACATTTAATTTCCAGCCACAAAAAAAAAAAGTCATTCACCTTGGCTAAAGACTTGAACACATACCAGGAGATGAAGGAGGGGACAGGAGAAGGCGTGGTGCCAAAAGATAGCTTCTCCTTACAAGACACTTGCTGTGATTAATCCTTGTGTCCTCACACCTGCAGGTCACTACTTGTGGCTGGAAGCGCTGCCTGGTGTGCCCCCTTACCTGGTCCCTGACAGCAGCGGTCACCTGGACAGTCCCAGTCTATCGGGTTTCTACATGTTCTTCACCATGATCATCCTGCTGCAGGTGGAGGAGACTTACCGTGTTTGTTATAGAGAGATAAGATAAGATAAGATAAGATGAGATAAGAAGAACTTTATTTGTCCCTGAGGGGATGTTCCATTTGATTAATGACTACTACACAAGGAAAGAGTCTTCATATCAAAATGTTTTATATCCTTCTCTTCTGCAGCTTCTCATTTCATCCCTTTTTTTCCAAAAATGCTCTCATCTTTTTCCTTTTCTGGTCTCTTCCTCCTTTCACCTTTTGACCTCCTTTACTTCTTTCTAATTTCCTTCTCTCCATCTGTTGTTACTTCTCTCTTTATTTTTTTAACTCTTTCTTTCTTTTAATAATAATAATGCATCAGATTTTTTATATAGTGCTTTATCAGACACCCTCAAAGCACTTTACGTCATTCATCCGCTCACACAGTCACACCATGGTGATGGTAAACTATTGTAGTAGTCACAGCTGCCCTGAGGCAGACTGATGGTAACGTGGCTGCCAGTTTGCCCTCTCTGACCACCGCCACACAACACTCACATTCATACACCAGTGGAGGACACACACATTGGGAGTAAAGTGGGTTAAGTGTCTTGCCCAAGGACAGAACGGACAGACTAGGGATAGGGGGGAATCTAACCACCAACCCTCCAGTTATTGGACGATTGCTTTACCTCCTGAACTACTGCCGCCCTCTTCCCCTTTTCCCTCTTTTTCCTTTAACCTCTTTCCTTTTTGTTCCTTTTACACCTTCCATTTCCTTTTTCCTTTCCCACCTTTCTTTTCTTTCTTTTATTTCTCTCCCTTCCTTTCCCCACCCTAAGCCGTCCATCCAATTTCTTTCCTCTCCTTTAGCTTCACCTCCTTTTCTCTCTTTCATTTCCTTTTCTTTCCTCCTGTACTTGTATTTCTTTTACTTTCTATCTTTTCCTGTCCTCATTTCCTTTTCTTTGTTTACTTTCCTTCTTTTCCTCCATTTCCTTCCTTCCTTTCCGGATTCTTTCTGTAGTCCCTTCTTCCTTTCCTTTTCTCGCTCTTTTCCTTACCTTTATTTCCTTCCCTCCTCTTCTGTCTTTTCCATATTTTATTTTCTTATTTTCTTTTCATCTTTTCTTGTCGTTCTTTTCCTCCATTTCCTTCTTTTTTAGTTCTTTTCCTTTTTTCCATCTCTCTTTATCTCTTATTCCCCTTTTCTTTTTAACTCCCTTACTCGGTCCTAAAACTGCCTAATTTGCATCCCTTTCTTCTTCTATCACTTCTTTCATTCTTTCTCTCTTAGTTTTTAATTTTTACTTGTGTATCTATCCTCATGTCGTCTCTTCTTTCTCTTCATTACTTTCCTTTTCTATCCTTCTCTTATCTACTCTCCCTTATTCCTTTTCTATGTGCCTCCTGTTTCTCTCCATGCTTTCTTCTTTTTTCTCAATTTTTGTCCTCTTCACCTTCCCTTTTCGTCTTTTTTTTGTCCTCCTTTAGGTCTTGATTCCCATCTCTCTCTACTTATCCATTGAGTTGGTGAAGATTGGTCAGCTTTTCTTCATCACTAACGATGTCGATCTGTATGATGCGGACACAAACAGCCGCATTCAGTGCAAGTCCCTGAACATCACGGAGGACTTAGGACAGATTCAATATGTCTTCTCAGACAAGACTGGCACCCTGACTGAGAACAAGATGGTGTACCGCAGATGCTCCGTCATGGGCACTGAGTATCCTCACAAAGAGAACGGTGAGAGTTTGTGTTGAGTTATTTTGTCTGATAAAGTCTATCATGTATGAGAATTGGGACCTGATAGATTCACTGTTGAGTTTTAAAAGGTTAGTTTGTGGCTCTTATCTTCCTACATTGCTCCTTAACTGTTAACTCCTGACCAAGACCTGGTTATCTATTTTTTTCCAGCTGACTAGCTGTTTAAAGCAACACTTTATATTTGTCAGGTCTGCAATATGTTGCGTCCTCATCTTCTCATCAACGGCTAACTATATCTCTGGATGCTGTAAAGGTTTAGATTTGGTTAAGCTGAATGGGGAAACCTCATTTAGAGTCCTTACATTCCTAACCTGAGATACCTGGCCTTTTTTAAAGGCAGTGCAGAACATGATAACTGTTGTTATATGCTGACAATTTATTGTTTTATGGAGCTGACTACTCACTCTGCATTGTGACATTACAACACCAAGTTGTAAACTTTGTGGGTGATGTGTTAAAAACTGGGAATATTTTTCCCACCAATAAGAATTGAATTTAAAAAAAAAGAAAAAAAATGAATTTAAAAAAGGTTTCTGAATATTTTTGAGAGGCTGAAAGTTTTTCACAATTCAACCTGTATTTGAAACTATGACCTTCCGTTGCTCCTTTATTGAATCTTACCACTCTAAATTGAAAAATAATAATGATCCTGTTAACAGTTTAAGATTCTGGATGTGACCCTGCAAAAAGTCTAGAGTTATTTGGTGAACATGTTGCCAGCTGGTCAGTCTTAGGATTTGTTCAAAATCAAGGGGACTTATGCACATTACAGAATTTAATGGCTTATTTATTTAGTCTATTTCACTTTTAAAAAGACCAGTTTGGTCTTTTGATGTTACAGTGTTGCTCACTTTAGTACAGTACAAATTACTCAGAGTTAAACATGTATCCTATTTTGAGATGTACATGATATTTCAGGATGGTGATGTGATCCTGTAACTCTATCTCCCACCTCTAAACGTGCTGCATGTCTCAAAATATTACAGCCATCCGCCTCGCAGTCCTTGAAGGTGAAGAAACAGAGGAAAATATCCTTTTCAACCAAAAGACACGACCTGTGAAGACCGGATGGTCACTGGATGCTGAGGATAAAAATTCTGATGACACACATCAACACAAACGTGGCGGACGCAGGGGCAAGCTCTCAAGAGGTGCCTCCAGTGATGCAGCCTTCAGCAGTGAACTGGTAAAATGATCATGAACAAAGGCAGATATTTCAATCAGAGGCTGCTGTGGGTTTGGATTTGCCAAGGAACTTTAATTTTTTAATTTAATTTAGTGGTAGTGAAACACTAATGTCCATAACAGTATTAACAGTGTACTTATCATTAAAGGAGATTGAGCTTCCCCCCATTCGTTTCTTATGCTTGGATAGTGTCATGGCTGTGGGGGTTGGACACTGTGTACTTATGGGTTGGGTGAGGGGCAGGTTACATACCGGACAGGTCTAGCACAGGGCTGACAAGGTTATCATGATAAGAATCATTAGCAATGAAGAGGATTTGTTACAGTGTCTGTCACTTAGTACAGTGGGATTACATTTCTTGTGCTATGGAGTAAGTCTGAGTTTATAAATGAAACGGTAACACTTTACTTGATGCATATCTCTATAACCCATTGTAAATATATGTATAATGTGTTATAATCATGTTATAGCACTGTATAATTATACTTATAAACACTCATACATGATCATGATGCTTTATGACAATAATCATAACACATTTAAAAGCATTTTACCATGACTTACAAGGTCAGGTATTGTAAGGTATAACTGTTAACACCTCACTGATAATGCCCACATAGATAATGCATTACATTTATGATGTGTTATAATTTGCTTATAAACTTGTATAACTATCATTATAAACACTCATTAATTATCATAAGGCTTTATAGCAATAATCATAACACATTATAATACCTGACCTTGAAAGTCATGATAAAATGCTTTATAATGTGTTGTGATTATTGCTATCAAGCCTTGTGATAATTAAAGAGTGTGTATAATGATAGTTATACAAGTTTATAAGCACATTATAACACATCATAAATATATGCACAATGCATTATCTATGTTGGACTTAACTCAGTGAGTCGTAACAGTTATAACACATTACAATACCTGACCTTGTTAGTCATGATAAACAGTGCTATATTGTGGTTATAATGCATTATACATATATTTATGATGCCTTATAGAGATATAATACGTTATAATAAAATACTGACTGTCTGGCCTGACCAGAAATTATTAATCATGTTCTTTCTCCTAGAGTTGAAGGTCTAAATTTAATATCATAGGACGTCAAACTGACATTTGTTTACCAAAATCTCACCCATCCCTGAGTAAAAAAAAAACTCATGGTCTAAGTCCTTGCTGCAGATGGCTGAGCGGCTAGGTGTCATGATGAGCACATCCATTTTGGCTCAGAGTTACCCCTGTGTCTATGACAGGACATATGGTCAAGCTGGGCACAATTTGGCACAGAACATTGATCTCACGTTAACTGTAAACGTGCAGCTATAGATTAGTCACCTTCATCTCGATCTACAGTGGAGTAGCTCTGGGGCTATTTTTGTCCATGGGGGTAATAGGGCAGAAGCCTGGAGATACAGGATGAGACAGAAAAAGACTTGTGTTCATTCCAGGAAAAGCTGCACAGGGCCCAGCTTTCATTTTTCTCATGCTGTGGCTCTAAAATAGAGCTGTATTACTGTGAATGAAAACCTCCTCTTGTAATCTTTTACTCTACACAGGCAAACAAAAGTGGATCAAAAGGTTAAAAGCCAAAAACTTCTTCTAATCCTGTCCTTTCCGAATCGTGGAAAGCTAAGCATTAGCAACAAACAGCTTCTTTAATTAAAACACTGATTAAGTTTTACTCCACAGGAAACTGAGGTGATTCCAGACAGGAAGCTGCTTCAGCAGATAAGCAGGGCGCAGAGCAGCAGCAGCAGCAGGGGGAAGATTGATCCTTACCTGGACTTTTTTCTGGCTCTTGCCATTTGCAATACGGTGGTGGTTTCCATGGCAACAGCTCCAAGACAGAGGGTGAGTGCTCAGTCTATTGCGGCTGTGTAAGGGAAGTAGAGATGGAGGGCACAGTCAAGAGAGAAAAGATGGATGTAGTATCGGTTGTCATGACACTGCTATTATGTAACCTATTGAAACAAAAACAAACTTTTTATCCACATGACACTTTACAGGCTCTATTGATTCATTGTTTGAGGATTTTTTTATTCCATTCACATGTGTATGTATCATCATTCAATCAAATACACACACGATTTCACAAAAATTGAAATTCTATGTTCTTATTAAAGAGATTTTGTGTTACTGACAGATTTTTCTAACTGCTATGCTTGAAGTTTCTATTCTTTCATCAGGAATCAGTGCTAATGTTTTTCATCTTTCAAGCCCCAGTTGTAGAGATTTTACTGTTCACTGAATAAGCCACATAGTAAAGATAATACATAAGGGAAATCAGGGTTGGTTTTATTAAATTTAGTGCTCAGTGCAGCTAACTGTGCTGTTCTGAGGTCTGGCAGATGGGAGAAATACGTGGAGTTTCCCTTGAGTGTATGATTTGAGGGAAAAGCGCCAAAACAGACAAAGTGAAAAAGGTTGTCAAGGTTTCACCATATGGGTGTCTGGGAAAGAAAGTTCATTTTAGACCATTTCATAACAGATCAAATGTTTTTTTTTTCTGTTGTTGTCATTTTTTATCAGGTGAGAGGGTTTCCACACTCCACTAAGACAGAAAGTCCATTGGATTCTCTGTCTACCTGGATGAAAAAGTCAGCTACCCTTTGTAATATATTCACCTCCTGTAAGCGCAAGCCAAAGAGAAACCGCACCTTCACAGAGGACTCAGTGATAGAGGAAGACCACATTAACACCCCTGTTAAAACAGAGGGGTCTGGACTCCAAAGAAGTTCACTCCACGCTTCCTCTCAGCCAAACAAACTTGCCATTACCACAGATAATCTGAGCTATGAGGCAGAGAGTCCAGATGAGGCTGCCTTAGTGCATGCTGCTAAGGCATATGGCTTTATCCTGCTGGCCCGCACCCCTGACAGCGTGACGGTAAGGCTACCATCTGGGGAGGAGCTGGTGTTTGAGGTGCTGGACACCTTGACCTTTGACTCCACCAGGAAGAGAATGTCTGTTTTGGTGCGACACCCAGTCACCAAAGAGTATGTGCTGTACACTAAAGGTGCAGACTATGCTATCATGGAGCTACTTGGTACTCCATATGCAGGTAAACATACATTCATAGCACATGAGTTGAATTATGTAACTTTAAGGATAAAGAATGTTTATGTAGTGGTCAATTTTAATACTGTCTCAAATAATTTTCAGAACATCTCAGTGGAAATCAGAAGAGTATAGCAGCAGACACTCAGTACCACCTTGACTGCTATGCTAAAGAGGGACTGCGAACACTTTGCTTTGCAAAGAAGGTGCATAAACATACTGATATACAGTGTTAACCCGCATTAACGTCATACCACAGGAGCGCTGTTTTATTGTTTGTATGTGCTGCAGATTGTGAGTGAGGAGCTGTATAAAAGCTGGTCAGTGAATAGACAAAGCGCCCTGGCTGCAATGGAGAACAGAGAGGAGCTTGTAATGGACTCTGCTGTTCAGCTGGAAACAAATCTCTCCCTGCTCGGTAACACACATCAACCCAAAATACTATTGCTATTGAGTAACACCTCAAAAACATGCACATGATTTTCTATCGTGCCACAGTTTGATGTCTCGTTCTCCTGCAGGGGCAACGGGCATCGAGGACCGTCTGCAGGAGAGTGTCCCAGACACCATCATGGCACTGCGGGAGGCAGGGATCCAGGTGTGGGTGCTGACTGGTGACAAGCCGGAGACAGCTGTCAACATCGGCTATGCCTGCAGGCTACTGGAAGAGGAGGACCTGGTGATTAACATGAGCTGCAAAAACAAGGTGAGGAGGCCGCAGTTTGCCTCACTGAGGGTTGACTGTATGACTCAGAGCAGCTTTTGTTTGTAGCTACATTGGAATCATTAATGTCAATTCCTGATGTATATTTTACACCTCAATAAAAAATATAGGTCAGTAAATTACATATAGAATAAAAATGATTCAGTGACATAGTACAAAAAAATCTAGTTTTCTAGCTGAGTATGTTAACCACTTGCATGTTAACATGGTAAAAATATGTAGCTTTAGACAGTACCAAGTTGGTTTAGCCTAGTTTAGTGTAAAAGTAAGAGACACTACTTTATTGTATTGAAAGACAACAAAATCTTAGCAACATCATTCAAAGCCCAATTTTACCATCACAACAGATTTAAAGCTTGGCTTAGAAAACTTTAAAAAGCCAAACTTTAAAAAGGATGACTACTTTCTGTTATTCTTCTGTGCATAACAGTAGCTTGCTAGTTTTGACTTTTTGTGCTGATAAGAATAGGCATGTGGTCCTAGAGGGCAATTGGACAGGAGATATGAACACTCAAGTTAAAGACGCCAGAATATTTTGTTGAATTTCAACAAATAGCTTTAATAAGTGAGACTTACAGGTGTACAGGGTTAAGTATGTATGCTCACAGCTAATTGCAGAAAAATTTTACAGTGTGTAGCATTTAGGAGAGTAGACATTGTAGAATACAATATGATATTCATAGCTTCAATTAGTTTAAAATTACCTGAATATAAGAATAATTTCGTTTCCACTTACTCAGGGTGGGTCTTTTGTCTACATGAAATTTCCCCTTTCCACTGAGGCCATCATCTTGCACCACCATGTTTCTACAGTGACACAGTGGTTACACACGCATGTCTGTTTTTAGTGAGTGATAACTCAAAATTCACCAAGTGTAAGACAAAGAAGACAGTGGTTGTTGAATGCAAAATAATTTGTTAGACGTACTTGAAGGTCAAAATTTAACTCTTGGGGGATCATACTTGTCATATATAAAAAAATCAGACCACCACCTATCACTAAATATTCCTGTTTTCACATATTGTACCTTTTATAACTTTAGTGCCAGCAAGGAGGTACCAAACAGCTATACTTTTTATACATATTGTGCCCCTTGTGGCACACTGTCAGCCACACCACATACTGTAGAGCTATCGACATGTGCCATATGTATATAGTATGGCATGCCAACTTTTCAATGTTGCTGTACATGAGACAAGACTAATGCTTGAATGCTGAAATATCCCTTTAGAAGTTGTGTTCAATGAGTGCTCTATCTTTGAAATACACAGTTTCAGATTAGGGTTATTGTGATTACTTCAATTTGTTGATGTCACGTTCAGCCATTGACAAATGAGACAAATTCTTGAATGAGATTGGAAATAAAGCAAAATAAGATCTGCATTGAGAGATATAAAATGGAACTGTTTTGTGATTGTTTGTTAATGATCCTGTGACTGTTAAATGACTTTCATAAAAAGCTTGTGACATTCACCAAATAAGGCAATCAAGAGAGGACAAGTATAATTATTTTAGATTTTATGAGGCCTTTTATCAATTTAGTTACTTCCTAACTGAAGTTATAGGCCCACCTGGGTTATTCTTTCAAAATCAATTAAAAGAATAATACCTGTATTTTTTTTCACTGTGTGAAGATGTATGTGTTGTTAAAACTGATGAATAAGGGAAACCAGTGAGGACCTGTGGCAGTAGAAGCTAACAAGTAGTACAAATTCTGTTTAATATTGGCATTTTTGAGACAAAACAAGGCAATCTCTCATTTTTATTTCACCAATCAGATACAGCAAGTTTTAGAGAAAGTACTCCCTTATTTGATGGTTTTTCAGAACAAGTCATGTGTTTTCCAAGCGATGGGTTCAAGAGGTTTTTACCTTTTAGCTTGACTTGATCCAATTTAAATGGCCAAACCTTTTTGACCACTTTTACATTTTAACTAAAGGTCAAACCCTCACATTTCCACCTGAGAAAGATAAGGTGTCAGGTGCAGGCCCTGCTTCTTTAAGGTCATTAAAGATGTGGTAGCACAGGAAGGAGCCCTTCATAACAACCTGACCGCTCCTCATCATCCCCGGCCTCAAATAGACCAAAATTACCTGTCGGCTCCAACAGATGCACAGGGAGCTTTCCGGAACAAAGAGACGGCTCCTCTCAGATGGGACCAGTCATTCATGATGAATGGAGTCAGATACCCCCAATACAATATCTGCTGCTTTCATATCTAATTACCAGTCTAATATTCAACACTCAGAGGAAATACCGCCTCGCTCATGATGCAGAGTGGAGGCAAATTGGTAATGAACTATTTTCAACACTGTAACTCGATGACCATCTGAGGGATGCATTCCCACAGTCATCACCAAACCACACATAATAAAATTCAGACACCATTAGCATTGTATAAAAATGGGATTTGACCCAATTTCTTTTGTCAATGCAGTCTTCTGCTCAGTGAACAGGCTGGAGTTATTTACACACACAACAATTATGAGGCTGATGGGGCCAGAGCCTCGTAATGCATGAGTATGAGTCAACAGTGAAGTACCTGCACATAATCTGTACTCTGCAGCAGAGAAGATTGGTTTTGTCTTTGAGTTGTACCTACTTTTGCTATGATTCTTTTTCTTTTTTATATGTTTCTTTGGATCTTTAGGGATGCCTTGGGCTGTTTTCTGTGTAGACCAGGGGGCAATAAGTTGTGCAACCTGGTTATTATTTAAAACATTTTTGAATTTCTAGGTTTATAATTAATCAAAAACAGTTTAAAATGCTCACTCTGTGTATCCTGTTGGACAATCGACTAAAATATTTAACTGCCTTATTTTTCCCACTGTCTCGGTGCTTGATTTTCCTTTCACATTAGGCAGGAAACTGACCTTCATGTCAACATGATTATCTTAACTATTGGGGATTTATTTTTTAAGCAGAAGTTCAGTTAGAAATGTGATCAGCAAAATAAACAGATGTTGTCTTCCAGCTTGCATGCACCTCCATCTTGGACTGCACATTAGAGGAGGTGAGGAGGTACAGTGCAGATCCTCGTAATGTGGACACAACCCAGGATATCTCTCTGGTGATCGATGGACGGACCCTGACCATGGTCCTGTCGTCAGATCTGCAGGACCGCTTTCTGGAGCTGGCCAAGTGCTGCCGCTCTGTGCTGTGCTGCAGAGTGACGCCCCTACAGAAGAGCAGAGTGGTGAAGGTGGTCAGGGAGAAGCTCGAGGTCATGACTCTTGCTGTTGGTAAGGAACTCGAGCTGTTGTTCTCTTGTTAATCTTTTTTTTTTCTCTGCTTTTTTAATGCATCTGACTTTGATGCAAAACACTATCAAGAATGAACAGTTGTATAATATGGTTTACACTTAAATAACACACAATACTTGAAAACGTGCCACAAAAACATGGTGAGTAGTGTGTTAAGTTTTGCATAATGATAACTTTCAAATGTTCCATAAAATTAGAAATAGTACATTTATGATAAGTAAGTACCGTGGTAATAATATTTTGCAAATAGTAAAACTTGTGTATGTTTGAGCTCCAGAGTAAAAAAGGGGTTTTGAGGTCAGTTATCTCACAAGAAAGACAAAGAGAAATACTAAAAGTACCATCAGGAATCCTAAAGATGTTTTTTTTCTACTTTTTCAGGTTTTCTTATCTTGTTCTGAGTCATTGAACCTCTTGAGAAATTTATTGTTGGGTCTTAGGGCTCTATTTTCGTTCGCGCCGGTGAGGCGGCGGAGGGCGGCGAGCCCCGCGCAGTTGTATTTTCGTCTGGCGGAGCCCAGCGTAAGGCCAATTTGGTATTTTCGTGGCATGAGCCGCACGGAGGCGAGCCGAGATCCGCCAAGCTGGGCGTGGTGGTGTGGCAGGGGGAGGTGTCAACAGAATCAGCTGGCGCAGTGACATTTTCGTGCTCGCCAACGGCGTGTAAAGTGCGCTGAAAGCTCGCCGATTCAAACCTGGTCAGCTTTCAGCGCAAGGCGGAACGCAGCTGGTCTAGTAGTATTTTGGTAGACCGGCGGCGTATCGACATACGTCACTGATGCCTCACCGGCAGGTTTCCACAGTGTCAGGCACATTTCAGTGCAATAAATAATCATCATCAACTATTAATCTGAGTCAGCACATACATTTAGATCTATATCGATATATTCTGATCTATATGTGATCTGATGAGCGCGTTTGGCACGCGTTTGGACACACAACCTGACCGAATCAACACAGCTGAAACCGCATAAAATTAAATTAAATATCTAGTAAATAAACACACATGATGAAGTTAACAAGATATGTAATGTGTCTCCCTCCTTTTCTTTCTTCCTCTTCCTCTTATTTCTCGCACAGCTCGACCTGGACACGCCTCCGTGTCCTCTGTCCGTCTTGCTGCTGCTGCAGCTGAACAGATGATTTGTTTCAGTGCTCAGATGCGTTATCTACTTTAAGCCGACATACAGATATTATAATATTCAGTTTTGTTGGCCAAATTTATTTTATATGCCAACATCTATGAAAGAAAGAGCCAGGCCACGGAGCGCGATGCGTCATTTACGCACAGATGGTTCCGATTTTAATGCCATTTTTGGAGTTTATGTTGTGATCTGTGCGCAAAACCCACCTTTGTTACGTGAGGTTTGAATATGAGCAACTTTATGTGAGTGTCTTTATTTGTGGAAAAGGGTGTTTGTCTTACCAGTGGGTCCAACATTACACACACCAAATCCATCTGTGCTCATATGAGAGAGTGTGGAGGACACTTGTTGAGGAGCTGCCCTCTGTCGCCATCTTGTGGCATTACTGTCTTAAGACATCTCTTGATCTCTTTGACTACTTCATGAAAATAGTAATACGCCTCGCCTGTGGAGGATTTAAAGGCAAGGAGAGGAGCCTATGTGATTGGTGAAAACAGGTCTCGGCTGTGTTAAACCGACTTCACGCCCTTTCTCCTCCCCGTTACGACTTATGGTGCTGGGAGGAGCTGAGTTAGGGAGGGGGGATACTTACGCCGGGCTGCGCGGCTCACCAAAATACCAAAATGTGCTTGGGAACGCCTTGTCAGCGCGGCGGATCTGACTGACGCTGCACTTGCGGCACGTCTCCGGCGAGGCACCAAAATAGAGCCCTTAGACTTTACATTTCAGATATGAGTCTCACTGAGTCATTTCACTAAGTTCTTCAGTGGCTACTGGATGGAAATGTACAGAAATATAGTTTTATTCCAGACAACAGTGGTGATTCAAGTTTGAACAAGACTGGATTAAAATATGTTCATAAAAAGTGGGGAAGATATCAGGAGAAAGTGTTCAACATAAAACCAGCAGTCTGTTCCACATAAATGCATTTGAAAATGATGAATGTAATCGCTGTAAGACTGACATCTTCTCTTTGTCTTTAGGTGACGGTGCGAATGATGTTAACATGATCCAAGCCGCAGATATTGGTGTGGGAATTTCTGGCCAGGAAGGCATGCAGGTCTGAACATTGTTTTGAAAAAATGCAGCAGTTTTTTTTATACGTTTCTCTCAATACTGAAACCTATTTACACCTGCAGGCCGTCATGGCAAGTGATTTTGCGATATCTCGCTTCAAACACCTGAAAAAGCTCGTCCTGGTTCATGGGCATTGGTGCTACTCTCGACTGGCCAACATGATCATCTACTTCTTCTATAAGAATGTGGTAGGTCCTGTTCTGTAAAGCCCTCTTATCATATTGAATAATCATAATGTCTCTGTTTGCCATCTAACCAGACAGTGTGATGTGTTCTCCAGGCCTACGTGAACCTGCTGTTCTGGTATCAGTTTTTCTGCGGCTTCTCTGGCACGGCCATGATTGACTACTGGCTGATGATTTTCTTCAACCTCTTCTTCACCTCTTTGCCGCCCATCATGTTTGGAATAATGGACAAAGATGTGTCTGCAGAGATGCTGATGGGTGTCCCTGAGCTGTACAGGACTGGACAAGGCAAAGGGGTCAGTGACACTCCATAACAAAGTGTAACGATTTATTCTAAAAGAAAACAACTGAATATATTTATGCATTAAATGTGTGTGTTTTTCAGGAGTACAATTTTGTAACCTTCTGGATGTCCATGCTGGATGCTTTTTATCAGAGCCTGGTGTGCTTTTTTATTCCATACTTGGTAAGACAAACATTTGGGTTCTCCATTTTTGATCACACATTGCGCAATGATACATCCTCTGAGTCACCACTTATTTTAGTGTTTTACAATGTCTGCCATAAATGTGTTTGATCCTACAGACTTACCAGGATTCAGACATTGATGTTTTTACCTTTGGGACTCCCTTGAACACAATTTCTTTGTTTACCATCTTGCTGCATCTGTCCATCGAGATCAAAGCCTGGGTGAGTGCCACACTGATGGATATCTGTGTCCAGCTACAATCTCGGTTTACTTCAACTGACACAAAACTCTTATTTCTAGATCATTTCAACCAGTGTGTACTCAAATTATCTGTTTACTGTGCTTAAATAAATAATCAAAATGTTATCTAATAATTATCTGATGTGCTGGTCTCACAGACATGGGTTCATTGGGTCATCATGCTGGGCAGTGTGGTCGTGTTCTTCATAGTGACACTGGCCTACAGCGGCATCTGCGTTACCTGCAACCCTCCATCCAACCCGTACTGGATCCTCCAAAGCCAGATGGCCGACCCCATGTTCTACCTCCTCTGCATCATCACGACTGTGGTGGCTCTGCTGCCCAGGTACTATCAACGTGTCATCCCCAGAAAAATATGTATTGAGCCCGGTATTCTAACAACCCCAGCAGTGAAGAACAGCCTACATAGAAATGCAGTTTCCTCAAGACCAGTTTCTTTCTGTCTATTAAAAAAAAATGTTTTTTTAAATTCTCAATATGAATACAATCAGTTAATCAGAGAAAAAAACATTATCTATTCTTCAGAGCAATTTTCAGTTGATTGACTCAGTTTCAAATCAATATTTGTTTTTCATCAATATATTGCTTTGGGTAGATTAATTTTAAGCCCTCCAAGTTCAACAGTTTAAAGTCTTATTTCAATGCAGCCTACCTACTTATATACCTGATGTTCAAGGAATAATAAACAAATACAACTGGAACGAGGTACAACACCATTTTTCAGTTGACAACCAAACAAAAACCTTATTTTCCTGGCATGGTGAAAATTTATGAAATTAGCCTACATTAATTTTTTAAAATGTATTTATTATTTATTTATCTATTTATGTATTTTTTGGGAGGGGGTCTCTCAAAACTTTGGACTAAAAGCTGACAAGTCAACAGCAGAGAAGAGGTATCTGATGTCCTCTTCTGCATCTGCTAAGAATGCTAACAGAAAAATGCTAAAGATGTGACTTTAACATTAGCGTTACTAACTTTTTTAATTGCACTAATATTTTACAGTCACTCTAATAATTTTTAGATCGATATTTAGCTCAGCGCTTATGTGGTTATATGAAATCCAGTAGAACGGGGGGGGGGGTCTTGTATGACCTTTTTGGGGTTGATTTAGGGTCTGAGGCGTGAGGAGTAAATCCAAGGGGATATGAGGGCCTGTGGTTTAAGCAGGTGAGTGGTTCCCAGAGAGTGTGACAGCGTGGCAGGGATTGGGTGGATTGCTCGGGGACTTGCAGGGGCACTGGAAGAAAAGCAAAAAAAGACACCAGTAGGTCACAGGGGAAGCACACAAAAATAGGCAATATTCAACAGGTAGCAAAACACAAGAACACTCCAGCAGAGTAGGCTGATCTACCACATGAGATGCAGGAATAATCTGTCCGCGCAGGAAGGAAACGCCCAATCTCTGAGAAGAGAAAAACACACACAACCCATACAAAAAACAGGAACTCGCAAAATAAAACCAAAATGCCACAATCACCACATTTTTACATGTTGAAAGTTTTAAAAATACCTTTTTTAATGCAGCCTTACTAAGGTATGGTACATTCAATCGATAACACACCTGTTCTTACTTTACTGTGAAAAAGGGAGACAAGCAACATTTAAAGAGTTGAATATGAAAAATGAAAAGAAACCTACTCTTTTAACCCTCCTTTCCCTGATATAAACCAATAAACCTCACGATTATCTCATGGGTGTTACATTTCAGAGTGTTTATTCAATCGTTAACCACTGTATAATTGTGAGGTTGTTGTGTGCATAGACAGTTTACACTGATTTGTAATGAATGTTAATGGTGAAGTCCAGGAACAACTTCAACACAGCTTGCTCTTCCTCTTGGTTGCTGATGTGTCTGAAAGTGCTGATATTTAGAGGGAATGCTCTGATTTACATCAAAGGGCCGCATATTTTTCACTGGCCTACTTTCTCACCGCCACACTCTCTCCCCCAGGTACACGTTTCACGTGCTGAGGAACTCTATCGCCCCCACCCCACTCCTGCAAGCCAGGCAGCTGGACCGAATGGACCCCTGCACGAGACAGCAGTGGATAAAGGAGTGGAGGAGCTTCAGGGGCAGCGGGACGGTCAAACGCTCCAGGCTGTCCATTCCTTCTTCTCCCACCCTGGAGACCCCTGTGGACATTTATCCCCAATCTTCCACCACCTCTGACATCATGGGGGATGAATTCACACTGAATGTCACCACTGAAAACTATCAGAGGCCTCTACATACATGAGACTCATTTACCACATGGAGAAATGAGCTGATTATTTATTTAGAAAATTGTAAATATGACTTGTAAATAAATCAGAGAGTTTTAATTTCGGTCAGGGAGGTGGTCTTACATAAATCGCTGTTCATCAGAAACTTTTTCCTCTAAATCGACAAATTATTGATTTGGTTGATGAGATCATTTTGTCATAAAGAGTTTGACAGAAAGTATGTAGGGCCTCTCCACCTTCCCCTGCACATCACAAGCTGCCATAGTGAACACATAAGCCTGTTACTTCCCTGATGGGTTTTCAGAGCACGCTGGTAACCCAATTAGTCATGCCACCCACCCCTCCAAAATATGGCACTTTTCCACAACAAAATGCTAAGCTTGTTTGATATATTCATCTCACCTACATACTCAAAACAGTCACAAAGCATCCTGTAACTAAGGGGGAAAAAACACACTTATTCAAAGAAAGAGTTTCCATTGAATACGTCTTTATTTTAAAAATCAATGTCTATAGGCTGGGCATGTGATCAGTTTTGTGGAATATGTGTATATCTGTAAAATAAACTGATGAGAAAATATATTTTAACACAAATATATTTTGTCCTCCCGATGTGTGTTTCTCTGTATTGCATGCGACATGATCAATTCTGAATCAGAGGAAATAGCTTCCCAGCTCCACAGTCAGATGTTTTTTATGTAAATGGAGTGTGCCCAATCTGAATCCACTCATAAAAAGGCTGAGTTATCATTGGCATACTTCATTTTACAGTAGCAGCTCTGCTTATATAAGTTCCCATTGCCTCAGGTCAGGTCATTGCTGCTCTCTAGTGGTGAAAATTAGGAACTACTTAAAGGTCAAATGGGACAAAGTCAGAAAAACAGGCATTAAAACAGCTTAGATGGGACTCAGTGAGTTAAAACACATTTTAGTTGATTTAACAAAGCCCCTTTTAGGAGTTTTTAGCGATGCATGTAACAGAATAAAATGTACAGTGACCTACAAAAGCAAACAAGATCATCAACAACAATATCAACCTTGTTTATATTTTTAAATTTCAATGCCTGTAACTGTTGTGGCGTAAAAGTGGATGAGGTATCAGACCATTACAGCACGCTGAAAAAACAAAAACTCTTTTTACTTTTTCCAGAGATTTTCACAGTTTGTAATGTATTTGTCAATTAAATAGAGTAGGATGACATTTTTTTTGTCAAAAAAGAAACAAACAAAAAACATTAATTACACATACAATTACAAAAATTATCAAGTTGTCCACAGGGGCACAAAAATTGACTTACAGAAAGTTCCTAACAGGAGCTTTAAAAAAATATATTTCTCAAACAGCATGAGTAAAAATTAGATGTGTAACTTGTAAAGTGAGGCAAACCTGAGAAGGCCTATCAATACTGCACAAATGAAGAACATGTAAACATGTACGACAAATCATTTTAGAAAATAACAGGCAAATCTCTGCAGTTGTGGTAATGTACATTATGGTGCGGCATGGCACTGGATATTGTTACGTTAATTTGCTCAATATACCAGGTCATTTCTTTTATCAAAATACATTTCAACATGTCAATCAAAAACTGCTACATAAAATAAAAAAAGTTGATATTGTAATTTCTGTGGCAAAAATAGACGATAAAAATACACTGACTGCCAAATGTTTGGCATACCAGCCTCTAGTTCAAATAAAAAATCCTATGAAAACCTTCATCTTCTTTAGCCAGTGCATTTAAAAAAAAACAGGATGTTCATTTAAAATACAAAATAAAGTACAGAAATTCATACAAAAGCATCACAGAAACAACAAATACAGAATTTTCTTTTTGTTTCTCAGAATATTTGCAAAGAAAAAACAACTGCCACATTTTAACACTGTTACTGTGGCATACTACACTCTATTGACGCACTCTATTTTTCTATGTTTGATGACAAATGGACAAGTCTAAATGATAAAAAGAGTTAAAAAAAATCACAATGCAGCAAAAATGTAGCTCAATGGCTAAAAAAAGTCTCTCAATTTGAATTAAAGACGGTCATGAGTCTATGAGACGACACACTTTACCAACTGAAAGAAAAACTCAGTTTCTATTGTCGTGAAAAACAACTCCTACTATGACAGAAAATACTCTGTTTGAATGATTTTGATTTATTTGACTTATATAAAGCTCCAAATAAAACAACATGTCCTGAAAAGAAAACCAAAGACGAATTAAGTAGCTAAGGATGAAACATTATATTCTGCACTGACACCAATTCAAACACACAAGAATACAAAACACCCAGGGTGCTTTACATGAGGGTGTGACATAGATCGACTAAACTGGTCACTCTTGTTCTGTCGGAGCTGCATTACTACTACTATTGTTTACTCTTCAGCATGAATGAACGCATGAGCCCTGACACTGTATCCTGGGAGATGTAAGACATAACAGACATAAGCAAAAGCAGATTCAGAGGGAAATATCAAGAAAGTTAAGATCAGATTCACAAGAAATAAGACCTAAAATTCACTAAGGAACAAAGATTAAAAATGTGTGTTAGCAAAAGTAGACAGCTGATGGGTTAACCCTCCTTAAAATGATGAATTTAGTCTCAGTGCAACCTGCTGGGATTAAATGATGATTTTGATGTTTCTATTATAAACAGCCAGCAGATGGCAGATCTATGACCTCCATAAAGGTTGCTGTGAGTATTTGTAAATTCAGACCCTCTCTCAATGAAACCTGAGAGAAACTACCACATACACAATTTCACATTACAATATCAATGCATAGAAAGACAGCTGAGAACCCACAATGTAGCCAAAAAGAAATCGAGCTGTGGTCGCTTTTAGGTGAGATGAAGAGAACCTTATAACAGTGTTGAATGAAGTTCACCATAGGTAAAAACACATGTGAGACAATGACTTACTGTTCACAAAGGACACTCTGCAGTGTAATCCTGAAGCTTTGTGTAATTCTTAAGTCTGTTATACAGTCAAATGTATTACTGTTAGCACTACAGAAGTCATGTTCCTTTTTAGATCTTGGTTTCATGTCAGTTTACCAAGTGGGCATCATGTCAGGGAACCAGATGCGACCCAGGTGTTTGGACACTTCACTGTGGATCTGTTCCATGTTGTAGCTGCTGTCAGGGATTAACACCTCCTCCATGATTGACAGCTGAGTGAGCCTGCCGCCACACATCTTCACAAACTCCACAAAGCCACTGCAGGTCACTTCGCACTCTCCCAGCCCGATGGCCGTCAAGCATTTGCAGCGTTCTGCGATGCGGATCAGCTCTTCATCCAAGGGCTCGAGGCCATTGGCGCACACAACCAGCTCCACCAGCCGGGGGCAGTTTAGTCCTATTCGGCCCAGCATCTCCTTGCTTACTGCCCGGCCAAAGTACAGGTGTGTGACTGGGGTCTCCTCGCAGAAGAAGGGCTCAAACTCCTCTTCATAGAGGAAGAAATACATGACTATGTTGACCTTCGGGGAGTGCCGGACCAAAGCCTCCCAGCTGCTCCTTTTGATGGTGTGAAAGTGAGTCTGCCCTGGGTTCTCGCTCACCACGTCAATGCGCAGGTGCTCCAGATGGACATGTTTCTCAGAGGAGAGGGCGAGCAGGAGTTCATCACTCAGGAGGTGGTAGTTCAACGCCAGCTCCCTAAGTCCATGGCACTGGTCTGCGACACACAGGATACCTGAGAAAGAGAAATATTGAAAGGATTAGAAATAAACTTCTCCCTGGGGAGTGCACATTTGGTCAGCTGGTCCTCCACTTTGCTTGTTACTCTGCAGTAAATCTCTAAAACCCAGTTTTAATTTTATTTGATAACTTGTGCTGTTTTTCTGATAAATATATGCTATGATCGTTATTTTATGTTGCTTTTGCCCCACAAGTACATTCAAATTATACTGCAATCTATTAAAAAGTGACCCCTGTTTAATGATAAGTACAGCATTACCATATTCTTGCTAATATTTCTGTTTTTGACAGAGCGTACAGGAGTTAACTTGCAATTTTTACTTGCATCCAGCTGCAACATAGTCCAAATAGTTGAAGATTTGGGGGGCTCTATGTGGATTTCAAGGGTGACCCATGCTAAACTTGACCACCCTTCTGGACACAACCCAGCCACCAAAGTCAGATTTTTTTATGATACATAGCCAGCAGAAATTCATAGTCCTCTTGCACTCCATGTGGCATTATTTCTATGATTAGGATAAATATTCAATGCTCTGATTAAAAACCAAACTGCCAAAACATCTATTTCAAACTTTGTCATGATCATGCTATCAGTTCTCAGTTGAAAACAAACCAACATCAGCCCTAGAAACGTAAATGTAAGTTATTCCTTTAATTCAAATAACCAAAACAGAGATTGTTTATTGTAAAGTGTATTTACCTGCTGGGGAGACATGAGGGCAACTGCTCATCTTTAGCAACTTCAGAGTGTCACTGTTGTTGGCAACCAGCACCTTCAGGGACGGATCGTCCACAGGCGTATCATCAATCTTGATGGAGGACAGGGACTTGGAGTTGACAAACACCACCGTCAGTGCAGAGACAAAGTGGGACTGAGGAAGGACAAACAAAATTCATTTCAAGATACCGTTAGGAGTTTCTGAACTGCTTATCAAATAAATATATTTTTATGTCATATTATAACAAAATGGAAACTAGGCCATTAGTGGCAAAACTGATGACCTAAGTATTGATATTTTAATGCCTGAAAGTACTACAGAGCGACAAATTCTTCTGTTACAGACTTTTTTATACTATTCCCAAAACAAATATCCAGAACCAGTGACACATTTGACTCTGAAAAAAACCTGGGTGAGATACATATATATTTTTTTGGTTTAAAAAATGCTACTTGATACAAACGTGAAAAAAGTAAAGAAATACAAGGACCATGATACCTAAATCACCTCAAAATGAAAGCTCTCACAGGTGCTTTAACCGTATAATTATGTATCCATATTTACACATTAAAGGTTTTTTGCAAGAAGTGCAAAGATCAGGAAGAGAAGTTACAACAGCAATAGCTGATTATGATCTACAATATGATCACAGCCTCAAGCCTGGCATTATGGCTCTGAGTGTAACAAATAGGGCAGCAGTGAATGTGTTTGTGAAACAGAGACAGCCTCTTACCTGAGACACATCCATGAAGCTGGGTCGTGCCGTGGAGATCAGCCCCAGGGTCTTGATGGTACAGTTTACCAGCTGGGAGAGAATGTCACAGGCTGCCTCTGCAGACTCTGTGCAGCTGTCCACCTGATTCATCAGCAAATGAGGAATGAAAAGGTAGAGGTGTGAGAAAAATCTCAGCCTGGATCTGTTAAGTGCACTTATGCCAAGACAGCCATATGAAGATGGAAGAGAAGGAAGAGAGGAGGAAAGGTGAGAACAGCAGGATTGGCTCTTACCTTGAAGCTGACATACTGCAGGTGCTGGGCGTGCTTCTTGATGATCTGCTGAATGAGGTCAGGGTGAGTGGAGCGCAAGTAAGACGTGGCTGGCTGATTTAGCTCAAACTCAAATCTCCTCCACAGGTCAGGGGTGTGAAAGACGTCATTCCAGCGACGGCACACGGACGAGGCCCTGGCACGGTCCACCAGGGACAGGTGCTGGAAGATCTGCAGGACGACGTGGTGTGGCAGGTTCCCCCAGTCCTCTAATGGAGTTAGGGTGAAACTGGATGCCCCCCACTTATGTCTCTTTGCCCTCTCCTCATGAGAGGGGAAAGTCTGGCATTTTGATTTGAGACCTGTCCTTCCTCGCTTCATTCTGGCTGATTTGTATACTGGGAAGAAAGGATCAGGAATAAATCAGAGTTCAAACACTAAAATTCAAGATTCTCTTGTGTTATTGAAACCTAACTGATGTTATTTTTCTTTTTTCTGTTGTTGGTTTCTACCTGATAGTCATAAAACTAATGCATATTACCGAGGTGAGCTTGAACTGAATTTGGTTATTTTCTCCCTTCCAGCCCACAAATAAACATGAATGCAATGAGTTCAGTTAAAATAGCGTTTGTGTTAAAAAATAAAAAGCATAAGTAAGAAATCCTAAATTTACAAAACCCCAAACATGTACAATGCCAAAAATGTAAAAATGAATAGAGTCAGCAGTGAGAAATCATATGTTGCTGATTAACCAGGCTTCACTCCGGGTAGAATCCAAAATAATACAATGAACTGTGCTCCCATTGTTTTGCACCCCAGCAAAATTTTCTTAGAAAGTCTTCTTTAAAGAATTCCAAAAATCAGTGTTTCAACAACAACTTGTCTTTACTAACTGGACTTAATGAAACCAAATTCATGCACATATAAAACTTTTTCTCAGCATGTAACACAGTATTCTTAAATTGGCCTCAAAGAAATTTCAAACTCACCACTAAAAAACTTGTCAAAGTGCTAACAGCAATGTTGAAGTCTGAGAAGTCATAGGAGGATGTATTTCACTGAATCTCGTATGTTTTGATGTCATCTAGATCAGTGGTTCTCAACTGGTGGGTCGCAGACGCGTTCTGGATGGGTCACGTACAGCTGGTCAAAAAAGTAAATATTTAATGGGATATTTATTAGATATTTGATATTTTCTGTACATGCAACTTCAGTAGTTGTTGCCCCCTTCATGTGCTCTGAAATGCACTTTACTCAGTAAAAGAAGTGGATTTATGTTAAAGATTAGAGTCATTTTTTCTCAAAATTTAAATTTGATTGGTTTGAATATTATAAAAGTGGGTCGCGACTTAAGGACCATGGTAAAATGTGGGGCCCAGAGTGAGACCAGTTGAGAACCACATGAAGCATCAACCAAGCCTTTACCTCCTTTAACTCAGTTGTTGTCCTGCTGCCTCGATTTTAATAAATACCCAGGGTGTTTTTGTTGCTGATTAATCACTGGCTGCAGAAGTTCTTCACTCACCAAACCTGCTCTGAAGATTCAGCTGCTCTCTGAGCTTGTTGTTGTAGCCTTTACAAAGTAGTTAACCACGTATTTTTAGGCTTAATACTCAGGTTACTCTGGTGTAGTTTTGACTTCTTTAAATGTATAAAAGAAATTAACAGTATAACACACACAGTATCTAATTCACATTGCTGTTTTATTGCTGTACACATTATTAATTTTAACTGGTTACTTTGAAGGGAATCTCCTCGTACATGAGGTTAAATTGAGCTGAGCTGAGCTTCACACCACCTGTGGCACCAGATGAAGCCAGATCTGGACACTTCACAAACAGTGATCAGATTGTAGTCCTATCTAAAACACAGAATAAACAAATTCAAACAACCCACCCACTAACCGGAACGGTTTCTTACCTGAATCGCCTAAAAACAACACGTTCCTCTCGGCGTTGAGCTCTGTAGATGAAGAAGACAGCGTTCACTCGGAGCCATGACTGGAGATGACTGGAGAAATGCTGGCTATTGCTGATATAGGACAGCAGGAGCCGCTCCCATAATAAGCTCTCCTTTCGGCTTTAGCGACAGCTTGACGGGCTCTGCAGAGCAGCCGGTCCACGTGAGCGGAGGAAAACATGGATCTGCCAGGCTGCATCTTCAACTACCATCATACATGCAGGAAGAGAGAGAGAGAGAGACAGAGAGAGAGGGAGAGAGATGGTTCATTCTGCACTGTGAAAGAGAGTTTACTGCGCTGACATCGACTCTTGTAATTCACCTCTTTGTTTGATTGGGCGCGTTTCTGCACCTCTGCGTATGATCATTTGTTTGTTATTGTCGTGACGTGACCCTTCAGCAGAGCGCACAAGATATACAATACAAGTGCACGCGTCCTAAGAAAGTAGGTCAGTGTGTCAAAGCGTGCGCGCGCGTGCGTGCTCGTGTGTGGAAGGGGGTATTAATAAGAAACAAGAAATTCTGTTTGATATATATCCTTATTTAATTTACATTATAGTAACAGTGTATGGTCTAAGTTCAGACTATGTGCATGTGATCTCCCACATACAGTAAAAAGGTAAATATAAATGTATATAGGTTATAGCAGTGCTGTAGTTTATGGATCATGCTAAAGCAAATAACAATAAGGAATTGTGTCAGTAATGACCATCAAAACAACAATTATAGGAGATGAAAATGTAACCCTTTAAACTGAAGTTCCCTTAGATAATCACTCTACTACTGCACACTACTGCACTCACTCATAAGGACTACTTTGTGTGTTTATATCAATTAATTATTTCCTTAACCCCTTTAATGACTTTTGTATCATATTTGATACATACTTTTAAAAATCAATATGATCAACAAGTTACTAAAAAAACACCTGAATACAGTCTGATAAATGATAAAAATGTCCTCTTGTAGTTTATTAGTTTCCTATAACATCTTATGTATCAAACAAGACAAATAAATATATTTGTTAGATTTTAAGGACATTTTGATTTTTTCAGTGGTAAGTGAAATAAACATTTCAGCTCTAAAAAAGATTGAATTTTCTGGCCATAATTTGTGGTGTCAGGCATTAAAGGGCTACGTAGGCTGTGTATTTGCTCTTACTGCAATCTCTACAGTGACTGTGGACCAGGGAGGATGTTAAGCTGTGTTGTTTTACTTTAAACAGGCTCAAGGGTCATTAAGTGTTGTGTATTTGTGTGCGCATTGTTTTCATATACGGTCAGGTTTTAGATTTATTTTAAGAGCAGATTCTCTGAAGTAGAATAGTTAAATCGGTGCAAACTAATAAAATATATTTTGTCCTGAACTTCTGCTAACTTGACAACTCTACTGTCTTGTTTTGTCTGTTCTGCTTTGTTTTTATTTTGTGTTTTGATTTTTCATACTTGGGTAGTTCACCTACTTTCGAAGGTTGGCATTTACACTATAGAATATCATATAATTAAGGGTGATATTATCAATTAATCATACCAATGGAGAGTGGCAGATAATGGTATTTGATAAGATCAGGACTAAAACTGTAGAATAGGTTTAACTTGATACTGATAACAATATTTGAGTCTTCTGGCTCTTACAAATCACTATATGTAGCTTGCCCTCAAAGGGGAACTAACTTAGTCCATAGGCTATATTTCTTTCTGTCATTTACTCATTCTTACTTATCTTTATAACAACTACTCTATCTAGTATGTAAACACATGCCTGGCTCATACAGCAGACTCTTCCTGTGGTTCATTCAATCTCAGTCAAGGGCTGAGAGATATAGTATTCACATATCAAACACAGAGCAGGTAATCAAACAGGATATCACATGTCAGTCAACAAGTTCAGCAGGTCGACAACGAACCTGCAGCCACCAACAGAGAAGGAAGTTAAAGTGAGAGGCAAATTTGGTGTCACGTGCAAGGGTCACCTACGGGCAAAACACGTTGACTGTTTGTGTACAGTGCCCCCGTGAGGACAAAAGTCATAGTTCTTCAAAGCTCAAAGTACCTTCAGTTGTCTCGAGGGACCCCTTCTATAAAAAGTCTTCAATTAAGTCTCATGGCTTATTCCCCCTGGCTTTGAGCCATAGCTATAATGTCATACAAGAGTCATCCCAGGTATTGGTAATTTTTTAGTTAATTAGCTTATAAAAACGCCATTTTGTGATTTTCAGCCCCTGTCCCTCAAAAGTCCAGACAGAAAATGCTTTTATTAAGATAAAATGATATAATAACACAGATTTAAAATAAAAGAAAAAAAAGAAAAATAAATAAAAAGGAAGAATTTGAAGTTTGTAACATCCAAGAACTTCCCAATATGGATACCTGCACGTTTTCGTTTTTTAACACCAGTTTTCTATATTGAGCTTACTAGGAGGCTACATGTGGCAGATCATTCTTAGACACTGGGTGAAATTTATTAGATTGGGGAGTATTTTTCATATTGTTAAGTGATCCTTGTGAGTCTCTTGTTCTGTTATTTATAAGCAATAAACCTCTTATCGTTTCGGTAATATGTTACCATGGTTACACAGAGCTGGGCTATTGTTTCCACAGTAGTACAGAGAGGCTGTCCTAAAGCTTGCAGCTGAACTCCAGCCCTCTACCACCTTGAAGACGTGAGTTTTATCCACTGTGACTGAAACTTGGAGCTGACTTGTGGTTGTGGGGCTGGTCCGAGCTGAGTGAGGGCCGGAGAAATGCTAAGGAAACGACGGAGGTAAAGAAAGAAGCCCCTTGGACTTAGACAAACGCTAAACGTTCATGCGAAAAATACGATATTTATTTTCTAGCATCGAGTGTAATATACCAATGGTCGGAATGGTTGTTAAATGTAATTCTTTGTAATTATAAAAGTAAAAAAACTGAGCTCCGGGGCTCCGCCCATGCGCCCTGACGCAACCGCTTGTAAACGTCGGTTACGTCGGCATGAGAAGAAGAAACAAAACAGCTTCACAGAGCAGAGTTTCAAGAACACCGGTGAAGAAAACTATCCCCGTGTCACTCTTCATTGTTCATCGCAAACACCACGATGCGGCGACACGTCCATTTCGTTGCTTGTAACGGAGGGTGGAGAGAAGGAGCTAGCTAGCTCGCTAGCTGTATTGAGCCTGCCAGTGTGACAGCTAACGTCAGTAGCCTGAAGCTAACTGGTTACTCCTCTTTGAAAAAGGTGAGTTTGTGCTTTAAGAGGACAGACTGCTCGGTTTGTCACCGGTTTGTGGAAAAAAGAAACATTCTGGTTTAAACCCTTGTTGTTTCTATATAAACCCTATTATAATTCACGAGTAAAGCAACAATTCGACCTCTTCTTATGGTGGGGTTTCTTTACTGTGTTTTATTTAACTTGGCCGAGCGTCGTGTTAGAGAACTTACTGATCCCTGGTATGAGTTGGTCTTTTGGCTCTTGTTGGGAGTCTGGCTTGTAAACCAGTCACTTGGCAGACAGTTGTTTGACTAGAAGACATAGGTGTCTATCATAACAGCCAAGCAGGCTTGAGTCCATATGATTCACAGCCTAAGACGACCTCGTGATTCTTGGGCAGGTGTTTTCAGAGCGGAAGAAGTGTTTACTTATTTCTGATAAACCTGAAGTTGTTGGCACAGTGCTGATATGACTGCTGGCCAAGTTTTCTTTTTTTCTTTACACTGCACATTGGCCTGACGTACCTCTCATCCCTTCTGCAAATATTTTGTTTGCAGTTGGCACACCACTAAGAAGGAAGTCAAAGTAGACGTGTAAGTGCGTCAAGCTTTGTTCAGCTCGTTTGAGCAAAAAAGACACTGACCATCCTACTGGCTTTAAATCTGTCTATATTCATGTGTAAAGATGTGTCTTTTTGTGCTTTCTTTGTCAAGTGGAAGTGCCAACAGTGGAAACAATATGAAGCAACTAAATACATGTATCTGATTTGACATTGTTTGTACATTTTCAAGATTTTTCATTTGTGGATACTTAGTGTTTATGGCTTCCAACAATGCATATTTACATCTAAAATACTTGGTGAAACCATGCTATCTATTAAAATGTTCGTAATGATATCAGAATAAACTTGATTCTTCATGACTGGTATGATATAATGTCATAAAAGTGTATAAAATGCTCCATCTTGTGTTGCTTTTTACCCTCAAGATCGTAACATGACTCACAGGGTATGTTGTAACTGGTTTCGTTTTTCCCTGTAATATATCAAAGACGAGGAGCTGTTAAAGTCCTGTTTAAAGTGGCTGGACTTTGATTTCTCTCTGAATTCCTATTTTAAAGTCTTGCATTTTTGTGGTGAACTATGTCATTTCCTTCTTGTGTCATTTTAGCCCGAGCAGTCATGACTCAGAAAGTCAATTTGTGCTCAGTCTCCCTTGGAGTGCAGGGTATGACTTGTGGCTCCTGTGTCCAGTCCATAGAGCAGCGTATTGGGTCTCTTCCTGGTGTGATACACATAAAGGTAATGCTGTCTTTGCAAAACTATATTCTTCTTTTTCAAATGAGTCTGTTAATGTTTTCCACAAAGAGGTGCAATTCTTGAACTATGGGGGCTAAAAATGCTTTGCATGACACTTCAAGATTAAAAACAGGAACTGAAACAACAGTTCAATCTGTACTTTTACTGGAACAAAAGGGAACAGAACCTTGCGCAAAAGCCAGATATGTCTTCATTATTATATCAACCAAAGGTTTCTGTCCATTTAACATAACTAAGTTTGATTTAACCCACAGTTTGACCCCCTGAGGTCTTTTTTTTAACCAAGTTACAGCAATTAGAGGGAGCTATATGGCAACATTTGTGGTCTGCTGTTTTGTTTATTGTGTTTTTTACCCCTCAGGCTGAGGTGAAATGAGAAGATAACTTAATAGTGTATCCCAGATAAAACCTCACCCTTTCCAGGACCGTGACAGCGGTCGATATGCAGCCTATGCCCACAGGAAATGTCATTTGTGTCTGAAGAGGATTAGTTCCTGGGTCCTTTTAAGTTAATCTATACAGACATGACCATGACATGACTGTTTTTCTTGGTAAAACATTGCCTCACGCCTTGCCCTGTCTGTTTCTGAATCTTAGAAAAATGGGAAAATCCAGCAGGCAAGCAGACAAGCACACACACTCACTGCTAAACCCCCACTGCTGTTTGAACTTATGGCTCAGTCAAGTGATCCCTTCAGTATGTCACATGTTTCCCTGCTGGGGTCACCATGCTGATGGGAACTCTGTGGGCTTACTGAAGCCATGGACCTGTTTTTATGTCTTTTCTGTATTTTAACTCATTTTTGAGAAAAGACAGACTCATAGTATTGCTGTAATAATTTAATAAAACGTTGATTCAATTGAATATAGTGCATTGTTCGCTAGTTCAAGAACTAACAAACTCAACATTCTGAACTAACAAAATTTACACACAGATTTAAATCCTAAGTCAGACAAATTTAAGTGCCTAACTGTGCCGGTGTCTTATGGTTTGAGAATCACTGACTTTCCCTGGATTTAATTTTTTAGTTAAACTTTACTTTGTTTTGTAGGTCTCTTTAGAGCAGAAGAATGCCACCATCATATTTGATCACAGCCAACAGAGCCCTGAGTCTCTATCAGACGCCATCGAAGACATGGGCTTTGAATCAAGTCTGTCAGAATCCAGCACAGCCACACCCATATCTACGGACACCCAGTTGATCCCCACCTCAGGCCTGACGCCAGCAGCCCAGCAGGAAGCTTTGGAGAAGTTGTCCCAAATTCAAGGAGTTCTGGATGTCAGGGAGAGCGCAGCACCCTCAGGTCTCACCGTCACCTTTGTTCCATCCCTGACTCCTCCTCAGCAGCTGAGCGAAGTAGTTGCCAGCCTTACACCTCTGGAGATCGACACACCCAGCGGCCCACCACAGAACGGCCCAACTTTGTCCCCATCTCACACATCAGAAGCTGGCGTGTCACTGCTGAAGTTACGCATTGAAGGGATGACCTGTCACTCCTGCACCACCACCATTGAAGGAAAGATAGGAAAACTGAAAGGAGTCGAAAAGATCAAAGGTGATAAGCTCGACCTGCTCACAGTCATGTAGTCATGCTCTGCCTCTATGAGTGAGCAGTGACATTTTAACGCAGTTGCCCCAAATCTTACAGATAACATGCTATTGTTCGGTTCTTTGTATCTTCTCCAAAGACAGATTGTTTTGGGGATTGGACTGTGACTCATGAAATCTTTTATCATTGTGAGATGTGTATCAACAGATAGGATTAGGTGTGCTGAGTACGGCAAGGCCATTCTATACAAAGTAGTTAGGTGAGCTGCCAGATGTAGACCAAATCTCTGCACAGTGTTAAAAATGGAATTCAGACCTTCCAAAGCATTACAGTTTACTACAAATGACAAATTGCTGATTTTATTGATCTTGTTCATCTGTGTTCTTCAAAAAGAAAAAAAAGGTCCTCTGCCTATTTTAGGATATAATTAGATTCCTTTTAAAGTCACATACACTATGTTTTGTATTTGTATTTCTAACTATTTCATGTCTTAATGTCCTGTAGTTGTGTTGGATACTCAGGAAGCTACAATCATGTACCTGCCCTACCTCATCGCTGTCCAGACCATCATTGACCAGATCGCTGTGGCCGGCTTCAAGGCGTCTGTCAAGTCCAAGCCCCACCCTCTGCAGCTATCTCCCAGCGAAGTGGAACGTTTTGTTGATTCTCAAAAACCAACCATTTCTTCTCCGCTAGACACATCGGAGGAGACGGAAATCTTCATTGACACAACGCTTACAACGCTCAGGGTGAAAGGCATGCACTGCCGATCGTGCGTGGTCAATATCCAGGACAATATCTCTATGCTGCCTGGTGTCTCCTCTGTGGAGGTCTCTTTGGAGAAGGAGAAGGCCACCATTTCCTACGATCCTCTTAAAGTTACAGTGAATCAGTTACAGCAGGCAATTGAGGCTCTCCCTCCAGGGAACTTTAAGACTCAACCCTGGGACTCCTCTTGTCCTCTCAGTCCTGTACCCTCTTTGTCTATACCTGCCTTATCATCACTGCAGCCTACAGGGTTAAGCAAGGCCCCACCTTCTGCCTTACAGACTTCTTTTATTCAGCCTTTGGCATCCACGGCTGAAATTCACATTGAGGGCATGACATGTAACTCCTGTGTCCAGACCATTGAAGGCGTGATCTCAAAAAAGAAGGGCGTGATCTCGGCCCAGGTCTCTCTGGCTAATCATCAAGGGGTCTTTGAGTATGATCCCCTCCTTACCACGCCAGAGGAGTTGAGAGAGGCTGTAGAGGACATGGGATTTGATGCCTTCTTACCTGGTGAGTAGAATGATTTTGTGGTTTCCAAGTCAACAGTGTGCTTATGTACTGAACTGGGTGAAGCAGTCTTATGTTAGTGTTTTGATTAGAGACTTGTGTACATATATCAGAGCTCCAGACTACTTTGTCAGCATTCAAAACAAAGCTATAGTAGTTTTCTTGGCAGAATAATTACCAATGTGTCCTTCCTTCATCATAAGCTTTGTAAATACTGAACTGAAAATGTAACATCAACTTAAAAACAATCATCTGTCGCCCACAGAGACCAATTCTCTGCTGCCAGCATCAGATTTCAGTCTCCTGAAGCCTTTGAGTCCAGCACCTGTAAAAGAGCTGGATGGTGACATACATAGAGAAACCCCAAAGGAACGCAACACAGACACAAACTCAAAATGTTTCATCCAGATTGGAGGAATGACGTGCGCTTCCTGTGTGGCAAACATCGAGCGAAACCTCAAGAATGAATCTGGTAAATCGATTTAAAAAAAAAAAAAAAAGTTTAATCTTGAAGTTTTAGGTCAGTGTTGATGAATCTCAGAGCTGAAGACATGTGAATTCTAATGCAGGTATCCATTCGGTTCTGGTGGCACTGATGGCGAGTAAAGCAGAGGTGCGTTATAACCCTGAACTGATCGACCCAGGCAGGATCGCTGATTGTGTGAAGGAACTCGGCTTCACTGCGTCTGTTATGGAAAACTATGAAGGCTCAGATGGAAACCTTGAACTAGTGGTGAGTACACAGTAACATTATCTTTGTATTGTGTTGAAGAAAACACTATACTGTCATTTATTTCCACAAGATAAAAACTCAAACCAAACACTGTCATTGTTATGTGAGACTAACACATTCTACCCGGTTACCTACATCTGAAACAAACGTCTGTTCCTCAGCTCGTCCTCTCTAAGCTTTCAATCTCTTCCTCTTCTTTGATCCCCCCTTTTCACTCTCTTACAGGTCAGAGGAATGACATGTGCCTCCTGTGTTCACAAAATTGAATCCAGCCTCATGAAAGAAAAGGGGATTATTTATGCCTCTGTTGCCTTAGCGACCAATAAGGCACACATTAAGTATGACTCTGAAATTATAGGTCCACGAGACATCATTAAGCTGATCGAGGTATTGTTCCTGCTGCTCCTCTATCAAATTATTTGCTGATATTTTTCATAATCATGTTCTTTACTGCATGTTTACATCAGCTTATCTGTACATGAATCATCATCAAATCATTGATTGTTGCAGAATCTGGGCTTTGAAGCCACTTTGGTGAAGAGAGACCGCACGGCCAGTCACCTGGACCACAGCAAGGAGATTCGACAGTAAGCCCATTTTTGTTTTTGCCTATCTTTATGTAAAAAATTTTATATGCATCACTCAAGAGTTTATCAATCTCTGTCCTTATGTACAAAACCCAATTCCATTGAAGTTGGGAAATTGTTATAAATGTGAATAAAAACAAAATACAATGATTTGCAAATCCTTTTCAACCTATATTCAATTGAATACACTACAAAGACAAAATATTTAATGTTCAAACTCATAAACTTAAATTTTTTTGCACATAATCATTAACTCAGAATTTCATGGCTGCAACACGTACCAAAGTAGTTGGGACAGGGGCATGTTTACCTCTGTGTTATATCACCTTTCCTTTTAACAACACTCAATAAACGTTTGGGAACTGAGGAGATTAATTGTTGAAGCTTTGAAGGTGGAATTCTTTCCCATTCTTGCTTGATGTACAACTTCAGTTTTTCAACAGTCCGGGGTCTCCGTCGTCGTATTTTACGCTTCATAATGCGCCACACATTTTCAATGGGAGACAGGTCGAGTACCCGCACCCTTTTACTATGAAGCCACGCTGTTGTAACACATGCAGAATGTGGCTTGGTATTGTCTTGCCGAAATAAGCAGAGGCGTCCATGAAAAGATGTTGCTTGGATAGCAGCATACGTTACTCTAAAACCTGTATGTATCTTTCAGCATTAATGTTGCCTTCACAGATGTGTAAGTTGACCATGCCTTTGGCACCAATGCACCCCCATACCATCACAGATGCTGGCTTTGGAACTTTGCGTCTGAGTTAATTGTTATTTGCAAAAAAAATAACGTTTATGAGTTTGAACATTAGATATCTTGTCTTTGTAGTGTATTCAATTGAATATAGGTTGAAAATGATTTGCAAAACATTGTGTTTTGTTTTTATTTACGTTTATCACAATTTCCCAACTTCAATAAAATTGGGTTTTGTATGTTAAAATATTGTCTTCATTTGCTCGGATCCCTCTCTTACAAAAAGAGGATAATAGAGGTAAATAGTCAACTGTGCGTCTAAAGCTAAAACTTAGAGGGAAGCCCCCTACTTTAAAACTGCTCAGTATCTGATTCTTAGATTACAACACCAAGTTTTTTGGACAGTTTTGACCATCAGGGCCAGGTAAAACGTAAATCAAAACCCTTTTTAGGCTGAAATAATGATGTATGCAAATATTGTGGTAGTAGTGTGGGAGGTTTGTATTTGTTGGTCAGTGGTGCCGTATACCAGATAAAATGATGATGAATTTTCATATTCCTCCTTTATTATGTGATTTGAAACCAGGAAATCAAATTACATCAATATCTAACAGAATTCTGTCCTTGCTCTCTAAGGTGGAGGAAATCTTTCCTGGTGAGCTTGATATTCTGCGTTCCTGTCATGGGCATGATGACCTACATGATTATTATGGACCATAATATGCATTCCTCACATCAACACAACATGACGGCAGAGGACCGTAACCGCTACCACTCCACCATGTTTCTGGAAAGACAGCTGCTCCCAGGCCTCTCCATCATGAACCTCCTCTCCTTCCTCTTCTGTGTGCCTGTACAGGTGAACCAGAATAGTGAATTAGGCAGAACACAGACACTTAAATATTAAACAACATGTGTTTTTTACATGAGCGACGTGTGATGTGGTGAATTGAAGCTTTGTTTTCCCTCTTTAGTTCATTGGCGGTCGCTACTTCTACATTCAAGCCTACAAAGCAGTCAAACACAAATCCGCCAACATGGATGTGTTGATAGTTTTGGCAACCACCATAGCCTTCACCTATTCACTGGTCGTCCTAATAGTGGCCATGGCGGAGAAGGCGAAAGTCAATCCTATCACCTTCTTTGACACACCACCAATGCTCTTTGTCTTCATCTCTCTGGGACGCTGGCTGGAACAGATAGCCAAGGTTTGGATGAATTTTTATGGATAATCTAGAAAAATTCTCATTAATTTATGAAATGCTGAAAAGCGGGACTTTTATTTAATTCATCATTCAAATAAAAAGGTATGTTTTGTCCTTTCTTCTTTTATTCCACAAAGAGCAAAACATCTGAGGCTCTGTCCAAGCTGATGTCTCTGCAAGCAACTGAGGCTACAGTGGTTACTCTCAGCAGTGATATGTCCATACTCAGGTACTTACTGTTTGCAGTGCTTGTTTTGTATATTTACTTGTTCAGGATAGTCCAGGGTTAAAATGCCATAAAAGGTTTTCATATATCCTACCAAGATTCTGGGAAATTAAGATTAGAATCAAGTTCCCAGCAATTTGAAAACCCTCCCAGCCATCCTGAAAATAACATGATAACATAAGTCCACCATGTGGCACTGCCCGAGTAAAATACCTGCTTAAGTTTGTGTTAGCCACCTGCATCTCTGTTTTTAAATATCAAACTGAGAAATTTGCCGTAATGCAACTTAATTTTATTTGTACAACAACTTGCTGTGAAAGTGAATAATAAATAGGAACAGAAAATGAACACAAGGGAGAAAAAAGAGGAAATTTTTAATAAAAGCAATGACTTCTTAATAAGGTAAAAATGAGTAAAAACTTCAGTTAGACAAGAAAAAGGTTTGATATAATGTCTTACAAAAACAAATGTAAAAGCTCTAAGATAAGGCTGTAAAGTAACACAATGATGAAAGTTGTTTGAAGAGAAAAGATTTTAATGAAATAATGAAATTACCACTAAAAAGTAAGAACTTAGTAAGATGTAGAGCATAAAAACAGAGGGCTCTGTTGTTGGTGATGAACATTTTAAAGAGAAGCATGTGAGGACACAAGTGATCTGGGACATGAAATAAAAGATCTGTGATATTGGAGAAAAATGTCATGTAAAGATAAATCAAAACTTGAAAGCACTCTTAAATTAAAAACAGGAGTTGTGTAATCTATTTTCTTTTTCCAAGTCAAGATTCCAGCTGTTCTGAACAAGCTGTAGTTTTGTTGTGTTCATAGACCTTTAATATAACTCGGCTGTGAAAATTATCATAGTGCTGTATTAAAAAACATGATTACATCAAAGTGAAGCATTGCACCAAAACTGTCAAATATACAACATGTGCAGAGTTGACTTCCTTTGTGTTCCAGCGAGGAGCAGGTGGATGTTGAGCTGGTGCAGCGGGGTGATGTAGTGAAAGTCGTCCCTGGAGGGAAGTTTCCGATAGATGGGAGAGTCATCGAAGGACACTCCATGGCAGATGAGTCTCTCATCACAGGTAAGTTAGAGTGAGTAAGGAACACAAAGGATCTGTCAGTCTGGATGAAGGGCTTGGACTTGAGCTTGTTGTAAACACAGAATGTAAATACTCTTAGGGTTGGCCAATTCAACAGATTGGACCTACACACAGTCCTGTTCTTATTTGTTCTTGAAATGTTTATCTTAAAGCTATTTAAACTTTTACTCAGGCAAGGAATCTAAACAAAACAAAACAAACAAAAGCCATGACCAAGCTGTAGGTACATGTCAATGAATACTCAAATAAACTCTTGTTAAAGGATAACAAACTTGACTTGGACTAATGTAGTCTCTGTTTTTATTGTAGAAATATTTAATGTCTTCTAATGACATGGTTCAACATGATAGTTATTATCTGTAATTAGTCGCTGGTTCAATATTTAATTAGACATTATAAATAACGGTGTAAACATGTAGTCTTCTGTTGTTATTTGAGTTGTACTTTCCCCCACTACTTTTTTTTCGTTTTTGGTAACATATGACCTGCTCCCATGTCCTGATTCCCTCCCTAGACTCTCTGGTGTTTTCTCACCAGCTGTTGCTTTGTGCCTGCAGGTGAGGCCATGCCGGTGACTAAGAAGCCTGGGAGCTCTGTAATTGCAGGCTCCATTAACCAGAACGGCTCCCTGCTGGTCAGCGCTACACATGTCGGCATGGACACCACGCTGTCTCAGATTGTTAAACTAGTGGAGGAGGCTCAGACCTCAAAGGTGAATCATGTGGTTTTAGATTTGCACCATGTTAACCCACTTTCATGGTAATTTTTTCTCAGGTGATTAAACTCGTGACACTTTTTTTAGGCTCCCATCCAGCAGTATGCAGACAAAATCAGTGGGTACTTTGTTCCTTTTATTGTCTGCATATCCGTCCTGACCTTGATCGCCTGGATCTTCATCGGATTTTTGGACTTCTCCTTGGTGGAAGAGTACTTTCCTGTAAGTCGTCTTTGCAGTCTTGTTAAAAAAAAACATGCTCACCTTCTTTATATCAACAGGATATTACATCTATTTCTCCAAATTCCTGTTTTACATGATGTCACTACAACTGGGATCATCTTTGTTGTAGGTCATTTTATTTCAAAGTGTTCATTATGTATAAATTGAAGACAGTGCACCCCTTTTTCCCCTTATGAAGGGTTACGACAAGAGCATTTCCCGGGCCGAGGCAGTGATCCGCTTTGCTTTCCAAGCCTCCATCACTGTGTTATGCATTGCTTGTCCTTGTTCCCTTGGCTTGGCAACCCCAACAGCTGTCATGGTGGGCACAGGAGTTGGAGCCCAAAATGGCATCCTGATAAAGGGAGGAGAGCCACTCGAGATGGCACATAAGGTGTGTTAATGATGACATTCTGACACTCCTGTGGAGTCAGCCAACTATGTAACAGACCACCTGTCAACACATTTCGATACAGTCCTGGTTTCTGATGCTACAAACCCTATTGACCCACATAACTCCCTGATTTTACTCATTACAACTAATATCTTCTGTCCGAGCAGGTCCAGTCCGTTGTGTTTGATAAGACTGGGACTATCACTTATGGTGCCCCCAATGTTATCCAAGTCAAGATAGTCGTGGAGGGGAACAAGATGCCTCGCTCTCGACTGCTGGCTATCGTGGGGACAGCTGAGAACAACAGTGAACATCCTTTAGGAGCTGCGATCACCAAATACTGCAAACAGGTCAGAAGCTTTTCCAAGACAGTGGTTCCCAGACTTCTTTATTCCCCCCACCAAACAAGATGGTGACAGAAATGACTGTGTTTAACTAAACACACCCACAAAGTCATGGATGATTGTGATTTTGTTAATAAATAAAGTCATCTCCATCCCTCAAACCACTTCTTTTAAAAGGACATTTAGATCACTGCATCACATCACAGGTGATTTTTTTCACTAACAAACAAGTTAGTTTAATTTTAGCAAAGCACTTTGTGACACATCACTGGATTGTTTCACAGCACTATAATTTTTCAGAAATACATTTAAGTTAAAAAACAAATAAACAAAAAAAAAACTGCATCGCTTTGCCACAAAAGAAAACTATCAGTTTTAAATGCGCAAAACACTTTTATCTCTTGATGGCTGCATTACTCTAAACTTTTTTTGCTGTTTTTGTTATGCTTCAGAAAATGTCAAACAAAGTTGAGAGAACATCTGAAATAACAGTGGTAGAAAAAACAACCCCTGTTAAATCTTTAACAGATTATTTTCGTCACTTTTATCAGTCAATGTACAATTTAAAAATAAAAGAAAACTGGAACAGCATATGGAGTCTCTTTTCTAAAAAGAGCAATCAGATTATCATCAAGTACTTTCTTTTCAGATTGCTAAATCGATGTTTTCATATTTCCTTTCAAATCTAATCATAATTTACAATCACTTTGTCAGAAACTGCATGAGGTTTCTGGATCGTGGCAATTCTGTCTGCGACTAGTGCTCTGGGTTTCCTGCTGGCAATATTCACCAAGGTTTCTGTGAACAAACTTGAGTGATATATTGACATGACTGAGATTTAATGTTTTTGAATCTTGTTTATTTTGGGTCTCATACTGTCGTCTGTCGATGTTCTCTCTGTACCACTTTTCCCCGACTCTGTTTGCTACAGACAGCATGTAAGGCATGTCAGCTTGAGTTGGTTTTGGGAGCCACTGATCTTGTTCATCATTTCATCTAGACTTGGAAAATGTAACTTTAAACATCCGTTACTCTGTAGGAGCTGGGCACAGAGGCTGTTGGTGTGTGCACAGATTTCCAGGCAGTGCCAGGCTGTGGCATCCGATGTCAGGTCAGCAACACTGAGACGTTGTTGAAACAGGCGGACAGCGACAGCGAGGATAACAACCAGCGCAACAGTGTCCTCGTCCAGATCAGTGACACCAGAATGTCAGCCACCTCACATCCTCTCATCATGGACCCTCAGCCTCTAAGTATGCACTTATACACTGTTGCAGCAGTTCAACTCAACATTCCCATAAACTTCTTTAGTTCTAAATTTAAGCAGTAATTTTTCTGACGTTTCCTTGATCTTGTCTGACCTAAGTCATCTGTTTCTGTAGGTCTCATCAAGACGAGCACTTACGTCGTTCTAATTGGCAACAGAGAGTGGATGAGGAGAAACTGTCTGCAGGTCCGACCAGACATAGATGAAGCAATGATGGAGCATGAACGCAGAGGACGCACTGCTGTTTTAGTAGCTGTAGACAGTGAGTACTGCTTAATGTGAAGTTTGGCCTGTATCTTGTTTCATCATTTACAACATAATGTGTCACTTCAGGAAGTGGTCTCTGTTAATGAAGGAAAAACTGTAAATATTGCTTTAAAGAAGCAGAAGTTTCTATCTGCTGAAAAAGAAAGCTCGAACTGTCCTGTCAGAGACGCAGTTGGCATCTTTTTCCATGAGTAAACGGTCTACTTTTGTTTTGTAATGAGGCTCTTTGGTAAAGAGATACATTTCTCATGAACACTAAAAATAAAATAAAAAGAAATACCTTCATGATAAAAAAGTTTAAAGCTTTAAAGGAGAATTTGGCTTGGAGTATATTCACAGTGGTGTGTCTTTATGGCCTAAAACCACTAACAAATCCAGAAGCAACAAATCTGACAAATCCTATTGTTATTTAAATGCCTGTAACTGCTGTGAAGAACAGACAATCACAGCATAATGAAGAAATTACCTTTATGAACCTTTTCCACTGTGAACATTCAAAGTGAGCTTTACATTAGACTGTTGAAGGGGGGGCAGGATGAGGTTTACACATGCACAGGGCAACATCAACGCAGAGATTAAAGGCCAACTTTGTCAGCAAGAGATACCAAAATTGGTATCAACAGAAAGTTCCTTACAAGAGCTTTAAATAGAGATACTACTATTACTTAAACTTTGTTGAGTTCAGAAATGTTTTAATGAAGTTGTATTTTTTTGTGTGTAGATGTGCTGTGTGCCATGATAGCCATAGCTGACACAGTGAAACCTGAGGCTGAACTGGCTGTTCACACTCTGACCAGCATGGGGCTGGAAGTTGTGCTGATGACAGGAGACAACAGCAAGACTGCAAGAGCCATTGCTGCTCAGGTATCACCTAGGTGTTGATTTTGAGATGAGTGTCGCCACACAGTTTCAGCATTTGCTTGTGTTTTTGACTTGGTTTTAAGATTTTATCAATGAAATGATGTTCTGAGAAATCTTTGCTTTCTTACAAATCAAAAAGGGGGAACCAGCGATTCAGATATTAAGATGACCAAATCCCCCCTTAATACTTCATCACGTATTTCTGAAAGTTATTTCCCAAAATTTAAAATAAAAATAAAAACATTCTATTTTTTTTTTTAAAACATGTGAAGTCCACCATTTAAGTGCTTTATGTGTTTCTGAGCTTGTTAACGTCTCTCCTCTAGGTGGGTATCAGGAAGGTGTTTGCTGAGGTGCTGCCGTCACACAAGGTGGCCAAAGTGGAGCAGCTGCAGCACGAAGGAAAGAGAGTCGCCATGGTGGGTGACGGTGTTAACGACTCACCCGCTCTGGCCATGGCTGACGTGGGCATCGCCATAGGAACTGGGACAGATGTAGCCATTGAGGCAGCAGACGTGGTGCTGATCAGGGTGAGAATCTGAGCTCCTGATTCATTGTAACAGTGCAGACTGCCTGTTGCATAACATGATAATTAAACATGTCACTGAAGCATTAATGTAGTGAGGAGCACAGGAAGACACACAGCCCAGTATCAAAAAACATCCTGCTTACAGTACACCAATGCTGTAAGCAGGTCAGAAAGTATGTAGAAATTACAGGTCAAGACAACAGTACGGGAGAGTGGGATAAGATGAGCTGTTTTTCATATTTGGGATCACTACATCAAGGCAATCATAGTTTGTCTCTAACTAGTGTATCTGATAATATAGCATGCCAAAAAAAAAGTGGTCTCCTATGGTCTACTTCCCTCTAGTATGGGGTAAGTTGACCATCAAACTCTTTAACTTTCTCAGTTGAGCCACTGGCTCAACTTACCCCAGAACTGTAATTATGACTTTATTAGTCCTCTAAACTAAAATGGTGGACTTTTATGTTAGGTTTTTGACCTCATGTTGCAGCTCATAGATACAACAATTGATGTATAAAACAAATTTAAAATGAACTTTTTTGATCTGAACACAATTCTAACAAAACTTATGACAGAGTTAATTCACTTTCAAGAGTGAACAATGTTTTTTTGTAAATAAATGTCTAACCCCTTCACCCATGTGTTTCTAACCTTCACAGACTCCATGAATTGATGACCATCTCCTAAATATTTGGTCACATGATCAATTTCTTTTACCATTTCCAAGTAAAAGGGGGTGGTGGTTCAACTTACCCTTTGGCTCATCTTACCCCACTCTCCCCTATATGATTAAAGACAATACGGGGAAAAACATGAACCTTCACTGCATTTTGAAGTATTTTTAATGACATGACACATCACCCCTTAGACTTTGTTTCTGTCCTGATAATCAACAAACGAAATGATTGCGTGTTACTGCCTCCTCTGAAATCAGTTCCTGAATTCTTTGGTCCCAAGGCGAGTTCACCACCTCCTCCTGTCCTCCTCTGTTATCATGGAGCATTTTGGAGTCTTTCATGTGCCAGGTCAAGCTGTTTAAAAAAAGAGCCATGTGCCCAGGTGTGCATGATTTGCTTATCTGTGAGCTCTGTCTGAGTGAATACAGATGTATCATTTTTGTGCACTGATAACAAATCTGTACGTATGAATATGCAAACTGTGCACACGGATTGGTGCATGGCTCTTTTTTTTAAGGTCTTGGGGCTCTGTTGTGCATATCTCAGCTGACATGACATTCATAACATAGCTAATCTTCTACTGTGTATTTTAACCTCTAACACCAGTGTTCACTCAGTGAGATTTTTTTGAGTTGATATACAAGTGCATAGTTTTGCTCCTGCTGTCAGACTTAGTATTGCTCTAGTATTGCTCTCTCAACATGTACCTTCCTTTAATAAGTATTTAATGGGTTACTGACTTCAAATCAATCATGTGAATCAGTTTAAGACTAGGTAGGATTTATCAGTCAGCTTAGACAGGAGCAGCTTGGGGCGCTTAAGAACAAGTATTACATTCTTGAACTTCTTTTATTTTTTTCTCTTTATATTAAACTGATTAAAAACTGTCGCTCCAGAAGGGCCATCAAACACATGCAGATTTTTTTCACCTTTTTACAAATGGGATATTTCCCGAAATGTGCTTTTGTTAAATCACCAGAGTTAATGAGCGATATTATCCCTACCTCAATGAAAACCTTTTCTTGTTGCCTTGTTTGCAGAATGATCTTCTGGACGTGGTGGGAAGCATTCACCTCTCAAAAAAGACGGTTAAGAGGATCAGGATCAACTTTGTTTTTGCTCTCATTTACAACCTGGTTGGCATTCCTATAGCTGCCGGTAGGTACTCACAAAGATGAGCTGGATGGTTCAAGGAATTGATAAATGACATTGCTAAGTGTTGCTAGTTTGTATTATGTTTGTCTTCATAACAGCAATGATATAAGTTGTGTCCATCCACAGGTGTGTTTCTCCCCGTTGGTCTGGTGCTGCAGCCGTGGATGGGCTCTGCTGCAATGGCGCTGTCATCTGTCTCTGTGGTTTTGTCTTCTCTCCTACTCAAATGGTAATGAAATGTGTAACGCTTTGTTGTGCCCTTTTTATCTGTGAGCTTTGTTGTTTTTTTCTCCCGTTTGATCATGTTAATATATTTGATTTTTCTTTTCTCCTGGGTCTTTGTTCAGTTACACGAAGCCCACCGCTGAGCAGTTGGAGGCCAAAGTGGGTAGCAGCAGGCGGCAAGGCAGCCTATCAGATGTCAGCGTTCACATTGGCATGGGCGATGTGCGTCGTCCGTCCCCCAAACTGAGCCTGCTGGACCGCATTGTGAACTACAGCCGTGCCTCCATGAACTCCCTGCGCTCTGACAAACACTCCCTCAACAGCTTGGTGCTCAGCGATCCTGACAAACACTCCCTGCTGGTGGGGGAGGAGCTGTGTGAAGAGGAGGAGGAGGAGGAGGCCTGCTGAATACGTAAGGCTCACACTGGCCTTGGCTAAAAGGGTGGCATCAAATAAAGACCCATCCATCTGCTGTTGGTGCCTCAAGGCAGCACTGTGGACTAGAAGAAAGCTTTCATGCCCCTTGCTTCCTTTTTGCTCAACCAGCTGGTCACATGCTCTCGTAAACATGTGGGTGGTTTCTTCTTTCAAGTCGCAGGCTGTCCTTTGTTGAGATCACTTTCCTGCAGTATCCATCGTTTTGCAGCCCTTTGACATTTTGAGCCTACAACACTCTGTTGTTCGCAGGGGCATGAAGTGTCTTCAAGAGCGTTGAAGCAGGTTCCACATGAAGGCACAGAGTAATGATCAGCTCTGTTACTGTGCTCACCTGCCAGTACAATCTTTAACATCCATCCAAAGTTAACGTAGCAGTGGTCCCCCTTGTTTGCGTGGACACTACAGAGTTCTATTTTAAACAGTTTTCCTTGAATGGGAAAAGATGACAACACTGTTGTAAAATTATATTTCAGAGTATTTATATTACCACTATTTATCTTTTTTTCAATATATCTTGTGTGAAAATGAAGTTGTAATATCCAAACTCTAATACCCATCTTAAATTTCCACAAAATTGATTACCGAGAAAGGTAAGGGAGTAAAACTGAACTCAACCGAGGATGTCTTTACAGTTTAAACTGACTTTGTGCAAAACGCTAACAGAGTGAGCTGTAATTGCTATTACGCAAGTGCCAATTGAAATGCCACCTTGGCAAAGTCCAACACATTCCAAAGATAGCACTGAACACATATAACCTTGGACTCAATGTGCACAAAGTGTGAGCAGAGAGAAAAGGTTTAAGCAGAGAGCTGAAGACTGACCGTGAATGGGGACAGGAGATAAATCTCTGTACTTGATTATTATATGTCTGTCAGTAAATGTGAACATTATTCCCTGTGCAGCTCGAACTGGAGTTGTTACATGGGTGACTTTGCTTTGCATTACTTTGCTTGTTGCAAAGAGAGAGAAAACTGCAGTGATGCAGTTCATGAAGAGGCCGAAATGCAAATGCATGTGTGTACCGTCATTACACCAAACAAGCTGTTGTTACTGTTCCTGAAGATTGTGACTGATTGTTAGTCTCCCTACTTTTTCATTTGATATAGACTGCTGCACTTGATCAAAGATACACCAAGGGAAGCAGGGAACAGTCAGATCAGCTGAGTCCCAGCATCTCCACCAAACAAGTTACTGACAAGCAGAAGTGAATGAACTAAATGAAGTGTTCCTTTTTGAATCTAAATTGCTGTGGTCATGCAAGTGTAGAGAGCTACTGTGAAGCTGCCTGTGCTTTATTTTCTCCTAAGTCATTTGTATTTGCTGTGTCAATCAGAAAATTATCACTACACTGCAGCTGATTTATAAATTTGTCTTTTGATCAGTTTATCCTGCCGCTGCCCCAGTGCAACATGTTCTATAGCCGTCAAAGCTGGCAGAGTGCAATTATGCCAATCTGTTATTTTTGTGCTTTGCTTTGTAAAACATGTTTGCTGGGCTTTAGACATGTATTGAAGTCCATGTTTTCTGCCTTTCATGGTTCTGAACTTTATGTGCCTTGGAATAAAACGCCTTTGTAACATCACCCTGGTAGGGCAACTTGATTTACCAGAAGGGGGCGCTGCAGAGCCATCAGTGGCACCTTCAGGTAAGTAGACGGGAAGCACACGTTTCATCAACTTTATTTCATCCAGTTAATTTAAACATCAAATCATCCCAGTGTATTGCAAAACAATCAAATACCATTTTCTCCCATAATTTTCTCTTAAAAAATACTCATTTAACTGATGCTTGGTGTAAATGACTTCTTCCTCTTGAGTCACCTTGTATCGCTTTGGCTATAGTGACACTTTATTTGATTTGGCAGATTGAAGCTTGTGAAGATGTTATTAGTGAGGGAGTTAGTTTTGTACTTTTAAGCACATAGAAGAGGCCTTACTTCTTATAAGATAGGGGATAATACTTCAAATAATGTCCACCAGAGGGAACATTGAATACTCGTCTTTTCTCTCTCCTCACTGACTGAGGATGTACAGAAAAGTACAGTGATCACAAAACTAAACGAGGTTCAACAAGTTCTAAAAATGTGCAGCATTTAAAATCTGTTACAACATTGTGCTTTTCTTGACTAAAAACACGGCTAACAGTGTTGACTGTGAAATGCTACATTCATTTTACTCTTTGAGACTAGAATAACAAACTTCACTTCAAACCAGCTGGGGAACAGCACCAACTCCAACAGCTCTCTGGAAACACTAACAATCTAAAATGAAATTACTTATACACCAATATCTGCAAGTAGATTTACAGTATATTAAACATTTAACACTTGACAGAAATTACACATCATGATGAGCAAAAGATGCAATTAAAACAAATCAATGTTCACAAGCATTGATGAGGTCTCTAAATTTGAAATAACAATATTTGCCTCAATCGAAGCAAACAATTCAAACACATTAAATCACTTTTACAGATTTAACAAAGGGAAAAATTGGTCTAATATTTAATGTAAAGGGATATTTGAATCTTTGAGTTGATCTTTCCCTCTGTAATCCCTGATTTTAAGAAAGTCAAATATTAAATCATGCACATTGCCATACCAAATACCTCCTATGCAGTTTCATAAAATAAAACAGAGTCTGTGTATTTGGCACAAATGTTTAAAACTATACAGACCAGCAGATCGACATGGCAGATTTTTGGATGAGAGCCATCGGGTATCAAGTTCACAGTTTACACCAACTGTGCCCAAACGTATCAGAAGCACATTGTTATCTAAAGAGTGAATACTGCATGTGGAGAAAGAGAACGAAAGCTAAAACGTCAGGTGACGCCTGCTTTATCAGTTAGACAGGAGAGAGCTGTGACATAACTACAGGTAATAAGTAATGTGTCATTGTGCTTCACCTTGACAGCAAGGTATAATATTAACACTGATCAAGAGGATGTTAACTATACTAATGTAATTGTATTTAATCTCACCAGCTTTTCTGCAGAGAATTTAAATAAAATTGTTTTAGAAGATTTCACAGTAATGGTTGTGTTTCGAAACTGAATCTCTGTCGGTCAGATTTTCTGTTATTGACCCCTTGCTGTCAAATATTCACGACAATGTTCTTGACATTTTTTCCTAAACACTGAGTTTTATTTTAAAAAGTTATCCAGTGTATTTGAATGTATAATAACACTTTAAAGACAAACCTAAATGAAATGAGTGTTTAAACCTGAAATATTGATGTATGTTCAGGTACAGAAGCAAAATACCGTACAAGTCTGTGATTGACTTGTGGAGTTTAAAGGTTACAAATGCTGTGATCAACATTCTGAATTAACTACTATAAATCAACTACTGGATTAGATTTATTAGAGCCAGTATGGCATTTTTTAGATAACCATTAATAACACTTTCACCCATCACCATTTCAGCTCCCAGTATGATTTCCCATATTTTTATTTGATAAATTCTAAAAATCTCATGTTGCGTATAAGAGGAGTGGTTTGTTCATGCATGTTTGGCAAGCAGAATGACTATAATGTTTAACACTGATTATTAAGACATCAAATAGCACCATGATGGCCCCCCAATGGCTGCCAACACTAATCATCACATTTTATAGGGTGGGTCCCTTGAGGATGATTTGTAGGTTAATGATCATACAGAGAGGCCTTCGTGCTCACTGAAAGGTTCGTATTTAGTGAATGAAACTGAATTAAAGTAAGTTTAAGTAAATGCTTTTCTTTGAAATAACACTGTCAGATGTGCGAGGTTGTTGTGCTTCAGAGGTCTTTGACTCATTAGTATCCTGATTATAATCAATTAAAAATAGTGTAGGAAATAATCAGTCAGCCAAGCTAACTATCTGGTGTATGGCAATGGTTTGGCAGCGGTGTGCACCAACAAGTCACCAACGTAAAAAATACTGCGCAGAAAAAAGTCCACTTGAAACAACCTAACATGGGCCTATTAACTGTATCTGTCGAAACGTTACTTTTCTTCAGGCCCAGTCAGACAACTTCTCGAGCAGTTACAATAAAATAAACAATCACATTGAAAAAAGCAAACATCTCATTACAGAACAGTGAGTGAGAGAAGAAGTCCTCAGATGCCCGTCTGAACGATGGAAACGAGGATACACTAACTTAACTTTGGCACACTGAATGAGGAGGGAGGCAGAGAGAGGACTGAGCCTGCAGCTGTGTTATGGCAGTGTTAGGATGAGGGGGGTCACACACTCATAGCCCTTTGTTGAAGTAGACCCTCTCCACCCCCGGGTGGTTGGCCCTGATTTTCTCCTGCAGCTCCGGCTCCAAGCGGCTGACTGACATAGAGCTGGAGCGGGCAGAGGACACACAGGGGTTAATGGATCAAACATAAACACTGTAGTTGTGCAACTTTCCAGGCTGAGGGATCCTGCAAGTCCTGCAAATATTCTGCTGGGGATAAGGCTATTTCCTGCAGCGATAACACGTTTGTTGCTATGAGTTTAAATGTTTGACTTACCTCTTCTGTGGGAACAATGCACAGCACAGTGGAGTGGCAAACACCAGGCTGGAAAGAGAAAATAATCTATTCAACAAACAAGCTTCAGTCTGAGCCTCTTGCTCTGACTCCTGTGATAGTTTCAATTGTTACGTGAATAACCTGGACTGAGACTGACGTGGGAGCCGACGTATCGATTCTTCAAGCTGAAATTAAGAGGACCTTTCCCAACAAACAACTTTATCATGCAAAGTTGTGCATAGTTGTACATGATCAATGAGTTCTGGTGAAATCTGAGATCGAGCAACATTCAGGGTCAAAAAATGGAGCCAGTACACAAACAAAATAAATCTGCAGTTCTTCAAGTGTCCACACGAGGCTGACTCCAGGAAGCCAAGAAAACCCTGCCGGAGCCCATATTAAGATGACCATTCTTACATCAGAATTAATGATCTCTATTTCCTCATTTGCTTTGATTACAAAACAGCTGAAGGTAGGAGATATGCAGAACTACATATTGTTATACTAAATTAGGGGCTTGGTTTATATGACGCTGTTGTCGAGGCAGCAAGGCTATGGCCTCAAACTCTCCTTTGTGCCTGATTCTCGTTCAGTCAAAAGTAAGCTAGAGACGACATTTACAGCATGGTGACAGCTGTTTTTAGACTTCCTATCAGCTCTGCAAAACTGAGACTGAGACGATCAAGGCTTTGTCTATGTTTTTATACAATCAATGGCAGGAATGCTCTGCTATGTATAATGCGGACACTGCTTTGTTGTGATCAAGGAGTTAAGATTAAGAGGAACAATTTATAACAATACGATCTAAAAATGTTGAAAATCAATAAATGTCATTAGATTGACAGACAAAAACTTAAATATAAATCTCGAAGACAAAACATTTTTTAATCTAAACAGCTTCAGAAATGTTGGGCAGATATCCAAATACTGTTAAATCCTAAACGAGGTCTACTCATGTGGCTGTGTGTGTGTGTCAGTGTGTGTGCTGCTCCAATCACTCTCTTGTCATTATGGTTCAAAAAGAGGAATGTTTCACATGATTTTCATCGGTCTCTCTGGTGTCACAGGAGATGTGGTGCAGCCATTCAAGAGCTCACATGAGGGGCTATTTGTGTATTTTCTGAGAGAGAGGCAGCACTTAAACTGTTGTGTTTTGTAGGAACTGTTTTAAAATTGTCCTTTGACCATTTCAACCAGCTTACTGTAGATATATCACTCATTTTACTGCGAAACAGAACCAGTAAACAAATCTCACATAAAGAGTTTCATAATGAGATCTAAGAAAACTGGCAAATCTTTAGAGCACATTCCTCAAAAAAAGTTCATAGTGGTATAAATATTTGGATTAGTGGCATGTTGTTGCTGTACAGCAAGTAATTAGGTTGGAGATTCAAAGGAATTTCACATGGCTGCTTATCAGGTGGAGCATCTGTGACGACTCACCAGAATCCCACCAGGCTGACTTGAATAGGTGCACTCATCCATGGGAACTTCTGAAAAGACCAGGCAGAAACACAAATGAGAGCCACAAAAGCAGAGCTGAATCCCTTCACTAGAGTGGCCTCATGTCTGCAGAGCTTTTCTTTCCTGCAAAGTATGATAACTAAAGGAAAACCGAGTTGTGACAGAGCAGGACATGAAGCTCCAACTGTGGTATTTCATGAAATCAGGTATGAAAAGGTTCCTGAAGCTCTCTGTGGTGCGGTTTGTGTTAGAGGGATGTAGTAAGAATGTGCCTACCTTCAGAAAAGCCTTCTTCTCCAAATGATTCATCAGGAATGGGGGGATAGCTAAAAAAAAAAAATGAAATATCAATGCACACAACACTTAAACTTAGAAGAATCTATGCATTTTTGCTCAAACAATGCTACTAGAGGATACAAAGATACTCATACCCATTCCTGGAGACGCCATGAGGATTCTGGAGACCACGACCTGAGAGATAGCCTGCTGAGCAGCTTTTGTCGACTCTCCTAACCTGTTGTCATTTTCATCTGTTACAGGGATGCCGTGTTGAAGTTCTCTGAAGGGACAGAGCAACGAAAATGTAATCATCTGACCATGTATCAAATTCACAAAGAAGAATAGGTCTTTCCAATGTGTTTCATGCGACTTTTTAACCATTTATGTAGAGTCGACTCAAGACTAAAGCCATCATGTGTTGCAGTTGTTGACATGATTGAAAACAATTGCCTACCTTTGTCTCATCAGAGGGATGTTGATACAGTTAGCAGCAGCTACAGCTGCAAATGGAACGAACCGTCCAATCAGAGGAGAGATGTGCTACAGCAGGAGAAGGGAGAGAATAGACAACTTTGATCTGCTGTAACCTTAGAGAAAATTTGACCTTCAAGACAAATAGAAGTCTAATGCTAATGTAGATTATCAAATGACATATTCCAGGTGTTGGACATGCAGTTTGTTTTTTCAGGATTACTGTAAAGGGTGGACTGACAGCACAACTGTGTAAATAACAACTTCTCTGTGACAAAGGACCATTTGTGCAACCTAACTTAACAGCAGCACACATGGCTGAGGCGGATACATTAAAATGGGGTGTAAGATGGGGTTACATGAGCTGATACCTTTGTTAGTGCATTTAGTCCTAGAGCGGTGGCAACTGCCCCTGTGGTGGCAGACACATACGCTGTGCCAAGCTGACTGCAAACACAAGAGTCATCGATCAAACCAAGCAAAGAACTCAAAAAATGATGCATTACCAGGGTTAATACGAGCTGCTATCAGGGCTAAAACTTCTGTCTTTTACCTGACTGTGATCGGAGCATCACCACTCCTATTGGTGTAGTTGACTATTGCGTTGAAAGACTGATTGATCCACTGCCAGAGCAACACGGCTGGAGTCGTCCTATAAGTTTGAAAATAGTGGGGTCATTAGCAGAGTGTGGAGAGACCACAAAGCAGAAAGATGTATCTCCTGACACACAAACAATGGACTTTTTTGAACAATAAAAACTAGAAAAAGTAAGGATTATTAGGCTTTGCCAAAAGATTTTTCATGATGCCCACTCACTTCTGAAAACTGTCTCATATACAAATGAAATTAATTTAAAAATAAGTAAATGGAGAATAAAAGTGCCAGTTAACATGAAATACAGCAGCCTACTGGCACTCACCCTCATGCAGGTAGACAGGGTGCTTATACTGTATTAACTACAAGTGCCATGTCTTAGATTTACTTTGATCCACATAACATAACATTTTTGAGAAGAACGTGGGATAACCTAGTCAGCATATTTGACTACAAAATGCAATAACATCCACACCCATTCATGATTGCTACAGAGGAAATACAAACTGTTGAGTCATTAGGTTGATAAGATCCAAAGTGGAAACTTGTCTTGGACAGGAACGCAAAGAAACACAAAGCTTAGTGCAACTTAGAGTAACATAAAAACCAACACAGCAACAGCACAACTGGCAACCAGGTTATTATTGAGTCTAAGAAAAGGGAAACATACACACAGATGTAAGAAAAATGGATCAGTATAGGAGAAAAATCCAAATGTAAGTGGGCATTTAGTACTGGTTTGGCAGGGGTAATATCACGCTGGTTATTTGTTTAAAATCCGTCATTTCCTCTCAGATGTCATAAACATTACCACTGAGCCTTTATGATGTCTACCAAAAGGCAACGGTTTAAATTCAGGGAGGATCATATTTAAACTTGAGTGTCAAACTCACAGACAGTAGAGTCACCATGTTCTTACTTGTAAAAAGTCATCATGCATCCAGTGATGGTCATGTTCATAGGAACCTGCGCTGACATGCGGCCAATCAGGATCATCTTCTCGCCGGTGTCAGGATGGAAAGCTGAGTCAAAAACATATTTTGCCCTCCACAGTTCATCCTCTGTCAGTCCTGGAGAGACTATACCCTGTCTAGGATACAGTTAAGATATCACTTTAGACAAATTCATCTTTGGATTTTACATTCATGCCACTGGTACCTGCTGTGTAGCTGCAGTGTCGCTTACTTGTAGTCAGTGATGATTTTATGTGCATGAGCTAGTTGTTCATTGGTGAGGAGGACGTTCCTTGGGTCTGTGACAGTGAAGAAATGTTTAGCTCGACCCATGAATGTGCTCTGGTCCCATCGGGGCTCTTTGATGTTTATGGAAGTGGAGAGCTCTGCTGCCATATTTATCTGAGGAAAGAAGGATGTTACAGTAATCAGTGCTCAAAAGAATATGGACGCGATGACGAAAAAACTAGACAAGCATGTCCTGACAATCCGAGACACCCTTGCTGAAATAAAACCCAAACTGCTTATGTTGTAACATTTATATATGTTGATTACAAATCAGGACTAGCATTAGGCTGTGATGGAGTGATATTGTTGCAGGCCTGCAGGGTACAGCTCCAGCTCTCACCCTAGGAGTTACAGACCTCCACATCTTGTTTTCTTTTGCAGACACAAGTCAGCGTAGGAGGACTTGTGAAAATAAAAGCCCCTGTCTGGATTGCCATGGTGCTTATTCAGCATATTGTTGCCATGGTGATGGCTGACCTGACATGAGGGTTGTGAAGCACTAAATTGCAGAGCCCTATAATGGGAGCAACCAACCCCCAAACTATGCCTGCAAGCAGCTCTTGGGAAGTGACAAAGCCCTCTGCACGAGTGTGTGAACTGCTGTGAGCCCAGTATTTCATTTATAGCAGTACATAACAAATGGCATTAAGGTTACCTGAGCACCAGGAGTTATCCATTATGTTTGATGTATTTAAACTATCACCAAGATTTTGTATTTATGATTTCACAAATGAAAGATTGTGTCCTGAAACAACACAGCATCAGCTCTATAGACCTGCATGCACATTCTCCCCTCTCTATGTTGGTCTATGTAGCCCAGTCAGATCTGGTTTTTAACTCTTTGTTATATGCTACAGCTTAACTACAGGGTGACACAAAGGTTCAGCAGGTCACTGCATGGATGAGCCACAGCAGCATGATGAAACTCAACCTGAAATTGCACCAAAGATGGCTGCTGGATTGACAGGAATACAGTGAAGTGCCTTGTTTGCTTGCGTGCAGGAGGCGTGCTGTCTCTTTAAATTGAATTAAACTCCATAGGGTTCTCACGAGATGACAACAAAACAACCTTTCAGACTTGATCGAATCAAACAATATCTGAGAGCATGTTTCTGAGAAGTGGTTACAGGACACATCCTGTTGTAAACAGCACTAATTTAAGCTTCATTAGCAATAAATTGTGATATCTGGAGACTGAACTTTGGACTAACGTGGCCTTTGATCTACAAACCCTCAACTGCTTCAGCCCTCACTCTCAGCCAATCAAAGGCAGCCTGCGTGGCTACACATTAACCTGCAATTCACAACATCTTCTTACAAATAAACATGTTACTGAAATACTACACGCAACATCTCATTACAGTAACTCAACCCCCCGTTTCTTGTTTATCTGACATCTATTGCATTCAGAAATCCTGCTTGCTGTCTGTGGTCGCAGGGTAAACACGCTCCCTGACTGGATACGTTTAATTGTTCAGCCCGCCGTAGACCAGTCAAATCTGGACTGCAACTGGAGATGTTGATGCATCTGCACAGAGCGTTTTCTTACAAAAACCAAACAATGATTAAATACACAGCTTCCATTTAGAAGCGACTAATTGAGCACTGCATCTGTCCAGCCCGATAATTGTCCAGCTGTGCGCTCCAGATTCAACTAGTATCAGCCTGCCACATCTACACATGCAGCGGTCGGCACAGGCTGCCGAAGCCGTGGAATGACACTTTCCCGGAGCTCAGACACAAAGCGCACGCTGCTCCCTGCAATGTCGGCGTCTTCTCGGATCCATTTTAGGAATATTAACAGTTACTTACTGCACTGTGGGCTCGGGCGGTCCGCAAGAGGTGTCCCTGAAAGGCTGCAGCCAGCTAATTTTACATAGAGCAGCGTCAGAGCACAGAGAGGCGCATCCCCCAGCATCAGGAACCTCGGTGACAAAATAAAAGCCCTGCCTCAAAGCTGCGTTTCATTCATACGAGGAGTTTGATGCAGCTTTGAGGTACTAACAAATAAACTCTTGTGAAGAAACTTTGAATACATAATTAGCTCACTTCTTTAAAAAAAAGAAACTGTGTGAACATCAGAGGGAAAAATAATATTCAATTTCACGCTGAGCTTCATCTTAGACTTTTATTTTTAGCTGGGTACTGAGCTTTACATCCGTCAGTTCTCCGACATTTCTGTCCACTTGGTTCAAAAGCAGTAAATCATTAATAATTGGCGAAACTTTGGATTTACACACACACGACTTTATGTACACCTGCCTTACATCATGAGGATCACTCATATAAAGTACTAAAATTAATAAAAGCATTCTCTGATTCATGCAAAATAAATAAATTGATGCATTAAAAAACAGAAAATGACACCAAATGAATCCCCTTATCATAGCTTGGCACTTCCAGGTTTAAAATTTTATGGTAAATGCCTGCATTAACACAAACCAACAGAAAATAATCAATACAACCAACATTCCCCTTCTATCCTTCAAATATTTACAATCAGGATATGACTTGTTTTTGAGTCTGTATTGATCATCTATTTTTGAGCACCTGTTTCCATCTAGTGGTGACTGACCAGAGGGAAAAATGCCCCAAACCATAACTTATGGATAATAAAGACGTAATATGTCTTTATTTGTATATCTGCAACTGCATAACCTCTTGTTACTATTCTATGACAATGGACATACTTTGTACCAATATTGCCACTTGAATGAATTACATTTACTCCTATAGTAGACAGCAGAGCAAGCAGAGGGCTACTTAAACCATAACAGGGTATAAAAAGAACATAGTCTGTCAGTGCTGTGTGATAAAAATTAAATACAAAAGTGCAAATAGAATGAATTCATTTTCAGAAGTCTATCTCTATCATCTCAAAGCACGAAATAAGCGGTTGCATATCAGTTACAAAAAGAAAATATTTCACGTTTAATTTATGCAACCTTTGATTCGAGGCCATGCCAGGTGAAAGATGCAGACAGATACTGTATATGGAAAACACACTCTGGCCATCATCACCCAAACAGAAAGAGTACTATATATAGTCTCAGCATTAGTTCATTCGATTTCCCTAACAAACCAGCAGGTAATATGATAGTATTGTTTATAGTAGCCATCAGTTATAGTAATAAAAACATCATGCACAGAGAGAAAAAAGTTAAAGGTTGGTGGCCTTTAGCTAGATGTGATGGTTTTCTTTTCATTGCGATTATGGCACACATTTTTGGTCCATGGGGTTATGTAGACTCTTTTTCGCCTTTGTGAGCAGTGGTCTTTACAGGAAATAATCCGGTGTACGCCGCGTCACATGTGGCTCTCCTCTACGGGGTGCAGGGTCGAACTGTAGACTAAAAAAAGAACAACGCAGGATTGAACACCCATACTGAGATTCTGATTGATATGAAGACAAGTCCACATAAAACAATGTCAAGTCAAAGTTAAAAAGCTGAACTTACAAAGAGTATTTCAATGTGTCATCGAGTTCCATGATTGCTGCCTGGTTTCCACAACGATAACAATAGTTTGGTGCACTGAAGATCGTCACTACGTTGCGGTCATGGCACCAATTGTAACCCTGGATCAAGAGAAAACCCACATTAAACCTATTTACAGTGTATCACGTGTAATATCAGAGCTGCACCTGCAGTATCTGCAGGTGGGGAAAGTAAGCATACTCTCAGAATCCAACTAAAGTCGAAATACCTCCATGACCAGCTGGTGGGCTCTTGAAACCAAAGTTAGGCCGTTTGCATGATTGAAAGTCTCTGAAATGTCCTGCCCGAAGGTGTAACCAGCACCACGGGGTGAGATGCCCCAACCACCACGATCATCTGGGTCTGACCATAGCAGGTCACACATTGGACCCTGAAATGAGTGGGGGGGGGGAAATCAGTTCAGTGTACAAAACAAATTTAATGAAAGACTCCAGTAGGGCTGCAACTTAATATTAATCACACCATTGATCAACCGGATGTTTAATTTCTTGCGGTTTCATTTGAGCTAAATGTTTTCAGAAAATTGACAATCACACCCACTGAAAACTCTCTCAAATATCATACAAAAGGTAAAATATAACATCAAGATATTTAAAAAGCTTGTAGCCATGTTTCTTTTGCTCAACACATGCCAAAAATTATTGTTGCTATTAATGAATGCCTCATATTTTCAGTTCTCTGTAAACTCTATAAAAGAATTTGTGCAAAAAGCCAAAGTTATGTCGTTGGAGCACAATCACGATCCAAAACAAACTCCTGTACAGTCTGCAGCATTTACCTCATGAGGAACCTCCTGCAGGCGATCCAGCGCTCTGATGTGTTCCAGTGTGTCGATTGAAGGGGACAATCCTCCATGGAGGCAGAAAATCTGAGGAGAAAAGGAAGATAAATAAGTCTCTTTACTATGCTTGATGCCACACACAAACACAAACACAAACACACGTACCTGGTTGTCTACCAGTGCTGTCAAGGGCAGGTAGTCAAACAGATCTGTGAAGTACTTCCAAACATTGGCATTTCCATATTTCCTTAAACACTCGTCATAGAAGCCGTACACTTGCGTGATCTGTCTACTTTCGTGGTTTCCTCTGAGGATTGTGATGCGTTCACGAAACCGCACCTACACACAAAAATGAGCTCATTAACAAAATGAATATCTTTTCTACAACATCAATGCTTTGTCCAGGCTGTTTAAAATCTATTATCACAGAATATAAGGCTATCTACTTTGTTTACCTTGAGAGAGACCAGAAGAGTGACTGTCTCCACAGAATAGTAGCCTCTGTCAACATAGTCTCCCATGAAGAGATAGTTAGTGTCCGGAGACTTCCCTCCAATCTTAAACAGCTCCATGAGGTCATGAAACTGACCATGGACATCTCCACAGACTGTCACCGGACATCTCACCTCCTGCACATTAGACTCCTTTGTCAGGATCTCTTTGGCCTTAAAAGAAGGAGAAAAGTGATATCAAAAGAGAGGCAACAGGGTATCCAAAAAAAGCATCCAAAATGGCTGTTGTTTATCTTTTTGTCACTAAAATCCCATTCAATTGCTGAATGAATTGAATATCAACCCATTTCAGGTTGTGAAGGCATGTAGTTATACTTCATTATTATCATGCAGTTTTCTATGGTAGTGCCACTGCACTTCACTAAAGAGGCAACAAGAGTGGGCGTAGCTAGGGAAAACACATTCGCAGGCATGCCCCTCCATCTTCTTAGCTGGTGTTTTTTTTTTTTTTTTTCTTTTCCTAAAATTGATCTGCGTGATGAAGGTACACGCAAACGGTGTGCTCAAAGGCATGGACGCATGCATGATTTGACGTTAGTTAAGGCAAAACCTCACAAATCTGCTCTGGAGATCTGTCAACTAACGGTCCGCTAGCATTCCGGGTAGCTAGTGAGTGATAGCTGCGCTGCCTTCCTGCGCAAACCTTACCTTTTCACACAGGACTTTAACCTGATTCTCCGACAGCTGTTTGCACTCGTTCAGTTGTTCAATCCATCCGTCCAGTTCCTTGGTGAATGACTTGTCGTCCATGCCTGAATTGCCGTCAGCTAAAGAGCCGAACAGCTTTCAAATTCGTCGGGAACACCTCTCGCTATGTTGTTCGTTTTGATGGCCCGGCTACGTTACGTCCTAACAGGCTCCCTCCCTCCCTGCCTGGCTGCTCTCTCACTGCGTGTGTGCGCGTGTATGTGGTGTGTGCACGCGTGCATATGTGTGTGCGCTACGCAAAAACAAATGCGTCAGCTGCCGTGGGTCTATGGAAGCGATTGTGACTCATATCTCAAATTCAAAAGCATTAGCAGAAATGCTTTTTCATTTCAAAGTCATAGCTGCACTATTTGACTCAAAAATCAAAAGCATATTCCAAATTTCATTTTCTTCTTTAAGACTGCTCATTTTGTGACTAGATTCAAAACCAAAAGCAAATCACATTCAACATTTAATTTTCAGAACATTCACCAGCAAAAAGGTAACAAAATTCAATTAGTAATGTCAAATTCGAAAATTCAAAAGCATTAGCAGAAATGCTTTTTCATTTCAGTCTTGGCTGCACTATTTGACTCAAAAATAAAAATCAAAAGCAATATTCCAAAATGCATTTTCATTTTCTTCTTCAAGACTGCTCATTCTGTGAATAAATTAAAAAGCAAAAGCAAACTCAGAAATGCTTTTTCGTTTTCGTGCTTGCCCCGCAAAAAGTGTCTAATAATTCAATCCAATTCGCAATCTCAAGTGGCGCAGGAAAGTGGCGTCACGGACACCACTCGTTTTGGCCCCTTCTGGCCGATAGGGGGCAGTGAATCCGCGTATCATTCGTTCAATAGACCTTTTTCACAGTACGCGGAAGTGAGCCATCTGCTCACTTCCGGTGTTAGCGTGCGGTGGAGCCACTTAGCATCGCCCATAGACGGCCATTCATTTTTTCACGATATTAACAAACTCACGGCTTGTTTTTTGAAAGATAAAGTAAAATTTTATGCTTTGTGCTGTTTTCCTAACTCATGTTCTTCATATTACTGTCCGGATTTTGTACTTTACTTTTCGGGAATTATGTTTAATAGGTCTGGAAATTTTGAAATTTTCTGATGATGGTAACCATTGCTCTTCAGTAATGACTTATTGTATGTATTGCATGTAGGTGATTGTTGAAAACAATAAGATTTTATTTTTTTATTAATTTTTCCATTATTGCATTAAAGTGAAAGAAGAATATGTAGCAATTCCACTCATTTTTATTCAATATTGGTACAGTGAAACCTCTTGTAAAAATTCAGGGAGGTACTACGGCCTATGAGGAATATTTTCATGTAGGTGATTGTTGAAAACAATAAGATTTTATTTTTTTTATTAATTTTTCCATAATTGCATTAAAGTGATAGGAGAATATGTAGCAATTCCACTATTTTTTATTCAATATTGGTACAGTAAAACCTCTTGTTAATATGCGTAGAGGTACTGGGGCCCATGAGGAATATTTCCGTTTAGATGATTGTTGAAAACAGTAAGACTTTATTTTTTTATTAATTTTTCCATTATTGCATTAATGTGAAAGAAGAATATGTAGCAATTCCACTCATTTTTATTCAATATTGGTACAGTAAAACCTCTTGTAAAAATTCATGCAGGTACTGGGGCCCATGAGGAATATTTTCATGTAGGTGATTGTTGAAAACAATAAGATTTTATTTTTGTATTAATTTTTCCATAATTGCATTATAGTGAATGGAGAATATGTATCAATTCCAGTAATTTTTATTCAATATTGGCAAAGTAAAACCTTTTTGAAAATATTCATGGAGGTACTGGGGCTCATGAGGAATATTTCCATTTAAATAATTGTTGAAAACTAAGATTTTATTTTTGTATTAATTTTTCCATAATTGCATTATAGTGAATGGAGAATATGTAGCAATTCCACTAATTTTTATTCAGTATTGGTACAGTAAAACCTTTTTGGAAATATTCATGGAGGTACTTGGGCTCATTAGGAAAATTTTCATGTAGGTGATTGTTGAAAACAATAAGATTTTATTTTTGTATTAATTTTTTTCATAATTGCATTATAGTGAATGAAGAATATGTAGCAATTCCACTTATTTTTATTCAATATTGGACATCAAAACCAATGTCTCTACGAGAAGTGCGGATAGCGTGACCGCAGTCCATAAGATTGATGTTTGGCTTAAATGTCCATACAGCATGAACTTCATTTTATATTTAACTTCCTAAAGTTGCTCTGGAAAATGAGTATCATAATTTCTCTCTGAATTTATTTGTTAGTTATATATAAGTCATATAAGTGCAGAAGGGATTTATTTTGACCATGTGGAAGTCAGTGTCTATGTAACATCAGAGCAAGGAAGTCAGATCATAACTTGGTCTATCTGCAAACCTGTTACAGACATTGTGTACTGAGGCAGCCTGTGACCAAAGTCAAAATAAGAAGATGGACACCTCAAGCCAGTGAAGCTCTAGGGGACTGTTTTAAATCAACAGACTGGAATGTGCTGCTGGAAACAGATGTGGATAGTATGAACATTGATAAACAGGTTGACTGCTTTACTGATTATGTCAACTTCTGTAGAGACACAGTTATACCCACAAAAACTGTTCGCTGTTTCCCCAACAACAAACCCTGGAACACAAGGGACATAAAAGCAATCCTTAACCAGAAAAAGAAAGATTTTAAAGATGATGAAAAAGAACAACTCAAACAAGTGCAACAAGAGTTGAAGAGGAGACTGAAGATGACAAAGCTGGAGTACAAAAAGAAGATGGAGAAGAATCTACAACACAGCAACATCCATGAAGTGAAGAGAAGAATCAGTACCATCTCTGGACACAGCAGTCAAAAGAAAAGACAGCCAGTGGTGGGTGATGTGAAAAGAGCTGATGAACTCAACCTGTTCTTCAACAGATCTCCACTACAACTTATCCCCTTCCTCCTCCATCTCGTTCAAACGTCTCAACCACTTCAACTGCCTCCCTCCTAGAACACCAGTCCTTGTCTGTCACTGAAACAGGGGTGAGGATGGAGCTTGGAAGACTTTGGCCTGGGAAGGCAGCTGGTCCAGATGGTATGTGTCCAAGGCTGCTTAGAGACTGTGCTGCAGAACTGTGTCAACCTCTCCACAAGATCTTCAACCTGAGTCTACAGCTGGGGCGGGTACCTGCTCTGTGGAAAACATCCTGCATTGTGCCAGTACCAAAAACAAAATGTCCTGCTGAACTCAATGACTACAGACCAGTGGCCCTCACTTCACACATCATGAAAACCTTGGAGCGGCTGATTCTACGCCTTCTGAGGTCTGAGGTCAAAGACAAACTGGACTCCCTGCAGTTTGCATACAAAGAACACATTGGAGTGGATGATGCTGTCCTCTACATGCTTCACCGTGCCCTGTCTCATCTGGAGGAACCTGGGGTTTATGTGAGGATCATGTTCTTCAACTTTTCAAGTGCATTCAACACCATCCAACCCACCATACTCAAAGACAAGTTCACAGAGATGGGAGTGGATCCTGACTGTGTTTCCTGGATCACAGATTACCTGACAGTAAGGCCACAGTTTGTCAGGCTGGGAAACTGTGTTTCTGGGACATTCATGAGCAGTACAGGGGCTCCACAAGGGACAGTGCTGGCGCCATTCCTGTTCACACCGTACATGTCAGACTTCAAATACAGCACTGAGTCCTGCCGCATCCAGAAATACTCAGATGACACTGCTATCCTGGCAGGTATCAGAAATGGACAAGAAGCTGAATACATAGATCTAATAAGAGCCTTCAGTGACTGGAGTCACAAAAACTGCCTCCTCCTCAACACCTCAACACCTCAAAGACAAAGGAGATGGTCATAGACTTAGGTAGATCCAAACCCCCTCTTCAGTCAGTGAACACCTGTGGAGTGCACATCAAAGTGGTGACATCATATAAATACCTAGGTGTACATCTGGATAATAAGCTGGATTGGTCTAAGAATATAGACTACATCTACAGAAAGGGGCAGAGCCGCCTCTTTTGCCTGAGAAGACTCCAAGCAATAGACGTCTGTAGTAAGACGCTGCAGATGTTTTATCAGTCTGTGGTAGCAAGTGTGCTGTTCTATGCTGCAGTCTGCTGGGGAGGAAGCATCAAACACAAAGATGCAAGACGCCTTAACAAACTGGTGAAAAAGGCTGGCTCTGTGGTAGGACTCAAGCTGGACTCAGTGGAGGATGTGGCGGAGAGATCTACACTGAGGAAGGTGGAGTCTGTTCTCAAGAACATGGATCACCCACTTCACAACACCTTGATGGACCAAAGGGCCAATGGTGGTGGACGGCTCCTCTCTCTTTGCTGCAGGACAGAAAGATTCAGAAGATCTTTTGTACCAACAGCCATCAGACTTTATAACTCTTATGTAAATAATAGATAACTTTTATAGACATATTACGTGAGACAACAGACAATTGAATTTCCCTTTGGGGATCAATAAAGTTCTTTTTCTTCTTCTTCTTCTTCTTAATATGAGTGACCTGTAATAAAAGTGATTTTGACAAAATCTGATTAAATCCAGATGGTATACAGAAAACCACAAATGTACCATTAAAAATGTTTTACTGAAAAACTACACAACAAAGTAATATCTTAGAAGCTACCTGAAACATTTCTTTTTTATAATTCAGTTTATTATTTTTTCAGTGTTGCAACAAACGAAAATCATAACAGACAGAATGGAGGTCAAAAATAGTAATAAAATAAATCAATAGAAGAAAATAAGAATTAAAATAAATTAATTAATTAATTAACCAAAAATAAGACAGGTAGATAAGTTGGCAAGGCAAGAAAATGAATACCTATGTCTACCAAAACCATCCCATTTTTCTTTTATATCATTTTCGCAATTTAATCTCCCCAACATCTTCTCGCATGCTACAGTCCCCACTATCTGTGTTTTCCACATACTCAGTGTGGGAGCTTGGGGTTCCTTCCAACACCTCAGACTACTCCGTGCACATGTTATTAGGCCAGTTTTTAATCTTGAAACATTTTCTTATGATAAAATTATGTATTCACTTTTACAGATTTTTCATAAATTTCATTGTGTTAATATACATGTTGATTCAATCATTATAATTATTATTATTTTTCAATTTTGTGAAGGAGACAGCGAACGTTGTTTTAACGGGATAAAGTTTTCTTACTGAACTAATAAGAATAGTCAAATTTCATGATCACGGCTCACAGTTACTCTATTGTTGACAAGCGCCTACGTGATGACGTCACGGTGCGTTACGCTCTGACCCGCTGGATCTGTCGTATCGGAGAGGCGGCGCGCCGGAAACTGTTCAGCATAGCAAGAAACAAGCAGCGATCAAAACACAACATTGGGGGCTGAAATCTGCCTCCAGTTTTCAGTTTACTACTCAGGGTGTCGAAAGGAGTGTACCAGGCGTTTTTTGCCGGGAAAGGGACTCGCAGATACTCGTTTGTGCGCGCAAAGAAAGCGCTCAGGCCTTGTCAGTTTGGCTAACGCGGGCCCAGCTAGCGCTAGCCGAGGAGCTCACTTTTCGGTAGCAAAAGCAAAACAAGGTAAGGGGTGGAAACTAGCTGCATGAGCTTATCAGCGGGCTCTGTTAGATAACCAACCATAATAGTAATGTCTTTCATTGCCCCAGTGACCGTTAGATCAGTGTTTACTCCCTCAACTATGCTGTTTGTGAGCTAGCTTTCTGCTAACTGTTTGTAGCACAATAACTAGCTGCTTAACGTGAGTGAAGATCTCTGCCAAGTCAGTAGTTTCAGGTGATCCAGCAGCATTTAGTTTTGTTTAGTAAAGTTATTTGGTGAAGTGCCTGATGCTGGCAGCGGCAGGGGCTAAGTTGATGAAGTCTTATTGTAATAGCAGAGTCCTATGTGAGCTAGTTGGCCCACAGCTGCAGCTCAGGGAGACCTGCAGACCTGCACAGAAAGTAAACATCAGCCTGGTCAGGAACCAATTCACACTGCTTTCTCCAGTCATCACAAACCAACAGTGTTGACACTTAGTCCGTCTGTCAGAGCAGTTTCTTCTTTGTTTCTCAAAGGTACTCAGGTGTTTCCAGGACACCTGCAGTTAGAGAAGTCCTCTAAAACTACTCTCTGGGGTGTCGCAGAGGTTTAGGCAAAATGTTTAGCTTCTCAAAAGTTGACGGTGGGAGACTCATTGAATTGGATTCCTTATCATGCGCCTTTGTTAAACTGAGCACAAGTAAAGCTCCTGAAAGGATGTCTGTGTAGGTTCTCATCCACCCGGGTCATGGTTAGAATTGGACTCCTGTGCAGAGTTCCGAACTGGTCCTGAAACTGTGTAAAACCAACACTGGTGCCTCTGAATAGCTTGTGGAAGCAATCAGGACCTTCAGCAGAAAGCTTGAAAATGACTATATTTTGTTTTATGCCAGGGGCTAGACATAAAACCAGATGATTTAAGTATTTAAAGTTTTATTTTAAGGCAAGTAGGCACAGTTGTCCCCACACATAGATAATAACTGGAGCCGGCCGTTTCAGTGTACGTTTGGCTGTCCATTTGTAATCACTGACTAGATTCTTGTATTTTCTTCATTTTTGTAGAACACCACAGTCAGTAGGGCCGGGCGATATAGGCAATAGTTAATCACAATGTATATTTTTTTGCTTATTGGTAGCATGTCTTTTGCAATACAATAGCTACTGAATCTGTGAGGTCTTTGTGTCTCTTCGACGTTTTGTCCTATGGCGTTGCGCTTTTTAAGTGCTACGGTTGTGTGAAGCTGCAGCCTGCTATGAAACAGTTCTTTGCTACCTAGTTCTAATTCAGCACATGATTGGTTCATTGGAAGTCGACCCGGAGAAACTCCTCTTTTCATTGGCTATTTGCATAGTCTACCAAAACATGGCAGACTGCAGACTATTGAAAAGCATATTGACCATGTTTTATATTGATATTGAGGGAACTTAATTTCCGATATATATCATTATATATATTATATTATATATATATATCATCATCGCTCAGCCCTAACAGTCAGTTACCCTTGATCAACATGATCCCTGTTTGCCCTCTGCATCCATGACTTGAAAAACCTCAGTGTCTGGCTCTGGCACCAAGAGAGACAGGTCCTTCAGTACATCCCACCTGTTAGTGTATCCATTGAGAATTGACCTCCTGTGTTAAAAATGAACTGTCTCATACCACTGTTTTTTGAAAGTTATGTAAAGCGGGTTTCTGCAACTGTCGTTCTGCACTATCTTAGTTTTGGATTATCAGCTACATAATTGGACACACATGTGGATCACCTGTTTTGTTATTGAAGTATTGAGATAAAGATTTCAGATTTACTAAGAGGAAAAGCTAAAGGTGAAGTGATTAAGTAAAGGGAGTGGTTACAGAATTGAAAGTAAAAGGAGGTGAGCAAATATTAAGAGTTTGTGGACATCCATAAATAGGTTGGGGAAAAAAGCACAATTAATCCAACAAGCTGACTAGGTGATTATAATAGATGACTGCACAAAGTAAAGAGTGTAATTAACTCAACTGTGTCTGTGCAGGTTGATTTAAACATGACCTATCAGCACCTTTTCGAGAGTAACAACAGAAACATTTGATGCAGCAGGGTTTTTGATCAAATCAGTGTGACATGTTAAAGTATAGCTGATGGTGTAATAGGGGTGGGCGATAAACCGAAAATTTACTGATACCGAAATTTACGATAATAATCAACATCATTTTGACCATGTCAATATGTTTGGTGTCAAAAAAAAATAAATAATAGTTGGTTTTGGATGTGTGTAGGTAGGCTGTGGTCTCATGTCCCGTTAAGATGCTGTCCTATGTCAGAGATGTGACTTCACCCCATTCAGTCCGTAACAAAGAGGGAAAGACAGGTGAGGAGATGGAGGACGGTTCAAAAGTTGTAGCAGCGACTGAAGTAGAAGAATTTAATGTGGGAGGGGGTGAGCAGCTTGTGAAGTAGCTGTTGTCCATTTATCATTATCGAGCTGAACTGCTCAATATATCATGATATTGATTTGAGGCCCAGCCCTATGGTGTAACTAGTTTATTACTGAATCCCTTAAGCAAACTCCGACACTTTTGACTGTAATGAGAATGAGATTTTTTTTGGATGAATATACAACCTTGTCATGTACACAAGATCAACAAAACTTTACGATGTGTCAGCGATGTTGTTCAGATTTTGAGAAGCCTTGTTTTGAGTAGAATTATTTGTTGTTTGCTGACACCAGTGACTTCACTGTTACGATGTGTAAGAGAGACGCTGCCCTGTTCAGCTGCAGTTATAATTAATCCAGTAATAACTTTTTTTGATTTTAATAGCGTCTTGTATGATTGCTTAAATTAAGTTGTGCTCTTCCTTCACAACAAAAACCACAACATCACTGGGACTAAGTCATGAGGAAAGAGGGCACCCTTAGGGCTTTCACATGATCCCACCTCTATTCACAGAAACACATAGAGAAACACAAACACTCGTTTAATAGAGATGCACTGAAATCCACCAGCTCTGATGTCCTCTTTACTCTGACACTCCTATGCTTTTATTTTGATAGGAATGAGTGATGACCTCTGTGGTAGTGTCAGATGGAGGAGGGAACATTGTGGAGTATGTCACCGTGGTGGAGGAGCCCCAACAGGTAAGCCTCTCAATCCCAACACCAGAGAAGTGTACCACAAATTCAGACCAACATACCCAGTCTTTCTCTTCACTGACTGAAGCATCATGCTAAGGTCCCGGCTATAATGAAGGTAATAATCTCCATCCGCTGATTTGGTTTCAAACTGTGGAATCTGTGCTCAGAAGCTCTACATTTTCAGCATGGATCGTCATCATCATAGTTTCTGTTTGTGATCTATTTGAAGTTCCAGTAGGATTGACCAATCATGTCAAAGCAGACATTTAGGTTGAGCAATCTGTATGGGGAGCAAAAGAAGCAGAAATACACACCTGCTCCTTAGATGCATCAGGAGTGATCAATGTGACCTCAGTTCGACATTCATTTTACTATGAAGGATTGGTTGACTTTGAACTTGTGGAGAAATCAATCTAGTGTGCAGACAAACGTCAGAGCTCAACCCTGATCATCATATTTCAAATCACACTGTGTGATGTCTTGAACTCTATAGTGTGCCCCCAGTAAGGTGGTGTTTTAAATGTTGTGAAAAGACGGCAGGACATACCATGGATCCAAACACTCCAAAGCCAGCCTAAACCCCTCATAGATGTAAACAATTCAAGCTAAGGTTGTCCAGAAAGAAAAGGGTATATGGAAGAGCTGCAGTATAAAAAGACAGATCTTCTTTACTGCAATTATTAACCTGTATTTCTTTGTGGAAATGTAAAACTATGAACACAGTAATGATTTATTATTAAAGTCATAATATGTGAAATACTGAAGTCATTATATTTTTTTTCTTTTTTCCCCAAAGTAAAACACATAGAAAAGCTCCATAAACAGCAAAAACCTGCATTCTCTACCACAGAGATGAGCTGTTTGAAGTTGAACCAACCTCTCCTGAGTCTTTTTGGCCTTTTTGCTCTCCCTAGGATATTAAGCCTTCCTTTAAATGAATGAACTCGATCTTATGTGAACAGTAGCATACTGCATGAGCTGAGAATCTCTTCTGCTCCTGAAGAACATCATCAGGTGTTAGTCAATGAAATAATGACCTCTAAAAACAAGTTTATCACTTGAAATCTGAATATGTTTTGGTCTGGACTGGGTGAGCATTTCAAAGTTACCATGGTAATATATCTTGGTTTAAGGGGGATCAGTTTCTTCTGGGAGGTTACACTCTAAGCTTGCTTTGTGGTGCACCTTAAGATCTCTCATTTTCTCAGTAGGAAAGAAATCAGATAACATTTCTTTCGAGTTTATTGTTGTCATCTGAGAACTGCAACATCATTTAAAATCCCCTCTTCACCTGTTTTTAAACATCCAGTGTGAGCAACAGCCAGCTGAAGAGGAAGAGGAGGAGGAGGAGGAAGTAGTTCAGCAGGAAATTGAGGCAGTGATCATCGGAGGAGGAGAGGAGGTGGAGGAAGATGTGGAGGAGGAAGAAGGGGTGGTGCTGCAGGAGGAGGGCTGTCCGGCAGTGATCGTGGAGGAGGTGCCCAGCGCTCAGGTGGAGGAGTGCTACTCCGCTCAGGTCCTTGTCTACGATGATGAGACGTACCTGATGCAGGACGTGGCTGAAGAGCAGGAGGTGGTGACGGAGGTGGCTGAGACAGGTGAGTTCACTCTGTGTTGAATCCCACTCACGAGAAATGTTATTGTGGGAACAACTCCAACTCTTCAACAGGAAACCCAGTGATTGAAACACACACAAGGGCTGTCAAAATTTCTCCATAATGGTGTTTGAATATCCATCCTAAAAATAACACATAGGTTCGAACATATTCGAATATCTGGCTTTCACAGCTTGCATATAACTTTATCTCACGCAGCATTTTTTCCGTCTGCCCAAAATCCGAGGAATTCCCAAACGGAGCCTCTAAAGTTCGTTGGAGTCCAGACCACTCTCTCTGAGTTTGGCTCCGAACATCCCGCCATCTCTCTCAGTATGTACCATGGACAGTTTTTCTCAAGTCTTACTGCAGGTGCAGCTCCTGTGACCTGTCCCTGACCCGTCGTTACAGTGCGCTCACTTGCAAAGCACTTGTTTTTATCCCACTTAGTTTTTCCCGCTGTTTATTTAATATTGGAATATTAATTTTCACATTCCAATTTTGTTTTTTAAATATTCAAATATATATTCTAATTTAGAATATTCGTTGACAGCCTTGACACAAACGATGGATCTCTTCAATAGCTTTTTAACCATTGCAATATTGCTGGTTATATTTTTATAGGTCAGTGGTTAATGTATGGTGAGTAGGTCTCTAGGCAAATTAGAATCCCTCCACGGTGAGGTGACCAACCAGTTTCACTCACACTTTTAGGAGATGTAAGGGTGACTTATTCATGTTTTAATCAGCCTGTTTCACTTGTGTTTTTCAAAGTCTGATAAGTATCCCAGTGCAGCTTCTCTTCTCTGATCTAAATGTTTCAGAGGACTGTTGTCCACACCAAGTGCCTCCACTATTGTGCCAGTGTTCACAGAGTTAGTTTCCAGAGGCATTACAGGATCACTGTAAGCTGCAGAGAGAGTGAAGTGTGTGTATGCACATGTCTGAGTGTGTGTTTTTAAAGCCTCTGCAGTTTTATTTTTTGCCTCGCGCTTTAACAACGAACGCCATGATGCCTTACACCGTCACACATTTGGACATCATTATTACGCTGTCATGTTATATCTAAGCACAAAGATGTGAGAACAGAGGAGCAGTATTACAGGACTGCCATATCTAAAGGGTAACCAGCTGTTGCTTTATTTAAAGGAATATTGCAGTATTTTTTTTCAATGAGGTTGTGTGAGCTACGTGTCATTTGTTGGTGTCAGCGTCTGCACTGAGAAACTACTGGCAGAAGCGAGAGGCGAGGTAGATGTGGCCGACTGCCATGTAATTTAGTTCATTCTGACAGACTGTGGCCCAAGCGCTCATGTTGGTTTCACCGCAAAGTTTTTCAACACTTTATTTTTCTGAAAAGTGCACACACTTTGTGTTATCTTGAACTTTTACTTCTGATTGCTCAATCTTAATAACAAGCACTTTCCAAAACAAGACTCATAATTTAAACCTCGAAGTGAGTTGTAAACCACAAAAACTGCCTCTCTGCCTGGTTCCCTTTTTCTCTCTCCCTCTTTTTCTCAGTCTCAGTCAGTATATGTATTTATGGCAGCTGTGGACTGCCCCCTGCTGGCTGAAAAGATGACTAATGTTTTAGAGCCGATTTCAGGAAGCAGGAAGGGGAGGAACAGTCCACATTCCACAATAGCTGATGTTGAGTGTCATTTTACTTTGTGATATTGTGCTGGTACCATCTGCCTTCAGTCAGCATGTGTTTCTGCAGAGATCTGTGCACTGACCTCTCCCTCTCTGCTCTCCTCCTCAGTGGAGATGACGACTCATGATATGGTGTGCTTTGACAAAACGTTTGAAGCAGCTGAGGCTCTGCTGCACATGGAGTCCCCTGGAGGTCTGCACAATGAACGCAACACAGGTAAACACACCTTAGAACACCGGGCTCTGTTTGAGAGACAGCATCATTCACAGGTGCCACTTTGGAGAGACAAATATTTTGATGCTTTTGGTTAAAAATCAACTCTCAGATTAACTAGAAGCCTTTGTCTGTAAGGGTCTCTTCTGTAATGTTGTCAGACACTTTGAAACAGTCTGAACCTACCAGAAACAAAAACAAGAACCTTTAAAGGACCAACCATGACACAGTAGTGCACCCACTTTGAAAAAAGATGTGATCTAGCAGAAACGTGGGGAGTGATGTTCTTGTTTCGTGCAATTCCAGCAGAGGATGTGATGATGGAGACGGTGGTGGAGGTGTCCACTGAGTGTGGACCCATAGAGGAGGAGTCCTTCCCAATCCCTCCTGAGTGTGAGCCTGCTGCCAAGAAGAAGAGAGGAGGTCAGTGTCTCACTCGAAACAAACAAACAAAACAAAAAGAACACTCAGACTTCACGGGTCTGTCCCACTCGAGGTTCTTCAGATGATATTTTCATTGAAGACGACTTTGAAAAAATCTGTTGAACATGTTGATTATGAACACCTTGTCTTATTTTGCTGCCCTTGCAAGGAACTTTTAACTTGGTTTTTAAAAGGTTCTCTCTAAATAAAGTTTATTATTATTATTATTATTATTATTATAGTTGTAATCATACTGTGACAGTGAGTCTGTGAGGTGGTAGAGCTCATGCTTTCTGATGGTAACACAAAAAAATTCAAGAATCTTAATAAATGGATGAGAACCACCTCTTAGGACCGTACCTGCCCCAGAGTTTTGTAAGTTAGATTGGATTTGGCTCTTCAATATGAGCCTGTTTATTTATTTATTTATGTTTATGTAGTCCTCGTAAATGTTTCATCTGCCCTCCCATCATTCAACAGTGAACAGTTCATAGTTCTCAGTAACTTCTGGAGTTTTTAGGAATTACATTTCCTTCTTTGGCAAGCAACAGTACACTGATGACACTAATACAATAGAGAGTACAGTTTGAGTGATTAGAACGATGTTTTCTTTCCTTGGAGTAACAACTTGTTTCTAATGAGTCATCTGCTCTGCATGCCCGTGAATGTAACAGAGCTCTGAACACAGACTTCCGGTCCTTTCCTCCTCTGTTCACAAACTGATCTTGATTTTGTTGAATTGGATCTTATTCAACAAAATCAACTCAGATCTTTTTCAGGTGATTTAGGCTCCTAGATTACCCCATCTGTTCTGCTACCCCTCAAAGGGTTACCAGAGGTTTTCCACAGTCTTTAAGCCTCAAGTCTTCACCAGTTTGAGTACAAATGTGTCGTACGCAACATGTTTCATGATTTATCATCAAATGTTTGGTGTGTGTGTGTGCGTGTGTGCGCATGTGGGTTGTGTGCAGGTGGACGTAAGCCCAAGACACACCAGCCGGCTTCAAACGGTTCCTTCGACCTGGGGATCAAGAAGAGACAGAGAGAGGGCAAAGGTTTGTCACAAAATGCTTATGTGGTTTTAAAGTTGACCTGCAGAACATTAACTTTAAAGTCCCCTGTGTAAATAATGACGCAGTTAGATTGAACTGATAGACAGACATGATGGTGAATATCGGCATGGATTGATACAGAGTAATGTAAAAGAAACCGATTGTCCCCCTGCCTTACTGTTGATGTCGAGCATAATGATACTGCTTGTCCTCCAGGTAACACCACCTACCTGTGGGAGTTCTTGCTGGAGCTGCTCCAGGACAAAAACACCTGCCCCAGGTACATCAAGTGGATGCAGAGAGAAAAGGGCATCTTTAAACTGGTCGACTCCAAGGCCGTGTCCAAACTGTGGGGGAAACACAAAAACAAGCCTGACATGAACTATGAGACCATGGGCCGGGCCCTGAGGTCAGCCTGTCACACGCGCGCGCACACACACACACACACACACACACACACACACACACACACACACGCACACACTGCAGAGTCTTGAACACAGTCCGTATGTAGTGTATAATGACATACTTTTGACTTTTCCTCTGTGTGCGTGTGTGTGTAGGTATTACTACCAGCGCGGTATCCTGGCCAAAGTGGAGGGCCAGCGGCTGGCGTACCAGTTCAAAGACATGCCCAAGAACATCCGAGTGATCGAGGATGACGAGGACGGGGAGGAGGTGGAAGACAGCGAGGGTGTCGTGTCCGCTCAGCACCTCATTCACCAGCAAGTTCCCACAGGCCTGGGCACAAACTCCCCCGCCGCCACCCAGCCCCAGCAAACCTACGTCACTGTCATCCCCAGCAACGCCACCAGGTCTCTATCCACAGTCTGTCCTAATCAGGGCCCATACTGTTTAGAGACATCACGTCTCAGCCCCTTAGCTCAGATCCTTTGGGAATATGTGAAGATAGTAATCACACTCTTAGATAGAACAAACAAGTGAGCTGAGTCATCCCAGCAGCTGCTGAACTCATCACACTAACAGTAACACACCAGTAGATACATATGCAGGATTACAGCTGCAAGGAAATTATGATCACAACTGATAGCCTAAAAATAACAGTAGACTAATATCACTCATCATCACTAGCTGTTCAACATCACAGGACGACAAAACTTTACGGGTTCGACAACTGACTTGGATTAGAGTTTAATCGGAAACTTTCCTTCTCATTGCTTAAACATCCGCTCAAACCTTCACATCCTGCTGTCAGGGTTTCTGCAGAGAGGTTGAACTCATATGACTGCTGAAATCTGCCGTATTTCAAGGTATCTCTTAAGACTGGAAGAAGCACAACCAGCCCACATGGCATGAAGAATGAGGTTAATGTGTGGTAATGTAAGGACAGTCCTGAAACAATAGATGGTGTGAACACAAAAACAGCCCTACAGGAAAAATACAATGATGCATAATATTTGCTGTTGGGTCACTGCAGGCGGGGTGTGATGTACTCAGATCTTCTCTGTTCTTTCTTCTCCAGGCCCATCAGAGCCATGCCCGTGGTCATGACTAACTCTCTGGGTCAGGTAACGTTAAACTCCTCCCCCATCCTTACCACCACCACAGGAGTCCCTGTTACAGTCGCCAACGCCTCTGCCGGCGCTCCGCCCAAACTGGTGATCCAGGCGCTGCCCACCATGCTCCCCGCCAGCTCCAAAGCGGGAGAGAAGATCACCATCATCACCATCCCGGCCAACCAGCTGGCCACACTCATGCAGACCAACCAAACAGGTCAGATCGCGCAGCTTTTCCAGGCCAAGCCCGTCGCTACAACGTTAGCGCAGGTCGCCACCAAAACAGCTGCTGCCCCCACGGTCCAGCTGACCACAGGCCGGCCGACGCCACAGCTCATCCTGGCGAAACCAGCAGCAGTGGCCCAGACGCTGCCACAGATCTCAGTCCAGGTCAGCCAGCCTCCTCCCGCCCCAACCAAAACCCCCACCCAGACCCCCAATCCAGAGGTAGCACAATCAGAGGTGGTAGCTGAGGCACCGCCCCCTTCCAGCCCGCCAGCAACATCAGCAGAAACGGCATCATCCTGAGAGCTCCACACTGAGGGTGAGGATGGCGGGGTCCGAAAGTATGGGCTGAGATTTGTGCCACTAGAAACTGAAACTGAATAATTATATTGAATTTGAGAAGCAGGATTTGAAATTAGAATTTATGTTTTTTTGAAATTGAATTTATCTGCTTTGAAATTGTTTTTAATTTACATGAAAATTCAGTTCTTTATTTTCTTAAATTCAAAAATAAAAAAATTCAATCTCAGTTCAGCGCGGCACACAGTCGACGACGTACACAGTCGTCTACATCTGTGAGGAAGAGTAATCAAGCATGGATTCACACAGCATCTACTCACGTCTGCTTTTCATATTCAGTATAATTATTCAAGTTCAGTTTCTAGCGGCACAAATCTCAGCCCATGAGGAAGTGACTGTGGACACTGCTTAGGAAGTGCAGGACACATCCAAACACCCCCCCCATTCTGCCACAGAGCTCTCTGATTGGCTCAGACTGTCTCCTGGGAGACGCCCGCTCCCACACAGGATTAAAGGGACTGTTGTAGAAACACACACACACACACACACACACACACACACACACACACACACACACAGACACAGAGGGGTCCGAGCTCAGAGGACATGAGCAGCCTTAGATTGTAAATGAACAAACTCTTTTTGTAATCAGATGTAATATAAGAAGCTCACAGACCTTGTTGTAAACAGATATGTAAAAAAGCATTTTTGATACTCTGCCTGTGTTTCAGTCCAAACCTGGTTCCAGATCATCTCTTTCTTTTGGTCTCAGTCAAAAGTTCGTCTGCAGACTGTGTCCCTCCACAGCACTGTCTCACCCTCCATCACCTGTCTGTCTTTTTTACCGTTCTCATAAAGGGAGTGGAAGGACGTCTGTGTCGACAGAACAGAACTAAACTGTGTGCTCCTTGTCTGAAGTATAATATACTATTTTTTCTTGTACTATCAATGTAATGAAGTAGATTTTACTGAAATATGTATTATAAAAAAACTACAAATGTTACAAAACTGTTTGAAGTTGTTTTCATTCAATTCAGTGGGAGATGAAACTCTTGTTTTGTGTACAGAAGCAATGCTGCTGACACAGCACAGGAGGGCGCTGTGCACCTGCTGGGCTTCAGGTCTCAGTTTACTGACAGAGCACCTGACTTAAGTATGGCTGCAAGCTCATCTGTACTGTGCTAATTTTGTGTCTTAAGATGATGATGAAATTATCCGTCAGTTCTACTTCTACTGCATCCAGACCTTTTTTTCCAGTGAGATTTAGCTTTCTGGATTTTTGGCTTTTATTGGAGAGGAAGGACAGGACAGCTGATCAAAGAAAAGAAATGTGTGGAATAGAGAGCCGGGAGAGGACCTGAGGCAGGGAGAGATACGTCTTAAAGGCTGTCAAACCAGGGATTCACAGTTGAGCTAAACCAGTGGCCTAATAACAATTGTGTTTTTATTTACAAAGAACTGACATCAATCTCCCAGTAATAATAGTTCAAGTATACTGGTGCATCTCACCAACAAGAATATCATGCCAAAAACTGTATTTTCCACCAGTTATCCAAGGAAGTGAACATCGAAAGTATTTTGGACTGTACCCGTGAGGTAAAAGGTTTCAGGCTTTGCTCTATTTTAATTTTCATCATTTTGGCCCCAAAACTTAAAAAAAATGTGAAAACAAAACTCCAAATATTTTAATATTTCACTGTGTTTAAGTAGACTAGTTTTTTAACAGTACTATCTATCTCTGTAGGTCAGCACACAAAACCAGAATCATGGTGAAGACTGCTGACCTGACAGTTGTCCACAAGGAGGGTCTGTTTACAGAGCCTGTGTGGAAGCAGATATTTGGAGAGTTGACTGAGAGGAAAAGTCAGAGAGGAAAGGTGACTAAGCAACAGGGATGAGAGCAACCCTGAGAGGACTGACAAACACAGGATTTAAGAACTTGTCATTAGAGTCCAACCTGAACTAAGAAGACGAGAAACTGATCAAACCAAGGACTGAGAGTATAGATGAACTGAATGTTTCTTTATTTTAAACCCTTGTTATTGATATGTTAGACACTGGATATTCATAGCTGTAGGCCAAATCACCAAAATTAAATCAGAAAAAAGTGTGAAATCATTGCATTTAGAGATTTACAGATAATGAATATGGATTCCACAAAAGTTTACCTATCAAAAATAAATAAAGAAATTTTTTTTCATCATACTCTTGAGTTATTTTAACAGGGACAGCAGCAGTATGGTAGTGGACTCATTGATCTAGTGTTTATATTTTGACCATTGTGTTGGAGGTAACATGAGCAGGACTGGTAATATTAAATTTAGCAGTTGGGGTCAAACAGCTTTCAGATATACATTCAGCATGTTAATTCAGCTGATTCTGGTTTAAGGACATTTTAATGCTGTAATGGGTCTTTAACAGCTGGCCCAGGGCCATTCGGGTCCCTCTACCCTCTTCCTCCAGTCTGCCCCTGATGTTAAGAATAAACTGTAATCTGACCTGCAGTAATTTGTGCGTTTAATTTAGTAGTTTAGTTTAATCTTTTTCTCATAGTTGTTTTACACCCATTAAACTACCCTGTCACACACAATTCAATAACAGCACAATTACATTGAAACATAACTTCCATTCCAGCAGCGATCAAAGGTTTACAAAGGCAGCTTAGGGGACTGTGTTGTTGTTCAGTTGTTAGTAACAAAGATGTCTCTTTCTGAACTGAAGATAAAAGTTGATAAAGAACACAGACAGTTTCATGAAGGATGCATGCTTTAGTAATTGTTGTTGGATGTAAGTGTAAATAGAGGAAGTATGAAAAACAATGATCCAGAGAGTGAAAGCATGTTGTTTCTTTATTCTACTACTCATATTTAGAAGTGGCCGTCTTCTAAGATGACAGCTCCAATGGTTGCCAAGTCATTCTGCGTTCTGGACCCCAGATGTAAGGGGTTAAGTTTTAGCTGCTACATGTGCTTGAAAATTCCCACACCATTGTTAATCTGCTTATACCTAGCCATGCAGTGCCTGTTCCTGAGTGTGTGTGAAAGTTTTCCTGTAAAGACCCTGAGAGGGAAAACTGACCAGGGACTTACAAAGGAAAACCAGACCATTTGGGACAAAATGGGGGATAGAATTATAATAATTTCTTCAGTTATCTTTGTTTGGTGAAAACAGGAAAAACTCACTTTGTTCAGAACAGCAGAATGAGAGGCCCTCGTAGCTTTGAAACTGTCAGAGGGTCCAAATCCACACAGAACAGATCATTAAATGACAAAAATAACTACATTTTTATTTTACAAACTGTTTGTGGTTATCTGAAATTAAACAGGACAACACTTTGAATAAAAATAATAACTTTATTTCCTGTTAACATTTCCAACAGCAGCAAAAGTCAAACTGAAGAACCATCATTAAAAGAAAAATCCTAAAACACTTTAAGACTATCTGTTGTTGATAAAATAACCACCCTCTTAAAGAGAGTAAAAAGAATAATTTAATACAATTAAGGAATAAAAGTCTAAGGTGTGCTCTGGAAACAATAAATAACTGCAGTTGATTTCCTGATGAACCCTTTAGCTGCCGTTCAGCTGAAGTTCAAGTAAAGAAACATGAGGTGTGGTTTAAACCCCGCCCACTTCTACCCCCACCAAACATCTCAATACCAAAATGACTCTACAACAAGCAGCAGAGGTGAAGATGTCCACCTGCCAGAGTGACACCGCCTCATGGAGCTGTGTTGAGACCAAACTCTTCCCCCCTACGCCAGCTAAACCCACAGGATGAGAAGTTTACTCTCTTTGGTTAAAATCCTTTCACAAAACCGCTAAAGCTCATTTCTACCTGTTCGGCTTCATCACAGTGTTCAGAGCGGCTCCTCTAACTTCCCCTCTCTGTATGAACTGTGTCTGGATGAACTCGAGGCTGACTGGTGTCCAGTTTAGTGACCTGTAATCTAGGATCAGTACAGAGTTTTCGCAATAACAGACAACTACCAGCATGATCTATTTTTTTTAAGCAGAGAAGTGCCTGTTCATCAGACTTAGTGTCACGGTTCTCCTGAAATCCGTGTTGATATGGTATGAGCAGATCATACTGGGATTTAAAATAACAAACCGGTTGGGAGGAGGCTGAAATAACAAGATCATGGTACAGTCTGAATTATTGATTTGTCGGCTGTTGTCGGATGCTTGTTTTTTTGGAAAAGTTTGGAAGTCAGAGAAGTGTCAGCGCTGTTGGGCATCTGATCGATGTGACGGTTTTGTCACCATGTGAAAATTACACTCAGTGTTTAGTCTCAACATCGTTTTAGAGTTTGTGTCATTCTCATGACCGCTAATAATTAAAGCTCCAGTCAGGTTCTCCTGCTCCTCTAAGACTCCGCCCACTTTCTGTTGCCAGGAGATGAAGATGTCACTCTCAGTTTCCTCCTCTGGTTGACAATAAAGTTCGGGGTTTCTCACTCGGTCCTCTTTTTGGTCCAGGGCTGCTGTGATTGGCTGTCTACATCAGCCTGTGATGCTCCTCCCTAAAGCTGATGTCACACAGCAGGGATAAATGGTCGGAGGGGTAGTGGTAGGAGGGGAGGCGGTCTGGACCGATCTGCTCCTCTGTGGGAATGTCCAACACACAGTCCACATTCAAAGCATCGTGGGAGTACCAGATGTAGTCCAGAGTGCTGCAGCTCTCTCCAGAGGGGCGGATCTTCCAGGTGGTGTATGCAGGCTCTGTCTGTCCGTCAGAGCTCAGCAGCTTGTATGCAGAGTCCAGGCCCAGTGGAGAGGAGCTAAAGCTTCTGTAAACCTCCTCTGTAGGCTCAGCGTTAAAGTCCCCACACACCACCAGAGGAACATTGCCTGACGCCGCCTCTCTGTCACCGCATCGAGATGTGATGCGGCGTAAACTCTGCAGGAGGTCAGCACCCTGCGCGCTTCGAAGCCTCTCCCAGCCGCTACGAGCCTTCAGGTGTGTGACCGCCACGCACAGCCGCCGGCCCGTCTCCCTGCAGGTCAGTGTCTGAACGATGGCAACCTGGTTAGTGGGCAGCATCTTGGCTGACAGCCGCAAGTGAGCTGTGGCCTGCAAGGAAAAACGTGAGCGTCTGTAAAACAGAGCACAGCCGTCAGGACCGTTATTCTGCTCTACGTCCAGACACGGAGACCAGGGTTTGGCCATGAAGGTGCCATGGTAACCCAGGCTGGACAGGATTGGCTGGAAAGTGTCGTAGTAGTGGTCCACTTCCTGAAGACACAGGATGTCAGGGCGGTATGTGAGGATCTCCTCCAGGATCAGGTACTTTCTCTCCTCCCAGTTGAGAGCATCCAGTGGACAGCGGATGAAGCCGTCTTTCCCCTCACCGAGAGCTGGAACAGAGAGAGACCCATTCATTAGATATCATAACAGCTTACATTAGTTCTTAATAATACGGATATCTTTGGATGGATGCAGACTCCTACAGTGTGAGGACAACGTTTCAAAGTCAGAGGAGGTCTGCAGAGATCCACCACTTTTGAAAATAAGAGCAAATACTGATGAGTAAGTAGTTAACTGCAGATAAATAAACATGGAGCAGGTCAGCTGACGGTGGATATGTGAAGTCAATATTATGCTGTTGTTGTCTCCTTTTTGCATTTGACAAAATACAACATTTAAGAGTAATTCCTGTTGTTACATGCACTTCAACATGCATTAGGTTAAACTTGAACATGATGGATGTTTATGTCAGGAGTAACTCTAAACTGCATTATTCTTCAGATTGAAGTTTATATATTTGTCTTTAAGAATTTGATAATGTTGTCATTTAGGATAGGGGCAAACCTATTATCCCTTAGGGCAGTGGTTCTCAAGTCCAGTCCTCGAGGCCCACTGTCCTGCATGTTTTGGATGTTTCCCTGCTCCAACACACCTGATTCAAATGATCAGCTCGTTATTAAGCCATTACAGAGCTTGATAACGAGCTAATCATTTGAATCAGGTGTGTTGGAGCAGGGAAACATCCAAAACATGCAGGACAGTGGGCCTCGAGGACTGGACTTGAGAACCACTGCCTTAGGGTGATGTTTATATTGCTCAACAGCGGCCACACTGATGAGACCACCTGCAGTGTCTGCAGACATTATTTCATTGTTTTTTATCAGCCTTTGTGAGAGCAGGTAACAGTGATGCCAGTGACTTTAAAATGCCATGAATCAGCCCAAAGGATTTATAGCTCTCTTACTTGGATTACTGAAATGCTGACCTAATAAGTGTGATAAAAGTTTTTGGTCAAAATCTAAAAGGCTGTCAAAATACTTAACACCAAAGATATCAACCTCACAGGCTTCACTGGCGTCAGGACACCCCCTTTGAGACAGTGCATGCTTGCATAGAGTCTTAAGTCTCAAAAATTTTCAAGAAATTTATTTTAGCTTGATATTAGGGCAGTTTCCCCTCCAAATGTCCAGCAGCTGCTCTTTTTTAGTTGCTGATCAATCAGAAAACTGTGAAATGATGACAGCTGGTCATTTTTTAAAATGTTTTCACACTTTGCTGCTTTGAAATCAGCAGTGTGAAACTGTTCCGAGGGCGTCCCAGCCTCAAGGTCATGTCACATAAGCCATTTGAATCTGGATCTTTTTAAGGGTTACCAAGAGAACTTAAACCCAGAGAAGTTCTGGTTCTCTTACCTTGTGCAAGTATATTCCACTGCATGACCCGTATAGACGGGTTATATGTGTGATGATGGGGTGACAAGCCATTAGGAAAGACCAGGTCCCGGTGTGGACGGGCTGGACGACTCTGCAGGGCCTCCTCACACTCTCTAAGCAGTTGGTCTGGGTCAATCTCAGCCAGGTCCTGATCCAAGTCCTGGTCTGAGTTCTCCTCCGGGTACAGGTCTGGTTGGGCCAGGGGGGCGCTGTTCAGTGTCTGGGCCAATGTACCAAACAACCTGCTGCTGCTGGCACCCATCGGACAAACTGAAGGAGGGAAACACGAGAGAGTGTGTGAGCTCCATGATTAGAGACCATGAGCACCTTTAATTTACTCATTCATTTACTTTTATATTTGACAAGGACAAATGCATGAATCATTGTTTCATAGGGTGAAATAAGCAGATTAAAGTCATGGGGAGGAAATAATAAATAAATATACATAAATAGTGGCATTTATAAGCCATGGAAAGCTACCGACTGTAAACAGAGTTAAACCATGTAGTAAATTTAAAAGAAAAAATCAGCCGAATTTATACAGTTTTACATCAAATTTGCTGTTTTAAGTTTATATTCAACCCAATACCTTAGCATGTGAATGAAATGTACTGAAATGGATGTGAATGTGAGACAAAAATGTAGTTTATTTGTGCTGCCTTCAAGCATGAATAAATACTTCATATCTATATAAAGTTTTCAGTTAAAAGAGCTAAAAAGTAATCTGAGTAGGTTGAAGTTAAAAAGGAAGATATTTTCATTGTTTGCATTTGTTAGTGTTGTTTTGCTGCCATCTAATGGCCACTGTCAGATATTCTCAGATGTAGTTTTCTAATATGCTTTGCCCTTAGAGACCATCTGACTGAAAGTTGCAAATGTTCAACATTGATGTTAAAGTTGAAATCTTTACTTCCAGGGATAAAGGTGAGGAGACTGACAACCGTTGACCTCAGAAGCCACACACCTTTACTGCCAACATAAACAGAGACGAGCCAACAGACAGAACCGAAGACCGGACAAACAGCAGGTTTCTATTTTGGTCTCAGGATGTTCTGACTCAGCATTTGTTCAGACTGCTCCCTAGAGTTTTGACCAGGAGGGAACAAACAGTCCATAATCCAGAACACACAAATGTTTGTCTGCAGCAAAGTCACATTTGCCCTCCAGTCAACTCTGAATGGAGGTATCTGCAGCTGTGTCTGTGGGGATGGAGATCAAAGTGTGAAAGGGTTGGAGAAATAAGAAGCATGCATGATTCTACATGAGTGGATAAAAGTGCTACTGAGGAGATTTTAGAAAGTCACTGGAATTGAAGCTACTCCTGGAGGAGTCTATGTTGTCCTGTTATTGACACTCTCCTGTAACCAAGATCCTGCTCCATACTTTCTATGAGTTTACTTGAAGCGTCTCAAAAGAGTCTAAGCCTATGTTCACACTGCAGGTTATGATCCACAATTCAGATTTTTTGTTAAATCCAATCTATTTGTGCGGTTGTTCAGGTTACAACAACGAATGCCTCATCTAATGTGAACGGACTGCATCCGTGAAGTGACCCGTATGTGCACAAAGCAGGACGTGACGCTGTTCTCTGTTTCCTCGTCCGCCATTGCTTTCCGCGCCTGTTTGTGTTGTCGCACAATGGTGACGTTTGTCGCATATTGATGATGTATAGATCGGGTGAACGCGACCTGAGTGTCCACACTGCAGTCACATCGGATACATATCCAATTTATATCCACATACAAAAGAGGCCTGGGTGTAGCAATCAAGACAACCCTGGATGTGAAACCCACACATTCCTTACAGGAAAGTTTCCTTATCTGGTCCCAGGAAACAGGATATAAATCTTTCCAGACGTGTTTGCACTTTCAGGTTAAATAAGTGACCCAACCGGAGGTTGACTAAACCTCTGACTCTTCAGGATTGGTCAGTTCGGCGAACAGAGACAGAGTTTTTATTACCTTTCAAACTGACTCCATTTGCTGACCATCTAAATAAACATTAACCTTAACCCAGATCTCCCATTTGAGATTAAGCGTCTTAAAGTGTGTGAACATACGGACCCCAGGATAAGGGGGGACACTGACCTCCAGACCTCGGTCGTAAAACCCTGCTCGACCATACACTGATAAAGACTGCATTCCTTTGGTGAAAGAATACAAATGACTGATCATGACATCTTATGCATTCAGCAATGTACTAATCTGTCTAATCATGAAATTTGTGTTAAAATGAGATGTTTCCCGTTTTTCTATGTGCTTCAGAAGCCAAGTTATCTTATCTGACAGAATAAATCCTTATTCTTTTGTTCTTTAGACCAACAGCTTTTCAGACTGTTTCATGAACTTTTAAGAGTTAAATTTATTGACTATGAATCCTAAGTTTACTCTAAGTAACAGAAATAGTTTAGAAATGTTTGGTTTATATTTTAGTTATTTATTTAGTATCTTAACCATTAGGTGGTTATAATGTCACTGAATAATCTGAATGTGAGTATTTAGAATCCATTATTAATCATGATGACGTTCATTCACATGTGTTTACTCTTTTGTTGTTCACAGTTTCTATGTGTTACTATCTGTTTCATTTCAGAGTAATTTAGCATGTTCAATGTGATACTTAAAACATAATGAGAATGTTTGATGTGATCCTACACTTCATTCATATGTGTTTAGTATCAAATTATTTATCATGAAACCAAGCATTCAATGATATTAATCATAGTGAGTGAGTATCAGATCTGACTCTTTTACCAGCCAAAAGAATAAGTTAGATCAAATAATCAGAGACCCGATGACCCCTCCTCTTTCTCCTCAGACACTCCCAGTGTGAGAAGATAAAACCAGTGGAGTGGGGTTGCTCACTCTCTTACGCTCTCTTAGCTCTCTTATGCTCTTATTCCTCTTATGCTTCTGCTCTTCTGCTGACTCTCTTGTCCCCGGCTCTTATGCCCCTTCTCTTCTGCCCACACCCTTCTGTGGTGCGTTTCTTTATTTTCTCTTAGAACTTTTTCTTAGTCTACTAAGTTTTACGCCACGTGTTGATTCACGTTGATTTTTCTTTAACATCGTCTTAGTTCAAGTTTTGAAACTTCAACTTTTGTGCACATAGCAATTCAAGATTAAGCCTTTGATTGATTTTTCTTTAATTTCGCGAAGCCATTTTTGAAAGTTTTCTCTGCTCTTCGAGCCTCGTTTTTCTGAGTTTTCTGCGTGATTTCAAAGTCACCTCCGAACGCAACCCAACAGGCCCAGGTCATCCTCTGTGCCAGAGTTTTTGAGTGAGACCAAAGAAGTACCCAAACGAGCATCCACAGGATCCACAGGCGCTGGCTTTGCTTCGGGCCCGAGTGCGGCAACTCCTGGCTCATCCTTCGGCTGACTTCAGTCGTCTTCTGAGCTGAACCGCTCGAACCGCCAGTAGCCCGGACCTTCGGAACCTGCTCCATCTTCTCCAAGGACCAGTCTCACTTAAGTATGCAAACCTCCAGAGCTCCAGACAGGGCTGATGCTGTCTCACGCGTTCATAACTCAGATATCCACCTATTTCTGGTGATCTTAGATTCCTCCAAATCCACATCCGAGTTAATCTCGACACCAAAGTTAGTGTAGGTTAATATGTTAGCACATATTCACTCACTATCATTAACTTTAGTGCTCCTAGCCTGACTCAGAATCTTTATTTATTCACCTATTATTATTTATCTTCATTATCTTATCATCATTTATTGCATGTGTGTTGTACCATCATTTATCCTGTAATAAACAGATCATTATTTTTCTAAGTTCCTGTCTGTTAGTGTTCTTCCAGAAGTGGAGTCCCTGAAATTAGAATTTCGACTTAAGATATGAGACTGATTAATTAAGACTGATTAATTAAGACTGATTAATTAAAACTGACTTGATGTTTGATTTCTGAATTAAACTTTTGTTTTCTTTATTTTCCCACCATTAAGGGTGGGTGGTGCCCCTTTCAACGAGTGCATAAATGTCATAATTTGAGATTATTAATCTTCAGACATTTATTATAAATTCCAATCGCCAAGTATTATTTTGGTGCGGCCTTGTGAGGCTCATTTCAAATCACTACATATATTTTGGTGCCCCTGCGTGAGGCGTTTCAAACAAAACTTCTGGATACTAACAGACAACCTAAAACTTAGCCTTCCAAATTGATGAGAGAAACTTATTTCCAGGCTGTTTTAGACTTGATCACAATCAATGCTATGCTTGCTGAAGTTGCTTGACTAAGTTCCGATGTTTTCCTGATCTATGCATAAAACCTTTATGCTCTGTGTTTCACACACTTTTGTACTACATGCCTGTAGTCTGTGTTTGAGCTGGACAGCGTGAAATGTTTTTCTGAGTAGCAGTGAGACTGCCTCTTCTGCTCTGTCTAGACTGTCCAATATTTAAGTGCACGATTGTTGCGTCGCCGTACGCTTGTATTTAAGGCCTTTGGCTGAACCCAGTGTTCGCGATGCTCCGAGCTGTGGTTTCAAGCCCCTGAAGTCTCTGTAGTCGGCTACGAGGTTCTAGTAACTATATGGGATTCAGATTTCCTCCTTTCCCCTGACAGATTAACTACCTGTCACAGGAAACCACTGTAACAGTGGGAGGTTGTTGTTTGATCGAATTCAGACAAAATTTGTGTTCACAAATCGCCGCATTTGTGATTTTTAAGTTTGCAGTTGAATCTGCTATTGAGGGATTTGTCACTTTGATTCTTGTCTCTATCGTCTGCTACGAAGTTCTAGTAACTATATGTATGGGATTCAGATTTCCTCCTTTCCCCTGACAGATTAACTACCTGTCACAGGAAACCACTGTAACAGTGGGAGGTTGTTGTTTGATTGAATTGAGACAAAATTTGTGTCCACAAATCACCGCATTTGTGATTTTAAAGTCTGCAGTTGAATCTGCTGTTTAAGGATTTGCCACTTTGATTCTTGTTTCTGTAAATGATTTTATTGAACCAATCTGCTTGAGCAGATGGTGTAAAGTTCTATGTTTGAGGGTGCAGACGCAGCCTGCTGTGAAATGTTAACCCTTTGTTGTCAGTGGAGAGACTGACCATTTGGCCTTAAGCAGATAAGGCCCTTCAAGGAGGCAGAGCCTAAAGGCCCCTTCCTGCACACTTCCCAACTCCTCACAGCCACAAGAGGCTAGTTGGATGACTGTTTCCTCTTCTCTTCTTCTTCTCCACTTGTGTTGAGCTTGTGCAGTTACCCCAACTCCATACTGCCCCACATGGTTGCTTTTGGTATTGAGCTAACACTGCTATTATCTGCCTGCAGTACCAGCCAGCTGTACTGCCTCTCTGTAGTCAGTGTGTAACACTCTACAGACATAATTCAAGTGATTGACTTGGTTGATGAAGTTTGATGTGCTTATTCTAAATCATTGATCATTGATTTTTGATTTTTATCTTTGTTATAAGAGCCTCCATAATGTATTGATAAAGTAACTCCTTGAATCAATCACCTGATCTTGTTGTTACTTATCACACCATTGAGCAGTTTTACTGTTCCCTATAATACATGAATGTATTAACCCTCCTCATAAGATTAATTAATTAATGAACAAATTAATTAATATTTGAAATTTATTTTACCATTTCAGATGAATTGGGTAGTTGAATCTTTAGCTTTATTGCGATTGGTGAATTAATTTCAGAGTTAATTCCTTAAATTGACAATTTCATCGATTTTTCCCAATTCATCCAACTGCACCAGGCAGTTTATTTAAGCTTTGCTGATCTCTGCAACACGGAGACAAACTGAACCCTTTATTCAATGGTTCTGTATCTGATGTTAAATTTAATTTAACATCATTTCATTGTTTTTCAATTTTGATTGAAATGAATTTAACTTTATGTTATTTTTCTCTCCATTAGAGATCTACTCAGATAGGCTCTTCCTCTTTATCAAGCACTGATAAATTAAGTCGATTAACCCACTTAATTTGATATTTTGCTTCTTCCTTTCATTTTAAGTCAACTCAAACTCATCAACCAACCACCTGCACCTCTTTACCAAAACCAAACATGCCTAACACAAAAGAGTCCAGCCAGGGAGACCCCCTGAGGGACATACACACAGTGTTGGCAAACTTGACTAGTCAGCTGATACCTCAGTATATGACTAAGATTCAAAAGGCCAAACCCTCCAATCCGGAGGATGCAATGGCTGACTTACTGGAAACAGCTTTAACCACGACACTTCGTGACAAAGAGCTCACTAGATGCATGTCTGTCGTGATGTCTTCTCAGCTTGAGTATAAAGACTACTTGCTGGAATGCGCTTTAGCAAAGATAAAGGCGCAAAAAGACGAAAACAGCGCTCTGAAAAAGACGCTAGAAGAGACTAAGAAGTCTCTAAGTGTTTTAGAAAAACACAGTGTCAGATGTGAAGCGTCAAAGCTTCCCTCACTGATAAGTCATGAAGAAAATCTTGATCTCAAAGACAAGATTGAAAGACTTAATGAAACCCTTTACAAAAAGGAGAAAGAACTTGATGACACGAATAAGCAGCTTGCTAAGACCACAGAGGATCTGATACAGTCAGAATCCCTGCTAGAGCAAGCAACAGAAGATGTAAAAGCTTTGAAAGCACTGGTCAAAGTGCGTGCTGAAGCTCTTGAAGTTAAGGAGAAGCAAACTTCTACCTTACAGCACCAGCTCCAGATAGCTCAAAGACAGTTAATTCTTTGTCAAGAACGGCAAGAAAAGACAGACAAAGAACTTGAAGATGCCCAAAGAGAGTTACAATGCTCCCTCCAGTCAGGTCGAGCCCAAAGAGAACGCATGGAGCAAACGTTTCTTGAAGAAATGATAGGTGATCAGCCTCCTGAGAGAGCGCCATCACTTCCTTCCAAACCAACTCTTAAGTATCTCTCTCAGCATCATGACAGGACCCTGCTTGACCCTGAGAGGTCATCCTTAAACCAAGAGTCCTACTCTCCTCCTCATGATGGCTTCTTACCATTTCCCTCAGACAGGGATCTTGACAAAATTGCTCGCATCATAGCACGCTTTGAACCTGAGCACCAAGCCGCTATTGACACCTGCACCTACTTGAAAGACATTGACTTTTACCTGAGGAAATTTCCAGGTGCAACCATTGATGACAAAATCTACCTTATTAAGGCGACATCAAGTCGAGAGGTTAGCAGTTTCCTTGAACGACAGCCTTATCATGTCAGAAATAATTATGACTTGCTCTGCCAAGCATTAATCGAAGAGTTTTCTGATCATTTGACCCAGACAGGCCTCTCTGCTGCTCTGTCTGTTAAACAAGGGAGATCAGAATCTCCCCAACAGTATTACAACCGCTTACGTGAAGCTTACTTTGGTTTCCGAAATGAACCAGAAATGGAGGAGGACTTGAACTTCAAAACGCTGTTCGTCCAGAACCTCCACCCTACCACCAGTCATCACCTTGGCATCTTAGCTTGTCCAAACACTTTGACTAGCCGACAGCTTCGTGAACTTGCTGTAAAAGGTTTTGCCAAACAACGACAAACTTTGGCTAAGAAAGCAGAGCCTGTTACTCTGTTGGCTATGGAGACAAAATCACTGCCCATGGAGCTGAACGAAGCTTCAGATTGTGTATTTTCAGGCTCCGATAAGCCTCCAAATGAGTGGTTAACCAGGCCTCCAAAACCTTTTCGACCTCAACACACTCACAAAGGTCAAAGTTACACACCAAGGCCCAGGTCTGACACAGACCAATGCCCGGTAAACTTTGAGACCAACTGTTGTTATTCAGACTCCCGTCACGGTGGGTTTTATCCCAGACAAAGGAAAAACCACCAACACCACCAAAGGGGGGTGAATGACTGGCAGAATCAGAGTAAATCACACTCTCAGAAACGACGATCTTATTATCCACCTCAATCGGTTTCATCCACTTTGAAGGTGAATAAACATGACTACTCAGCTAACCACTGAGATTAACACTGTGGAGTCATGAAGGTGTGAGTCCTGCGAAAGCAGAAGTCACCCAGCCAAAGCTAAATGACTCCAATAAGATATCCAAATGCTGTGGTGATACATTGATGACTGCAATCCCAGTTGCTGCTTTCTTTGTTAGCATTTGTCTCTCCTCTGTCAATATAGTCAGCTTGTCAGCTGTCAAATATCCCATGAACAGATTAAAACCTGAAATTTCTGTCATTAAGACTCAGATTGACAAATTTCAGACTTAATAGCAGATAATTAGTCAAACCGATAAGAGCATCATCCCCAAGTTTAACAGACAAAGTTTAAGAGAAACTCTGTGCAGTAAACTTTTGATGTTTGTGATTCAGGTTGACTATGCTCATACACAGATGGTTAATATGTCTATAGCAGACATTTCTTTTCCACCTAAGTCTTAACCATTTTTGAAACTGAAATTGAACTTTCAGACTTCTCCAGCAAGCATGAAAAACAGCTATAGCTTTAGATCCAGTTAGCATTCAGACTAAAGAGTGCTTTTCTAAGTCTCATTAATATTGAAAATTAGGAGATTTTCTTTCACATTAGTCTACCAATAGTTAACTGAGAAGAGTCTAACAACTAGACGATTTTATTTGATAGCTTAATGCATGCTTAATTTTATCTCAAAGCAGTACTAGTGATTCACATAGTGATGACGAGACGCATCAGTCCTATTTGCATACACCTGCTGCTGCTGCTGCTGCTTCATGGTTGTCTACTCGTCGTCCCGATGCTCCATGGACAGGACCACCGTGACGAAGGGGGGACTGTAGCAATCAAGACAACCCTGGATGTGAAACCCACACATTCCTTACAGGAAAGTTTCCTTATCTGGTCCCAGGAAACAGGATATAAATCTTTCCAGACGTGTTTGCACTTTCAGGTTAAATAAGTGACCCAACCGGAGGTTGACTAAACCTCTGACTCTTCAGGATTGGTCAGTTCGGCGAACAGAGACAGAGTTTTTATTACCTTTCAAACTGACTCCATTTGCTGACCATCTAAATAAACATTAACCTTAACCCAGATCTCCCATTTGAGATTAAGCGTCTTAAAGTGTGTGAACATACGGACCCCAGGATAAGGGGGACACTGACCTCCAGACCTCGGTCGTAAAACCCTGCTCGACCATACACTGATAAAGACTGCATTCCTTTGGTGAAAGAATACAAATGACTGATCATGACATCTTATGCATTCAGCAATGTACTAATCTGTCTAATCATGAAATTTGTGTTAAAATGAGATGTTTCCCGTTTTTCTATGTGCTTCAGAAGCCAAGTTATCTTATCTGACAGAATAAATCCTTATTCTTTTGTTCTTTAGACCAACAGCTTTTCAGACTGTTTCATGAACTTTTAAGAGTTAAATTTATTGACTATGAATCCTAAGTTTACTCTAAGTAACAGAAATAGTTTAGAAATGTTTGGTTTATATTTTAGTTATTTATTTAGTATCTTAACCATTAGGTGGTTATAATGTCACTGAATAATCTGAATGTGAGTATTTAGAATCCATTATTAATCATGATGACGTTCATTCACATGTGTTTACTCTTTTGTTGTTCACAGTTTCTATGTGTTACTATCTGTTTCATTTCAGAGTAATTTAGCATGTTCAATGTGATACTTAAAACATAATGAGAATGTTTGATGTGATCCTACACTTCATTCATATGTGTTTAGTATCAAATTATTTATCATGAAACCAAGCATTCAATGATATTAATCATAGTGAGTGAGTATCAGATCTGACTCTTTTACCAGCCAAAAGAATAAGTTAGATCAAATAATCAGAGACCCGATGACCCCTCCTCTTTCTCCTCAGACACTCCCAGTGTGAGAAGATAAAACCAGTGGAGTGGGGTTGCTCACTCTCTTACGCTCTCTTAGCTCTCTTATGCTCTTATTCCTCTTATGCTTCTGCTCTTCTGCTGACTCTCTTGTCCCCGGCTCTTATGCCCCTTCTCTTCTGCCCACACCCTTCTGTGGTGCGTTTCTTTATTTTCTCTTAGAACTTTTTCTTAGTCTACTAAGTTTTACGCCACGTGTTGATTCACGTTGATTTTTCTTTAACATCGTCTTAGTTCAAGTTTTGAAACTTCAACTTTTGTGCACATAGCAATTCAAGATTAAGCCTTTGATTGATTTTTCTTTAATTTCGCGAAGCCATTTTTGAAAGTTTTCTCTGCTCTTCGAGCCTCGTTTTTCTGAGTTTTCTGCGTGATTTCAAAGTCACCTCCGAACGCAACCCAACAGGCCCAGGTCATCCTCTGTGCCAGAGTTTTTGAGTGAGACCAAAGAAGTACCCAAACGAGCATCCACAGGATCCACAGGCGCTGGCTTTGCTTCGGGCCCGAGTGCGGCAACTCCTGGCTCATCCTTCGGCTGACTTCAGTCGTCTTCTGAGCTGAACCGCTCGAACCGCCAGTAGCCCGGACCTTCGGAACCTGCTCCATCTTCTCCAAGGACCAGTCTCACTTAAGTATGCAAACCTCCAGAGCTCCAGACAGGGCTGATGCTGTCTCACGCGTTCATAACTCAGATATCCACCTATTTCTGGTGATCTTAGATTCCTCCAAATCCACATCCGAGTTAATCTCGACACCAAAGTTAGTGTAGGTTAATATGTTAGCACATATTCACTCACTATCATTAACTTTAGTGCTCCTAGCCTGACTCAGAATCTTTATTTATTCACCTATTATTATTTATCTTCATTATCTTATCATCATTTATTGCATGTGTGTTGTACCATCATTTATCCTGTAATAAACAGATCATTATTTTTCTAAGTTCCTGTCTGTTAGTGTTCTTCCAGAAGTGGAGTCCCTGAAATTAGAATTTCGACTTAAGATATGAGACTGATTAATTAAGACTGATTAATTAAGACTGATTAATTAAAACTGACTTGATGTTTGATTTCTGAATTAAACTTTTGTTTTCTTTATTTTCCCACCATTAAGGGTGGGTGGTGCCCCTTTCAACGAGTGCATAAATGTCATAATTTGAGATTATTGTAGTGATTTGAAATGAGCCTCATACGGTCGCACCAAAATATATGTAGCGATTTGAAATGAGCCTCACAAGGCCGCACCAAAATAATACTTGGCGATTGGAATTTATAATAAATGTCTGAAGATTAATAATCTCAAATTATGACATTTATGCACTCGTTGAAAGGGGCACCACCCACCCTTGATGGTGGGAAAATAAAGAAAACAAAAGTTTAATTCAGAAATCAAACATCAAGTCAGTTTTAATTAATCAGTCTTAATTAATCAGTCTTAATTAATCAGTCTCATATCTTAAGTCGAAATTCTAATTTCAGGGACTCCACTTCTGGAAGAACACTAACAGACAGGAACTTAGAAAAATAATGATCTGTTTATTACAGGATAAATGATGGTACAACACACATGCAATAAATGATGATAAGATAATGAAGATAAATAATAATAGGTGAATAAATAAAGATTCTGAGTCAGGCTAGGAGCACTAAAGTTAATGATAGTGAGTGAATATGCGCGAACATATTAACCTACACTAACTTTGGTGTCGAGATAAACTCGGGTGTAGATTTGGAGGAATCTAAGATCACCAGAAATAGGTGGATATCTGAGTTATGAACGCGTGAGACAGCATCAGCCCTGTCTGGAGCTCTGGAGGTTTGCATACTTAAGTGAGACTGGTCCTTGGAGAAGATGGAGCAGGTTCCGAAGGTCCGGGGCTACTGGCGGTTCGAGCGGTTCAGCTCAGAAGACGACTGAAGTCAGCCGAAGGATGAGCCAGGAGTTGCAGCACTCGGGCCCGAAGCAAAGCCAGCGCCTGTGGATCCTGTGGATGCTCGTTTGGGTACTTTCTTTGGTCTCACTCAAAAACTCTGGCACAGAGGATGACCTGGGCCTGCTGGGTTGCGTTCAGAGGTGACTTTGAAATCACGCAGAAAACTCAGAAAAACGAGGCTCGAAGAGCAGAGAAAACTTTCAAAAATGGCTTCGCGAAATTAAAGAAAAATCAATCAAAGGCTTAATCTTGAATTGCTATGCGCACAAAAAGTTGAAGTTTCAAACTTGAACTAAGACGATGTTAAAGAAAAATCAACGTGAATCAACACGTGGCGTAAAACTTAGAAGACTAAGAAAAAGTTCTAAGAGAAAACAAAGAAACGCACCACAGAAGGGTGTGGACAGAAGAGAAGGGGCATAAGAGCCGGGGACAAGAGAGTCAGCAGAAGAGCAGAAGCATAAGAGGAAAGTAAGAGGCATAAGAGAGTGAGCAACCCCACTTCACTGGTTTTATCTTCTCACACTGGGTGTGTCTCCGGCGTGTGGGTGTGAGGAGACAGAGGAGGGGTCGTGTGGTCTTTGATTATTTGATCTAACTTATTCTTTTGGCTGGCAAAAGAGTCAGATCTGATACTCACTCACTATGATTAATATCATTGAATGTTTGGTTTCATGATAAATAATTTGATACTAAACACATATGAATGAAGTGTAGGATCACATCAAACATTCTCATTATGTTTTAAGTATCACATTGAACATGCTAAATTACTCTGAAATGAAACAGATAGTAACACATGGAAACTGTGAACAACAAAAGAGTAAATACATGTGAATGAACGTCATCATGATTAATAATGGATTCTAAATACTCACATTAAGGTTATTCAATGACATTATAACCACCTAATGGTTAAAAATACTAAATAAACGATTAAAATATAGACCAAACATTTCTAAACTATTTCTGTGTTCATAGAGTAAAGTTATGATCCATAGTCAATAAATGTAACTCTTAAAAGTTCATGAAACAGTCTGAAAAGCTGTTGGTCTAAAGAAACTAAAGAGCGATAACTCGGCTTCTGGAGCACATAGAAAAATGGGAAACATCTCATTTTAACACAAATTTCATGATTAGACAGATTAGTACATTGCTGAATGCATAAGATGTCATGATCAGTCATTTGTATTCTTTCACCAAAGGAATGCAGTCTTTATCAGTGTATGGTCGAGCAGGGTTTTACGACCGAGGTCTGGAGGTCAGTGTCCCCCCTTATCCTGGGGTCCGTATGTTCACACACTTTAAGACGCTAAATCTCAAATGGGAGATCTGGGTTAATGTTTATTTAGATGGTCAGCAAATGGAGTCAGTTTGAAAGGTAATAAAACTCTGTCTCTGTTCGCCGAACTGACCAATCCTGAAGAGTCAGAGGTTTAGTCAACCTCCGGTTGGGTCACTTATTTAACCTGAAAGGGCAAACACGTCTGGAAAGATTTATATCCTGTTTCCTGGGACCAGATAAGGAAACTTTCCTGTAAGGAATGTGTGGGTTTCACATCCAGGGTTGTCTTGATTGCTACAGTCCCCCCTTCGTCACGGTGGTCCTGTCCATGGAGCATCGGGACGACGAGTAGACAACCATGAAGAAGCAGCAGGTGTATGCAAATAGGACTGATGCGTCTCAGCATCACTATGTGAATCACTAGTACTGCTTTGAGATAAAATTAAGCATGTATTAAGCTATCAAATAAAATCGTCTAGTTGTTAGACTTTCTCAGTTAACTATTGGTAGACTAATGTGAAAGAAAATCTCCTAATTTTCAGTATTAATGAGATTTAGAAAAGCACTCTTTAGTCTGAATGCTAACTGGATCTAAAGCTATAGCTGTTTTTCATGCTTGCTGGAGAAGTCTGAAAGTTCAATTTCAGTTTCAAAAATGGTTAAGACTTAGGTGGAAAAGAAATGTCTGCTATAGACATATTAACCATCTGTGTATGAGCATAGTCAACCTGAATCACAAACATCAAAAATTTACTGCACAGAGTTTCTCTTAAACTTTGTCTTTTAAACTTGGGGATGATGCTCTTATCGGTTTGACTAATTATCTGCTGTTGAGTCTGAAATTTGTCAATCTGAGTCTTAATGACAGAAATTTCAGCTTTTAATCTATTCATGGGATATTTGACAGCTGACAAGCTGACCATATTGACAGAGGAGAGACAAATGCTAACAAAGAAAGCAGCAACTGGGATTGCAGTCATCAATGTATCACCACAGCATTTGGAAATCTTATTGGAGTCATTCAGCTTTGGCTGGGTGACTTCTGCTTTCGCAGGACTCACACCTTCATGACTCCGCAGTGTTAATCTCAGTGGTTAGCTGAGTGGTCATGTTTATTCACCTTCGAAGTGGATGAAACCGATTGAGGTGGATAATAAGATCGTCGTTTCTGAGAGTGTGATTTACTCTGATTCTGCCAGTCATTCACCCCCCTTTGGCGGTGTTGATGGTTTTTCCTTTGTCTGGGATAAAACCCACCGTGACGGGAGTCTGAATAACAACAGTTGGTCTCAAAGTTTACCTGGCATTGGTCTGAGTCAGACCCGGGCCTTGGTGTGTAACTTTGACCTTTGTGAGTTTGTTGAGGTCGAAAAGGTTTTGGAGGCCTGGTTAACCACTCATTTGGAGGCTTATCGGAGCCTGAAAATACACAGTCTGAAGCTTCGTTCAGCTCCATGGGCAGTGATTTTGTCTCCATAGCCAAGAGAGTAACGGGCTCTGCTTTCTTAGCCAAAGTTTGTCGTTGTTTGGCAAAACCTTTTACAGCAAGTTCACGAAGCTGTCGGCTAGTCAAAGTGTTTGGACAAGCTAAGACGCCAAGGTGATGACTGGTGGTAGGGTGGAGGTTCTGGACGAACAGCGTTTTGAAGTTCAAGTCCTCCTCCATTTCTGGTTCATTTCGGAAACCAAAGTAAGCTTCGCGTAAGCGGTTGTAATACTGTTGGGGAGGTTCTGATCTCCCTTGTTTAATAGACAGAGCAGCAGAAAGGCCTGTCTGGGTCAAATGATCAGAAAACTCTTCGATTAATGCTTGGCAGAGCAAGTCATAATTATTTCTGACATAATAAGGCTGTCGTTCAAGGAAACTGCTAACTTCTCGACTTGACGTTGCCTTAATAAGGTAGATTTTGTCATCAGTGGTTGCACCTGGAAATTTCCGCAGGTAAAAGTCAATGTCTTTCAAGTAGGTGCAGGTGTCAGTAGCACCTTGGTGCTCAGGTTCAAAGCGTGCTATGTTGCGAGCAATTTTGTCAAGATCCCTGTCTGAGGGAAATGGTAAGAAGCCATCATGAGGAGGAGAGTAGGACTCTTGGTTTAAGGATGACCTCTCAGGGTCAAGCAGGGTCCTGTCATGATGCTGAGAGAGATACTTAAGAGTTGGTTTGGAAGGAAGTGATGGCGCTCTCTCAGGAGGCTGATCACCTATCATTTCTTCAAGAAACGTTTGCTCCATGCGTTCTCTTTGGGCTCGACCTGACTGGAGGGAGCATTGTAACTCTCTTTGGGCATCTTCAAGTTCTTTGTCTGTCTTTTCTTGCCGTTCTTGACAAAGAATTAACTGTCTTTGAGCTATCTGGAGCTGGTGCTGTAAGGTAGAAGTTTGCTTCTCCTTAACTTCAAGAGCTTCAGCACGCACTTTGACCAGTGCTTTCAAAGTTTTTACATCTTCTGTTGCTTGCTCTAGCAGGGATTCTGACTGTATCAGATCCTCTGTGGTCTTAGCAAGCTGCTTATTCGTGTCATCAAGTTCTTTCTCCTTTTTGTAAAGGGTTTCATTAAGTCTTTCAATCTTGTCTTTAAGATCAAGATTTTCTTCATGACTTATCAGTGAGGGAAGCTTTGACGCTTCACATCTGGCACTGTGTTTTTCTAAAACACTTAGAGACTTCTTAGTCTCCTCTAGCGTCTTTTTCAGAGCGCTGTTTTCGTCTTTTTGCGCCTTTATCTTTGCTAAAGCGCATTCCAGCAAGTAGTCTTTATACTCAAGCTGAGAAGACATCATGACAGACATGCATCTAGTGAGCTCTTTGTCACGAAGTGTCGTGGTTAAGGCTGTTTCCAGTAAGTCAGCCATTGCATCCTCCGGATTGGAGGGTTCGGCCTTTTGAATCTTAGTCATGTACTGAGGTATCAGCTGACTAGTCAAGTTTGCCAACACTGTGGGTATGTCCCTCAGGGGGTCTCCCTGGCTGGACTCTTTTGTGTTAGGCATGTTTGGTTTTGGTAAAGAGGAGCAGGTGGTTGGTTGATGAGTTTGAGTTGGCTTAAAATGAAAAGAAGAAGCAAAATATCAAATTAAGTGGGTTAATCGACTTAATTTATCAGTGCTTGATAAAGAGGAAGAGCCTATCTGAGTAGATATCTAATGGAGAGAAAAACCATAAAGTTAAATTCATTTCAATGAAAATTGAAAGAAAAACAAGGTGAAATAATGTTAAATTAAATTTAACATCAGATACAGAACCATTGAATAAAGGGTTCAATTTGTCTCCGTGTTTGCAGAGATCAGCAAAACTTAAATAAACTGCCTGATGCAGTTGGATGAATTTGAAAAATCAATGAAATTGTCAATTTAAGGAATTAACTCTGAAGTTAATTCACAAATTGCAATAAATCCAAAGGTTCAACTACCAAATCCATCTGGAGTGTTAAAAGAAATTTCAAATATTAATTAATTTGTTCATTAATTAATTAATCAATCTTATGAGGAGGGTTAATACATTCATGTATTATAGGGAACAGTAAAACTGCTCAATGATGTGATAAGTAACAACAAGATCAGGTGATTGATTCAAGGAGTTACTTTATCAATACATTATGGAGGCTCTTATAACAAAGATAAAAATCAAAAATCAATGATCAATGATTTAGAATAAGCACATCAAACTTCATCAACCAAGTCAATCACTTGAGTTATGTCTGTAGAGTGTTACACACTGACTACAGAGAGGCAGTACAGCTGGCTGATACTGCAGGCAGATAATAGCAGTGTTAGCTCAATACCAAAAGCAACCATGTGGGGCAGTATGGAGTTGGGGTAACTGCACAAGCTCAACACAAGTGGAGAAGAAGAAGAAAAGAGGAAACAGTCATCCAACTAGCCTCTTGTGGCTATGAGGAGTTGGGAAGTGTGCAGGAAGGGGCCTTTAGGCTCTGCCTCCTTGAAGGGCCTTATCTGCTTAAGGCCAAATGGTCAGTCTCTCCACTGACAACATAGGGTTAACATTTCACAGCAGGCTGCGTCTGCACCCTCAAACATAGAACTTTACACCATCTGCTCAGGCAGATTGGTTCAATAAAATCATTTACAGGAACAAGAATCAAAGTGACAAATCCCTCAACAGCAGATTCAACTGCAGACTTTAAAATCACAAATGCGGCGATTCGTGACCACGGATTTTGTCTGAATTCATTCAAACAACAACCTCCCACTGTTACAGTGGTTTCCTGTGACAGGTAGCTAATCTGTCAGGGGAAAGGAGGAAATCTGAATCCCATATAGTTACTAGAACCTCGTAGCCGACTACAGAGACTTCAGGGGCTTGAAACCACAGCTCGGAGCATCGCGAACACTGGGTTCAGCCAAAGGCCTTAAATACAAGCGTACGGCGACGCAACAATCGTGCACTTAAATATTGGACAGTCTAGACAGAGCAGAAGAAGCAGTCTCACTGCTACTCAGAACAACATTTCACGCTGTCCAGCTCAAACACAGACTACAGGCATGTAGTACAAAAGTGTGTAAAACACAAAGCATAAAGGTTTTATGCGTAGATCAGGAAAACATCAGAACTTAGTCAAGCAACTTCAGCAAGCATAGCATTGATTGTGATTAAGTCTAAAATAGCCTGGAAATAAGTTTCTCTCATCAATTTGGAAGGCTAAGTTTTAGGTTGTCTGTTAGTATCCAGAAGTTTTGTTTGAAACGCCTCACACGGGGCACCAAAATATATGTAGTGATTTGAAATGAGCCTCATACGGTCGCACCAAAATATATGTAGCGATTTGAAATGAGCCTCACAAGGCCGCACCAAAATAATACTTGGCGATTGGAATTTATAATAAATGTCTGAAGATTAATAATCTCAAATTATGACATTTATGCACTCGTTGAAAGGGGCACCACCCACCCTTAATGGTGGGAAAATAAAGAAAACAAAAGTTTAATTCAGAAATCAAACATCAAGTCAGTTTTAATTAATCAGTCTTAATTAATCAGTCTTAATTAATCAGTCTCATATCTTAAGTCGAAATTCTAATTTCAGGGACTCCACTTCTGGAAGAACACTAACAGACAGGAACTTAGAAAAATAATGATCTGTTTATTACAGGATAAATGATGGTACAACACACATGCAATAAATGATAAGATGATGAAGATAAATAATAATAGGTGAATAAATAAAGATTCTGAGTCAGGCTAGGAGCACTAAAGTTAATGATAGTGAGTGAATATGCGCGAACATATTAACCTACACTAACTTTGGTGTCGAGATAAACTCGGGTGTAGATTTGGAGGAATCTAAGATCACCAGAAATAGGTGGATATCTGAGTTATGAACGCGTGAGACAGCATCAGCCCTGTCTGGAGCTCTGGAGGTTTGCATACTTAAGTGAGACTGGTCCTTGGAGAAGATGGAGCAGGTTCCGAAGGTCCGGGGCTACTGGCGGTTCGAGCGGTTCAGCTCAGAAGACGACTGAAGTCAGCCGAAGGATGAGCCAGGAGTTGCAGCACTCGGGCCCGAAGCAAAGCCAGCGCCTGTGGATCCTGTGGATGCTCGTTTGGGTACTTCTTTGGTCTCACTCAAAAACTCTGGCACAGAGGATGACCTGGGCCTGCTGGGTTGCGTTCAGAGGTGACTTTGAAATCACGCAGAAAACTCAGAAAAACGAGGCTCGAAGAGCAGAGAAAACTTTCAAAAATGGCTTCGCGAAATTAAAGAAAAATCAATCAAAGGCTTAATCTTGAATTGCTATGCGCACAAAAAGTTGAAGTTTCAAACTTGAACTAAGACGATGTTAAAGAAAAATCAACGTGAATCAACACGTGGCGTAAAACTTAGAAGACTAAGAAAAAGTTCTAAGAGAAAACAAAGAAACGCACCACAGAAGGGTGTGGACAGAAGAGAAGGGGCATAAGAGCCGGGGACAAGAGAGTCAGCAGAAGAGCAGAAGCATAAGAGGAAAGTAAGAGGCATAAGAGAGTGAGCAACCCCACTTCACTGGTTTTATCTTCTCACACTGGGTGTGTCTCCGGCGTGTGGGTGTGAGGAGACAGAGGAGGGGTCGTGTGGTCTTTGATTATTTGATCTAACTTATTCTTTTGGCTGGCAAAAGAGTCAGATCTGATACTCACTCACTATGATTAATATCATTGAATGTTTGGTTTCATGATAAATAATTTGATACTAAACACATATGAATGAAGTGTAGGATCACATCAAACATTCTCATTATGTTTTAAGTATCACATTGAACATGCTAAATTACTCTGAAATGAAACAGATAGTAACACATGGAAACTGTGAACAACAAAAGAGTAAATACATGTGAATGAACGTCATCATGATTAATAATGGATTCTAAATACTCACATTAAGGTTATTCAATGACATTATAACCACCTAATGGTTAAAAATACTAAATAAACGATTAAAATATAGACCAAACATTTCTAAACTATTTCTGTGTTCATAGAGTAAAGTTATGATCCATAGTCAATAAATGTAACTCTTAAAAGTTCATGAAACAGTCTGAAAAGCTGTTGGTCTAAAGAAACTAAAGAGCGATAACTCGGCTTCTGGAGCACATAGAAAAATGGGAAACATCTCATTTTAACACAAATTTCATGATTAGACAGATTAGTACATTGCTGAATGCATAAGATGTCATGATCAGTCATTTGTATTCTTTCACCAAAGGAATGCAGTCTTTATCAGTGTATGGTCGAGCAGGGTTTTACGACCGAGGTCTGGAGGTCAGTGTCCCCCCTTATCCTGGGGTCCGTATGTTCACACACTTTAAGACGCTAAATCTCAAATGGGAGATCTGGGTTAATGTTTATTTAGATGGTCAGCAAATGGAGTCAGTTTGAAAGGTAATAAAACTCTGTCTCTGTTCGCCGAACTGACCAATCCTGAAGAGTCAGAGGTTTAGTCAACCTCCGGTTGGGTCACTTATTTAACCTGAAAGGGCAAACACGTCTGGAAAGATTTATATCCTGTTTCCTGGGACCAGATAAGGAAACTTTCCTGTAAGGAATGTGTGGGTTTCACATCCAGGGTTGTCTTGATTGCTACATTATTAATCTTCAGACATTTATTATAAATTCCAATCGCCAAGTATTATTTTGGTGCGGCCTTGTGAGGCTCATTTCAAATCACTACATGGGTCAGATTTGAAAAAATCTGAATTGCACTGTTCACACTTACATGAACAAATCAGATATGTGTCACATACGGTTTAAAAATCGGAATTGACCTGCAGTGTGAACATAGCCTTTAACTCTGTCTCCTGCATTGATGCTTCTCTTCTGCTCTCCTAGTACTACTGATTTAACCTGCTTCATGTTGGCCTTACATTTATTGTCCAATTAGGAAACAGCTTTAGATGATTACATTAGACTTTTCTGCATCTATTCAACAATGAAGAAATGCTGTCCAATTTTAAACAGCAGTATTTCAAAGTGATCCCCTCTGATTATCTGAGCAGATAGGACATGATTTTATGACAATGCTAAAACTGGGGTGTTTTATTTCCTATGGATGAACAGCCTGGCAGCCTATCTGACACTCATATTAATAACTTTTCACCATGTCCTAAAGCAAACAAGACCATCAGCAACCAGATTAGAGTCTTTATATCCTGAAGCTGGTGTCAGCGGAGCAGCTGAAGTTACAGCCATGTTTTAACAATTATCTCACTTATAATAAATGGCACATGTAACTGTCAAATCAGCAAGATGAGAATTTGTTTAGAACAAGCCCGTACTCATGCATGTAGAAGACAAGAAACGCAAGCAGCTTTCTTCATCATCATCGTCATCATCAAATTTACAAAAGATGTTGACAGTGACGGACTGGGAGCTCCTTTTGGAGAGAATGGGAGGGACAGTGTGTGTGTGTGTGTGTGTGTGTGAGAGAGAGAGAGGGATACTAATCGAGTAACTGAGTGGCGTGTCGATAAGAATGTGCATATTGTCCAACAAGTGGGACTATCCAGTGTTGATTCACACACTGTATATGCACAAACAGGAAGAGAAAGAGACTGTGTCATTGTCAGTGGCACATAAACAATAATTGGATTAAGGGTCAGTGTGCACTTACTATTTTCCTGCAGTCTGTTCTGCTTTTGGGTGAAACAAAATGAGTCATTTGACTTTGAATCACTCTATAGAAACAAAGAATTGATGGTAACGCTCATGAGCCTCACTGAGACACAGCTGCTCCGCCTCAACACTTCATCTTTTTAAATACACTGTGAGGAGTTTCTTCCTGATTATGAAACAGTTTCAATTTAGTCCTCTGAACTGGTGAAAGTCATGGCTTCTTAAATAAGGTTGGGTCAGACCAAAGTGGGATTTATAAGACAGAAATGAAATTTAACCAGAGACAGATCATTTTTACCAGGATTATGAAACAGTTTTTTAAATGATCATTTATATGTTAGGGATATTGTACACTTAGGCTGTGGTTATGTAATACAGGATCTCTTCAGGATAGAGGCGACTACTGGCCACGGTAAAGTCTAATTATCAGCATTTTTCCTTAACAGAGCAGTACCTGTATAAGGTCCTCTACCCTGTAACTTTTTTCCTGGTCTTTTCCTCTCTCTCACTCAGTCGTGTAACACTGACAAAGCCTACACCCTACAGGAGAGTGTCAAGCTTTGTGTCTGCTGTCGTCAATTTGGTAAATGTCTCTTCCCCTCAGCTGCTTAATGTGTTTCAACATCCCTCACTTACTTCTGTACTCTATGTCCACTCTTTATCAGGTCAGCCATTAACCACCAATCTAAAGTTTGTGTTTTACAAATAAATTCAGAGATATTCTAAAAGTATCTGTCATGTTGTCCTCTGATGCAACATGGAAGTATAATTCCTGTCTCATGATCAACAGGCTGAGGTGAAATCAGAATCAGAACATCAGATGTGCTGCAACTCCTCTCCTCAGTTTGAGTAGAATATTTATTTGTCTGTTTCAGTGGTGGTCTCTAAGTGCAGTTCAGGTACGACACGATTCGCAGGGACAGAAAAGCAGGTTTTCAAACGAGCAACATGTCCCCAAACCAGCGCGCTGACACAAAGAGCAGGTTAGGACATCCTAATGCAGAAATGGGACCGGGAGCTATGGGATGATGCAAACCCCAAGTTGACTTATTCTCAGAGAAGTTCAAACCCGCTCTGTTGTGAATATAGGCAGTGATTTACGGAGCATTTGCCCTGCTTCTTACTCTCTGGAGTTTGCTGCTTGAGGATGTTTGCTTTAGGAGTGGTTCATCTTAGTTGTACTACGGCTGTATGATAATACAGCATTGCTCAACTTACAAATAACCCCATCACTGTCATTTCAGGCGAAATAGCGTCACACTGAGCTTCTTCTTTCTTACTTTACTTTGATTAGGCTCTGTGAAACTATGCTGGTTGCAAACAATTCTGTTAATATTCTTTTCTATGAAACAAACTACATTAAAATCACTTTTTACTGAACATTTAACCATTAAAGTGATAGCAGTCAATTCTAAATCTGAGCTTAATAAACTGGTTAAGTATGAAACAAATCAATATTTAAAAAAAATCCCAGAATCATCAAACAGTTCACCACTTACAGTCACAGAAGTCTTAGTTTCTCAGCAAGGTGTTTACACAGTTTTGAGATATCACTGATTAAAAAAACATGAATTTTCCACCAACAAATCTGCCGACACAGTCAACACAACAGCTTAGCTAAAAGTCAAACTTATTACAGCAGGGCAGAAATGCACCTCAGCCCCAACTGCAGCCCTTAAAATAACCATGAATACAAACCAACAGTACTAGCACTAAAAACAATCCGTTTTTCTGTAAAACAGCAAACTAACTTAACATGAGGGCAAAACAACTGTCAAGAAGATACTTACATCGAAATGGATGAGGCACATACACACACACTCACACACAAACACACTTGGGCACACCGTTTGTCCACCTTACGCCCTTCCTGTCGCCCTCTCAGTAAACTGCCTCTCACAGTCTGCGTGATGGAGGTCTCTGACTCACATGAGACCGTCCTGGTGTCTGCAGCAGCATGAAGGAAGGGACTTATCACTACTGACTGGACCATTCAAGAATGCTTCCCGTACACACAGTGACACACACGCACGCACACACACACACATTATCTCTTGGGACAGCCTTGCAAACGTAAGCAATCCAGAGAGGAAACTGGAATGGCGGTGAACAATGACCTGTGTGTTGGCTATTCATTCACTACTTGACTAAAAATGCTGTTCATACCACAGACTGTATAAAAGGAGGAATGGCATGACAACTCTCCAAGAATGAAGCCAAAGCATTCAGAGCTCCCTCTACTGGCTGAATGTGGTATAGGTTATACACCCACCTGCTCCATTTGAAAAGGTTTAACATGTGCCAGACTAAAAATCAAACATCCATAAATATTCCACCTATTTCAAGTTATTATTTACCAGAAACACAAGCTGATGACTTGATCAGGGTTGAGTGCCGCTCTCCTTGTACTATTATCTGCTGTCATTGTGTCGCTCATCTGCGGCGCCCCCTCTGCTGCCTCTCTACCCTCTGGTGACCCTGCAGTTTTGTTGTTATTGAAGTCAAACCCCTGCTTTGTACACAGTCCACATACAGCCCTGTCCTTGTCTGTTATCTTTCTCCTGTGGTGTAGAGTCCAAAATACTTCAACATTTCTCATATATTATCATTGAGAAATGTTGGCATTTCTCAGGTGTCTTGAAGTCCTAACCGTCTGCTTAAACTGCTCGATTGCAGCTGCACTTCCTCGAAAAAAAAAATCACTGCTGTACTTACTTTACTGAGGTCAAGAGTGCCATGCAATGGTCAGGTAATGAGAGTGCCCCCTGCTGGCTCAAGCAGCAAGCTACTTTTGATATAACACATTTTAACCATTTTGGTTGTCTTCCAACTTGAAGACCTTAATGCTTTTAAAACGTCGATAATACTGATCTATACACACCTTTTTCTTGATTGTTAAGAATACCAAGTCCCTCCAAAGGGGTCAACGAGATTGTTTTTCAAGGCTGTTACTGATATGGATTATTAGTGTTGAATGAGAGCGATAACCAGTGTTAAAAAAAAAGATTATTTGTCATAAATCCAGTCTGATAAGTTAAAAGCTGAATGTAGGAATGTCACTTATTAAGCCTATAATCATCCATTAATATGGTAACTCATTACATGCTGGATGTGCAGATGTGCTCTAAATATGAGGCCCATTAATCAATCTAAAGGTGCTGAAATCTGTTATTTAACCATGTCTGTGCCAAGTATTGTGTAATACCTTGTTTCATCTTATTTCAAAGGAAAGCTGGCAGTGTTTGGACTCGAGCCATCTCTTGGTGTGGGAGTTTTCACTGAGCAGGCGTGTCCCTGTTTGCTCATAATGAAACCCTGGTTACACGAATAAGCCCCAGGCTACTGGGTAAAACTGTGGTTTCATTATTTCTCATAACAGCATTTCTACATAACAGAGAAATTAACAGGTGATATGGTGCACGCTGGATCACTGGCAGAACTTGCTGGGATGTCTTTATCAGTTCTTAGTAATTTCATTTGTTTCGCCTCTTCTAAAAAAAGGACTTGTTGAGACAAACACAGACTTATTCTGCTGCACTGACATGCTCCTCCAGTGGTTCCAGTTAACCACATAACTTCATGTTGTTTCCAAATAAAGACTGACCACATGCTCATTGAAATGTTAATGTGAAAAAAAAATAGCAGTGGGAGATGTTCAAACTTGTATTGACTCAGCAAGTCTTCCTCAATCTTTTCACGTTGTTACTTTAACCTCAGGAGGTTTTTTTTCATCAGCTCTAACTCTGGGATGTCTAACCCTAACCCCTCATGAAGGTAGGATGATACCAGCCTCCAGCTTTCATCACTGTAATGACACACTGAGTGGTGCTGGTTACCCAGATCACATTCCAGGTCACCACATGCTACTTGACTGAATTACCAGAGTGACATATTAGATTAAGTGATCCAGTGTTTAAAATGAATGACTGTCCTGTAGGGTGAATTTTAGACACTGAGCAGTGTGGAAAACTGCTGGATTCCTTAAACAACTCTGACAACTATTATGTATTGAAATCACCAATAATCAATGCCAAAATCTCCAGAGAAGCAAGTGTTTATATAAGATTATGTCAAAGTTTGATCTGCTAATGAGAACTGCAGCAGCAGTAGCAGACACTCACAGCAGTTTTTTCGGTTTGTCCATTCTACTTTGGGGGGTTGATTTAGTGCATGCACAGACTGTATTTATCATGTGTGTACAATAGCTTGTGCACATTTGTTGATTTGGTCCCTGTAAAGAGCAATTAGTGATATGGGGCAGCTGACTGTTCAAATGATTAGGTTGGGTTTAAAGATCACAGCTGAGGAGGTAGGTGGTGCAGCATGGGTGGAGAGCTCACATTGTTTTTACCATAACCACCTACACAAAAACAAACATTTTGGATTTATATCCTGGTTATAATACCAAACAACGGCAACATCACCCGAAGATATTTTGTTTCAGACATTTATTCTTCATGGATAGTCACTACAGGAACATTCTTCAGTATTTGAACAGCTTTGTAGTCTGTTTTTTGAAATGGGGGGACGCTAACCAGTACTGGATTGTTGGTAAAAAGAAAACCAAGCAAGGACTGATCATCTGTAAACTGAGCGGACGTCATCACCCGTAGCTCAGATTGCAGCCCTGCCCTGTGTGCTGGTAAACCTCATCAGAGACGCACAGATTTTCAACCTAACTTTTCAACTTTTCTTTCTATGAGTTATCTGTACTTTGTTATTTATGTTCTTGTGATTTCTCATAATGAAGATTTGCCTCAAACCAACAGTGATAAATTATTCAACGTCAAACTATGATTATCATCAAAGCTGATCAAAATACAAATGTTTCAGGAAAATGATCTTTTTGTTGATCTGCTGAGCCGTACATTATAGTCCAAAAGCAAAACATCTGCTGCAACATGGGTTGATCAAATACAGATGACTGGTGGATGTTGAGCAACTGGCATTTCAAGCATGTATCAAGAGTGTACTCTCAGATCAAACTGTAGAAAATCTCTCCTATGAGGGAAACTACTGTACTATCTACACTTATTTCTTTTATCGAAATACTCAATAAATATTATTTAATCATCATTTTGACCTAAAACTTTTAGTCTCTTTACTGAGCAGGAAATTATTTTCATCAAAAAGTTAAAAAAATGAAGTTTTATGCTGTTTAAACAGCGTTGTTGATTACCTGGGTCAATGAAGATGATGATGAAACCCTTTATATTTATTCAGATGAGCTCTGGTTACATGCAACGCTACTCTCAATACTCTCAAGGTTCGCTGCTCATTTCCCTCTCTGGTTGAGGCTGTTTAATCGTGATGCAGTTATAAAGTAGTCAGGGAGAGGCTGTTCTGCAGGACTGGTAGGCCTGTTGGTTCTTGTTGCTTTGTTTCAACACCATGCTGCTCTGACTGAATTTATCATTAAAATGCTGGAAACACTTTGGCAGCACTTGTTTGCTGATCCATTTGCCATAGATTGTATTTTTTTTTTTTTTTATAAATCAGCCTGTGACTATTCTAACACTCATTCAAAGATGGAAACACTGAAAGGCAGCTAATGTAGGCCTGGTCCCAAGTATGCCTGCTCTCTTGACCCATCTCTTCTGTAATGGGAGATTATGTAACAGCCTGAACAATCCTGTTACAAATAGAGGCCAGTGGAGGTCTGTGTGGAGTCAGATTAAAAGCCTCCTAAACCCTCAAACACTAAATCTAGAAAGTGGCTAATTTAAGGCAGCATCCTGCTGTTGACCTGGGCTGATTACCAGATTTAAGGTGCACTGCTTTTTGAAAAAGTCTTTATTTCAAAATTACTTTGATTGTACTTTATACTGTACATGATGTGTATTGTCGCCCACTAGATGCAGTTTGGTTGCATGCTGCTCAAGTATATGTGGCCTTCCCTAGACCTGTTCCCAAAGAGGAGAGCGCTAAATAAGCAGCATGTGAGTACACAGAGAAAGAGCTGAATTCAGTTTCTTTTTTAGACTGATAATGAAGTGTCTCATTGGCTGCTCCAGCCACTCATCTGCACTGTTCATCAAGCTGCTGGTAATGCTACAACAGGCAACCAATCATACATGAGGAGGGGTGGGACTGGTCACCCAGGCAACAAGGAAAAACACATATTGCTAGATGACTAAGACAGAGAGAGAGGGGGGAACCCTTTTGGTGCATCTGCACTGAATTAGCAGGATGAATGTACCTGTCAAAAATGTTCACATTTTACACATTTTGTAAAATTTGGATCAATTGTGTTCAGAGGGGCAAAAAATAATTTGTTTTAAACCAGAATCCTAAATGTTTGAAAATACCACATTTTAGAGACAGTGAAACCTTGACATTTTGATTTAAGGTTAACATACTGGCAAATACCTCATACCAGTCCTGACCACAAGTATAAAAATGGAGACCCTCCCTGACCTTAATCCTTGTAACAGTTCCTAAAGTGAATTTTCCCAACTTGCATTATAACTGTATGATTAGAATTTGGATTTTAGACTGTCAATAACACTCTTTTTAATCTCTAGGCATCAAACATTGTACCATGGATGAATAAAAAATATACATTTATTAAAGGAGATTGGCCTGGCCAATCAATCGGTCTGTCGCTAAATCAAATATTTGAGATTTCTGAGGAATGACAAAGACAGGATTTGTGTTTGATAGACTGATTTAAATAATTGGTGGAAGTAATGCCTTTGTATAATGAGCTGGTGGTTTTTAAATAAAGCTGGGCTGATTTAAGTAGACCGTCCTACTGAAAGTAAGCAGGTAAATCCTGCGCATTATCGTGACAGCAGCAGGTTGAGCTCTTGCTCTCACTCAGTCTGATCCGCTTATTAGTCTGCTGCTAATTAGAGCACTTGGAGTGATGAGATAAGGAGTGCAGTGTCATGCATTGCAGAAGCAGGAAGGAAACAGCTCCAACAGATTACTACACAGAGGTACTCGTGAGAACATACAGAACATCCTGTATCATAGCTTTAGACAGAATAAATAGAACTTAAACGATGGGAGATGAAGAAGAAGCCACAGCAATGTAAACAGACATGCACTGATCAGATGACAGGTCAAAGGGACAGAGGATAATATTTCAGGTTTCGTTTATTATCGAAATTATACAAGGAAAGAATCTAATTTCAGTATTTACATGTCTGGGACCAATGAGCATCGACCCCAAAAAACTCTGTGAAGAGTAAAAGTCAGAGCTCCTTGAGTGACGATAAAAAATATGATTTGGAAAACTTCCCTTTTTAGCTCACTCTTGATAAAAAAAGGTTCATGTGTGTGATAATTTAAAAGTTAAATCACAACTGTTTATTTTTGATAATCTATACACAGCATAAGCAGTCCCTTTACTAAACATCTGTCTGTGTTAAATACATAATAAAAATATCAGTTAATAATTCTGAAAAGTAACGGCAAGACAAGGGACAATCTGATGGAACTCGTCACATTTATTGCTCAGTACACAGAAAGGAACCTTAACACATCTACCCTTCCTGAATTCACTCTTTCTGTTCACAGTGCAACAAAGTCAGTGTCTGATATCCATAAATAACATGCAGGATATTCCAGGCAGCAAGAAACTAGACTGAAAGATGAAAGCGATAAGCAAGAGACAATGAGGGAGGTTTTGACACACAAGGAGCCGAGTCAAAGAGACATCAACCAAATTGAGGAAAACAAACTTAACACAACTAATAACTACAACAACATGGTATCAACTTTGCAAGTGTTACAGGGCTGGTTGAATGAGGGGAAAATACTGACAGAAAAGTTATGGGGAGAAGGACCTTAAACAGGTGCTGCTGTTATTTCAGCATCCCTCAGAGAGGCAAGCAGAAAAATGCTTATGATAAGGCTTGAACTTTAATGTAAGTAGTATTAAGTTCAATGTGATATAAAACAGTAAAGAAGGATAATATATAGACTTAATGAAATGAGAAAATGTTTGGTATTAATTTGGCTTTAATTTTGGGGGACTTTAACCTGATTACATAATGACTTCAAAATTCCTGTAACTTTGTTTGTGTAATAAAATCCTTATAAGACTAAATTCTTGTGAGATTTTTCTTTTTTTTTTAAATATGGCCCTAACACTTAATTGTGTTAGATCAACACCTAATTTCAGCTCTTTTGCTTTTTTTGGGTTGGTAGCCAAATAAAAGGCAGGATAATGTAGAGTTAGCGGGTGGTTATGTGAAAGAGAATCCCTCTAAGTTTAAAAAGTCTCTTAGTTTCAACAACTAGCATCACTGCTGGCCCACTATACATTATCCCTGAGACAAACTACACTCTGACAGACACATATTAACATTTGAATGAGTATTTAGTATTTTCTCTGCAGCTGTGTATTTTCTGCTTTTTTTTTTTGTATTTTTCCACAAAGTTTGATTTTGTTTTTGTGAAGTGGCAGTGAGACCGCTGTAACTGATATAAAATGCAAGTTCTTTAAAATATTTTTGGATCTTAAAGTTATATCTGATCACTTCTACAATATTTGGAGAGTAATCTTAAAGTTATTTTGGGATTAGTTTTAGTAATTAAAAATGTTCTTTTCTGAGACTTTTTTATATTCAGCTAACATTTATTATGTCAATAAATGCCAGAATCAAAACAAGTTATCTATCATAAGTAAAAGCTCTGAGTCATGCTTAATGTCAAGCTATGTTTTTTTCTTTAATGATTTGTCAAATGTTTTAGATTTTGAACTTTTGGTCTGACAAAGATATGAAGTTACTATTGTGTACTTTTGGAAGTAATTCACTCGGCTAAACTTTTTGCTGATCGATGCAATATTATTTGAAGAACACTCTTTACCATGCAGAACAAAGCAAACTGTTACTGTTTAATGTCTGCCAAATTAATCTTAATTTGAGACTACTCTGTAACATCAACTAAACTGAAATTACAATGATTATAAACAAAATAAATTTACAGACAATAAAAAGATATTGATATTGAAATTCATTGTTGATTTGAATCATAACCACCTGTTTCTCACGCTGCTTATATAATTATGAACACTTGGTAATACATATTTCCGACTTTAAAATAGTTTTGAAGCTGAGCTGAGCAGCTCTTATAGATCAATGTGAGTAATAATGGCACATCGACCAGCCACACATACATACATCTTTTCTGCCATTTTTGTAGGAGTTAACAGTTTTTCTGGTGATAGGTTGCTGTAAACTTCCCTTAAATTGTATAGACTTGTTGTACAGACAGCTTTTATAAAATCGGTTGAATTCAGCAGAGAAAAGTAGTACAAACCACCGTTTCAAACACAGGAATTAGAGTCTTGGAGGTAACTCTACTCTCTACTGGTGAACAGGGTGGAGCCGAATTAAATCGTCATATATTTGAATGAAGTTTGGTTGGAAGGATAAGTGTTGTAACGCTGTGATTGTGTTGGTGGCTGATGTGTCCTCTTGGCCTACCTGGTACTGCCGCACTGTTGGATATCCTGGTCAGTTTCAGCTGTGGACGAGTCCCATTGACTGCCCCTCCGCCTCCTCCTGTCGCTCTATCCGGGTGACAGCACCTTGTTCCCGCTGGGGCTGACACTGCAACCGGTGAAAACGGACCCCTGGTCGCCGGTCCCCCCCGCGAGGACACACACAGCTGGCCGAAAAACGCTGAGCATCGCCGAGCCGGATTCATTGTTATCTGTGTTGTATCAATCGGAGAAACAGCTGTAAGTTACCTCCGGCAGCGTGTGGATGCCTTTTCACAAACAAAGCTGAGCCATTTGTTAAATTAAAAGTTGAGAAGGTTCCCTCACAGGCGGTTTCACCGAACAGACTTCCGTGACTCTTTGTACTTTTCAATGTAGGTAACTGAAAGCCGGCAAAAGTTACATCATTTTCTAGTGTGTCACTGAACACCGGCTTCTGAGGGGACAACCAATAATGGACTGGTCTATGATACTTCACCAAGGGCACCAAATAGCATTAAAACGGACCCAATGTTATAAAAACTAAAAAAAATATGTGTTTCCTAGAACCTATCTCCTTTATAATTTATAAACAGGAAACAAAAATACAAACAGAAACAAACTTAAATCCGTAACCTCCCTCGTGTCAGTAATGGTTCGATCTGCAGTTACACTTGCGCTCAAGAGGCAGGGACGTGTGAGAAATGGGTGTTTTCTTTCCACGAGTAGACCAATCAGCGTTTAGTGCGCTCCTTCGACAGTGACGGCGGCTCTGACGTCAATAGCACGCTGAAGCACATGTAGTGTACGCAGTAATTTTCGTCTTTTGAACGTGTTTATATTTAATTTGACCATTAAACAGGTTAAAAAAGGATTTTTGAGACAGACTGATTTAAAATGTATCTCTGTATTTCTATAATTATTATCAACATTGATTGTTCAGCTTGGTTACCATTTTTGTGTCTGCCATTGCATTGTATTTCTTGTTTTAATATTTTCTAAAACACATTTATTACTCTACATTTATTTATCTCTACATGTATTTATCATCTTATTTCTATAATTTTGTCTGCTCTTTTATCTCCAACATTCACTGTGCATTTCTTTGTATTGTTTTTGAACTGTATCCTCCCAAAAAGCATGCTGTGTTAGTATAGTTATCACTTTTTATTTTATTTCAATACTACTTTCTAATTGAAATGATAATGACTTCATTTAGTAAAAATAAATAAATAAATAAAATAAAATAAAAACTTTAATAAATACCAATAGCATACCCCTTTAAATACATAAAATATGTTTTTAAGGTAAGGATAGTATTTAGTGGTGTTTAGCTAAGTGTAATTGGCATATGGAGACACTGGGTGGTAGAACTTTCAGTTATCAGGCCCCCCTCCTCTGGGATCATCAACCAGTCGAGGTGCAGGGGAAATACACCCTCTCTATCTTTAAAAGTTGATTTTAAACTTTTCTTTCTGTAGTTAAGGCTGATTCACCAGGTCTGTGCTGCTATAGGTTTAGACTGAGAGGGTGCTGGCACACTTAAGTGAAATAGAATTTCAGAGCATTGCTGTTATTACAGACAGAAACATCAGGCTCTTAGGCCTCCTCAGACAAGGAAAGTCTATGCATACATAACAAAAGTGTTACTTAAAACTACTTAATACCTTGTGTTTCCTAATGTTTATTGTTGTTTTTCATGTGATCTGGGGTCAGCTAAACTAATGTTTAAAAGTCATTACATAAGCATTTGAAGGGGTGGTAGTTTCAGAAGTCACAGTCCATTTTCTCTGTTAATAATTCAACAACCACAGTAACAAAACAGCCTCTGAAGTTGAACAAGTCGTTTGTTTTCAAAGAACATTTTACATCAAGTCAATACATTTACGTCATAACATGGAAATATAGGACAAGCAGACATAACAACACCATCTGTCATACTATGTCAGCCCTTAAACACATCAGCACTTTTGATGTGAATAAATGGAAAGTTTTTGCTTGTTTGTTTGTTTGATGCCTCAATGTTTGTTGGTTAATTCATTGATGGTGTACTTCCAGGCTGTGCCAACTGTGTAGGGTAAGAATTATAAAAAGGCACCAAGCCTAAATAAAGGCAGGGAATGATACAATTAGAAAAGATAAATGTATAAGAACTTTTATATTCATGCATAATAAATTATGCATCTCCTTCAGTTTCTCCACCTAAAAATATCAGTGACAGTACTCGCACAGTTTCTATTGCACCCTGCAGTCCAAATGTATTACTTTTTCTTCACAGTTTGACTGCAGATGCAACAACCAACTAGGGCCCCGTTGGGGCACTGGCGGGCCCGAGCCGTGTCGCACCCCCCCCCCCCCCCCCCCCCCCCAACGCGCTGCCTCCCCGTCCCATTCGCGTCCTCTGGCCATCGCCCTCTCTGGTAACGCCCATCACTGCAAAGACCCTTTTCCTTCATCGGCGTTTGCTGTTCTTCCTGCCAGTGCGTGTTGCTTTCACTTACACTTGCCACAGCCAGCCTCGTGAGTGCCTAGCCTATTGGATATCACTGTCACCTACACAGGACAGTCATACTTTGTTTTTTAATTTCACATTAATTTCCTTATTGTATAAACGACTGGAAAAAACTTGAGCCCCTGCCCCTGTATTATCATGTGCACGTCCCTGTTCTAGCTCCAAGGTGAATCTTCACTGCTCATGTTCTCCTCAGAAGCAGTCACCTCACTCCCCTCAGGTTACTGTACACATGCACCAACTGCCTGCTTCAGGTTTGGATGGAGCTTCATGGTTGTCTTTTGGAGAAATGAGCAGTCAAGTTGTGTTTGAAATTTGATTTTTTTCAGGGGCAAAAGGAAGCCTCTGCATTCTTGTCAAATATGTAAATAGCATGTTTTTGCAGGTGCTAAAAAACAGACTCTGAGTGTGTGTGTGTGTGTGTGTGTGTGTGTGTGTGTGTGTGTGCGCGCGTGTGTGTGTGTGTGTGTCTGTGTGTGTGTGTGTGTGTATCCTGCAGTACTCTGAGAAGAATAATAAGCATATTTCTGAGGTGAATTTTGAAGATTCATCTGAGAGTTAGGTTTGATTCGATTCGATTGACGCTCCCCAGCGTTCAAGTCACATGACATATTTAACCGGATGTAGCTGCAAGACGGAGCCTCGTTAACTCTCCGTTTCAACTTATCTCAAAAGTGAGGACCTCAACCTATATACCAGTTTTTAAATTGTGTTGATAGGCCAAATAAAACCAGAGTTATGATAAATTATGTCCGCGATACTTTTTTTCTGCTTATTTTGATCACGTTCGGCGCTCGATCGCGCTGTATGAGACAGGAAAACATAGCATGCACACATTAGCGACAGGTCTTACAGGCGGAAAAGGCTTGCCAAAAGAAAAAAAAAACACACCACAACATCTCTCCTATTGGTGGAAAACTTCACCACAACAACCAATCCAAAATTATATGGTGACTGATTGACAAGGGGCGGGCGCTTACGTTCTTCCTGCAACATGAGAAGGGAGGGAGGGACTCTCAGCAGGGATGCAGTCTGGGACACGTAGTTGCAAACCTAGCGACTTTGTTGTTAGATTCAATGACTTTTCAGACCCCCTAACGACTTTTTTTTAGAAAGAAAGGGACTTTTATCGACTTCTTCTGGAGTTTAGAGACTCTGACATGAAGCAGGCTTTCCTTACTGAGGAGTTAGCAACGCTGCTAAGGGTGCAGAGCCACACATGCGCTCCGAGCTCTGCATGGGAGACTGAAGCTGACAGAGCTGCAGCAGTTAGCAGGTTTCACCCTCAGAGACCACCAGGGGTTCATGTTGAGGCATTTTCAGTTTTTGGTTTTTTTTGCCATAGACTGTCAGCACAATCTGCAGTTACACTAACAAAAATGCTGCAAAAAACAAAGAATTATGGAAAAATTACACATGGACTGACATAGAGGAGGATCTACACAAGTTTTTTACATCATGTTTTACATCATGCATCATTTACATCATGTTTTTTTGTAGTGGCATAAATAAAAAGTGACATTTGTGAGACTATACAGTGTTTTGTAAATAATTTTACAAAGAACGCCTGGGCCATTGCCTGCATTTTGATGTAAATAGAGGTAAATTACTATGTTCTTTGTTAAAAATTTGCATATGTTTTGAAGTTTACAATTTTTATTTGAAGTTTAAGTTTTAAAAACAGTTCATCACACATATTTGTGGTTTACTTTCACATTAATTTCCATATTGTATAAATGACTGGAAAAAACTTGAGCCCCTGCCCCTGTATAATCATGTGCACGTCCCTGTTCTAGCTCCAAGGTGAATCTTCACTGCTCATGTTCTCCTCAGAAATAGTCACCTCACTCCCCTCAGGTTACTGTACACATGCACCAACTATCTGCTTCAGGTTTGGATGGAGCTTCATGGTTGTCTTTTGGAGAAATGAACAGTCAAGTTGTGTTTGAAATCTGATTTTTTTCAGGGGCAAAAGGAAGCCTCTGCATTCTTGTCAAATATGTAAACAGCATGTTTTTGCAGGTGCTAAAAAACAGACTCTGAGTGTGTGTGTGTGTGTGTGTGTGTGTGTGTGTGTGTGTGTGTGTGTGTGTGTGTGTGTATGTGTGTGTGTATCCTGCAGTACTCTGTACTCCTGCAGTGGCCAAAAAGACTTTTAAGAATGTGGATTTTTGGGTCATCTTTGGCGCCCCCTAGAACTGCAGTACTCTGTACTCCTGCAGTGGCCAAAATGACTTTTAAGAATGTGGATTTTTGGGTCATCTTTGGCGCCCCCTAGAACGTAAACCGTGGGGTGCAGCGTCATGATTTTTACAACTTTGAATGGCCATGGGGTGTAGATTGCCCTGAGCAAATTTGGTATCGGTGGGACGAAAGCCTTAGGAGGAGATAGCCACATTCCAATGTGTGCGAATCGGCAAAAAATGCGAAATAGCCCTTTAACCGTACATTATACAGATACGCGCTTTTTGACTTTTTCGTAGATCTAATTGAGATACACATGATTGTCAATTTTTGTGTCAATATGACAAAGCGTTCAGGCGTGACACTCAACAATGTGTATTTTCATGTAAGGGGACAAGAAAAAATTGACTTTTTTCTCCTGCCATGGGGGGCGCTCTTTTGGGGAGTAAAAATTCCTTCACAAATGTGTTGATGGCTGGACATTGCATCATCCTAGAAAACTTGGAGGGCAGTGAGGACAAAAATAAAAAGTTATAAGACTTTTAAGAATGTGGATTTTGGGTTATCTTTGGCGCCCCCTAGAACGTAAACCGTGGGGTGCAGCGTCATGATTTGTACAACTTTTAATGGCCATGGGGGGTAGATTGGCCTGCGCAAATGTGGTGCCGGTCGAACGAAAGCCTTCGGAGGAGTTAGCGAAATTCCAATGTGTGCAGATCTGCAAAAAATGCAAAATAACCCATTAACCGTACATTTGACAGATACGCCCGCACTGACTTTTTTGTAGATCTTATTGAGATACATGTGTGTGTCAATTTTTGTGTCAATATGACAAAGCGTACAGCCGTCATGTGAATTTTCACCTTAGGGGGCGCTATGGAGCCATTTTGCATTTTATTGTTTGGGCGACTTCAGAATATCAAATTTTTCACCAGGCCCGGTCGTCCTGCCAAATTTCCTGAGTTTTCGCCAGTGGGAAGTGGGCCATTTTCCAGTTTAAAGCGGAGGAAAAATAATAACGAAAGAAGGAAACATGCAGGAACAAGAGGGCTCTCGCAGCTGCTTAGCAGCTACGCTCGGGCCCTAAATATACTGAGCGCACACTAATGTGACACACTGTTTTGTCATTACATTGCACCTTAACCTTGTACATGCATCTGATGCAGCACACTGCTCACCTGCAGTAAATCTTATGGATCACAATGAACAGACTGACCAACAAAAAAGACACCCCGATCTTTAACATTTCCATTGCACACAATTTTGTGCTTATTTAGTTCTTTTGGTGCTGTATTTGCACAATCACACCTGATTTTGTGCACTTCTCCTGTGTTCACCTTCATGCAGCATTTGCTGTGCATCTAAACAGGTCTCTTGCACTGTGATCAAATCTTTAATGAACAAGCATCACTATAATGCAAGTATGGTATAGTTTAAAATTAACACAGGCTCAATCTTTATTTCTGTACAGACCTAAATTTTCATGCTCATGATGACGTTTCTGTTCAGTTGCTGCTTTGATAACTTAATTTTATTAGCAGTTGAAACATGTTGGACTTACTTTTACAAACTCAAGAACATATTTCTTTATGACTATTATTAACCCAGATGAAAGGACAGAGCAGTGGGTTGGTAGTTTAAAGGCCATACTTTGGTAGATTCAATATCTTTTCTGTCTTCTTGTCTTTGTGCTGCCATCTAGTGGCAGTCTTGAGACATTAGAAAGAAGGTGATATCCAATATGGCAAAATTATAAAGATCTCTTATTAAGGTTCTTAAAACAATATTTTCCAATTCATTAGGGGTTGTTGGTGACATGGGTGTGGGATGTTATTGCAGGTTGTCTTTTTTCTCTTTTATTGTGATTTTTGTGTATAATTTCCTTTGGTTGAGAGTCAAGGCAGGGATAAGATTGCAATTCTATTGTTTGATCCATACTCCAAACTACAGAAGGTGGTGGTAATGCACGAAAAAGCTGGATGCTAAGAAGAAGAAGAAGAAGAAGAAGAAGAAGCAGAAGAAGCAGAAGAAGAAACCTGATCACGTGACCCAGGTCCACGTGATCAGGAGTGTAAAAGTGAAAGTAATCATTGAGTTACTTTAACAGCGTCTTGTCATTTTAAACTTCATTTTGAGCCGCCGGGGCGGGAAAAGAACACACCAAGACTAAAGCAGGGTGAGAGTTAATTCAATATTTATGTCACTGAAGTGTAAAAGTCTGACTTTTCTTCCGGTGAATGACGGGAGAAACAAATGTTAGACTGAACTCTGGTTCATGTGTGCTCACTATAGCCATAGTAAGTTGAATAGTAAACCCTAAATTGTCTCTAAGCCTCCAAAAATATTTGAATGAAAAACAAGGACAGAAAAGCAGGGCTGGTTTTGCTGAAAAGTGTGTGAGGGTGTGTGTTACTCTCCGTTTTCTCGTTCTCAGCTGCTCTCTGAATCTGACAAAGCTGCTTTTGTGTGAGGAGATGGGTGATCCTGGACCCAGCTGTCTGTCTGTGAAGAGTGATTGGTCAAAAGAACTTCCCCCGTTCTTTAACGATGGACCTGGACCCACAGACACAGAGTAAGAAAAAACAAACTTGCACTTCTCAGTAAAGTTTATTTTTGTGTGTGAGTTTTTAAGAGTGTCATCAGAGAGACCAATCTAAAGATTCACTTCTAAACTTGAACTTGATACAAACTACTTTGTGTGATTTCTTATAGTAACATCTGACAGTTCATGTTGACTCCATGTCTCTTTAGCAAACTTTTCCTCACATATTTTTATGATAAGTTGAAGCATTTCACCTAGTTTAGTTTTTTTATGACAAAAAATCTCGGAAGGTTAAAAAGACACTTCACTGACGGCAGCTGTAGTTAAAGCATTAAAGTTCATCTTTAGTTTAGTTATCAAAGTGTCCATCAATAACTATGTGAGAGGGGTGAAACATGTTGTGTTCAATTCAACAGAGAAAGAGCCAAGTCTGCAGTATCCACCAGTCTCTCTCATTCCGAAGACCCCTCACTTATGTCCAGTAAAGGATCCAGACCCGGTCTGCAGACAGCCTGCAGTCAGACCAGCACTTTGCAGAGTAAGACAATTTGTTGCTAAAGTCATGTCTGAAAACACCTCTTGTTGTTTTAATACAGAGGCATACACTACAGGTCAAAAGTTTGGAAGCAAGATCAGATTTTCATATATAAAAAGATCTTAGTTTCATATATATAATTTGCAACACAATAAACATGACTATTGTGTAAAGAGTAACTTATCAGAAGACATTTTGACTATAATTATTAGGTATTTGAGTTATTGTTGCTTAGACTTTGCTTTCTTTAAAGTAACCTCCTCTGGCTTCAACAACAGCTTGACATATACGAGGCATTCGTTCCACACGTTTTTTAAGGTATGTTCCAGTGATTGCATTCCAAGCTTTCTTAAGTTCATTATAAAGAGACTGCTGATTCGTGGGACGTGTTTTTCTGACCGATCGATCGATCCAATTCATTCCACACAAGCTCAATTGAGAAAGGTCTGGAGACTGAGGGGGCCAAACCATCTTTTGAAGAACTACTTCCTCTTCTTTTTTGTCTAGGTAACCCTGACAGATCTTAGCAGAATGCTTAGGATCATTGTCTTGCTGCAAAACAAACTTATGAGCCACAAGTCTGAGTCCAGATGGAACAGCATGGTGCTGGAGGATGGAGTGGTATTGTTCCTTCTTCATGATACCCTTTACTTCAAACAAATGTCCTACTCCATCACCTGCAAAACATCCCCATACCATGGAACTACCAACTCCATGCTGAATTGTGGGTGTAACACATGGTGCTTTCAGACGTTCACCAGTTTGTTTGTGGACAAAGACTCTGTGTTTTGAACCAAACAGTGCAAACTTGTTTCTAGTCATCATAAGTCCAATTTTTGTGAGCTTTTGCCCACTCATATCTCTTTTTCTTGTTGTGTGGACAAAGTATGTTTTTTTGCAGATACACAACCCTTCAGACCAGCCTTTCTCAAACGTCATTTCACAGTTGTCAGAGATATGGGTTTCGACCTTGTCATGTTGATTTCCTCCCTCATTTTTGGTGCTGTCTTTTGCTGATCTCTCTTACTGGTGACAATGCTATGTTTATCCTCTGCTTTTGTAGTAACTCTCTTTCATCCAGGTCTTTTTCCATCATCATAACTTTCAGGTTCCTCAAGTCTCTTCAGAGTGTGGTGGACTCCTTTGTTAAACACCTTTAGGTGTTTTGCAATTTCTCTTTCTGTGTATCCTTCTTTCCTCAATGTACAAATCTGTACTTTTGTTTCTTTACTCAGTTGCTTCTTTTTAGCCATTTCTGCAGTAGTTTGATGCAGTTGAGATTTATTAGGATTTTTGTATGCAGACTCTCAAAAGCCAAAAAGTTGAAGTGAATAATCCAACTGTGATTTTTTTTTTTTTTTTTGCTTTTGCACTGAAGTTGTGACTCTTGCAAATGTTTTTAACCCTAAAATTAAGCCCTTATCTTTTGCTGACATATATTTAGCAATGGTCTGTTAACATCAATGTATATCTAAAGGTAAATGGAGTAAAATGGTGCATTTCCATGAAAGCAACAACTGATCATGGAGTAAATACATCCCAAAATATATAAAACTCATGCTGGATTTTCAAAAAAGCATTGTGAACGAAAACTTGAAGTTACTCCCAACTGTTCGGCCTGTAATGGCCTTGCTTCCAAACTTTTGGCCCGTAGTGTATGTCATGCCATAGAGCATCATCGTTTCACATCTTCATAAATACCTTTTAAATTTTAACTGATCTCTTCTTCTCCAGCATAAAGAAATATATTTTAAGGACAGAGATCACCAAGTGTTTGACTTAAATTTATGAGGAGTATGTGGAGCTGCTTAATAACTTTCTGTATGATAAAGATTTTTAATCAAAAGAACATTTTTAAGCTTTAATCTCTGAAAGGATAATCACCAGTTTGCTGAGTGTTATTTTTGTCTCTGTTCCGTCTTGTTGTTGACAGGTGGTTCGCAGGACGTTTTAGATTATAAGATCAGTCTAAAGAAGAGATGCGAATCTGTGACTGAAGGAACAGATAAAACAGGAGGTGAAACCCTCCTCAGCAGGATCTACACTGAGCTCTACATCACTGAAGGACAGAGCGAAGAAGTGAACACTGAGCATGAGGTCAGACAGCTTGAGAAAACTTCCAGGATGGAGACTCTCCATGAGACTCCAATCAAGTGCCAGGACATCTTTAAAGCCTTACCTGACCAGCAGAAAATTATCAGAGTGGTTCTGACCAACGGTGTGGCTGGTGTTGGAAAAACCTTCTCCGTGCAGAAGTTCGCTCTGGACTGGGCAGAGGGCTCAAAAAACCAAGATATCAGTCTGGTGGTTCTGCTGTCATTCAGGGAGCTGAACTTGATCAAAGATAAGCAGTACAGTCTTCTGAGTCTGCTCCAGGTTTTCCATCCAACATTACAGGAGGTCACAGCAGAGACGCTCGCCATCTGTAAACTTCTTGTCATCTTTGACGGTCTGGATGAAAGCAGACTGTCTTTGGATTTCAACAACACTGAGGTTGTGTCCGAGGTCACACAGAGGTCATCGGTCAACATCCTGTTCATGAATCTCATCAAGGGGAATCTGCTTCCCTCAGCTCTCATATGGATAACTTCTCGACCCGCAGCAGCCAATCAGATCCCTTCTAAGTATGTGGACAGGGTGACAGAAATAAGAGGCTTCACTGACGCCCAGAAGGAGGAGTACTTCAAGAAGAGGTTCAGGGATGAAGATCTGTGCTGCAGAATCACCTCCCACATCAAGTCCTCCAGGAGCCTCCACATCATGTGTCAGATCCCGGTCTTCTGCTGGATCACTGCAACAGTCCTGGAGGACATGATGAACACAGAGCAGAGAGGGGAGCTTCCCAAGACCCTGACGGACCTGTACTCTCACTTTCTGCTGGTTCAGACCAAGAGGAAGAAGCAGAAGTATGAAGAGGGTCATGAGACAAGTCCTCAGGAGCTGATGGAGGCCAATAGGGAAGTTGTCCTGAAGTTGGGGAGGCTGGCGTTTGAACATCTGGAGAAAGGAAACATCATGTTCTATGAAGAAGACCTGGAGCGGTGTGGTCTGAGTGTCTCAGATGCCTCAGTGTTCTCAGGAGTTTGTACAGAGATCTTCAAAAGTGAGAGTGTGATCTTCCAGAAAACAGTCTACTGCTTTGTTCATCTGAGCATTCAGGAGTTTCTGGCTGCAGTCTACTTGTTCCACTGTTACACAAACAGCGAAAGGGAAGTACTCAAAGCTTTCTTGAAGGAGTTCAGTGCCATCTTTAATGGGTACAGCCTCCAACTGACTATCTTTCTGAGAATTGTCATGCAAAAATCTCTTCAAAGGAAGAATGGTCACCTGGACCTGTTGGTTCGCTTCCTCCATGGACTCTGCCTGGACTCCAACCAAAGACTGTTGAGAGGTCTGCTCGGCCAAATAGACAACAGTCCAGAAACCATCCAGAGAGTGATCAACAACCTGAAGACAATGAACAGTGCTGGGATCTCTCCTGACAGAAGCATCAACATCTTCCACTGTCTGACTGAGATGAACGACCTCTCAGTTCATCAGGACATCCAAGAGTTCCTGAAGTCAGAGAACAGGTCAGAGCAGGAACTCTCTGAGATCCACTGCTCTGCTCTGGCCTACATGCTGCAGATGTCAGAGGAGGTTCTGGATGAGTTGGACCTGGAGAAATACAAGACAACATCACAGGGACGGCTTAGACTGATTGCAGCTGTGAGGAACTGTAGGAAGGCTCAGTAAGTCCAGATGTGGTTAACATTAAAACCAGAGTAGATCACTAGTTTAGTTCTTCATATCCAGAGCTTTGAAACCATCTTGTTTATTTATTTATTTTATTTTATTATGTGTTTGAAACTTTGCACAGTGTGGTTACATTGTCCATGTCAATAAACGCGAAAGGAAACAACATTAGAGCAAAAGAAGGTGCTAACAAACAAGACAGGACAAGGCAAACAAGGAAGAACAAACAAAGACAAGACAATTATTTACATGTGACATGGACAGGAGCGAAACCAGAAGGACCTGATGGGATAAAAAGACCAGATGAGTGGGGGTGTACGATTTAAACCGTACAAAACAAGCAAAACAAACAAAACCGATGTAGACCAAAAATGAAAGCATAAGACAACATTAGATGCTGCACTCCGTGATTACTGTTGTTTTGATAACTGGGCAAAAAAAGGAGAGAAAATAAAAAAAGATAAGATAATAAAGCAAAAGTGGCCAAAGTAAAGAATTTGTATCTCTAGGATGAGTTTAAAAAATATGTAGGACTCTTTGAACTGTTTTCCATATTGAATGATCATCACTCTATTCTGTCTCAGATCTCCTTAAGATGATTCAGATTCTGAAACTGCAAAAGTGTGGATTTCAGAGAAATGAAGTTCAGAGAAAAGCATATTGTTTAGTTTTAATTTTTTTTATGTTTATTACATTTTACCTCAACCATTTACTTTACAGGGTCTGCTGAGATTTTGTCACAGTAGCATTTAACCACAAAGACATCGCAGATTTCTAAAGTTATTGGTAAATGCAGAATAAAACATGCCAAGACAACCTGTTTCCTTTGCCAGGTAAGGAGACAGTTCAGAAGCTCTAGATGATGCTTTCAAGCAGTTACTGCTTTAACTTGTTTGTAAGGCCAGGGGATGTCAAGGACACAACACACCCCATTTTAGTTTTATTCAAAGCCTCTAGAAACCCAAGTTTCCTAAAACTTTCTATCCATTAAATTTATGATCAGATTTACATGTTGTACACTTCAGATGGTTCATCAGAATCAGTGAAGATCAAAGTGTATAAGCAAAAGACAAGAAATCTTCAGATAAAGACAGATAAGCTCTGATGTGAAGCAGTAAGATTAAAAAAATATTCTGGGTGTGTCAAACTGTCCTCAAAACAATAAAATAAACTCAGTTTATTATGCTTTGTTTGTGTCATGACAGATTTAAAAACTGTGGACTGTCAGAAACTCACTGTGAAGCTGCAGCCTTGGCGCTGAAGTCCAACCCCTCCTATCTGAGAGAGCTGAACATGGGCAGCAACGAGCTGCAGGATTCAGGAGTGAAACTGCTGTCTGATGGACTGGGGAGCCCAAACTGTCGACTGGAGACTTTGAAGTAAGCTTATTGATTTTGCCTTCATTTTTTTCCCACACCAGAGTAAAATAAGCTGACACATTAGCCCGGGCAGATTTCTCATAACTCACATCTGAAAGTTAAACTTGCCAACCACAGATATATCTAAGTATTGCTGGCGTTGAAATGCCTCTCAAGGTGTTTGTTTACTGCATCAAATCAAGATCAGCTATAGACCTCTTTGTGAAATGAGGAAAAACATTGAATCTGAAGGGAAGTGAACATCAAGCTATCAATTTAAAGCTGCTGCTCCCTCCAGCACAGGACCCAACAGCTCAGGACAGAGTCAGCAGACAGCTTGAAGTCAGGTAATCCTTTACTTGAGTCACCATATACAAGTCTGAAAGTGACAGACAGAAACACCTTGCAGACACTGAGATGGAGACGGTGTTCACAACCATCATTCAGTCAGTGCTTCAAAAATTTGACTGTGACAAGTTTGACAAGTTTTACAGAAAACAAACAGAAGTTAAAGTTAACAGTAGAATCAATGAGAAATGAGAAATCTGACAATCCACCTCCCTTCCTGCTGCAGCAGCACGAACGATATATCCAGATTTTTTCAAACAATATATTCACAAAGCTCTGAGGAGTCATCCACAGAGGAAACATAATCTTGCTCAAGTTGACTGCTATCCACAAAGACAGGGTTTAAATCTCTCTCCTTTCTCAGGTAAGTAACCTCAGTGTCAATTCTGCTAGTGATGGGAATACGGGCTTGTTTAGCTCTGCAAAAACAACCTTTTTCTGCTGGAGAACACGGCTTAGCACATACATACAAAACATCAATAATGAAATATAAGCTTAAAAATGTGAATATAATTAAAAAATTACAAATAATAAGGAATGGAATTCAAATAAAGACTGACAGGTCGACCTGTCATTTAGTCAGAGATAACAGATAACACAGCACACCTACTTGGAGGAATGGTCTGATTATTTTACAGTGCTTTAGGGACTGTAAAGCACTTTGTGTTACGTCATTTTTTTACGAAAAGTGCTTCATAAATAAAGTTTGACTTGATTTCATTAGATTGGTCAATTGTACCGTCATCTTAAATTGCTTGTAAAATCAATGCTGGATCACCAGGCTGGCTGACTGGCTGGCTTGTTTATTGAACCCTTACATATCCCAATGCAAACTGAAAAAGGCAGTTTGTAAGCATTTATTTTCTTAGAAACATTTATATGTTTTAATTTTATAAATTACTAAATGAATAAATGAAACACTAATGGAGACTTTTTAAATTCTGCCTGTAGAAAAGACTCACTGATTAGGGAGGGCCTTGATGGCTCATCTTTGGTACAGAATCCGCTTTGAGTGTGTGTGACTGAGTATGATACACTGATGTGGAACTGTATATTACAAACCCGAACTGCTCTGATTATACATTTTTATCTTTTTCATTTATTTAGATTGATGTCCTGCAGTTTGACAGAGATCAGCTGTGCTTCTCTGGCCTCATCTCTGAAGTCCAACCCCTACCTGAGAGAGCTGGACTTGAGTGACAACAAGCTCCATGATTCAGGAGTGGAGCAGCTGTGTGATTTTCTGGAGAGTTCAGACTGTCGACTGGAGACTCTGAGGTCAGAAACCTTTTTAACTTCTGTGCAGAGCTGAAGACGATGTAAAAGTTGTTCTGACACTAAAGTACAGACAGAAGGCTGATATTTACTCACCCATGCTCAGGATTATATGTACCAGTGCACTCTAAGATAAGAGAGAGGAGGAAGACAAAAGGACTAATGGAGATGACCACAGAGAAAGAAACTGGAGACTAAAGACTCTAACCTGAAAGAGTAGTATATCCTGGGGTTCAGAGACCCTACATGTCAGTTATGAAGTACATTTAGTTGACAGTGAGAGCCAATTAATATGACCCTGATGCACATGGATGACAGCACTGGAGCTGCATGCAAAGATCAAGCGCTAAAGTCTCTTAATGTTGAGTAAAATAGCAGCATGTTGTCTTAACAGAAGGACTCTGTTTTGCATTTTGGACTTTCCATTTTCTAAACTTCTTCATTCTCAACCTTTTAGCTCTAAACGGATAATTTAACATAGAATAATTTGAAACAGGAACAATTGATCCAACAGAAACATGATTTGTCCTTTTTTCAGGATAAATCACTGCAAATTGACAGAGATCAGCTGTGCTTCTCTGGTCTCAGCTCTGAAGTCCAACCCCTCCTACCTGAGAGAGCTGGATCTGAGTTACAACAAGCTGCAGGACTCAGGAGTGGAGCGACTGTGTGGTTTTCTGAAGAGTCCAGACTGTCGACTGGAGACTCTGAGGTCAGAAACCTGGGGTGTAAGGGAATTTTTAAGAATTTAAAGAAACTAATGCTGTGGTTGATTCTGCCTTTAGATCCAGTTATTCATCCTGTCCTTTGGCCGTGTATTTTCTTTGTGGAAAAGAATCAAGCCTAGGTTTTCTGTGTCAACGGCACAGTTTTTATTACAGGTGTTATTACTTTCACCTCTGTAGTGAGACAGGGAAGCCTGGCCTCTGATTGGACATAAGCAGACTCGCTAATCGTAGATACAGCCTCTGGTTGGTCAACAGACCAAAACAAGATGGCAGCTATTGCTGAGAAAAGGCAGCTGATCATCAGAAATTTGCTGGTTTTTGACACGATTAGATCAGGATAGTCTTAGAAAACGCACTGATCATCATCTTTGGGGGGAAGTGTCTCCTAGTTGTTGCAGAGACACACCGAGTTTGTCAGGAAGCTTCCACCAGCACATGATGACTACAGAGTTTACAGTAAGTTTCTGAGATCCAACAAATTAGACTGTCACCTAAACATGCTATTAAGTGTTAAACCGTACTTCAGTTGTGTCAATAAATCACTCAAGTGTTGGGGAATGCTGTCAGCAGGAACATCATTTTATTTAAGTTGCAACACAGTGTGTCAGAAAGAGGTCTGATAGTTACTCAAACCAGAACGTTTTTTTTCTATGTCAAATTTTTCTGTTTCAAAAAGCCCCTGTGTTCTGCAGTGATCCAGAGGGTTGATTGATGGAGACGAGGGGTTGCTTTTTATTTGCAAAACTGGAATAGCTGTCCTTGTCAGTATGTTGTTCTCACAGGGGGGGTCATGGCAGAAAAAGTTTGGGAGCCACTGTGCCAACACTAAACTAGTCAGAAGACTGGTTTACACTAATCCACAAACCCTTCACTGTATAACTCACTCAGAGCCAGTCTAACTTCTGGTTTCATATTTTATTTCCAACATGCTTTTTAAGAGATGTGATGCTAATAGAATGTGAGTAGATATATCATACACCTTAGATAAATAATTAATACAAATGTGATTATTTTTGTCCAGCGTACTGATCAAACTACCTGACGGTTTCCTCAGAATAGTTTGAGTAGAAGATACAGAGCTCAACTTTCTTTGAAAGAAATGTCATGGATGTCTGTTTTTCAATTCCTCCAAGTTTGATCACGATAACTTCACAGTTTTTTTCCTTTTGTCTGACATAAAATGATTTTCTGCTGCTTTAATTTATTTGGATCTGCACAAACATTAAACATTATTTATTCTTTACCCAGACTGTGGTCCTGCAAATTCTCAGAGATCAGCTGTGCTTCTCTGGCCTCAGCTCTGAAGTCCAACCCTTCCTACATCAGAGAGCTGGATCTGGGTAAAAATGTGTTCAAGGATTCAGGAGTGGAGCAGCTGTGTGGTTTCCTGCAGAGTCCACTCTGCCAACTGGAGACTTTGGGGTCAGAAACCTTTTTTTTACTGCTAAGTTGAGATGAATGTGATTGAGAAAGTTTTCCTGGTATCAAACTGATCCACACGAAGGACCTTCATGTTTGAGTCTAGTGTCAAAATAACAAAGTAAAGACTGCATAGCCTTAAAACAGAAGGCATTGATTGACAAAAAATTGCTTAATTTATTTCACATCTTGTCAGAAACTTAAAGCAGAGGTTTAAGCAGAGGTTACTCAGAGCTCTGATAAGATCCAGAAACACTGTATCATGTCAAACAGGAACATTGTATTCTAAAAAAATTCATTTGTCATTTATTCAGATTAGGTTATGCAGAGTTGACAGGGGGCAGCTGTGCTTCTCTGGCCTCAGCTCTGAAGTCCAACCCATCCCATCTGAGAGAGCTGAACCTGAGTGAAAACAAGCTCTATGATTCAGGAGTGGAGCAGCTGTGTGGTTTTCTGGAGAGTCCAGACTGTCGACTGGAGACTCTGAGGTCAGGTTTTTTAACCCCATTCATTCCGTACAGATATAATGTCAAAACAGAGAACATTTTCTTTTTCCTCTGATCACCTCTGACATGGGAGAGCCTGCTTAGAAAGCCAAATACTGTCACATGTGTTTAAAAATATGGAAAAAAAAAATGCACTGAGATGGTTTAACCCGCACCCTGCTGTGTTCAGGTGTACAGAGTTTCTTCTTCTTCTAAACTTCCTCATTCTTCACTCTCTTTAGCTCTAAACAGATTATTCAACATTGAATCCTTTCAAACAGGAACATTGCACCTTAAAGTTGTATCATTATTTTGTGTTCAGATTGTTAAACTGCAGGTTGACAGAGATCAGCTGTGCTTCTCTGGCCTCAGCTCTGAAGTCCAACCCGTCCCACCTGAGAGAGCTGAACCTGCGCTACAACAAGCTGCAGGACTCAGGAGTGGAGAAGCTGTCAGATCTTGTGAAGAGTACAGGCTGTCGACTAGAGACTGTGAGGTCGGTCCAGTATTAGAGTCAGTGTGTTTGTAGTGTAATGATCCTGTACTCTGGTTGCCACATCCAATCCGATCCAACCCGCTTTATTTATATAGCACATTTAAAAAAAAACATTTAAGTCTACCAAAGTGCTGCACAATAAAATTAAAAGAACAGAAAATGCTGAAAACATTAAGATGAAATAAATAAAAGCAGGTAAAAACATTTAAAATGAAATAAAATGGGATGTTTTAATCTCGAGTGGCAATTCGTTCCACAATTTGGGAGCCACTGACGAGAAAGCTTGTTCACCACAGGTTTTTAAACAAGGTTTTGGTAGCAGGAGTTGGAGCTGAAAAGCAGACCTCAAGGAACATGTGGGCATATAAACATTTAAGAGGTCAGTAATGTACTGTGGTACTGATCCATTTAAAGACTGTCTAGGAGTTAAGTTTGACCCTGATTTTAAATTTGAGAAGCAGATCAACAGAGTGGTACAAAAAAGTTTTTACCAGCTACGTCAAATAGCGAAGGTGAAGCCCATTTTATCAAGATCCGACCTGGAAAAATTAATCCATGCTTTTATCACTACCCGTTTTGATTCCTGCAACTCTTTGTATGTAGGGATTAGCTAGGCTTCCCTTGCCCACCTGCAGCTTGTGCAGAACTCTGCTGCATGTCTCCTGACACAGACCCGCAGGTGTGAGCGCATCACCCCCATCCTGGCGTCCTTACACCGGCTCCCTGTACAGTACAGAATTAATTTTAAGCTTTTTATTTTGTTTGTTTTCATCTTAGCACTTGCCGTGAACCTGCTTATTTATATATTTATTTATTTATTGCATTTATGTATTTTTGCTCGCTCTATCTTGTTCGTTTGTTTTTATGTCGCCATGTTACAGCACTTTGGCTACCCCAGTAGTTCTTTTAAATGTGCTATAGAAATAAAGTTGATTGATTGATTGATAAAGAAACCAAAGCACAAAGGAGAGAAATCTATCAAGATCAAATGACCATCAAATGAAAGTCAAACGACCATTTTATGAGGCAGTGTCTTGGAAGAAGCTTCAGTCCGAGCAGGTGATGTGGTCACTCTTCAGTTTGAACATCATTAGAGATAGATGATGACATATGTGTTTATTGTGTTTATGAGTTAAGTTTATGAAGAAATGTGGAGCTCCACTCTTGTCCTCCCTCAAAAACAACAGAGGAAAAAACAAAACAGAGGAAACCATCCGTCATCCTCCTTTGTAGAATCGCGAAAGTGATCAATCAGAATTGTAAAGGTTCATTTATGCTCTCCTGCTGTACACAAATATCACTGTACATTTGAAACTGTCATCATCACAGTCCTTTACATAAAAAAAGTCATGTCATATATCTGCTAAATGGCTCTGCTCTGACTAAACAGTTACCCCAGAGAAGAGAAGGAAGAGTCCAAAGTTTGGGTCTGTTGTAAAAGTCCTTTTTGGTTGAAGGGAATTAACCTAGAAGTCTTTGAGTGTCGGCTATGATAAGAGCTTTTTGAATTCTCCACAATGATAAGAAAAGGAACTTCACTGCTTCCTGGTCAATGTCTGTTACCAAAAACATCATCATGTTCACTAACACTGAAAGGGTCTGTAACTGCTTTTGTCTGTCCTCCTCTCTCATCAGGTCGGATTTAGAATCTGTGTCAGAGGGTGAGATCTGAAAGGTGGATGTGTGATGAGGAGGTAGAGCGGAGAGGAGAGCTTTACCCAGCAGAGACTGACTGAGGGATCACACCAAGTGGAGCTGACTGTCAGGACTGCTCTGAGATCAGCTTCAACATCCTGCCTGTGTGCTCCTCTGTATGTGACAGAGTCTCTTCACAGAATCTGGACTGCTCTGCTCTTCTACACAGTCTCTGCAGACACACTGACACTCCTCCACTGCTGCTGCTCCACACTCAACCACCTCCTCCACCCCTCAACTGGACCACGACTGAGGATTTGAGCCCCTGTCCTTTTTCCCTCTAAAGCTAAAGTGGCCTTTTCTTTTTCAAAGATAATTTTACGTTTTACTTCAAGGTACAAAGACATTTCAAATGAATATTGATGTTTTTAAATCAGTGTGTTATCTTTCTGAGTGTCCTTGTTACCTATAACTGATGAGACATGATAATCTTGAAGCAGTAGCCTCACAGTGGTAGTTTTGACTGTCACATTAACTGTATACAGGTGTAAAGAACTATCAAATTCTCACCTGCAGACAGAAAACCACAGCGAACAAAGACAGACAATTTTCAGACATTATTCAGTTCAAGCACTTTTTGTAAGATTCTTGCTGTGGTAAGAAAGAAGCAGCAGGTGCAAATGATTAAAGCCTTACGAACAGGTAGATGGAAGGGAGTAAAACACAGCAAAAAAATGAAGGAGTAAAATATTTTAAGTGATCTTTTTGAGTCAAAGAAGGTTTTTTCAGTTCTTGTCAGTAATTGGGTCAAAATTATGAAGGGATGTAAATAATTAAAATCTGTCTCCTAAACCAATCAAAGAAGTGTTCAATGCATACTAGGCTTATTCAGTACACTTCAAAACAAGAGCTTTATTCATCCCCAAAGGGAATTTCATCATATTTTTGCTTAAATTATAGCAATAATTGACAGTGCTCAAAGCTCCTGTACAATCACATGTGTTATGATGTTAAGAGACTGATTTGTTTCCCTGGGACAGTTTGTTCACTTTACAGCATTAGCATCTTTTGGACTGAGGCTGTTTCAGCCGTTCTACCTTCTATGAGAAGTGTGTATCTGTGCTCCTCACCTGTCAGAAGGAAGAGGGTTTTTACCTGTATCAGCAGTGATGAACACTAAAGATAAAATTTAGCTGACAAATTCTGCTGAATCTAAACTCCAGAAACCGCTCATATAGAGTATCGGTGTGTTTGATTAAGTTTCATTTGTCATAGTTCAAACCAGCCTGAGTCATGATTATGATTCAAATCCATTTTTCAGCGTCTCTTTCAGTCTTCCTGATGGGGTGATGTCCTGGCGTCCTTACACTGGCTCCCTGTTCAGTACAGAATTCATTTTAAGCTTTTAATATTTGTTTTCAAGGGCCTGAACAACCTTGCTTCACCCTATATCTCTGAGATGCTCCAGCCTTATTGCCCACCCCAACCCCTAAGATCAGCTGATCAGCTGTTACTGATGGTCCCCAGTACAAGGCTGAAGCTCAGAGGGGACAGAGCATTTGCCGCTGCTGCCCCTAAGCTCTGGAATGAGTTGCCCCTGAAAATTAGACAGGCCTCTTCATTTCCCGTTTTTATATCCCTTTTAAAAAAACACTTTACTCCTTGGCTTTTAGTACATTGTAGTGTTCTTTTGTTTTTTATCATCTTAGCACTTGCCGTGAGCCTCCTTATTTATACACTTATTTATTCTTTTGCAGTAATGTATTTCTGCTCGCTTTATCTTGTTCTTTGATTGTTTTATTTGTTTTTATGTGTCATTGTTCATCACTTTGGCTACCCTTGTGGTTCTTTTAAATGTGCTTTAGAAATAAAGTTGATTGATTGATTGATTGATTGATTGATTGATTGATTGATTGATTCCAAAGAAGGTTATTTCAAGCCTATATTTATTGAATTACCTGGGGAAAAAAAGTCCTTTAGTGAGTCAGAGCCCCTGCCCCTCTAAAATCCTCTGCATGTACCTGAACATACGTGTGTCTATTTCAGCCTCACCTGTTTGTGTTTAGTGAGTGTACAATGAGAGAGGTTATTGTTGTGTGTGAAATAGTTTGTAATGATAGAGGTTTTTGATGGTGAAAACTGATCAGTCTTGATATAACAGCTGTTGTGAATTGGTGATATATAGATAAAGACTGATTGATTGATCATATATCACAGGAGCTTCTTCTGCTTGAAGGCTAGGAGGGGTGAGCAAGGGAGGGTTTTGGTTTAAAATCTGTCCACAAGATGGTGCTGCTGTCTGTAACTCTCTGATGTGATCCTGGGCTGACGCTGAAGCCCTGAGAGATTCAACACTTGTGGATGAGGAGCAGAGACAGACCTCATCCACAGAGACAGAGAGACTGTCTGGATCCAACCACTCAAAATCAAAGGTTATATGTGATGATTTATGAGTGAGTTCAAGTGAAGCTTAGGCCAATCAGAGGCTGGATCTGCGATCAGCTGACCTGTCAAAGTCCAATCAGAAGCCACACCTCCACCTTGGACTTGGGTCATCCCACATTCTTGGTGACTTTTCTATCCCCAGTGTTTTACTTTGATGTATCTTGTATGTACAAGATTGAGCTCTTCAGTGTAACATTTACTTTAAAAATAAAATATGCTGTTATATTCATTTCATTTGAAACTGTTTTCTAATTTTTGGACAAAGAGACGTATTATATTTGGATGTAATTTTAAATTAATTGAAAAATGTTGTTATACTTTCAGAGAATAAGTTCAAACCTCTGTAACTAAAAGTAAATTTCAGTGACGAAGATTTCTTTGATAGTTTTATCCATATGTAACCATATGACCGATATTAGTTAGTTTGTGGTTTTTCACCAGCTGTACATAAAACCTCCACATTTCCCATGAATCCATATTGAGGAAGTGATGTCACTTTAGTCAACTGTTGTAGGGAGCAAAGTGAGATGAGGAGCAGCTTTCTGTCTGTCTGTTTTTGTTTTTTGACAAGTTTTACACTGTTAATCTGTTTGTCCTTTACTCTTCAGTGTTCACTCCATTAATCCTCATTATGACACACGTCAGCCATACTTAAAAAGATAAAAAGCAATTTTAAGATCTGTATTAAAGATGTTGATCTATTGTTGATCCACTTAAAACCAGCTACCATTACAGATTTTAGGACAAATTCTACTTAGAGTTCTCTATCTATATTTCCCCCCTGTTAGGTTCCTCCCTGTAGAGATCTAACAGGGTGGAAGATCTGAAGCTCAATCAATGAAATGCACGTAAACACTGAGATCTACATATTTGAATTTCATTGAAGCTGTTCATGTAATTTACCAATTTATACAACAGGTAACACTTTATCATTTAAATCAGTTTAAAGACTTTTCATAGGCTTGCCTCCATCCAGTCACATCACAGCTGCAGTCAATCATCTAAAATAAAAAAAAATACACTGAACACAGATTTGTTCATCATAAGTAAGAGTGATTTATACAGTTAACATGATATCAGAGAATAAATCAGTGACTCCTCATTCTGTAACGTCTTACAAGAATATATATTTCAATGTTATTCATGCTCTCTGACTTGATATTACCATTTCGGGTGATTTTTATTTAAACTATTGTTAGTTTTCATCCTGTTGAACTCTTACTGCCCTTGTCTAACTCGTTATATTAAAAAAAATAATTGTTTTTCATTTTTATGATAATTTATGGAGTTTAAAAGGATTACCATCATACACATTTTTAATGTGAAAATCTCTGTTATCGTTCAAAGTTTTAGATAAACTAGGAGCAAAAAATGTGACACTTGAAAAAGTTGACAGTCTCCTCAGTAAATTTGGTTTCATTTTTTTCAAGACTCACAATGAAAAGTGAAGAATTGTTGAATTTTGACATGATTAACTCTTTCATTACCAACGTTCATGTCCCTAACAGGGTGGAGGTCTCTGACAGCTCGTTTCTGAAATATTTGATCGTAATTTTGATTGTGTTTCAGCTCTATCATCATCATCATCATCATCATCATCATCATCATCATCATCATCTCTTCCTTTACTGTTTTACTGATACAGAGACCTTCATTGGTAATATCTTCAGAGGATATAAATTTAGAGTATATATGTATGGAAACAGTTTGTCAGTGAAAGTGTGTGTGAAGGTGTGTATGTGTGTGTTAGTGTCAGGATCAGAGAATGACAGCTTTCCTCTGTCCCAGTCCAGATGGACTTTGATCCTCTGAGGACGTCCTCTCACTGAAAGACCTACATAACTACCTGATGGAGTTTTTGCGCTGTATTTATTAATACAACACTCTATTCTCCATACTCCAGAGTAAATGTTTCTCTTCCTGTCTGCAGACTCCTTAAACACACCTACACTCCAAAACTTGTTCTCTCCAACCTCGACATCCCAGCTGTGAGTCCCTGAGTTGAAGCCCTCAGAGCCCAGGACAGAGTAAGTGTGGCAACGCATCCTCTCTGGATTATCAGGAAGCTGCTGCTCCTCCTCTCCTTCTCTCACACTGGTCAGATCTTCAGGCAGGATGAGATTTAGACCAGCAGTGTTTGGGTCCAGGATCACAGGACTGTAGGAGACCATGTCCTTCATCTTGTTCCAGATGTTGAAGCCCAGGTTGCCCAGGTGTTTGGCCACATCTATCAGAGCTCCTGAGGGCAGCTGTGGATCCTCCAGCAGGGGGCGCTGCTGGACTCTTTCCACTGCAGCCTTGTAGTTTTTCAGGAATGAGACGTCTGCAGCTCTCAGCTCCTCCTCTGTGGCTCTGACTGTGTCTGAAAGAGCTGCTATCTCTCTGCTCAAAGCCTCCATCTGCTCCTTCATCCTCTGACTCTTCTGCTCCTCTTCCTCCCTCAGAGCACAGATTCTGGCCTCCTCTTCCTCCTCTAGAAACTGGTGAAGCTTCTTAAACTGCTGCTTTATCTGCCTCTCTGTGTTTGCAGCCTGGGCCTTGATGTGGTTTCCTGTTTCATCCCAGTTCTTCTTGATTTTAGTGAGACTCTCCAGTTTCTTCTGTAAAGGTTTCAGGTTTTCCTGGAGCTGGTCTCTGAGACCTGGAGCAGCTTCATCCATGGGTCTGAATGTGTGGTTGGAGTGTATTTTAGAGTCTCTGCAGACGAGACATGCTGGCTGCTGATGATCCAGACAGAAGAGTCTGAGTTTCTCAGAGTGCAGACTGCAGAGAGCCTCAGAGTCTGATGAAGCTCTCTGATCTCTCTGCAGTAAGAAGGTCTCACACAGGTTCTTTAACACTAAATTAAGAGGAGGTTCTTCCTTTGAAGACCTTCTCTTACAAACTGGACATTCCTGGGCCTGTTTCTCTGTCCACCAGCTCTGCAGACAGTCTTTACAGAAGCTGTGGCTACATGACAGAATCACAGGATCTTTGAAGATGTCATGGCAGACAGAGCAGCACAGATCCTCTTCTAAACAAGACGCCATTTTCCTCTGAGTGAAGCTAAACTCTGGACAGGCAGAAAGTTCAAACAGCTCCGACTGGTGAGGCTCCACTCCCTCCTCCACAGAGTTTACTGGAACTTACTTTTACTTTGACTCCTGTCTTTTCTGAAGCTCCGTTCAGTCTGCAGTCAGTACCTGGTTAAAGTCGCAGTATTCCAGTATTTAGCTGTCGTCTCTCTGTGGACGTCATCTCTCTTATTTCTCAAGGTGAAAGTAATCATGTGCCAGTGTGCGTGCGTGCGTGATATTCCCGTGTAGCAATTTCAAGGTGGAGCTTTATTTCTGTTGTTTCTGTTTTCAAATCTGACTAGAGTTCATATTAACTACGACTGTGTCCGAAATGGATCCCTAACGCCTATATAGGTGACTACATGGGGTTTAGCGCCATTTTAAGGGGTGATCGAAACCTCAGTGATCAATCCTAGCGGCCAATATAGGTGAGGTGACTCAAAATTTCCCATTAAGCATTGCAAAATGTAGTGACCATCCGATGGTCACTCAACGGTGGCGGGCATCCCGTCATGCATTGTGTCTTGCCATGTAGTGTCCGAAACCTCCGGTAATTGAGTTCACTACAATGTCAACTATATAGTAAAACTCCATGTGGGGTTAAGTGGTTAGGGATTGAGTGAATCATTTCGTACACAGCCTACGTTTGTTTTCATGGAGGAATGGTTGATTCTTCAACAGGTGAATTGATATAACCAAAGCTGAGGGTTTGTATATTTGATTTACTGCCATCAGAAACATTTTAAAGAAGGATTGTTTAATAGTACATCATGTGTTTTGGAAATGTTTTCATCACAGCCGCAAAGAGAAATAATGAACTTTTGTTACAAGTTAAAAAGGGGTAGTAACTGTTTGTATGACATGACTTGAACGCAGCATGACACATCCGCATACAGAGATTGTTCAGGTGTGTTCAGGGAAGATGATGATAATAATAATAATAATAATAATAATAATAATAATAATAATAATGATAATAATATTGTGGCTAAAATACTCACTAGTGACATGCAATTTATACAACTCCTGATCCAAAGTACTGAAATATGCCTTTAACAGATGGGACATGGGTCGAATGAGAAAACCAGAATACAGAACCAGGATTTTGCTGCATGTAGCACTTTTCTCTCCTGGCTCTGACATATCTACTGCAACAACAGCGACTTTCAGCTAACAAGCACCAAGTGTGAGAAGCTGAAGGAAGGGAGATAATGGCCTCGCAGGGACACAGCAAAACAATGAATCGTGGAGCTCAGAAGACCACCAGAACTTGAAATGTAGCAGCTTGGACATGAATACTCCAGCCTGGTAGATACTGCCCAGAAAAATTGTAAGAAACAGTTTGTAGTTTGAGTGGATACTTGAAGGGTTGGCTGCAGAGAGAGGCAGTTTGATATATCTTTGCACGGACTGCAAGAGAGCGATGCTGTCATGTTACACATGAACTCAAGTGAGTCATGAAACTTTCCACCAAAGGTTGGTCTGTTTAAAACCCACACAAGAATTGTTCCTGTTGTGGACCCACTTGAGGGATCTTTGATATTTTATCACTAAGCTTTATGTGCGTTTTGGTTCCACCTCCACCTGCTCAGACTCTAATCCAAACATTTGTGCACATTGTTGGGGGAAATGGAGAAGTGTTATCCATCTTTATACAGTCGATACACAGAAGAAGACCATCCTCAGCTGTGGTGTTTCTACCTGGTGACAGTGGCCAGCACTCTCTGGTGGGAGTCAGTTAGCGGGTCCTGAGGCAGCAGCAGGGCAGCCATCCCTCCTGTCGCCAGCGCTCCCCTCCGATGACACGTCTGAACCAGCAGGTCCATGTAGCTGCGCAGGAAACGCTTCTCCATGTTGACATATTTGCTGCGGTCAGGCAGCAGGAAGTTGTGACGGTGACCTAATGGGGAAACACAGGTTTACTTAACTGTAAGGAAACTAGTCCTGATGCTTCATATAGCCCTGGACCTCTGGCAGTCATCAGGGAAAAAGCTGTAGAGGAGGTTTCTCTCCTACCAAACTTGTTGACAAATGAGGCTGAATAATCCCAGATGCCACAGTTGAGTCCTGCTGAATGATCTCTCAGCTCGTAGAGGATCTCCTCCATCTCAAATGCTGATAAAACATTTTCTATCAGAACAGTCGCCTTGATGCAGCCGTGTGGCAGACCCAACTAGACACACACACACACATTTTGTCTTTGTCTGTGTTACGGTGTTTTTCACAATTACTTTAATTTACGCAGGAATATCCCTTTAATATCAATCAGCCTGGGTGATGTTTTTTTTTTAACCTAGACACAGAAACACTTGTATAATCCAGACCATTCAACAACTACAGGACCCTGTGGGCTTTACTCTGAGCTAAACATCATCTGCTGGCTGAAACAGTTTTAAAGCTGCTGTGAAAAGCACCAACTTGGCGCCCCCCTGTGGACAAACTCATACCAGTTATATTATTACTGCACCTGTGACAGAGAACAGTAAAAGTCTGTTCCTGCTGCTGTTGTTTATCTGCTCTGACTGCTCAGAGTTTGTCACTGTTTAAGTAACACAAGCTGAAATAATGGAAGTAATGCTGAACAAAGTCAACACTTATTTAAAGCGGAGGATTAGGGATACATGAAAAATGTAGGACTTTCAAAATAATTTTTACAAATCAATAAAGTCAGTGTGTTATTTTTCTGAGAGCGAACAATCAAATTCTCCCCTGCAGACAGAAAAACACAGCAAATGAAGACAGACAATAGCAGGTTTTCAGACATTTATTCTGTTCAAGCACTTTTTGTAACATTCTTGCTGTGGTAAGAAAGAAGCAGCAGGTGCAAATGATTAAAGTCTTAAAAACAGGTAGATGGTAGGGAGTAAAACACAGCTAAAATGTACTTGAGTAAAATATTTTAAATGATCTTTTGAGTCAAAGAAAGTTTTTTTCAGGTCTTCTCAGTAATTGGTTTAGGAGACAGATTTTAATTATTTACATCCCTTCATAATTTTGACCCAATCAAATGAAGTGTTCAATGCATACTAGGCTTATTCAATACTCTACAATACAAGAGCTTTATTCATCCCAAAGGGAGTTTCATCGTATCTTTGCTTAAATTCATCATCATCATCATCATCATCATCATCATCATCATCATCATCATCATCATCATCATCATCATTATATTCTTCTTCTTGATCAACATCATCTTTATAATCATCTTCATCATCATCATCATCATCATCATCATCATCATCATTGTCACACCTTAATCCTTATTATCATCATCAATATCATCATTATCTTCATCACCTCTTCCCTTACTGTTTCACTGATACGGAGACCTTCATTGGTAATATCTTCAGATGAGGTGAATCTGAAGTCCAAATGTATGGAAACAGTTTGTCAGTGAAAGTATGTGTGAAGGTGCGTATGTGTGTGTTAGTGTCAGGATCAGAGAATGACAGCTTTCCTCTGTTCCAGTCCAGATGGACTCTGATCCTCTGAGGACGTCCTCTCACTGACAGACCAACTTCTTCACCTGATGGAGTTTTTGCGCTGTATTCATTATCCCAAAACTCTATTGTCCATAATCCAGAGACAATGTTTTCCTTCCTGTCTGCAGACTCCTCAAACACACCTACATCCCAACACGTGGTCTCTCCAACCTCGACATCCCAGCTGTGAGTCCCTGAGTTGAAGCCCTCAGAGCCCAGGACAGAGTAAGTGTAGTAACGAATCCTCTCTGGATTATCAGGAAGCTGCTGTTTCTCTCCTCTCCTCCCACTGGTCAGATCTTCAGACAGGATGAGTTTTCGACCAGCAGTGTTTGGGTCCAGGATCACAGGACTGTAGGAGACCATGTCCTTCATCTTGTTCCAGATGTTGAAGCCCAGGTTGCCCAGGTGTTTGGCCACATCTATCAGAGCTCCTGATAGATGCAGCTGTGGATCCTCCAGCAGGGGGCACTGCTGGACTCTTTCCACTGCAGCCTTGTAGTTTTTCAGGAATGAGACGTCTGCAGCTCTCAGCTCCTCCTCTGTGGCTCTGACTGTGTCTGAAAGAGCTGCTATCTCTCTGCTCAAAGCCTCCATCGGCTCCTTCATCCTCTGACTCTTCTGCTCCTCTTCCTCCCTCAGAGCACAGATTCTGGCCTCCTCTTCCTCCTCTAGAAACTGGTGAAGCTTCTTAAACTGCTGCTTTATCTGCCTCTCTGTGTTTGCAGCCTGGGCCTTGATGTAGTTTCCTGTTTGATCCCAGTTCTCCTTGATTTTAGTGAGACTCTCCAGTTTCTCCTGTAAAGGTTTCAGGTTTTCCTGGAGCTGGTCTCTGAGACCCGGAGCAGCTTCATCCATGGGTCTGAATGTGTGGTTTGTGTGTATTTTAGAGTCTCTGCAGACGAGACATGCTGGCTGCTGATGATCCCTACAGAAGAGTCTGAGTTTCTCAGAGTGCAGACTGCAGAGAGCCTCAGAGTCTGATGAAGCTCTCTGATCTCTCTGCAGTAAGAAGGTCTCACACAGGTTCTTTAACACTAAATTAAGAGGAGGTTCTTCCTTTGAAGACCTTCTCTTACAAACTGGACATTCCTGGGCCTGTTTCTCTGTCCACCAGCTCTGCAGACAGTCTTTACAGAAGCTGTGGCTACATGACAGGAGGACAGGATCTTTGAAGATGTCCTGGCAGATAGAGCAGCACAGATCCTCTTCTAAACAAGACGCCATTTTCCTCTGAGTGAAGCTTAACTCTGGACAGGCAGAAAGTTCAAACAGCTCCGACTGGTGAGGCTCCACTCCCTCCTCCACAGAGTTTACTGGAACTTACTTTTACTTTGACTCCTGTCTTTTCTGAAGCTCCGTTCAGTCTGCAGTCAGTACCTGGTTAAAGTCGCAGTATTCCAATATTTAGCTGTCGTCTCTCTGTGGACGTCGTCTCTCTCATTTCTCAAAGGGAAAGTAAGTAAGTAAGTAAGTGTGTGTGTGTGTGTGTGTGTGTGTGTGTGTGTGTGTGTGTGTGTGTGTGTGTGTGTGTGTGTGTGTGTGTGTGTGTGTGTGTGTGTGATTCCTGTTTTTCCTGTGAAGCAGCTTCAGGGTGGAGCTTTTATTTCTGTTGTTTCTGTTTGATTCTTCCACAGGTGAATCAAAGTATCCAAAGCTGAGGGTTTGTATATTTGATTTACTGCCATTAGAAACATTTTAAAGAAGGATTGTTTAATAGTACATCATGTGTTTTTGTTTGTATGTTTGCATCACAGCCACACAGAAAAATAATGAACTTCTGTTACAAGTTACAAAGGGGTAATAACTGTTACTACTACTACTACTACTACTAATAATAATAATGACAATAATTATAATAATTAGTGCCGGTTGTTCACCTGGATTAGCTGTCAGTCAGCTGTTTGTGTCTGCACAGGTATACCGTAATAACTCCAATAAAACAACAGTGTTTGTCTCTGTGTGGTACAAGTTTAAAAACTCTTTCATATGAAGAACTGCTTTATTGTTTGTTCTGTGTCCTGTTTAGACCCTGATGGATCATTTTACAGGCAAAATGCATCATTATTATTATTTTTATATGCATTTATATGGAGAGCCAACCGGACAGTGAACTCAACATGTCAATGATGTTCAATGATTTAATGATGTCTCAGGAACTTTGGAAGTGATTTATTTCACTCCTCTCTCCTGTGAGCAGTGCTGAAGTCTGTGGAAAGTCAGGTAGCATGGTGGGTTCATAAGTACTCCCAGTTTGCCTGAAGATCAAGGAGACTGCATTTAGGGGCTGGATCCAGGGAGTGAGTTTTTGTTGATGTAGAAGTTTCTGTCTCAGGCTGGTGATGTGGATACAACATCACTTCAGATTTCACAGCTCTTTCCTCCGTCATGTGAAAATATCAAACAAAGTTTTTCAGGACAATAAACTCTCAGATTATTCACTGATGGTGCGTCTTTAAATCAGGGTCGCACAAAAACCCGTCCTTCATACCATGCAGAGATCTCACTGCTGAGTCTCTTCACAGTTTGTGTCGGGGAACGTCTGCGCCCGGACTCTCCACCTGTCCACTGTCCTGCGAGCTGAGAAAGGTGTGGTCCTGATTCAAGTAGGAGGTGATGAATTCTGGGAAATCTCTCTTTAAGACCACCTCCAGGAACATGTCTGCTGCTGTGTGTAATCTCTGCTTAACCCTGAAGAAAGAGAGAGAAAGAAGGGAAGAGAAGAAGAGCTGAACACCTGAAACTTACAGGAATGATCCCTCACATTTTCTTTCTGTTGATACAAAAAACAAACTTAAGTAATCCATTTCCATCAGGAGAGTAAGAGTAAAAATCATGGGAGAAAGACTTTCACTCATTCTCCTCCTCCTTTCACATCTTAATACAGAGCTTTACTGAGGACTACACTGTTAGGTTGTCCACAGAGATGAGCAACATTTGGACTTATACTCAGGTCAGATGCTCCATTAGTTGCATCAATGTGAGCAGTATTGAAAATTAGGAATCACTCTGCTTTTCTGTTTAGATGGAAAGCTAAAGTAGGTGCAACACAATCCATTGTAATGACCATCTGTCTGTTTAAACATGTATCTGCAGTTCCGACTCCATCGGGTCAGTATGAGTGACCAATATTTCTTATCAGGGTTCCTGTGCACTTTTTAAAACCAGGACTTGTTCAGACCCAAACAAAGAAAATTTAATACCACTTTTACACAGCAGAATGATTGTAATTTACACAAGTACATCATATCAGAAGTACTTTAACATCAAATATGAATATTTTTAAACGGCAGAATACAGTTTCAAAGCTCTTTGACAAACTTGTTTGTCACCTTATCATTGTCATTTGTTCCTGCCAACCATTCCCAGAAATCAAAACCAAACAAATATAGAACAAACTCAAACCTTTAACATATAAATGTGAGGTACAAATGAAAAACAGCTGTTCTGCAGAATGGCTCACTTCAGGATAAATATCATTGAACTGTAATTTTTAATGCATCACTGAAGTGTTTCAGCTGATAAAGCTGGAGTTCATTTGAACTTAAAGGTTAATAAGTTCAGTTTATGAGTAACCTGTACATATCATCATCATCATCATCATCATCATCATCATCATGGTTTACATTAGTGAGCTGAATCTGAAAAGTTGCAAACTGAAGATATTTTATAAATTCAGTAAGTCTAAAGTTCAGTTTGTCAGGAAGCACAGCAGAATCAGCTGGTGCTATGTCAGGAGATTATTGGATGGTTTGTTTCTCAGTTTGGATCCAGAAATTAAAGAACTGGGATTTTATTTTACAATCCCAAAACCAGAAACAAGGATGATGACCATTTTAGCATCAAGGAAATCCAAATCAGAGCACCTTTGGCCCATTTTTCATCTTTGGTTGTTTGTTTTTCCCTATTACCATTTTTTTTAAAATATTGGACCACAGATAAGACAAAATACCTAAAACAGTCACACGGTGTCCTCCGTTTAAACCCCAAATCAAATAAAGGCACGTGGCAAAATTATTTTTGTTTTGTTATCTGACACAAAGTGGGGAAAATAAGCTCCGATCTGAGATTTTTCCTTTTCTTTGTATCATTTCTCATTCAGGTCAGGCAGTCATAGAGCGGTTAGATAGCAGGTGAAAGTGACAAGTTCAAATTTCCAAAACAAAAGCATAAATAGCTCATTATGCTGGCACAGAGAGTAGCAGGTACTGAGCCCAGAGTCTAAAACAATGAGAGTAACGTTAGAGGATAAATAATAATGCCCTTTTTCTGTAGTAATCCAGAGTGAAGCCACTGTGTAACTTAGTATTTACAGTGAAACTGAGACTCACCTGAACTAATGAATGAATGAATGACACGAGACCAGGGGGATACAGTGAACCAAAAACCATGACCTTCATGTTGGAGATAAATCTGCATGGATTTACTTTGCTTTCCTTCTCAGGGTGTTTGCTTGACTGTAAACGATGCAGAAGTATCAGCTGGAGGTTGTTCATCTCCAACTATGACCTACATCAGAATGCTGGAAAGTTGACCATCATTCAGAGACATATCCTCTAATGATAGTAGACATAGGGGGTCAGAGATGGCAGAAAAACCAACAATAACCTGGTTACATGGACAGCGGGAGAGTTGGTTTGAAGAATCTTACAAAAGTACGAGGCACCAAAGACACACTCCGTACATCGAGGCTGTAGTCCTTGTTCCAGGAGGGGCTGGTTTGACTCCCAGACGTGATCTTTTGCTGCCTATCTAATAATAGCAAAATATCTAAAAAAAAATCCTTTACAAAGAGACAGTTTATCCTCTCTGCAGCCTGTGATGTACAGTAGGTCATGTGCTTAAAGTGTCCTCAGGCAGTGTCTGCTCACCTCACAGAGTGGATGAGAGCGCCGAGCTCCATCAGGACCTCCTGAGTGAGGTCAGTCACCAGCCGCCTGCTCACCACCCTGCTGTCATCCTCCAGCTTCATCTGATGACGGATCCACTGCCACACCTGGAACACACACACACACACACACACACACACACACACAATTTACAATGACACCGTCTCAGCCCTGTAACGCCTCTGTCTCTCCCTCTGATAGCAGCACAGCAGTATCCTGACTTTGTCCAGCCGTACCTGTGATCTGGAGATCTCTGCTGTGGCCGAATCTTCCACCTGGCCTCTGTAGAAAAAGTGACCAACACCTGAAAAACAGAGCCAACTTTGAACAGGTAACAGAATGACTCCAAGATCCATCATCACTCCAAATGCTCTTCTGTGTGAAGTGAGGTAAAGTCATTGTGTCGGAGCGTACCCACCTGATAACCATGCATTTATAAAGAGAATGCCAACTGCAATGTTGTACTTCAATCCATAGAGGGTGACTCCTCCCTGAGGGAAACAAAAGACATCGTCCCAATCAAGTTTTTATAACAAACTTTTTGTCTTTATAAAAGGCTGTCAGACTAAGATATTTCCATGCCATGTTCACATTCAAGCATGCTTAGTGAATCTCTTCACAGTAGTGGTGAAATGTTGCAGCATTTCCTGCAGATGAAATTCTGAAATGACTCAAAGACTGACTGAAGGCATGGACAGCAGGTCTTCAGGAGTCACACTGACGTCATTTCGAAGCTGGTGAAGCTGGTTATCCCCTTTGGTGTGAAGCTGGAAGAGCTGGAGGAGATAAAAAACAAAAACAATGATCTTAAAGCTTCTCTGTATCTTTTTAAAGACTCATGAAGGTCATGATGAAGCACTTACTCTCTGCATGGGCTCAATCAAACTGAGGTCGTACACCATGAAGCCGTCCACACCTGCCTGGATCTCTAACAGCTTCAGTCTAAGAGGAAGAGGAGAGAATCCACTACCAGGATGAACAGCCAAACATCATGATGGCTCCCCAAAAGTGAAACCAAAACAGGTAGAGTTTTTCTGACTTCAGCAGCTAACACAGTGTATTCAGATCAGGTCAACATGGGTTGTGTCATGATTCAATAAAAAAGCGGATAGAGAGGGGCTCTGCCTCTGAAGACACTCTTTCATTCAGCTGTTCTGGTTTTCTGATTGAAGTCCTAAATGATATAGAAGGTCAGTATCAAACTGAGTTTAGTGTTCAGCACAACAGTGGACTCGTGTGAACTGCTGGTTTATGTTGATCCCTAGAGACCCACAGGTGCTGCTGTTACCAAGTCTGACTCCTGACAGACCGAAGTTTCTCTGTTTGCTTGAATTTATTTTTCATTTGTCTCTTTAAAGCCAGATGACCATTGACTGTATATACTATTGACAACTTGGTTCCGCCTTCCACCAGTATACAGATTTGAAGCCGAATTGTTCTCAGTATTTCCAGTTTTTTTCTTCACTTCCTGAAACCAACACGGCCCAGTAGCAATGTACGCACTCAGTGGGAGAGTCACTGAAAGTTGCTGCAATGGCACTCGGCTCAAACAGCGTATCCTCCAGGTGAGCTATGCAATCTTTGTACGCCCATAGGCTGTATCAGGTGTCAAACATAGCAAACATGAACCCCCTAATAACTTTTAAAAATGGAGCTTCACAGAAAAACGAGGACTTGAGCACAAACCAGTTTTACGGTAACTACATGTCAACATCACAACCAGGGGGGAGAAAACTTATATTCTAAAATTTGTCCACAGCTCCATAGGGATTGCTGGAGGAGGCAGGATTTATGACCTTCACTGCAGCCTGTCACCAGAGGGTGCTGTTCTCTGGGTGGCTTCACCCAGCGAGGAGGCAGACGGCGTCCATTCTATATACAGTCTATGCTGAAGACCAAACAGCTGAGTGGGTGGAAGAGCACGTCTCTATGTGTTATGTCACCAAACAGTACAAAAACAGATGGGATTTCTGATGGTTCAAGTGATGAAAAACTTCTCAGTGGAGCGTAGACTTAGACTGAGATCAGTTCTTGGGTCAGAGTTTCTCCAAACTAGTTGAATTATGTGGAAGAATCTGCAAAAAACTTGAGCAGCATATATAGAGTCCTGTTTTTGGCTGCTGCCCCCGCGACCTGACTCCAGATAAGTAGTTGAAGATGAAGATGTGTGTTTAAAGTAACAGTTTGTAGTTAGAGTGGATACTTGGAGGGTTGGCTGCAGAGAGAGGCAGTTTGATATATCTTTGCACGGACTGCAAGAGAGCGATGCTGTCATGTTACACATGAACTCAAGTGAGTCATGAAACTTTCCACCAAAGGTTTGTCTGTTTGTCTGAGGGATCTTTGATATTTTATCACTAAGCTTTATGTGCGTTTTGGTTCCACCTCCACCTGCTCAGACTCTAATCCAAACATTTGTGCACATTGTTGGGGGAAATGGAGAAGTGTTATCCATCTTTATACAGTCGATACACAGAAGAAGACCATCCTCAGCTGTGGTGTTTCTACCTGGTGACAGTGGCCAGCACTCTCTGGTGGGAGTCAGTGAGCGGGTCCTGAGGCAGCAGCAGGGCAGCCATCCCTCCTGTCGCCAGCGCTCCCCTCCGATGACACGTCTGAACCAGCAGGTCCATGTAGCTGCGCAGGAAACGCTTCTCCATGTTGACATATTTGCTGCGGTCAGGCAGCAGGAAGTTGTGACGGTGACCTGAAGGGGAAACACAGGTTTACTTAACTGTAAGGAAACTAGTCCTGATGCTTCATATAGCCCTGGACCTCTGGCAGTCATCAGGGAAAAAGCTGTAGAGGAGGTTTCTCTCCTACCAAACTTGTTGACAAATGAGGCTGAATAATCCCAGATGCCACAGTTGAGTCCTGCTGAATGATCTCTCAGCTCGTAGAGGATCTCCTCCATCTCAAATGCTGATAAAACATTTTCTATCAGAACAGTCGCCTTGATGCAGCCGTGTGGCAGACCCAACTAGACACACACACACACACACACACACACACACACACACACACACACACACACACACTTTGTCTTTGTCTGTGTTACGGTGTTTTTCACAATAACTTTAATTTACGCAGGGATATCCCTTTAATATCAATCAGCCTGTGTGGTGTTTTTTTTTTTTTTAACCTAGACACAGAAACACTTGTATAATCCAGACCATTCGACAACTACAGGACCCTGTGGGATTTACTCTGAGTTTAGCATGATCTGCTGGCTCAAACAGTTTTAAAGCTGCTGTGAAAAGCACCAACTTGGCGCCCCCCTGTGGACAAACTCATACCAGTTATATTATTACTGCACCTGTGATAGAGAACAGTAAAAGTCTGTTCCTGCGGCTGTTGTTTATCTGCTCTGACTGCTCAGAGTTTGTCACTGTTTTAGTGACAAAAGCTGAAATAATGGAAGTAATGCTGAACAAAGTCAACACTTATCTACAGCGGAGGATTAGGGATACATGAAAAATTTAGGATTTTTAAAATCATTTTCATAAGTCAATGAAGTCTTAGTTTACTTTACGAGAATAAAGCTGTAAGTAATTAAAGTTGTAATGCTAAGATATCAGTCATATTGTTACAAAAATAGAATGGTTGTACAGACATGATTGTGGGTTTCTTTGTGAGAACCACAACTCAGTGAATGCTCTCCCAGATGATGTTGAGAACTGCAGCTCTTTCAGCAGCTTTGAAACCAAACTGAAACCAAGAATTTACTGAAAGACTTTAAAAAGCACAATTTAACCACTCACCCACTATCGCTGCTTTTATTTTGAAAAACATACTCTTACAGCTGCTGTTTAGTGTTTGTCAGTTTGTGTGTATGCATGTGTGTTAGGGTGCATTTGTGTGTGTTTTTAATGTTCTGCTTTGTGCCATAAAGTGTCTTCAAATCAACGTGATGTTTAAATTCTAACCTACAGAGGGACAGCAGAAGTACATCAGCTTTAAGCCCACTCTGGTATGATGTATCAAATGGTACTGCTTATGTTTAATACTGCACATGGTCCCTTTAAAAATGACATCAGATCAATAAATAAAAGTTTGGATGTTTTCAGGACAACAACAGCCCCAGTGTAGCTGTAAAGACCGAGTAGAAGATAAACAGGTCTTTGGATCAGCATATTATGCAAAGCTACTCTATGTGTACCAGACTGATATGATGACAAGAGACAGGGGTATGTCTCATTTAAACTGCGAACATTTTAAACTTCCAGAAAAACAGGTCACTTTTATGTGCATGTGTTGATGAATGTGCTGACCTTTTGTTGAGTCCAGACAAATATCTTGTTCCACAGTCGAGCCTCCGTAAAGCTCTCCACCTGCACAGGAAGGGAACAAGCAGAGGAGAATTTTATGAAGACCTTATTCATAAAACACCTGTCCTCTGAGTGCATGACTGGCTGACCTTGGAGAGGTAGAAATAGGGTCCACTCTTGTTCTCAAACAGCGTCTTTCCGCAGTGAAACATGAGGAGTCCAAAGTCAAAGAGAGGACCTGGAGCCTCTTTTCCCTGCACCTGAAAAACAACTAAAGAATCAGAATGCACTGTCTATCCACAGGCCCCTTCAGTTGCTGTTATATTAACCCAATGAATGAATCAAAGTGTATAAATGTTAGATCACCATCATGTTGTGGTCCACCATGTTCCAGGCCCGAGGGCGGAGCATCAGTACAGGAGCCTGAGATATATGTGGTGCACCTGTGATCACATGGATTCAGTTATATGAAAGTATGAGGCCTGATACAACTGAAAGACAGATGAGCCAACATAAGTATGAAGAATAAGGCACACTCACCAGGGAGCTGGCCATGAACCGCCTTGAAAACATTATGAATGCCTTTAATCTGATTAAAGTATGTTGGACAGTTTCCATCATCAAAGTCAACCTGCCAAAAACAAACAAAAAAACACAGCAAAGCCCTAATTTTGCCGCTAACAGGACAAGCAGTAAGTGACAGTTTGGGATTTCTTGGCAGCACCAAGGCTGGCTAATCAGCTTTCAAAGAGGGGCAGTGTGGCCACCCCTCTCTTCATGCCCCTGGTAGATGAGAGGACGCACCTGTATCCCCTGTGCTGAAGATAACAGGGCTTTAAAAAATCGCTGAGTGTCACAGGGAGCCAGATCTCCAACATCCACATGTCTTCTCTGCATTCTTGGGGGGACAGGCTGCACCCTCCAGGCCAGGTCCCTCCTAATGTGAGAGGTTGTTTTCAGGAAGTTTGGCAGGTCACCAGAGAGGTCCAAGTGGACCTTTCTGGACACTCGTAACTGCAGCACCTGAGTACAGAGAAGGGGAGAATGTTTAACCATTGACAAAACAAATTTGACCTGCCATGGACACTCAGGACTTGACAGTCTCTCTTACCTGATCCACCTCCTCATTAAACGTGGAGACCAGCTCGTGGAGGAAGAGGAGGGATTCAGTGGTGAAGAGAGTCTTGTACTCTTCTTCTAAACCCGAGGGAGGGGGACTCAGTTCCATGCTGACCAGACACTGTGGAAGAAAACAGTCGACATATGAAGGGATACCTTTTCTAAAGCTGCACACACTGAAAAAATCAGCAATATTACTTTACACGTCTCTAAAACTTTTTCATTTATATTCAGCTTTTTGAATTTTTTTCATGAATATATTTATTGAGTTTTCTACATTATAACAAACCAGTGAGAGAGAAGAGTGCTGTAAAATACAGACACACCAAAAGCATTTTTAATTTAAAGTAAAAATTTAACATAAAAGCTTCAAGTGTAAACTGATTATAAATTATGAAACATGCCCTTTTTATAATCACTGAAGACATTTTTCTACATTATGAAAATGTGCTGTTACTCACAGACATGCTGATGAACTCCTCTGGTCCCTCTGCGGATATGGACTTTGGTTCTGGACTTACTTTGGTCACTGTTTGAACAGGAAGATATTTGCTGTGTGCGGAGTTTAAAGTCCTCTCTATCTAACATGGATGTAAAAAATACCTCAGAGTGACGCATACCTTTGGGACACCTTCATGGCAGCGAGCAACAAGGACATAACCAGACGATGGTTCTGCAGGAAACCTCAGTGGGCTAACAAGTTTCAAGTATCCAGTGGGGAAATATAGGACACAGATAGAGGCAATGTCCTGTCTTAGCCTGATTATGCCTTGGTCAACAGAAACACATAGCAATCCACTTGAATCTTATTATTTTAAATGTGGCCCCAATTCTTCATCATATGTAGTAAAATCCTAACAAAGTTGTGGAGTCATGAGAAAATCCAGTCTTAATGTTTTGAGATCAGATGTAATTTTTGTTTAATAAAAATACAGTTGTGGTAAAGTCAATAATACGGAAATAAAGTGGTGATAAAGTTATTATGAGAGTTATTATGAGGCTAATCACTGACTTTACTGATTAACTTTTTTTTTTATCCTCATAAAAAATACATAATATCAATCATAAGAGTTTTGATCCTCATAAAAAATTGTCATTGTCACCATTTCTGTCATAGAATGAGATGCAGCTCTAAAATTTTGAACATCCCAAAAAAATCATTTCCCCCCATAATTTAAATTGAAATGTGAAACTTCCACAGATTCAAGCTTCATCACACAGAAAGTCAAATATTTTTGAAGACTTTTTAGTTTTAATCTTGATGATCACACACCAATCCAGAAAAAGGATTTTTATACAGAAATATGGACCTTATGCATTACTTGGTCAGGGCTCTTCATTCAGTCTGTGTCTCTTCTGGGGTGTTATTGAAGTACAGGTCTCTTTGATTGCTCCTTCAGCTGGTCTGTATTGTTGCTCTGGTGTCTCTCATTTTTCTCTTAATGATACTGCAGAGATCTTCTCTGGGGTTCAGGTTTGGACAATCCAGCAAAGTACTACCATGATAAACCAGTTTCTGGTAGTTTTGGTACTGTGGGGAGGTGCCAGGTCCTGCTGGGAAAGTAAATCTGTATCTTCATAAAACTTCTTAGCAGATGGAAGCATGAAGATCTCATGCATGCATGAAGGCATTGACCTGGGTTTTAATAAAAAACAAAAAAACAACAACACAGTAGACCTACACCAGTGGGTAACATAGCACCCAAAATCATCACAGACTGTGGGAATTTCATGCTGGACTTCAAGCACCTTGGATTCTGGGCCTCTCTGATCTTCCTCCAGACTCTGGGACCTTGATTTCCAAGTAAGATGCTAAATAAACTCTCATCTGAAAACAGGACTTCTCATCTTCTTAGTCCAGGTGAGACTCTTATGACATTGTCTCTTTTTCAGGAGTGTCTTGACCGTAGGACTAAGACACTTGTAGTCCATGTTTATGGACTTATCTGTGTGTAGTGGCTGTTGATGCTCTGACTCCAGCCTCAGTCTAGTCCTTGTGAAGGTCCCCTTAGTTCTTAAGTCAACTCTCCATGAATCATATTTTATACAGACTCTGTGAGCAGACCTTCAGCAAAGACCTTCAGTGGCTGACCCTCCCTGTAGAGGGGTCAATGATGGTCTTCCGGACAACGGTCTTTACCATGATTCTGGTTGTGTGTGCTGAACCACAGAGAGAAAATAAAGGCTCAGTGAGATATTGCACTTTTTACAATTGATTTTGAATATATAGAAATTTCACTTTTTTAATTCAATTATGGGGAAAAATCAACTTTTTTCTCATTTTTGAGCCACACCTGTATATATTTTATGTACCTTTTAACTGCTACAGTGTTATTATGTATCTTGTTTCCAAAATAAAAACTCAGAAAAAAGTAAAAAAGTATTTCATTTCTGCAGACCACACAGTGACATTTTACTTTTCTATATCAGCTACTAACACTTAGTTAGAAACTCTTATAAATTCTTTCTGCCTGTCCTTTCTGCCTGTTCTGATGCAGTTTCTCAAATGCCGTTCTTGATAATGAAACATTGTTTTCAAGGCAAGGACAAATAGACTGAAAAACTGTTTCTTCCCAAGAGCCATCACCACCTTGAACTACCATACAAAACGACCCCAGCCTTCAATATGAGCAACAAGTGCAATACACTTATTGCACTTATTACCACTGCTGCTATGTGAATCCTACCTCAATTTTACACACACACACACACACACACACACACACACACACACACACACACACACACACACACACACACACACACACACACACACACACACCTGTACCTTCTTTGTAATGACAATAAAGGACGTTCTGATTCTGATTCTGATGAACTTCACAATAAATCACATACAGTAGGTGGCGGTAAAGCACCTGAAAGCTGAGTGCCAGCTGCCAAAAACTAGAAAGAAGAAGAAGCAGTGCCACAGTAATATCTCTGACAGCTGCTGGGTTTGTGGAGGTGTGCGTACCGGTGAAATTAGGTATATGGACGCCATGGAGGACAAAGCACAGATACAAGAAGCGATCAAAACACAAGGTGAAGTCGTCCGGAAGCTCAAGTCAGAAAAAGCGAGCAAAGAGCAGGTTGGTACTCTGATTTAACCGTTTGTATTTAAGGTGATGCCAAGCTAGCTCAGTACATGCGGCGAGCAGCATGTCCATTCATCAGAGTAGAGATCTGACAGCCTGAAAAACACAAGATAAACTGTTTTCATTCATTCTGCATGACTGTGAGAAACCTCCACACAAAATCACGTCAAACTGTCTCTCAGAATGTATGTAAACCTGCCTACACTTGGCTTACTACTGTTTTTAGTCTGCACCTCACATGTCCCCATATTTTCCGTATTCACCAAGCTCTTGTTCAATAACCTGTTATTTCCAAAACCTTACATTTTACCTTTCAACACATACGCCGAATTCTCGAAAGATACAAACACTGCATTTAAGGACTCGATTATATTTTAAAGTCATTAATTGTGTACCGATACTCAAACCAATATTAAAGTGCTCTTTATGTGAACCATATTTGGTATAGCTCTAAAACTGACCCAAACGGCTACAGTAGCTGTTTGGCTCACTACCATGGCCATCAAATCTTCATGATAACAGCTTTCTGTAGGGAAGGACAGTCTATAAAACCAAACATTCAACCGCATTATGTTCAGTTTAGTAGAGCAGTCTAGCTAATTGCTAATTTGGAGTCCGTTAATTCAATTGAAGTGGATAGGTGTTACAGCGTAACGAGTGACCCTGTTATCCGGTGACAGTAGCCAAATGCGTCGGTCGTTTTAGATCCAGTTGCTGTTGAAACGGAGAGACCATGCGTTGGAAATTACATAACAAAATTACAGACACAAGAATGTAAAGATCTCACGAATATATAATTGTCTATTTAAAGGGATAATATAAAAAGAACATGTTAGGGTATCTGTTATGATACATACGTAAACCGCTGACGCACTCGGCTAAAAGTTGCCTGTTAACAGGGTCGCTTGTTTTACCGTAACATTGGTTCGCTTTCGCTTCTCAGAGCTATCATAGTCTTATGACAATTTTAAGGTTATCTGACTGAATCAGAGGGTAGCTTTGTATGCCAGCCTGCGTTATAAACAATTATTTCATAAAACGTTTTAATTTAGATTTCTCTTGTGATAATCCTAAGCGTGCTAGGGTAGCTGATGCAATAATGTGCCCGGTGAAATGACGCTAAAGTTAGCATCTTGTTCGTTACTTTCAATTTGGCTACCACAGGGAGGCTTGGGGCTTCTTAGATCTGGTCTAGATATTCCTTAACGAGGCTACAGATAGTTAGGAATATAGTTGTCGGGGGGTGAAACATTTGTGCTATACGTGAAAATGCAAGAAAGGGGCAGTTTGTAGAGGTGAAAAAAAGTAGTGGAGCTTCTTTGGTTTTTGCTTTTTTCATTAATGAAATAAAGGCTTTACAGAGCTGAAACCATGTTTTAAGAAGCTAGTAGACTTTTTCGATAATCTTTTCCAGATCTGACAAGTGTTTCTGTTCTGGATCAGGACCTCAGCTCAGCCAAATCAGGAGCTGCAAATAAGATGCTAACTTCAGTGCCATCCTAGTGAACAGAGGCAGTAGTACACCGAAAAATGACTGGATCCCTTTGACAGCAAACTAGAGTGAAGTGTGTGTGTGTGTGTGTGTGTGTGTGTGTGTGTGTGTGTGTGTGTGTGTGTGTGTGTAGTTGTGTAGGTGTGTTGGATGCATGTTTGTGTGGGCTGTGTTTGGCTCTCTGCTTTGATTGACTTGCGACATCTCGTGTTCTGTCCTCCACGCTGTGATGATGATGATGATGATGATGATCGGTCATGCCCCGCCCTCCCCTAGTGCTAGGGTTGCTTACCACTTTTCTCCTGTTCTTCCTGCCTGACCCTGGATGACCCCGGTCTGCCTCATCCTCCATCATCACCATTGATGCTCCTGGACATCATTGCTGCACTACCTTCGTGGCTGTCCTTCTACTGGCTGTTGTGATTGGCTGCTGTGGCCGGTCCTGGACAATACCTCTGGATATAACTTTACCCACAATGCACTCCTGAACATTTATTTGTCTGTTTTTTGAACCTACATTTTTGACCCTCATGTTTTTGTACCCTTGGTACTGTGGGACCAAAATGTTGGGCATGTTTTGTGCTCGTGCTTTTTCTCTGGCGGGTTGCCGGACTGCAACACGTGCCCGATCTCTGCACGTTTTCCCTGGGATGACTGTGGCTCAGGTAGGCCTTGGGTGCTGTGTGCATTTGTGTGCGATAATTCTTGTCGTAAAAAACAATCTGCAGTTTTTCATGTTTATTCCCAGATGTTGACGAATGCAGGTTCACACTTAGAGCAGATGTTCACCCAGCTTGTATTTGTCTTTCAGATTGATGAAGAAGTTGCCAAGCTGCTGGAGTTGAAAGTCAAGTTAGGAGGAGATGAAGGCAAACATCAGTTTGTCCTCAAAACGGCAAAGGTAGGACCGAAGAGCTGCTGCTTCCTAACACACACAAACATTGTCCACACAGCACTTCCAGAAAATACAGAATTAAAGGACTACTTCGTCTTTTTGGGGCAGTGTTCATTTTGTCAACAAAAATGAAGATGACAACTTTTCATTGACACACAAGTTTTTCGTGACTTAATAGACGCTGTTATAAAAAGTAAGCAAACTGACAAGCAGAGTTATTGCAAAAATTCTGTTCATAAGTGCTCTGAGGATTATATAATGGCAAGACAAGATTCTTGCTCTGTTCAGGCGGACAACCAGCTACATCACTGTTTGTTTTAATTTCTAAACCAATCATTTATTTGCATTAAGTGTGCTACAATTCTCATAGCCTCCATTCATCTTTTTCAGGTTACAAAAGGTTACAAAAACCTGTCACAGTGAGAAAAAATGAAGCCCCCTCAGTGTCTGTTCAGGTTATAGTAGCAAATCTCAACAGAACCTCTGATGTTGATTTGCAAACTGTGTTACTTAACAGGCTACTAACTTTAACAGAGCCAAGCTAGGCGACTGTAACTGTCTCCCTCCTAAAATCTCATGTATGATGCCTCCAAACTGATCTTCAGAAACTGAATCAGGGGGACAGGGATATAGCTACAAATGTAGATTGTAGACCTAGCTGAGTCAAACCACATAGATATATCAGTGTATTTTAAAGGATTCTGATTCTATATCAGGATGACTCAGATTTTTAGTTTTTTAGTTTTAATTTTCCTCAAAGATCTCCTGATTACTTCAAGACTTTTGTAACACAAGTCGCTACTGAGTACACATTGCTGTTGTGTTTAGGGTAGAATGACATTTTTCAAACAAAATATTAAATTGACACGATGTGAAGTAAATGAGAAGATATTTCTTTCTATCAACGAAATGCTCTATTTTGTGACTACGCAATTTTCTTTTGTTGTCAATTTTTTGACACTATGAGAGATTTGACAGGAATTGCTGCTTCACTAAGAGACTGGAGACCTGACCTGGACTAGCAAAAAGTGACTTGTGCCTGTCTCTGAGATCACCTCTGACTGAACAGGGTAAAGTTATCTCCACAGTCAAGACTGACAACTTTCTTTTTCAGGGGACGAGGGACTACAACCCCAAACAGATGGCCATCAGAGAGAAAGTCTTCAATACCATCATCAGCTGCTTCAAACGCCACGGAGCCGAGACCATCGACACACCTGTTTTTGAGCTGAAGGTAAATTTTCACACAAACTCTAACATAGTTAGAATTTTCAACCGACTCACACGTTTTAATTTTGTTTTATAGGAAACATTAACAGGGAAGTACGGAGAAGACTCCAAGCTCATCTACGACCTGAAAGATCAAGGAGGAGAGCTGCTGTCCCTCAGATATGACCTGACTGTATCCTTTTGTCACCTGAGCAGCAGGTGAAGGCACTGCTCACATTTGGCCTTAACTAGCTGCTCTACGAAGTTTAGGAATGTAAGCGATGGGATCCAAATAGAGCAGAGAGCACTTTCGAACAGGTTTTCCTTAGTTTCTATCCTGAATAAAAGCAAAAAGTGTTTTTTTGTCCTTGACCTGCCCTCTCTCAGGTGCCCTTCGCCCGCTACCTGGCGATGAACAAAATAACTAACATCAAACGTTACCACATCGCTAAAGTCTACCGCCGTGATAACCCCGCCATGACCCGTGGGCGTTACAGAGAGTTTTACCAATGTGTGAGTCATCCTGGGCAATTTTTTTTCTCACCTGTTGCATCATCTGCAAACGTACCTGGTTTTTAATTACTATTGAAAGGAATAAAATGTTTGTGTTTCAGGATTTTGACATTGCAGGACAGTATGACGCCATGATTCCAGACGCTGAGTGTCTGAGGATCGTCCATGAAATCCTGAGTGAGCTGGACCTCGGAGACTTCCGTATCAAGGTTTGTCACTTTCATCAGCTTAAATTACAGGTGACACTTTTTGGGCTGCTCTTAAAGGAGACCAAACACAACACTCTCATCATCAGGCAGGCGCGAGTGAAGTGGAGGCTCAGGCTCAGTGGAGCCAAGATAATAAAACTAAAATTTTTATCAAATCAGAATTAAAACTAATGACTTTCATCATACAACAATATGTTTAATTTTGTAATACTTTTGTCTCATAATTTTTTACTTTTTGATACAGTTTTACCGTTTCACATCTGAATACAGTATATATAACTTATCCTTTCACTTTTTCTATGTCAAGAATTGAACATTGTTTTGTTTTAAGAAAATTTTTATCATAATTTTGACTCTGAGTTAACCAAAAGAGGATTAGGGCCACATGAAGAGAAAAGAATAATAACAAGAAGGAGATTAATCTCAAAATTTTGAGATTAATGACATAATTTTAATTTTTTAATCTCGAAATTTTGACTTTAAAGTTGGAATTTGAAGATTAAAATTGAAATTTTGAGATTAAAATGGAAATTTCAAGATTAAAGTCGACATGAATTAAGTCGAAATTTCGAGAAAAAAAATGAAATTTGGAGATTAAAGTTGAAATTACAAGAATAAAGTTGACGCAAATAAAGACGAAATTTTAATGAATAAAGTCGTAAAGTTGAGATTAATGATGATGAATCAGCAGCATTGCCGCTCGTCACATGACAACATGTCCTCTGTAGAACAGTGTGTAAAGCTGTACTTTAGAATTGGATTTAGTGACAAGGAAATCTTTGCTCTTTTAGCACACAAACACAGTGTGGTCATAAGTATTTGGACTCTCAAAAGACTATGTCGAAGATTATGATGCAGATGCAGGGTTATCGATGGTTAAACCTGTGTGCTATACAGCGAGGCTGTATGTTGTATTGCAAGATACAATGAGACAACTGATCAAGTTGATTGATCCTGAAGGGGTGGAGCACAAATGAGCCCGGTGTCTGAGGTGCAGGCATTGCCGAAGTCGAGGACCTGATGCACTCTGGCACATGGATGGCTATGACTAATTTAAGCCAGACAGCATTTGATTTCGACTTTTTAAAATTTCGACTTTAATCTCGTAATGGAAATTAAAAAATATCTCCTTCCTGTAATCACTATCTCATTAGTCTTTGCAGATTATTTTGCAGTTTTGATATTTTCATCTCATAATTTTGACCCACTCTATCAGATATATTTTTAGTGACTGCTTTTAGTAAATATTTAAACTCTCAGTCTCATCATTTTAACTTTTAATAATTAAAGATAACGATGGTTGTATATTTTTCCTTTTTAAAATCATTAATACTGGAATTTTTACATTTTGGAAAATGTCTCTCAAAGAGCCACTTCATCATTTTTAATAGCTATAGAATTTAATAGCATGTTATTATTGTAGTTTGATATTTTCTCATCTTTGTGAATGATTGAGAGTTTGTGTAAAATAGTTAAAGGCTTCAGGTGAACACCAGCTCAACATAAAAGCTTAGGTGACAGCTTAGGTGTCTTGAGTGGAGCAATCAAAAGCTTAAGAGATTTGTCTCTTGTGGTTTTAAGATAGTCCAATCATTATCAGGTATTGTTTTGGTAATGACTGGTTGATGAGGAGAAAGTTGCCAGCCCTAAAAACTCTTGGATCATAAATTGTAGGCGTCGTCTTTGTGACCATAATCTCTGTTTGCAGGTCAACGACAGACGCATCCTTGATGGGATGTTCGCTGTGTGTGGCGTCCCAGATGATAAATTTCGCACCATCTGTTCAACCGTGGACAAACTGGACAAGGTGAGGACGCCACCTGCTGATCACACTCTCAGGTTTTTAGTTCAAGATTGAATTTGAAACCTGATCCTCCTGATTCTTCGGCATAATCTCTGTTCACTCACAGGGCCTGGTGACTGATTTTCAAAGAGACTCTACAAAGTCACTCTTTGTGTATTGAGACAACAGGTCTTAGTTTAAAACTGTTAAATGGGATTAAATATTGAAACAGAAGCTGAAAAAGGGTTTATAAAATTAGATTGGTTGTTTTTATTTCTGGGTTAAGTCTCAAGTTTGTGTTTTTAGAACTCTGAGGACTCTGTGACAGTATCATTGTAGGTTAAATCCACATTTAGGCTTTAAAGAAGTTAGAGATTTTTTGTATGAAAATAGCATCATATTCAGTCAAGAGCAATCCTGGGAATCTTTCATCCAGTGTGGGATTCAGAGGAGAGCTCTAGTGATCCAGGGTTGGTCCCCATTGAAAACTCTGTCTCAGACTGTTAACTGATCTTTGCTGTTTTCTTGACCCTCCTGCAGATGCCCTGGGAGGAGGTGAAGAAGGAGATGGTGAATGAGAAGGGCCTGTCAGAGGAGGCTGCTGATCAGATTGGGGAGTACGTCAGTATGCAGGGTGAGACTTTTTTTCTCCAAACTCACACCAAATGTGACACTCAGACAGAAACTACTCACACCTCTGTCCACAGAGCGGATGTCCTCGTAACAGAGTGTCTTGACCCCATGAATAACAGCTGGCAGGCAAAAACTGGTCCAGATCAGTGTTCACATCGACATAGGATGTGTCTCTTTCTCTGTTATCTATGACAGATCACACAGATGCTTCTCAGGTATAGTTATATCAGGTATACAGATATTTATCAAATATCTGTTTACCTGTGTAATTGACCTACTTACTGAATTTTTCCTCCCCCCAAGTACAAGGGGGTTAGTATGTTGGAAAAAAAGTCACCTGCATCTTCATTCGAAGGACCCATAAAGCCTGTCTCAGAGGGCCAGTGGAAATCTTAAAACTCCTGTAGTACTGGCTTTATTGACTCTGAAAACTTGCAGTTCCCTTTTCCCCACACAGGAAATCGGAAATAAGGTACTTGGATTTGATAAGCACATTGGCACTGCTATTGTTAAAATTAGTGTTGTCAAACAATTAAAATGTTTTAATCAGATTAATCGTGATAATAGATTAATCTACGATAATGCGTTAATTTTGACAGATCCAGTAAAAATTGAACCAATTCTCATCTCTTTCTCCGGCCACTCATGCCCCTCCATCAGGTCTTTGGGGCATGCCACAAACTTGATGAGTCACCGTTTTAAGGCATGTGTCATCATTTACCAATATATTTGAATATAACCAACTGACCCACCAACTACTGGCCAGCTGTTTTGACCTCTTTATTTAGTTTCCCCTTTTTTAATCACTTCTAGATAGATGTTTTCTTCAGTTCTGAGTTATTTTGCATGCATGCATGCGAACCTTTGCAGGGTATCAACAGTGTGAATACTTTCAAATGAGGCTTCCACAGGGAGGTTTCTTCTGTCCTTTGGTGTGGTTTCATTTGTCAGCTTTCAGGTGCCGCCTATTTGTCTAGGATCAAAAACAGTTGCTTGCCTTTCCTTTAGACAAGCAGCATCATGTGCAAGTTAAATGAATGAAATTGTTAACATTGTGTTACCATTTCATATATGGCATTGCTCCTTGTTTGTATTATAGCACCCCCTAGAGTCCCACAGGGACTGTAGTTCAGACATGCACAGTGGGCGAGGGGTGGGACGTTGGTTTTTGGGGAAAAACTGTTTGGTGTAACGGTTTGGAATAAAGAGTTAGCAAAAGGATATAAATGTGTTTTTTATTGAACAATAGTAATCAGAAATTAGGATTGTGATTCAGCTGTCTCTGTGCATACCGAAAGTCATGACCTTGGACAGTGTTTCCCTGAACCTCCATAATCAGTGATCCTAGACTCTATTTGAGTGAGGACGAAAGGTCACAACTCAGAGCAAAAAATGTTTAGATATGGTGGAAAATGGGATCCACAGACCTCACAGTGCTCTGTGTGTGTAAACGGGAGTCTCTTCCTTCTGTAGGGGGGAAGGACCTGGCAGAGCGCCTCCTTCAGGACCAGAAAATGTCCCAGAGTAAGCAGGCCTGTGCTGGTCTGTCCGACATAAAGCTGCTCTTCAGCTACCTGGAGCTCTTCAAGGTCACAGACAAGGTGAGACGTGATTTTACTCTTAATCCTGAAACTTTTTTCAACATCATGAAGGATCACGTTTTTATTCATGTCTTCAACTCTCTCTCTCTTTTCCTCCCTCCCTCAGGTGGTGTTTGACCTCAGTCTGGCCCGAGGTCTGGACTACTACACAGGAATAATTTATGAGGCTGTGCTGACTCAGGCAGGTGTGGCCCTGGTGTGCACTGACGCCCAAAACGGGGCAGAGGAGAGCGTGAGCGTGGGCAGCGTGGCCGGAGGGGGGCGGTATGATGGCCTGGTGGGCATGTTTGACCCCAAAGGAAGGAAAGTGCCATGTGTGGGTGTCAGTATCGGCATTGAGAGGATCTTCTCCATCATGGAGCAGAAGGCAGAGGTGACATGTCGGCTGTTATTAGATGATAAAGTAACAAATAGCCTGTGTAGATGTTTGTGTTGTAACTGTTTGTGTTGTTCAGGCCTCAGCAGAGAAAGTTCGCACCACAGAGGTCCAGATCATGGTGGCGTCTGCGCAGAAGAACCTGCTGGAAGAGAGACTCAAACTGGTCTCAGAGCTCTGGAATGCCGGCATCAAGGTAAGTGTGTTTATGAACTTCCGTGTTTTTAAACCTCCATGTTTGTCTGTTATCTTGTATAGTGGCTGGGAGGTGTCAAAGTTCATATCTAGAATGCTATGCAAAGGAAAAACACCACTGCATCGGTAATTGTTGCATCATTGGGAACACAAGCATGTCTGAATTGCAGCAAAATTCACAACAGAATTAGATATAAATGCTGCCTCTGTTTCCTACAGTCATTTCCCACAGACATTTGACGAAATCAGGGAATAAAGTTTTATAGTTCCTCTATTGTAACTATCAATATGTGACCGTCAAAAAAAAAAAAAAAAGAATAAAAATAAATAAATAAATAATAATAATAATAATGCATCAGATTTTATAGCACTTTATCAGAGACCCTCAAAGCACTTTACACTGGAAACATCATTCATTCGCTCACACAGTCACACCTTGGTGATGGTAAACTACCTTAGTAGTCACAGCTGCCCTGGGGTAGACTGATGCTGCCATTTTGCGCCTACAGCCTCTCCAAACACCATCACACAACACTCACAATCATACACCAGTGCAGGACACACACTGAGAGCAAGGTGGGTTCAGTGTCTTGCTCAGACAGAATGGACAGATTAGGGATAGGGGAAATCGGACTGCTAACCTTCCAGTTATTGAACGACTGCTCTACCTCCTGAGCTACTGCTGCTGCATTGTCTTTATATAAGATTAATCCACCATCTAAGGTTACAGGCTGTAATAAAACAGCTATGCAGTAACATATGCATCACTTTAGGGCTGCAGCTATTGAATATTTTAGTAATTCTACTTAATGTTCCATCGATTAATCAAATAAAACATAATTTTTTTTAGTTAAAAGTGCAATTATCGCGGAACAAACGTGTGCATTAGTAGATCTCAATGCTTGTAAGAAAGCTAATAAGGATATTAGCTTTCATTGTGTCTCTAAAGACATTAGTGTCTAAGAGCTGAATAGCTTCTATGTTACCTTCTACTTCTACTACACTGCCAATGTTCGGCTACAAGCTAGTGTGAAGAGGAGTCTGCAGAGCTGTGCTGTCTCCGCCCACGACTCAGAGGTGAATTGCTAATGAGCTACTGGAGCTTTGCAGAAGAAAAGCTCCCCTCAATATTTATTTTTTTCGCTCCGCAAAACCAAAACCGCACTTACTCCCCCTTCCACAGTGGTGACGTAAGCGTGTTGTGTCACCTTGAAAATAATTAGAGCGAAACAGTGACGATTTGAGCTTATAAACGAGTCCTCGAGGCAGAGAGAATTCCTTGATCATTTTTTTGTAATTGCTGTACTCGAGGAATCGTCTCAGCCCTACATCACTTGATTTAGCCATCATTAGCCCATCAGATAGGCTGAATCCCTGTTGGAGACAGTAGTATTCTGGACTAAAGTTACAGTCAAAGTAGATTAAATGGGGGGTCCTTCTCTCTCCAGGGAACCACTCACAGTTTAGCCCAGATTTTTTAAAATTAAATTATACTGTAGTCCTGTTAAGGTATTTTCTAGACAAATCAAGTGGTTATTTCTACAATAGAAATGAATTACTAGTAGAGACCAGCTGATGGAGCTGTAGTTTTTATGTCCCGCTTCTTCCTCCAACCAAAACACTATTTTACCTCACTCATGAATCATCTGAGCTTTTTTCAAGGGTATCCAGTACGTAGCAGCTCTAAGTTGTATATCATTTTGAAGTAGACATTATGGACAGCTTAATGACTCCTTAATGTTTCTTCTCTGTGTTCTATTCAACTCTGATAATCAAGTGTGCACTACAACAGTGAAACCTGAAAGTCAAGAGAGCTGTCAATCATGGTGTTTTCCCCCCTTTTTCAAACATCTGATCGTTAAACCAAACTGTCAACATAAGAAAGGGAACACTTGGACATCAGTTTGATAACAGCTAACTATAATAACAGAAACAATGTCTGAGACATGTTTAAGTAAACATTTGTACTTGTGTGTTTTTATATCAGTTTTCTGATCTGTGTTTTTTTGTTGTTGCAACTTTTAGTTCCAATTTTGTGTGTGTGTTTGTTCAGGCAGAGTTGATGTACAAGAAGAACCCCAAACTGCTGAGTCAGCTGCAGCACTGTGAGGAGACTGGGATCCCCCTGGTGGCAATACTGGGAGAACAGGAGCTGAAGGACGGAGTGGTCAAACTGCGAGTGGTGGCTACCAGAGAGGAGGTATGACTTAAATAAAAAACAAATTCATTCATACTCACACACACACACACACACACACACACACACACACACACACACACACACACACACACACACACACACACACACACACACACTCACACAGGCAACATATGATAATAGAAAGTTAGCTTTATGGTCCTATACAATTATACAATACATTAGATCAGACGACCAGAAAAGGGGGGCTGTCGTCTGACATGTTTTTCCAAAAACTGAATTATGAAGTTAGTCTGACGGAAACTGGACTTTTGAAATATCTGACTGAAATCACACCAAACTGAACTCCTCATAGGCAGACCAGCATACAGAGATAATGCAGTTGGGAATTGATTTGTCATGTAAACACCTCCATCAGACTCAAACTGACCAAAGTGTTATGAGCATTGGCCATAGTTTGCATGTTGTCTTATGACCCTTAGAAAGCCAGTAATAAACAAAGCCTCAGCAGAAGAAGTGGGAATGTGAAAAAAGGTACAAAGATGTAAAAAGTCAGTGTTGTCACCGTTTGACGTACAGCCGGATGACTTGTTCATTGATTGTTTTGGTGCCTGATAAATGTGATTTTACTAATCCTTCTGTTAGTTTTTGACTTTTGCTCAGTGCTCCAGTTAAAGCCCCTGTGAAGGACTTTGGGTTTGTTTTCAGGCATTAAAAATCACAATATAAAACTGTCAGCTTTGTTGCTGGTGGTCCACTCTGTTTTTCTAAACCATAAAAAGGCTTAAAATAATTATAATTAAAATAATTTTCAGTCTTTCCATTAACATTAAAAAAACTCCACATTGGAGCTTCCATTGTTTTATGTTTTATGTAATGTTAAGTGTGTCTGTCTCCCTCTTTTCTCCACAGGCTGACATTTCCAGAGCAGACCTCATTGATGAGATCAGAAGGAGGACATCTGAGGTCTAGTCACTCCTCCTCTGCTGCTTCATCCACTCACCTCTCTCTCTTACACACACACACACACACACATACATACATACATACATACATACATACATACATACATACATACATACATACATCGTACATACATATAAATCTGCAGCCTTCTAAACAGACTCTGTGGTGCGGTCTTCAAGAGTGCATGTTGGACATCCTGCATCCCTGAAAACACACATCTATCTTCGTTCTCGTATCAGCCACACAGACTGGTGTTGCTCATGTTGCACTGGCTGTTACGAGAGCAGTGAAGCTATCTGGACCAGATGACATTCTCTAAAGGGAACACTGTAACCAGAGAAAACATGGTGCGGTTCACAAAGAATTACATGAAGTTCTGCCATTTTGGACTCCCTGAAATCTCAGTAATTTATCCTGAATGCAAGATGAAGTGCACACTTAGAAGATCATAAATGTTTTGGTGAAGCTTCTTTTCTTTTATCCAACTGTGTCTGAGTAAAACCAAAGTAAAACATCATCTTAGCTCAAACTAAACCTTGAGTTTCCTAAACCGAACAGAGATGCACCAATATTGATCAGTATCTATCTTTGTCCGTCTTTATCGCTCCCATTCACTGCTTCAATGCTGGTTTACCCAACAGTTGATTCAGTGAAGGGTATTTTCACAAGTCAGAGGGAGCCACTTGGTTTGTTTTCATGGGAGCATTTGATCATCTCTGAGAAAGATCAGCCACCCCTGCACATACCTGGTGGTGTTTCCTGTGATTTTGTCTGATTTCAATCACATCTTTAGCTCTGGTGGCCTGCTGAGTGTTGATCGACAGGTAGGTTAAAGTCATTTAGAAAGCTACAGGGCGTCCTGTCCTCTGTGTCAGCTGGGAAGTTAAAAGTCGAAACGTCCTCAGTGTGAAGTTAGAGTCAGACTGAGCTCTCCTGCAGCTCTCTGATCTTTGAATTGAAGAAATAAGAGCTTCAATAGAATGTTTTTGTTAGAGTTTTGTTACTTTATCCAAATGACAATGAAAGCATTCTTAAGGCCTGTGACGGCGTGCACTTCATGCAAGGAACCATCCAGAATAAATGTCTGATTTTTAAAGGAGTCTCCTGTGGCTTTCTGGTTTGCCTGTAGTACAAAAGACGACTGTTGTTGGCCAAACTATTAGAGTGCAATAAGCAAAGAAAAACATGAGTTTTGACAAAAATATAACTTCAATAAAAAACAACAACAAAAAAATTAACTTTGTTGTTGCAGCGCTCCCTCAGAAATACTTCATCTGTGCAGGATGAAAAATAAGTCAGATTATGTTAAACTTACAGTTAAACTCTTATTTTGATCTGTATCAAACATGCCTGTGTACGTCAAAGTGTCTGAAATAAATACATTTGACTCCACACTGGGGAAAAAAAAAATACCACTGTGTCAACTGTTTTTACACACACACACTCTACAGATAGTCCTCAATTATCTGTGATCAAAAGGCCTCCTCGGACTGCAGGAACTTTTTCATAGTCTTTGAAACTACAAGAACCTTCCCCCTTCTGTGATTCTGAACTTTTTAAGCCTGTTTAGCTCTTGTTTCAGACAAGTACTCTCCAAGTTTAAGAGGGACTAAAGTAAAAGTGCAAAGTGGTGATCAGTTAAACAAAACAGCCAGTCTGGTGCCACTAACTGCCTTTTTTAAAGTCCTACTTTAAATGCAAGCAAAGTAGTGGTAAATTACAGTTGGTAATAGCTCTTAAAAACACTTAAAATAGAAAAAAAGTGCAGGACAGTATTATATGCTGGTTATCTGAGCACAAATGATTCAGCTGTCAGGCTTAAACAGGCTTTCACTAAGAGTGCTTGAAGCCACAGTCGATTGGTAATATTTGCCATGTGTCAAAGGTTGTATTATATTGGTGATTGTGCACAAGCATTGTTACTGAGGCATCAAATTCAAAATGAGTAAATATTTGCAGAAAATAAAGTTTATAAGTTTGAACATTAAATATTTTGTCTTTGGAGAGTATTCAGTTATAAGTGTTGGAAGAGAAAAATTAGCAATTCCCTGTATTTTCTTTTTATTCACATTTTACACAACATCCTCACTTCACTGGAACTGGGGTTTGAATTAAAAGACAAAAGTTGTGAGAAAATCAGTTCATATTTTTATAACGTTAAAGGTATTTTACAAAAATAAAGTCATAGTTATAGATATATCACAAAAAAAGTCATTAAAGTAATAATTTCAGAAGAATAAAGTGATAATTAAGTGGTAGTTTTGGCTCAAGGTGAGCAGCCAGCTTACAAAACCCATTTACTTTATTTTTTTTATACAATAATGATATTTTACTAACAATAAGCACATGGTAATACCCTCAAATTTTAGTCGTGGCTTATGGTAAATCAGAGGGAAGATCAGGAAGTGGCAGACTGCCAATGAGCCAGCTGTATTAGCAATCTGATAGATGACTCAGCACTTTTAAAACCGATGTTTATGATTTGCTGTGAATCTAGTATTGGAGCTTGTGCCTGCTCAGGTTACCAACCATCTGTGAATTTGTATCTTCTCACCGTTTTAATTCACTTCAACTGATCATCTACCAAAAAGAGTATACTTCAAAATAAAAGCATGGTTTTACAATGGCGGAGATATGCAACCTAAATGCAAGGCACATAAAATATCAAAATAAAGGCACGACAATCACTGATCAGATAATGTCCTCTCCAGAGAGTCTGTAGTCACAGGACTGAAGGAATAAGGATAAATCACACATTTAAACATCAGAAATAGATGACATGTCAGTTGTGTTGGTAAAGTTTGAGTAAGGTGTTTCTCCATACTAGTTTTGACTTTCCTCAGCTTGACTGTGTTTTATTTTTGAAGTTTTCCACAAATAACGTGGCATTGCCATTGTGATATTTTACAGCTGTGATAAAAGTGAAAAGTTCATATGACAGCCATACTAGCAACAGTCTGCTATAGCATAATGACGGACTACTGTCACAGAGAATCGACCAATCAGAAACAAGTACATGACACAGCTGTATAAAAGAAACGTGACACACTTTTCATTGCAGTATCAAATCTCATTTAATTAAAATGAGGAACAAATACAAAAGGTAACACACAATAAAAAGCATGCAAACAAACCACAAAAGCTCAAACTACATGGACGTCTACTTTACAACCATAAAACCATGCTGAACAACCAACCACATTTAAGATGAAACTTTTGTGTGTTTTACAAAACATCATAAGGATATCCACAGGAAGTGCAAATGCAGCCCCCAGCTACACTGCTGGAGGTTTCTGACTCCTTCCTCTGGGCGGGGGAAAAGCCAGGCAGCAGTGGGTGCCTCAGGTTACTGGGACCTCCCACAGCCCTGTGGAAACCCGGGGGGATACTTGGCGGTCGTGCCCAGGTAGGAGGCAGGACAGGGTGCTGGGCAGAGTTAGGTTTGAGGCGTGGGGGCTTCGGGGGGGTCAGCAGGACACTCTTTGAAGGTTTCGGTGGAGGGGGAGGCTTGTCCATGCTCAGCTTCACTGCTGATTGCCATGTGATTGAGATGGACAGAGAGAACTGCCTCTTGAATGCTAAACACACACAGGTATAGCAATGAAAAACAGTACAATCACAGGCACTCTTCATGAAGCATTTACTTTTATTTATGCAGTAATATTTCATCTTTAATTACCTGCTTGGATTCTTAATGTGTTCACACGCCAGTAATACCAACTTTGGTGCATTCACACTACTTCAGGTACAATAATCATGTGCAACTACGCTGATGCTATAACTTCAATGTACAAAAATATCCCAGTAAAGTGCACAAGGTCCAATTGCACTGTAAGCATCTCTCCCACTCCAACTTTTTTTCTCCAAATCTACCTTGTCTTGTACTAATCTGGAGGTGAAATTATGTGTGCAGATGAATGCATGCAAGAATGTGATGAATAATTCTTTTCTCACTCATCTTATCTATTTTTAAAGCTACTTTTTTAATAATTATTGTTTTGGGAAACATTGTGCAGTGTGCAAATGAGAATAAAAGTTCCTGTTTGATTTTCCACACAAATTTATAATGGCCTCAACCATGCTTCAAGGAATATTTCGGCGTAAAATTAATTTAGAGTTAAACACACCGTAACACCGAGTTTGATACCCCCTTGAGAGATGAATGTTGCCGACTGCCTCTCTAGTTATACCAACTTTAGTAATGACTGCATGATGGTTTATGGCTCCTCAGCGGTCTGAGGAGCCATAAACAAACCTCAACCGCAACACCAATTTATAGGCACTAATGCTCAGAACAGCACCTAACTTCATCAACAGTACATATAGGGTCCCAGCCATAGTACTAGCCACCAAACATCTTTTTAGCTTTGCCTGATTTCTTTAGCAAAGAGACTAAACACAACTCACCTACTCTCTTCTAGCAGCCACTTATTTGTAGTGAGACCTCGACCAGTCCATCGTCGACTGAGGCGGGGGGACACAGCTCAAGGAAGAACATTTATGATCGATACATCATTTCCTTGGAGTAATAATAACCATATTAATCATTTTGCACTGCAGACACAGTAGTTCATCTGCCTGAGCGTCTCGGTCTGATTGCATTTCCATGAAGAAATTATATGTTCTTCCTTGAGCTGCGAAACTCTGCTGTAGTCTGCGTATGGACTGGCCCGAGGTCTCCCTACAATTAAGTGGCTGCTGGAAGAGAGTAGGTGAGTTGTGTTTAGTCTCTATGCTAAAGAAATCAGGCAGAGCTAAAAAGATGTTTGGTGGCTAGTACTATGGCTGGGTCCCTCAGACTACTGTGTATTGCTATCATGTGGTCTTTCCAAAGTTGGTATAACTAGAGAAGCAAGCGATCAGCAACATTCATCTCTTGAGGGGGTGTCTAACTCAGTGTTATGGTGTGTTTGCCGAAATATCCCTTTTAAGCCTTTTACTACAACCATTTAGGTCAGTAATGTCTGAAACCAAACTGAACTTTGCAGTTGCAGCATTCCCCACACATAGAAAATACCTAGATGAAGTGTATTATTGGCCACCGCATTAATGGAATAGGATATCAGCGTTTCAGTCTCTGAATATAATAACTTCATATTTTACCCAAAGTCAGGTTCTTATCCTTTAACTCCAGCCAAAAAGACATGATTCATTATACAATGCCACAAACCATAAAAGGCACACTTTAACCAACTGTTCAATATTAGTACGCATCATCCCACTGAACCTTTATTAGAGAACAAATGGAATGATTTTTTCGCGGTTGGGATGTGCTCTCAAGGAGCAGCTTTGATTGGACGCAGAATTGCTGAAAGCGGTAAACTCAGACACAACATGAAAAAAAAAAAAAAAAAAAATGCACAGAGATGACCTAAGATGTTTTCACTATGGTCTGATGTGGTTAAAGCCTTATGGTACAGGATGTATGGATGGTTGTGGGCAATCATTGTGAACTCACCAGTGTGTTGTTTCCTATATTTCTATATTCCATATCAGAAACATGAATCCATCCTGATCATTTATTAAATGCTGCCTTTCTTCACTCCTCAAGCTCTCTATCTCAGTTATTAAAGGATCCTGGCCCCAGAATGAATACTGGTCATAAACTGAGGTTTTGTGGTTTTAATTTAGGCAAATGCACAACATGTGTTATCTTTTACATTTGTGAGGCTTAATTGTCGCTGCACAATGTAAGTAGATCAGCTTACATTTTTGTTTGCAGGTGCTCTGAAGTTAATGCAAGTTTTTAAACACAGACCTTTGGTAGATTGGGTCCTGAGTGTTTGGAGAACATTTTTCTTATCTCCGTCTCTTTCAACCATTTTCTCCTCTGTTTCAAAAGCACTTGTGTCACTCAAAGAGGGTCTAGTTTTACCTTTGAAAGGTGATTCTGAAAAAACATTATGATTTAAATATTTTTTCAGAAAACTCCTTACCAAAACCACCTTATTGTTCAAGGAAGCATTATAAACACAACCAAAGATGACTTTGCTTTACCAAAACACCATAAAAGGACATTTAAAATATATCTTATTGATCCATTTCCATCATCTGGAGCTCCTACCTTCCACCACAATTTTCTTGGCCATAGATGCAGTCTGATGTGACGAAAAGGTGACTATTGCAAACGTCCTCTCTATCCCAGGGCCAGACTTAAAAGACTGAAGAGAGACACTCTCCACGCCATCCACCAGGGCATGCAGCACCTGAAAGAAAACAGATTTTAGGAAACTCTACTGACTCTAAATAGTATTTATGAGTACAGAAATAACTGCTGTCAACTACAAACAGCTTGATGTCAAATTACCATGTAAAACAAAAGTTATTGAATTGATTTTTGATCCAGATCTGAAAGGAGTCAAATAAAGGGAATACATAAACCTGAAGAACAGACATGAAAACTGAGTTCAAGTTCATTTGCAATCTTGAAAATATGTTTATCCAACACACTTGACATCCAGCAGCATTCTCATACAGATGGACCTCTCTTTTTCTTCAGCTGTAAAAAAAATCAGTGTCTTTCTCCACAGAGCTGCTTGTACCTGCAGAAGATCCTTGTGTCTGGTGGTGGCCGGCAGGTCTCTAAGGCAGAGTTGTCTCTTCTCTATGCTGAGGCGGACGCTGAGGTGGTGGCCGGGCTCTAGCATGTAGCCGTGCAGCAGGTGAATGGCTTTGGCGGCTACAGCTGCCGAGCCATATTTGGCATAAGCAAAGCCGCGGTTCTGGCCACTGAAGTTCATCATGAGTCGGAACTCCCAGAGTGGCCCAATGGAGCTGAAGAGCGGGATCAACAGGTCCTCATAGGTGTCCCTTGGGATCTTGCTGATGAAGACCTCGCACTGGGCTCCTGGTGGGGGGCCGTCCCACACTGACAGGAGAAAAGAGAAGGAGGGTCAAGGTTATTCCTTACAGTTATCTCATGATGCCTCTTTGTTAAAATCATTTGTTCAGTCTCTGAACTGCTGGTCAGCAGGAGTGGGCGATAATGCAAAGCTATCACATCAGTGCAGTCTAGAAATTGATTTAGGTATCAATAAATCCTGATGATACCTGCCTTTACTACTGATGTTATCACAGTTATGTTTTTGTCAGATACTGACAGTAAACTTTCCATAGACTGTCTTTAAATGTGTGACACATGATCCAATTAATAACTAAGACAACTGAGTTTTAAATGTTAATAAGTATGTTAAATTAGACATATAATTACCGAAATTAAAATCACATTGTTTTGGTTAACTTATGAGTTGTTTAGGTCTAAACAGAAACAGGTCCCTTTCAGAGGCCGTTAACTTATCCTGCTATGTTTCTACAAATGCTCTCAATGGACAAAATACTTGGATTTGCAAAATTAAATTAAATGGCTGCACCAGTTCGTATATGACAGTAATAAGACAGTGAGTTGTTGTACACATGCTAATATGTGTTCCGGTTTTTGAAATAAAAACCTTTACAAACAGAGATTTGAACTTTTGTATCACAGGAGCTTCTTGACCCTGAAGGCCACCATAGCTTCACTGACAAAAGGGGTGAGCAAGTTAGCATTTAAGACTTGAAGGAAACTGCCCTACTATTTAAACCATCGACTGCTGCAACTCTGAAATCTGTCTTCAGGCAGTGGCCTGGTGTCTTTCGGTGGAGGGCGGTATGCTTTTTTCTGTTTAAGAGAATGACGCCAGCAAGTCAGTAAGCAAATTGTGTGTTTTGTCCAAACATTTTATGAATTTGGTCCTCATGAGTTTCCTATGCAGGGTGGCTGGGCTCTCCCTTAGAGAAAGGGTGAGGAGCTCAGTCATTCAGGAAGGGCTCGAAGTAGAGCCGCTACTCCTCTGCATTGAGAGGAGTCAGTTGAAGTGGCTTGGACATCTAATAAGGATACCTCCTTGACACCTTGTTAGTGAGGCGTTCAGGGCATGTCCCACTGGCAGGAGACCATGGGGAAGACCCAGGACACGCTGGAGAGATTATGTCCTATGGCCTGGGAACGCCTTGGGGTCCCCCGGGAAGAATTGGACAAAGTGGCTGGGGAGAGGAAGCCTGGGCTTTTACAGATACCAAAATTAAGGACAATAACCAATGTCATTTTGCCCATGTCAATATATTTGGTGTCAAAAAAATAAATAAATAAAAGTTGGTTTTGGATGTGTGTAGGTAGGCTGTGGTCTCATGTCCAAATCCAATTACCGTGATTAACATTGTAAGTGAAATCGCCCACCCCTAAGGTAATGTGTTTAATTTGAGCAGCCTATCACCTTCAGGTGGTCCTCCGTACTTCCTCTGACCGTTGACCTGAATCAGCTTCGTGTTGGTCTTTCTTATCCATGTTTCCAGCTCCAAGACCCGCTGTAGGTTCACCATCTGGAGGGGTTTGGACAGCACCTTAGAAACCAGATCAACCCACCCTCAGTCTCATTTATAATTTCATACATACTTCTTTAATGTCAGATATGCTTGGCATGAATGGGCCACATTGCACAAACAAATCAAATCTTTTTAAAAACATATTTTGCATCAGTGGTCTGGTATCCTTATTTGTTTTTGTTTTGAGATTACATTTGTTTGGCTCTAACAATCAGTAACTTCCAAAGTAGCCTTACGACTTAAAGAGACAACCATGATCATGATTCAATGGTGAAGAAATATTATTATATTCTTGCAATATTTCCCTCCCCTACAATCAAACAAATGGAAAAATCAGCCATTCTGAAAGCTTGGCCAAAATTCTTGAGTTTTGACTGAAGTTGATTGATTACAGTTTTCTACAGCCCATACAGATATTAGGAGAGCAGGTCAGCCAATATCACATAATTGTTTTTTCATTACTTTTCCATTCTTCCTTTTCCCCCCATTTGACGAAATACAGCTGTTTGATAATACTGACATACGAGGAACTAAGTTGCTGAATTTAAGTGAAAATTTGATCAAATCTACAGATGGGAACATATTTTGTGGAGTAAAATATTACCACAAAGGCATTTTGGATGTCTCCAGAGCCATCTAAGATCATCAGTGTTTAAAAAAAATCCAAAGTAAGTAGTTTAATTGAACTATTAAAAGTCATGTATAAATTCATTATTTCATTTACAACTTACTCAATTATCCATGGCTCTCTCAGCCAGGAGTTTGATTTAAACAGAATTCAAATGAATTAAAAAACATAGTGGTGATATTTACCTTGTGAGGGCTGACAATAACATGATGCTGTTGTCTAATAAATGCCATCACTTTCCCAACCAATTAGTCAGTCTGTCTGTAGTAGTTTGATCCCTCTGAGCATAAAAACTCAATTAAAATTAACTTTTTGAAAGTCTTTTAAAAGTAAAAATACATATTTTGTTTTCTTAATCTTGCACGAAAGAGTTAAAGGGCAAAATGATATTTAAAAACTTCTTTCTTATCAGAACAACTTATTCATTTTAAAAAACTGAAGCTGACCCGCTTTTAGGGCTCCTGAATGTCCTCCATCTCCAGCATATCTGTGCTGTGTTAAAGTTGACTGAATCAGCTAAGAAAGTAGAGCCTGACGAGAACATTGGTAGAAATGGAGTGGAGTTAAACATCCTCTTACAGCATTTCACTCTTTCTACAGCTTCATAAATGTTAGACTGAATTAACTGTGTTTTACTTTAATGCATTTTAAGTTGTGCGTTTAAATTTAGGACATGCACACCTGCTCTGAGGCAAGATTTCGACACACCTGCCTCAAATGTGGCGCCCTTACAATCAGGCCGCATGCTACTTACAAAAGACTGTGAACCTGAAAGAATAAATCTTACAGAATGGCTCCTTAAACAAATAATAAAAACAGACTACTAAATAAATACCATTACTTAAAAAAAGTACTAAAACATCTTAACCTCGCTGCCCTGCTTGTAAACTACTTGAAAAATAAAGTCCACGTTACTGCACGGACTCTAGAAACAATGTTGCCACCAAGGCACGTATTAGAAAACAGTTCGTGCAGCGCGATACAAATGACAAAGCAGGACGGACTAAGTCGCTTCTGCTGCTAAAAACACCGTCTTCCAGGTCCTGACTCTCTGCTGGTTAGCTGTGAGACTTTTCAACGCGGTACAAGTCAGTGCAGAAACACAAAAACAGTGCTTGAAGTTACCTGACTTTGCCTGCTTCTCTCCATCTTCTGTGCGCACGCTCACGCCACCCAGCATGTCCGCCGTGTAGCCACACCGGCACCACGCGCTCACCATTGGCTGGCGGTACACTTAACTCCGCGCCCCCCGTTCGTGCCAAAAGTTTCGATTTAAGCCACAACAGATACATATACGCAGATACATCAGATTACTCCTTATTTCTACATCTCTGCGCTGATTCCTTAAATAGCTACATATATAAACAGATGATATCTCTAGTGTCAAAGATGAGGAAGTGCATTTCTTTACAGGTGGACAGAAAAAAAACATCAACATAATTTACCCTTTGCTCTGACAGAGAGGCGAATTTTGTATGATGACTGAAATATCTGTTTATTACCAAATTGGTAGACTATCATTACAAAGGCTATGGAGTTGTAAGCTACTTTGAAAAAATATCTTAATTTTTTGTATTTCTTTTTAAATTTCAAGTTCAGTTGTTAGGGTAAGAGAATACAGTTGTTTTGTAACTAGAATACAGTTGATATGTATGAAAATACAGTTGATATGTATGAGAATAAAGGTAATATGTTTCAAGAATTAAGGTGGTATGTTTCAAGAATTAAGGTGGTATGTTTCAAGAATAAGGGTGATATGTATGAGAATAAAGTTGAAATCCATCCATTTTCTACCGCTTTTTCCCATTCCTGGTGTCGTGCAGGGGCTGGAGCCTATCCCAGCATCTTTGGGCAAAGGCAGGGGACACCCTGAACAAGTTGCAAGTTCATCGCAGGGTTGACATGTAGAGACGAACAACCATCCACACTCACATTCACACCTATGAGCAATTTGAAAGTGGCCAAATAACCTAACCCCACCTCTGCATGTTTTTGGGATGTGGGAGGAAACAGGAGTACCCGGAGTCAACTCACGCAGACACAGGGAGAACATGCAAACTCCACACAAACACACCCTGACCTGGATCCGAACTCAGAATCTTCTTGCTGTGAGGCAGCAGTGCTCACCACTACCCCACTGTGCCACCATGAAGTTCATGAGAATAAAGTCAATATGTTATGAGGGTATACTGTTCATGTTCAGAGAATTAAGTTAATTTGTTACGAGAATAAAGTCATCTTGTCATGAAAATAATTTAATCATGTTGTGAATATAAAGTGATCATGTTACCAGAATTAAGTCATTTTGTAACAAGAAAAAAAGAGAATTAAGTTTTTGTAAAACCAAGTCAATAGTCAGCAACAATAGTCAGAAACTTGCAAGAGTAAAGCTGTATTTAAGTTATGATTCGACAAGAATAAGGTCCTCATGTTGTGAAAATAAAGTGTTGATAAAGTCCTATAGTTTTGGTTCAAAATAAGAAACATGTGGCATCTGGATTAAATTGTCTCAGCAATAAATTCTCAGCTCCACACCGTTAAACTTACCAGGACAAGTTTATTCCCATAACAGAATGACGTTTTTCTTATGTGATTAAGACTTTACTGTAATTTTATCCTTGTCACCATTATGACTTAATTCCTTATTATTTGTTCTCAAAATCTTATGAAAAAAAAAAAAAATGCAGAATGAACCAACAGGCAATGAGTACCTTAAAAGTAGCCTAAAGACACTCACCAGCAGTCAAGAGACATGTTCATTTGACCAGTACACCGGGCGATTGGGTTGTAATGTCACAAGTCATAACATAGTATGGAAAGTATTTTACAGGATTTCACAAGTTTATTTTACAAGTATAAAGTATTTCACAGAATTAAAGTCATGATATTACAAGAGTAATGTCTTTTTATAAGATTCATGATTAAATGTTAAAGGATTGCATCAGTAATGTTACAAGAATAAAGTAGAAATATATCATAAAAGGGTTATATTGTTAGTAGTCAACGTAATAATATGAATATGGATTAAAAAAACTATTTTAATTAACTTTAATTTAATTCTTATTTATGTTTACAATTCTGTTCTCATCAAGCTCAACTGGGTCTAGCAGTTAACAAACTTCAGAGTGTACAGGCTTAGGGTAAAAATCAAATTAAAAAAATATATATAAATAAAAGAAATCAAGATGCAATGATAAGAAATTAAAAGCCCCCCGCCTGTGTGCAGATATGTAATTCACAAAGATGTCCATCGGGTGTCAGTGTTGGACTATGAAGAATTCAGAGACAGCTGAAAATAAAGGAGTGAGTGGGGAGTAAAGAGTGAGGGAGGACATGCAGTAAAGGCTTGCAGCTGAGAATTGAACCAGTAGCTTCTGCAACAAGGTTTACAGTCTTCTTGCATGGGCACAAACTCAGCCCACCAGCTTGTTCACAGAGACACTGTCAACCACAGAGCATCGGAATAAAAAAAAAATAAAAATAAAAATAACAATTCAACTTAACATACAGTTATTTTTGTTAGAGTACTTCAGAAAACACATAAGTTCTCTATATTTTTCATGTTGTACCAATAAATGTTTGTAAATGAATGAAAGTCAGATTCACACTCAGTAGCTGTGCTCTTATTTCTTCTGTGATGAATTTGCAGTGAAGTTCATTACATTCAGTGATAAATTCACAAAGACAGTGAAAGACGAAGTCTAAATGTGATCAATTTGATCTCAGGGCCAGAGATAAAAACATGTAGATGAATGCAGAGCTCAGGAACACCATCTTTTTGTCTGTTCAGACCGGCTTCACAAGAAATGGATCTAAGCCAGATTTAGGGCCTGATTAGCCACCCTATATGATGGCTAAATGAAAAAAGACCATTTTCAGAGCAAAACAAACACCTTAAGAGCTGTGTTCAAAGACTGTTTTGGTGATGTTGTGGGAGCTTGACATGTATTTTGTTTTTTGTAAAAGTGTTTGTGTCAAACTTATATAGAATGGTGACTCACAGACACATCTGACTTTAGGCCTGTCTCTGGTAGGTTAACCTAAAGTTAGGAAGAGTTGACATTTCCAATACAGTGACTGCCACAAAAAGGCTTCAAAAGCCACACTTAGTTTATTAGCGTGATGCTAACACATACAATAAATTACCGTTTACAAGCTAGCAGAATAAGCATTGCAATAGCAGTGGATATAAGACAAAAATGATCATGACAGAAACAACACAGTCTGAACTCATACTGACAGGAATGACAGTGTTTTGTCCTGCTTTAAGTTGGTAAGCTCTGCATTTTCTTTTGGGTCCCTGTCTCTGATTTCATTGCGCTTACCCTGATCCCTGCAACATGATTGGCTGTTCTTCCTTAATATGGGGTTGAAAGTAACATAAAAAGCAAATCATCATGAAGCAGTCCAGTGCTAAATTTCACAGAGTACTTTGTTGAATTTAAATTTGGCGGGTTGTTGTTACAAATTCAATCTGTTTGTTTGTTTTTTTAAATGATCATCCCCTTAAGGGGACATGGCAGAAAGGTTTGGGAACCACTTCTCCAAAACGTGACTTAAAATACAGACAGCTGAGGTTTGAAGGACGAGGACGTGTGTGTGTTCACCGAAAAAAGGTGTTTTGGTGTGTGTATGAGTGTGTGTTGTGCCGTCTGTCTCAGGATAAAGCACAGGTGTCTGGCATGGATGGAAGAGCGCTGCTTTGTCAGCGACACAAACATTTTCAGAGCGCCGATCGCTGCATTAAACAGCAGCTTATAGGGAGAAAAACGCTGCCACACACCGCTGACTCTGATTTCAGCTGAGCTTTTTGTTTTACTTACAGGCCGTCTACATCCTGAGTGTGTGAGTGTGTGTCAGTGTCTGTGTAGGCTTCCACACACTCCCACAGCACACAAACACACAAACTCACAAATTTGTGCTCAACTGATTGAAGCTGAGCTGAAAGAGAAGAAAGTCATTCAGCTTTAGTGAGTGGTGAAAAACAGTTTAAATGGTTAATCTGAGCTAAAAAATGTTTTTAGAGGCGTTGCCCACCCTGTGAAAGATGAATTTGACCTCTGGAGAAATTCGCTTGAATGCCGTATAATCCACACTATTACTTCTCAATGTTTCAGTGTATCAGGTGTAAACTCTGATTCACTCAGGTTTACACTCCAGTGATTCATGATCAGTCTCATCCTCCATTTGCAAGTTTTTATGCTAAAAAAAACTTTGGCTAAAAAGTGCTGTTTTGACTTAATCAATGCACATATGAAATCTGTGTGCCACCACATTTGCCTGGGAATACAGTTTATCATCATCATCATTAAGGTCACCCCTGATAAAAGTTTTTTACTTAAGTTACAATATCTCACTTTTGCCCAGCCAGGTAAAAAGAAGGAAACTTTAACTTCTGATGATGACACTCAGTGTTTTTGAAAATGCCTTGAAACTCATTAAAATGCTTATTAAAATTAAATTTATTTTCTTAATATCACAACTTCTTAAGGACCATAAAAGGAAATAATTTTTGTATGAGAATGTATGAATAGTATAAATGAATAGTTTGTTGTTTTGTTTGGGGGGAGGGGGGCAGAGTGTACCTTTTTTTACATACTTATGTGTTTTTCAGATGGATTTGTTTGGATCTTTCATTGGATTAACAAAAGTAAATAAGACCAGTTTGGAAAGAAACAAGGGATAAGGGTAAAATTAAAATAGATGAAAATAACTATAAAAATAAGCTTACACCACAAGTCTATTTGTCATGCAATTCTTCACAGATTATTCATGTTTGCAATGATATGTGATTAATCAACAACAAAGCTTGTAGTTATTCAGATAAAATTCTTCCTACTGTTTGACAGGCCTTGATGTTTTTTTTGCTGTCTTGTTTAGCAGGACTTGAACTCTTAGGTAGTCATTCTCTCTTAAAGTGATGGAAGGATTAAAAAAAAATTCTGAATATCATTTTCAATAAAATTTGAGAGTAAAAAAAAAAATTCTGTCAGTGTTAAATCCTACATGTCTGCATCTTCTACCCTGTATTAGCTTCAGTATCAGTTTTTGTTTTAAGTATGCCAAAGAGTGTGCATTCGACAGAAATGAAACTCCAACTACCATGGTTGAACATTAGTTTGTGAATATTAGTGAGTGAAATGATGCATTTATATTGTGCAAATTAAAAGGATTTTTCATGTCCAATTTTCAATTTCAAGATAAACTTTGTTATTTTAATTCTGATAACAATTTGCTTCCATATGCTAACTGCACTGGAAGGCTGATTTCTATGCCAGACGCAGAAACAAATGATAACTCTAAAGCATACTGTTTTTCAGTTGTCACGTAATTTTAAAGTCACAAACTAAACCAATTTTAAGAGAGCCAACCACTGATAATGAGAATAATAATGATAAAAGTAACTGCCAGAGTGTCTCTTTTGGGTCACTTTGCTGGTCCCAATCCTGGATCAAGAAGGAAAGCTGAACATAGAACTAGCAATCCCACCACATAACAGTCTTTAGATTGGAGTTGAAATTCTGACATTTAACAATACTGGACAAAACTGATTTATGTGGGAATGCATTTGAGTCATTAAAGGTGGAGTATGCAGGACTTTGCTGCAGAATAAAATATGTAATTTCTCAGAGATAATGCCACTCAATCATCCCCAATGGGCCTCTGTGGCTGAGTGGTGGTCGCTCTGTGCTCCTCTGCTTGTATTTTGATGTCTTGGTTGACTCGGGCTGTTTCTGGGAATGGGTGTGGTAGGCACACGCAGTGGGTAAGTGACTTTAAATGTTCATAAATCTGAACAGACCCCATTCAGTCAGCAACACTAATGGAAACAGCAGCAAAGAAAAAATAAGAAACGTAGTAATGATGGCCCGAAACACCAGACTGATAAAGCTTCACCTCGATGAGGATGAACCTCAGGTTGGCTTTTACTCGCTCTTGGGAGCAGCTCAGGATGGACAACGATGTGTTTAGCACTATGGTGAGCTTGTACTAACATGCTAAAACAGCTTTTCCATTATATTGGAAGAAAGATGCTCAGGCAGCTTTAGTTCAAGTACAAGCAGTTTGAAGAAAAAGTTTAAACTAGTGAAACTCTGTTACAGCAGCTCAAAGCTATGTTTTATCATGGTATAATAATAATATTAACTTTACTTTTACAGCACTTATAAAAACAAGGGTTTATAAGGGGGTTTGACGTGCCGAAAAAAAGCAGCAACATAGAAACAACAGCAAAAGAACACTCAAGGGGAGGGAGCCTAAACAGGATCAAAAACCAGACCAAAACCCTGAGACCAAGGTGACTGAAGTTTTCAAAGGCAAGTACAGACAAGGAACAAGAACCATAAATGAAAATAAGAATAGAATAACTTTATTTATACCCAAAGGGAAATTCAATTGTCTGTAGTCTCATTTGTCATGTCTCAAAATTAAGGGGGTTAAAATCGTAAATGAAAAGGGAATTCTGGGTAAAACCAGAGAGAAGTGAGTTACATTAATCCAAGTGAAAAAGGTGAGGGTGTAGATGACTTTATCCATGTCTGACTGGGAGAGGATGGATTTTAATTTGGAGATACTGCGCAAGTGGAAGAAGCATGACTGTGTGGTTTTATTGGAATGTGCTGCAAAGGTGAGGTGAGAATCAAACTGAACCCCATAAACATGATGAAAATGAACCAAGGCTGTTAGTGGTTATGTTTATTTTAGATTTGCAGTTGTTTAGTAAAAGACAGCTCTGTGCTCTCCAACTTTTTACATCATTTAAACAGTCTGTAAGAGCAGCTAGTCTTCTTAGGTCCTCAGGTCTCGGGGGCAGGTATATCTGTGTGTCGTCTGTGTAGCAGTGAAAGAAGACCTTATAATTCTGAATTATTTAACCAAAGAGCAGCATATAAATAGAAAATGAAATTGGACCTAAAACTGAGCCTTGCGAGGACATCATTAGCGACTTCTAGACACTTTTAGATCAGCCAATAGTTACTTTTCTGACCAAGGAGCTGGAAACACTGAGTGTGTGGTGTGCCTGAGCATGGAGCAGCATGGAGAGAGGATGGATTCTTTAGTTTGTTGTGTGGTCATTCAGTTAACAAAAAGAGAAATCAGCTCTCCAACAGGAGTTGGCTCACATCATATCAAGTTTTTGTTCTTTGGTAACATTTAAATATAATAAATATCAGTGTGAGGCACAGAGACATGCCGACAGCTACTTCACGTACTCTTGTGACATCTTTATCACCTGTGGGTATTTATAGTCTTCATGAATAAGTGAGAATATTAAATCATGTGTAGCTCTAACAGTTAATAGCCTACAGTACATATCCTTATTATCAAAGTTCTGTCAAACTAGCACATACAACTTAAATCCATGATTTAAAACAATGTCATAATATCATAGAGAGACAAGGAGACAGCTGCTTGGTGTGAGTAGGCTTTTTTTCTTTCTTTATCTTGGATCCCCAATAGCACCTGCAACAGCATCAGCTATTCTTCCTAGGGTCCAACAGACACACAACATAGCTACACATGAACATTCTCACTTACACATAACAACATATATTTATACATAACAAAAACAAAACAACAGCTCCCTTAGTATTTAGAAAAAAAACCCAGAAGAAAATCTAGATCTCAATCCAAAACTTAAGTTCATAATTTATTCAATTCTAAGAGATACTTATAAATCATTTTCTTTTTTCCTTTATGTCAGACATATGATCTTTTTTCTTTTTCACGTACCTCGAAATGTTTCGGCAGAAACTTCCGGCTTCTTCAGAAGTGTCACTTGGTGGTAGGTGTGACATGTCATATCAGCTGGTGTTATGGAGGCGTGACCCTCCTGTCAATTGTTTTTGACAGGAGGGTCACGCCTCCCGCTGTCTGTTCGCCTCTGCAGGACGCTGCTCCAGGTGTGTGAGAGGATGTATGCCCCTTCATCCCTGTTCATCGTCTGTGGGGCCCGTTTCCTAATTTCAATGGCTTCCCTTATCCAGCGCTGGTGTTTATTGTCCTCTGTGCGGAAAAGAAAAAAAGATTACATGTCTGAGATAAAGGAAAAAAGAAAACGATTTCTAAGAAACTGAAGATATAATGAACATCATTCAACATCTAAGAGAAACTGTTTTTACTGCATTTTAAACTGATGTTCATTACTTTCATCAGCAATATGAACTGGCAGAGAATGCCAGCCAACCATAGCTCTGTACAAAACTGTTCTCTGTATTGTGCCTGTTTTAACTTTTGGCAATATGAACCTCCTCTCCTCTGATGCACTTCCTGTTCCAACACTATGTTGAGCAAAATGGGAGAGTAATGTTTCATGCAATAATTTTGGTGCTCTTGTCATGAGTAAATTTCTTCCATAGTCAATAAAGCATAGGTAGGCTTTTGTCTTATATTGAACCAGCCCAGATTATGATGCATGCTGGTCACAATGGATCTGTAAGAACACGACAAAGCACAATGTGCAGCTTTAATTTTAGCTACTTGTAATTTTTTCAAGCCATTAACAGAAATACTTGACCAAACTACAAAACAATAATTAAGTTGTGACAAAACCAAAGCATTCACAACCTACATCCTGACATCTGGAGACAAAAATTTAGAAATCCTTTTTACTACTGACACACCTCTTCCCATTTTGCCATCTAAAGTATCAATTTGTTAGAAATGCAGTGTGGACTCTGTAAATGTATAAACTTTTCAGTATAACTTATGCATATTCTGTTTCTGCTGAAGGATATGTGAATGCTGCAGCAAAATGGAGACTCTCACAATTTTTTATAATTTTATAACCCCCCCCCCCCAGCTGAAAAACAAACAAGAAGTGCTTTCTGACCCATCTTCGCTCACAAGCGTCTTAATCTCTGTGTCTTTGTTTTCCTTGGTGTGATAGCCTGTGATCTGCCAGCATGTGTTTTGCATGGACCATCAATGTGGGCATGTAGTGGAAAGAAGTTAAACCTCTTGTGCATATCCCCAGGTGGGTTGTGATTTGTAAACAGAACAATACATGAAAGTGTGTGCATGCATGGTTTCATAAATCTCCACCTCAGAGTTTTGGCGTATAGGCCTCTATAGTAAGAATTCTATGCTCTCTTTTAAAATAAGATCCCTGTTTGTTATTGTCTGTTAAAGGGATATTCCATTGTAAAATTAAGTTAGAGTCAAACATAACATAACACCGAGTTAGACACCCTTTTGAGAGATGAATGTTGCCGACTGCTTGCTTCTCTAGTTATACCAACTTTAGTAACGACCTCAGGATAGCAATACATGGCAGTCTATGTCTTCACATGTAATCCCCAACCAAAAAGCCACTCTATAACCACAAATAATACTCAGAACAGCACTTAACTTCATCAACAGTGCATATAGGGTCCCAGACATAGTACTAGCCACCAAACATCTTTTTAGCTTTGCCTGATTTCTTTAGCAAAGAGACTAAACACAACTCACCGTCTCCCTTCCAGCAGCTGCTTGTTTGTGGGATGAGCCCTGACAAGTCGATCACAGAGTGCAGCGGATCATTTCCATTCAGTAATAATCATCATAGTAATCATTTTGCACTGCAGACGCAGCAGTTCTTCTGCCACAGTCTGATTGCATTTCCATGAAGTTATGATCATAAATGTTCTTCCTTGAACTGCGAAACTCTGCTGCACTCGGTGATCGACTCGTCAGGGCTACCCCCACACTGGGGGTTGCTGTTTGTGACCTATTGTTAAAAAAAAACCTCAGCAGTCTTTTTTTTTTTTGTATTTGACAGTCATGCCAGACTCAGGCACTATGTCCGAATCTGCTTGAAGAACATCATTCCCAAGGACCACTGAAGGACACTAACCAATACATGAGCTTGAATTTCTCGGTGACTTTTGTTTGACAATGACATCACTGTCTTAACCTTTGGGGATGACATATACTGTGGGTGTATAATGCTGTGTTCCAGTTACTTCGGACGTTGGATGTTGGAGCTGGGAATGACGTTACACCCGAGTTGATGGCGGTCCAGTTAACAGGTCGGAAAACCAAGATGGAAGCCTACACTTACCCATTGTTAGCTGTTGTTGACAATTGTCAGCTGTCATTGGCCGTTGTCAGCGGTTGTTAGTTGTTGTTAGCCGTTGTCAGTTGTTGTTAGTTGTTGTTAGCCGTTGTCAGTTGTTGTTAGTTGTTGTTAGCAATACCAGTTACTCTTACAAACCCCATAGCATCGTGTTTACGTTAGATGTTGGGCAGTACAACATATACCACTTATTTAATTTCATAAAAACAAAACAGAAGTGCTAATAAATAATACATTACAGAGCTTTCACTGTTACTCTTTACTGTTGATGCACTGCGCTGCCATCTTGGAATATGACGTTTTTACCAAGTCAGGGTTGGTGAGAATCGTCCGACTTTCTGAGTCAGAAACTCAACTTCAGAGGGGCGTTCCAGATGAATTTCCGATTTGGAGCTCGGAAATTCCGACTTCCAAGTACAACTGGAATGCAGCATAAATGTACCAGTATATGTTCTAAGAATCAGGACAGCCTGTACTGTACAAGCATGATTTTTGCTTGATCCAGATGATTTAGGGTCCAAAAACTAACTTTTGAGGTTAATGTCACCTTGGTTGTTTGGTCCCGCCGATTTGTACTCTGTGAAATCAGAGAGATTGGAACCTATCTGACAGAGCACACAACACAGCTCCTGAGACAACCTCTGACATCAAGCATTGACTACGGCAACTCCTCACTGGCAGGCATCTCTGGGAGCACAGTCAAATCTCTGCAGATGGTCCCGAGGGCAGCAGCTCGTCTGGTTTTCAACTAACCAAAAACAGCAGGTCAACTCTCAACTCTCCACTGGCTTTCAGTAGCAGTTCTTGCTGACAATACTGCAACTAAATCAGCTCCTGCCTACCTGCAGTCCCTTGTGCAGGTTTACACTCCCTCCAGCCCATTACATGCAAATGTCCCCTTATGTGCGCCTCAGTTCACGAAAATACCAAACTGGCTGTACGCTGGGCTCCGCCAGACGAAAATACCACTGCGCGGGTCAGCCACTCTCTGCCGCGTCCCTGGCAGACACGAAAATAGAGCCCTATGTGTAGATTTGTGCTGTTAATATCATTAAAACATTTTGAATTAACATACAGTACATGTATGATTTATTTGTAAATTAATGGGAAAATTGAAATCACATACACACACACACACACACACACACACACACACACACACACACACACACACACACACACACACACACACACACACACACACAATATTAAAACCAGGAATATTGGGGGAGATGGGGTGAGTTAGAGAGGCTGAGAGGTGTGGGGTTCTTGCTATTCTTTCAGTTTTCCAGAGTGTGTTGTTTCCGTTTCGACATCTGAGCTGCTTGGACTGGGTGTTTTCCTTGGCTGGGAGGGTTGAGGTTTTAGAGATAGAGTTGGTCTTCAAGTGTTGGTCTTCAAAGTTTCAGATTCCAGGGACATCTGATACAAATATGACAGGGATGACCTTTGGTTTAAGGCTCCCCACCTGCAGTCATGTGCCTCCTGGCGTCTATCAAATGATGGTTCAGAATAAGGTGAGGAAAACCTCTGCTTTGAGGACCCTTCCTTGGGGGCTTGAGCCTTCCCCTGGAGTCCACTCAAAGATAAATCAAGAAATAGGGAAGACTTCTCGCTTTGTGGGACCATCCTCAGGGTCTGTAGCCCCCATCTAGATTCTGACTGCTAATGGTTAAGAACCAGACTGGGCCCTTCCTAAGGGTCACCTGCTTTTATCCCTGGAGACAGCTGATGTGTTAGGGTGGGACTCTTCCTATTGGCAGAGCTGGGTAAGTAAAAAATGTAAAAAAAAACATTATCATGTTGGTAACTTTCATCTGAAACGTTGTTTTTCAGTTGGTCGAGCCATAGTCCTTGTGTGCCTGCTGATGGTACAATAGTCCTAGATGCTGACCATGACAAAACAGCACAAAAAGCAAAAATAAACACATTTACAGCCCGGTTCAAAAATCAGTTTTGGTCTGGGTAGCTTGGGGCTCCCACTGCACCCAATGTACAGGAAGTGAATTTATATTAACGTGTTTGTTTTGTAATTATGAAGGAGGCAAGATTGGTGAGTCTGAGGCATGGCTGACGAGATTGACAGGTGGGTACACTGTAGTTATTTGTCAGGAAGCCGAGGGCTGGACTGGTGATTTGACTGAAAGTTAGTTTGAGTCAGTCATTTACAATATGCCGACCACCACGGATAGGCTTAAAACTCTGCTTTACAAACTAATGGGTGACAGTGTTGATGCTACAACTATTTATCATCCAGAGTATGGTTGTTATGTTATAATTGTTCTGTGTCCAAAAGCTTCCTCTTTTAACTATATAGTACACTTAATAGAACATGCTATTTTTGAAGGGTTGTCTGAATCATTTGACAATTATAATGTTGTGAACTTAATGTTTCCCACAATGCCGTATGGAAAGTTGTATACAACCAATATTTACTAGCCAAGCAAAATATGCCACCATGCATTTGGGTGTAGAGGAAAACTTTGTACAGAAATGTAAAAAAGAACAAGAAACAGGCATTTTAGCTGTGTAAATATTTAATAAATTACTATATGCAACAAATACAGTTATAAAAAACAAACTGACCAGAGGACAAGGAGACAATAAAACTTGAATAACTTTTACTAATAGGATTATAGCAGGGCTATTCAAATAAAAATTCAGTCGGGATGGATTTTCAGACACAGGAAATGAGCTGGGCCAGACATATTAAGCAGACAATGGGTTAAGTTAACCATTTACGAGAAACACAGATAGATACAGTGAACATCCTGGATATTTATTAACTTTTATTACATCCAAAAGGGCATAAACACAATAAAAGAGCAGTACTTACACTAAACCTGTAATGAAATACTGACTTTTAGCAGCCCTCACTTGAGATCCCTTGATAGTTTGTTTGAAATGCGACATGTTTTTCAGCATGATGTCTTTGGACACTATAATCTTTCAGCACTGCACCACACTGGTTGCAGAATTAACAAATTGGTTTGGTGTTCAGACTTGGTGGTAATATAAATAAATGTCAGTCCACGCAGGATTAAATCGACAATTTCCCCTACCAATGCTTTGTTTGAGGGTTGAAAAAGACATGCTATTTTGCCCTGTATAGAACTGCTAATGTTAACTTTTCAAATGCGCCTTCTCAACAACACAATGCATTATGGGTCAGTTGCTAGGTTACAATAAGTGTTGCATTCAGTGTTTTTAATGATGTTGGAATTGTTGAGAAACATGTCAATGTTAATAAAAGATGATTTTCTTTTTTTCTCTCCAGACCCAAGTCCCAGTCACTCGGCAGTCACTTTCAAGGCTTCTCGAGAGTTGGTTTTGGGCCCCAAGTGGCCCGCAGGCCACTAATTGAAAAGGGCTGGATAATGACAATGATGGGATAAAATGAACTACATACATAGAATTTGAGTAAAATTCAAACAATGTGGCTGTAGCTGATAAACAACTGAAGTAAATCAGAGTCTCAAGATGTTTTTTTCCAACTCTTACAAAGACCAAATAAAAGTTTTTAATGATGTAAAATTTTGACTTTGAAAACCTTTATTTGTGAATATATCATCTTATATGGCACAAATGCAACCTTTTTATACTTCAAACATGCCTTATAAAATTTCAAAAACAGGCGGTAGGCTGCTTGCGTCGTGAATAACTACTCATGGCTTCATAGTGTTAAGACCACAGAAAAGATGTTACTGAGATTTAATAACGTCATGACAAAATGTACATTTATTGACAGGCGAGAAATTAAGTCATTTTATGAAAGGTAAATATGCTCAGTGTAATATCTGTTACGGCTAAAATTCGTGCAGTTATTTAATAGTGATCTCTTTAGAGCATCAAAGTGTTTCGAGTAAATGAACTTGAGGTGGAGGTGGATGATGTTAAGTCATTTTTGGCACCTTGTGTTTATTTGAAATGATAGTCTCATAGATTTGGGCTGTCTGCATGCCTGTGCATATTGTCTTGGCGCTGACCATGTGAGGTGAGACATGCGGTGCTATCTGAGTGTCTGCACTGAGAGAGGAAGGTCTCCCGCTGTTCATTCATCTCCCCGTCACATCTGCACATCAAGGCTCACACCGCTCCCACAGCTCGGCTTCAGCTGGTAAAGAAGTCAGTTTACTCGTGTCTCAAATGTTTTATTCAGCAACAGCCGTCTGTGCCTGACAGTTTGTGTGTTTGCATTAGTCTGTGTGTGGTGGTGTTGCTTTCAAGCCATGTGAGGACCAGACTAACAACAATTTAGACCCTCTATTGGATTCAGAGTTAGCACTGGGAGATAGAAACAGAATCTAGTTCAGCATTAAAACTAAAAGTTAACGTTCTGAAAAGGTAGGTAAAGAGTGTTTTATTTGAGTATGTAGTGGCGCACAGACTGTCTAGGACCTGGGACAAACAAAAAAAAAGGCAACTCCTGTATGTTATGGGCACCAGTGCACAGAAAGAATACTGGTCTGTCTCTAGCAGCAGTCTAAAGACAAAGTGTGGCAAAGTGTACATGTTAAGGTACAAATTAGACGGGCGACTGGGCATCATTCCAATTGGTTGTAAATTCAGCTGTATCATTTAATTACTAAGTAGTGAAATTATATCTATGCATTGCAACGGTGTGTAAATTTCAATAGGCCTAATAAAGGATGAAATTAACATGATTCTCTCTCAGACACTTATAAGATAGCTTATATGGTGGGTAACATATGCATCATAACAACACAAAAAACAAACAAACAAAAAAAACAGTGAAATGTCTCTGCAGCTCTGTAGCCCTGTATAGTTGGCAATGATGGTCAAATATAAGACACTAATGAGTCTCCCTCTTGGTGCAGCTGGCTGGATCTGATGTGTTGTCGCAAAGCACAGGGTTGTTTTTATCTGTTGGGTTAAATATGATTTAAAATATATGATATATTTAGTTGGACAACAGTGTTAGTTTTTGGAGTTTTATCATGGAGTTAGCGGTCACTGTGGTTGGCAAAACAAAAAAAAAGGTTGCCCTAAACTATAATGGAGGCCTGTCTGCAGAAAAAGCAAACAAAACTCTATCCGAAGACCAAGGTGTTGAAGAGTGATCAGATGGATGACATGCTTTGCAGCGTGGGGTAAAGAGTACTTTCTATACTTCAAATGGATTAATGGCCGTGGTAATCACTGTTGCTTGCAAAACATGATGTGCGCCACACTACCTTATTTGTGCAGAATTATAGAGAGTAGCGCTATATTTATTGTTGCCTGGCAACAAAATAATGTGCGCGGACATAAATCAATAACTCTGACTACTGATCCTAGAGGAGGAAAAGTCAGGAGTTGGGCTCAAAAGAAACTGTTCAATTGTGTTGTAAGTTATAAAATCTATATGACATGAAGTTCTTAACTTCATATGGTTGTCTCAGAGTTTTCAACACACATGCTGTATGGAAGATTACCGGATGTGGACGTCTACTTCATCTTACCGTTTTGCAGCTGGCTGTGGCTATGGGCTGCTGTAGAGAATGCCTTGGACAGCGTTGAAGGACTCCAGTGAGGGTGTTTTCTAATGTTTCTGTACATCAGGAGCATCTGAGATGGCTGTGTTTTCTCTGGGCAGGTGAGTCCCCTTCTGAGACCAGCACTGCAGAACAAGTAAAAGAGTGGCAACTCAGAAAACTTTTTCAAATAGATCATAAACTGGTGAAATCCTTGGTCTTGGTCATCTACCTCTAAAAAGATGGTTTATCAGGGGCTGTGAATTTTGGGTTGTTTTGGGTTGTCTTTAATAAACTTTCTGCAGCTCAGTGCTCTACTGTTGCTCGCGTTAGTGCAGCTGAAGGAATTTTTACTCTCCTTTGAACACTTGCAGAACATTTTTTGCAAATTGCAGACATGCCACCACCCTCTAAAACTTTTGATGCTGACAGCACATAGCATGATTTCAAGGTGGAAGATTTGCGCCCCTTCTATACCTCTGCAACAGGAAATGCACAGAGACGTAATGAAGCATCAGAGACGTCAGCAAGAACTGCAGGGGTGAAGCATCAGAGATGGCAGTGCAGAAGAGCGCTGTGTCTCTTTGCACGTATGAGTGAGTGAGCATGTGGAGTTCAAACTGTGTGTTACCTAGCCATGCTTCTTTGCTTCTGCAACAATCCGGTGCATTGTGTAAACGCAAACTAGTACACTGGCATTGTGTTATTTCGGGGTGCATTTAGTAGGTACAAGGACGTTATAAAATGGCTGTGTGAGACAAGTAAAAACATCCACACCAGTGACGCCATTGTGCCTTGTGAAATGACTTACTCAGAATGCCACCTACTGTTGTCAAGTGTTTAGGTTGATAAAGAAGTAAATGAGTGATTTAGGGGGTTGTTTTTATGGGTCAAAATTTTGCAATCAAAATAACAAATAATAACTAACTAATCCCATTATCTGGGCTGTTAAAAATTACCCACCCCTGATTAAAATGATTGTTTTGAAGATTTGAGAGACCCAGTACAAATGAAGTCCCAGGGTCAACATAAAGAATAAATGCACCTTGTGCATGGACTAAAACAAGCCGCGGGGCTCAATGTAAATTCCTTTTTTAATATGAGGAGAATTTGAGAAACAATCAAACATAATGGTTGTGTTTTAGCGCCTAGAAGAGCCTCCAGATCTTAGAGTTTCCTCTCCACTCTTCGCTGATATTCTGACACTCAGCACACTTCAGTGGCTGCCTGGAAGCCAAGAAATTTATCTGCAAACATATGGTTTAGTTTTTCAGGATGCTTGGCAGTAAATAGGCCATTTATAGTTTATGTGAAAAAATATGGAATAGCACCAGCATGGTCAGTCAACATTACAACAGACTGTGGAGTGTGCCGCCACTTAAGAGCTCAGCTTTACGTCTATGAAGACCAGAGTGGATTACCAACAGGACAAAGAGAAGATGAACCAATAACAATCAGGGTAACAGCCTGATTAGAGTAAAAGTGCTTCATGTAACACCTTCATCAGAACAGACTGGTCTGATATGAACCATTCAGAGACAAGTTTCATTCTGGCTAAGAGAGGTGGCGTTTGCTGTTCAGATTTATCCAGATGGATCTGAATAATAGTGTCTGGGTCAACCCACAGGGGATTTTAATTTGCACAACCTGTTCACTTCACATAATAGATTGTATTATTACCTGGGTTACAGTATGGGATTGTGGAACTTGCCTGTGGACAGTGAGACCTGGCATCAACTCAAAGCCGACTACTGAGCCCCATAAACAAGCCAAAGAGATTTTCTTAGACCAAGTGTTTGGGTTTTATAGTCTTTATTTGATAGGACGGGGAATATGTGAACGGAGTCAGGGATGACATACGACAAATCGTGCAACCAGTGCGACAAAGACTGTACACAAGAGGCCGCCTACGCAACCACCTGAGCTCAAATAATGGCCCTTCTTATGACCAAGCAACTGACATAATAAACAAGCTGAGCCAAAAGGATTTAAAGTTCATTATTTATGCACAAAGCCTATGTAATAGTTACCTTGCAAAGCAGGTAGATTAACGGTTCAGTCTTTGTGGGGTGTTGCCCAGGTGGATGTGGGGTAAGTCCATGTTCCCTCAACAGTCAACACCCATGGCTGCCTTTTCAGACAGCAGCACAGAGTAGGAGCTTTCTTCAGTAAATACAAAACTAGTGGTGTTCTACCTCCATGATGAGCTCTGAAAACTCCAGGCCTGCCTGGCTCTGCCTTTGACGGTTTGTTGGTGTTGTTAAGTAAAATATGATCTGGTGTCAAGATTAACCAAATGTTTGAATGTTAATGTGATGTTCCCCTCAAACTGTTTTAAAACAGGACTCAGAACTTTTGGTCCCTCCTCATAGATTCTTCCTTTTTTTCTTTTCTTCTTAAAAAAAAACTGCTTATCTTTGCTTTTAAGATGTAGCCCTTAGAGGTCTCTTGATGTAAAGGGTAATACAAATAAAATGTATTATTATTATTATTATTATTATTATTATTATTATTATTATTATTATTATTATTATTATTATTATTATTATGGCATCCAGCAAAGATAGAGGCCATGCACCTGTGTGTGGCCTGTCCACATTACGTTTGGCACAAGCAGCAGCTAACTGTACATGACGCGTAACATGAATCTTAGGGTGTGAACCTGAATGAAGTCTTCTGAGAGTCACTTTTTTTTCAAAAGCTGAAATTTCTGAATCTGTCAATCTGAAAAAATCAGAGGATGCATAAAAAAATACTTTCTGGTTAAATCTCGAGTGTTTCTGTTAAGAGAAGCAGATTTAGTCACAGTTTTTAAATAGTGTTTTCACACCCTGATATTTGCCCCTTGATGCAGTTTGGTATTTTTCACAGTTAAGCCTTTTCATTAGCAGTTGCAGCAGATAGTTTTTTTTTCTGCACAGAAAAGGTGTTTGATTTTAATGGGAAGCATGAACACATTTATTGGGCCTCGAAGAGCCTGCAGATAGTGGAGATACAGTGACAGAACGACACCCGTGGGGCTGCTTCTCTGCAGCTTACAGCTCCTCAGGTGATGACTGTGGGCATGAGTGTGTATAGTCTGTTAAGAGCACAAATGGGAGTATGTGTGTTTGTTGTTTGTGTGTGTATGTCCAGTTTGTCTGTGATTTGCAGCAGCATAGCAAGTCAGTCCATCAAGCTCAATGTAAAAAATGTTTTTGTGATCAGGTTGGGAGTCATTGCAAGCTGCTGGGATACACAATGATGTAGACAAGGCTGGTGGTACCACAGTTGAAATGCTCCCTTGCTCACCACTACCATCGATCAACCAACGGAGGCCTTCAAGGACAAGAAGCTGCTATAGTGCATGATAAGTATGAGCCTTCATTTGTCACTGAGATTACTTATTTAACACACAGTTCCAACCACTCTCTTCTTCTCACTTTTCTTCCCCTTCAAACCCATCAGCCACCAAATAAGCTTTGACCTGAAGAGATAAGAAAGGTTAGATCTAGGAACAAAAATCTCAAGATTAGATCAGGACAGTAAGGACAGTAACTGTAGTTGGAAGACTCATTCTCCCTCTGAGGACAACAGTGGCGACTAGTTCAGCTAAGTGCACGGTGTTGTCTAAAGAGCTGGTCTCAAGCAGTCTTCAGAAGTAGAGAGGACTCTGAGAGGAATACGCTTTATGAGGAGTCACTGACATTATGAATTTTGATGTTTTTGGATCTCAGTCTGGCATGATGTTAACTCATTTAGTGCCAGGTTCATTTATGCAATATCCACCCAGTGCCACCATTTACCACAATAGAAATTTCCATATCTTCCAGGACTTACAGAATATCTTGTGCTTGGACTAGAATTAAGTGCAATATCTCAAAAGAAGGGGGTGACAGAAACCTAAGAAAAACACATTTGTACGAAGAAGAGACCGTCAAGCAGAACTCTGACTGCTATTTCATTTCGCTTCAAACTACTTAAGTTTACGTAAACCAGCAACATAACGTAAACCACACAGACTGCTCGCGTCCTCCTCACTGATACTGTCACTGCATCCCGGCTCAGTCTTGCCCACCAGAACCCGCACTGGTGGCACAATGACATGCAGGAAAACTGTTTTTTGATTGTCTGCTGACGATGTGAAGGTCTGGTACCAGGATCTCCACCAGATCCAGAGATGGTAGCACCTCATCCATGGGAGCTGATGTGCCGAGATTATTTGCTCTTGGCTAATGACTTCAGAATTTTCCTACTCTCCTCATAGAGAAAAAACACTACACAACTAGGCTAACTGGCACACTTGATGCCACACTTCTCACTGGCGAGTACTTGTTTTTGTTATTGTAACATGGTTATGACGTATTTGTCACCTTTTCTGCATTTAGAACGACCCCAAACTTAGTCACATGTTGGAGAGGAGTGCCCTCTGGTGGACGACAAACAAAACCCTAAAAATCCGTCCAAGTTCGTCAATGGCACTGAATGAGTTAAACACCAAATGCCTCAGATCAGCCTGCAGACACAGTGATGTGTGCCGTGTTCATTCTTTCAGCTCAGTCAGTCCCTTTAACAGTTAACACAGTGTATTCTGATCAGGTGAACATTTCCTGTAGACAACAGGTTGTGTCAATATGCTGTTATTGAACAATGAGAGCTGAACTCTGAGTCTGAAGACGCTCTTACCCCTGAATGTTGAAGAAAGTCAGTATCAAACGGTGTTTAGCACAGCAGTGGACTGGTGAGCTGCTGGTTTATGATTATTCCCAAAGATCCAGAGGTGCTGCTGTTAGCAAGTCTTATCCTGCAGGACAGAAGTTTCTCTGTTTGTGGACATTAGGTCATAATTTACACACCTTAACCACCAGGTAACCTGGAATCTCTCCTGCTTGCCAGCTTGCTTTTTCCTTCAGTGCATTGGGTCACTTTTTTCCTCTGTAATAATGAAGTCCATAACAAACAGCCTGTCCGAAACACTATCAGAATCACTCACATTTTGCTTCATTTGTATGCTTTTCTCCTTATACAGCTGATCATTGCTCTGCTGGCAGAATAACATTTTCAAATAGTGCAAAAACAAATGGACTTTTTGGTGGCAACGTGCTGAATAATTTCTCTTTCTGTAATACTCTTAAACTGAGAGGAATGTTTGGGTCAGAGTCTGCCCCATCTGCAGAAAACGGTAGCATACCTGTTTCTCCCTGCAGTTTCTCATTAAAGAGACTGAGCTGACTGACATCTGTTGTAGCTAAAACAATCCGTGTATCATTCTTTCATTTGATTTTCAGCTCAAATGAAAATGGGATAAATGGATAACAACAGTTTTATCTGATTTAGACCTTTTCATCTGTAGAAAGTTTGGTGACCCAAGTGAACCTTACTCAGTTGTCAAGAGAACAAGAAACTGGCTCTGGCGTTACGACTGGACTCAAAAATTATTCAGAGCTCATATGGCGCTTCTTTTCAGGATGGCAAGACTCATGCAAAGATTTCCACTGTGCTGCAGGAGGCAGGAGTGCCGAGGTATTCTGAAATGTCCGTCAGAAGGCTCTGTGCCCAAAACAACCTCAGGAGAAAAGGACAATTATCACACAGGGTCTGATACGTGCTGAATGAGCTCTAAATAATTCTCAAGTCCAGCCATAATGCCAGAGCCCGTTTCTTGTTCTCTTGATCCGAGTAAGGTTCATTAGGGTCATCAAACTTTCTACAGATGATAAAGTCTAAACTAGATAAAACTGTTGTTATCAATTTATCCCATTTTCATTTGAGCTGAAGAAAATGGAAATCAGAAAACGAGCCATTATCCGTTTTTTCATTTGCGTTTCAGAAATGAATATTTAGAAAACAATTCATTTTTTTGTTTTTTCATTTTTGGTTTTATTGTGAAAATTGAATGAAATTATGATACATGGATTCAAAACGCCTTATAAATAACATGTAACTCATTCAACCTCACTTCAGAATTACTGGGATATCCCTGTAATTTTGGGCTTTGAGTGGGAAGATTGCTGAAGATGAATTGAGAGGTAAATGATGAGCCACAAAATAAAACTGTACCACAGGTTCCTGAGATAGGGCTCTTACAGGTCAATTAAATTTCACAATAATTTTCACCAGTGTGTTCACAGAGCAGGAATCCCAAACTGCTGTTCATGAGGATGTTTTATTTTGGAAGGACAGAATGAAAAACAACCTGTGAAAGACCTGAGCCACCGACTGTACCCAGATCCAAGAGCTGCCTGCCAACCCCTCTCTGAGTGTGTGTGTATGTGTGTGAGGGCGTAGCGTTGGCACCGCTCTGAAGGTTTACTGATCAACTGACCCCCTTTCAGCTCGCTGAAGCAGCGGGTTCAGAAATGAAAAACAACAAAAACCCTGATGACTTTTATGGATTTTTTTAGATAATGCCGCTGCTGCAGGATGTGGCCCGTTGAGTCACTGGTCCAAAAAAAAAAAACAAAAAAAAAAAAAGAAAAATATGAGGAGGAGGATGGAAAGTTGCAGATGGGGAGAGCAGAAAGAGGAGGAAGTTCCTCTGAGAGACAGGGATTTTGAAAGGCAGTGCCCAGATGGAGAGATAGACAAGAAGAAGAGGAAGAAGTGAAGGAGAGAGGAAGACGGGGAGGTCTGTGGAGGAGGATATTGATTTGGGAATCTGGTGTTTCCTCCATCCACGTGTGTGTTTGGTGGATGTTGTGTTCCCAGCAGAGGAGTTTATCTGAAGTATCAGGATCTAAGTGAATTACTGCTGCCTATCTCCACGCAGCGATAAGAGCCCGCTCGCTTTCAGGACAATCAGATCTGCATCAAGGTCTCAGGGCATTTTTATTGACCATCTGAGGGTCCCCATGGAGTTAATACAGAGGCTGTATTTATGTGGCCTTGTGTGCATGTGTGTGTGCGTGTGCTCATGTCTGTGAGTAGCATTTAATTCGTACTCTTTTCAGGTGGTTGCTAAGTTACTCTGCTGCAGGTTCACATCAACACTTTTTTATTGACCTGAGCTCACACACACACACACACACACACACACACACACACACACACACACACACACACACACACACACACACACACACACACACACACACACACACACACACACACACATAGACAAACACCGGGCCATTGTGAGACGGGTAATTTCCCACAAGGACAGGCTGAGTGTTTGGTAGTCGATGAGTGAATGAGTATGAATGAGTGTTTTTGGATCATACACTTTTACTGCACAGTTGCTGCTTTGAAAAGTGATACAAATACTCTCTGATGAGTTTGACATTAAGTCACTGTGAAGAGTGTTTATGTTGCATTCATTCTGGTGACCTCTTCGGACTGGATCTGCAGTGGTTTTTCTTGGAATAAAAAAAATCATTTTTTATTGGCAGTATCTACCCACTGTGGAAAAGAAGTGACTATTTCCTAATCATGCATTTAATAAGGGAGCAAATGAATGAATAAAGGTCTTTTATAAACTTTTTTAGACAACCTTTTGCAGGGTACAGACTGATGAGCTAATACTATTACAGAGCCATGCTGTTGTAATCCCTGTTGTCAGAATGTAGTTTGTCATTGTCTTGCTAAAATATGAAGGTCTTCCCTGAAAAAGTCTTTGTCTGGATGTCAGCAGATGTTGCTCCTAAACCTGTAGATATTGTTCAGCATTAATGGAGCCTTCACAGATGTGGAAGATATCCATGACATGGGCTCTGATGATCTTCATACCATTAGAGATGCTGGATTTGAACTGAGGGCTGATAACAAGCTGGGTGGTCCCTCTCCTCCTCAATGCAGAGGACTCTGTGTCCATGGTTTCCAAAAAAAGATTTAAAATATTGATTCGACCAGAGGACACTTTCCCACTTTCCCTCAGTCCAGTTGTAAAAAAGACCTAGGTCCAAAGAACTCTCTGGTGATTATGGTTATGTCTTAACATGGGATGTACCAAAATGAAACTAAAAAAAAAAAAAGGAAACCAAGGCCCAACACAGAAAACCAAAACACCAAAATAAATAATTATGCCAACTATTAGTATTATTGCATTTATGGCTATGACTATGTACTAACCTTTGCATAAATTGATATTAGATAAATAGTAATACATTTTAAATATATATATAAATTGTGCAATTGCAACGTGAGTTGCAACAACATTGAACAGCTCAGGTAAACACACGTCTGCTCGGCATAGTGGGGTTTAATGTGCTGATCACTCTGTGAAATCCTACATCCTCTCCAACAGAAAACAGCTGATCATTGAAGGCAATGAATTCCAAGTTTTTTCTGTAATGCTTTCTGCCTTGGCACCATAACGGGAAAACATTTTTTTGCCTCTTCAAAAATGTCTGCCACAGACGCAGTGGGCCTTCTCTGAGAGACTCAGCCTCTCTAAAAGTCCTTTTTTTATTTGTCATATTTCAAAACTGTGGTAAATTTACCTGATTAGTCAGCAGATGTTCCTGCAGACGTTTTTTTGGCATTACACAACTTTTTACCTGTTTTATTGTTCCTGTCTGGACTTTTATTTTGCCGGCACCAAATTTTAAAATGCATTTTTAAATATAGCATGATGACATTTTTAATTTTTAACATTTAATATCATAAAGCTAGAATTAACTACTATTAGGCCTGCTGACTGTAATCACATTAAATTAATTTAACATTGTCCATAATTCCCTATATCTTAATCCTGTAAACTGAATTCATTTTGTTTCATCATTGCATGAGCTGTTGTTGTTGTTGTTTTAGTGTTGCTGCTGTCCCTCTCTCTCACCCTCATTCTCTACTCTCTCTCCCTTACTCATTCTCTCTCCTTCCCTCCATCTTGTTCTCTTTCTATCCCCCTGCCCTCTTTCCTACTCCTCTCTCTCTCTCTCTCTCTCTCTTCTTTCTCTCTCTCTCTCTCTCTCTCCCTCTCTCCCCCTATCTCTCTCTGTATTCCTCCCAGCGGCTTGGTGGCTGTCTGGCATGAGTCTGGTCCTGCTCAAGGTTTCTGCCTGTTAAAAGGAAGTTTTTCCTCACTACTGTCACTCACGTTAGATGAAATTGGCCAGATCCCATTTTAGTTTGGGTCTTGATAATTCATCAAACAATAAGCATGTTCTAGACCTGCTCTTTTTCTTTGGAAAGCATCTTGGGATGACGACTGTTGTGGATTGGCGCAATATAAATAAAATTTGACAGATTGATTTGATTTAATATGTTTCCGTTGCCCCGTTTTCAGTAAATAAAGGGTTTAAATGATTTGCAAACCACCAACATCAGTTAAAATGAACATTTTACACAGTGTACCAACTCTTCTGCCATTAAGCGTGTGTATAAAGTGTCAAAAAAGACTTGCATTAAACAAGCAGAAACAGAGCTGTGAACACAGGCAGAGAAAGTGTTGAATCAGGTTTTCACTCTGTATCTCCTCCTTTATCACTCCCTTTATGTGAACTTTTAGTGTGTTTAAGGTTATCTCATCGCTCTCATCATTATCATCATCATCATCATTCTCCTCATCCTCCTCAGCTCTGCGGTTTATTTTCCACTGGCAGGATGAAAAAGTTTCATGAGCGTCTTGTGTCGTCTTCCTCAGAGTCAAATTAGTTTGTGAAAATCTGTCAGTCTGTCGCTAAGAAGTGTCAGCTGCTTAGCGACAGCAGATCCCCAGCCTCGGGGCCTTGTCTGACACACACACACACACTCTTGTGCAAACACACACTCACACACACTCATACACACACACAGGCCAAAACTGTCAGAAGCACACACAATCTGCTGTGTATACACTTAAGATTGTGAATGTGTGTGTACATGCTTTTACTGTACGCTCTCTCTTTCTGCATCCTCCTCCTCCTCCTGCTCACACAAACACACAGCTGTGCTCTCCGCCTCCCCCGCCTTAACATCAGCAGGGGTGATCTGTCTTCCCCAGTCTCACCTGAGGGTGAGCTGCAAGCGCCTGCAATCTGTCGGCTGTCACTCTCCATCACTTTTCAAACGTCATTCCCCTCCGATACACACGAGGCAGAGCCCGGCTGCGACAACTCTTTAAAGACTTTCAAATCAACTTGAGTCATCTGACTGCAGCTCAACAGCTGCTCGCTAATGAGGGGACCTTGATGTTGAGAGGCCCGGCCCTGCATGCACTCCACCTTTTCCTCAGCTTTATTTTTGTCTAATCTCTGTGCCTTTTTATTTGGAAACCTCTGAAATCCTGCTGAGAGAAGCGGTGGGTGTCTGCACACTTGAACAGGTGTTTAAAGGCAGTCTCTGTCTTCTCTAATGTGACCTGAGTCTTCGTGAAGCTCTTTATTTAAAGAGGGTGTGATTTTAAGAAGAGTCAGACTCAGTTGAGGGATTTTACTGAAACAGACAGATCAAGATGGGGTGGCCTAACACAAGCACTGACTCACGAAGGCTGCACATGAGGCTTGCTGTTGAACTGTGAACGTTTTCACTCTGTGTTACTGGTGTTACTGTTACTACGAAAAAGGCTGTATCTGCCGCTTGCAGCTGATTGTAACCATTCAAGTTAATGTGTCAATTTCCACTGGCTTCTTTCTGTTCCGCTGTGGATCACCAGAATCCACAGCTGATCGCAAGAGTTCTATTTTTTCCGAACGCCAAAGCATGCCACAATCTACCAAATAAGCTTATATGCTTATATGGTTATGTGGCTGTCTTTATAGAGACAACTCGTTATCGGGTGATTGCATGTGAATCTGCGGGTTCTTGTGCGTTCTCGCGATTCCCACTGTCTGTAATCTGTTATGAAATTCGCCTCACAAATGGATTCAGTAGAAATGAGTGAAAATCGCCACCATTCTGGATTGGAGCCATTCTTGATGTGGTGGAAATTCAGGCTATTTGGTTGATCAAAAATAGGTTAAATCAGAATTTCCAATGTGGTGCCCACCACCTTCACAAACAAATGGGTACCGTCTAGGATTGTATCCCTGAAGGTTATGGTTCTATCTTTCCTCTATCTAAATAACTGCATGTTTGGAGGCCTTAACATGCCACCAAACTCACAATTTTTCAGCATTTACATCAAGGCAGTTACCCCATAATAGAAAAATAAGAATCAAAATTTTAGGATGACTAACTTGGTGTCAGCGGAGGAGATATTAATGATGTATCAGTCAAGACAGAGGCAGACAGTGCAGACGGTGGTGGGTTCATCAAATACTTCACAACATGTAGAGGGAGAATTCAGTTCTTTCAAGTATGCTGTTGTACCTGGGGTTTGATCTTTTGGCTTGACTGCCTGACACTGCCCCTACAATGTTTGGTCCAGTTGTAAAAGTTTGCAGAAAACATGCAAAAATACAGGCTCCTCATGTATCTGTATGTGTATCTAATGTACAGCAGAAATGAGCTTCAGAAAGAGTGTCTTATTCAGCTCAGCATACAGAGGTCAAAGCAGCGGCCTGCAGGAGTTTGAACAGCTGTGGCATCAGTTAAAGGTGATGGACAGTTCACCCATTTATGCTTTTCATTTCTGTCCTCCACATGGTTAAGAATCACGGCTCTCCTGTCCTTAAACTGTTGTATGTAATCACCCTCAGTGATGCATGCATTAAACAGAGGCATTCCTCTGAATCCTGCCTCTCCCTGATCGAATTAACAGCCCTCCAGTCGGTTGGAGGAAAAGGTAAATTGGCTTTTGTTTCCTTTCTAATGTAATTACCCAAATCTTTTAAAATACAATTAGGCGACAGCAGCAGCCGTTATAAGGGTGTGCACACTAACACAACCTGGGTGTTTTTAGTTTCCCCTTTATTAATGATGTCAGGAAGCAGTCGCCAACACATTAATCAATGTCCGTTCTTTTCTATACATGGGTAAGGTCCTGCAGATGCCATTACCTGTTTTATTTATTCATCTTTACAGCTAAAATTTTCCTTCTTTTTCTCAGAAAAGGCCCTCCAGGTAAATCTACCCTGACTTTGAATATAAAAAAGTAGACATTGCAGATATATTACACTGCACAGCCCCTGTTACAATAAAAGTTTACACTCTCTCATGGCTTCTTCACCTGCTCAGGAGGTCATCTTCTATAAAACTCACCTGTTTTTAATAAATTGAGCCTCATAGATATGTCAATGAAGCAAGTTGCATGCTGAGCCTGTTGCGAATCTGCTTTATTCGCACATATAACAGTGCTGGTGTAGGAAACTAGATGTGCTCGGGTGGTCAGATTGACACAGTCTGGTGCTTTTTAGCACCAGACTTTGGCTTGCTGTTTCAGATTGAATGGATGGAATTCGGACGTTTCTCCTTGAGGTGTTGCTGTAGCTTGAGCTGATGTGCTGAATAGACATGTTAAACAAGGAATATTGTTTCCCAGCCAAAATACTCTATTGGTCAGATAATTGAGACCCACAAAAGATGTTTGTAGAAAAACTACATTCCTGGACTCAAATTCAGTAACCCCAAATTTTTATCTGTGACTTCCAAAAACAGAAGTTTGTAAAACATAACCACCATTTCCTGTTCAAGAAGTTCATAAGCCACTTTAACTTGTATTTTGCACTCTTTATTTGATGTATTTATTGGAAAACTCCCCCTGGATCTTTTTTAAACCTATGAATACATATTTTAACAAATTCATACCTTCCATATTTCAATAGAGATTGTGAAAACTACACACGTGAAATCAACATTTTTGGATTTATTATATTCTAAAAGTGTCAAACTAACCAACAGCCCATCAAATGACTAATCACAGTGTAAAACATCATGTGAACAGCTGGCCTGTGGTACTGTTTGACATCACTAGAAAGTGCAGGAGCCCAGAACAATCTGACCACTCGAGAACATCTGGCACCTAAATCTGCAGACCAAACGCAGCCAGAATGGGGAGAGACACCAGCCCACTTCAGGCTACATCACTTGTTGTCTCAGAGTTCAGAGTCTTTTTAATAAAAACAAAATCTGAGAAACATGAATTTAATTTAGTGTGTACTACCCTTTGCTTTAAATGCAGGATTTTATCATAATGAGTGATAAATTTAAAGAAGTGTGGCTCTGCTGGGCTCATCAGGGATCCCACAATTCCCTGCTCTTTCTGCATCCGAAAATTTGCTCCCATTTCTTGTGTGTTGCTTACAGCTTGTAATTTGACAGATCAAATGCCGAGTGGGAGAAATATCATGACTTTTAAATATACAGTATAACATTTTATAGGGGAGACCAGGGCTTGTTGTCACATAAGTTGTGACATTGCAATTCTCTTTGCCACCAGAGGGCGCAACTAAATAGTGGACTACTGGTTTTATTTCTTTACACAGTCAGGGGTCATGTCATGTCTTGGAGGAGAAGAGCACATTGTTAGCTTAGATAAGCGCAGCTAACCACTTCACACAACTTAAAGTAAAAAAAATTAACTTCACATATTTTACAATAAGCTTCTTCCAGATAAAAATCAACATGTCTCAGTCATTTTAGGGTTAGTTGTCACATGTTTATAAGGGATTAAAATGAACACAGAGAGTCTGCTTATCAGCAGGAGAGGAGAAAGTGAGAAGACGTGGTCAGGATTTACAAAAGAAAAACAGAACATAGCAGTGCAGTAGCTGACATGATGCTGAGAGCAGTCAGACAGGAAACCCTAACTAATAAATCAATCTTGAGGACAATAAAGGACTTTAATGTCAACTACCATACCTTGGCTCGGTACTGCAAAACATTCACCCCAGCCAAAATACAGAGTCAGACAGATCTCCAAACTCCAGAGTATGTTGTATAATATTTTATGTTTGTTCAATGACTTTTTCTGGCTCAATGCTAAACATTTTCTGTGCCTGACTTTGATGTTCACTTTCAGGTAAAAAAAATGATAACAAATTATGATAACAATAATTTTGTCCTTGTTTCATGTTCAAACTCTCTATTTGATTGCTTATAACTCTGCACTGATATGAAAATGACATAAATACAAAATATATACCTGAGACATTGGTCTTTCATCTGATACATATTTTGTTTATATATGATGTATTGACTCCAAGAAACATACAGAAGTGTAAAAAACCGTGACAACAGGTCTTCCAAGCCCAGGTCTCCCCTTTTTAGTGATGTAACTTTTGTAAACAGTGCTTCAGGAATAAAATCCTGACCTCTACAACACAGCTAAAAAACCCAAAGGTAACTTAACTGAGGCTATACATCCATGATATATACAGTGTATGTTTCTAACATGAAAAAGTGAGTCATAATTCATAATGAACTTCAGTTCTTTGTTTGTGAGATCATTTTCTGCACAGCACATTGACCACCTTACTTAGGAATCATTTGTAGCTTACAGCACCTATTATGAGCTGAAATGAAAACAGGAAATATTCAGCTAACAGCATGAGCTCAGGAGCTTTTAATGGCAATAATGACCTGCTTTGAGTTTGCAGTCGGCAGCTTGAATTGTTAGAAATAAATACTTTGAAAAGTGCCCACAGTTGTGTCAGTTACTGCAGAGCTTTTTGTCAGATATATTATTATTTTATTTTAAAACGTCTCAGCGGGTGAAAAGTCCTCATGGTGCCAGTATGAGACCTTTATTGTTTGTCATTTTTGCAATCTGTTTTGTTTTGTCAGACACTCTGACAGCAGACGCTTTGCTCCTTGCTCTCTGCTTTGCTTTCCTTACTTTCTATTTTATTTTTACTGCAGTCTTTTCTCTTTTATGGACTTTTGGTCCAGGATACCTATATATCATTAGGAGTCTGTGGATTAAAGGTGGGGTAGGCAGGACCTGAGGAAGTGCCAGTATATGGGAGAAATCTTGAATGTAAACACTACCCCTCCCAACCAGTTTTCTCCTCAGCTCCTCCTCTCCCCTCCCTCTCTGCTCCGGCAAGCCCCGCCCACAAACAGACGCTCCTTCTCGCTCGTATCTTTCCAATTAAATTCAGATATAATGCAGATAAATACTTCAGATAATTACAAATGGGGCCCAGCCAACGTGAAAGTAAAAACCGTTGGTGCTACTGTAGATGCCAACAGACTAGCAGCAAACACAATGTTTGCAGGACTTGTAAAACTGGGATAAGGTGACATAGTCCAGGACCTGAGGTAAACAGTTTAGCGGCACTACGGCGCTACAACATGCAGCAGGTCCTGTTTAACAAGAAAGACTTCTGTAACAGACACTTGGCTTACTTTGTTAAAGTGGTTTACCTGTCCAGCAGAGAGGTTACAGGGACCATAAGATCCCGAAGTGTCCCCCATCGTTTATGCTTCATTGATGTTCAGCTTCTTAAGTGCCAGTTATTCCGGCAGAGTCTGCAGTATTTACTTTGTTTTTTTGCTTGTGTTTTCTGTACTTTCTGGTTGGTTTTTACTTTTTGATATTGTAGCACACAAACTTTGTTTGGGCTTATGAACGTTATTCGAGGAAGTGGAGCGTGCCTCACACCACAAGGGAGCAGCGTCTGCCTCACAACCAATCGGCATGAAGGAGCAGCATCCGGCTCACAACCAATCAGGTTGGACTCACTTTGTTAGAAACCAAAATCCACAGATAAGATGTTAATGTGGAGGCTAACAGACTGTGTGGAAATAAAGCCGCTCTTCATCTCAGTGGACAAGTGATTGCTAACAAACAGCTACTTAGCACTGATAAAAACAGGAGAGCTGTGATCTCAGTATTAAATCTTCACACAGCAGTCCTCTCTCTGACTTCACGAATCCCGGGTATTGTAGCAGAAAATCCAACTGTCAAAAAGATCATTTTGCATACTGGGACAAACGATAGTGTGAAGCAGCAGTCTGAAATTTCTCCTTTTCTTTTCTCCTCTTTCATGTTCGACCTCAGTGGGTGAGGCTTCTGAACCACGAATTTTTAAGTTCATAAACATGTTAATGACGATCGATTTCAGCCGCCCCATTTATCAAGACCCGATCATACGTACGCTGGGATTGGTCAGATACGAACCCTTTCATAAATCTCACGTGTGTCCTATCGTACGATGAATCCTGCGCTCAGATCAGATCTCATATATATATATATATATATATATATATTGCTCTTTCTGACCATTACTGTGTTTGGTGACCATCTCTGCTAAGTTTAGCAAAGGAGAAGAACTGGTGATAAAGTGATATACTGCTGCCAGAGTCCTGACCAACATCAGAAAAATGGACCATATCACATCTGTCCCTAAGTCCCTGCACTGACTCTCTGTGAGTCAAAGGATAGAGTTCAAAATCCTGTTACTGGCCTACAAATCACTACAAAAGGTCTCGGGCTTAAATACATGTCAGAGCTGCTGGTTGGGTAAGAAGCATCATGACTCCTTAGGTTGTCAGGGACAGGCCTACTCATTGTCCCTAGGGTCAGAACCAAACAAGGTGAAGCTGCATTCGGCTTCTATGGTCCTCACCTATAGAGCAAACTCCCTAAACACCTTAGGTGTGCACAAACTGTCAGCTCATTTAAATCAGGCCTGAAAACATTTCTGTTTACTGCAGATTTCCTATAGCATCAGTTTCTTTTATTTCTACTTTAATACCTGCTTTTCTGTCAATTTTAACAGTTTTAACGATTTTAAATGGATTGAAATGGATTCTGGATCTAACTAATGAAATGTCAAGAACGGGTAAAAGGCTGGGGAGCCTTAGGTCAGGGACTCACTGTGCACTGAGGTCTTCGGGACCTGTCGAGTCTTGGTGACTTGGGTTGAGTGTTGGGAGTTCCGGGTCTGAAAGCTTGAGACTTACTTCATTTTGCTGGGAGACGGTTTTTATAAATAATTAGGGCAAACACGGAACAGACGGAAAAAAATCTTTTCGTCTGATAGATTTTAAATTGTTTTAATCTATTTTCATTATAAATATATTCCTTGCATCTGTAAAGCACTGTTTGAATTGTGTTGTGTATAATAGGTGCTTTACAAATAAACTTGCCTTTTTATTCTTCTTCATTAAAATCATTCAAACAGTGCGTCAATGTTTCATTTTGTTTTTGTTTCAATCTTTATTTTATTTCAGCTCTCAGGGGTTGGAAGTTGCCAAAATAGTCAAAATAAAGACATGAACCCAAACTAAGACCGCTGTGTTTACAGCTTGTGAGGTTTGACATGTTTTCAGTGTTTTACAGAAACCTGTTATGTTCTTGCTCACTACAGGACATTGACTCAATTTCTCTGACTTGAAGCATTGTAGTAGTCTCTCCACAGTACTCACAATAATGTCAGACATTTTACGTGAATATTTTAGGTTATAATCTAAATGTACTTGTGTTATTAGAAATGAGATTTTTGAGGAAATTATATTCATAACACTATGAGGAAAATACAGTGGCTGACAAAAAACAATCAATCTGCAAAAGTTAAAATCATCTACATCAGAAAAAAAAAAGTGCAGGACATTCAAAACTGATGCAAATTTGTGAACACGTGCTAAAGAAATAAAATGATGACAAAGCATGTAAAAAACAGACTACAAAACCCAAATGATGAAAATCTGAAACTGCGCCAACAAAGAAAACGCATGCAAAAAGAGAAGGAAGAGAGGAAAAGGCAAAACAATAAAGCTGATGTGACGCAGGTGTGCTCCAGACCTGTAGGGGTGCTGATTTCAACTGTTCATCAGTGACGTTAATATTGATCAACCTGATCCCAAGGATGACATCAGATGAATCCACTGAAAAGACGTTTCTGTCCAGAAATCGACAGAACATCACTACAGAGAATCAATTTATGATACAATACTTCCTCGAGGAGTATATTTTTTTTGTCAAAGAAATGCTGCTCTGCTAAACCAGCGTGGTCTGTAACATGACTCAGATGCTGCAGATAGCTTATCAGTGCTCATTCTGTCAAATGTGTGATCTTTTTTAAAGGACATTACTGTTTCACACGATGAAGACACAGGAGTGCTTTAACAAAACAGTGTCAGAATGGTGTGCAGGTCCTTTGCATGGATCTATTGTATCCCCTCACGGTTAAGTAAATTGTGCTCTGTCAGATTCAGCCTGATTAGTTGAGCCTGTGTGCCCAGCTCATAGGTGGTAGGTGGTATCATAACTCGTTCCATCATTGGTTTTGTCAGACTGGTACACCTCAAGAATAGCTCTGCACAATCTGCAGCTCAATCTACTCCTTATTAATCTCATAATGCTGTTTGTGAAATCTTTTGTTTTAGGATTGTTGATCCTCACCTTAACTTAAGCTGCTTTTGCACTGATACAAGTTAGACACAGAATGCTTCTTTAACACAGCTTGTAGGCACAAAACAACCTGAAAGTCATGCTTTTACGGAAAATATTACTTATATTAAATAACTATATCAGATTAGGTGCAGCTCGAGTTACCTGCTCAGGTTGTTGTCTTCCCTCCACATATTGTTGTCTTCAGGCCTTTCTTTAAAAGTTGCTCCCAGTTAAACAGGGTTTTACTTGTGCTCAATCTTTATTTGAACCCACATGTCCAGGTCTAAACCTCCCCAAAACACCAAGAACGTGTCAGAGGTTGCATGAGGTGCAGTATGTTAGAGCACAGCTGACTTGTTTTTTCCCATTCCCTCTTGGTGTGACATTTGTTGAGAGATGAAGTTAATCATGTAAACAGTCATGCAGTGTCACCCGAAAACAATATAGAGAGCTGAAAGTGGCTGAACACTGAAAAAAGAGGAAAAATGACCAGAGGATTTGTTGTTGTGTTTGACCTTTTAGACTGCATGGTGATTATTTGATCATTTGGGTGTAAAAACATTGTTGAAAGGGGTTTTAATACAGCTGGACTCGGACTCTCACTGGACCTGGTCACCCGTCTCTGGTGGCAGCTGGTTTCAGCTCCTTTGCAGGTGTATGTTTCACAGTGAGACCTCACCGACCTGCTCAGTATCTGAATCAACATCCCATCACTGCTGCTCGGCTGAAACAAGGAGGAATAATCAGAGAGGAGTGCGAGGAGGAGCTGCAGATGCACGCAAGCATGAAATAAGCCGATACTGTCACCGAATCTCACAAACAATTTCACATGAAATTTCTCCCACTCATCCTCCTCCTCATCGTCATACCTACACCTCTCATTTTCTTCCGTCCCCTTTGCATCTAACCATCCATCTCTTGTTCCTCCACTCATCCCCTCTCCTGCTCTCTCTCCCCTTCCTCCCACCTCCCCTGAATATCTCTCTCCCCTCTCCAAGTTGTCCCCCCTCCTCCCTCCATCTCCCTCTCGTTACCGTTTTATAGGCTTGTTAGTTCCACTTGAAATGCCAAATGACAAACAATCTAAACCCAGTGAGCCGCTACCTTGCTGCCCTCGTAGAGCCGCCGAGTCTAAACAAACAGGATATGAGCTGAAACGCTCACACAATCTGCCCCCACCAGCCGCCATAAATCCTCATATAGGATTCAGACACTTAGACACACACACGCGCGAGCTGTGTAGTGACAAACACAGAGTCATTTCTAACCTCTGAATCCTACCTGTGAGGAGGTGAGAGCGAGCTGACATCAGCTGCTCTCTTCAGAGATTTTTTACCTCACAGCTTCGAGTTGATGCTGAGGTCTGTCTGAAGTTTCCTTTAGAAAAATGAAATCTACTTCTACGTTTTGTAATGACCATTAGGTCTGCTGTTTTTGTGTTTTTTTTCACTGTAAAAGGCTGATTTTTAGTTTAAAATCTTGTCAGTTAATCAACTTCCATTGTAAAACACAAATTAACAACTTACACATCAAGAGACAACAAAAGTAGAAAACCTGCACCACCCACAATAGCTTTTGATTAATTGTGAGTTAACTATAGACTATTGTGTCTTTTTAATTATGATAAAACAAACTTAATTGCTTGACAGCCCTAGTGAATTTTAAAATATCTTTCTTGAAAACGCATCCATCATATTTTCTGTGGTGAAAGTTGATTTTACCATTCCTCGCACAAGCTACACCTGCGACCTGCTTCATTAAAATCACATGAACACCTGCACATTTTAACATATATACACAGTATGCCCCAAACGCAAAACACCTACAAATGTTCAGGAAACTTTATCTGTTGATATAGTTCATGTTTTGTTATCTAATGAAGATTCATTTTTTAGACAGCAGTGAATCTACTGAATATCAACATCAAACGTTGTCAGATATAATTTTACTTAATAATGCTGAGCTCCTCTGGGGGTTGATGGTAAGTGGTTTCTATATCAAGAGAGACTCTGAGATTAACATGACTCCCCTTAATTCTCCCTCTGAGAGATAACTTGATATCCTGCATCAAAATAGTCAGTAATGCTGTTTAGGAAGATGATACCTGTGTTTGTTTTCCTCCGTTTAATGATGTTATTGCAAATAAAGTGAGACAGACGGCATAGCAAAAATGTTTTTCTGGGGTTTGTTGAAATAAAAACAGAATCAGACAGCGACTGTCGCGTACAAAGAAGAACAAAGATGTGTGCGAACAAAAAGAGGACAGAGCAGTGGACTTTAAGGTCCCACTCCGATATATATATATTTCTATATATATTTTTTACTGCTTAAAGTGTTCTCAGTGGGCTTTAAATTGTGATTATGAATTTTTTAGTCAAAAATCACATTACCTGTGTCATTTTCTTCCCTTTTTTTCTTCCCTTTTCTTTCATTAGCTATTCACCTCTGAGTCGTGGGCGGAGTCAGCACTGTTGTTCACACTCCTCTTCATGCTAGCTTGCAGCCTAAAGCCGCGTTCAGACCAAACGCGACCAGGTCGCGTCGCGTCGCGTTGGTCGGTCAGGTCGCGTCGCGTGGTGCTCTGGTGTGTTCACACCGGGTCCAAAGTTGCAGTCGCAGGTCGCGGCTGGTCGCCGGTGACGTCATCCATGTCACTAGCTCAGTTTTCAGTTCATCAGTGCTGCCGCATATCTGTACATACGCAGTAGACGCCGCCGGCGTTTATGGGTGCATGAAACCATCCGGAGGAGGACGGAGCTGGGTGAATTTCACCGCTTGCTCCGGGAACTCCGCCTGGACGACGGCCGCTTCCAGCGGTATTTCCGTGTGTCGACGGCGCAGTTCGAGGACCTCCTCGCCCAGGTGGGAAGCAGCATCTCCCGCCTGGACACGAAATACAGGGCTGTCTCAGCTTCGGAGCGCCTGTCTATCTGTCTGTCCCTCATATAAACGTCTCTAAGCCCCTTCCACCGCTTGCGGCACACATCCACTGCAAAGACACACACACACACATACGTTGAAACATGTAGCCTAGCAAGCAGGGGCAGTTAGCTGGGTGGTAGCTAACGGATGTGATTAACTGCTCCTCCATTGTGATTCTTCTTCTCCTCTTCCTTGTTTCGCCGGTTTGTTGACGTCAGCAGAGCCCTGATTGGCTGTCGCGGCACGAAGTCGCTCCCAAAGTTCAAATATTTGAACTTTGGGAGCGACGCGACTTGGCGTCCTGCGACCTCGGCGATGCGACCTCGGGGACGCGCCTTGGCGACCGGTCGCGCCCGGTCGCCCGGTCGCGCATGGTCGCGTCGCAGGAAGCCGGCGGTCGCCAAGTCGCGTCAGGTCGCGGCTGGCCATAGACTTTGCATTGGGAGCCGTCGCCAAGTCGCGTCAGGTCGCGTTTGGTCTGAACGCGGCTTAACACTGCTGGTGTAGTAGAAGTAGAAGGTAACATAGGAGCTATTCAGCTCTGAGACACTAATGTCTTTGGGGACATGATGAAAGTTAATATAATTAGCTTTCTTACAAGCATTGCAATCCGCTAACGCACAAGCTTGTTCTGCGATCATCCTCTGTATTTCTCAGAGTCTGGCCTGCATAGCGGCACTCCGGGGGCGGAGCTTGTATTTGCTATGTAGGAAATCTTCACTGTATCTGAACCTGCCATTTGGGTCTGCCAGAGATTCACAGTGGTTTGAATGCAGAAATACTCAGAAAAGGAATTTTGCACTTAGTTTTCTCATGATATGTCCTGTAGCATCAGAAAAATGCCATATGAACATGTAGATGAAACATGTTTTCATAGGAATGGGTCTTTAAAGATTCAGTCAGCATGAGATTTTCAAGGTAAACTGGTGAGTTCAGGTGCACCAGCCCACTTTTACTGCTTGACCTGTTGTCTTAAATTGAAATATTTTTCCAATAAAACCAACACTCCAATGTGTGTTTACTCCATAGTATACCACTGTCTGCTTTAAATGCATGATTTGAACACAGTGATGGATAAAGGTGGTAAAAGCTGCCATTCACGGCACGGCATCCATTAGCGATACATAATGAGTGGGAGAACATTTTTAGACCTGTAGTGCCACGTTTGGTGTCACATTGAAAAAAAAGGACAGATTCTGTTGTACTTTCAAAATAAAAAGTGTCAAGTCTATTTTAACATGTTCATTTTTTTTCTTAAGTCTGATCAAAACTATTGTGATTTTACATTTCAACTTCGTTGTGTTCGTGAATGCTAAATAAAAAGCTCTGATTAAGATGTGTTTGTTTATGCATCAAACAATTTATCTGCGTTCAATCATTCTGATGAGTTCAGAGTCTGTACTGAAAAGAGTCCCTGCATCATTGAACTAAATCTATTATAGAAAAAGTAAAAAATAAAAAAAACTAACACCCCCAGTGGTTTTGAGAAATGAGGCAGTAACAAAAACTGCAGTTCCCTGAATGTCCATCAGAGGCACTCTTCAGAAGTTCTGGAAATAACGTACACAGCCAGAAAAGTCTGATTCTAGGGCCAAAGTAAGCATATTTCCAGCCTGGTTCAGAAAACAGTTCTGGTTTGAAAGCTCTGGGTCCCCATGTCATCCACTGCGTGTGGAGTCAATTCTCTGCGACACATTTGTACTGAGGTAAGACTAGAGGACACCCAGTAAGGTTGAGTCAGCATTGCCAGTATGGTGGCCACTGCCAAAGGGTTTCTAAACTTAGCTTCAGAAACAAATTTCAGTTTATCTCCATATTACATCTGGAAGGTGGAAGATAAAGTAAAAATAAAACGTTAAAACACAGACAGCGCGGCTAGGACACGCCACTGGACAGCGTTATGACCTAGTTTGAATCCCAATAGGGCCTACTATAATAACAGTCATTTCAGAGTAGTGTTAACTGATCGTTTGTTAATTTTTTAATCTTTTGCACATGCTTTGTGGATTCAGTGTTGTCTTTTTGGCTCTTGAGCCCAGATTTAAGTGGAGCAGAAGCTGCAGAATCCCTCTGTTAATCACAGAATCCTCTGTATGTAGCTTGATGTGCATTGTTTTGGTGCATTTGTCTTTTGGATACTTTTTCTTTATTCCTCTGAGCTCTGTTATTTCTCAAGTTGAAGTGTGTTTCCAATATTGTTAGATTTTTATGTGTTTCTCCTGCAGATCAGTTAACCACTTTACCTCCAAGGAGCCGCCCATGTAAGTCTTTTCAGAGTGGACGGCAGTCTTCAACACCTGTGATTTTGTTTCACTTTAGGTACGTTGATGAGTTAAAGGAGTGATTGTGTGTGCATTTTTAAGGTCATTTATGTTTGATAAGTTTTATGAAATGGGTTTATGACTGTTTTACTAGAGGTGGTAACATATGTCCTGCCCCTGATAAGACGTGGTCTTTAATGTTGGATGAAGAGTGATGTTTAAAAATAACAGCAGACTCAAACACAATAACCCACGTGGACCATAAAACCATGTGTCCCCGTTCAAACACACACAGCACTTCTCCTTTATCAAACATCTGCTGCTGCAGAGTCTGATCCTCGCTGAGTGACTGCTCCACGCTGCTATCAGAGCCATCACCACCCTGCATGAGGCCGTGTGTTGGACGTGTGTGTGTTTGTTTTCTATGGCGGGGGAGGATGGGGGGGTCGAAGGGTGAACAAACATGTCCTTTTGAGTCAGTGGCTGCAGAGCTAATATTGACCAGTCCGCTAGGCCTCACGCAGCAGGTCGAATTAAGCACAGTAGCGATAGTCACCGAGCACAAAGAGCCAATGAGACGTCTTATCACTAGGAGGAATTATCCTCCGTCTGTGTGTCTGTCAGGATGATCTCCAGCTCACCACACGGGGAGGGAGGGGCAAACAAGCTTCACATGTTCCCTTCATACAGCAGGAAAACTTGAGTATTAATACCTTCTGTTGTACTAGAAAAAAAGTCGCTCCCCTCTGAGGTGTCGGCTATTTTTTCACCTGACCTTTCAGACTTGATGAGGCTTCATCAAGTGTGAGCTCACCAAAGACTGTTGCTCTCTAAAACCAAACTCCCTCTAAAAAAGTTGCAAGATTACTCATAAGTGTGCAAAACTTGAGACTAGTGGCAGCTAGTGTTCACATTGGGTAAGTTGTTCGACAAATGCATTATCTAAAAATTGTAAACAAACAGCATTGACAGCACTGAGCGTATTTTTGATCATTCTGCTCTGTTGGTTGTAGGAATTGGGTCACAATCTCTCGCCCAGAGCCGGGCTGTGCAGCCGTCACCTTCCCAGAAACAGTTTCTTGTGAAAGTGGATTTTTAGATGTTGCGCTGAACTTTTAACTGGGACTTCTAAATACTGAGGTGAGTGTATGAGAAATACGCTGGTAACAGGCACTACACTCAAATATCGTGACTGCTTGGTAATGGAAATAGGTGTCTATGGCATATTATGTTGTTGAACTGTAACACAGTGCTGTTATGCCACTGTGATGTCTGCTTGCTCACCCTTTCTCATCAAGTCCATTTGGTATACTGTTACTCTTAACTTTCAAATCCTCCAGGGAGCGTCATCTATCAATCATAGACGTCCCCTATCCTCTCCAGCCTCTTTGTCTCCAGCACTGACTGCTCATCCTAACGGCTCAATCTAGCCGCCTAACCTTTCAGTTGCACAAGTTTCATCACTGCCTCTGAAGTCATCACTCATGGCTTAATAAGCTAAACCTGCTAATCAGTGTGTGTGAGTGCATGATAGAATCAGTGGGTGTGTCTTCTGTAAATTTTTTTAGATATCTTTATTTGTGAAAAATACACAATTCAAGATTCAAGCTGTTTATTATCATTTTCTGCCATACTGTATGTGAGTACATACAGAGGATTGAAAAGGATGTTTCTCCCCAGAGCATGGTGCAAAACTACATATAAAACTGTATAAAAATACAAAAAAATAAAAATAAAAATACAACAGAGAAGAGTATAATACAGTAGGAGAGTGGTATATGTGTCCACATTTACCCTCATGCCTACTGTGTCTTTACATAAACACATGCATAATGAACGCCCAGAAAAATGATTCTGCAGTACATATTTACGCTTGATCTAAAGTGCAGGTGGTGGTTGAAATCTGCAGTATTGCATTGATGTAAAGAGCATGAAAACTACTAAAAGTGAAAACTACAGAATCAGGTGATTCCATAACAGCAGCAGAGTTTTAGTACAGATACTTTGTGTCCAGTCAGGGTTCAGAGTCCAGTGTTTTTACTGTTTCATCAATGCTGTTATTTGTAGTGATGAGAAGAACAGCTCTTTTGACTGTACTGAATCTTTAGAATCCGTTCATTAAAACGAGTCGTTCAAAAGTTTGGTTCACCAAATCAGTCAGTGCTTCGGAGCCCAGTCCTGCCGGTGCAGTACACGAGTGAGTGACACAGCAGCACTGATCGGGAGTTTGTTGATTAAATGAGCCCCTCCCCTCCCCTGCTGCTGAAGTCACAGCATCGTTCACTGGGTAACACATGTCGTTCATTCCCCAAGTCCTGAAGGAAGAATCTCTCCCCTGCCCTGAAAAACTTCTGTGTATCGCCGTTGGCAGAAACAACACAGCAGCAAGCAGCCCGCCCGCTAAATGAGCGTGAGTTGTCGTTCTTTTATATCACTGAAAAGTGGGAGATAAAAAATAAATAAACACTGCAGCTGTAGCGGGGATTCTGTATTGTTCTGGATTGTAAAGATATCAAATAGTGTATTGCTTGAAATAGGTTAAAATTAAATCCTTCTTGTAGCAAAGTTTATAGACCTGTATTGATGTAAGGGCACTATAATGCACTGTTTTATCTTCGCCTACATTCATCCTCACAGTGAACAACCGGTGCTCAGCAGTTCATAAATGATGCTACACCCTCCCTCCTCTGCCTGCCTCAAGTCGTTCGGAAGTTGTTTCACTTTGTCTGAGTGATACATATCGTTCATTTGCTGTGAGCAAATCACAAGACTTTGCCTGCCCACTCGCTGGCTGGCTGGTTGTGTGTCGTTCACCAAAGAGTCAAAGGCGGCAGTTCCACTCCTGGCTGGCACGCCAGGCTCGCGGCTGAGCTTAACTGAACTGAGAAAGGAACGAATCAGGTCCTGGAGTGATTCAGTTCACGTCGTTCACTCAGCATTTCCGTTGTTTTGAACGAAACGTTCATGAACGTCACAACACTAGTTATTTGTCACATAACTTCAGCCAGCAGTGTGCAGTATTTTTAAAACATGCTGGATGGATTTGCACATTTTTCTGTTTTACGGTGACAAAGGACAAATAAGTGATTCTTTCAGAAACTTGATATTTTATAGGAATTATGTCACAGATTACTTTGAATGCAGAAGTTGCGTTACGTTGCAGAAAATTACTTGTTGCAGCAAAAAATAATCAGGGTAGTCTAATGGCTTATTTTGTAATGTGTTACTTCCACCACTGAACATGAATGTGTGTCTTTTAGGTGCGGGGCATCAACAAATAGTCCATCTGGTCAGTCTGGGGTCCATCTATAAATGGGGTCTAAAATACTGCTGTAGTCGGTCTCTCTGTCGCTCCCCTTGCTCAGGTCTTCAGCCATCGTCTGCATCTTTGCTCAGCTTGAAAAACTTTTCCACACAAAAACTTCAGTGTGGAAGCCTTTGAAGCTAAAATCAAAATGTTTTTCCTCCCATCCACTCTCTAGATGCATATTTATGCAAATTAGATCACAGTTTGATGGTCAAATGTCTTAAAAAGAATGAGATCATCCAAAACATGCAGATGTTGCATTTGATATTAACAGTAGAAGCCTGCCCGCATCAACTCAGCCAGTCTTAAACATGGAAACGATGCATCTAGTCTAAATGAGCTAAGACAATCTATGTGGAGCCCTCCGGGCCACTGTAGTTAACCTGAAAGACGCTACTTTAAATCGGCAGGTGTGTGAAGATGTGACTGTGCCGACACACTTATAGACAATTAACAGATTGTACTTTAGATTAGATTTAGGACATGGCATGGACTAAGTGAAAAGCCAACTTGAGGCTACAGCTGTTTTCAGGAAGCAGCTTCAAGACTCCTGACAGAAAGAGCCTTACTGTGGCGTATCCTGATGTTTTGAAGTTATTGCTGCTTTGGTGATAATTAACGTGTATTGAACACTTTAAAAAGTCATCGCGCTCTAGGTTTAGTATGCAACCACACAACAAGTGTCATGAATGAATTTACTGAGCTTATTATCTCTGCTCACTGAACAGTTTCAGTGAGACGTGTCCCAGTATAGAGAGACAAACAAACAGGTGAGAAGGAGGAGGAATAAGGGAATAAATAAAGTCTGTTAGCAGGATATGAAGTAATCCTGAAAATTTGAAAAGTACAGTTATTTGCATAAAGTCATACCACCTTTAAGAGTTTCAGTCTGTCCACATGGTGCTCGAAGACAGCAGTTAAAAAAAAAGTGGAGCGCCAAAAGGAGGTCAGAGGAGATGGGGGGTGATAAAATTAAACCAGAGATGGTCACTGTGAACGTCTAACTTCAAGATTTGTGTCGCACAAGTGGATCAAATTTGAGTAACTACAGAAAGAGAAAGAGAAAGAGAGAGAGAGAGAGAGAGAGAGAGAGAGAGAGAGAGAGAGAGAGCAGGCAACGGAGGGAGAATGACACTGTGGTAAAAACATACATGTCTGTCTCACACTGGTCTTGACACAGTGAAATTATGATGCCGGCATAGGAGTTCTTGGTCCCTCTAAGAGTCCTTCTAACACCGGGAGTACATTGTACGGGAAATGTGGACTTTTGCATTTTGGTTTTGAACTTGTATCTGTCTGCATTTATGGTTCATCCCCCCAAATAAAGGTTATTCAGGCTGTTGTAGATTATTTGCCTTTGTTGGCAACTATCAAAGTGCTATCAAAATGTACACAGTGGGTCTTTGGCTGCTTATTCTCAGAGGTATAATTTGTAACAAGGTTTGACAAGCAGCAGAGAAGAAGAAGCCATGGTGCAAAGTCTCCTCAGTGGACTCTGCATCAGTGTGGAAGTTGTGAGAGGACATCATGTTTTATAGATGAAGCACATGAAATCAGTAAATATCAGCCCAGCAGTTACATAAGTTGTCTTGCAGTGACCCGGCTGATGTTCTTCTTAGATGTAGAGAGTTTTCACTTTGATGTCAGATTTTCTCGCTCAGGCTTATTGAGCTGCATTCACGCCAGCCAGTGACAGTCCAGGGATTCACCCAGCGAAACAAGCTGCCACATCCTGGACTCGGTCCAAAGAGCTGCGCTCCTCCTGTCCAAGTCACATTTAGTATCTGATCAAGAGAAAATTGGATTTAATTACACATGAATGTCGTTTCCATACAGCAGAGAGCCAAGCTTACAGATCTGTAATAAGGTTTTATCCTGAGATGAGACTGAGGGAAACAGACGACTAACTCTGAATACTGACTCTTTAAAAGTAACTGCATAGACACTAATCTCTTTTTACAGACTGTACTGAAAGTGTAGGTATGTCTCAATGAATCAGCAAATTATGGAAATTTTTCAAAGATTACAGTTGCAAGAAAAAGTATGTGAACCTCTGGATTTAATAACTGGTTGACCCTCTTTTGGCAGCAGTGACCTCAAACAGACATTTCCTGTAGTTGTGGATCAGACCTGCACAATGGCCAGGAGAAATTTTGGACCATTTCTCTTTACAAAACTGTTTCAGTGCAGCAATATCCTTGTGGTGTCTGGTGTGGATCACTCTCTTGAGGTCACACCACAGCATCTCAATCAGGTTGAGGTCAGGACTCTGACTGGGCTACTCCAGTAGTTCGATTTTTCTCTGTTGAAGCCATGTTGTTGTTGATTTACTTTAATGCTTTGGGTTGTTGTCCTGTTGCATCACCCATTGACTATTGAGCCTCAGTTGGTGGACAGATAGGGCTTTTTTTTTCATGCCTTACCGGAGATGTAGCGCAGGCGCCCTGTAAGTCAGATCCGCCGTGCGGACAAGGTGTTCCCAAGCACAATTTGGTATTTTGGTATCCCCCCTCCCTAACTCAGCTCCTCCCAGTGACGTAAGTCGTAGCAAGGGAGGAGAGAGGGCGTGGAGTGGGTTTAACACAGCCGAGACCTGTATTGACCAATAACATCAGCACCTCTCCTCACCTTTAAATCCGCCACTGGCGAGGGGTATTACAATTTTCGTGAAGTAGTCAAAGAGATCAAGAGATGTCTGAAGACAGCAATGCCACACGATGGCGACAGAAGGCAGCTCCTCAACAAGTGTCGCTGTAAGCGCTGCAGAGGGCGTGCTCCATATGAGCACAGATGGATTTGGTGTGTGTAATGTTGGACCCACTGATAAGACAAACACCCTTTCCACAAATAAAGACACTCACACGAAGTTGCATATATTCAAACCTCACGTGACAAAGGTGGGTTGTGCGCGGAGATCACAACATAAATTCCAATAATGGCATTAAAATCGGAACCATCTGTGCGTAATGACGCGCTCCGTGACCTGGCTCTTTCTTTCATAGATATTGGCATATAAAATAAATTTGGCTCACAAAACAAATCATCTGATCACTGAAACAAATCATTTCTTCAGCCGCTGCAGCAGGACGGGGAGAGGACACGGAGACATGTCCAGGTCGAGCTGCACGAGAAATAAGAGGAAGAGGAAGAAAGAAAAGGAGGGAGACGAATAAAATATCTTGTTCCCTTAATCATATGTGTTTATTTACTAAATATTTAATTTACCTTAATACAGATTCAGCAGCTGTGTTGATTCGGTCAGGTTGTGTGTCCAAACGCGGGCCAAACGCGCTCATCAGATCAGATATAGGTCAGAATATATCTATATAGATCTAAATGTATGTGCTGACTCAGATTATTAGTTGTTGATGATTATTTATTGCACTGAAATGTGCCTGACACTGTGGAAACCTGCCGGTGAGGCATCGATGACGTATGCCGATACGCCGCCGGTCTACCAAAATACCATTAGACCAGCTGCGCTCCGCCTGTGCTGAAAGCTGACCAGGTTTGAATCGGCGAGCTTTAAGTGCACTTTACACGCCAGCGGCGAGCACGAAAATGTCACTGCGCCAGCTGATTCTGTCGATACCTCCCCCTGCCACGCCACCACGCCCAGCTTGGTGGACTTTGGTGCGCCTCAGTCCATGAAAATACCAACCGGCGGTACGCCGGGCTCTGCCAGAACAAAATACCACTGCGCGGGGTCCGCCACTGTCCGCCGCATCGCCGGCAGACACGAAAATAGAGCCCATAATCTATAAAATGAAACAGTGTTTGTCTATTGTTGTGACTTACATGAAGATCAGAACACATTTTATGACTGATTCATGCAGAAATTCAAGTAATCCTAAAGGGATTTATTGCATCTAAATTAAATGTCTCAAGCCTTTTAATAATTTTTTAAAATAATTTTAATGATTGGTCCATAATTCATGACAGCAAGAAATTAAGTTAATTTTAAACTGTGGCTCGTTTCCCATTAATTTTAACACCAATGTGATGTGGGAGGCTATAAGCCTGTAGCTCTGTTGAGGTGTTATTGAAGCACCAGTTGATTGAATAGAGGCCTTCAGCTGGTCTGTATTTTTGGGTCTGCTGTTTCTCATCTTCTCCTTCCCACAGGTTCTCTACGTGGTTTAACTTAGGCCCTGAAGGTACTGAACTTGACTGGTAGTGTTTTCATTTATTTGCTAAAATCCAAATCATAGACTAATTTGTATGATTGTTTAAAAATGACCTCAAGGTCACAGAGCGACATTTGCAAGTCAACCAAAATGTTGTAAATGTGGTCAGAATTTCAAAAAAGTTCATGAACACATATGCTGTAAGTATGCAGTTGAACAACTTTGTAACTTGAATCTGCTGTATGAAATATAAAGCCAGAATCACGAATAAATCTCAAATCAACAGGCCGATGGTACCACCACAGACTCCTGAGTCTTTCAAAATAAAGCTGAATGGAGGTAACATCATCCTGATCATACTTCAGATATGTCTGTGGTTTTCAACATGCTTCCTGCTCAGAGTGTTGTTACAGTCAAGTGAGATCCACCTTTCAAAATGGTCTCAATAGTTATTAGATTCATGTCAGGGTTTGATTGACAGTTGACAGCAGCACAAATGAAAGGCCACATACATAATCATTATTATTTGTAGCAGTCTGTATTTTGTGTCCAAGCTGTAAAATTGCCATACTGATGGGATGATGAGATGAGAGATAAGATGTTATTTTTGGTAAATGTAATTCATACATCAGGCATATATAAAATACAAAATACAGAAAAACACAGTCAAATGTTATAAACTTTACTTATTTAATATGTCACAGTTATGGTGGTAACTTTGAGTTTTCACAGATTTACAGAGTTTACAGAGTTTGTAATAATAAGAGAGTGAAGACTTTTAGCTGGTAAGATGCATGAGAGCTGTGCGGCAGCTAAAGGTCACTGATGCCTACTATTTACAATAATTAAGTAAAAGGTGAAGGAGGAGTTGAACAGCACGGATAGCTTAACCAGACCACACTGTCCAGGGAGAGCTTTTCAAAGTCTCTGTGGGAAACATGCAAACTCCAAAGTCTCTCAAATGTCTCTGATTCATGGTGAAGGTCATGAGTCAGTTTCTTGGAGGGAAAAAAAACCCACTGTGATCTGTGACATCCTCACAATATTCTCATCTAATAAGAGGCACCTGTGTATTAGTGATATAGAGGATTTAAACACTGTTTGTGCCAAACACAGACATAAAGGAGACTTGAAGCTTTGTAAGCTTTATCTGACTTTAAGTGAGAGTAAGAGTGTGAGGAAAGGTCTTTAAGGAGGAGGGGTGGGGGAGGGGAGGCTGTATCAGCCGCCACCTACCGCTGTAATGTAATCTGACATCACTTCATGACCCTCATCACAGCTTTAAATCACTGAGACCATCGCCCCCACTCAGAGTTTGGCTCTGTGTTTGGATATATAGACCTCACAGCCGGTTCAGAGGAGGCAGATGTGCTCACAAAGAGATTTACGACACCACCGTGAGGCCGTGAAGACTTTGTGATTTCACAGCTGTAGTTGTTTGTTGTGATGTCACCGTGTTGTTAACCATATGTCCGTCCCTGGAGAGACGAGGCTCTCCGCTGATTAGCTGAACAGCTTGTTGCCCAACAGGCCATGAGGTTGGATGACCTCTGGGGGTGAACAGAAAGGCGTGTAATCTGCCTGATGGGACAAGGTTGTTACACTTGTGTGTCTTTGTGTGTGTATATGTGTGTGTGTATGTTTGATCATTAACATGGACTCTCTGATTAGGGTTTGGGATTTAGAGGAGAGACTAAAAAAGCCGTTAATAGATCGTCCTGCCTGTCTTTGTCTTTGTGCCCTCTCTTTTTCTTTGCATGCTGATCTGGAGATTTTGATTCTCTGCAGAACACACCTGATAGTTTGGTTGATTCTGATTGTAAGATCCTCTTCCTCCTGTTCTAACTGAGACTAATCTGTTACATTCAGGCATTAGCATTTTGCAGATGCTCCCCCATAAACACTGTGTGCCATCTCAGCTGCTTCCACCAATTATAGAGATTGCATGTGAGGAAAGTTGAGCACACATGATAGACGGTGTGTGTCTGTGTGTGTGTGATGGTACCTCAGTGTTGTTGCAGCCATAAAAAGGGTTTCCTCCAGCTCCACGCTCCTCCATTAAAACAATCATTCAGTCCAGCAGTGCACCAAACAGCCCACACCGAGGCATCCCAGCGCTCCACGTTCACTCTGCGCCAGATTTAGACACCATTTACAAACCACTGCAAGGCAACAAGCATAATGCAAGAAAACAAAGGATGCACTACACTGGAGATATACCTACATTTCAAAATTTAGAGTTTTAGATTTTTAACAGATGTAAAGAACACAAAGTTTGTCCTGTCCTACCAACCCTCAACTCTCATTGTGACTCTCATTTATCAGAAAAAGACATAAAACAAGATAACAGGCCAACTTTAACTGGTAATGAAACAGACTGAAGTCAATAAAGATGCCTTTACATGAGCTAAGAAAACAAAACTATCACTAAGAAGATAGACTTTGCTCAAAAGCCATCCATCAATCCATCCATCCATTTTCTACCACTTGTCCCGTTGGGGGTTGCAGGGGGGCTGGAGCCTATCCCAGTATCTTGCGGCAAGGCAGGGGACACCCTGGACAAGTTGCCAGTTTATCGCAGGGCTGACATATAGAGACACCTACGGGTAATTTGAAAGTGAAGAATTAACCGTACCCCACTTCTGCATGTTTTTGGGATGTGGGAGGAAACCGGTGTACCTAAAGTAAACCCACTCAGACACAAGGAGAACATGCAAACTCCACACAAAAACACCCTAACCCGGATTTGACCCCACGACCTTCTTGCTGTGAGGCAACATTGTTAAACACTACACCACTGGGCCATTTAAGTTTAAAACAGCTGGAGAATAATTGATGGCATTTTTTCTCATATTTATCCTCAGAAAGGTCCTTGTTGTGTTGTGTCAGAGTTTTACCAAAAACTGCTTCCACATGTCAGGTTTAACATCAGCAGGTTAACATTAGCATCACATACAACTCAGGGAATCACATTTAGCATTCGGCCTCATCGATACAAGATGAAAAAAAAAATTACTTCTGCTAAAATCTGGTTAATGATTTCATCTGACTCATTCAGACCCCGAGCCATTCAAACACTGACATAGCTGTAAATATGTGACTTACTGCACTTTCCTTAACAACCATGTCCAAACAGACATTTGTTTTTGACATAAAGAACCAATCAAAGGCATGATTGACGATCTGAGAAGCAGTTGAAAAAAACTCAGCCGTTGAGGCAGATTTGAAAAAAACCGTCCCACCCCCCACAAACAAATCTCTCCCCTCTGTACTCCACGATAACTCCCCCCCTGAACCTGTATCGTCCTCCCACTACACATCCCCTCTGGCAGAGCAAGAAGCCGGCCGGCAGAAGATCCTACGCTAGCTTTAAATAGGATTCACTATGTCGGATTGCTCAGGACTAGCAGCAGTAAACGCCAGCTCTGCTAGCTAGCACCGTCTGCAGCTGCCTGGACAGCTACCATGGTGACACCACAGAGACTCATAGGAGTTATTTATGTAACATGTGCCACGATAAATGGCAAAAATTACCTGTTCAACAAAAACTCAGGCCCAAATCTTGGTGGAGCTTTCTCCACCACTTGAAGGATGACCCGATGTTTATTCGAGTTAGATTCCTCGCGTGGTCATATTTCCTCTTCGACTCTGCCCTTTCTTCTGTTGGCTTGCGTTTTCTTCCCACCTCCAGTGTATTTTTGCATCCTTCTCCATCACAGCTCCTGTTGCTAAGCTGCTGCGCTACTTTTAACCACTCAGAGCTCTGAGGAGAGCCGGGAGAGTGGGAGGGGATGAGTTGCAACCACGGGAGAGAGGTGAGTCGAATACAGCAAGGTGATTGGATGGAGAAGCAGAGCAGGAGATTTACCAATAGGAGCAATCTGGGACAGGTGGCTCCCATTGGTCAATGTTTTTGCAGTCCTGCACCTGCGAGGGTGAACAGATTTTTTTCCATTCTTTTTTCTCTTCACTTTGTGGAGATCACACTATAGGACCATGATCGCCATATAAACGAGGTTCATAATAATTACCAATCTCTCCAATCGTCAACCATGTCTTTAAGTAAGAGTTTTCAGAAAAGATTAGCAAAAATGAGAAGAGGTTTTTTTTTTTACTCTGAAGTTTTCACAACCAGGAAAAACATGTCTTTTACAAGGGTTAATCAAACTGTCTGAGAAAGTTTGGACTAAAGTAAGAGTCAAATTAAAACTGAGATCCTCAGACTAAATCTTGACTGAAACAACAGAAGACAGAAAAACTAAAAAAGAATTAAAATCAACCACGATTTTCTAAATATCACTAAGACCAAAACTAAATAAAAATGTCTTGATGAAATTAACAGTGGCTGAGGTCTGTATCCCGCTCCATCCAGAGCTTCTGCTTTACTGAATGCGGAACACTCTTACTCAGTAATTTTGAAGGGATTTTTCAGTATTTTTGGTGTGAGCTCGTGTGAGTTTGATGCCACTAGTACCTGTATTAGCTACAATAGATGCTGGTCAGCTCAGCACCTTTAATGAGAACCTGCACACAAGCTAGGCTACAGTTTTTTGTCATGTAATTACGGTGATGTTCAGAGACTCTGACCCAAGCGCTCATCACAGTTTATGCTCTAGTTATTAGTTGAGTTATTTAGTGCTTAACTTTGCGATGAAAAAGCCTGTTTGTTTTCACACCCTCAGCTGACAAAACTCTCATCATCCTCAGAGTCATTGTGGTTCGATGTTTGGTCGCAGAGATTAGGGCCGTGCTAGAGGTTAAATGTGTATATAACTATATAATACAACTTCTGACTCTCAGAAGTCTTGAATGCACCTGTTTTTACTGAGGGACTCGCTCCTACATTTTTTTTTCAGCAGAAATGAAAACAGAAATGTTTTCAAACTGCAGGCAGTTCAAGTCATTTCGGTTTTTCTGAAAATGAAAGTGACGCTACGGTAAGTTTAAGAGGTGTAGCCCCTGCAGCCCTCCAAATGACCCCACTTTGTAATCCACTGTTTCAGAGGGACAAAATAACTTTGAAAGCATCATGTGGGGGAATATTGTAATGTGGTATAATCCTCCCATTTTTGCTTCTTTTATAGTTTTCACCCCATGCTTGTCACCTGAGGTCGTTTGAAAAACTACAATAGACCTTCTTTATGTGTATTCAGTGTATATTTCTACGATCTGCCTTTTGGGGAGCTGAAAATCTGCACTCTCTGAAAAAATGAAGATCTGTACACGGAGCTAAATCACTCCTGGCAAAGACAGTGCATTTTAACATGATTATATTCCACAGAGATACAGAGAGGCTTTACATAATAACTAGAGTGATTTGATTGTGTTGTAATTCAGAGTTTTTAGACTGTATTAAACACAAACTTGAGGGTATGTGACAGCAGAGACAGAAAACAGATTAAAGGGTTTACAAGATGATGACTGGTTGCTCAGATTGGCAGTTGCCACAGGTGCACAGAAATAATTGCATTTATTTCATAAGTAAAATGAACAGATATGTTTTTAACAGGGGCAGAGCAAGGTGTGGTAAACATAGGAGGCTTAGCCCAAACCTTGGGGGCCGGGGGCAATTTTCCTGTTTTATAGTTATGTGGTGGGCCGTTAGGGCCAGCAAGGCCTTCTTTGCTTGCCTAAGCATACTCAGAGAAGTACATTTACAAACATATTTTCATAAATATGTAAATAAAATTATACTCCATTGTCTGTTCTTTTTATGTCATATTATATCCACTTGGTTGAGCTGCTTCCAGTGTTGCATATTATGATATAGTTTTTTATCCAATCATATTTCAGTTAGCTTGTGTTGTCAGGTGCTATGAAATCTGACCAAGACCTTCAGAATCAACAGAGCAGGCTCCTGTGCTCTTTAAGTAAATGGACACAGTCAGTTGCAATAGCCGTTTAAGATCTCAAGTCTGCCACACCAAGGCCAGCAAGAGGGTCTTATGTTGAACTGGACATGTACGCGTCCTGTGATTGGATAAGCTCTCCTGAAAACCTGAAAAGCAGCACTTTGCAAAATATCAAACTAAATCCAGAGATTCGTTAGCTACCAACAGCTATCACTTTATTTTGCTGTATAGAAACGTGACTGGAAAGACACGACTTTCAGCATTAGCATCCATGTTTATAGAAAAGGACTTACTGATGAAACTGAAATGCACAGATAAACTGTACAACAGAGCCTTTAAGTCCTCTTGAGAAAAGATAGGATGATGGATCTTATTTTCAAATAAGCAGGTGCTGTGGAGGAGATCCATATTGGTGAGTGCAAGCTTCATATTTTTAATGGCCACAATAAGCAGTTTATAGGACAAACTTGTTTGAGCTCGGATAGAGTACTTTTGGTGGCCTTTAGTCGACTAATATCTTAAAATTGCCTTCTATTTTTGAGTTTTCACAGTATCTGTGATCTTAGTTTTCTACTCTTATTGTAACTGTGAATGTGTGCGAATTGGTTTTAAATGCTCCGGAAATTAAGTGTTGCCTGACTAGCCTATATCAAGGTGATGTAATGTTTAAGTGTGATTCTAATGGATTCTCGAGCCATGATGTCATAATGATAGCACTATGAGGTGTATTAATTTAGGTAGGACTAAGTGGAACGGCACTGAAGGCCTAGGTGTGAAATGCATGGCTCACCACTGGTTAGTAGGCAGGACTTTCACAACACACAAGTGCTGATAATTAAATAAACATTGTAATTGTGCTTAGAATGAGAACTGTCCTTTACACTGTTTGCCACACATCATCAAATAAAGGAAAGATAAATAAAGAAGCAGCAGCCACTGGAAAAGCTGGCTGTAACAACTTTCTGAGAGATGATACCAGCAAAATACAGTAAAGGCCTGGTTTTTGGATTGCTCTGAAGACCTTCTTCTTGATTATTCTGTGGTGTGAAGTGTGTTAACAAGTGTTTTTTTTTGTTCCCTCTGATCTGCATGAAAGATGATTGAAGCCACCCCAGCTTGGAATCGTAAATATTTGGCGTGTTTAATGTTCAGGATTATGTAGGAGAGGTACCCCAAGGAACTTTCTCTGTTGTTAGGTGGAACAAACAAAAATAAATCAAGAAACAAGCTGACCGTGACGAAGGAAGCAGATGTGCAGTCATGGTAACTATAGATTTCCAGTTTTGAGAGCCAGGACTCTGGTTGTTGGTGAAGAGTCTTTCTGTTTGTGGGGTCAAAAGTAGAAATCAAAAGTGACTTAAGATAAAAACAAACATGGTGGACTATGAGTCTCATCTGTCTTACTGTATGTTGATTATAATTGCCATGGTTGGATTTGTTGTGCTTAAATATTGTGAGGTGTAAGAAGAGTTTGCTTGTGAGTGTTCTCAGTAAAATTTTCCCACAAATTCTGGGTAAAATTGTATTGTAAATTTATTTATTTATTATTTTACTCAAAAAAAAAAAAAAAAAAAAGTTTTTTGAAGTGCACCACAGGATAATCTGGCAAAATAATCTTTACAACCTCCAATTTTCTGGCCCTTGCTGACTTCAGTTGGAGGGAAGGATCAGCCCAAAATCAGCGCGATCATCTTGCAGTGAGGGCCCTGCAGAAGGCTAACTTTCAGACCTGAGTCTTCCTCAGTTGTCTCCTATTCGAGCACTGAAGTTCTTCAGTTTGGTATTATTCACAGGTCTGTGTTGATTCCTGCTCCTGAATAGTGCCCTGCTGGCTGTTGTGTAATTGGCTGCCTCAGTCTGATTAGCTGCATCAGAATTAGGGGTTGGGCATCATTTGAATTTAAACGATTCCGGTTCTGATTCCTCGTTTTTATTCCAGTTCCTAACGGTACTCTGTTTTGATTCTTTCAAAAGGCAGGATGAAAAAGTGCATGGTTTTAATGAGGGCACTAACCAGAGTTCCTCTTTTTGGATGAAATTTATAAACTTCTCCATGAATTTTGAAGTCATATTTACTTTTGAGGAACCTTACCATGAATTTCTCAAAGGGCTATTTTAACCAGTATATTAATATTAATCTTTTTTGTCAGGTCGTTTGTCTGTGAAAAGGTTCATGGGCTAACGTTAGTATGACTCCCCCCAAGCATGTTCAGACGCAAATGTTTCTTTAACGGGTTTAATGAAGTCTTCTCCTCTTCATAATCATCCACAGACCTCCACAAACCGTGAAACTAGCAATACACAGTATTGGAATAACAGTTAGCACACTTGCTATGCACATGTACAAATATTCATAACGAAAATAAAGACAAACAAATACCTCGTTGGCTGCATACTATGAAAGGGAATCTGTAGGCTTCTTATCTTCCAGCTTTGAAGTATTAGTTTGACTTTACCGTAAGTTTTAGCAATCTTAACGTAGCTTGACTTGACAGCTAAAGGGTCAGAGCTGTGCACACGACCTCTGCTTGCTTGCATCTGACGTTACCCAGAACGCTACTGGCCTAGCAGCTCAACGTAAGTGCCAAAATAAAAGTACCCTTACACTTCAATATAAAATGCAAATAAAATACAGAAATAACCTGGTAATTCTCAAAGTGGGTTTCTCATACAAAATAAACAAAAAATATTCTGCAATATGGAAAATAAAATAGCAACAGTTACACTCCCACCAAATCTCACCAATCTTAAATGTGGGATTTCTCTACACTTAAAGACTGTTGCGAATCAACTCTTAAACATTGAAAGAACTTTACCACTCAACAAGGAATGATGAAAACATTAAGCATCAATCTGCTTCAATCAGTGTGACAAGCTTGTGTATAGGCCTATCAAGATACACTGTTTTGGTTGTGGGTTTACCCTTTGCATCAAATGTGGTGTCACTAACTAGCAACCTGACCTTTCTCACTCTATCATCTGACCCTGGATAGACTTCTGCTATTCTGGCCAACTTCCATTTCAGATAGATTAGGTAGGTCTCTAATCCAAGACTCCCACTGAGGTCTTAAGCTCTCTGGAAGCTCATCGTCCCAGCCGATCTTATCTCTGCACATCTGCTGGAGAATTTGCTTTCCATGGAGAACGAACGGTGCCATGAATCCTAGCGGATCATAGACTGAGGCTACGGTAGAGAGTACACCTCTTCTTGTCGACGGATTGGACTTGACTTGAACTCTGAATCTGAATGAGTCAGACGAGACGCACCACTCTACTACAAGCGCTCTCTCCATGTGAGGTAAACTCAAAGCCATGTCTTGATCTTTGCTTGTGGCACGTTCCTCTTCTGGAATGGATGCCATGACATTCTCATTGTTGGAAACAAACTTGTGAAGTCTTAACTTGCCGGTAGAACAAAGTTCTCTTGACTCTTTGACGAGCTGAATGGCTTCCTTCTCAGTAGGAACACTCAGGAGCCCATCATCTACGTAGAAATTCCTCTGTATGAAGCGCACAGTGTCTTTGCCAAACTGACCTTGCCCTTGAGCTGCCAGGTGTTTTAGGCCAAAGTTGGCGCAGCCAGGGGACGAAGCCGCTCCAAACAAGTGGACTTTCATTCTGTAGGTGGATGGCGTGTCTTCCAAGTTACCATTCTCCCACCATAAGAACCGTAAGTAATCTTGGTCTTCAGTTTTCACATGAAACTGGTGAAACATTCTTTCGATGTCGCACATCACTGCAACTGAGCCCTTTCGAAATCTGCACAGGACACCCACCAGGGTATTCGTCAGGTCAGGTCCAGTGAGCAGATGGTCATTGAGAGATGTTTCCTGAAACTTGGCCGAACAGTCAAATACCACACGTATTTTCCCCGGTTTCTGCGGATGATATACTCCATGGTGTGGAATATACCATGCCGGGCTGTTCTCAATTTCTTCCTTGGGGACCTTCTCGGCGTCACCGCGGGAAATTATGTCGCTCATGAAGTTCACATAGTCTTTGTAGTAAGTTTTATTCTTCTTTAGCTTCCTTTCAAGACAGTTTAAACGATGCACTGCACATATTCTGTTGTTAGGCAACACTGGTCTATCCTCTTTAAACGGCAATGGCATCTCAAAGTGACCATTGTCTTTCTGAGTTATGTTTTCTCTCATCTTGGACAGGAACTTGAGATCATCTTGAGACACAGGATCCTCTTCTCTAGCTCTTTCTGAGAAGTCTAATTCAAGAATCTTCAAGATGTCTGAAGAAGTCACTTCCTTGACTTTGGATCTGTTCACATAATGAACCTCTGTTTTCAGATTGACAGTAGAGTCAACTCTTGGCGTCACTTGCCTGACTACTATGCGATGACTGATTCCGATAGCGTCTCCATATGCTAAACAGGGATTGCCATGGCCGACAATACTCCATCCCAGGTCAGTACGTTGTGCATAAGGCTGATTCTCTTGGCTCGACACGATTTCTCTTGGGAGAAGGGCTTGCGAGCAGTTGTAGCCGATGAGCAGGCCTACCTCACAATCCTGCAGAGGTGCTACATCATCTTGGAGGTGCTCTAAGTGAGACCAAGCCTTTGCAGTTTCGCCCGTTGGTATGTGAGTTTTGTTGACTGGAATAAAGTCACGCGTGTAGATTGGTGGTAAGCTGATTCTTTTGCTTGAATAAAAGCCTCGAACTTGTAGGTTCTTCACTCGTTGTGACTTTACAACTGTAGTTCTTGAAGTCATAGTAGAGAGCTTCAACTTGACTTCCTCTTTGTCCGCCTCCAGAGCGTCAGCTACTTCACTTAGCACAAAAGTAGTGTCACTTTGGGAATCTAAGAGTGCATAGACAAGCACCTCTTGTGCTGACTGAGTGGAAGACGAAAGCCAGACAGGAATTATTGCCGCTGTCTGCACAGTAGCTTCATCCTGAATAACTCTCAGAGTAGTAGAAGCTGTGGCTGTTTCTTTAGGTTGCACTGCTTGAGGCTTTGCTTTGTTCTTTTCGTTTTGATTACTTGATTTCTCTGAAGCTTGGCCTTGTTTAACTTGCGATGCCTTTTGCTCTTCTTTGTCTCTCTCTTCATGCAGGCAGGTAGGACGCTTCTTTTTGCATGTGTCACAAACACTCCTACTGTTGCAGCTCTTTGAGACATGACCTGGCTTAAGGCACCCAAAGCATAGCTTTTCAGCCTGAACAAACTTGACTCTGTCAGGCACTTCCTTTTCTGCAAACTTTCTGCATACATGTAAAGTATGGCCGTTCTTTTTACAAAAGAGGCATGTTTTAGCAGTCTCTTCATTAGAACTGGTGGTCAGTGTCTTAGCTTTAACATTTTGTTGTTTTTGCTGCTTCGGCTTTTCAGTTTCACCTTGCTTCAGTGATTGCAACGATGTAACTGGGTTACAAGCAATTTTCACTTCTCTGGTCAGAAATCTCACAAACTGACTGAAGGAAGGGAACTGGCCACGCTGTTCTTCCATTTCCATGACTTTCCGGTTCCATCTTGCGGTTAGCCAATCTGGAAGCTTTGCGAGAAGCTGTCTGTTCTCATTACAGTCATTCAAAATCTCCAGTGCCTTGATATGGACCATAGCTGCTTCGCAGCTACGCAGAAAATCAACAAACTCTTGAAGTCCAGAGCTATCTTTAGGTCCAATCTTGGCCCATGTTTGAAGTTTGTCTCTATATGCCTTCGCAACGGTGAATGGGTTTCCATACCTCTCTTCCAAAATCTCCCATGCTGCAGCATAAGCAGACTCTGTTCCAAGAAGGAAATAGCCATCCACTGCATTCTTAGCTTGACCGCTAACATATTTACGGAGATAATATATCTTCTCTCTGTCTTGAATATTCTTCTGGTCAATCAAAGTTTGAAACGACAGTTTCCAATCACTGTACTTCAACGGATCCCCACTGAATATTGAAGGTTCAGGAACTGGAATTCTGTTGGCACTTAGAGCATCAGCGAGTACCTTAATGAGCTCTGCTGTGCTTTGATTCGAGGAGGTGATCACAGGTTGTGGGGCAGAAGGTGCAGACAGAGGCAGACGGCTTGAAGGACATGGCGGCTTGATGTCTGCTACCATCTCATGGCTTAGAATGTCTTTCAGTTCTTCTTTAATGTCCAACCCCTGATTATACACCTGCATTCTTGCCTGTGCTGCACTAAGCTCCTTCACCGTTTCCAAATTCTTTATTTTTCTTCTTTTTTCCTCTAAAGTCATCTGTAGAGCTGTGTGTTCTTCCTCTAGTTGAGCTTTAATCTTTGCTTCCTCTTCTTCTCTCTCTAAGCGACGCCTTATAACCGCTGCCTCTTCAGCCGCTATCTTCCTCTTAGCTTCCGCTTCTAGACGCTGTAGTTCCGACTGCTCTCTTTCTTGTTCTTGTAACACTTTCAGAACAGCTTGGCTTGCTGCAGCGTCCGCAGCAGCTTCTTGATGCTTGATGGAAGATGTTCTTGTTTGCTCTGAGGCATTCTTCAGAATAGAGGTAACTGAACCAAATTCACTCTTGCTTGCGTCCCAAAGAGAGCCTGCTTCTGGCCATTCTGGGTCTCCTTCTGGAACTTTTCCATCCAGGTGGCTAGAGGCTATAGCAACGATGAAGCCTGAAACCTCAACACACAGGTCTACTCTTCGCCGCACATCTTGGTCTGGAGTTGAGACTTGCCGCAATTCTTCATAAACATGCTGAACGTCTGCGGAAAGGCCTCTAACATCTCCAAGGATATCATTAAGCATGCCTTCTGATAAAGACTCAGATGACTGAGATAATGACTGCTTGCAGAATTTAACATGTGTTCTCCATTTTCTGTAGATGTAGTCAAATCTATGCAGAAGTGCTTTAATTTTCTCGTCTTGCATTGCTTTACCCTTCTCTGTTAGAGTACGGGTTCGCTCACCACGTCTGAGCTGCTGTGCTTCGTCCAGCTGAGGCTCAGCATCACCGACTTCATCTTCTGGAGGGCCTTGTAGATTTTCACTTTCCCTAACACTATCTCTTACCTGAGTAGTGGACTCACTTGACTCTGCCATAATTGAATGTTAAACTTAAACTGGCAAGAAATGTCTATTTCAATAATGAAAAATGTAAATAAAGTCTGTATTCACTAAAACTCTTGTGTTGCGTGTAAATGTCTCTTAAATGTCCTTGTGTTTAAATGTCACACACTATACTTGGCAATGTACTCAAACCAAAATTACAATATGCTGTACTTATCACAAGCAATATGCTTAAGTAGCTCAAAAATGTACTTACAAACTGAAAAAGTTGTTTAAATAAACCTTAGTTCTCTTAGAACCGTTCAGAAAATTCAAATATCAAAATTGCAAATAGCTTTCACTTTACATTACCAAAATACACTTTAAATTGTGAAAATGAAATAATTCACCTTTAACTTCCAAGCATTTAAATTATATCCTTTAGCTTTAAACCTTAAACTTACATGCACTTAATACCAAGCTTAAATTCAAAGTTGACTGGATAAATGCATAGCCATTAACACATTAGTTCAAATCAGACATCCTTTCCATGAACCTTTAAACCAACTCTTATTAGTTAGCCGACTCTTATTGTCCACGTGCTTAATGACTGTCAACTACGTGTTAAATATGCACTCATCTGCCGGTCCTTTGACGACTGTAGCCACGAAGTTGCGATTAGCTCGTCGTTGGGCTTGCTTCTCACTGGCGTCGGTGAGCACGCCGACCTTCACTCGCATCGTCGAGCAGTCCGAGTTTCACTATGACTCCCCCCCAAGCATGTTCAGACGCAAATGTTTCTTTAACGGGTTTAATGAAGTCTTCTCCTCTTCATAATCATCCACAGACCTCCACAAACCGTGAAACTAGCAATACACAGTATTGGAATAACAGTTAGCACACTTACTATGCACATGTACAAATATTCATAACGAAAATAAAGACAAACAAATACCTCGTTGGCTGCATACTATGAAAGGGAATCAGTAGGCTTCTTATCTTCCAGCTTTGAAGTATTAGTTTGACTTTACCGTAAGTTTTAGCAATCTTAACGTAGCTTGACTTGACAGCTAAAGGGTCAGAGCTGTGCACAAGACCTCTGCTTGCTTGCATCTGACGTTACCCAGAACGCTACTGGCCTAGCAGCTCAACGTAAGTGCCAAAATAAAAGTACCCTTACACTTCAATATAAAATGCAAATAAAATACAGAAATAACCTGGTAATTCTCAAAGTGGGTTTCTCATACAAAATAAACAAAAAATATTCTGCAATATGGAAAATAAAATAGCAACAGTTACAGTTAGTTTGATATTTAAGTTGACCCACCGTATACAATATAATCTGTTCAATGTTAGTGGAAGACAGACATAATGTATTGTTTTACTTGTCTGATTCTGACTGGTTAGAGGAGGACTGGCGCAGCGTGTTCATTCCATGAATTCGGAGGACACCCTGCTTTGCACAACATAACTGTGTCTGTCTCTCTCGCTCTGTGGCTTCTTCTCATATGCTTTGTCTCCATCGCTGTTCGGGGGCTTCTTCTTTGTTGGTGTTCAGCAGCTATTTCTCCCCGTCTGCAGACTCGAAACTTGGTTCTTGGAGTGACCAGCAAGGAGGCAGACGGTGTCCATTCAATATACAGTCTATGCATTTGACACAGATAAAGAACAGCTTTTGCTGGTAAACTTGATTTCCTTTTTAGGGCTGAGATCTTAGTCAAGGCACAACTTCTGGTTACAAAGCTTAGTTGTGTCTACAACCGGGTGCTCCTGATCATTGCTGCTCACCGAGGTAAGCGGAAAGAAAAAAGAAAACACTCACATGACAATGTTTCATCTCAGGCTGTCTTAATCAGTTGGGATGGGACAAAAGATAGCTAATATCTCTGTTATCAGTATTGTCTTTTTCTTTATCAATGAGCCGGTAACTGACAGGAAGGATACAGAGTTATAACTTACATGGTAACTTGAAAGATTTGGGCTTTACAAACATTGAAGGATGAGGCTTCAAATGCAAATGCCTTACAGTAAACACTGACAAACAAATGTGAAAATCCCTGGAGTGTTCAGTGAACGTGCCTCACCACACTGGTGATTCTCTCCCTAATTTTCCGCTGTTTAGTACAAATTTCTCACAGACTAACATCCTTTTTAACAGTGTTTAAATGCTCTGAAGTAGGACAAATTCAAAACCTTGAATGCACAAGATGCATGTGCTCATACATAACATAAGCTGACTGCAAGTGTTTCTATATATCTTTGCACAGAGGAAACAATGGTTTAATCTGTTTTAAGTTCAGAAGTCTTCATTCTCATTTCTCTCAGTGAAGAAAACGCTGTTTACTCTTTACTGACATGTTCAGATGGAGGTCAGAAATGACCTGACAGCACAAAAGTCAACAGAGTAATTACTTTCTAAAAAGAGAGAAAATATCATAACACAGTCAAAATAATTGCTTTAGCAGAAATTCTGACTACACTGAGAGCAATTAATATTTCAAAAGTATTCATTTGTGATTTGTGAGTGGCACAGCTCTTTGTTTCTTTTAAATGGCTGCTGTAAAAAAGGAAAATAAGCAGTTCCTCTAAAGGTACAGAGAGCTTCAAGTTCTTATTTTCAGGTAATTACACACATCAGAACCAAAATCGGGTTTGTTATCACGCAGGTTTTCACGCACAGGGAGGCAGTCTTTGTTTTTCAGTGCAAGAATAATGATCATAGAAGCAGAAAGCTGTCGAAACCCTCTAAATGGCACAACTCTTGCCAGGAAGCTTGAATAGTGTCAATAAAGACAGTTAACATAAACCAGAGACGATCAGTCAATAGGACTAGAGAAAACAAAGCTGCCTGTATGAACTGATGTGACTTAGCTGACCAGGACATGTTGTGGCACTTAGTGGCAAAACATCCCATAACATGAATGTTTTCAGTAGATAAAACAATGGTAAGGTGTAAAACAGAAGAATTCTGCTGATTCCAGTCACATCTGGACGCCACATCACGTCAAACACAGTGCAACACCGAGTTAGACACCCCCTCAAGAGATGAATGTTGCCAACAGCTTGCTTCTCTAGTTATACCAACTTTAGTAATGACCCCACATGCAAACCTCAACCAAAAAGCAACTCTGTAGTCACAAATAATGCTCAGAACAGCACCTAACTTCATCAACAATGCATATAGGGTCCCAGCCATAGTGCTCGCCATCAAACATCTTTTTTGCTTAGCTTGGTTTCTTCAGCAAAGAGACCAAACACAACTCACCCACTCTCTTCCAGCAGCCGCTTGTTTGTGGGGGCGCTCTGATGAGTCGATCACCGAGTGCAGCGTTTCGCAGTTCAAGGAAGACCACTTATGATCATTAGTTTATGGAAATTCAGTGACACCGAGACATGTCTGCGGTGCAAAATGATTATTAGGATGATTATTATTTCAAGGAAATGCTCCGCTGCACTTGGTGATTGCCTCAATCACCTGATCGCCTGATTTTGAGATATCTTCAAGGGGTTAGACCCTTACCCTGGGTTTTGTACTGACCACCAGAAAACTAGACCTGCTCCAAACAGATTACATTTGCTTTCCTGCTCCTTCAGAAGATGACCTCGGTGCAAAAATGCAGGAATGAACTACACGAAGACAGAATCAAGCTGGCAGCCTCTCGCGGGATTTTATTCTGGTCACAGCATCAAACACAGCTCATGAACAATCGAACAGACAGAACCCAGAACAGAAAAACCACAGATCTCTTATGGTAATCCACATGACGTCACTGATCTCAACTTTTGCCAAATGTGTGTGCGAGGTCACTGTATGAAGGTCACTTTCCCATGGGAGAGTTCCCTACGTGACATCCGTATCCATCTTCCTCTGCCAAATTTCCTTTTATTGTAATACAGTTCACCATGACCTGATGAAGTTTATCCCCCTCTGACCTCTTCACCCATATCCTGTTTTCTTGCCTCATAGTAACCTCCAAAACATCCAAACATATCTGTTATTTTCCCCCACACTCCCTGGCCAATCTGTGGATGCCAAAAGATGAGGAAACCCCCTACCCCTTCAGTTCTCCATGGGCCAAAAGTCTTCACAGCTCTGAGACTGATACTGAACGCTCCTCTGTACACACTCACATGGATGCACACTCTTATTATTGAACACACACAGACACACACTTATTGGTGAGAACCAGGTGATGGGAGAAGCTGGATCTCAATGATATGTGTTGATCAGGGGGTGTCGGTAAGCACAACTACAAAGGAATGCTCCTCTATTTCTTCAATATTAATTACAAGAGAGCACATACAAAGGTGTAGAGAGGGATGTGATCTGGAGAACATACAGAAACTAGAAAATTCCCTCTGGGAAACTCTAAAAGAGCCACGGGTGTCGGGGTGTATACATTATGATGTGATTCTTCAGAGATTTCAAATAATTAATACTAAGTCCATTGTTATATTATATACAAGGAGCACACCCACAACAGATATTCCTTTTTCAAGTATTTATCAGTACAAAACAAAAACTGGAGCCCTTTGGACAGTCTCATAGACGCAGCTAAGCTTCACTGTAAGCCTGCCCGGGACCAGGCTTGTTGCGCTGGCTGAGTTCCATGGTTACCAAGCCATGCTAGCCCTAAGCCTCGGTTGTGGAACCTAACTCTCACTAAAGTTAGCGAGACTAACCAAAATAAGACAGGCTTTGAGCTAAGCCAGCTTTGTGGACTACCCCCCCAAGTGTTTTGCGATTAAATAGAAAGAAGATGGCAAGTTTTCCGTTGAGGAACAAATGAAAAACTTTAACTTAATGTAACCTCTCCAAATAAAACCGGTGGGGTACTGACACAAATCAGCTCTTAGGTCATCCAGCAGCTCACAAATGCCATTGCTAGATAGACATACACTACAGGCCAAAAGTTTGGAAGCAAGGCCATTACAGGCTTAACAGTTGGGAGTAACTTCAAGTTTTTGTTCACAATGCTTTTTTGAAAATCCAGCATGAGTTTTAAGTATTTTGGGATGTATTAACTCCATGATCAGATGTTGCTTTCATGGAAATGCACCATTTTACTCCATTTACCTTTAGATATACATTGATGTTAACAGACCATTGCTAAATACATGTCAACAGAAGATAATAAGGGCTTAGTTTTAGGGTTGAAACCATTTGCAAGAAACAAATTCAGCAAATTCAGTGCAAAAGCAAAAAAACAAATCACAGTTGGATTATTCACTTCAACTTTTTGGCTTTTAAGAGTCTGCATACAAAAATCCTAATAGATCTCAACTGCATCAAACTACTGCAGAAATGGCCAGAAAGAAGCAACTGAGTAAAGAAACAAAAGTACAGATTCGTACATTGAGAAAAGAAGGATACACAGAAAGAGAAATTGCAAAACGCCTGATGGTGTCTAACAAAGGACCTGGAAGTTGTAGCGATTTGAATTTATAATAAATGTCTGAAATTAATAATCTCAAGTTATGACATTTATGCACTCGTTGAAAGGGGCACCACCCACCCTTAATGGTGGGAAAATAAAGAAAACAAAAGTTTAATTCAGAAATCAAACATCAAGTCAATCATTAATTAATCAATCTCATATCTTGAGCCGAAATTCTCATTTCAGGGACTCCACTTCTGGAAGAACACTAACAGACAGGAACTTAGAAAAAATAATGATCTGTTTATTACAGGATAAATGATGGTACAACATACATGCAATAAATGATGATAAGATAATGAGGATAAATAATAATAGGTGAATAAATAAAGATTCTGAGTCAGGCTAGGAGCACTAAAGTTAATGATAGTGAGTGAATATGCGCTAACATATTAACCTACACTAACTTTGGTGTCGAGATAAACTCGGATGTGGATTTGGAGGAATCTAAGATTACCAGAATAAGTGGATATCTGAGTTATGAACGCATGAGACAGAATCAGCCCTGTTTGGAGCTCTGGAGGTTTGCATACTTAAGTGAGACTGGTCCTTGGAGAAGATGGAGCAGGTTCCGAAGGTCCGGGGCTACCGGCGGTTCGAGCGGTTCAGCTCAGAAGACGACTGAAGTCAGCCGAAGAATGGGCCAGGAGTTGTAGCACTCAGGCGTGAAGCAAAGCCAGCGCCTGTGGATCCTGTGGATGCTCGTTTGGATGCTTCTTTGGTCTCACTCAAAAACTCTGGCACAGAGGATGACCTGGGACTGCTGGGTGGCATTCAGAGGTGACTTTGAAATCACGCAGATAACTCAGATAAACAAGGTTCGATGAGCAGAGATAACTTTCAAAAATGGCTTCGCGAAATTAAAGAAAAATCAATCAAAGGCTTAATCTTGAATTGCTATGCGCACAGAAAGTTGAAGTTTCAAAGCTTGAACTAAGACGATGTTAAAGAAAAATCAACGTGAATCAACACGTGGCGTAAAACTTAGAAGACTAAGAAAAAGTTCTAAGAGAAAACAAAGAAGAGGACCACAGAAGGGTGTGGACAGAAGAGCGAAAAGGGGAGAAGAGCATAAGCAGAACAAGGGTACAAGAGAGTGAGCAACCCCACCCCACTGGTTTTATCTTCTCACACTGGGAGTGTCTCTGGCATATGTGTGTGAGGAGAAAGAGGAGGGGGTCGTCAGGTCTCCATCTGCAGAGGAGACCTCTTGGATCTCTAATCATTTGATCTAACTTATACTTTTGGCTGGTAAAAGAGTCAGATCTGATACTCTCTCACTATGATAAATATCATTGAATGCTAGGTTTCATGATAAATAATTCGATACTAAACACATATGAATGAAGTGTAGGATCACATCAAACATTCTCATTATGTTTTAAGTATCACTTTGAACATGCTAAATTACTCTGAAATGAAACAGATAGTAACACATAGAAACTGTGAACAACAAAAGAGTAAACACATGTGAATGAACGTCATCATGATTAACAATGGATTCTAAATACTTACATTCAGATTATTCAATGACAATATAACCACCTAATGGTTAAAAATACTAAATAAACAACTAAAATATAAACCAAACATTTCTAAACCATTTCTGTTACTTAGAGTTAAGTTATGATTCATAGTCAATAAATTTAACTCTTAAAAGTTCATGACACAGTCTGAAAAGCTGTTAGTCTAAAGAAACTAAAGAATAAAGGATTTATTCTGTCAGTCATAAATTGGCTTCTGGAGCACGTAGTAGAGTCCCTAAGCCCAAAAAATAAGCTGTAAACTTCAATTCATGCAACAAATATCCCCTTTGGTATGGAAGTACCTTAGGGTCATAGGAAACATTTTATCCAAAGAGACAAGTTAGATCACCCTTCAAATTTTTTTTATCGCCATTTTAAAAATGGCCGCCGACAATAAACCGCCAATACACCAGACCCCATATCTTTTCTTCTGTTAGAGCTATAATCATAATATTGGTGTCAATGTGCACATTATTGGGGTCTAGGAATTCAATTAAATAGGTTTCAATGCAAAAAACCCAATGCATCATTAATTACCATGACAACGGGGGGGTAAAATATGCTAATTTCATTATAAAATGTACGTTTTGACAGGGTAACTTACCCCCCACCCCTCCCCCTAAACTGAGATTTAGGGCTCTATTTTGGTGCCTGGCCGGAGACGTGCCGCAAGTGCAGAGTCAATCAGATCCGCCGCGCTGACAAGGCGTTCCCAAGCACAATTTGGTATTTTGGTGAGCCGCGCAGCCCGGCGTAAGTATCCCCCTCCCTAACTCAGCTCCTCCCGGCAGCATAAATCATAGACGGGGAGGAGAGGGGGTTTAACACAGCCGAGACCTGTTTTCACCAATCACATTAGCTCCTCTCCTCGCCTTTAAATCCGCCACAGGCGAGGCGTATTACTATTTTCATGAAGTAGTCAAAGAGATCAAGAGATGTCTGAAGACAGTTATGCCACACGATGGCGACAGAGGGCAGCTGCTCAACAAGTGTCCTCCACACTCTCTCATCTGAGCACAGATGGATTTGGTGTGCGCAATGTTGGACCCACTGGTAAGACAAACACCCTTTTCCACAAATAAAGACACTCACATAAAGTTGCATATATTCAAACCTCACGTGACAAAGGTGGGTTGAGCGCACAGATCACAACATAAACTCCAAAAAGGCATTAAAATCGGAACCATCTGTGCGTAAATGATGCATCGCGCTCCGTGGCCTGGCTCTTTCTTTCATAGATGTTGGCATATAAAATAAATTTGGCTCACAAAACTGAATATTATAATATTCATATGTCGGCTTAAAGTAGATAACGCATCTGAGCACTGAAACAAATCATCTGTTCAGCCGCAGCAGCAGCAGGAAGACGGACAGAGGACACGGAGACGTGTCCAGGTCGAGCTGTGCGAGAAATAAGAGGAAGAAAGAAAAGGAGGGAGACACATTACATATCTTGTTAACTTCATCATGTGCGTTTATTTACTAGATATTTAATTTAATTTGATGCAGTTTCAGCTGTATTGATTCGGTCAGGTTGTGTGTCCAAACGCGTGCCAAACGCGCTCATCAGATCAGATATAGATCAGAATATATCGATATAGATCTAAATGTATGTGCTGACTCAGATTAATAGTTGTTGATCATTATTTATTGCACTGAAATCTGCCTGACACTAAACCGCTTATACACCAGACCCAATATCTTTTCTTCTGTTGGAGCTATAATCATAATATTGGTGTCAAAGTGCACATTTTGGGGGTCTAGGAACTCAATTGAATAGGTTTCAATGCAAAAAACCCAATGCATCATTAATGACCAACACCTCCCCTGCCACGCCACCACGCCCAGCTTGGCGGATCTCGGCTCGCCTCCGTGCGACTCAGTCCACGAAAATACCAAACTGGCCTTACACCGGGCTCCGCCAGACGAAAATACAAGTTTTGACGGGGTAACGCCCCCCCGCCCCTCCCGGCGCTGAGATTTACTGTTCCTTTGGCATGGAAGTACCTTAGGGCCATAGGAAACATTTTATCCAAAGAGACAAGTTAGATCACCCTTCAATTTTTTTAAATAGCCATTTTAAAAATGGCTGCCAACAATAAACTGCCAATACACCAGACCCCATATCTTTTCTTCTGTTGGAGCTATAATCATAATATTGGTGTCAAAGTGCACATTTTGGGGGTCTAGGAATTCAATTAAATAGGTTTCAATGTAAAAAACCCAATGCTTCATTAAATACCATGACAATGGGGGGTAAAATATGCTAATTTCATAAAAAATTGTACGTTTTGACAGGGTAACTTACCCCCCCCCCACACCCCTCCCCCTAAACTGAGATTTACTGTTCCTTTGGCATGGAAGTACCTTAGGGCCATAGGAAACATTTTATCCAAAGAGACAAGTTAGATCACCCTTCAATTTTTTTAAATAGCCATTTTAAAAATGGCTGCCAACAATAAACCGCTTATACACCAGACCCCATATCTTTTCTTCTGTTGGAGCTATAATCATAATATTGGTGTCAAAGTGCACATTTTGGGGGTCTAGGAATTCAATTAAATAGGTTTCAATGTAAAAAACCCAATGCTTCATTAAATACCATGACAATGGGGGGTAAAATATGCTAATTTCATTATAAAATGTACGTTTTGACAGGGTAACTTACCCCCCCCACCCCTCCCCCTAAACTGAGATTTACTGTTCCTTTGGCATGGAAGTACCTTAGGGCCATAGGAAATAAATTATCCAAAGAGACAAGTTAGATCACCCTTCAATTTTTTTAATAGCCATTTTAAAAATGGCCGCCGACAATAAACCGCTTATACACCGGACCCCTTATCTTTTCTTCTGTTGGAGCTATAGTCATAATATTGGTGTCAAAGTGCACATTTTTGGGGTCTAGGAGCTCAATTAAATAGGTCTCAATGTAAAAAACCCAATGCTTCATTAAATACCATGACAATGGGGGGTAAATATGCTAAGTTCATTATAAAATGTACGTTTTGACAGGGTAACTTACCCCCCCACCCCTCCCCCTAAACTGAGATTTACTGTTCTTTTGGCATGGAAGTACCTTAGGACCATAGGAAACATTTTATCCAAAAAGACAGGTCAACCATGTCTGTAGTCATTTGAAAAATGGCCGCCGACAATAAACCGCTTATACACCGGACCCCTTATCTTTTCTTCTGTTGGAGCTATAGTCATAATATTGGTGTCAAAGTGCACATTTTTGGGGTCTAGGAGCTCAATTAAATAGGTCTCAATGTAAAAAACCCAATGCTTCATTAAATACCATGACAATGGGGGGTAAATATGCTAAGTTCATTATAAAATGTACGTTTTGACAGGGTAACTTACCCCCCCACCCCTCCCCCTAAACTGAGATTTACTGTTCTTTTGGCATGGAAGTACCTTAGGACCATAGGAAACATTTTATCCAAAAAGACAGGTCAACCATGTCTGTAGTCATTTGAAAAGGGAGAAGCTACTGAATTGATTGGCATCAGTCTTTCCAAAGACTACATTTCCCAGCTTTGCAAAAAGCCGGGCGTAAACTGTTCGTAATCTGTGCGCTTTTAGGTGCAGTGCCCCACAGATGAAGGCAGGATGCTGCATCACACACTGATCACTCGGGACTCTCCTGTAAACTTTCTCCACCACTTATAAGACTTCTCTTGAGTATCTCTCGAGTATCTTCTGTATTAAATAGGAAAGTAATACAAACCTCAAACTGAACCTCAAAGTGTCTCAGATTTTCTGTCACCTCTGATTTCATCCAGCTGTCACAGACCCTGGTATAGAATTCATGTTTTGTGGCAGCAACTGGCTACGAGAGGTGTAACACTCAGCAGTCAGATAGAGACACATAGGGCTCTATTTTCATGTACGCCGGTGAGGCGACGGAGGGTGGCGAACCCCGCGCAGTTGTATTTTTGTCTGGCGGAGCCCGGCGTAAGGCCAGTTTGGTATTTTCGTGGACTGAAGCGCACGGAGGCGAACCGAGATCCGCCAAGCTGGGCGTGGTGGCGTGGTAGGGGGAGGTGTCGACAGAATCAGCGGGCGCAGTAACATTTTCGTGCTCGCCAGTGGCGTGTAAAGTGCGCTGAAAGCTCGCCGATTCAAACCTGGTCAGCTTTCAGTGCAAGCGAAACGCAGCTGGTCTAGAGGTATTTTGGTAGACCGGCGGCGTATCGGCATATGTCACCGATGCCTCACCGGCAGGTTTCCACAGTGTCAGGAACATTTCAGTGCAATAAATAATCATCAAAAACTAATAATCTGAGTCAGCACATACATTTAGATCTATATCGATATATTCTGATCTATATCTGCCCTGACACACAACCTGACTGAATCAACACAGCTGAAACCGCATTAAATTAAATATCTAGTAAATAAACACACATGATGAAGTTAACAAGATATGTGATTCATCTCCCTCCTTTTCTTTCTTCCTCTTATTTCTCGCGCAGGTCGACCTGGACATGTCTCCGTGTCCTCTCTCCGTCCTGCTGCAGCTGCTGCTGCAATGGCTGAACAGATGATTTGTTTCAGTGATCAGATGAGTCATTTACTTTAAGCCTACATGCGGATATTATAATATCAGTTTTGTGAGCCAAATTTATTTTATATGCCAACATCTATGAAAGAAAGAGCCAGGCCACTGAGCGCAATGCGTCATTTATGCACAGATGGTTCTGATTTTAATGCCATTTTTGGAGTTAATGTTGTGATCTGTGCGCTCAACCCACCTTTGTCACGTGAGGTTTGAGTATATGGAACTTTATGTGAGTGTCTTTATTTGTGGAAAAGGGTGTTTGTCTTACCAGTGGGTCCAACATTACACACACCAAATCCATCTGTGCTCAGATGAGAGAGTGTGGAGGACGCCCAATGCAGCGCTTACAGTGACACTTGTTGAGGAGCTGCCTTCTGTCACCATCGTTTGGCATAACTGTCTTCAGACATCTCTTGATCTCTTTAACTACTTCCCGAAAATTGTACTATGCCTCGCCGGTGGCGGATTTAAAGGCAAGGAGAGGAGCTTATGTGATTGGCGAAAACAGGTCTCGGCTGTGTTAAACCCACTCCACGCTCTCTCTCTCCTCCCTTCCTACAACTTACGCCGCTGGGAGGAGCTGAGTTAGGGAGGGGAGAACGCCTTGTCGGCCCGGCGGACCTGACTTACGCCGCGCCTGCGGCATGTCTCCAGCGAGGCACGAAAATAGAGCACATAGAGTACATAAGAGGCTGTTTTTTTTTCTTTTCTTTTTCATTTTTAGGGGGGCATTTTTAAAGTCACCTTTTTGACACTTATTTTGTTCATTAAATGTGCATCCTTACCCCCATTGTGAGGGTAATGAGAAGACTATATATTTTTTAGTCTGGAGACCTTTTCATATGGATTTCTTGATCCCAGAAATGTTGACTTTGACACTAATATTATGATTATAGCTCTAACAGAAGAAAAAATATGGGGTCTGGTGTAATAGTGGTGCATTGTCGATGGTCATTTTTTAAAATGTCTATAGAATTAATGAAGGGTGATCTAACTTGTCTCTTTGGATAAAATGTTTCCTATGGTCCTAAGGTACTTCCATGCCAAAGGACAGTAAATCTCAGTCTAGGGGGAGGGGTGGGGGGTAAGTTACCCTGTTAAAACTTACATTTTATAATGAAATTAGCATATTTTACCCCCCGCTGTCATGGAAATTAATGATGCATTGGGTTTTTTGCATTGAAACCTATTTAATTGAATTCCTAGACCTCAAAAATGTGCACTTTGACACCAATATTATGATTATAGCTCCAACAGAAGAAAAGATAAGGGGTCCGGTGTATAAGCAGTTTATTGTCGGCAGCCATTTTTAAAATGTCTATAAAATAAATGAAGGGTGATCTAACTTGTCTCTTTGGATAAAATGTTTCCTATGACGCTAAGGTACTTCCATGCCAAAGGAAAAGTAAATCTCAGTTTAGGGGGAGGGGTGGGGGAGTAAGTTACCCTGTCAAAACGTACAATTTTTCATGAAATTAGCATATTTTACCCCCCACTGTCATGGTATTTAATGATGCACTGGGTTTTTTACATTGGAACCTATTTAATTGAGTTCCTAGCCCCCAAAAATTCGCACTTTGACACCAATATTATGATTATAGCTCCAACAGAAGAAAAGATAAGGGGTCCGGTGTATAAGCGGTTTATTGTAGGCAGCCATTTCTAAAATGTATATAAAATAAATGAAGGGTGATCTAACTTGTCTCTTTGGATAAAATGTTTCCTATGACGCTAAGGTACTTCCATGCCAAAGGAAAAGTAAATCTCAGTTTAGGGGGAGGGGTGGGGGAGTAAGTTACCCTGTCAAAACGTACATTTTTTCATGAAATTAGCATATTTTACCCCCCACTGTCATTGTATTTAATGATGCATTGGGTTTTTTACATTGAAACCTATTTAATTGAGTTCCTAGACCCCAAAAATGTGCACTTTGACACCAATCTTATGATTATAGCTCCAACAGAAGAAAAGATATGGGGTTCGGTGTATTAGCGGTTTATTGTCGGCGGCCATTTTTAAAATGGCTATTAAAAAAAAATTGAAGGGTGATCTAACTTGTCTCTTTGGATAAAATGTTTTCTATGACCCTAAGGTACTTCCATACCAAAGGGGACATTTGTTGCATGACTTGAAGTAAAATGTGTCTTCGGCCCCCAACTAACGTAGAAAAACGGGAAACATCTCATTTTAACTCAAATTTCATGATTAGACAGATTAGTACATTGCTGAATGCATAAGATGTCATGATCAGTCATTTGTATTCTTTCACCAAAGGAATGTAGTCTTTATCAGTGTATGTATGGTCGAGCAGGGTTTTACGACCGAGGTCTGGAGGTCAGTGTTCCCCTGTTATCTTGGGGTCCGTATGTTCACACACTTTAAGACAGTAAATCTGAAATGGGAGATCTGGGTTGAGGCGTTATTGTTTATTTAGATGAGGGGTGAGCAACCTTGAACACTCAAAGAGCCATTTGGACCAGTTTCCCACAGAAAGAAAAACACAGGGAGCCACAAAACCCCATTGACATCTAAAATGAAGATAACATTGCATATACATTTTTTTTTTTACCTTTATGCAAAGTGTATAAAAAACTGTAGTGAGTTGCATTTAGGAAATAAATGAACTGCTGCAGAAAAAAAGAAATGTTGTCTCTGCAGGCAAACAAAAATATTTTGAACAGTTTGAAATAACCTTGAAGACCCACTTTGATGAAAATTGTGTTATTCTTGTTGTCTACATGTTCATACATCATTTTCCTGATGCTACAGGACATATCATAAGTTATATAAGTGCACAATTGCATTTTTGAGTATTTCTGCATTCAAATCGCTGTGAATCTCTGGCAGACCCAAACAGTAGTCTCAGACGCAGGGTGATTTTCTGTTTTACAGCTGCAAGCTCCGCCCTCGGAGCCCTGCTATGCTGGCCACACTCGGAGGAGTAGAGAGGATGATCGTGCAACAAGCGTGTGCATTAAATAAAAAACACAATTTCACTTAACAATGTAAGATGTATATTTGCAAAAAAATAGCAGATTAAAATGTGAAATTAACTTGCTTAATGTGACTTTCGCTCCTGACCCTCAGCGCACAGTGTCTCTACATCCAAGCGGTGTGACATCACATTCATCTTCACACAGGTTTTTGGTTTTCCCAAGTCGGCAGCTATGATGCATATTTTGAGCGATAAAAAAATTGAACATGGTTTATTTAATGTTACTTACATTATAATCTTTGAATTTGGAATTTAAAAAAAAACTTAATAAAATACATTTAAATTAAATATTTATTATTCATTTTCCAAATTCACAGGGAGCCGCAGCTTAGGGAAGAAAGAGCCGCATGCGGCTCTAGAGCCGCGGGTTGCCGACCCCTGATTTAGATGGTCAGCGATGGAGTCAGTTTGAAAGGTAATAAAAACTCTGTCTCTGTTCTCCGAATTGACAAATCGTGAAGAGTCAGAGGTTTAGTCAACCTACGGTCGGGTCACTTAGGTAACCTGAAAGTGCAAACAAGTCTGGAAAGATTTATTTCCTGTGTCCTGGGACCAGATAAGGAAACTTTCCTGTGAGGAATGTGTGAGTTTCACACCCAGGGTTGTCTTGATTGCTACAAAGTTATGATGATGGAAAAAGGCCTGGAAGAAAGAGAGTTACTAGAAAAGCAGAGGGTAAACATATCATTGTCACCAGTAAGAGAGATCGGCAAAAGACAGCACAAAAAATAAGGGAGGAAATCAACATGACAAGGTCGAAACCCATATCTCTGACAACTGTGAAAAGATGTTTGAGAAAGGCTGGTCTGAAGGGTTGTGTATCTGCAAAAAACACTACATCTACAGGACAAGAAAACAGATATTAGTGGGCAAAAGCTCACAAAAATTTGACCTATGATGACTAGAAACAAGTTCTCTGGACCGATGAAAGCAAGTTTGAACTTTTTGGTTCAAAACGCAGAGTCTATGTCCGCAGACAAACTGGTGAACGTCTGAAAGCACCATGTGTTACACCCACAATTCAGCATGGAGGTGGTAGTTCCATGGTATGGGGATGTTTTGCAGGTGATGGAGAAGGAGATTTGTTTGAAGTAAAGTGTATCATGAAGAAGGAACAGTACCACTCCATCCTCCAGCACCATGCTGTTCCATCTGGACTCAGACTTGTGGCTCATAAGTTTGTTTTGCAGCAAGGCAATGACCCTAAGCACTCTGCTAAGATCTGTCAGGGTTACCTTGACAAAAAAGAAGAGGAAGGTGTTCTTCAAAAGATGGTTTGGCCCCCTCAGTCTCCAGACCTTTGTCCAATAGAGCTTGTGTGAGATGAAATGGATCGGTCAGTCAGAAAAGCGTGTCACACAAATCAGCAGTCTCCTTTTAATGAACTTAAGAAAGCTTGGAATGCAATCCCTGGAACATACATTAGAAAACTTGTGGAACGAATGCCTCGTATATGCCAAGCTGTTGTTAAAGAAAGCAAAGTCTAAGTAACAATAACTCAAATACCATATAATTATAGTCAAAGTGTCTTCTGATAAGTTACTCTTTACACAATAGTCATGTTTATTGTGTTGCAAATCATATGAATGAAACTATGGTCTTTTTTTGTACAAATCTGATCTTGCTTCCAAACGTTTGGCCTGTAGTGTATGTCTCTACTATTAATACTATCTGACAGTCCAAATATGTTGACACGTGCACAGAAGATTCTCGCTCTCCCTCATCTGTCATTGCACTTTTGCCGGATTATCCTACGATGGCATAATCCGCTGTGCTGTGTGTAGGCTTGTTACAGCCTGTTTGTGTGTGTAATTGTGTTGTGGGCAGACAGTGCTGCCAACTGCTCAGTAAGGAAAGTAGCTATTGGCTGTCCTAAAAGTCGCCAGAAGTCGCTAAATGACGTCTTTGCCTAATTTGCATAATTGGCCAAATTGAACGCTGTAAGGGAGAGGAGCAACGTCATCAAAAAGTGAGTAAAAAACACCCTTAATGTGTTCAGGACAACAAATGTACTTTCCTCTGTCAATTCTTGTTTTTTTTTCTGTCACAATACCAACCCTCCTCCTTTATCCGGGCTTGGGACCGGCAAAAATGACCCAACTGAGACAATTTGGCGGAGTTACTGGGTTTTTTTTTTTTTTTTTTTTCTTAAGTTTTGTTTGGTTTTAAACAACCAGCCGCAGCTGGAAATTTCAAATTTACAGGTAGGGGGACCTGGAGCAACCTGGAGAAACCTGTGATAAAGACACAGCAGAGCATGTAAAGTCATGACAGACTGAAACTGGCTGCTTCCTTCTGTCAGGACATAACATGGTCCACTGTGATGTGTGTAGGCTTGTTACAGCCTGTTTGTGTGTGTGATTGTGTTGTGAGCAGATAAAGGAGGGATTGGGAGGTTAAGAAAGCTGGAGTGTCACACCTTTACCTCCCTTTACCCTCTCAGATTTTTTTAAAGTTGTAAATTTCAAATTTACACGTAGGGGAACCGGAGCAACCCGGAGAAAACCTGTGATAAAGACACAATGGAGCATGTAAAGTCACGACAGAGTGAAACTGGCTGCTTCCTTCTGTCAGGACTTCACATGGTCCACTGTGCTGTGTGTAGGCCTCCTTTTGGCCTCCTTGTTACAACCTGTGTGTGTGTGTGTGTGAGTGTGATGTGGGGTGATAAAAGGGGGATTGGGAGGTGAAGGAGGCTGCGGTGTCACAGCTATACCTCTGACTGCTGTCTCAGATGTTTATATTGGCGGCGGCTTCTAGGAGTGACAAACTTTTTAAAACCTCTCCACATAGAGATCTGCGCCGCAGATGTTACCTGACTGGTTTCAGATGCCATCTGGATTACCTCAGAACTCTCTGGGACTCTGTTTGGTGTATCTACCTCAGTGTCTATCAGGGAGTCTTCAGCCTGTTTCAGGTCCTCTTCAACAGGAGGTTCTGCCTTATTGTCCTGCATGAGGTCATTTATCTCTTGATGCAGCTCCTCCACCTTCCTCTGCAGAGCTTGACTGACCTTCTCTTGATTGTTTGACTTGGAGGCCAGCTCGAGACAGTCACTGTTTTTTTCGTGCAGCTGGTTCAGAATGTTCTTCAGCTGCTCTTTTTCTCTTAAGTCTCTGCTGCTAGCCTCTCTCTCCAGGTCCATCACCCTCTGCTCCAAGAAAGCCTTTTCTTTGATCAGTTCCTCCACCAACTTCACATCTCTGTCAATTTTTTCAAGAAGTTGAAGCCGGAGTTCCTTCACTTTACCCTGAAGTTGGTTTGCTCTATCATTCTCAGCTAGGAGCTTGTATTCAGTGGATGCAACAAGATTTTGGAGGCCTTGAATCTTCTTTGTGTTATTCAGTTCCACTGATGCTTTTTTTGAGACCTCCTTTTGCAGGTCTGTCACCATCTGCTCCAGAGCATGTTTCTCAGCCTCCAAATCTTCAACCTGCTTCACATCCTGGCTGATTGTCAATTGAAATGTATGCCTAACATCCTGCAGTTCTCTGAAGAGGCCATCAGCCCTCAGTTTTTCAGCCTGTAGCTGATTGTTCAGAGATAGGACAAGATCTTGGTACTCTTGGACTTCTGCAGGATTGTTCTCTGGTGCTGGGATCTCTTTCTTTCTCTCTAGCTCCAGCTTCTTTTTGAGCTCTTCCATCTCCATCTGCATTGCTTGTTTGGCTTCCTCCTGTGTCTTCAGCTGGTTCTGTAAGACTTTCACTGCTTTTATGTCAGATGGATTCAGGAGTTCGAGTTGTTTCTTGAGCTGCTCATTCTCTTTTTCACAGTCAGATAGTTTGGCCTCATACTGCTGTTTATCTAATTGTCTCATCTGTGTTTCTTTTTGCAGGAGGAGCTTATGTTCCTGTATGCAAAGTCTGAAAGAATTCTCCACCATCCATTGTGGGGGGCCTCTTTGAGGATTCGGAGTGTGTGAACCCTGATCATTGCTGTGGTAACCTTGCTGGCCCCCCTGCTGTCTTTGGCGAGGTGCCTGGTGGTGGTATTCTTGGTACCTGCCCTGCTGTCTTTGGTGAGGTACTTGGTGGTGGTATTCCTGGTACCCACCCTGCTGTCTTTGGTGAGGTGCCTGGTGGTGGTATTCCTGGTACCCACCCTGCTGTCTTTGGTGAGGTGCCTGGTGGTGGTATTCCTGGTACCCACCCTGCTGTCTTTGGTGAGGTGCCTGGTGGTTGTATTCCTGGTACCCACCCTGCTGTCTTCTGTAAGTTGCCTGGTGGTTGTATTCCTGGTGGCCTCCTTGTTGTCTTTGGTAGGAGGTCTGATGGTGGGAGTTACCCTGGTAGCCTCCCTGTTTTCCTGTGTGGGGTGTATAGTAGGAGTTGTGGTTTGCCTGGTGTCCCCTCTCTACCCTTCGGTATTGGGTCTGGTGGGGATTACACTTTTGACTTCCCTCTTCCTTTTGGTTACACATGTGGTGGCTGTTACTTTTGTTCTGTTGGCTGTTGTGGTCAGCCTGGTGCCCCCCTTCTTCTATGTGGTTAGGGGTTTGAGCTGCTAACTGAGAGGGCTGCTCGCTGTTTTGATCTTGCCCATGGATGAGGATGTTGCTGACCCCTGGCATTGTGCTAACAAAAGTGTCAGTGTCCAAATCCATCTCATCCTCTACCATATTTGCCCAGTTTAGGGTCTTGAATACGTTGCTGGTTGTCATCTCCTCTTTCAGTGTCTGTATAGACTAGCTGAATAAAGAGCCTAACTAGTAGTGTTATCTTAAAATTAATAAGCAAACTGTTGCGTTTGTGGTAAGATCTTACAAATGCTAAGATTCTACTATAAGCAAACTGTTGCGTTTGTGGTTAAAGTCTTATAAATGCAAAGATTCTACAATAAATGAGCTGTTGTGTTTGTTGTTTGGATCTTATACATGCAAACATGCATACATGCAACCATTCCTGTCACTTTGATTGTTAGTTTGATGATGTCACTTTGATGATGTCACAAAGTCACTTTGTGACATCATCAAAGAGACAGGAAACAACTTTCCGCAACCATGGTAACATGTTACACGAATAACAAGCAGCTAACACAATGGATGATTTAGCATACTCACAAAATCCCTCTAAATATAAATAAAACATATAGAATAAAAAATATTAATGACCACCATCTTATTTAGCTGATCCTTGTTTTTTTTTCATGATCACAAAGCACCAAAAACCCTGCAGTTTCTTGAGGCTGATTAGATCCTATGCTCTTTTTAGAGTTTGAAAACCTTACTTTCTTTAAAATTACCATAATGTCTTCATGAAACAAACACTCTGACGCTTATCATTTCTCATCTTTATAAGGATACAGTGGGTACGTTAAGTATTCAGACCCCTTTAATTTGTAGTGATTTGCTAAAATCATTTGAATGGATTATATTCTTTCTCAATGTACACACAGCACACTGTTTTAACAGGAAAACACATATTTGTAGACACTTGCAAATTCATAAAAAAAGAAAAACTGAAACACACATTGACTTAAGTATTCAGCAGGTGACCTGCTCCAAAGTTGGATGTTATTTTGCTTTAGGCTTGATAAAAGACCATGAAGATGGCATATCTCTAAAAAACTCAAGTTGTGGCACCAGATCTACTTGTGCTTTTCCTTAGACTCTATCTTTTTACATACTTCATCGAGGTGGAAATGGTGATAAGATGAAAAATACATAAATTAAGAAACAGCACGGAGCCACAGCACTCAGCAATTTGAAAAACTCCAATAATTGCGCCTCTTTTTACATTGCGAAAAATTCCTGTACAATAGAGAAAAGTAATAGTACACAGATCCTGATCTAACAGCACATTTTATATAAACTTTGTCCTACAACTCCTCAGGGAGGGGTCCTATTTAAGTTTACAGTTTCTCAGGAGGACAAAACTCATTCTCTTTGTAAAGTTTTGGTAGTAGTTTAGCTCCATAGATTTTTTTTTCCCCTGACTAACGTGTTTGCATGTTTTTTAAAGAGTCCCATTTCAACTTTACTAAGGCATTAAATGGATTTTTGAGCAACTTATAAACATAATGACAATGTGACCCATATACAGAGGCTGCCACCCTCAAAGTGAGGAGCCTGGGTTTGAATCCAACCTGCAGCCCTTTTGCATGTAATTTACAAGCAGCAATCTTTCATTTTGAGAAATGATCGCTAAGAAAGCAATTCGCCAAATGTCCACTAGAGGGTGGTTGAAAAAGTGGCACAAACCATATATACATGAATTCAAAAATAACATGCTAATAGTCTGGTTCAGAAAAAAAGTTTTGTCTGAATAGCTCAGGACTCCTACAGCACCCACTGGATGGGCAGTGAAGTTTTTTTTAAAAGACACGTTTACCTCAAGATATTAAGGTTACAAGTTTGGTGAATTAAAGGCATGGCTGACTTGGCCGCATTGGGGCACACTGTAGCTGTTGGTGAGGGGGCTGAAGACCACCCTCTGGTAGGTTGACAGAAACTGGGTTGCGTAAGTATTTCCAATATGGTGACCGCTGCCAACAGGCTTCAAACCTCAGCTTCAGAAACAACTGGGTGACTGAGTCTTCTGCCATGCTACTCTCTCTCTCTCTTAGTTTCCGACACTGTCTACAGTCATATCCTCTAAATAAAGGCATAAAGCCCAAAAATAAACTTGAACGAAGGAAGAAAAAGATGGATATAGCTGAGGGTATGTATCTGCTTCACTGTGAGGTTCTGTTTGTATGACTTTGTTTTCTGCAGAAGGGTTTATTCTCACAAAAACTGCATCACTCTGGCTGTGTTAAACCCATCACACTCACTCTGATTTGATGTGTCCGCTGACCATAAGTCCTAACTATCGGTATGTGACTGAAAGAATACTTTGAATTACCATCACCGACAGCATTTCTGTCCAAACCTGAAAACGAACTTATTGGGGAAATTTCCCACCAATTTGTGTTTTGAGACATGCTGCTGATGAAGACATTTTGTCCAGACAGTCAGACATGACATTTAAATCCCTGCTAGTGGTCACTAAGATGTCCAGAAATTGGAAAAAAAAGATATTCCAGGGTTGGTGCAGACATCTTTAAACAATTATTCCATTATCAAAAGCTTCCTGGGATGTGAAAGGTGCTAAAGAAACAGATGTTTCCTTATGCAACACATTAAATGTCTGATTTTGATGCATTTTGAGAAAATGATGCTCCAAGCTGCATCACTAATCTTGCAAAGACTTTTCAAATAATGCTGTAGGAGGCTACCTTAAAGAATAACTCAAACTGACTGTGGAGAGACAGAAAAATCAATTTCATTTAATGACAAACACTTTTCATCATCTACTTCATTACTTGGACAGAATATTTTGGGGCTTTATCAGTTGGGGTAGAAGATTTTTACTCATGGTGCACGTCTGAAAGGTCAGTTTTCACAGGAAAAATTGAGTGTCAATAAGAATAACAGCACATAGGTATATCCTCACCCTGAGTTGTTTTTACCTCACTTAAATTGTCCTGAAAGAGATGAAAATGATGATGATCTCAGGAGGAGGAAGGGGGAGGAGGATGGAGAGTGGGGAGGGGAGGAGGAGGGATATCACCAGTTAATAACCCGCGCCTCCTCTGCCTGTCAGCATCACGATCGCAGAATGTACCGGGACCTCCTCAGCAGTGGAGCCGCGTCGTGATGACTGTCCGCGGGCAGAGCAGCAGCCTGGTGACGCTTGACATCTCCTCGCTGTGAATCTGGAGTCTTGGCACAAACACTCACACACAAATACTCTCTCTCTCTCTCTCTCTCTCTCTCTCTCTCTCTCTCTCTCTCTCTCTCTCTCTCTCTCTCGCTCTCTTTCTCTCCCTCACTCTCTCACACAGTCAGAGGCTGCGCGCACTTTGCTCCGACACATTCCTCCGAGGCTTCTCCTTCTTTCCGTCTGGGGATTTGAAACTTGGGGGACTTTAAAGCGACACAGGAGGAGAACAAAGGGTCGGACGGATAGTGTCGGTGTTGTGCATGTAGCGGGCAGGCCGGGTGTCCGTCTGCAGGGCGCACAGCGGTGCTGCTGGACCAGCCGAGGACGCACCAAGTCCCGTCCCACATCCGCGTTTTTCCTCCGGTGTCCCGCGCTTCAGTCATGATTCTCTTGGGGATTGTGCTCTTTTTCTTCTTCTCAGGTACGTCTTCTAATTTTTTTTTTTTTTTTTTTGTATTTCAACTATGAAAGAGAGAAATCCAGACGCCTTAGTCTTTGTGCGGATGCTCTTTGACGCACAGGTTGGATGGCAGAGAAGGCTGGAGAGCGAAAAGTCACACTTCATTTGCAGCCTCACATTTTACTCACAGTAAAGGCAGACCCTCCTGCCTCTCTGTAATCTGGCTCCTTCACTTACAGCTCCGCTTTTTGGCTCGTTTGGGCAATTTCACGCTCTCGGGGCCACGAGGATGTGAAAGAAGTGTCTGACTTTTTTTCTCATTCCAACTTTTTCTGCAGAGTCAAAATTGCTCCATGTGGCCTGATACTCACTTTGTTAATCCTTCAATATGTTTTTAGTCTCTTTGGCTCTGGTTCTGTACTTTATAAATAACCTGTTCTTTAAGTATTCAGATGACAGCAGACTACGCCCTTCAGCACCAAATCCTGACCTCAAACTTTCACATTTTTGATGAGCGAAGAAACCAGACTGAAGCTGACCTCTGAGAGACAAGGATGTAGGATTTTTCCAACTCACTTGTCAGAAAATATCCTAATTTGTTTTATTAAACACAATTTTACACTTTGAAATCTTCAACAGTGAGGTCTTGAAATATAATTAACTTTAGAGCTATATTTGGCTCTGTTTACACTTCAAAGAGCTTTAAAAAGACATAAAAAAGACATTTTGAAGTTAGAAAGCGCAAATAAAAACAGATGCAGGATCTTTTTAAATAAATCAAAAACCACAGAAACGTCTATTTAACTTTGAACTGACAGTGTCAATCACATGTTAAGGAAACAAAAAGAAATACAAGAAAAAAGGGGCTAAAACTGCAGTGTTTGGTGGTCAGTAGACGCTCCTCTGTCAGTTTTAGTGATAACCATGTTTGAGCAGATCTCTGCAGCCTGACCTCTGCAAACTATAATCTGCTTTGTCATTTTTTCATGCTCGTAAGAGTGTTTTTGTCGAAATTGTGAATTATCCTTGTCTGGTAAAGACGTGTTTAAAGATTTTTTCCATATTGTGCAGACGGATTTTTCACCATTAAAAATTTCCTAAAGGCATCATCAATGCCTCAACTCAATTTCTAGCGAACCCAACATTTTTGTTGTTTTTTTGTTGATTCATTGTTTTCTGAAGATGCATTTCCACTCTGGCAGAGTTTACAGATTCATTTCAAAGATCATTTATTCATTCATGTGTGAAAATAATACTCAAGACCTGCTTTATTTGAGCTAAATGAGACTGAAAACTCTCTCTAGATTCCTTGGAAATTACTGTGGTACACACTTTACTCAAAAAGTTCATAAAAGCAGAAAAAATGACTCTTCTTACACTTGCAGTGCTAAAAACTATTGCTTTTGCAGCTTTATGATGAAGTCTTTAAGTGTAATGAACTGTCTCTTTGCTGTGAGAGTGATATTTTCTAGATTCTGGCCTGGTGTGGCTCATTTCTCTGCGTTTGTCCTTGCGTTACGGGCTCAGGATCTGTGTGTGGGATTGTAAAACAGGCAGAAACCGAAAAGACAAAAGGTTTTTCATTTACAGAGCTGTAAACACTCCTCAGAGAGTTCCTCTTAAAGTGTTAATGGTGTTGTAGTATCCTAAAACATCCCTTTTGTTATATCATTGGGCGGCGTGTGCACTGACAGGTGTGTGACAGAGAGCTGAAACAAAGAGAGATTCAGACGGACAATTTCTACATTGAGAAAAAGGAGCTGGGTGGAGGTTGTGGTGATTGCTCTGTATTACAGACCTTTCAGACCGAGTGTACAGGTCAGTGTGGAGAGGAAGGTCCTATGTAACAAAGAACTATCTCACTTTAAAAAAGCGGATAATATTTGTGTCTGTCTTTCTCCTCGTTTCACTCTGAGACTTTAAGTTTTTTCTCTCCTCATACATGAGGACACTCTTCATTTTGGATGCTTTAATTGCTGAGCTCCAGCAACGTTGAACACACACACACACACACACACACACACACACACACACACACACACACACGCACACACACGCACGCACACACACACGCACACAGGCTGTAGTTTCAGGACTGCGCCTTAAGTTCAGTGCAGTTTAGAGGTTTGCAGCTTAAAACACACACTTTACAGTGACATGAGGAACAAAGACATGATTAGAGGCAGCGGTGCTCATTATTCAAGAGTCAGAAAAGGTGCCAATAAAAATCATTTAAAGATGGGGGATCATGGTCTGCTATAAAAGGACATTTTGGACATTTTTTAATCAAAGTCTTGGTAAGGGAAGAAAAAGGGTGAATTCAGGAGTTATGGGAGTTGAGTGCACTGATTGTACACGGAACAAAAAAGAGGAATGTACACTTATTTGTTTGCATGAGAGAGCCTGCATCTCCATCCTGAGGGGAAAAGGGAGAAATCCCTCCAGGAGTGGTCAGCGCTAAACCATGTGACAGGGTTCCTAGAGCCCCTCTGCTTTGTTGTGACAGTTATGGTTAGGGTCAGGAACAGACACTCAAATTTGTTACGCCACACACTAATCCACATTCAGAAACACAAAAATGTGTCACTTCTTGACCACTAGGTGGGGCTGTTGCTAACAACTCAGGTCCCAGAATTGTGGTCCTGAATACGCAGTCTGGGGGTCTGCAGACAGATACTATTCCGGGTGTCTTCTGATGTTTATAACCCCTGGATCTCTGTAGTATAAGAGTGTCTGCACTGATGCACTGATGCAGTGACATGGTGGTGCTGGAGCTACGTTCTGCACAAACTTGCTTCATCTTTTGCAGCCTTAAGTAGTTTCATCCATGCCAAGCTGACAAGTGAAAATATCTTACTCATTATCCTGTAGTTTGAGATACAGAAATATCAGATCAAGAAGTACTCAAACTCATAACTGCGTCTTTCCCACTGCAATTAGACTGCTTAATTAAGTAAATGTAAACCACACTAAAGAGACTGTTACTTCTATTTTAAATTATGAGTATTTATCTTCTTTTATTCCTACATATTTTTAGCTCATTCATTAAGTGCTGTCATCTGTCATCTGAAGTATTTCATAGTTTTATTTACTGAATTACTGAGTGGTGTGTGAAACACAGTCTGACTAAAAGTACAGATTTTAGTTCACTGGAATGTTATTGACAAGAGTGTTTTACTCCCACTTGAAAAAAGTTCAAAATGTTGTAATTTTTTCTAATAGTGAAGATGAGCAAGTGTGGTGTTGCTCTTTTCAAAGCTGCATGGGACATAAACTTCGTCAAGCAACTTAGGGTGAGTTACCCAACACATTTTCAAAAACTACAAAACTGAGTACAGAAACATGATGGTAGCATTTCTTCAGTATCTGTCAATGTGTTTTGAACCTGGTACATCTCCACTGAAGAGAGGAATCCAGCTCTTTTGTTGGTTTTGGTTCTTGTGACATCAGAAAGGTCACATTTGGTTGTTTTGAAGCCACAGAGCTCAGTCTGTGTTTGGTGTTTAGGCCCCAAACTCGTCACTCCTCACTCTAGTTGAGGAGAATCTGTCTGCAGGTGGATGCTGCAGAATAAGGGGTCTGGATTGTGTTTGGTTTGGCAAAGCCGGAGCAGAGACATGAGATCTTTCAGCTTTCATAAACTACTTAATCAATAGTTAACGAATTAATAATATAAACCTTTATTGTTGTTTAGTCCTGAACAATGTGGAAGTGGTGATAGCATGGTGTCTTCAGGTCGTATGGCTGATATTACACGTTCAGCTACATGGCATGCACACATCATGATAGTGATGTTCATACAATCTATCATGCAGCCCTAATCCGCACCAGTGACTCCATTTTCCTCCGCGGTCAGCTTGTTGCAGCTGTGCTTTCTCTCCTCCTCCGCTGTATGTAATGTTCGGTCGCATACTGCCACCTGCTGCCTTGGAGTGTGAAGGCATGTTAGGAAGTCAGTCAAAGCAACTTTTAAGAGCTGTTTTTATCGATTGAAACTGTTTAAAAAGGATAACAGAATATTTTAAAATATCTCCTCTCTCAGATATATATTGAGCATTATTGGTAGAATTGTTTGTGGTTGAGGGACTTTATTAGTAATTCTAAAACTGCAGCACTAACAGGCTTGCAATAGCTGTGGTGGTTTTTTAGGGGGGCTGTTTGTGGTTAAATTGTGTATGTCTTTGATGTTACTGTGAAAAATGAGATTAATATCATGTATTTCACTTTTAAAGCTTAAGGTTATGTGCAGCATCTGTCTGTAATTGGGCCTTTAAGATGCATAAAATCAACAACATATACACCAGAGACAGAACAAACAAAGTCAATGTTAACATCACACATCACTGAAACATAAAGACAACACAAGATGTAAGTAGTCATACAGTTAAGCCCGATTATTATGCATGGCTGGGTTATTTTCAGAGATTCGTGATAATGACCTGAACCGAGGAATCTGTCAATCTGAATGAGGATTAATTAGGTACATTTTGTAATTTCTCTTTGACTTTCTGATGTTTCTCAGCAGGAGTCTCAACTCCCTGACACCTGAGGAGGTGCATTATGTCTGTATTTAAAGACAGGTTCAACACGAGCACATCTATTGTGTGCGCAATATGTGGATTAATTTCAGAGTCCTTTTCTTGCTCTGCTTTTGGTTTAGTTTGCATTTCTGCTTTTACATCTCAGAGCGGAAGAAACTGGAAGCTGTTTACCCGTTGCTTAAGCTTTTTGTGTGCTTTTTAAATCTATTTTCACGCACTCTCTTTGGCTGCTGTTACAAGTGACCCAGGTTAGAGGAGGACTGAAGAGTGTCTCATGCAGACACGCTAAAAGGAGGGCAGTTACACTCACATCATGCAGGAGCAGAGATGTGAGAGGAGCTTCAATGAAAAGGCTACACATGCACACTGAGTCCATGTCTTTCAATGCATAGTCAGTAATCACAGAAGTTTCTGGTGCCTTAAGTCTCACATGGTTTCTGATCTGGTTGATGTTTGGGTAAGTCAGAAATTTCTCATATTGAGGCTTTTTGCTGAAAAAAAAAAAAAAAAAAAATTACAGGCCCTGTGACTGCAGGTGTTTTGATTAGATACTACTTTATTTATCCTTTTGGGAAGGTTCCCTCAAGGAAATTAAAAATATTATTTTCAAAGTCAAAGTGCCTTTATTTGTCTCCCATGGGAGAAATTTATCTTGGATAGAGGGGTCTGCTGCAGACAACCCACACATTTCACCACATACTCACACGACAAAAAAAAAATAATAATAATAATTAATTAATTAATAAATACACAAGCAGTAGATAAAATACAAAGCAATTACATAATCAATAGAGATGCAAAAGTTAATAAATAGATAATTAGATTAATTTTACTACCATCTGAACTAATGAGGGAGAAGAATCACTCCAAACAGTTCAGAACTCAATATGAAAACGTACAAAAACAATACACATATGTTGATGAAAATGGAGCATTTTTGTCTCAAAACATTTTAGTGTCAAATATTTGAGGAGTTTTTGTAAGGTGGTTGAATGGTTGTGCTAATTGCAGCGTGAGCAGAACCTGCAAAACCACCTGCTCCCTCTACATTATCCTGCTCATTAGAGATTGACCAATACAATGAATCTTTTTTAATTCATAATTAAATGCTGATTAATGGCATTTTGAACTAAAAGGCATCATTTTAGAATCAACCCTCGCAAGGCTGATATCATCGGAAACCTTTTTGTATGAAAACAGTTTTGAGAGTCGGGACTGTGGCTGCTGGAGAACAGTCTTCATGTGTTCGGTGTTCTGTGTACACCACATTGTTGAAGACCACAAAACTGGGAAGTCTGTCTTCAAGTGTGCTTTCTGATCGCTTCAAAATCTGTTAAAAATGTGAAATTGGGGTGCCTGGCTTTAGGGATGCTCTCACCAGCTCTGCTGCTGGTGCACGGATTGCAGGACAGTATGATCCCAACTTTCCCTAATTGGAGGTGGTGTGGGTCCAGTCACTCATCAGGCTGCTCCCATACATCTTTGCTGCTGCTGCCTGAGAAGGAGACTAATGTGCCACAAGGTCAACAGGCAGAGTGGAAATGTACTTGATTCCTTTATGTGGGTTGATTTAATGACAGGTGTGTTCAGGTTTTGACCAGTCAGAATTACTGAGCCCAGCTGGGTGACTGGTGAGAAAGCAGACAAATAGTCATAGGCATAATGTATGTGTGTCCTCAGTCAGTGAAAGTAGCTCCTACGATACTGCCATCACTGTTCAATGAAATAAATCTGCAGAGTTTCTGTTGTTGATCTGTGCAGTCAGGTAATGATAGCTTACAGTTTTAGTTAATGTAAAAAAAAACCTGACAATGAAACCAAGGGTTTACGCTGTTGTATACAACATTATGTTTTTGTGTTTACAATACCAGTAATAAAATTAGAGCAGCAGGATGGGGCACTTTACTGTAAAATCCACCCACTTTGTGAGACCGACAGCTTTCTGGGGATAAACTGCATTTTTGCAACACTCAGGGGCTTTTCTATGCCACAGAGAAAATCCATGTATTTTTAAATACTATCCAAATCCAGTCCCCCATAAACAAGAGCAATCTGTGATGATTTATGTGTTAATGGTTTAGAGAAATTGTATATTCTATGTTGAGAGCTGACAATACTAAAACAGAGGCTGCCATATTTGTTTTGGTCTGTTGACCAATCAGAGGCTGTCACTGCAATTAGATGACCTCTAAAGGTCCAGTTAGATGCCCTGGCAGCCTGAAACAGGTGCCACAGGTGGCTTTCACAATAGATACACAAAGATAGAAGTTCAAACTTTTTCTCCTGGTTCAGTTTATTCTAGTATTAAGAGATCTGTGTGCTTTATGCTCACTAATTCATGGATGCCTCATTTTTGATCATTTATAAAATTTATCTTTGATAATATCACTATTGAATTTTTTTTAATTTAATCATATTAAACCATCAACTAGTCCCGTTTTATTCAATTCGTCTATCTTATTGTTAAATATTATTAAAATTGCTGTCAGGATCAAAACAAGGTTCTGTCTTCAGATAATTTAGCTAAAAAAACAGACTTAATATGGATGTTGAAAACTTAAGAATTTCAATATGTTTCCATTAGATAGATAATAACATGAAGAAAGTTCAAAAACAGTGATTTGAAAGAACATTTATGTGATTTTCAGTTGTAGAAAGAACACAATCACCTCCTGTGTACCACAGCTGGAGCAAACATCTGCACTAAGGTTAAATAAGCAGACCCCCATCACAGACCACCATTTGTCGTATTGGTTGTGTGGCAGTGTGCATACCTGGAGAGAAATACTATATTACAAAGTAGATTATTGAACATCTATCTGATTTATGAGTAAAACAATGCTCCAGTATTAACATTTAAAAGCATTACTGCTAATGCATTGTTAGAATTTGCTTATTCACTTTAATAATGGTAAAACTAAGTGGTGGTAGGTTTTTTTTTGTGAAAAACAAAGTTATTTTATATTTTAATTATGTCAAAGAAATGTGAACTTTTAAAATTAAATCACAAATACATGATTGAATATTAATTTCATTGATAAGTGAAATAATTCACACATATTCTAGAAATTTTGAAGTATTTCTCATAATTAATTTTAATTTAGCTTTTGAATTTAATTCTGATAATCAGTTGCTTCCACAGCCATGAAGTTCCCAATAAAATATATTTAAAAGTAATATTTCAAAAAGAGGAAAAAGATATGACATATTGCTTTGATTATGATAGAGAAGTATCCTCTTGAGTCCTGGTTTATTTTGAACATACCTGACCTTACACCTGTTCTTAATGACTATTTTAACATTGTGATTTCAAGAAACAGAGAGGAACGAACCACTGTGTCATACTTTACAGAGGAGGATTTTCTCCATTCCTACAGTTATGCTTGTCTTCAAGAAAAAAAAAAAAAAAAAAAAAACAGGCTACATGTAAATAAAGAGGGGTGTATTGTGGATTTTATTTGCAGGGTTTCCTTCAGTGTGACTGTAGTCAGACTGAGAATTTGAAGGTGAATTTTTAAGTCAAAGGAGTCCAGATCAGGAGGTTTTGTTCCTGTTTTTTCAGACTTATTGAAATGATCCGTGTTACTCCATGCTAACAGCAGAAGTTCCTGTGGTGTTGGATCCGTCTGATCTGGATTCAGACGTCCTCTCTGAGCTGCAGCAAGATAATGAAATTCCCTCACTGAGGCTTTTATAGGATTCAGTCTGTGCTGCGGCGTGGCCCGCTCTGTTCATTAGCCATGTTAATGATTGTCCAGTGTGTAGTGACACTGTAATGTTGAGTGACAGGCTGGTTTATCTCCCCGTCTCTCTTCCTCAGGTTTACCTCCCCCTCCTCCCCCCCCCTCTCCTCCTCCAGGCTTTCAGGTCGTGTCTGATTTTCTTTTTTTTCCATCTCAATCTAAATTCCCTCTTGGATTCAGCGGCGCGTCAGAATAAATTGTTCGAGTCGTTCAATGAGGAAGTGCAGTCAACCGACACCAGTGTGCAAACACATTTGGAGCGGCGGGGGTTGACGTCTTATCGGGGTGCAGGCAGGTGTGAGTGTTTGTGTGTATTTTTTGGGATGGGAGGGTGCGTAACAGGACTCATTTTACCCTGAAGCCACTAGTTGGGTTTTGAGGACCCATACTGATACTGATACCCTGGGAGCGAAGCAGCCTAGAGGGAATATCATAACACCTTAACAAACAGTCTCCCTCCTTTTCCATTCTCCTTAGAAGCCTTTCTCAGTTTCACACTCAGAATAAGAGGATCCTTCAGAAACCGACTTTTTACTACATAAGTAAGAGGAGGTCAGTCATTTAAGCCTGAAAACTTAAGTCTGTGGTTGGATGTATGAGGCGTGGACACAGGCTTTAAGTGGAAGGGTTTTGTTCTGCAAAAGAGAAAGACTGTGTATGCTCAGACAATTGAACTGTAAAAATCTGACCAGGACCACAAAAAGATAGAATCTGAAATTGGTAATGAAATGTAATAAACATGAATATATACAACAGAGGTGGATCTTTATGTATCCCAAATCATTAAAGCCTAAATTTAATTGAAAATAGTGCAAAGAGAGCATTTAAAATGTTGGAACTGAACATATTGGGAAGAGTATGACGGCTCTGTGAGATACTGTGTGAGCAATTAGTTCAACAGTTTTAGAGTGAAATGTCAAAGAATGAGTGGATTTGATCTTCATAGTAATATTATTAAACAATTCAGAGAATCTGGAGAAATCTCTGTACAAAAGGGCCAAGGACCAAAAGCAAGACTGGATGGCCCTGATCTTCAGGCCCTTAGTCAGCACTGCATTAAAGGTGGGGTAGGCAGGATCTGAGGAAGTGCCAGTATTTGGGAGAAATCTTGAATGTAAACTCTACCCCTCCCAACCAGTTTTCCCCTCAGCTCCTCCTCTCTCCTCCCTTTCTGCTCCAGCAAGCCCCGCCCACAAACAGACGCTCCTTCTCGCTCGTGTCGTTTCAATTAAATTCAGATATAATGCAGATAAATACTTCAGATAACTACAAATGGGGCCCAGTCAACGTGCAAGTAAAACACATTGGTGCTGCTGTAGATGCCAACAGACTAGCAGCAAACACAATATTTGCAGGACTTCTACAACTAGGATAAAGTGACGTACTCCAGGACCCGAGGTGAACAGTTTAGCGGCACTACAACACGCAGCAGGTCCCGTTTGACAAGAAACACTTCTGTTACAGACACTTGCCTTACTTTGTTAAAACGATTTACCTGTCCAGCAGAAAGGTTACAGGGTCCATAAGAGCCTGAAGCATCCCCAAAGCGTTTTTGCTTCATTTTTAAGTGCCTGTTATTCTGCCAGAGTCTCTGGTATTTACTTCGTTTTCTTGTTTGTGTTGGGAGTAATGGCCAAAGGAGGATTCAGAAAATGTTCTATACTTTCTAGTTGCTTTCTACTGTCTGTTATTGTAGCACGCTACAATATCTGACAGTAAGCATGTGAACAACACAAGGGAGCAGCGTCTGCCTCACAACCAATCAGGTTAGGGGAGGTGGAGAACGGCTTTGTTTACAGTCAGAAGGAGCAGGATGCTCAAAAAATTTTAAATGTTGACTACACAGACATAACAAAACACAGCGATATCCTGATATCCCCAAATGTCATCAATAACTAATGGCTAATAACTGATTTTTAAAGCTTTTTGTTTACACACCACAAAAAAGATGCATCTTTAACGGAATCCTGCCTACCCCACCTTTAAAACAGAAAGGACTCTGGAGTGGAATTTATTGCATGGGCTCAAAATCACGCTCAAAGTGATTGTGAACATGGACTGGGGGGGAAGTTGTTCTGAATTTGACAGTCATGTTGGAGATTATGGATGAAGCTTCCTTTGCTCTAAAGAATAGAGGGACTAACAGTCTTGTCATCAGCTCAAAGCCAGCATCCCTGATTGCATGGGGATCATCAGAGTCCATGTCATGGGCAGTTTGAACAGTATCTAAACAATCTCTACAGGTTTAGGAGCAACATCTGCTGCCATATAGACAAAGACTTCATACTTCAGCGAGACAATGACATACCACATTCTGCAGGGATTACAACAGCGTGGCTCGGTAGTAGAGGAGTCCTGCTGATAAACTGCCAGATTTAAGAAGGGGACATTTCACTTAATCGATTTTTCAACAAATGTCTCTTCAAAGCTACGCAGAGCACTTTTTCTTAATATACCCTTTTTGCCGGCATGGTAATCTGCCATGTAGGCTTCAGACAGTGCTGAGAGGATTGTAAACAGAGCGCCGCCTCCTGGGTGACTTTGAGATGATGACCTTTCTGAAACATCCCCAACATTGTTTTTCTGCATGGTATGTTCTGTTAGAGTCAGTTTCAACTCAGCATTTGTGAGAAAACTTTTATGTCAATACTGATTTACAGTGTATCTGTGTTGGTTGACTGATTTATTAGTTTGGCTCCAGTTTGCCGTTGAGGCCCTGAGGCTGTAGGGCGATCTGCCAGAGGAGATCAGGTCACCTGAGTCAGTGATCTCCTTTTTCTTTCTGCTTAAGCACTCTTTAAACAGAGAGCCTTCCCTGATTTACCTGAGTCCAAGCCAAATTAAAAAAACAGAAAATGTGTCATATATTTGGAATATTTAGACGTTTATTTCCCTCTAGTCTTTTCCAAAAAACAAACACCGATCATACCCATGCAGAACAGTGATGTCGGGACATTAGTCAGGGTCTGCACAACTCAAACATATTTTATTTCATCTAGTGAACACAACCTTTCTGCAGCACTGCAGTACTTATTCAACAAGCTGAATGGGAAAGAGTGAATGTTTACAAAGTGCTTTATCTAGTTTTCTGACCATTGAAAGTGCTTTTACAGCACATTAATCCATTCACACCACATTCACACACTGTTGGGTGCAGTCTGTGGAGGCAGTTTAGGGTTAAATATCTTACCCAAGTGCACCCTAGTATGTGGACGGGTTTACCTTTATTTAATAATTGCTGATACTTGGTGACTCAGACATGTTGTTAGTCAGTGATTTTGCAGTGTTGCATTGTGGTTGATCGTTAACACTGATCTTGTTTGCGTTTCTGCAGTAGGCACTTTGCAGGAAACCTGTCGGCTCTGTGTCCGCTGAACTTGTGGCATGAATCCCTTACGATATTTATACTTGACCAAAAGTATACAGAAATAAGACAGACAGGGTTGTGCTCACTCTACATGAGCTTAGTTTTCAGTTCAGTTCAGTTTTTTTTTGTCTCATACTTAGCAACTTCAAAACACAAAACAGTCAGACTAACATTTTCAGATTAATTTAGCTTTGACCTTCATATTTTCCTGGGTGCATCTTGATCTTTTGTGTGATCAATAAACTCTTAAATCTAACATCACTGTTTCTGGTGTGATGTGTCAGAAGGTGAATAGTGCTCTTTTATTGCTCTGTACGTCACTGTGTTGGATCAATTTTGTTCTTACTCTTGGTCATTTAAATTTCCTTTGGTACTATATCTTGTAGTGTAGTCATTTCCATCTGAGCTGAAAGATAATCCTTCAACAAAATGAACCTTGTCTTTGTGGCAGCAGTATCTCTGAAGGCATCATAGTGTTTATGATGGATGCTCATTTGTATCACTTATCCCCTAAAGGCTCACTTATGCTTGCTATACGTATGAAAATGTACGCGTCCATTTCAAACGATAACTCTGTCACTGCCCACATACTTCCATGCGTCCTTTGGATGTTAACCATTACATCCACCAGGGGGCAGGCTGGAGTCAAAAGTTTCTGACAACAACAAACAAAAAGAAACATGGCGACTGTGGAAGAGCTAGTGATAGTGTATTTTTTGCATAAGAGACAGAAACAAAGGCAGTATTGGAGAAGGTGGTGGTCAGTCAGGCCACTAAATGCCTCGCAGTTGGAGGACGGAGAGTTCTTTTCTCTAGTCATACCGATGACAGAAATTGGCGACAATCGTCATTTTCAGTACTTCAGGATGGCCGTTGGGGCATTTAGCTCCCTCCCAATTTCCTCCCAGATGTTCTGGAGTTTATTTTTATCCCGGTGTCCTGGATAAGTTTAATCATATATATGTTTGTAGTCACGTACCTGCTCACACAACCTTTCCTCAAAAAGCCCCGCCATTATCTTCTTCATTTCCCTCTAGAGATGCGTATCAGGTAGTGACAGCTGCAACACTGCCCCCACAGTTTCCAGTGGTATTGCTCCGTCTGGCCCCTATCTGTAAACTTCAAGGATATGTGCAGAAATACGGACGAAAAGAATGCGAAGCACGGACTGAGAGCCCTGTACATGTCTGTATCCGTATGAAACGTTGAGCATAAATGAGCCTTAAAATTGTTTTTGTGTGGTCATAAGATAAAAGCTGTGTTTCAAAAGAATACAGAAAAGTTAAAGGTAATCTGCTTACAGTCATAAACAACAAAATACATTTATTAGCAACAAAGCTGTAGAAAATTCAGACATGAGTAAAAGTAAATAACCAGGATCTTATTGCTTGTAGAAAGGTGATGAAGTATATACTTCTGTTAGCTGTATAAACCCCCAGAGGGATCCACTGATGTAAATACAAATGTCAATAAACTAGTTCACATTCATTGTGTTTTAGTTGCACCTACATTAGCCATCAGTGGAGCGTCTTAGACTTCAATTCCTACTCCTCAATCTCTGACATTTCCTAAAACTAAGTGGATTATTAAATTCTGCTGCAGAGTCATTGACCGATAAAAGAGCTGAAGATAAAGAAACACTCAGTAAACTAGCACACGCTGAAAGTTTTACCTCTCTGAAACTAAATAGGGTTTTAGTCCAGTGGGATTGTTCCTGATTTGCCCATAAAACTTTTTTATTGGCACCACTTACAACATCTGCTGGAAGGCAGACAAATGTATCGTTGGGTGCCGAATGTCTGACTTCAGTTGCCGTAATACAGCACTGGGCGAATCTTGAGACCTGACAGACTCTACCCTGAACAATGCTCATGTTTTTGTTCTTCTTCATGAGTTGAGAAATGAGCTGCTTGGTTCACTGTTCACCAAAATATGAGCATGTAAAGTGAAGGGTTCATTTCAGCAACAGATCAGCATCAGGTAGGAAAGACAAGACACAGGTGAGCTGCCTCACTGCTTTTTCTGTTCAGGGTCACGGCTTAAAGGTACAACTCACTTTTAAAAGTACAGCTCTGTTAATCCACAATTCATGCATGAAAGGGTTAGGCACATCTATTTTCAGAGGTCTAAAGTGCTTTATCGGTTTTGTTTCGTACTATTATTATTAACATAAAAGGTTTTGTTGCCGATAATAAAATCTTTGTTTTTATTATTTTAATGTTTACCCCCCAGTCTCTGCATAAACACACTCTGCTGTCATGCCTCAGAAAATGCCAACCAAACAACACACCTTTTAGTTATTATTCCACAGCAGCGTGAAGGTAAGGTTTGCCCTGAACAACAGGGGACTTCAAGTGCGACAAAGAGAGAGAAAGAGGGGACAAAATAAAGAGAGAGAGAGAGAGAGAGAGAGAGAGAGAGAGAGTCTTATCAGTATTGATCCCCAGTGACTGACGATGACATCTATGAAGAGCAATGAGGCTGAAGAAACAAGCCTCATAAACCTGCTTTGATGAAACAGAGCGGCAATCATCGCAGGTCAGCAGAGAGAGAAAATAGAGTGAAGGGAGAGAGAGAGAGAGAGAGGGAGAGAGAGAGGGAGGGAGGCGGGGTTATTAGAAGTGAGTGAGGTGAGGTGAACTTGGAGAAAGAAGTGAGGAACCCATCTCCCTCTTTCTGTCACTTTTAATGAAAAATGAGTGCCTCACCTGGACTCCATCCACCTGGTTCCATCTGATCTGGGTGCAGAAGTGTGAGTGTGTGTGCACATGTGACTGAGTGTGTATGTGTGTGTATTAGAGTTCTTCTCAAAGGGGATGGTGTATCCAAGGGGCTAGTTTGGAGGTCTTCTGTGTGTTTTGTTGATAACTGGGATTTGGAACTCAAACACAGGAGCAGCAGATGGTGTGTTGGCTTTAGCTTCTGTGTGTGTGTCTATGTGTGTGTGTGTGTGTGTGTGTGTGTGTGTGTGTGTGTGTGTGTGTGTGTGTGTGTGTGTGTGTGTGTGTGTAAACAGGCCTTAGATTGAGTGCTCAGAGTGTGTGTATTTGTGCGAGTGTGAGTGTGTGTGTCCTTACCCTAACTCAGTGTCGGACACGAGTCAGTGGTCCCTGAAGGTAGGACTGCTCTCTGTGGTCTGAACGAACTGATCCCAGGTCAGCCGCGGCCTGACCTCAGGCCCATCTGCTCTCATGATGACAGATGTGTCAGGGGCTGGCTTCAGATCTGTAAGTCTCTCTCTGACAGACTGTACTCCTGTTTGCTTGAGGATCTCAAATAGACATTAATTTGGTTCCTCAAACCAGGAAATATCATATTCCTCAAATATGTTTTCCATCATAATGATTTATTCTAATAATTTTTAAGTATTTCCAGATGTAGGTTTTTCTGAGAAGTGTGGTCCAAATAAGTGAAAACCCTTCTTCCTTGCCTGTCATGTGCATTTGTAGAATTTCATGAGGATCAGATCATCAGGAGAGCAGCAGCAAAGACCTTCAGGATACAGAGCAGAGCAAAAATCAGCAATGATACTAATGCTAAGATTTTGATTTATGAGCTGTTGACAACCTGACAAAAATATTACTTTCTGATTGTACCCTGCTCAATGGCAGGGCTAATAGATGAGGGAGTCTTATTGAACCTTCGGCTCTGGAGAGATTTTATGTGATTTTATGGCTCTTAACGATTGGCATTTTTAGTACTTGATTGTTGTATTGTTGTTTTATGTGTGTCTTATCTGGACGGCTGGGTTCCTGCCTGCAAACAAAATTTACCGCAAGGTATAAATAAAGAAACCTTTGAACCTTTGTATCAATAAAACAATAAAATATTACTCTCCCGTCAGCGGACAAAGTGCAAAAATCTGCAGTGTATGGTCTGACCTCTTTGCTGGTTTGGTCCTGTTTTAGTCATTTTCCTTTTGAAAAACTTGAAATTCTAACAACTTTCAAAAGAAATTATAGTGAATAATTTCTGAGGTAAATGTGGACACTGAGATGAATGCTCGGGTTGAAGTTGAGAAAACTGTAGCCTTGCTTGGGTGCTGGTTCTTTCAACAGCTCCTCATTTAAGGGGCAGAACTAACATCCATTGTGGCTAATACACTAACAGGTGACTCATACAACCTCACCACAGAGATACTGAAGTACTCCTCTAATGCACTTTCTGACATCACTTTCATTTTAAGCTGCATGACTGATGCTTTTCCCGCTAATATGATCTTAAATACACTGATTAGTCTGGTTATGAAGACTTAGACCTGCTCCTTTCTGAGTCAAATTTAGGTGTGACACAAGGTTTTTAGCTTTACAACTTTATCGGCCATCAGAGCATCTACGCTTATGGTTGTATAGAGAAGCAGAGAAAGCAAGCGCTCTCATTAATTGCTGGTGTTATTGGCTGGGAAAAAACTTGAGGAGGGTTTACCCAATGACTGAAAGTAGGAGGCGGAGCTCTTGAGAAGCATGTAAGACAGCCTGCCTTTGCTCTGACCTAGGGCCAGGTGATAAAACTATAACGATACATGTATATTGAAAATTAATTTCCATCAATATCAATATAAAGCATGGTCAGTATCCTTTTCGATAGTCGGCGTTCGGCCATGTTTTGGTAGGCTATATGAATAGCCAATGAAAAGTGGAGTTGCTCTGGGTCCACTTCACGTCGAACATCATCAACAACACTGACACAAAAATGTCGGTAGTGCCGAGGTATTTTGTTCTTTTGAGGTTGGACATGAAGCAGAGTAATGTGCACCAGTGGCAGCTGGTGAGAAAAATCATAGATGGGGCTGAAGTTTTGGAAACCGGAGCCCTGTCGGGGGGTCCGGGGGTATCCTCCCCCGGGAGATTTTTTTTTCATTCTCAAAAGGTAGATGAATCATTCTGATGCTTTCTAAGAAAATAACTAAGGAAACATACGATGTTGACCTACAAAGACAAATGTGGTGGGGATACTGTATTTCAACTCATTAACAGGGTATTATAGCCGACACACAGCCTACCTACAGTCAATGTAATCCAATGATATAGAAACTGACAGTAGCAGTGTACTCGTGTACATCCACCTGCATCTCAACAGGTTAGGCTACAGCAAAGGAGCACACAAAGACAACAGCAGAAAAATAGTGAAGAGCAGACCCACATCTATAACAAATCAGGCTGCATATCAAAGTGGTCAGCCAAGGAAAACAACACAAACATCTGCTTTAAATACAGAACAGTTTTACTACATTTGATATTTCAGTTGAACTGAATTGAAACTGGGTGAACAAATACAGGGTTCCCACTCTTTTATAGAAATCATTTTCCAGGACTTTTCCAGGATGTTTTCATCCTGCCTTGAAAATTATTGATTTCTAACATTGTGGCATGAACATTGTCTGTTAGCTTTCTTTTTAGTCTGGCTTTTATGTAGTGTCTCACTATGATAAATTTATGGTTTATATTAGGTTTTAATCTTTACATACACTAATTTTCTACAAACAGATTTTGTTGAGTGACTGTTTCAGTAGCTGAAATTTTATTTTGCCAGCTTTATAATTTCTTTTTGTCACCATTAATTTACATGGGAAACAAAAAAGGGCCTTACTCTTCGGACTTCCAGTTAGCCATGCAATGCATTTATACCATGCTCTTGAAAATGCCAGTATATATTGTCTGCTCTTCTCGGTGGTCACTTGCTGAGTGGCGACGTCTGGTCGATCCGGACCGAGCTCTTTCAGCTTTAGTTAGTCCTGCAGAGTTCTCCTCCCAAACGGGACCTACTTGATGGACAGCGCAGCGTTCTCTGGCAAATCACTCGGTAGGGGGTTTGCGGTAGTCATTCCCACGTCCTCTGTCATTAGCAGCCAAGTGCAGAGTGAGGGGCGGACCAGCTCTGAGTAGAGCAGCTAGCTACGACAGACTCACATTGTAGCTATGCGTCTGTTTGTGGCCAATCTGGTTATGAACGTGCTTACGTCATTCAAATTAGAGACGCTTGGGCGCTCGTCCCTGGCACCCCTTAAAGATATTTTTTTTATGTAGCTAGGATAAGCTAACTTGTTAATGCAGAACTGTGATCTAAGCATGCGTGAGGGAGCAGAAAGCTTGGGCACTGGCCCGTAGCGCCCCTGACGCTCATGCCCAACTGTGATCTGAGCATGCGTGAGACAACAGATGTTCCGAGTCCGCCCCGGTGCTGGGTGGAGAGATCGCTAACGGACTGAAATACACATTTAATGGAATGATTAAAATGAAAGCGCCATTTCCTTACTTTGAGAATAATTTTCAGGGAGACAGCAGACATCTCTTTTTGCTCACGCAACTCAGGCGGGGCTCCGCCCGCAGCGCCCTCGTATACCGGCCGCCACTGATGTGCATTGCAAATTATGTCAAGTACATGTTCTCGCAAAGTTGGGAAATACCTCAAATCTTTTTCACCACCTGAAGCAGTGCCACATGGCGGAACACGCGCAATGCAAAAGGTTACAAACCCCGAGTAGGGCAAGGAGTCCTTGGTGCCTGTGCAGCCGAAACTGCCGACCATTCGGTTTGCTTCCTTTAGCGCAACGCCTTACAACAAAATGTTAAAGAGACGCAAAGACCTCACAGATGCAGTAGCTTATTCTGTTGCAGAGAACATGCTACTAATAAGCACTGTTGAATTTCATTTTTTATAGCGTGATATATTTCGATATTGACTGATATAAAAAAATATATTGTGATAGACTTTTTCCCATACCACCCAGCCCTTGATGGACTGTGATGCCATGATATGGCTCCTTACATCATGTTAGAAATGATACTGGTGTTACTGTGGACAGTATGACACAGCACAGACTTAAAACATCTTATTTTGTACCTGATGTTTGCAGTACAGTCATTTACTGGTTGTAACTGAGCTCTGATGAACTTAAAAAATTACCATCCTCCTTTGCTTCCCCATTGCTGTCGTCTCTGCTCAGGTTGAAATCACGACATCAGGCCTCCCGCTGTGCTCCCACTGCATGATTTTATTTTTGTGAACAGTGTGTAACTTTATGTTATCCTGCAGGCCTCTGCAGACCTTTTTCTGCCGTTTTCTGGTAAAGAAAAATTGATTTGTGAAGCAGAGCACTGGAGGCAGCAGCTTCTTTAATACACAATGACACCGCTGGAGTGCTTTTGCAAAACAGAAGGAAAAATTGGAGGCATTCATCACAGTCTGAGACCTTTGCAACCATTCAGACATTATCCATTATTTTGCTCTTTGATCACAATTACACCAATTATACCTCCTCTATTAGCTCAGTTTCTCCTAAACAAGTAAGAGGAGGATAAGAAAGGAAAGGCTCAGTGATTCAGAAGCGCCTAGTGTCTGTGAAATGTGATTAGAAATGTGCAGGTGACACGCTGACTTCCGTACAAATGATTCTGGTTAATGCTGGAGAGGAAAGAGCACCGGGGCGCCTCATTGAGTGGCAGAGAGAGGAACCCGAGCTCGGCTCATGTTGTTGATTTTCTGCAAACTGCTCCACACGCTCCTGCTCCCACCGTCTTTTTTTCTTTATCATTAGATTGGTTGACCTACCCCTGTGCTGCAGAACTAATTTTACCAATATGATGAAGTTTTTGCTCTGTTAAAAGGTCACACAGACTCCAATTATTGGATCTCAACTTAGGCTCTTGCTAGAGAAGCACAGAATAAAGAGCTGAAGTCCATGTAGAAACCCTCAGATGGTTTTTAATCACCGGCTGCAAAGACTCCGTCTGTCCTCAGTCTGTTAGAGCTCCTCAAACTTCAGCCATGATGGATCCATCTGTGGACATCATTTAGAGCTGCTGCTTGGCTTCAATGAGTATTTATAGTCAGAACATCTGAAATAATCTTCAGTAATTCTCATTGCTATCAGCATATGTGAACACGAAAACCAGGGATACACATTTTGGACTTTTGTTATGGTGATATTCTGCTCCTGGAGACGCTGATAAGATTAGAGGTGTTTTAGTTTAACAGTGTAGAATTTTGAAAACCTGTGGGTCAGGAGGCTAAGATTTAGTGAACTAAGATGCACATAACATTTAAATGTTATAAACATGGTGATTCTGGCTGACATAACTTTTCATAACACAAAACAAAACAAAAAAAACAAAGAACAGATCTGACCCTTTAATTGTCATTTATTTTTACAATGGATTGGAGTTCCCCTGTGCTGCAATAATGTCTTTGAAAGTTAAAGTTATGTACATAGCCTGTGTATAGAATGGACGCTCTCTGCCTCCTTGCTGGTTGAAGCCACCGCAAGAACAGCACCTGTGATGGGCTGCAGTATAGGTCATAAATCCCGCCTCCTCCAGCAATCCCTATGGAGCTGTGGACAATCTTTAGAAATTTATTACAAAGAATATGAATTTTTCTCCCCCCTGGTTGCGATGTTGACATGTAGTTACTGTAAGACTGGTTTGTGCTCAAGTCCTCTTTTTTCTGTGCAGCTCCGTTTTTTAAAGTTATTAGGGGGTTCATGTTTTCTATGATTGACACTTGATACAGCCTTTGGGCATACAAAGATTGTGTTGCTAACCCGGGGGATACGCTGTTTGAGCCGAGCGTCATCGACTTTCCCGCTGAATGCGTACAAGGCTACTGCGCGAGTGGTGGTTCCAGGAAGTGGAGAAAATCCCGGAAATGCCGAGAGCATTTCAGCTTCAAATTAGTATAATGACAGAGCCAAATTGTCCTCAGTATATACAGTATGGTTACATAGTTCAGAGTACAGTGAAGCTTGGAGAAGTCTCAGGCTGAGATTTAAGGCCATACAGGTTGATGATATGAGGAGATAGAGGTGAGCAGTACCATGCGTATGGAGACAAAGGAAAATCCATCTACAGGCATCTAATTTCACTATATCAGCACAACACAGATTAGTCAATACAAGTTGGAAGCTTGACTGCATCTCAGTTTATGAGTAAAAGTCTAAGGGAATCAGGTTGTCTGTTCTCATGCCTTTCTTACTCTCTCACCAAAGCAAGACTTACACTGTGTGAGACCAATTCTGACAGGATTTTGAAGTCGCAGGACTGCTCAGGGAGTCAGGTCCTGTTGTAGGGGGGTCATGGGAGCTGATCAGGCTTGATTTGCTGCTCCAGACTGATCAGATGAAATTCTGGCATGTCTGGAAATTTGGTTGGCTGACTGTATATGGTCATACTGTGAGAGCAGGACTTTGACTTGATAGGAAACTCAGGGGCTTTATTTCCTGACTGGCAGCAAATGGCAGCGTCTGAAAGCAACAAGACAACACAGTCTGTAACTTGAGAACTGTAATACACATGAATAAATGACACCATGAGTGTAGTTTGTTCTCTCAGTTTGGGGTTACACACAAAAAAAGGACTTTGATGCATGCAACAGAGGCAGACTGAGGCGATATACACGCCTGTTATAAGAACAGATCCTCGTCTGTTGGCGTCTCTTCAGAGATAAGCCCTAAAGGCTTGGATAGAGACCTGCCCATGGCATCTATAAACCTACATGCAGCAGCCTTTATTCAAACACTAAAAGCTCACAGTAGGAGGTTGATGTTGATCCTTGAAATGTTGCTAAATCTTCAGAATTAACATTGCAATTCACTGTGAAAAACTGGTGACTTATTTTCTTTAAAGAGATGCTGTGTCTACCCATGTGGCACACTGGTGTAGTTTCATTCATGTATGTAAACATTCTGATAGTATTTGACAGGATTTAGTTGTGAAAAGTTGGCTGTTAACAATTATTTTTTTGTATTTTGCTGCAGTGGTTGAGTTTTAGCAGGTCTGTCTGTGTGAAGCTAATGAGCACGTATTCAGCCTGAATGCAGAGAACCTGGTGTCAGTCTCAAAGCTGGAGTGTTTATTTATCAGAAAGGTGATGACTTTTCTTCATAATTCCTGCTGAAGTCATATTCTTTGACTTAAGCCATCGTGTGTGGGAGGAAGGAAACACTGACACCTATCAAAGCTCTGTCTGAATTCGACACTTGACTCTATGACATTTACAGCGTGAGAACATGAATTGCACACCTTAGTTGTGTCTTCTACACAATTCACAAGCACAATTTGTCTTCTGCCATGAGTTTTTAAAGATCTTGGTGTACCCCTGACACAATGTGCTTCACCACTGTCTGAAGACCTTAGACTGGGTTCCTGTTTGACTTAGTTCGAGAAGCTGTCTGCTTACTCAAGATAGTGATGCACCACTTTTGCACCTGACCTCACCTCTCTTTAAGACCAACACACCCACAGGAGCTGACATAGACACAGGTTACCTTGTAATTTACACAGGCGACTGGGTACCCGGAGTGTGAGCTGGGTGGAAAATAACAATGACACTGTTAGCTGCTGAAATCCTTGGTTTGTGGTGATGGATAAAAATAGGCTTAGATCTTTGGCAAAAAAAGAAAAAAAAAACCATGATGTACACTACAGGCCAAACGTTTGGAAGCAAGGCCATTACAGGCCGAATAGTTGGGAGTTTTTGTTCACAATGCTTTTTTAAAATCCAGCATGAGTTTTATGTATTTTGGGATGTATTTACTTCATGATCAGATGTTGCTTTCATGGAAATGCACCATTTTACTCCATTTACCTTTAGATATACATTGATGTTAACAGACCATTGCTAAATATATGTCAACAAAAGATAATAAAGGCTTAGTTTTAGGGTTGAAAACATTTGCAAGAGTCATAACTTCAGTGCAAAAGCAAAAAAAATAATCACAGTTGGATTATTCACTTCAGCTTTTTGGCTTTTTAAAGTCTGCATACAAAAATCCTAATAAATCTCAACTGTGTTCAAACTACCGCAAAAAAATGTCTGGAAAGAAGCAACTGAGTAAAGAAACAAAAGTACAGATTTGTACATTGAGGAAAGAAGGATACACAGAAAGAGAGATTGCAAAACACATAATGGTATTTAACAAAGGAGTCCACTAAACTCTGAAGAGACTAGAGGAACCTGGAAGTTATGATGATAGAAAAAGACCTAAATGAAAGAGAGTTACTACAAAAGCAGAGGGTAAACATAGCATTGTCACCAGTAAGAGAGATTGGCGAAAGACAGCACCAAAAATAAGGGAGGAAATCAACATGACAAGGTCGAAACCCATATCTCTGACAACTGTGAAAAGATGTTTGAGAAAGGCTGGTCTGAAGGGTTGGTTATCTGTAAAAAACACTACTTCATCCACAGAACAAGAAAAAGATATGAGTGGGTAAAAGCTTACAAAAAATTTGACTTATGATGACTAGAAGCAAGTTTGCACTGTTTGGTTCAAAACGCAGAGTCTATGTCCGCAAACAAACTGGTGAACGTCTGAAAGCACCATGTGTTACACCCACAATTCAGCATGGAGGTGGTAGTTCCATGGTATGGGGATGTTTTGCAGGTGATGGAGTAGGAGATTTGTTTGAAGTAAAGAGTATCATGAAGAAGGAACAGTACCACTCCATCCTCCAGCACCATGCTGTTCCATCTGGACTCAGACTTGTGGCTCATAAGTTTGTTTTGCAACAAGACAATGACCCTAAGCACTCTGTCAAGCTCTGTCAGGGTTACCTAGACAAAAAAGAAGAGAAAGGTGTTCTTCAAGAGATGGTTTGGCCCCCTCAGTCTCCAGACCTTTCTCCAATAGAGCTTGTGTGGGATGAATTGGATCGATCGTCAGAAAATTGCATCCCACAAGTCAGCAGTCTCTTTTTCATGAACTTAAGAAAGCTTGGAATGCAATCGCTGGAACATACCTTAAAAAACTTGTGGAATGAATGTCTGGTATATGCCAAGTTGTTGTTAAAGCCAGAGGAGGTTACTTTAAAGAAAGCAAAGTCTAAGCAACAATAACTCAAATACCTAATAATAATGGTCGAAGTGTCTTCTGATAAGTTATTCTTTACACAATAGTCATGTTTATTGTGTTGCAAATTATATATATGAAACTATGATCTTTTTTTTTGTACAAATCTGATCTTGCTTCCAAATTTTGGCCTGTAGTGTATTTTGTCATGTTGTCTGATCTTGATTGTTATCATGATTTATTTTATTTATTTAAACTGCCAGTTTCAAAGCATCTGTAATAAAAACTAAAGAAACTAGATATTAGTTCAACATTTTATTAACATCCAATGTAAATAACAAAGCAAATTGAATAAGTTAAACTTTTGAAAAATTTGAAAACCATTTTAACTCAACAGTACAACAAATGTAGATAAATATTAAACAATACAGTGAATTAGTTTACAGTCCTGAGTGTGCTTGCAGGTATGCAAGACCCAAAATATGATTTGAATGCCACATTTTTATGCATTTACCAGAGGGAACAGACAGGGCGTGTTATTACGGTTTATTTACTTTTTAGACATTACACAAGTATCTTCACTGTAGCTGCCTCTACTTTGTCTGTGGTTGCCGTCATCAACAACCTCTCTCTCTCTTTTTATTTTGTTGCAAACAAACTTGACAATGTGAAATTCATCACTTTCACTTCTCATCACAGTAGTGAGAATAGTTTCACCCCAAGAAACACTTCAGTCCCATTTTGTCACCACAGCTTGCTCTGAATCTGTCTTTGCCAAAAATAAGAGGCGGATATAAGTTCAGAGGGAAGGAGCACTGACATTTAGTCTGACCAGGTGAGCATAGAAGAAGAATCACAGCATGGATTAAGAGTTGCAATCCAGCAGGTCCGAGATAAAATCCCACTCTGTGGCTCCCATAGTAAACCACACTGATTTGCTGCTGTTTGTGTATGGTGGTTATTCCTCTCCTCGAAGTGGCTGTGGTTGTGATTAATGGATGCTGAGGATCGTCATTACGAGCTGATGAGCTGCTGTTGAAGCTGGTACCTATGATAGGTGATGCAGCCTCAGGTGATGTCGTATTGACCTCTGTATTCATCGCCATGGAGAGGGCCCCTGATTGATTTGTTTATGTGATTATTCATCTACTCATCTGTCCCCCGCACACAATATGTCAGTGTGTTCAGAGAATTATGATGATGCTCCAGGACATTTTTATAATTTATTTCAGAATACACTGTGACCCAGAGGGGCAACACTGTGACTGAAACCAGAATAAAGAAACACACTGCTGCTATCAGCAGATGGTGGTACATGCTTCTTTTTAAAATGTGGTCTTTAAATCCAGGGATTTACCTGACAAAATACTGCTCCACTACTTTATGATAGACCTCACCAAGTGTCTTTGACAGCTAATTAAAACATTCATTTCTGTCTGCTTTAAAATTTTCAAGTCCTGTCACTATATTTGAAGCATAAGCTGGAGCTACATTAAGGGTTATATTATGTACTAAGGTAAGTCACAGCCAAGCTATTAACCCTGAACACAGTCAAAAGGCAGACAGCTAAAAAAAAAGCACCCCTTTTACAAATCTTTACATTTTTTAATAAATATTTCATATTTTAGGATCATACCAAACTGAACATGTTTTCTTTGTTTTTGCTAAAACTGACTCCAGCATCAGCCTGCAGTAGAGTCCCAGTTCACACTGAACGTAAAAATTCATTTAATCAAAGAGTTACAAAGGTACTGACTTTGGACTGAACATGTGGGCATTTTCATCCATCCGACTGTTCGTCTGTCCATCCATCCATCCACCGTACCAACCAACCAAACAACCAACTATCCATCCAACTATCCATCCATTTGTTGGTCAGTCGGTCGGTCCATCCATCCATCCATCCATCCATCCATCCATCCATCCAACCAACCAACCAACGAAGCAACCAACCAAACAACCAACCATCCAACCAAACAACCAACCGACTATCTATCCATCCGTTGAAAATCTGTTTCATTTTTAAGGTTAAACGGTCCATGTGGACGCCAGATTGTTTCCATGTAACTTCACCAAAAATCTGCCAAAGTGGGCAGAACCAGGTCTGGAGTCAGCAGGCCTTTGGTTTTTTGAGCTGATCATGGAGGTATGAAATCACTGATTCCTCATTTAACCATGGAAATTCTTGGCTCTGCGCCTTCGGTTCTTCTGCAATGCTGCTACATGCTGCGCTCTGAAAAAGTAGGTGAGGGGTAGCGATGGATGAGGCACAGAAGCCAACTTGATCTGAGTGGAAACAGACCAAAAACAGATCTGGTGGAACTCTGGAGTGAGCATGTCAACTAAGATCTCTCCTCCCCAGTTGGACAGGCCAGGTTGGCCTTTAGCCTGTTGGCTAACAGCTACAGTGTTCCCACTCGTCAGTCAAGTCAGTGCTGTGGGTAAAGTAACAAAGGCTGTTTCTTTAGCATACCTCCTTTCCCTCTCTGCAGTTACAGGCATCAAAAATGGTCCCATGATCACGTTTGTTATGTGGCTGTGTGTCAGTGCTAACCTGCTGCACAGAGAGGGTGAGAGACCTGTTAATATCACAGTTTTGACCAACATTCAAGGCCATGGCACTGTCTTATGATGAGTCTTCACATTGTTGCTCTTATTATGAATAGGTAGAGATCATTTTGCTGCTTTATACAGTTGATTTTGCACGTGTTTAAGACTTTCTTTCCAATGTATTCATCACTTTTAACTAGAAAACAAACAAAACAAAACAAAAAAGCCACAAACACCTTCTTAAAAACAAAAATGCCACCCTAAATGACTGAGATATTGATTCAGACTAGACTAATGTTATTGGTGGATATCTGCTCAGGACAGGCTCTATTCAAACGAATGAATGCACCGCAGTGATGAAGCCAGGTCAAAAGAGAGCCAGCTTTGGTGCCCTGACTCAACCGATATGTCTCACCCCTGAATCTCTCTTCACGGTGCACCCCCTGCTCTTAGAGAACTTAAGCCTCTCTGTGAATCACTGAAATAATGACCTGAGTTTGTTGCATTGAGTGAAAGTTGAACACACGTCTCCTCAGACTGAATGAGCTCTCCAGATTCTACTGTGTGTGTTGGTCTGCAGCAGATGGCACGCTGGATGTTGGTTGTTTTCGATGGAAAAACAAAGAGAAACTCCTCCAGCACTGACGGGAGAGCTGCTGGCCACCTGCAGACACAGCGAGGCAACAAAAGTTTAATCGTCCTCCTGCTGTCGACTGACAACAAACAGGAAATCTACTGAAACTGAGGCACGTACTTTTATTTGTTGACTTCCTCATGAAGATAAATAAGTCCAGAGCTTTCTTTCTCTGATAGACTTTTCTGGAAAGGAGAAAAGGCTTTCTGCCAAAGTTAGGGTTAGCTAAACAATTTCACTTCCACGCCTGGCTCTGGCTGGAGTCTGCCAGCCCCTCCAGCTTGGCAACAAACTCTCACACACTGTGACTTGGACTTCCTGTGGGAACACCTCAAGGGGCCCACTGTTACAATAATGAGGCATCCTAAACACAGGCTCCCTTATTCTTTTAATGGGGGCTTACCTCGTTTCAGTCACGGAGTGTTGTGGTAAAACAGTTTGTCTCTGTTACTCTACATCACCGGCATTTAAACTTAAGAAAAATAATAAAAAAAAAAAAAAAATGAAAATCAAACTCTTTATGTAACATTAAAAACATCCCAAACTCATGGGGCTCTATTTTCGTTCGCGCCGGTGAGGCGGCGGAGGGCGGCGAGCCCCGCGCAGTTGTATTTTCGTCTGGCGGAGCCCGGCGTAAGGCGAGTTTGGTATTTTCGTGGACTGAGTCGCACGGAGGCGAGCCGAGATCCGCCAAGCTGGGCGTGGTGGCGTGGCAGGGGGAGGTGTTGACAGAATCAGCTGGCGCAGTGACATTTTCGTGCTCGCCACTGGCGTGTAACGTGCGCTGAAAGCTCGCCGATTCAAACCTGGTCAGCTTTCAGCGCTAGGCGGAACGCAGCTGGTCCAGTAGTATTTTGGTAGACCGGCGGCGTATCGACATACGTCACTGATGCCTCACCGGCAGGTTTCCACAGTGTCAGGCAGATTTCAGTGCAATAAATAATGATCAACAACTATTAATCTGAGTCAGCACATACATTTAGATCTATATCGATATATTCTGATCTATATCTGATCTGATGAGCGCGTTTGGCACGCGTTTGGACACACAACCTGACCGAATCAATACAGCTGAAACTGCATCAAATTAAATTAAATATCTAGTAAATAAACACACATGATGAAGTTTAACAAGATATGTAATGTGTCTCCCTCCTTTTCTTTCTTCCTCTTATTTCTCGCACAGCTCGACCTGGACACGTCTCCGTGTCCTCTGTCCGTCTTCCTGCTGCTGCTGCGGCTGAACAGATGATTTGTTTCAGTGCTCAGACGAGTTATCTACTTTAAGCCGACATATGAATATTATAATATTCAGTTTTGTGAGCCAAATTTATTTTATATGCCAACATCTATGAAAGAAAGAGCCAGGCCACGGAGCGCGATGCGTCATTTACGCACAGATGGTTCCGATTTTAATGCCTTTTTGGAGTTTATGTTGTGATCTGTGCGCTCAACCCACCTTTGTCACGTGAGGTTTGAATATATGCAACTTTATGTGAGTGTCTTTATTTGTGGAAAAGGGTGTTTGTCTTACCAGTGGGTCCAACATTACGCACACCAAATCCATCTGTGCTCAGATGAGAGAGTGTGGAGGACACTTGTTGAGCAGCTGCCCTCTGTCACCATCTTGTGGCATTACTGTCTTCAGACATCTCTTGATCTCTTTGACTACTTCATGAAAATAGTAATACGCCTCGCCTGTGGCGGATCTAAAGGCGAGGAGAGGAGCTAATGTGATTGGTGAAAACATGTCTCGGCTGTGTTAAACCCCCTCTCCTCCCCGTCTATGATTTATGCTGCTGGGAGGAGCTGAGTTAGGGAGGGGGGATACTTACGCTGGGCTGCGCGGCTCACCAAATACCAAAATGTGCTTGGGAACGCCTTGTCAGCGCGGCGGATCTGATTGACTCTGCGCTTGCGGCACGTCTCCGGCGAGGCACCAAAATAGAGCCCATGGTGTTGTTTGAAAGGTGAATTCATTCAAGAAGAGTGACTTTATTATACATGCCCAAACAATAGCTTGTAAACCATTAAAAGCAAACAGTGCAAAGACAACATCAAATCTTTACAGTGAAAATTTTACCAGCAGCCGTTTGTTCGTGGGGGAAGCCCTGCCAAGTCGATCATCAAGTTCAGTGGAGTTTCACAGCTCAAGGAGGAAAATTTATGATTATTTCTTCATGGCAATGCAATTTGACCGAGACGCTAAGGCAGAAGAACTACAGCATCTGCAGTGCAAAATGATTAATATGATGATTATTAATTCAAGGAAATGATCCGCTGCACTTGGTGATCGACTCGTCAGGGCTCCCCCCTACAAACAAGTAACTGCTGGAGGAGAGTGGATGAGTTGTGTTTGGTCTCTTTGCTAATAGAGAAAAAGAGGCAAAGCTAAAAAGATGTTTGATAGTTAGTGCTATGGCTGGGACCCTCTATGTACTGTTGATGAAGTTAGGTGCTGTTCTGAGCATTATTTGTGGCTATAGAGTGGCTTTTTGGTTGAGGTTTGAGTGTGGAGACTTAGAACACTGTGTATTGCTGTTGTGCGGTCATTACTTAAAGCTATGGTCTACGATCTGAAAACCAGTTTGGCTGTTGAAACAGATTTGAAAAATGCAGCCCGCTTGTTTTTTTTCGTTCTTTTTGATCTTTATATTGCGTGGATCCGACCATAGGACTATAACGGCCTTCTAAACTGTGTTATTAATAAGTACCAAGCTTCCAAATGGTAGACCATAGCTTTAAGTTGGTGTGACTAGAAAAGCAAGTGGTCGGCAACATTTATCTCTTAAGGGGGTGTCTAACTCGGTGTTATGCTGTGTTTGACCCCAACTTAATTTTATGCCGGAATATCCCTTTAAGAGCAGAGGACTTGTTGTCCATGATATCCAAGGAGGATGTCAATTTGATTTGACATGACAGTATTTGATTAACCTCAACTTATCATAAATGGGTTTGTGTTCAGAGAAGTTTATTTTCAAATTGTTTCCAAGCAGTTCAGTTTTAACCTGCATTTGTGGATTCGGTGATTAAATGTGTTCACAGACAATAGAGTTTGGAGGTGAGTCAGTACAGTGAATTCAACTCCAGAGTCCTGTCTGTTTACAATGCAGTGCTGCCTGATGGCCGGAAGATCAGGTCCATCCAGTCTTGGTTTTGGTCCTTGTCCCCTTTGTACAGAGATTTCTCCAGATTCTCTGAATCTTTTAATGATATTTTTCCGTAGATGATGAAATCCACTCTTTCTTTGAAATTTAAAGCTCAGCAACACTCTCCGTGAAATTATTTGCCCATGCAGTCTCTCTCATAGTAGTGAACCTCTTCCTTAATTTACTTCCAGATAATTTAATTATCATGAAAAATGAAAATTCAATTTGAAAAAACAAATATCAATATTTTTTGAAATCCTTATTGCTAATTTTACTCTCATTCACAATAAAACTCAGGTGGTTTTCGAAAAGGTTGAGTGCATCCTTCAGTGCAAAATGAAAGTCAGGTCAGAGTCGTCATCCAGCCATGGGTCTGTCAAACTTTACAGACTTACATGACTAACTTTAAAAGTCCACATGTGGTCAAACTTCTGTCCCTGATGTTGTTGTGGAGCAGACTGTGAGAGTGTGTAAAGACCACATCATTCAGAGCACGTAGAGATTCGTCTGCAGAGCAGCAGAGACTCAATGTTGGCTGTCGAAATCCTAGGTTCTGCTACCTCGCTTACTGCGTCATTATTTACTTAAGCTTTGAGTTGTCTCTGATAAAATATCTGATAAAATTATACCAGCTCTACAGCAGACTGTTTTATTGGTGCTGATGCGTATTCCATCTCTACTTTCCTGCTGTGATGACGACTTTTGAGGAAACTTGAAAAATTCATCATGTTTAAACTTGAGGACTATTTATTTTCTCTCTGAATGCTTGCAACACATGTCTTTCTCTTTGTGATTATATTATTCCTAACTAAAAACAATGAGAAACATCCCCACTGGTGTTGCCTTTTGTTTGCTTGGTGCAGCTGTGTTTGTTTTTCTTTACTGGTCTGCATTTTCCCAAAACAAAGACCTAAATAAGAAATATCATTTTACTTTAACATGAAAAGTGTCTTCTTGCTGGAGTAATTTTTCCTCTGGAGCTGTATATCTGTCAGATGATGGCTGGTGTCTTCTGATATCGGCATTGTGCTGTCTAGATAACCTAAAAATAAGCCCCCATGCTGCTTTAAAATCGGCTCAGCTAAAATTGAAGGAAAACACCTCAGACAAAATCTCTGCACTTCTAGTGTGTGTGCATGTGAGTGTGTGTGTGTGTGTGTGTGTGTGTGTGTGTGTGTGTGTGTGTGTGTGTGTGTGTGTGTGTGTGCTACTTGCAGACAATTTGTGTGTGATCTGGGCTTGCATGACATGACTCCACAGAAAGCTGTTAACACTGGGACTGGGCCGGGCGGTGCGTCCTGTGCAGAGATTGATAGATTTGATTATTAAAGTCTGAACTCAGACTCTGCAGTCAGAGAGGTGAGCTAGATCAGGTCTAGATGAAGTCTGGATCAGGTGTGAGGTCTCCACAGAGCGAGTCAGGCGTAGAGTCCGGATATTTGTTCGACCAACAATGTTTTATGTATGTGCTTAGTCTTTCATCAGCAGTCTCAGTATTCAATTTACATACTGTCTACTGATCCGGCACTGAATGTTAAGCTGTTTATGCTCTCTCAGCCACTTTATTCTGACACCAATATGTGTGTGTGTGTGTGTGTGTGTAAGACAGATTGCTTTGCCCCCCTCCCCTGTGGTTGTGCAGTATTGTGTTCTGGTCGTAATGATGGGTTCTGTGCCTCCCAGTCTCCTTCGCAGCGGGGCACACACATAAAAGGGTCCTTCTCAGGGCAGCCATGTGCGTGTGTGTGTTGTTTTCTACGACTGTGTGTGCGTGCGTGCGTGTGTGATTCTAAGAACATCATTTTCGACAGTGCATGCTGATTGGGCCTCATACTGAGCGCGTGTCCAACCCATCAAGGTTCACATTGGTACACTCTCTCTCCGTCTCAGCCTCTATCTGGCTCACCCTCTCCTTCGCTCCCACCTCTCTTTTTTCATCTATCTTTCTGTTCCCCTATTTCTCCTCTCTGTATGACATTTCTGCTGTCCTCACACAGCTTCTCTGCACTTCCCCTGTGTGTGTATGAGCTATTGGATTTTTACCAGGGGAGCCTCTCCTTTCGCTATTGCAAATCGAAGCAGACACACTTGAGAAAACAACAGTTCCTGTCAGAGAAAGTTTGGATCCACACAATCCAAATGCTGGTCCTCATTCACCCACTATTCACGAGAAGATATTTCTTCTTAAAACCCACTGATGCTGTTTTCATGAGGATCTTGACATTCCTAAATCGTATTTCCTTGAATTTGTTCTGAGGTTAGTACAAAATTTAAGAGAATAAACACATGAACATTTCAGTGCCGAAGTGCATGTAGAACTGTCAGGTTCGGTGTTTTCTTCAACTCTGAGCTAGGTCTGCACGATTTTTGCCCAAAATAAGATCCAGATTTTTTTCTCTGAAAACTCAATTTTTGATTTTGATTTCAATAATTTGATTATTCAGTGACAACTTTACCAAACTTCACTTACATAATAAGTTTTTCTATCATCTCTCAAAAGGAAACACTGAAAACAAATGGTGCATATGCCAAGCCAGTAAGTGGCGCTGAAACGCTACTGAGGTAATGCACCAAAGACAAAAAAAGAGTACAGAGCATGCGTATAAAGGTTATTTTGGCCAGAATAGTTACGCTGTCTGTCATACAATCGTTTTAAGAGAGATGCAGATAGGCATCCACACAGAGATGAAATGGTAGTCGTTTACAGATTCATGCACTTTGACCAATTTTCAAAAAGTACTGTTTACAGTCACCTGAAACGCCATTTCCACGTGGATGAAATGCTAATACGACAAAAAACTTTTTGCTTTTACTCCTTATTTCATTTCCGTGTGGAAGGGTTGATATGATTTTGCAGAGGGGAGTGGTTTGCTCTTCATCCGAAACTGCGAAGCCGTACCAATTCCACACGACTGACTTGCTCTTGCCCTATTTAGCCATGAAATTATCGCCCTCATTTGCAAACGCCATGTTTGTTTACAGAGGTGTGAGTGGGAACTGAAAAGCACTCTTGCAAGAAGGAGGCGTGAGACACGATAGAGGATAATCAATTTGATGATTTTAATTTTTTTTTAACATTGTCATAATCAAATAATCTGATTACGATTTAAAATCAAATAATCATGCAGCCCTATTCTGTACCTTTGTGCAACCATAGCATACATCAAAACATATGATCAACTTTTAGTTATAATTTTGTCTCTAAACTGCAAAGCAATTATTAAATTCTAAAGACATACTGAACATACAAGAAACTTGCATCTGATAGACATTTAAAAAAACCCTGAGGGCCTGATTCAACTAGGGATGAGCTGTGGTGTTAAAAACAGCAAGTATTGTGCATCATTTCTGCCCTGCAAAGGTAAAATGCGGTTGCTATTTGACTTGGTCAAAACTGAGTTACAGCTGGAAATTGATTCTGTCACATCTGTTTAATCATTTAGCAGTTTCCTGTTTCAATTAAGTTCTGTTTCAGAGGAAAAATGAGCGTCAGTTTTACAGTAACCACAAATCTCAGAGAGAAACAGATTGATTTCTGAAGTGAGCTGAAAAAGGGAGCTCATTCAGATACACAAAAAAATCCACTCCTCTGTTTGTAGGGCCACAGCTTATGTGGGGAAATGGAGCTCCAGGCTGATTTAACCCCCCCCCCCCACCCCCCGAGTATTACAAAGTAGCCAAAGTATTATTAACAGACTCAATGGGCAGAGTATTTTTAGGCCATCCCAAGGAGTTTGTGCATGACTACACTCATAAATACTCACACATACAAAAAAATCTCAGCAGACAGTTCATTTCAGCAGAAGTCAATCAGGTGAGGGTTATTTTTTTGCACTGAGGCATATTTGCATAGAAAGGGGCCTGTTTTGCATCATATCTCATAAAAAAATCTGCACGACGTGTGCTGTAACACTGTTTGCTCTGCAGTGTCATTTATGGAGTATTTCACCCCTTGTGCATGCTTGTGAATTACATCTTGTTTTGGCGCATTTACAGAGGTGAAGCACACGCAGAAGCTGCACAATCCTTTTGCGATTCAGGCCCTTATTCACCACAGCCTCGCAGCTGCAGTTGTTAGAATAAAAGTACCAACAAATCATATTTATTACGTTAACTGATGAGTTACAGTCAATGCCTGTTTCTGTCTGCGTCTCTCTCACATCTGAGATCAGACCATTTATTTCGCTTCATCTGGTGTGTGTCTATTTCTGATCCAAGCAATTTATGTAAAAGTAGTAACATCCAACAAATCTGTTTAAGCCTATATTTCATATCAACTGGTAACGCTGTTAGATGCGGCTGCATGATAAAGTTTTTTGTGAGCTGATAAAATGTCTGAAAGCTGAAGCAGTTTTTTTCATGTTGAAGTCTTCATCCAACCACAGGGCCGACAAACCCAGCGCACTTACTGGACTTTCAAATTTATGTCACTGGTGTTGATGTGGATCAGACTGTCAGGGCCTAAAACAGATTATCTGAAATACACAAAGATACACAATGACAAAATAAACTAAATTGAACATTTGTCCTTTTTTATTCTTTTCTACTTTATTTTAATATTTTTTAAAAATATTTAGTGTCTTTCTTTTTGTGAACTCTACATCTCATTCATATTGAATATTGAACACTTTATGAAGTCTCCGGTACTCTTACTGTGAAGGTTAAAATTTCTGAGAAAATAGATTTTCATGCAACACTTTATAAACTCTGCACCTATAAATGGTCAGTCTGATGTGAGATGCACAGACAGCAGCCTAAGTGTGATAAAAATAAACACTTTTTACAAATGGGCAAACTCCACTGTGGGACTTCAGGCTGATTATTTTAACCAATTAAAGAAGGGGAGAGTTGTTTGTCAGTGAATAGACCTCCTCTCTCCTCTGAGCCATGTTAAGGGCTTTGGAACAACCCTTATCATGACGAGTCCATAAGTGCTCACAGTATAGGTCAAAGATAGACGGATAGACGGATAGTCAAAGACGGAGGAGACTGCAGTGACAGGCTTTGGGACCCAGGGCCTGTACCAGATTCAGCTGTTTGTGCCGGTCTGTTTTTAAGTTTTCCTCTGACAGACTGATGATGATTGGGCTCAGGATTTAGCTGATGCCAGCACAAGCAGTATGCCATTAATTTTAATGAATGTTTTATGAGGTTACACTAATGCAGCTGTTAAAGTAACTATACAGAGTTTCAGTTCCAGCATATACCACCAGTCTGTGGCTGAGGATAGCATCCAGCAAAGCACATCATCACTTTCTGTTAGATTCTCTATGGTTGGTGTAGATCTGCTATTTTTGGTGTTTCCCTTCTTTTTCCCAACACTCATACAGTTATTTAGTGTTATTTGTGGTGTTTAGTGTCAATGAATATGTTTGCACTTATATCACTCAGATTCCCTCTTGTGCTATGACAGCAGCTACTCTAAGCAGAAGCTGAAATGTTTCCTTTAATAGAGTTCTTGAAGCTTTAATAGCTCATAGTTCCTGAATCAAAACAGAGAAAAGTTTCTACAGTTCTTGGAAGTGTACAAACGTCCTTGTGGTCTAATGTTTCCTCTGAACTGTGTGTTAACTACAGTAATATGATATTTGGCTTTTGTCTCTTCTGTCCTGTCTTAGGTGTGTCTCCGTCTTCAGCACCCCTCTTCCCTTACCCGTCCTCCCCCACCGACTGTGTTGAGGCTCATCGGGTTTGCTCCATGGACCCTCGGTGTGAGGCGTTGTACCGGGGTTTGGAGCTGTGTGCGGCGGACGCTGCTGTGTCTTCTCTAGATGAGCAGGTGGCTGCAGAGTGTCTGGAGAGACAGGACGCCCTGCTGTCCAGACACCCCGCTCTGCTGGCCTGCAAGTGTCAGCGCGGCCTCCGCAAAGAAGAGCAGTGTCTGCGCATATACTGGGGCGTTCGCCTGATGCCAGGTCTGTCAGGGTGTGTGCGTGTGTGTGTGTGGGGGGTGATGCATGCAAATCTGTGCATGGATTTATCTGGGAACCTCTGTCCCTTCATCCCTTCAGCTGGAGGTGAGGGGGGTTTAGGGGTGACTCCTGATAGATTTGGAGGGTGAGGTACTTCATGGACAGGGTGAAGGTTTATCTCAGGGCTTTAAGCTGCATTAAATTAAATATTCATCTAAATTAAAGGCTCAAATAATTTTGTTGGATGTGACAGAGGTCACTTCTGTGAACCCACAGAGACTTAGCACCACCTCTACAGGTCGTCTGAGTTCTGTGGAGCTTTTTGCTGTCAATTCAGACCATTGATCGAAGAGGCCAAACACACCTGGCTGCAGGCTCTTTAAGGGAATAACAGCAGTCACTGTCATGTAACATCCAAAACACACCTTTGGACACTCAAAAGACTTCATCCAGACTCTTTGCGCCCTGATCTTGCGCCACTTAAAGGGACATATCAGTATTTTTGGATGCTGATCCATTTAACACTTTATGTCTACACCTGATTTTACTTTAACCAACGACAATTTCATCATGTCAAACCAGACATAGTAAAGGTGAAGTTTAGCGACAAAAGCTCACACTCAACACACACACTGACACACACTTAGGGTAACAGAAGCGTACCGGGAGAGTCAGCGTGATGTGTGCATCAGTAAGCGAGCTCACACTAGCCAGCGGACTCGTCCTCCCCTGTGGCCTATTAGTCAGTCGAGCATTAGTGTAATTACACACTCTTCAGTTCCCAATGCTGCTAGGCTGCTCTAGCGTGTCATTACCATAAATATATAGCCCAGAATAGGATTTACATACATAAACACTTTACATGCCATTACATTCTTGATTAAGTTTGTTCTTTGGAGTGTGTTTAAATAATTTTCAGGAACAAACGGCTCATCCACTAGTCAATCAGCGCTCTGCTGATGGGTTTTACAAGTGGACAAAAGCTGTCTGGGGTACATGAAATCACTCTGACAGGAGTCTGCATTTTTATCGTCATTATTGTGTCCTCATTTTGGCCATACTAATGAGATTCAAATAACAAAGAACCTGCAGCGGGTTGTCTGCTGTCTTCTTACAGCTACAATAAGAGATCCTGGATTGATTTAATACCAGTTTATTTGGGTAAAAATAAAAACAAGGCATGTCAAGTGACTAAGTTTTGCAATTAATATCTGCAAGAATTTCATTGATAAATTGTGGTCAATCCATTTTTTTACACTGTCACCAGAAACCAGAGTGTAACACAAATTCAGGCTTTTTCTTTCTCATTCCCAAGGACAGCCAGAAGGACAAAAGTCAGCAGTCTAAATATAAACAAAACTGTCTTACCTCAATCAAAGTAAAGGAAAAAAAGACAAATACCTTATTTTCTAACTTTGAAACAAGAGATCACAGAGCTGATTGCATTTAACACCTAACATGCATAGCTGGCGGTTTTTGTCTGTTCACCTCCTTAGATTATTTCAGCCTTGTTTTCCTTAGACGTTGGATTGTCTTTTTGTCTCATTATTGTTTTCTGCTACATTTGTTCCCTCTGACCTCCTGTGGTCCATCTCAAACGTTTACCACATTTGTTGCTCTTTCCTGTGTTTTTTCAGGGGAGGATGAACTGGAAATTTCTCCCTATGATGACACACTAATGGACACTCGCATGGCCTCCTTAGTGGCAGGTAGCAACGCACCCACGCATGCAAGCACGCACGCACGCAAACACGCACGCACGCACAGAGTCACTCTCGAGGTCATTGACATGATTGGGTAGTTTGTGTCAGTGTCCATCACGGTCACACACAGAATATTTAATGACAGACAGCTCTATAGCTTCAGTGAAGCAGCTCAATGAATCACTAAATCTTGGGCATGTTAATCAATAAGTATCAATCAATACAGACATAAAAACTGCAGACCAGCTGAGGACACTCGGCTCTTTTTATTCACTCACTCTGCTCTCTATTTTAGCATCTATTTACTGCCTCAGACCTGATAAGGACCATGCAAAGGTTCTCCAGTACAGAAACAGCTAAAATGAGTTGGATTTGAACCACCTTAAGAGTCTGATCACAGTCTGTCACTGAGCGACCGTAGTGCAGTTCACTGTTATTGTTTTTTTTTTGATTGGAAGGGGAGACAAATAATCACAACTAGTCAGGCTATCACATGATATAAAGGAGATCGACAGACTCCCTATGATGGGTCCTGATGTGTTTTTGTCTGTCTGATTGAATTGACTACATTGACTGTATAAGAGCCAACACAACAACATCCAGTGTTTTTTTCTGGTATAAAGCCTTAAGTTTACTACTTCGGCTAAAAAACATTTTTCAAAATTGTTGTTTTGAAACAGGATTTTCATCTTAAAATGAGCTCACACTATAGTTTTTACAGTATATTGAGACAGTCAGTAATTGGGAAGCACTTAAGCTGTCAACTGCTGAACTTTATTGTAATCATGTTAAATTGATGGAAAAGCTGGGGATAAAAAAATGACAATCATTGATCCAGAATCCTCTCTGCTACTTCCCTTTGCTGTGCACTGTCTCCAATTATCAAAATCAGAAATATTATTATTATTAACAAACACACATATATATATTTTTTCACTATATCATTTGGTGTTTATTTTTATTGTGCACATCAATGATTTTTCCAGTTTGTGTGTGAATACCTTATAATCCATCTATGCTGACGACTTTGTCATTTTTCTGTCTGATATAAATCCTGATGCTATAAAGTCTAACCTCCCCTGGGTTAGTTATAATGAGCTAATCAGCTGACTATCCACTGACTGGTTTACAGGAACAGCTTTTGTAATTTGGATGAAAATCTTCTTGATTGAAATTCTTTTTTTCTGTTTCTATGGGGTATGATCTGTTTAGATCTGCTGTGGACTTTCTTGAGATGCTGGTTGTGTCCTTAGTAGCAGGACTTTAGCCCAACAATGTAAGATCATAACTTTATGACACAATCAAGGAGATGGTTGAGCTGATTAGTATTATAAAGATATGACAATTGGGACTGATAATGGACTGATAATGGTGGAGAGAGGAGAGCAGGGAGGGGAGCAGAAGGAGGCAGGTGTATGTATCTTTGTGTCTGAAAAGCCAAGGGACAAGATGAGAGAGAGGCTGCTGTGATCCTGAGCGTGCACAAACGCTAACAAGCTAACAGCTGCCAGGCTAAAAAGTGAAAGGCATCGTCTTACAAGACCAAGCTTGCAATGATGTTATAAAGGACATCATGCGCAGTAAAAGGGTTTAAATCCTTTTTTCTTTTTTTGTGACAGTGTAAAAATTACTTTTCTACAAGTGAAATCTGTCATTTCATTTATTAGGTATTATCACCAAAATGAAGCCAAAGCTTCCAGAGTTAAGGAAAGAAGAGCTGTTGTTTAGTTGTTCGTACAGATGACTTTTTAGACAGACAGACATGCTTTGGTACGCAAAGAAGGAAGGCAAAGCTGTTTTTTGACTGATAGTTTTCAAAAATTTTTGCGTTTTTGTGTCTTACAGAGGGTATAAGTGTTATGATTGTGAGAGATTTCAAGTCGTAGTCATCATGAGATCAATGTCAATCAAAAAGATCAGGACTTTGATTTTTGCAATAATTGGGCAGCTCTAAACAGGGTCTCCATTTGCATCTCTCTTTTTGAGATGACATTCATAATCCAACTGTGACAAATTATGAAACTATCATGGCAGCACATGACTCCGAACATCTCTGAGACCTTCACCTGTGGTTATTCCTCTACATTTTTCAGCTGTCTGAAGCTGTCAGGTTTTGAGCTGTGATGTTTTTTTTGCGTGTTGAAGTTTTCCGTCTTTGCAGCGTTCAAACACCTGCCTTTGCCTTAACTTCATCTGACTCTTCCTCATCCCTTTCAGCCTCATCTTTCATGCAGCTGGATGGTGAGAATCAGTGCCTGAAGGCAGCACAGGACTGTGGCTTGTATGAGAAGTGTGGTTCTCTACGATCAGAGTATGTCCTGGCCTGCACAAAAAAGGTGCCAGGAACCAGCCGATGCAACCAGCACAAGTGCCGCCGGGCCTTGAGGCGCTTCCTGGAGCGGGTGCCCGAGGAGTACAGCCTGGGCGTCCTGTTCTGCCCATGCACCAACACGCTGTGTGGTGAGAGGAGGAGGAAAACCATCGTACCCTCCTGCTCCTATGAGGACATGGGGGGTCTGCAACCAAACTGCCTCCATTTGCAGAGCTTCTGTCGCCGGGATGACCTCTGCAGGTAAGACATGAAGCTGGACAGTGTTGTTCAAAAATTTGTCAGCGGTTGTTTGAGAAAATGAGTCTGCTAGAAACCTGACTGGATGGTTTACGAAAGCATTAAGAAAGCAAAGACATGGTAGTGTAAAATTCAAGGGTTTGATGCAGATGGCGTTGCGGATAGGTTTATTCATCCAATTACTCTGCTTTTGTGTGCCATCATTTCAGTAGAAAAGATTGAAACATGATTTAAATTGAAGGCTGTTTGAAATTGGCACAAAAATATCTAGCTGCTAAATCCATCTGGACCCACGCAGAGGGGGAAACGGGAGGATCTGTGGGTCAAGGGGGAAGCAAGGATTGTAGAGTAGTTAAAAAAAGAAGGGGAAAGGTTGAAGGTTTGTGGACTAAGTATGTCAGTACATCTTTTCGAAACATCAGTATTAAAAACCCCAACACACATGTCCAGATTTCTCCTGTTTGATGTCGACTTGTTGTTTGTGTCGTTGCCAGGTCCAGGCTGGCTGATTTCCTCAACAACTGCCAGCCATCTCCTATGACGGCCAGCGGCTGCCTGAAAGACTCAGCAGGCCTGTGCCTCCGAGCCTACGCTGGACTCATCGGTACGGAGGGGGAGGGATTTCTGGGGAGGAAAGAGGGGTGATTGAATTAGCAAAAACAGATGGCTGCATTTTACCTACAACCAGGAGTTCTGGCAAATAATTCAGTTCATCTGCAGGACATTATTGAAATCCTGCAACAGAGGCATTGGGCATTTAAATTATGAATCACAGTGTAATATTGATTCAGATCTCTGGGGCAATATCTGACACCTAACTCCGTAAAGATATGTCAGTAAACCAGATATACGGGAAAACAAATAAAAAAATAAAAATAAAAAAAAAACTTTTAAAAGACATTAAAAAACAAGGCATTAAAATCAAAGTTGAATTAAAAAGAAAAAAATAAGGTTGAGATACAGTAAGCCAGGGGAGCCAGCATGCTAGTTCAGCCACAGCCCTCTGCAGACGGGGTCAAATCTGTCACTTAAAATCATTGAAAACTGAGATGCAAAAATATCAAGTGTCATGAGCACAAATAGTGCCAAAACAGGATTTCTGAATGCAGAGGCCTAAAATCTTCATCAGTAGAGAATGTACAGTGAGTATATGTCTTTACTCATCACATCCACTTTAATGTCTGATATAAAACAGTTAAAAAAAAAAAATCTTCTTTAACCTTAATTTCAAAATCTGCTGAATCTCCCTTTTTAGGACTTACACTGTCAGTAACACTAGAAATGGTCCATTTTGAAATCTAAAAACAGATTGTCTTTAGTGACACAACATCAAGTAGAGAAATATTTTAGATTTTTAAAAGCAGATACCTGTCTATGAAGAAAAACGAAATTGTTGTCTTATTACCACAGATGGGAGCAGGGTTAGGGTTTGGGTTGCCCTGCCTGCTTTTGCTCTCCATACAGTCTGATCAGTCAATACAACTCGGACTACAAATGTACTGCCACTGAAAACCTCAGAATCTGTACACAGAAGTGGTTTTATCCAGCACCCACATACTCCTCAGCCGGCCCTAAAGCTCAATGACAGGAAGACAGGTCTGGGTTCTTGCTAAATGGCTTGTTATCAGGAAGTGTTTCAATGTCTGACTTCTTGTTTGAATTTGGAGGTGGTTTTTGTTCCTTTGTTTCCCTACAAGTCTGCAACTAAACAGGAGAGGAGGGCTTTATTATCTACAAACAACAACAAGCAAACTATCTACAGGGTTAAAACTCAGTAAGTGAGAGGATGGAGACCTGAGGGAGAGTAATGGGGCAGGATGGAGGGTTTGTTACCAGGTGATCAGATGAAACAGAAAAGGAAAAGGGAAAAGATAGGAAGTCAGGATGCATGACAGCTGACAAGAGATGTGGAGAGAGGAGTGTTGAGTGGCTTTCTGCTCGCTCTGACAATGATGGATGACTTTTCTACGGGCTCAGAGCTTCTTAAAGGTGCAACCTGCATACCTCACTCTAATCATTTATGAATGTTGGGGGTTAATTTTACTTTGACAAAATATTTGGGGATTAAAGGTGCAATATGTAGTTTATATACTGTTTTAAATCACCTCAAAGTATCACCAGAAATTAGGAGAACATGCTAAATAAAAACACTAGCAGCAGCCAACATATCCTCTTCAAAGGTTTGTTTCTGTTTTCATAGACTGTTTTGAGGAGCTCCAACACAATAGTTTAAATGCCCCTCAGGTTTCCAGATATGACACTGGTTAGGGGCAAGCAAACTGGTTCTGACATACTGGTTGCTGTTTCTACTGAGCTAAAACAAGCTCCAGCAGTTTGCTCAAAAGCTTCAGACCAGAAAAGTGGCAACAGTTCTGACTTTTTCCACTGGAAGTTTGTAAAAGCCCAAAGTCGTCTTTCAAAAATATTGATATCCAAATGAATTTGAGTGTTGACAGATGCTGCCCAGATGTCTGTAGATTTATTTTTCAATCTCTGACCAGCAGGCTGGTCTTTTCTCCTAATTTGTGCAAAGCCAGGCGAACTGACTCCTCACCTCTGCAGAAAATTAATCACAAAGACTTCAGAGTTTCAGTGATTTACAGTCAGAGCGTTTTGCAGTTTTGAGCTCTTGCTTCAAAACCTAAAATTGTGTTACACTTGTCTTTGTTACTTAAGCTTCATCCAGGTTTTACCTTTGAGTCACAACTTGTGTTTCTTGACACAGGAAAGTGTTTGGTTGGCAAAAAGCAGAAAAAAATTCAATCCAAAGTGTTTTCTAAATGTCCTTCAACTCATTTTGGACAAACCTCAAAATCTGGATCTTGTTGTTCTGCAGGCTTTGTTTCAGCTTTCTTTGGAGTTTCCTCTCTTTGTTCGGTGATGCAATTTAGCTGACTCCAAAGTCAAACAGGCTGCAGAATCCAGCAGGGACTTTAGTGTCTTTCTGATGTGTTTGCATCACTGAATCCTCTGAAAGAGATTTTTTATGAAGTAAAACATGAAGCCCCACAACATTTTCATGCTCTCTGCCCCCTCTGACCTGCAGGAACCATCATGACTCCAAACTACATCAGTAACAGTTCTGCAGACGTGTCTCTGTGGTGTCACTGTGAGGGCAGCGGGAACCAGTGGCAGGACTGTCTGCGGCTGCAGCGCATGTTCACACACAACAGCTGCCTGCGTGAGTCTGCACATCTCTGTTTTACTGCTCTGTTCATGCTCTGTGTGTCAGTCCTGCACTGCTGGCTACAGAGGAAACTTTATCTGTCATCTGCTGTCTCAGCCTGAATAGACTGTGATTTTATGTTCTTCTTCTTCTTCTTCTTCTTCTTCTTCTTCTTCTTCTTCTTCTTCTTCTTCTTCTTCTTCTTCTTCTTCTTCTTCTTCTTCTTCTTCTTCTTCTTCTTCTTCTTCTTCTTCTTCTTCTTTTTCTTCTTCTTCTTCTTCTTCTTCTTCTTCTTCTTCTTCACATTGGAGCTGTAATGAGCTGTATGAGTTTAAAACATAAAGTGTGTCCACACTTAAAGTATTTAGCTGTGTGATCCAGCAGAGGGTCACCTGACCATTAAATGGCACTCTTGACCTCAGTGAATTAATATAGCGATGATTTTCAACAAAATTAACCAAAGCTGACATGAGTGGACAGTCATGGCACCAAATAAAGTGGAAACAGCTGATTTAAGTTTAAAAAACAAAGATAAGACTGTGTGCTGACTTTTTACGAGTCAACTGTTGAACACTCCACAAATGTACTTATTTTGCGCAGCATTATTTGTGTCCCTGACAAAACCTTGCACTTAATTCTGTCTTTACATTAACTTCACCTGTAATTCACTTACACAAACAATTGTATTTATTAATCTGGTCTGAACTGTAGACTGTGTGATTACTGGATGCAGCATCAGTAAGTAGTCTACAGTGCAAAAGCTGTGCAAACATTTTACATATCAGGCTCTTAGAATTTTCAGTGATTTTTGTTGATATTACTTCAGATTCAATCTGTAACATCAACTCCTGCTGTATAAGTATAATTATGGGAAATGTGTTTTGCTGGTAGCAGGGAAAACACAAAAGCAAAACACATCTTGTGACAATATATTTCTTAGACCAGGTTTGGATGATATTTGTCCTCTAGAGGACACAGCTTAGGATCATTTCTCTTCAAGTGTTCAAATATTAAATATTAATGCAAACACGTTTTACTCCAGAGAATCGACAGTTGGGAGAGAGTCTGATCCACAATAGTTATGGTTTTATTTGTAAGATGAAACTGAGGTAACATGAGCAAAAATATGTAACACCTGTACCTTGATTTAAAATAATCTATCTAAAGAAAAACAGAGTAAACATCAAAGATTCTCCGAAGGACATTTCAAAGGGAATAGATAAAATCGTCTTTATTGGGACGTCTGCTGGTTCCTTCAGGGTGGCCGACCTCCCGCAGCGGCGTGCACAGCATGAACTGAACTGCGTGTTTTAATGTGTCAGACGCTCTGCATGCAGGGCTGTCTCACAGTTTGGATCTGCAGCTTCGGGCTTCTGCAGGACTTCCAGATATGTGAGGGGAGCAGCCCGAGGGTAGAGCCCTGCAGCTGTCACTCAATCACAGCAGCTGTCAATAAGCCTGTCGATACACACTGAGCCTGTATGTCCAAACACTAAAGCCACAATCGATGCATCAATGCACTTCCCATAAAGCTGGGTGATTTATCAACCTGCCGACAGCTCAAACAATAAAGCTGCCACACAGATATGTAGGTTCACACCCACTGGGGTGCAGCAGGCAGGCCAGGCGAGCAAACACACACACATTAACACACACTAATGCACACACAGAGGCAGTGATGGGCTGTGTCTCCATGCAGGTAACTCTATCAGCTGGATGGGAAGCCCCGGCTCCCTGCCTGCAGACATCACCCCCCCTCCAGCTCCCAGACCCTCCCCGCTGGTTCAGGAGGACGAGCTGCTGAGCAACAACCACCTGCCTGAACACAACAACATTGTGAGTACACAGCAGCACACGCACTTTCAATTACCTCTCTGACTTTGATCCGCAGGGCTTTTCTATTATCTTTGGTTTGAGCTCATCATGTCACTGTCACACTCCCTCTCCTTTATTTATTCTCTTTGTTTCATCTCCATTGCTCAGCTTTTTTAAAATCTGTTTTATCATCTTTGCTGTTCCTTAGTTTGATTTTTAAAGGCAAAAACCTGAAATTTTCCCTTCAGTCGTGTCAGCGTTAGATGTCAGGACTGTATGCACCAGTTCATGTCACAAGTAATTCCCATTTTTCTCAAGACCTTGACCAGTTTGTCTTGTCATCAACAAAGCTGGTTGTCCAGCTATGATCAGTTGATTTCATAAATGTAAAGGTGCACATATTTATCCTAAACTGTTTCGGCACAGTTTTTTTGTTTTGGTGCAGGTACAGTCTCAATACCTAGAACAAGAACTAAAGGTCATTCCAACCTGAGGACTGGAATACAATACGTTTACATGTACAGTTAAGTCAAGTTGTGGCCATAGCTAGGTAATTTAACTGGGCTACTGTCTTTGTGCAAGTTTACAAGCACCAGGTAAGAATCTAATTATTGAGGGAAGCATCCCTGGCAGGTGTCAACATGTCCCCTTTCAGCTTGTTACTATCAGGTCATCTCCAGGTTTACGTGTTACCATAGACTGTATACTATGGACAACTTGGCTCCACCTTGTGTCATTATATGAATTTGAAGCTGAATTGCTGTCGGTATTTCCAAGATTTTGTCCAGTTCCTGGAACCACCACTTGGGCAGTAGCATTGTACGCAATCATCGGGAACGTTCAAACAGTGTATCCCCCTGGTGAGCTACTTAATCTTTGTACGCCAATAGGCTGTATCAAGTGTCAGTCATAGAACGAATGAACCCCCTAATAACTTTTAAAAATGGAGCTGCACAGAAATCCTTTTGCATTGTCAGGCTTCTCTTGAGACACCTCTTTCATGTCATGGCAGCCATGGAGATATTTTTTTAAGAACTTGATGTTTTTATATTTGTTAACAGGTTGATGATTACCAGGCCTAAAATTCTGATCAACTGTTCCAAGTTCTGCACATTGCAGACGAGGCGTAACAGATGCGTAAATATGCCTTTGGGCGTCAGTGTGTAAGAGCCTTAAAACTACAGCTGTGAGAGGTTTCCGGAGTTGGCACCAGGGCTGTCAAAATTTCTCCAAAATAACGTTTGAATATTCATCCGAAAAATTACACATAAGTTTGAACATATTCGATATCTAGCTTACACAGCTTGCATATAACTTTATCTCACCTAGCATTTTTTTCTGTCTACTGTGTCTGCCCAAAATCCGAAGAATTTCCAAACGGAGCCTCTAAAGTTAGTTAGAGTCCAGACCACTCTCTCTGAGTTTGGCTCCTGAAATCATGCCACCTCTCTCTACATGGGCCATGGACGGTTTTTGTCAAGTCTTACTGCAGGTGCAGCTCCTGTGACCAGTTCCTGACCCGTCGTTACAGTGCACTCACTTGCAAAGCACCTGCTGTTTTGTTTTGTTTTTTTGTTTGTTTTTTATCTTTCGTTTTTTTCTCACTCAGTTTGTCCCGCTGTGTATTTGTAATATTTTTTTTACATTCGAATCTCGTTTGTTTTAAATATTCAACTATATACTAAAATTTAGAATATTCATTGACAGCCCTGGTTGGTACCCTCTCATGGTACTGTTTTGACCCTGTTATGTTTGTCTTATGCACACTTATTGAAATGTCTCTGTGTTGCAGCTATAGAAGTAAAATTAAAAACAACTAAAGAGATTAATAAAGTTCTCTGAATGTTTACAAGAAACCTTTACAGGATGCCTGCAAACTGTTTCAAGGTAGAGGGCATATATAGACACAGTATTCAAACATAGACATGTGCAAAGATTTGTTCACTTTGAAATATTTATCATAACCAATGCATTATTTACATTAATTAAGTTCTAAATATTCATTCCTGTGACCCTGAAGGCTTTTCCTGTGAGGTGGCTGCAGTCAGAATAAACTGCTCTATAGTCAAAGCAATTATTGCAAACAGGACTGCAAGCAGGAAAATTAGATCTGCTGTGTGTGGGGAGTCTTATTTTGAAAGGGTGAAATATGTCTCTTAAAAACAAAGCCTTCTGTAAAACCTCAGTATGATCAGATTAGCGAACGCCGTCATCCTCAGGAGGAGTCTGAGTCCTTCATCGCTGTTTGACATCACAAAAGTGAGTCAGCGTTTGATTGGAAGATTAGAGGAGCAGCTCGGGGGGTCGGAGTTATCTCAGCGTTTTGGCAAGTCTTCAAAAGATCCTACAGAGTCTGTGAGACCCACCGGAAGCTGTTTTCAGGACCACAGGAGTCCACATGATAGAAAAGATATATCGGATACAGTTTGAGTTCTTCTCAGCTTTAAACAGATGCGAGGGTTCGAGTCAACACAATATCATAACTTTGCTATTGCTGACAACAGTATCGCCTCTGAGGGCGACAGGCAACTTTACAGTGCTCTTAGAGAAGTAGTGAAGGAGTACCTGTCGATTGTATATTAACTCCTTTTGTGCCAATGACGGATTTGGACGGATTTTTCATTTTTCTTGTTTTCCACTAGAGGGCGCTCTTCCCCAACATGCGACTAAGTTTGGGGTCGTTCTGAATGCAGAAAAGCCGACAAATACGTCACAGCCATGTTTCAATAACAAAAGCAAGTACTTGCCAGTGACAAGTGCGCCATCAAGTGTGCCAGTTAGCCTAGTTGTGGAGTGTTTTTTCTCTATGAGGAGAGTAGTCATTAGCCAAGAGCAAACAGTCTCGGGACATTGGCTCCCGTGGCCGCGGTGCTACTGTCTCTGGATCCAGTGGAGATCCTGGTACCAGACCTTCACATCGTCAGCAGACAATAAAGGAAACAATTTTCCGGCGTGTTGCTGTGCCATTGGTGCCAGTACTGGTGTACAGCAGAATTCAACGACAGTCCCGTCGAGGAGGATGCGAGCAGTCCGTGTGGTCTACGTCACTGCATGAGGTTCTCCCAGCTGCCACAAAGTGACCTATCACGATCAGATCTTGAGAGTGATAAGGAGGGGTGCCTGAGGAGGGTGGATCTTGATGCCACTTGTAAAGTAGTTTGAAGTAAAATGACACAGGCGGTCAGAGTTCTGCTTGAAAGTTTCTCCTTGGTAAAAATGTGTTTTACCTAGGTGTCTTTTTCCTGTTTGCAAAGACGATATGACCACGCTGCATTGAGCAGGCAATAACTAAACACAGGAGTGGGTTATAGACTAACTTTTTTTCTGGTGAAATAAGAAAATCACCCCTTTCTTGTGAGAAATTGCACTTAATTCAAGTCCAAGCACAAGATATTCTGTGGGTCCTGAAAGATACAGAAATTTATATTGTGGTCAATGGTGGCACTGGGTGAAAATTGCATAAATGAATCTGGCACTGAATGAGTAAATTTAATGGTTGTTAAATCATGACCAGGTCAAGGTCAAGTCTGTTGTGAGCAGATAGTAGCCCATAAAGCCTTGACTCTGTTAGGTCATTTACTCTGTGACATCTTCTTTCATTGGTCTCTTTGCAGAGAGATGCTTAGGAGACTTGATCTCAGCTCTCTCTTTAGCCCTAAGCAATTTGCAGTTAGATGATTATCGCCCAACATCACACTAGTAGTTCGTGAAGTAGTTAGCCGTAAGATGGCAGCAGGCTAAGGTTACTCTGGAAATCAATTTGGGGTTCAAATATGCTTGTAAGAGTCATCGATACCCAAAAGCTGAGGTCATTATTTAAGCAGTCTTTTCCCTCCACCAGCATGACCCTCGCAACTCCAGAGGAATCATTAATATAACAAGTGTGCACTTGTTTATTCAGCAACATGCACACTGCACAGTGAAATCCCCGTTTGCTGATATTTTAACAATTTGTACTCATTTCACATTTTTTTTCTCATGTTCGTCTTTCTGCTGCTCATATGTTGACAGTGTCCTGACTCCAGACATTCAGAGTCAAATCTGTTTTTAGTCTTTAACTCTACAGAAAGCAGGATTTTCTCCTGTCTGTCATATGAAAGCTAACCCAGACTGGAACAAAATCAGTCACTTGTGGTTTTATCCATTGTCAAAACATTTTAAGAAAATAATCAGCTCAGCATTTCTGATGCTTGTACTAGACTCCTGTTACAGACTGTGGTCTAAAGGTCTGTTTTCTACTCTTTTTTAGTCAACATGATACTTTTTTTTTTCTTTTAGTGGTGAGTTTTGTCTAAAAAAGTAATATCAGATTTTCACCAAAACAGTCAGTCAGTTGTTTAAATGTTTTTTTCTGTCTTGCATCGAGGCTACTTTATTCCCTGCATTGTAAATTTGTGCTTGTTGTGGAAAAATGCTTGTAGTATGCAGCAAATCAATGCACAGGAGACAGGAAGAGATCTGAAGAGCAGCCTGGGCATTTTGATTGTCCAGATACAGAAATCAGTTCAATTGACACACAGAGTCTAGACCAAAATCATCAGAGGAACTCTCCTTTCTTTTTGTGCTGCCAAGTGTGTTTGTGAACATAATAGATGTGTGTTACACATGTAAACCTCTTTAAGTGTGTTGCAAGTGTGAGGCTCTTTTAGTGTGTTTTACATGAGCAAGTCTCATCCTGCCTTATAACCAGAAGCCTGGGAGGTGAGCCAAGGACACACCACATTGTCTTAAAATCAACTGAACATTAATACTTCTGGGAACACTCAACGTAGCTTTCCCGGCAACCATCAAGGTCAACACGACCTTGACAATCAGGGATACTCAGGCTGACCTCACAGTTGTTTACAAGACTTATCCTCCAAAATATCTGAACCTATTATAAAGCATTAACAAGAATACCCATGATTCCCACAGCATGCTTTTACTTTGAGGTGTACTACGTTTGGTAGATCTTAAAGGGATATTCTGGCGTAAAATTAATTTAGGGTCAAACACATTGTAACCACAAGTTAGACTACCCCCCTAAGAGATGAATGTTGCTGACTGTTTGCTTCTCTAGTTATACCAACTTTAGTAATGACCACACAATAGCAATACACAGCAGTCTGAGGAGCCACACACAAGCCTCAACCAAAATGCCACAAATATTGCTCAGAACAGCACCTAACTTCATCAACAGTACATATAGGGTCCCAGCCATAGTACCAGCCACCAAACATCTTTTTAGCTTTGCCTGACTTCTTTAGCAAGGAGACTAAACATAACTCACCTACTTTCTTACAGTAGCCACTTGTTTGTAGCGTGACCTCGGGTCAGTCCATTACAGACTACAGCAGGGTGACGCAGCTTAAGGAAGAACATTTATGATCATTTCTTCATGGAAATGCAAGGCGTCTGTAGTGCAAAAGGATTAATATGGTGATTATTACTTCAAGGAAATGATAAAGAAATGATCATAAATGTTCTTCCTTGAGCTGCGTCACCCTGCTGTAGTCTGTAATGGACTGGCCCGAGCCAGGTGCTGTTAGGTGCTGTTCTGAGCATTATTTGTGGCTATAGAGTGGCTTTTTGGTTGAGGTTTGCAGGTTGGCTCCTTAGACTGCTCTGTATTGCTATCATTACTAAAGTTGGTATAACTAGAAAAGCAAGCGGTCGGCAACATTCATCTCTCGAGGGGGTGTCTAACTCGTGTTACGGTGTGTTTGACCCTAAATTAATGTTATGCTAGAATATTCCTTTAACTAAAAGAACTGAAAGAAAATAAGTGGAAATGTTTTTAGATTTACAATAAATCTACGAACGTCACTTTTGAAAAAGGGCCACGTCATCTTTTTGCTATAGCTAGCTCACTGGTAGCTGCTGCGCACAGTTTTACCATTTTTCACCTGATATCTATGTACATTATGTTTAAAAACAGTTATTGTCATCACTGGTATTTTGTGGCAGCCCTTCTCCAAACTTTTCTGAAGATAAGATGTTCCTTTAACAGTTCCACGGGGGGAATTCCCCAAAAAATGAAATGCAGTTTACAGGCAGTAAAGGCACAATGAAGATTTTCTTTCAGATATGAAGGATGCGGGGTCTTGAAGACACTCCTCCATATCTGGCTGACAAACACGTCAATTTTTACAACTACAGTCTCACTCCCCACCCATCAGGCCCCACCGTCTGTAGCACCCACACGGTTCTGGTCCTACAGCATTTGAGATCCTTCCTGGCAGTTTACGTGTTGGTCTGCCAGCTCGGTAATATGCAGGCACTAACACACACACACACACATATGTCCAAATCCTGGCTGTCCTTGTCCGGCACTGACCGTTAAACATGGTCCAATTCAATCCCGGTCCTGGCTACTGTAACCTTGGCCGGACCGCAATCTGCCGTGGCTGTGGCTCCTCAGCTCCCAGCATGCCTCACTGCCAGAGATAATCTGGGCCGCCAGACAAGCGGGGATTCCATCTCTCTCTCTCTCTCAGCCTCTCTGTGTCTCTCTCCCAGTGAGCGGATTAGATGAGGTGTTGGTTGGAAGCGGTGCATCAGTCAGGCTTCATTAGTATGAATTTATTCATGCCCATATGTCTCCCCCCTTTCTCTACCTTCCCCAAATCCCCTCTTCCCACCTTCTCTCCTCTCCTCTCATCTCCTCACTTCCTCCATCCTTAATTTTCATCCTCTCCCATGCTGTTTACTTTCTGCTCTCACTTTATCCATTCCTCTCTCTCCATCTGTACCTGCTCCATACCTCCTCATCTGTCCGTCACTCAGCCTCCTGTCTTGTCTTCCTGAGGAGCTTTGGCTTGTTTCTCTAAAGTGATTTTTCCAGAATTTGAAAGGTTTCACTTCAAAAAGCCGAGGATGGGCTCAGAGAGAGAGGAAAGAAGAAGTGTCGCGCTCAGAAACACAGATTACTGCTCTTTGTTTGAAATGTTTCCTTTCCACAAGGGATGCATTAAAAATAGAGTGAGGCAGGGTTTGAACCACAAAACTCTTCACTTTATCTTGTTTACATTTATTTATGATACTCTGCTCATTAGCTGAAGCCGATCACAGAGCACATGGCACTTTCATAATTGTATGGGTGGAAAAGCAGCCTTTTATTCTCTGTTGTAGTTCTCTTTTTACTATTTTGATGCACATCAAAGAGAAATACTGTGTATAGAAATTTGATGATACATCACACCTGAACATGAGTTCAGCATGACAGGGAAAAACTCAAGCGGTAAACAGAAATATATCACAAAAATGTACCAGATCAGTCCATTCATCTACAGTGATGATTTCTTGGTTCAGGACTTTTCACACACCAACAACTATATTCGAACTAGATATTTCTCCTTCTTTCTTAATCGACGTTCTCATGTTTCATCTGTATTCTCTGCTGTTAAGTTTAGTTGCTATTGGTGTAACGATTAATTTTAACAACAAATTGATCAGTATCATGATTTGTGGTTGGCGATTCAATTCGATTCAAGGATGATATTGAGTCATTTAAAATGATACAATTCGAAACAATTCAGTAACTGGAAATCAATTCAGTAACTTTTTAGCCAAAAATTCCACCAAGTTGAATTAACATAAGATTAACCTTTTCTATTCTAAATTTAAATATTCAATAATAACAGCAGATTTTCCTGCTACTTCTGCTCTTGTTTTTCAGCATAGAAATAATACAGTGGTGGCTTGATAATTCTAGCTCGCCAACTTCTCCTCCACCGTCTGCCATGCTATGTTTTGTTGTCTGCTGGCGTGTGGTGATGACACGGTACAGTACACAGACAGTAACGCTTCACTTCTTTATCATAATAATAATAAAAAAACACATTCATGTACAGCCTGCCGTGCTTCAATTTTGGGTTATTTCCTTGTATCGATACAATCAATTTATTGATATATGTTGTCCGGTAGACCAACTTGCCGAACACAGATCGATGTAGTTGGATCATAGGAATATATATCCATACATTGATGTTGTAGATGAATCCTTGCTAGTAGCTACATATGAGTGATGTGAGTCTGTCCCTTCTATTTTGCAAGCTCTTGGTTTTGTAACGTCAGCAATTACCATCCTGATGTGAGGCTTCTCTACTAAAGGAATCAGGACTTCAACTTTTTGAATCAGGAACAGGACCTCACTGTTGTTCACTGCTCAGTTTCCTGGTACTTCCACTGCAGTAGTCGTTTCTCTTTCATGCCTCCCCTTTGCCAGTTCAGTGTTGGTATGTTTTACTGAACATGTTAAGTAAACACTCTTCACGTTGCCATGTTTAAACTAGTAGATTCTTCATTTCTGATGTCTGTGCTTCGTGTTTACTACTGCTGCTGCTACAGCTGCATTTGTCATGCCCTTGTCTTCCTTCAATCATCTTGCCTTCTGATTGGCTATTGTGTTCTTCCAGGATATTCTGACAAGATGATGTTTAAAAACCAGCTGATAATCTTGCCTTTGCTGATTTAAGTCTGAAGGGGAATCGACCCCAGAATCGGCACAGTTATCTTGTAGTGTGCGCCCACTCTAAGGGTTTCTATTGTTCCTCCAGTTAAGTCCTGCTCACCAAGAAAGTGTCATACTGGTTTATGGGGTTAATTACCTCTTGATACACATTTCATAGATATTAGCAACAACACTTTAACTCTGTTTTTTACTCACTAGATCTTAAAATTCCTGTTTGTGTTATGTTGTTTGTATTTAAGTGTGAACTTTTTTCAAAATAATGATTTTTTTCTTTTGTTTTGTTCTAATAAAGTAGTGTCACTAACTGTAAAACTGTTTTTAAAAGTACCAGTATTTTATCAACTAATTTATTTTAAAATGTTTGCTGTCACCCATTCCTATAGATGAGGTCCATAAATATTAATGCTTTTACATATTAGGGATTCATATAAAATCTTAATTTAAGGTGAAATGTGATCTACGACGTGTCACAACTTTATGTGGTGTTGCAGCAAAATAAAACAAACATTTATGCTAAAATACTGTTAAAATGAGTGTGCTGGAGCTCAGGGACCCACAAGTTTTATTCACTTCACTGATTCTCGAGGATGCACTCACAGTTTCTTCAGGTTATTTCTGTCCTCCGATGTGTTACAGACTGAGGAGATAAGAGGAAAGGTCATGAGCCTTTAAAATAACAGGCAGTGATTTAGAATAAATGTGTAGGCTGGAGGAGAGTTAAAACCCATTCAGACTGTGGTCTCTGTTCTGGCTGGGATAGTCCGTACACAAAAATGATCAGAATCCATTTCACACTAATGGATAAAATCATCGTCTCGTTGCTCTGTCATAAATTTAGGAAACTCTGGCAGTGATGTGTTTCTGTACCCTGAAGCAGGAAAAGTTGACTGTTTAAAGCTTCTGCAACTGTCAGAAGAGATGATGAAAAGTCAAAATAAAAGTCAAAAAATGTGAACACTCAGACAGGAGCTGCTATCAGAGGCAGTATTTCACAGAAATGATGGAGCAGTGTGCCGTTATCAGAAGAAGAACAATCTGCAAACTATCACCCAGCAGCAGCCCAGGGCTCCTCCAGATGTTTCTGCATCTCATGGAGAATAAACAGCTGGGTGTCTCCAGCTCTCAACGCCAATAAAAACAGCACTCAGTCATTTTCATCAAGAGCTTCAAAGTTTAAAATTAAGACTCCTCTGAATCAAATTAACTCGTATTCAACGTACCATATATTGTCACAAGCAAAACACACGATTTCAACAAAGAAGCAGGATTATACAGGCAGTCTTCAGATCTTTGTTCATTACATATTTATTCAGATATCGTTTAAAAAAAAAAAAAAAAGACAAAGAGCCAACGTGCATTACCCTTCTGCCTCCTAAAGCATTTGCTTTTTGTTCAGGCCCGATAACACACTGGCCTACTGCTCAGTTAAGCATAATCTTGTGGTTTCAGGTTGCATTGGCCTTGGTTTATTTTAGCATTATCCTTTGGCCCAAAATAGTATTACAGTTTGGCTCCATACGGAGTTATCTTTTGGCTCAATGAAGCATTTGCATTAGGACCCCATTAATACATTAGGCCAAAGCTCAATTTTGAATGATGGTGTGGCTCCGTGTTGCATTTGTTTTGGCTCTTTTTAGCTTCATCCTTTGGCCCCTAAATAGCACGAGTCTTGGCTGCATATAGCATTATCTTTTGGTCCATATAACATCAGACTTTGACTCCATTTATAGCATTATCAATTGGCTGTATACACTATTATTGTATTGCCTCATTAAGCATTAGCAATTGTCTCCATATAGCATTAGTTTTTGCCTCGATATATCATTATCCTTTGGCTTTACATTGCACTATCCTTTTCCTCCTTTTTGCCTTATCCTTTGGCTTCCTATAGCATTAGCGTTTTGCTCTGCAGACCCTTTTAGAGAGATATTAGCAGTTGTCAAAAAGAAGCAAACCTTCTTCACAGGGTGGAAGACGACATAGGAAAACATAAAATGTCATCTTTTAAAGGTTTTGGCACCAAAACAGAAGAAGTAACATTTAGGGTTCTATTTTCATGCCTCACCAGCGTGGGTGGCACAGGCGTGGCTTAAGTCAGGTCTGCCATGCCGATGAGGCCTGGCACACTTTGGTATTTTGGTGAGCGGCGCAGCCCGGCGTAAGTATCCCCTCTCCCTAACTCAGCTCCTTCCAGCAACGTAAGTTGGAAAGAGTGAGGGGAGCTGGCGTGAAGTGGGTTTAACACAGCCGAGTCCTGTTTTCACCAATCACATCAGCTCCTCTCCTCACCTTTACATCCGCCACCAGCGAGGCATATTACAATTTTCGTGAAGTAGTTGAAGAGTTCAAGAGATGTCTGAAGACAGCAACGAGTGTTGCTGTAAGCGCTGCGGAGGGCGTCCTCCAAAAAGAAGCCTGGAAAGACTGTTTATTATTTGTCCTCTTTTTGTGTGATTACCAATAGCCCCAAATATGAAAGAGTTTTCAGAGTTTGTTTTCACAGCAGCATAGTGGATATGTCTGGCAATATTGTATAGCTCCTGAAGATCATTTATCAACAGGCTGAATATCAACATGCAGAGCAGGCTCCAAAAAGATTCACAGGAATGTAGTCATATGGATAAAGTGAAACTCCAAATGTGTAATTACTGTAAAAAGACAACTTAATAGAAAAAAAATACATCCGACTCAGCGATTAGTTTTACCATTCATAGTAAAATTGAGACTCACCATTAAAGTATTGTTTTTTTTTCGTCTTCTCTGAAAACCTCCCTGATGGTTTTGTCTCACCCTGTGTCACCCCCTTAAGGTGGTGGAGAGTGAGGAAGAGGAGGAGCTGACTCAGACAGAAGAGGAGAGCAACGAAGGCGGTCAGTTTGACGTCATCCCGCTGTACTCAGAGAGGGCCACCGTCTCTAACCTGGGCTCCACTGGCACCGGGGGCGCTGCTTCACTCCCCACCAGCCCTCCTGCACCTGTCCTGCTTCTCCTGTTGCTCCTGAGCGTCTCCTTCAGCTGGGGTTAGATGAAGGATGTAAAAAGAAGACACACACTCACACATACACACATATAAACATGCACATGCACACTATTACATACTATGGACCTGCCAGAAATCCTGGACTGATGGCTATGACATGACTGGAAGCTAAGTGAAGAAAAGGACTTCACATTTAGTCAGTAGCATCCCCTTGATTCCTCACTTCTGTCCTTGCTCCCTTCTTTCCTTCTTTGAAAATGGCACTTTGTTCAATGCTGTTTGTCTGCAGCTGCAGTGATTTGTAAATGTCCTGGAGGCTCAGAGGACCAGGTCAGAGTCTGGGTGTTCACATGCAGCCATTAACCAAGAGTAAAAGCTGTCATAGATGTAGATTCAGACGGATTTCAAATCAGAAAATATGATGACTAAAAACATCTAAAGCTGAAGAAGGAGAACGGTGACGATGTTTGCACATCCGTTGGTTTACATGCAGCTTTTTTAGTAATGCAAAAACGGACATTTTAGAGCTGTTTTAAAGCTAAGGCTGCAGATATACTTGCTGTTAACTAAATGTATTTGAATGTATGATGGCTGCCTCATGTCCCTAGTGTATGTTTGGTGCAAATTCTCAAAAGTTGACATGGCGTAGATGCAAGCTACAGTATGTAACAGCAGAAGGACAATGAGGGAGCAGAGGGGAGTTAACGCAGCAACAACTGGAGAAAGTTTAGAAGTGAAGCTGTTGACAAAGTTACAAACACGCTGGTCAAGATAACTCAAAAGAGATCAAATATTACAAGTCGAAGTTCAATCTGCAGAACCAAATGATAAGTCTAAGTTTAAGGAAAATGTTGGAAATACTGAGCTGGTGTCACTGATTGGGTCATTTGACCCAGAATCAACATGACAGTAACCCCTATGACTCCTGTCATGCATCTTGCAAACCTCCCCCATCAGTTTTTGTGAGTATTTGCAAACATATGCAACTGGAACCAATTTTATCCTGAGTGTTTTTCCTGCTGTGTCAGATACACAGACCCAATCACAGCCCTTCTCTAAAAATGGGACAAAGGAGCGCCACTTCAGTGTATTCGTACACAGCCAAGATGGCAGCTCCCATCCCTGTAAGGTTGAGTCCACTATTGTGGTTGTTTTCAACCAAGGGATGTATTTTCATAGCAAAGGAGTGGAAGTCTCAAAAGGTTGAAACTCCAGCAGCATTTGTAGTCAAGGAACAACTTTCAGGTCGAAGCCCTTATCAGGGTTATTGTACAGCATACAACAAACCAGGGACACATTAAAATACAGGAAAATTTAAAGGTCAGAAACAGCCAATTTCATGCGTCCACATACATGTGGGCCAACTACAGTGTGTGGTGTTTATCCATTACAAGTACAAGCAACAGCACATACAGAGTTCATTGTTGAGAAAAGTGTGTTTCTTCTTTTGCATGCCTCTGTCTGTTTATGTTTCTGTTGCTATGCGCTTCGTCACATGCTGCGTAAATCTTATTGAATGTAGGCGACACCTCCACATGCATGTAAGCATTACTAATGACTGGAAATATGGAACGAAATAAAGGATCCTGGACCCATTCACTTTAGTACTTAAAATGGTTTTTACCGGTCTAAATAGTCTTGCCATTAAGAGTCATTATTAATTCATGATTAATTTGCCCTATCTTTACCCTTAACGGCAAATATCTTCCTGGAGAAGAAACAACGGTTTTCTGAAGTTTCCATTGCTTGTCACTCTGTAGTACAGAGAGCTGAAGACATATCAGGTTTTATGAGACAATTGGAGGACAGGAGAGGTTTTTTCCTAGCTTGCTATGATAGTTCAGATACAGTACATCTGTCTAGTTCTGACATTATGTGTATCCCTCTTAGACATACATTCGGACATCTAGAGGAAAGGCGTATCGTGCAGTTAAGTACTGCATGTGTGCAGTTATGTTCAAGACTGAGTCGGTTGTTTGTGGGAATTCAAAGTTGTTGAAAGCAAGTATATTTCCAGCCTAAGATGTGAAATAAAGACGTTCAAAAATTTGTCTTTAAGTTTTTGCTTTTAGGCGACAGCTGATTGGAAATGTGACCGTAAAGGACCAGATAGTGAACTCTGTGCTTAGATGTGAACACCCACATTTACAGGACAGCCATACAGCTGCAGCCAGACCTTATTGTTGTTTTGTTTGTTTGTTTGTTTGTTTGTTTAACTTATGAATGAAGGCTGGTTCTGTCCCATTGGTTGCATCTCACCTGTCTGTGTCTGTGTCTGGAGGTGAGGATGGCGCTGACAGTCCACATATCCACCAAACTTTATCACAGTGATGAATGGAGCGATCCTCTTCCTCCTGCCACCGCCGCTCTGAATGACAAACGACACACTTGTCTCTCATTGTTTAATGAACATCAAGTGCCAAGTGTGTCGAGTTTGTGTGTTTGTGTGTGTGCAGGGATCAGGCGGGGATTGCAAAGAAAATTGAGTAAAGCTTTTTGTCATAATTTGAGTCTTGCACTTCATCGTTCCCACCCACGTCAGCACAGCCACACAAACTGAACACACACACACAGAAGCACACACACACATTAGCACACATACTGCCTGCCGATGCAGCTCTTTCTTGCTTTATTGCTTTATCCCCGTCCCTATCTCGCTCCCCGGTGACTCAGGGACCGGGACCTGCGCCGCCACAGGCAGCGATATGAATAAAGCCGTCATAATAAAAACAACACACCAGAAACAATATGAGCTCTAAAATGGCAGAACAAATCAAATAGCTCCCCAGCAGGCAAAAAAAAAAAAAAAGAAAGAAAGAAACACACACACACGCGCTACTTCTGACAGCGACACAGAGACAAAATGAAAAGAGTTGGAGAAGGAGTCGGAGGGAAAGATTTATGGAGGAGAAATTAGGGGAAAAAATAAGGCCAAGTCCCTGTGTGGTCTTTGTGCGTTTGATGTTTTACTTGTTTTTAGTTGCCTGGCTGATAATCAGTCCCTGACAACATCTCTTTATCATCTGACAGGCTCCTGGGGGGGAGCACTCAGAGTGTGTGTGTGTGTGTGTGTGTGTGTGTGTGTGTGTGTTTGAGGAGGGGGGGCATCAGGCAGTGATAGAAATAGCGCACTATAGCGAGAGCAGAAAGGACCCTGGAGCACAAACACAGCAGAGAGAATCGCCCGCTCTTGATTTTCTATGTCTTATAAATCTTTTGCTGACACTAATTTTTTTTCCTATTTCTCGTGAGCACGTAAAATTAACTTCCATCTGCAGGGGCACCGTGATGGTGGAGGGCAAGGAGACAGAGGAGAGAGAGAGAGAGAGGAAGGGAGGAACGAGAAGGAGGGGGACGAGTGAGCAGATAAGAAGTAGAACAAACAATGAGTGGAGGAAAAAGAAAAGAGAGAAGGGGATGAAAATGGACTTCAGCTGGGAGTTGAAGGATAGAAAAAAAGGATGATGGAGCTGGAGGGAGACCAGAAGGAGGAAATGTGGGAACAGAGGGAAGAAATAACGAATGACAACATTAAGAGGAGACACATACACATTTCCTACAAAGTTATTGGGTCCTGGTTTAGGACTGCTTTTCCATCAATATGTCACTACATACAGAACGTCACTGAACACATTTTCCTTTTTCCCGACTGGCTTGCTGCAGAGTTTGCAAACACAAATAATCAAATTGGTCGAATAAAAGATGGATTTGTCCCCTTGAAATATAAAGAAAGTCTGTGATTGTTTTAAAATCTTTTCATTGTATGTCTGAGATGACAAAGTGAATAACCTGATGATTGAGTATCTCACATTTAGGGAACTGATCCACAGAGAACAAAGTCAAACAAACAGTGAAACATCACAGGAAGACACTTCTCTGTTGATTTAAAAAGATAAGAGAAAAGGGTCAAAAAGGTGACTCTCACACTGGAGGAACAAGGAGGATTAATGGTCAGCTGAAGTGCAGTAAAGCAAAGCAACGTATCAATCAGCATCCCCAAAATCTGAACAGGATAAAGAATTCATGCTAACGCTGAAAGATTATTGTTGGAGCAGCAACAAAAAATGAAGTATTTTCTCTGTCTTTTCCAGAATGTTACACAGTTTTACAAAAACAAATACAATATAGACTGTAGTTTGTAGACAGCTCTACATGTCTGGAAACACAAATCAATTAAAAGACGTCTCTGTCCTCCTCCTCCTCCCCTCCATTGGTGTTACAGGATGGACAACACACTGTATAATAACTGCAGAATATGTCGGTGATGTAGAAGCCTATTGGTATAGTGGTCACCATATTGGTAATGCTGACTCAACCTAGCAAAGGTGGGCCTTCTAGCTACAATGTGCCCAGTTGTCAGTCAAGTCAGCTATTCCTCTGATTGGCTAAAACCTTCATATCTTCAAAATGGATTTGTTATATGAAAAATAAAAATGTGGGTTCCATGGGAGCCCTGATCTGTTCAGACCAAAACTGTTTAGAAGTCAGTTCATAAGTTCACTTTTGCTCCAAACTCAGTGTGAATGTGGTTTCTAGCACTCTACAGCCAGCCTTTAGTGGAGACTCATTTCTCATGTTGCTGCACGGGCTCGGACTCACTATTTGGAAGAAGAAAAACAGAGAAAATGCAAGATGAGGAAGGGACACAATAGATGGAAAGATAAGAATAAGAAAAGGAAGGGAAGGATTTAAAAGTAAAGACACAAAGAGCAAGAACAAAAAAAAGGGGAAGAAGAGAGTGTAGGAGGAGGAAAACTGACAAGGGAAAACAGCCTGGAGATGGAGGATGGGTTCAGGAATGAAGGAGGGAAAGAAGGAAAGGCTGGAAGAAAGCAGAAGAAGAGGGAAATAGGAAAAGAGAAAAGGAAAAGGATGCAAAAAGAAGAGGAGGATACCATAGGTGAGGAAAGGACATTGCAGAAAAGAAAAGTTGTATAAAAACAAAGTTTGATGAGAACGAGAAGAGGGAAAGTTTAGGAGAAAAAAAGAAGGGAAGAGAAGACAGAAGGATGAAAAGATGGAGAATAAAAATCTAAGAGAGAGAAAATGAGAAAGGAAACCTGGAGAGAGGGAAAAAGGAATAAACGTGGATAACAGAGAGGATTCAGTGAGAGAAGGAAGGATGAAAAAGGAAAGAGGGAAGGGAAAAGAAGAAAAGAGGAGGAGAGGAGGATGCAGAAAGCAAAGGATGGATAAAGGAAGTAAAGGAGGTACCACCGAGGATTCAAACTACAAAGAGAATGAAGGGATGAGCAGAGAGGAAGAGACGCAGAGACAGGGAGAGAGAGAGAGGTGACAGGTCTGCAGTGTACCTGAACCTCTCCCTCTCTTTCTACAGGAGCTGCTGTAATACACAACTGCACACACACAAAGACACACACACACACACAAACATACACACTGAGCACAGCCCTCAGACAAAGCGTGTGTCAGTCAGAGAAACAGCGATAAGACGGTGAGTAAAGCTCTGCCGGCTCACCTGAGATACCTCACCTCTGTGTCAGACTGTGAAGGAAACAGTGAGGCTCTGTGAGGAAGAGGAAGAGGAGGAGGAGGAGTGTGGCACAGTGTTAACTAAGAGTCACAAACAACAATCTGTAATCAGCGTAATCTAACCCGCTGATTACAATGAAACATTCATCCTCTCTAATGACGCCAAACGTCTCCATAAGCTGTTTTCATTAAGACGAGAATCATCCCGCAGACGCAGGTTATGACCGATTTGGAAAAGGTGAACAAACTTACTGTGTGACGATGAAGAGTCACTCTTTGAGGAGCTAAATTTAGAGTCTAAATGATGAAGAGATAACAGGACTGTTACTTTTTAAAACCTTTTTCAAAACTAAGTTTAAATAAATACCCCGCACATCAAATCTCTTCATTTGACAGTTTTCTGAACAGTAATCACTTTCAGAAATCAACCAATCACTTTAAATAAAAACACTGTACTGTAAAGAATTTTTTTGAGGTTATAACAACCTCAAAAAAATGTTTTTAAATGACTGTTCACCTGAACTACCAAGATTGAGTGCAGCTCTTCTTTAAATATGACCTGTCATTACAAACTCAGTGGTGCTTTATGCAGCCCTGTTCTTGTCTTTGAGTTTGCTGTCTGTGTTGCCCAAAACACTTCCAAAAGGAAATTATAAGATGTTTTGGTGTCGTAACTGTTTTGCCAAATGTCCAGGAGACTTGAGCATGTGGTCTGGCCCACATGTGTGAGGACAAAAGAGCAGAAGTATTTTTGGTTGGAAGTTGTATCAATGTTTTTTATAAGCCAAATGTCCGCCAGTCTATAGGATTTTTACAGGAATCCTTGAGTTAGATCAACAATTTTCAACACATTTTTAATGATTTTACTAACAAACTTTGAGACCTGAACGTCGTTTCAACCTGTCACTTGTTGCATCTACAGCACATTTTCACTTTTTTTTTTTTTTTTCCTGTGGTGTGATAGAATTCAAACAAAATCATTCAGGCCTTATTTGGCTCTGCTATGTTTTTGTGTCTCTCTGTTTGGATTGTTTTCTACTGCTCAACATCAATTCTTCTTTATTATCCACATTATTGCACCCTAAAATGGTTTGACCTTTTTGAGACCACGCCAAATCAATCAGAAGTTCCCACAGCTCAGATTTATGATGACTGGAAGACGCTGACTAACTTTGACAAATAAAAACAAATTAAGTACCAATCAATTCTTAGAGTGTAAAGTCACATCCATTTGAGTTTTCATCGGATCATCAGTGATGTATTATTAGCAAATCATGATCAAAGAAAAAACAAGGTTGATGTTGATTGTTTGTTGTCACTCTTTACACTGGTTATGACATCCAAAAATAGTGATTATCATAATAGAAATGCTGACACTAACTAAACAAAATCTAGAAACATGCAAAGAGACGACACTGATGTAAATACAGACTCTTGTCAATCAGCTCACTAATCATGCAAGTTTATACCTGACTTACAGTCATAATGTCATCAAAACGTCTGAGTTATAAAAAAATGAACATTAGGCCCTGCACAGCTGTGATGAATTCTGAATCAGAATGGAAAAATGTTCATTTCTGCTGTCCAAGTCCCCATTTCACACATGAAACTCAATTGATATTCCTCAGATTAAAGTAGACACTCAAGGAATATCAGCTTGCCGCACCTCTGCATTGGCTTTATTTTTCAATGCAGCAATTACTCCATCCTCTCAGATAAATCCAGCAATTCTGTCAGTGGAGGCTTGTGGCTTTAAAGACGGTAATATAAAGGCTTCCCTGTTTAAAAAAAAAAAAAGAGGCTCTTACTTTACACATAAAGGTCTATCTCTGTAGGGATCTTTGCTGTGATGTTGTTAGACACTCAGAATAACAATCTGAGCCTGTCGGGGGGGGAAACATCAACCTTAAGTGGATGTAATTTGATTGGACGTATTGCCAGCAGGGATGATGCTGAAGCCACTTTAGCCTATCTGCTGGAGCAGGTTTAGAAATGTTTAAACCTGCTTGTTTTCTTACACATCTTAGCAAAAGCCCTCTGAGGTGTATCTGGTCAAGGGCAGTAACAGTCTGATTACACTGTGAAGGCTGATCTCTAACAACGAGACAATCCTGCTCTAAGTTTGACAAAAGCAAGCGTGGGGTGTACAGTGAATTTGCTCAAAAAGCGATGAGCGTTTTCCTCTGACCTCAGAATTGCCCTCTCCATCCATCCTCTGCTGTGTTACATAGAATTAGAAAGCCAGGTCGAAACCCCCTCCGCCTATAGCCAACTAGCGGGGTTAATTGAGGTCATTGGGGAGAGGGCGGTGTGTGATTGACGTGGCCGGTGGGGGCTGGAGTGACGGCCTTTTACCGGGGCCTGTTGTTCGTTTTAATTGTTGTCTGGGCTGTTTGTCGTCAGGGGCAGACACCCGGCGACAGGACGACAAGAGGGATGGACGGAGGCAGGAAGAGAGACAGGGGATGGAAAGAGAGAGGCGGGAGTGGACACCGGTGATTTACATTAATATGTACTGAAATAAACAAGCGGAGAAGCCATGCGTTAAATCAAGTCAGAGAGAGAGACAGAGAGAGATAGAGGAAGAAGCCTGCAGGGTGAGAGAGGAACAGAGAAGGCGGATGTGTGTGAGTGTGCGTTCTTTTATTGTTCTATTACCGTGCAGTAGATTTACACGCACAAAAGCGCGCACACACACACGCACACATTTACACACAGCATGTCAGATTTGAGAGTCTAGTGTGTCTGCTTTCTCTCTCCAGTATTTTAGTATTCTAATCCATCATTGGCCTGACATGGGGATGCTGTCTCTCTCCTCTCTCTCTGTCTATAACTCTCTCTCTCTCTCCATGCTGCTGCACATACACGGCATCCAAACGGAAGATAAAGGCAGAGCAGGGGGAAAAACAAACTCCACAGCAGGGAGGGCTTTATCCACAGAGATAAAGCGGAGGAATAAAGCAGCGACGGGAAGATATAGAGAAGGTTGAAGAGATGGAAAAAGAGGGTAAAGGAGGGAGGAAGGGGATGAAAATGGAAGCGGGAAAGGAGAAGAGTAAATGGAGAAAAAAAAAGACCGGGGTGAGGGGTTGGAGGGAAGGGTGAGTGAGGCAGATGTGTGTGTGTTGCAGTGTGCGGCGGCTGAAGCCTGAGCCTCCCTGCTCCATTTCACACTCTGTAGGTCCTGACGCATCAACGTTAAAACACACACACACACACATAGACACACACAGGCGCCGTCCTTCTTCTTCGATTTCTAATACACAAACACACACACTCATGTGCTGCCATTTCTCAGGCATGTACACACACAGATAAACAAAGGCGCGCTAACACAAAGTCACAGCACATCTGAAATCCCTGCTGCTCTGCCCTTGACTCTCTCTGCCTCTTTGCATTTTTGATCTCACACCAGGTTCAAGAAATATGAACCAAAAAGTCCCATCTTTAACATTTAAATGCTTTTTTTTAGAAACACTAAGCATGTACTTTTATTCCTCTCCCTGCAGCCGTGATTTTGCGCCAACTTTGATAAATCTGTCAGCGAACCACAGAGGCGAGTCGGGTCAAGAAGAGCTGATACAACTAAAAAGTTAATTACACGACAGAATGTACTGAAGGGAGACTGCAGGCGCCCCTTAGGGTCCAAATTACAAAAAAAGCCCAACATATTTCCTCTCCCATCTGCAGTGAATCCACTCAAAAGAGGTTTGTTTCCCCATATTTTGAGTTACTTTTTCATCCACAGACACACACACACACACACACACACACACACACACACACACACACACACACACACACACACACACACACACACACACACACACACACAAAATAAGGGTTTGAAACTGTTTGATAGCGGCCTTAAAATACTCTGTTTCCATGGATGACATTCAGATAACTTTGGATGAAATGTTTCAGATTCTATTTAAACCCACTGTGAGGAGTTTTCATTTCGTTTCAATTATGGTAACCCCTTTCTCCAGGATTAAGACTGCATTTCCCATGAGCACCATCACCTCAAGTGTCATGAAGATATGTTCTTCATCAAAGCATGTGATACAAGCCTCAAAGCTCCTGAATCACACCCGTCTCCAGCAAATACACACAATTTAACTCTTTCGTCCTTAAAGAGCAGTGAAGCGTTCACATGTTGGCTCAAACATTAAATCCTGTAAAAGCCGTTTGGCTCTTTTACTGGGCAAAATCCTGGCTGTAGTTTCTTCCTTAAAATCGATTTTGCTGATCCTGCTCCAGTATCAGGCGATAGAAAAATTAAGGAATCGAGCACTGAAAAAGAAACTGAGAACACCAACACCACCAACTCCTGAAAAATGACAACAGCACAGACAGTTTCAGCTGCAGAATTGTCCTGATTACTTCTCTGTAGATTTTGGTGTGGTCCAGTCTGTGATTCAGCCACTCACAGCACTGGAGAGCACATTAAATGGATCCATAAAAAATATGATGGTTGAAAGTTTTGGAATCAGTGTGCAAATGTATTCGAACCCCATGAGATCCTGTTAACAGTGTTGGATTCAGTGTGCAAGACCTTCACACCTGACAGCCAAACTTGACCAGCTGAGCTCTTAACACGGACACGGACAGGTTTTTTTTACTGGACTCAAAATTCACCTTAAAGAAATTTCATCACTGATAATCCCACTTCTCTTCGTAGGTCATGGAGACTTATCAGGAGTAACACTAATTTGACACGAGCCAAAAACTCCACATAGTGACTTTTATTAGATAATGAGGTGATGATAATCCATGGGAATAAACTCAAACTTGACCTTCTCCTGTTTTGTTATCGAATGTTGGTTAGCAATCTTCGATGATTTTTTTCCCCCCAGCCAACAGATTATAACAGAAGCTGTCATAATAAGATTGTTTTTAATGTGTTCAAGTATAAAATGAATGCTCTCTTTCATATTTATTTTGCTAAATCTCAGAGTCCCAATACAGGATATTTATTGTATGTTTGTGTGATATTGAATGTGCTCTACTTCATGATCTGAGTTTAGCAGCAACAGCTAAACAGCTAGCTTAGTTACGTTAGCTTGAATCTGCATCTCTTTGAGCTGAAAAATGTTTTCTTTAAATGCTGACAGCACAGATATTAGTGTGGTATATAACCTCAACAAAGAAAGCAAACATGTTTTAAGTAAACCAGACTAAACGTAACAATACCATTCTTGTTTCCTGGCTCTGTGTGCCGAGCTTCAAGTTACGTTAGCTGGAATCTGCAATGTCTGTCACTTTTAAAAGAAACAGATTTCTCTAAAAACAGAAATGTGATATAGCTGCAGTTTGATGGAGATTTTTCACTGTTAAACAGTCACATGAAAAAGGATGAAATGTTTTGAAGGAGTAAAAGTTGGTCTTTTAAGATAGCTGTTTACCTCAGTTACCACTCTGTATGTAGAGCTATGCTAACCACTGATGGACCTACTGTATCTCTGTGTGCAGATTAAACTTTTAAACAACATACTTTTGACCTTGAATAAGATGGCAAATGTAAACCTTTTGGTTTATAAATTTCTGTTCCTGTCAGACTATTACGCTCATTTCCACTCTCAATTCCTCAACTACAGCAGCTTGTTCACTCATCCACGGCGCAAGGTTGTATATTTTAGGACCTCTTCAGCTGCACTTTTCTGCCTTTTGGTGTTGATTTACTTCTCAAGTGTGGTGCAAAGTTAAAAAACTGCTAGCATGAAGACATCAGCACTGACAGTGGGACTTAAAAAAAACAGACATTGATGCATTTGCCCTTTTTATTTATGTTACTGTAATTTGGCACAAAAAGCTTCATTAAAGAGACATTACAGCTGAGCCGGGACCAGAGGTAGTTCATAAAGTGGAGCAGTGCTTTTTTCTGTCTACCCTTCTGAGTGTTGACACCTGATGCTCCTGAAATGCTAAGGCCCAATGTAAATCATACGCTGTAGCAATATTATTATACTGTTGCAGGAAAGGCATGGTGATTGCACAGCTTTGTAAAAGCAAAAAAGGAGAGGGAAAAGTGTTTATGCAGCTCTTAGTGTTTTTTACTCAAAGTTAAACTCTTTGTAGCATGAGGTGCTGATGTCTGTCTGCCTGCTTCTGATTATTAATCTGGATGTGACGTCAACTCTTAGTGTGTCTCAAACTTAAAAAATATTTTCAAATTATGAACAGATAAACATTGGTGAATTCTTTGGGAGATTATTGTGATACAGGCAAGCTAATAAAAGCTACTTTTTAACCCAATGGTATGTGTCAGGGGAACCTAGATTCAAAAAATCCTCTGTATTCGTAAGTGTTTTGGTATTACCTTAAGAGATGGAATGCTCTTCATATTTTCTAAACAAATAGTTGTATGACAATTAAGCAGGAGTGACGTGAGATCTGCATACTGACAAACATGACATCACACTTAAGCTGAAAAGATACAGGATCCAAATTGAGCGCGATCCGTCAGTGTTCCGTAGTTGTTCCATAGTGCAGCCCTGGGTATCGCCCACAGGATGCGTATTTGAAGCGTAGCAGCAGTGTAGTGCAGCCCCGGTCAGCTGGGCTCAGTATAGAGGAAACTACATGCTCACAACAGGTTGTTTTGCCTTTCTGTGGTCTATTTCCTGCTAATTTGGATATAATTCAGTGACTGTTGAGCTTCTACTATATATGAAAAAACAACACAATTTTACAGATTCGGTTTTTGCAGGGTTAAGGTCCTTTCACACGGGACCGTTTTTGTTTCCAGCTTTTCTAGCCAATCAGAGGCAAAGGAGGAGGGACTTTCTCCGGGAAGTCTTCCCCAGGATGCGTCTTTTTCCCCCCGGAAAGTCGCAAAATCGCATCGGGCTTGATGTGTATAGTCAGGCGCATCAAAATTCACCTCTGAATATTTCATAATTTCTCATTCTATATTCACGCTAGCCCCGGTGTGTAAGGACCTTTACTCGTGTTTAATAAAGTAAACTATGTTCCTTTATGCTGTGCTGTTACCTTCAGACAGAGTTGGCAGTTCAAAGTCCTGTTGGGGTCAACATGGATCAGGGATTGACCATCGGATTGTTCTGTGTTACTGATAAATCCAGGAAGTATTTCTCATCTACACCAACTGATACACAGTCGGGAGTCAGCATATGGTGTTTTATTTTGAAGTTTACCAGACGACATGTGCGTTTTTCGTGTTTGACATCCTGTCTAGAACGATCTTCTCTGTCTAGAGTGACGCATGTTGGAAGCGTCGAGCAGAGAAAATAGACTAGTTGCCTATGTTTAGCAGAGCTGCGCTCAATACGATTCTGATACAAAGCTGCAACAGAGCTGATATGCATCCTGTATGTGACGCTGCATTGATCTGAATGGCAACTGATTTGCTGCATGATATGCGACACCTATGGCACGCGCTCAATATGGATCCTGTATGTTTTAGCCTCTAATGGGACCAAGCACCAAATGCTTGGCATATTGTGCAGTTACAACCCAGTTAGTGGCAATAAAATAAGAAAGACAGTGGCAAATAAAAGATGAGTTCATGGCTTGTGGTAAAACTGCTTTTGCCCAAATTAATCACCAAACACCTGTGTAAAAAAAAAAAATCATCACTCATACCTGCTTTATTCTTTGCTGGGGAAAACCTTTTTCTGTTTTTGCCTATGCAAACTTTGTGAGATTCATTCATGGTCTAAAACATACAGCCATGTTTCATACTACATCACCCTGCAGTGGTAAACACTAGTTTACTCAACTGTGAAAACTTTGTAGCATGGCAACAGTAGATGAAGCCTCTAGAGCTCTGGCCAAATAGAGGGAAGTGGGTTTGCTTAAGTGGTCAGACAGAAACTCTAGAGATACTACAGAGGAACTAGAAAAACAATATAAATCCTGAAACTGAGTATGATTCCCCATCTTTAAAAACTATCCTCCACTATTCATGGTCTGGCTTCACTTTTATTATCACTGACTGAACCTTTAAATCTAAAACTTTACCCAGCTGTTTCTCCTGACTGCCTTTTTCTGAAGGTTCAACCCTATGATGCATATTTGCCATTGCAAAACAGAGGCTTCACAGTCCAATTTATTTACATTTTATTTTCAGTAACAAGCTGCTGTATTTAATGATTTGGGATTGGCTTTTCATTTATATAAGGAAAATGAATTTAAACTATTACATTACAGTCACATAGACTCATTTTATGTTGGTTATGAGCTGCTCAAGACCTCACAAATAGCTTTTGTGATCTCTTTTTAAAAACGGAAGTTCATTTTTCCAGGTCAGAATCTGCTCAATCTAATCCTATTTATGTTGAACCAAAACTCTTCAATAACCTCAATAAGCACAAACTCTTGTTTTCCTCCATAACGTGCAGTATTCAGTGTTGTTACGCAGTTACTTTCACCCAGCTTTGCACTTTGATGAATTTTGTGTCATTGAGTTGGAGTTTTGTATAATTTGTAAATTCAGTCCTACAGTCCATATGAGAGTATCTGTGTTGTTGATTTTAGTCCTCTGTTCTTGTCATAGTTTGTATTATTAGGTATGAAGTGAATAAAATGTTGGGGACCTCCTGGAGCTTTCACAAGGGCCCCCCTGTCGTTCCCCCTCATGGACTCTTTGGGACTTCTGAAAACCCTTTTACAACATGATGTTTCTGCAAAGTGTCTATTTTTGGGGCCTGAGGTTGAATGTTTTTCTGAGCACACACACACACACACACACACACACACACACACACACACACACACACACACACACACACACACACACACACACACACAGATGCACAAGCTCGTCATCGCCCTGAATGCGTTGCCATGGCTACCCCAGTCTCACCTGGGTTGCTGCACCCCGGGTGATCCCGAAAGGTAAATGGAGCTGAATGATCTTCGGAAGCCTGATTCTTTTCAATACGGAAACACCTGGCGAGGGGGCGGCGGCCATTTTGATAGTTCTGTGTTTTTCCTTTCCTCTGCCTGACTGACTGACTGCGCCTCCCCCTCCTCCACCCTCCTCCTTCACCTCTTATCCTGGCAGGTGCTCAGCTGAATGGGACATCATCGCCGTGGAGATTGAAGCGATGACACACATGCACACACACAGTTCACACAAACACACGCACGCACACACACGCACACACGCACACACACACACACACAGAGGACCGGGAAATGAGGCTGGCTTTTGTGAGCGAGCGGCTGCACAGTCTGACTCGATGAAAAGTTGTCTCTCTGGAGAGGAGACAGGCGTGTGGATTGAGCTGTCACAGAAAGGGAACTCTGCTCTGCTCTCTCATCCCTCTGTGTGAAAACGGACGCATCTCTCTTTCCCTTTTTTTCTGTCAGATGTAAACCTTTCCTCCGGGTAATTCCAAACTAAAGCCCGAGCTCGGGAGACAAGCAGGTGGAGATAAACACTCTCCATTTAAAGAACATTGACGAGGATGAAACCTCCTATCGCCCCCCCCTCCCCCCCGCTTCCTGTCTAAAGCATGTCAGTGTACAGTTTCAGAGCGAAAGAGGCTAACCTCCACAGGGCTTTCCCCTCTCTCTCCCATTTTAGTGTGTGATCCATCCTCGCACTCCTGTGCTTTCTGCCTGTCGGACTGTCGGTGAAACTTTGACTGTTTGAACCCCAGCCAGGCTCTCCCCCTCCACACAATAAAACATTAGTCGATAGAGATCGGTGGTTGATTGGTTCTGAAGTGTGTTGGTGAAAAACTATGTATCTCCAGGGGGGCATATATGCAGCCCCGCATGACATCTTTCTATTTCTGATCATTTGTTGACATTTTGCCCTGCTGAATGTGCCCCCGAGGGGATCTGAAACAGTCCATGCCTCTGCTGTGTTCACCTGTGAATAATAAAATAAATGTACAAGCTGACATTTCCTTACCTTGACTCTCAGCATGTCTCTTCTTTAATGAAGTCTTATAGATTTTTTCAGAGTGGATTTGTGGATTTTTCATGTAACTCTGGGTTTAAATAATCACCTTTGCATCTATTTGGGGTTTTCCTCACCCTCATACACCGGGAGACATTAAAGCATTTCCTTGCAGGATCTTTGGAGGTCAAACAAAAACACAGATTTCATCAGGCCCTGAAATGTTAGGACCCGAGCACACAAAGTAGTGGGAGGTCCCAGATTATTCAGTCATTCTTCTTTTTACATATTTAGAGACCTTACCATGCACCAGACCTCACCATTTTAGCACATTTATCTTCAACCAACATGCATGATGCAGGTAACACATGTAAAATCCCAAGCCCTACAGGGAACGTCTTGCACCCACAACCTGGTATTCACAATTTACACTGTGCATTTCTGAACAAACATGTCCCACAGCTTTCAGGCAGAGAGGATTTGTAAGCACCTACAGAGCAGTTGTTGCACATGAATTACAAAATTAACACTGTGCCCCTTCGCTAATTCAGCCTGGTATAGGGATGCATCACTTGTACTTTCAGGGAATAATTGGATGCACAGTGGGGGAAGTAATTGTAGTGTCTTGTTCACCAATAGAAAAACACTGATTCATCCATCCTCTTATTGTCAGTGATGTCGTTTCAACTTGTTATCATCATCTCTAACATGGGGAAAAAGTGTGTCGAAAACATTTGTCACCATAACTTTTGTTTGTGAATTTGACACCGGACCTAAACAGTGTTATTGTTTTTTTCTTTTCTACTAAGGCGGGAACATGTTTGTATACGCTGTAAAAAGACAAATTCCATCTCTTTTGGAGACTGCCCCAAGTGGGCACTTGAGGAACTGTGGGTTCTTCTGTGCTTCAGCAATCAGTTCAGTTTTTCCCACTGGAATTTACTGCTTGATTCGAGAATAGTTTTAATTCAATCTGAATCTTTTATCATCTTTACCCAAGATCCAACAGTAGAGCCCTTTTTGTAGAGGCATGATAGTGAGCTCATTTTCAGTTCTGGTCTTTATGTTAAAAACAGACCTCATCTCCTCTGGACTACAGAACTGATCAGGGTTATAATGTGAGAAAGTTTCAGTGGACTATTCAATTCAAACTTCCTCCACAGGTTAGCCAGTGCAGAACAATTTGGTCTGCTCTGATACAGAAATATGCAGCTGTAATAATGAGCTAGATAATGATCCGTTACATGCAGCAAGAGCAACCAAGAAAGTTTTATGAGCAAACATTTGGATGTTCTTTATGGACGAAGTCTGGGACCTGACCTCGGTCCACCTGAGCATCTGTTTCTCTGAAGAAAAGACAGAGAAAGTTCTGGAAATAAGTAATGACTTTATGAATGGCAGGGCGGTAGAGGAGGGAGAAGAACCTGCTGATGTCTGAGGATCATAAACTGAGTTCATTACCTGACTGAAAAGATCTTCACTCTCATGCTCTTGGTTTTATCTTCATTGGTCCAAAGTCACTTCACAGCCAGTGTCTAAGGATACAATGTGAAAGAGAACAAATGCGTCAAACACATTTATTCATAGTTTTTGTTGATATATTCAGCTAATATCTATGTTCAAAATAAATTAATGTGATTTCTGATAATTTCTGAGATTTCTCCCCTTACACAAGCTCTGTCAGTGGTCAGGATCAGGTATAGATTATGTTGGTAGCTACAAACAAATCATAGGTTCTGAAATATTGTTGAATGCAGGATCATTTGCAATTTTGTTCCCACTCACACTCAAACATGTTCTGCTCAGGTTTCATGAATCTGATAAAATGTGTAATACAAGTCCAGTCTCCCCACAGAAAGAGCAGACCAAGCTTTTACTTTGAAATGCACCAGGAAGGGCCTCCATGGTATCTTTTTCATGCTTGTGACACAAACACAGTGACACAAACCAACAGAGCCCTTAATTATAGTTTTCTGTTTGTTTTTGCTGAGCTTGCAGAAAAAAAATCACCAAGCTCCCTTCCTTCTTGTTGTGGCGCGTGAGACGGGCATGAGACACACTGCTTATTCCAGATGTGGTATAATGAACATAAAGCAAGTTGTTCTGTGGCTATCATACATCCGGTGATTTCAGACGAGAAAATTCATCAGTTGACTCTAGAGCATAGGGCTGCACGATTAATTGATGATAAATTGTAATCGGATTATTTTAATAAGGCGATGTTAAAAAAATTTAAATTATCAAATCAGTTTTCCTCTTTATCATGTCTCAAGTCTCCAGAACAGGAAAGGCTCCCCCTTCCTGTGGGAGCACTCCCCAGTTCCCACTCACACCAGAGTAAACCAACCTGGTGTTTGCAAAAGAAGGCGATTATTAAGGCGGTATCAACCCGTCCACACGGGAACGAATTCAGGAGTAAACGCAAAAGTTTTTTGTCATATCAGCATTTCATCTGCATGGAAACAGCGTTTCAGGTGGCTGTAAACTGTACTTTTTGATAATGGGTCAGAGAGCTGCATAAATCCGTGGACGACTACCATTTAATCTCTGTGTGGATGCCCGAAACAATTATGTGACTCACAGCGTAACTCTTTAATAGCACCTGGGCGTGTCCAGCCAAAACAACCTTTATACGCATGCTCTGTACTCTTCTTCTGTCTTTTGTGCATTTCCTCTGCAGTGTGACAGTGCCACTTACTGGCTTGGTATATGCTCGTCATTGTTTTCAGTGGTTTGGTTTTGAGAGATGATGGAAAACTTATTATGTAAGTAAAGTTTGGAGAAGTTGTCACTTAATTAAAAACTGAAATTGAAAATCAAGTTTTCAGAGAAAAAAATTGGAATTTTATTTTCAGCCAAAATTGAGCAGCCCTAGAGCATAACAATGTTCATAGAAATATAGTGGAGTCGACAGTACCATATTTGCCTTAGGAGTCATAATTTTTTCCCATAAAATAACACTTAAGTGAAGTTCAGACACTCAATTATACTGCTCTTGATGACGGTACTCAAGTAAATTTACTTTATGACTGCTACAGCTGCAGAGAGGTGACTTTAGGAAAGCCAAGACTGCTTCTGTATGTGTCTTCATCGTGGCAATTGTGCAGCCAAACTTAAAAAGTAAATGAATAAATAAATAAAATTAGAAAACCATCAGTTGCATGAAAATTGTGTCAAAACATGATAACTGAATTTCCCTCGGGGGATAAATAAAGTTTATCTCATCTGATTTTAAATCTTTGTTTCTTGTTCAGGATTTAGGACATAAGAAGACTTCTTAACAAAGACAATTGGCGGTTATGAGACTGACAGTCAGAAAACTGTTGCTGTGCACATGTAAGACGGACGCGCTGCATACAGAACCATATTTCTGTGCCTCTGCAAAAGTCTGCATTAATCAAGTTTCCAAAAGGCAGAGTGATACTCACCCTCTCGCCGGGGAGGGTATTCTGCTCGAACATATGGCAGCAGTAATAGACGAGCACATACATAATGATGCACACGTACGACATGCAGGGAGTGCTATAATTCGAATCGACTTTACGGGTAGATTGATTTTCCTTCAGGCAGTAGTTTTAAGTACAGGACAGATTGCATCCCGCACAAATGGCCTGATACAGCAGGATGAAGCCTCAGTAACAATACCTTGAGTCCTGCATTCAGCTCAGTAAAAAGTCTGCTTCAGAAAACAAACACTGCTGAGCTCGTCCTCGAGGTTCAAACCAAAGCCACAAACTATCGCTTCCTGAAGCTTTGACTTTACTTCATGCTAATGTTGGCCTGATAGTAAATAAATCAAGTTCAATAAAATACATTAAAATGGGATTTGTGTTAACTCCTGTCTGCTCTTCATCTCGTCATCCCGCTTGCCATGGGAATTACTCCTGTCAAACTGTGACGAGAATGAGTCCAAGGGTGTTTTTAATAGAGCCTGTCAGTGTGGGACTGATGAAAACACACTGATATCTGAAAACTCATTTGATGTTGGCACAAAGAAAACAAGCAGACACACACACACACACACACACACACACACACACACACACACACACACAAGGAAACACTGGTGGAGCCGTACCCATGTTTCTATACTTGCAGGGACCTGCTGTTGATCGCATTCTGTACCACTTCCTTCAGTCTTTATAAAGGGAGTTTGACACTTTAGAAGGAGAGGTTACTTGGTTTTACTTTTGAAAAAGGTGAAGTTCAGGGGTTTTGGTGAGCTCCAGCTTTGAAAGATAGGCCATTATTCAATAACCATTATAGTGCTTATTCAGTAACTGTCACATTTGGGGACAGTGAATAAAGACCAACCTTCACCTACCATAATGAACATAAGGGATGCTGCAATGTCCTCAAAACAAGCTCTGATGACTCTGTGAAGAGGAGACCAGCAGGTGGAGCTGCAGTAATGACGCCTCGCCGCTTCTGCTAACGACATTTACTTCGCAGAATTTATAGACAAAATCTTTTAGTCCACAGCCAAACAGGTTTGTGTGTGTTTTAAGCAAACGCTCACATTTAAGGAAAGTCCAATTCTTCAGTTACATTACAGACCCGCCTGTGTCAGTCAGGATGCTGACAGATGCCTGAAAATTTGACTACAATCTACAGGAAAACCATACAAGTGTCAAACTTGCAATGTATTTAAAGGGATATTCCGGCGTAAAATTAAGTGCCGACTGCTTGCTTCTCTAGTTATACCAACTTTAGTAATGACCGCACAATAGCAATACACAGCAGTCTATGGCTCCACACCCATATCTCAACCAAAAAGCCTGCAGTGGAGTTTCGCAGCTTAAGGAAGAACATTTAATAATTTCTTCATGGAAATGCAATCAGACCGAGACACTAAGACAGAAGAACTACCATGTCTGCAGTGCAAAATGATTATTATAATTACTTCAAGACAATGATCCGCTGCACTCGGTGATCAACTTGTCAGGGCTCCCTCACAAATGAGCCGCTGCTGGAGGAGAGTGGGTGAGTTGTGTCAGGCAAAGCTGAAAAGATGTTTGGTGACTAGTACTATGGCCGGGACCCTATATGTTCTGTTGCTGAAGTTAGGTGCTGTTCTGAGCATTGTTTGTGGCTATAGAGTGGCGTTTTGGTTGAGGTTTGTGTGTGGAGACGTAGACCACTGTGTATTGCTATCGTGCGGTCATTGCTGAAATTGGTGTAACTAGAGAAGCAACATTCATCTCTCAAGGGGGTGTCTAACTCGATGTTAAGGTGAGTTTTACCGTAACTTAATTTTACATTGGTGTGTTATTAAGCTGTTATTTTGCAGCTGGTTAGAAGTCCAAGTGCTTCAAAAAGGTGCTTGTACATTAACCTGAAACTTAATTCAGTTAATATCTGGTTTGTCTGTGCTCCACCACAGCAGCAAGGCTCAATGTGTCTGCTTTCACTGGCTGTCAACACGCTGTCTCAGCTCTGGTGTTGGTACCAGATGGGCTCGGATTCCTGCTCTTGCAACATATGATTGGCTGAGTTTTAAGACAATTACGATTTCCCATCACCATTTTGCTGGTTTAACACTTAGTTGTTTTTCTTTGTGTATTTGCTGTTCTACTAGCAGGTGCAGAATGCGAGGGGGTGTGATCAACAGAAGTAGTCAACAAGGAATAATGTATTTATAGACAAACTTCACCACTGTAAGTGATGTTCATACAGGCGTTTGTAGAAAAAAGTCAAATTCACGGAGTCAAAGTCTCGCACTCTGTACGTTTATCACCTACTCTCTTCCAGCAGCCGCTTGTTTGTTGCGAGATCTCAGGCCAGTCCATTACGGACTGCTGCAGGGTGATGCAGCTCAAGGAAAAACATTTGTAAACATTTCTTTATCTTTTTTTTTTTTTAGTAATAATCATCATATTAATCATTTTGCACCGCAGACACAGTAGTTCTTCTGTCTTAGCGTCTCGGTCTGATTGCATTTCCATGTGATCATAAATGATCATAAATGTTCTTCCTTGAGCTGCGTCACCCAGCTGCAGTCCGTAATGGACTAGTCTGAGGTCTCGCTACAAACAAGTGGCTGCTGGAAGAGAATACGTGAGTTGTGTTTAGTCTCTTTGCTAAAGAAATCCAGCAAAGCTAAAAAGATGTTTGGTGGCTAGTGCTATGGCTGTACTGTTGATGAAGTTAGGTGAGTATTATTTGTGGCTGTAGAGTGGCGTTTTGGTTGAGGTTTGTTTATGGCTCCTCAGACCGCTGTGTATTGCTATCCTGCGGTCTTTACTAAAGTTGGTATAAGCGGTCGGCAACATTCATCTCTCAAGGGAGGGTCTAACTCGGTGTTACAGTGTGTTTGACCATATATTAATTTTACATTGGAATATCCTTTTTATGGTCTCTCATAACTAAACTTAGGGTTATATTAGGCTAAAAAAGTATGAAAACTAGCTGCCAAATCCCTTCAGTTTTGTTCTTTATTTAAAGTATTCATCTAAGACCCTCCCAGACTCTCACACAACCCTACCTTGATAAAACCCCCTTTAAGAGAGTTGTTTGATGTAATGCGTTCAGTACAGAGGTATTGATGTGTCCTCTTTTAATTCCATTTCATTATATTTAGCCATGCTTCTCTCACAAAGAGAGAAGAACAGTTACTGAATGTACGCTCTCATCAAATGGTCATTACTTTAAAGTGCTGTGGCGATTCCTCTGCAGAAGGACACCCACTTTGTCACGTGGCTCCTCTTCACTCTGATATTTCAGTTTTTTCAGGAAAGAAAGAGGGATGACACCAACGGTCATCAGCAGCCGTTAATGTATTCTGACTAATCCCACGCTGTTTGCAACTGTGCTGCAGTAAAGCTGTGCACCTCAGGCCACAAAAATTACCACAAATCACTCACCACACCCTGTGCTCCTGTGCTGTGCGCCATTGATCCACGATGATAGAGCCCCAGGTGTTGAGAGGAGCAAATATAAAAGCTTTCATAAAGTGAGTTTCTGTTAAATCGCTGCTGTGTGCAGGCGAATTGTGAGGAAGAGGAAAAAAGTCAGCATTTAGAAGAGTGTAATGGCTTATTCATTTAACTCTACAGCCCAAAGTCCAAATGCTAAACAAGCCTCTGAATGTCAGGCTAATAAGTTATCATTGTGTGTCCTCACAAAGATAGAAGAACCTGAACAAATGAGCGCACATACACACACACATGCAAGCACACACACTCACTTGGAGGTCAATTCTGAGGGCCATTAAATAATCAGACGGGTTGCTTCCCCACTGGCAAAAATCAGAACCAATTGGCTGCTCCTCACATAACTGCTGTGTGTGTGTGTGTGTGTGTGTGTGTGTGTGTGTGTGTGTGTGTGTGTGTGTGTGTGTGTGTGTGTGTGTGTGTGTGTGTGTGTGTGTAACTGCACATAATAGTGGGGAAGATCTTTATATGACAGTGCGTAGGTGTGCACTTAAAAAAACAGAGACCTCTGCTGTTTATCAGTGTGTGTGTGTGTGTGTGTGTGTGTGTGTGTGTGTGTGAGTGAGGGTGTGTGTGTGTGTGTGTGTGTGTGTGTGTGTGTGTGTGTGTGTGTGTGTGTGTGTGTGTGTGTGTGTGTGTGTGTGTGTCCTGCGTCTTTCAGAGCTGCCATGTCGTCTCTGAGGATCGGCTCCAGAATTAGCGCTGAGTATTTTCAGTCTTCATGCCTCATCTCTCACCAATGACCCTGTTTGAATTCAGGCCTCGGCTTCTCTTTACCTCCAAATCCACCTTCATTTTCTTTGATCTCCACTTCGACCACCCCCCAGTATCACACTCACACATGCACACACACACACAAATATACACACACACACACACACAAATAAAATCTCCTGCTTTTAAAATCACGTCTTCACCCGCTCTGTTGTGCCTATTTTCCTCCTGTCACACAGTTGGACTCATAGTGTGTACATATCAAGTAGTTTAATTCATGTTTCAGGGTACAACACTCAGGGGGGTCAGAAGAAAGAATATAAACACCACCTCAGTCTATCATTTCACAAATAGTTGCTATGGTGGTCTTGGGGACACGGTAAAAGATTTAATCAGTACAGACTGCAGGATTCTGCACAGAGCCGAACCTGAAACCGTGAGACTGTAAATTAAGAAAGATAAATGATCTTCTGCATCTCTTTTGGGGTTTCCAACTTATACAGTTGATGCATGAGTCTAGAATCCAGCACCACTGTGAAGAATCTGGGAGTTTACTTTGACCAGGATCCATCCTTTAACTCCCACATCCAACAAATCTCCTGGGGCCTCATTTATCAACTGTGCGTAGAAAAGGTTCTAAATTCTGGCACCGGAATGAAATTTAGAAAGTGTGTAAGTACAAAAAATCTGTATTTATCAAACATGCAGACACTGGTCTTACACACACCAGTAAGTAATTGGTGATGATAAATCCCACGTGTTCTTTACTACCATGCTCGTGCATGGTCAGGGACCATATATGGTATCAACAAATCCTTTAAAAATGCTTGAATGGATTTTTTTCCCCTCGCTGAAATCATGGAGGTGCACATTCATAGAGCTGTTCTGCAGAATGATGGAGTCGTGCGTTCCTCCAGACAACAACGTTTAACGGATACAAATGTGCATTGCAGATTATTTGTGTATTGATTGAATGAAATCCCTTCCTGTTGACAAAACTGAATTTATTGTGTTAAGGTGCTTTTATTATTATGTGGGTGCAATCTATGGCTCCAATTACAGTTGGGAATCCGGCGATGGCAAGAAATCCTTGTTTTATTTCGGCTTGTTGGTGATGTGTGTATGGGAACTGGATGTAAATTGAGGCCAGTGAAATTGCATCCAACTCTGCCGGCATGATTCTACTTAGCTTTGACTGTGAAATGCCGTATATGTCTCCAATCTCACGCTGAAATATTCCAGTGGCCAAAAATCCCAGGGTGGACAGGAGCTGAATGTGCACTAGGATGGCTTTGGTGCGTTTTGTCTCTCATTTTAACACGGGTTGTAAATCAAGGCATAAATCCATTCAAATGTTTTTGGGGAAGCGGTACCTCCTGAGAAACCACTCTATGATCTCACTGAACAGATAAGCACGCTCTTTGAAAACACGCTCCCTGCGGAGCATATGGTTCTCCAAGTCCTCCAATAGCGCAAAATAAACCTTGATACTTGTATTTGTACTTGTAAGACTTCTTTTGAGATTGTCCTGTCACAGATTAATTTTATAGCTTGTCACACCAATCATTCAAAATGTCTGCTAAATAAGTAATTAATAAATTTTATTAATTAGAGGCAACGGGGAACATGTGTGAAGTTTGAGATTGCTGAACGCTGTGACTCCTTTAATGGGTTCTATTTGTAGTTTCACTGTTCTACCACTAGATTTTGTGTGTATGAATGGTCAGAGCTGTGCTTGAATTTATACACGCTCCTAAGCACAAGTACAGATTGATAAATTCCATACTTTGTGTGGGAATGTTCGTACACACTCATTACACACACATCTGTGCAAGCGCATGGTTGATCAATAAGGCCCTAGGACTGCCTTTTTTTACCTGCATATTATAGCAGAAATGTGTAATTTCCTGTGTCATGCCAACAGTAAAGCATCCTGGGACTATTCATGTGTGGGGTTGCTTCTCAGTCAAGGGAGTGGGCTCACTCAAAATTTTGTTGGGGAATATAGCCATGAACAAAGAATGATACCAAAACATCCTCCAAGAGCAACTTCTCCTAACCATCCAAGAACAGTTTGATGATGAACAATGCCTTTTTCCACCATGATAGAGCAGCTTGCCATGAGGCAAAAGTCATAGCTAAGTGGCTCGAGGAAAAAAAAACACATTTTGGGTCTATGGCCTGGAAAATCCCCAGACCTTAATCCCATTGACAATTTGTGGCAGCAAAAACCCTACAGATTCTAAAAAACTCCGAGCATTGATTATGGAAGAATGGGCTGCCATCAGTCAGGATCTGGCCCAGAAGTTAATTGACAGCATGCCAGGGTGAAGGGCAGAGGTTTTGAAAAAGAAGGGTCACCACTGCAAATATTGACTTGTTGCATAAACTTAATAAAATGTCAATAAAAGCCTTTGACACTCATGAAATTCTTGTAATTCTACTTTAGTATACCATAGAAACATCTGACAAAAAGGTCTGAAAAATACTGAAGCAGCAGATTCTGTGAAAATTAATATTTGTGTCATTCTCAAAACTTTGGCTGTAATTGCTATTTCACAGTTTGCACCATCAGCAGCGTCTCTGTTTTTCTCAGAAAATTCATAGTATGAAAAATTTCTTTTCCTGCATTCTGATCCATTTTCTGAGACAATATTTGCCTTTCTGTGCCATTATATATGATGTCCTCTTTATGTCACTTTCAGAAGTCTTAAGTGTCACGTTTGAACAAAGTTTCAAACCACTGACATTACGAAGTCTTTTTTCCATAGACTACATTTCTTTGCTTTAACAACAGTGTTCATCAGCATCATGTTTAATAAAGTCACCCAAACAGTACGGCTCCAGTTTAAGAAGGTGACAGAACTAAAAGAGAGTACAAAGTAACTCTGACGAGCTGCGGGTTTGTATTTAGCATGGAACATTGCACTGCAATCAAAGCACTGAGTGAGACCTAACAGCTATGAACTGTGCACTGCAGGGTTTGCATCGTGTTAAGTGTTTCTGTTGGCATGCCCATTTAAAATCCAAACTTGATTACAGACAAAACTGTGGTCATCTCCGGTCCCAGGAACACACATTTAGCCTCCCCTCATGTCTCCTGTTGCATCTGCAGGGGGGCATGTCACACAGACTGTCACACGAAGAATGTTTCAGCCATAACCATGGGTGAATATCAATATACAAATCAATTGAAGATATCAGTCTCGATCACTCTTCATTTCAATCCAGGATTTTCCTGGATCATAAGACCTTGGGCTCTATTTTTGTGCCTTTTGTGCGTGGCGCAGGCACGGCGTAAGTAAGGTCCGTCGCGCCGACAAAGCGTGCCAAAGCACAATTTGGTATTTTGGTGAGCGGTGCAGCCTGGCTTAGGTATCCCCCCTCCCTAATTCAGCTCCTCCCAGCGGGGGAGGAAAGAGGGCGTGGAGTGGGTTTAACACAGCCAAGACCTGTATTCACCAATCACATCAGCTCCTTTCCTCACCTTTACATCCACCACCGGTGAGGCGTATTACAATTTTCGTGAAGTAGTCAAAGAGATCAAGAGATGTCTGAAGACAGCAATTCCACACGATGGCGACAGAAGGCAGCCCCTCAACAAGTGTCGCTGTTTCGCCTTAAACTTAAGGCGAAAAATATATATTTTTTACAGGCGGCAACTACTCAAGCACTCAGAAAGCAGATATGTACATGTTTCCATGTTGGAAAAGTTGTGATAAGATAACCATCTTGCTGCCATGGCACCAACTCACATCAATTTTATCTCAAGACGTTCATTAACAAAAAGTTTGGTCTAGACCAGGGGTGGGCAATCATGTGCTATGGCGGGCCGAGAGGCTGCAGGTTTTCTTTCCAACCCAAAACTCCACCAGGTGATTTCACTGATTACCTCACCTCCAAGCAGAGAGCAGGGACGAATCAGTGAAATCACATGGTGGAGTTTTGGGTTGGAAAGAAAACCTGCAGCCTCTCAGCCCTCCATGGCACATGATTGCCCACCCCTGGTCTAGACCCTACTCTATTTATAAAGACCAACACCAAGATAGATACGACTGAGTTTCATCTGGTAAGATCAGACCCGCTCTGATCCATCTTCAGCACTAAGCAAGTTCCAGTAGACAGAAAAAGCTTCCTTTTAACTGACAGAAACCTTGAGCAGCACCAGACTAAGGCATCTCCTGAAAGTGTGCTAGGACTAGAGAGGGGATGGAGGGAGATGCAGACGTAGAGAGGTGGTTTAGAGGCATCCTTGTAGATCCCCCAGGCATCAGCTAGAAATATGTCAGCTCTGATGTAAAGTTGAAAACATGGTGTACACACTCCAAGATAATCTGATTTCACATTCTGGTAAAAGTCAGCAAAGTCCTGATTATCGGACAGATGACCCCTCAAAAGGTTAAAGACCAAGACAGACTACCGGTTTACCTCTGCTGTCCAAGTATTTGTAGAGCACAAAACTTAAATTTGGAGATTAATAACTGCCAAGTCAATAGAGAAAAGCAGATGAGGAAAAATACTGAAAGTAGTGAGGGCTGTCAAAACACAAGGAGAGACATCAACCAAAATGAAGAAAACTGACAGGAAGCAACCATAAAGTATGATATGGTCTGGACTTTTACAGCTATTCCTTTTAACTCGACTCATGACTGGTTGAGTTAAAAGGAAAAGATAGATGGAAAGATACTAAGAAAAAAAAGGTAAAAAAAATTCTGGTGCTATTTTCTACATCTGTAAAAATCGAGACACAATTTGACCTTACAGTAGTAAAGAAAGTGAAGATTAATGTTAATGTCACCAACACTGGCTGTAACCATGGCGGCACTCCCAACCACTGATTAGTAAATAATTTTCAAATTAATGATATGGGTTTCTTTTAGCCCATTGGAATCAATATACAGTCCATTATCCAATATAATATAATTGACTTCCATGGGATCATACAAAAAAGTGAAAAACACTCTTCTATGAAGACTAAAAACATTATCAACAGTGTTCGAATCTTTATTTTAATCAGGCTGTCAACATGTGGATTTCTGACGGACAGTTTAACATGGAGCTCGTGATTCTATTCAAATAACAGCTTCATTACTGCTCTACAGTGTTCGCATGTTGTAATGAAACCCGCTCTACCAGACGATAATAAACTGGTTTAGATGTGACCTCCAAACAATGACTTCATCTGTCTCATGTATAAATACATTTTCCCTTCTCTCTACATTTTTGTTTTTCATTTACACCCCATCCTCTCCATCTCCTCCTCCTCCTCCAGTCTTCATTACCTTCATCTAACAGAAACAGAAGTAATTCTCAAGAGCCCAACGGACAAATGCAGAGAGAGGGATGACGGCGGGCGAGGGGTGGATGAGTAGGAGGCGGAGGAAACAAAGTAAAGCTTTTAATCTGTAAATGGAGAAGGGTAATGGTCATTTAAGCATTAAGATATCCCCTCTGTCCGTCTGCTCCGCTTGCGTCTCCTTAATGCTCCTTAAACATTTATGAAGGCTGATAACAAAGAGGGAGCGCAGCTACGCAGAGTAATCAAATCACTGCTGGTTATAGGGCTCTACTCGGAAGAGAAAAGGAGGGAGAGAGACAGAGCGAGGGAGGAGAGGGGAGGCAGGGTATTAAGAGGAGAGCACAGAGTGACAGTGTGAGAAATAGAGACAGAAAGGAGAGAAGACAAAGAAAAATATATTAGCTCTTTAAATAGTCGTCTTGAAACGTGCAAATAAAGTGCAGCGTGTTGCTGTCAAGGAGAATATTCCTCAATGTATTTTACATTTTCCCTAAACACATCTATCAGACTCTCTCAGGAATTCCTCCCAAACACAATATCCTCATTTTAGAGAGTGTGTTTGCTGAAGTTCGTGCGTCCCTATAATTACAGATGAAAAAAGGAGGACTTTACAGGCTGAGGCCAAAAGAGATATCAGGTTAGATAATACCCTGGTGTGATTTTTACTCAGTTACATCCTGTGTAAGTTTAGAATATAACAGCATCAGAGCAGAGGTGTTCAATCATGTTTCATGAAGGATGAAATGTCTTAAAGATTCCACTTGACTTTCATTATTGAAACAGACAAAAGGAGGTCATTTTTGTTATATTCACTTATATAACATGAATTATCAGAAAACCTGAATCCAGTTCTTGGATTTGAGGCAACACTCACTAAAGGCAGTGACCCCAAAAGTCCAATTTAAGTGCAAAGTACTGCACCCAGGCACAGAAAACTTTCTTGGCCCTGGCACAGTCAGAAAAGGTCGACTTCTGCACGGTACGCTTGCTTATGCAAAATCATAGCACTAGCATGACACAGTGAAGTACTCAAACTTTACATCACATGGACATGCTGGTACAGATAAAATAGGACCTAAATGCTGCCAGCAGAAAAAAATCTAGCACTGTAAAAAGGTGACTCCTGTACTGGCAGAAGGAGGGGGGTTGACGATTCAACAGTGAATCAGTGAGAGGAAGGCATGACTATAACTACAAGCTAACCAGGATAAGGTTTAGAGAAATTTGCATCCCACTGACTCACAGGAGGACTGGGGAGGACTCTGTTGGTTTTGCTTTATGGATAGAAAAGAATGCCAACACAGCAAAGGTAACAAATGTCTCGTGTATGTATTACAGAACAAATAAACTTAATTTGCTGGCTCACAGATTTAGTTTTTTGGGGGTTTGCTGGTACACCCTTGTTAACTTGTTGACTTATTAGAGCATATGATCGCTGTTCTATACAACCAGATTTCTGTGATATATCAGTGGTGGCTTGCAGAAAAAGTGTCGCCCATAAACTTTGCTCCAGAGTCCATTATCTTGCAGTCATGCTCTCTGGGATGTTAAAAAGTGCTCCATTTAAAATAAGAACATAGTAAAAGAAATCATGTATATGTCTTTTTTATGACGTAGGTTATCACATACAGTCTCATCTGAGGCAGTAGTGAGTGCAGGCCAGTGGGGAGGGAGAGCAGTCGCACAGGGCAACTCGGCCTAGAGTGAGGGTGCCCTCAGTTTGATTCCAGTCCTGTTTCTTTTCATAAAATATTTTCTTTATTTTTGTGAGATGTTTTTCACTTAAGGCTGTTATGCATTTTTTTGGTTAGAACAAAGGCTGGTATATGTGTTTATACGCATGAACCTCCAAACGTTGTCTTGATCATCGGTCACCGCCGGGATGCCTGAAGAGGAGGCACGAATCAAGATTTTTTTTTTTTTTAATGTTTTTTTTTTAATTAAAATAAATTTAAAAAAGAGCAGTGCAGCCTGTTATATATGTGAAAGAACTACAGCTGCAATAGACCACATTGAAAAATATAATTGTTTTATGAAAAATATATCCTCATTTCAAACAGAAATCCAACACCATGTGTCAAAAAGTTGGGACAGGTACAACAAAACAGATAAAAAGTTTTGTAATGTACAAATGAGGTAAATGTTTAACATCTTAGTTATATATCTGGGTATGAATAGGATTTCCAGATTTCCAGATTTCCACCCAGATGATCACCCAGTTTGTTATCAGCAGACAATTCAATGCCAGCATCCCTGATGGCATGAAGATACGTAATGCAATTAAATTTGTCTTTATTTCTCTTTCTCTGGATTAACAATCAAAGTTCTGCCTGACAACAAGGTCAAGTCCACTTCCTCACTGAGATAAAAGTTTCTAGTCTTTGCTGCTCAGAGATGCTCTGAGAAAGAAAAACTGGGACTCCTGGCTAAAATTTTAAGCTCAGTGAGGAGTTCTTTGGGGGGATTCTCAGGATGTTCGTAGATACCGGCACAGATGGGTGATTCTACTGTTGCCCCCTCCTAAATGCCACTCCGAGAAGTTGACTTAAGGAAGTGAGCCTAGAAGAAACAGAAACACAAAGAACTTATTTAAGATTAAGGTTGAGCTGAGAAACTACAGAGAGGGCTGGTTTCAGATAATACAGGATTTTCATCAGCTGTGATTGATGAAATACTATCATAGTAGATTCTGAGAATGGTAATGTTGCTGTAAATGAATAGGTTCTTTTTAATGATGTAGTCCGGCTGAACAGCTTTAAATCAGTCTGCAAGCACACTGAATGTTGCAATGAGCTCTTCCTTTCTGGAGATCCAGGTATCATTGTACACGTCTTTATGTTTGATTGGACACAACGCTTCATTGTTTTCACTAAATTAACAGCTGTGCATTAACACCATCAGCATCATGCTTCCTGCCTCCTGGCTGTACGCACATCCTCCGCAGATTTAAAAAAAGGCCTTCACTTTCTGGAAGCTGGTCAATGGTTCATTATCAGTGATCAGGTCTGCATGAGTAATGTTGAGTCACCCACATTTCCTGGAGCATTAATCCACCTTGAAAATGACAGCTAAGAGTGGAGGCTACTCTGCATTCAGAGGGAAAACACTGATTCACTCTGTTATTTGTTTTAATGACAGAGCACCACAATAACCCTCACATTTGATTTAAAACTAAAACTCTGAAAGACAGATGGGTCTGTATATTTTGATCATTGTGAGTGTTTTTTATGATATACCAATGCTTTATACTCTTGAAATATGTTCAAGATATAAACGTCATGAAAATCCTGGACAGTATCGTATTAGTACAATTATATGTTTTTACATGAGATTTTCATGAGAGACAGGACAAAACACCAATTAAAACAATTTTAAATCAAGAAAACTAAAGAAAATATTAAATTCAACCATAGACTGTATATACTATGGACAACTTGGCTCCACCTTCTGTCATTATACGATTTTGAAGCCGAATTGCGTTGTGTGCATTCAGCGGGAGAGTCGCTGTAATGACGCTCTGCACAAACAGCATAACCCCTGGGTGAGCTGCGCAATCTTTGTACGCCCATAGGCTGTATCAAGTGTCAATCATAGAAAACATGAACCCCCTAATAACTTTTAAAAATGGAGCTGTACAGAAAAAAGAGGACTTGAGCACAAACCAGTCTAAGAGTAACTACGTGTCAACATCAAACCAGGGGGGAGAAAAATATATTATTTAGATATAAATATCATATTTATATTCTTTGTAATTAATTTCTAAAGTTTGTCCACAACTCCATAAAGATTGCTGGAGGAGGCGGGATTTATGACCTATACTGCAGCCCGTCACCAGAGGGTGCTGTTCTCGCGGTAGCGTCACCCATTGAGGAGGCAGACTGCATCCATTCTAGGTACAGTTTATGAATTCAACTCAAAAGTTTTTTAAGACTGGACCTTTTTATTTTGTTTGGTTTTAATTATATTGTCCTATTTGATAGAAGATTGTACATTTCAACAGTTTAATCTGCAGAAAAAAATTTGGCCTTTATTAACATTTTCATGATTTCACTGAGCTGAATTAAAGCACCTTTAATCTTTTTTTTTTAAGCTTTATGAAATGTGCTGAAATTAATATTGATACGTGATCTCAGCTGTGTAAATAGTAACACCTCTGTCTACACCTTTGAACCTTTTTCCTAAGGAGGATAAGCAGACACACCAATTAGTCTGATTCATGTTTCACCCCAAACAGACTGCTTTGAATCATCAAGAGGCCCGACACATCTTTTTTAAGCTCTGCTCCTCACTTGGCACCACTTAAATAAGAAAATACGGTCAGACACGCCCAACTCACTCTGCGTCACACATTGTATTTAGATTATCTAAATGGGGCCCACAGTCTTAATTAGTGTCAGGTACAATTTCATTCTTCTTTCTCAGGTCCTCCCCTCATACCCCGGTCTCCCCCCTGTGAGGGGTGAGGGTCCTGGTTTGTGCTGATTCTCAGGAGATGTGGCTGAGACAGCAGCAGCGACTCGGCCAGGACAGATAAAGATGAATTTCCATCCAAAAGCAGGTAGAGATAGCAGCAAAGCACACTCCCTCATATAAGATCTGTTCAGCCTGTATGTTGGCAGTCACTGAGCCAGGGTGGGTGAGGAGGTGGGAGGGAGGGGTGAGGGGGTAACTCAGGGTTAAATGGAGCCAATCACAGACAGAAAAACAGCATTACACACCACATTAGGCATCATCTCTGCGCTCTCTCTCTCCTCCTGTTGCCTCGGTGTCTCTCTCCCCCTCTCTGTCGCTCTCTCCAGGTGTGCAGCAAGCTGATAGTGTCGGCTCTATTTGCACATTCACTTGAAATTCTCCAGAACTAATAGATTCTACCAGATTCAACTAACTCAATACTGCTGATCTGCAGCTTATTACAGCCAACCAGCCAACGAGCCGATCATTCAACCGACCAGCAGAGCTGGGAAGTGAAGCGCAGACATACTTTGAATATGAGGCCTGCATCTGGACTCTAATCTATAAAGTCAATCCTGTATTATTGTTTTACGATAAGCCAAGGCCATGCAGAAAGCTTAATAACTGCTGCTGGATGAGTGCCCTCTGCACAGCAAACACACTCCATCTCAACAATATGGATTCATCCTGTACACTGCTGTGGTCAGATAAACCTACAGCTCACCTGCACAATGCAGAGGGAAGGAAAGATTTGGAGGCGTGAGGAAGAGATTTCATGTCATAGACCTGGGATAGATTACAGTATTCATGACTCAACACATGCAGGATGTTGTGCATGAAAAGGCAGGTATGATTTTCAAATGGGATCTGGGAGCTTCCTGCAATTGCCAAAAAATATCATTTGGGAACATCTTATTAACTAGCAAATGTAAAAAACAGAATTTGATTGTTTGTAAATCACTGAAACTCTATTTTGTAGAAACATTTTAGTTAATCAAGCTTTAAAGTTTTAGTTAATGAAAAAAATATTCTCATATTTAAAGTGATGGCAGCAACAGGTCCCAATAAAGTGTGGACAAAGGCATGTTTGCCATTGTGATGTCAGCTCTTGTGCAAATGCCTGTGGGTACAGGAGTGTAGTTTCTTTAGATTTGAGAGGGAAATATTGTCTGCTTTAGGATTTCAGATGTTCCAAAATTTTAGGGTTGTCTTTGTTACACATCTTGCTCCAAATGTTATCAATGGGTGACATGTCAGGACTCCAAACAGGCCAGTTTATCAGCAGGACTCTTCTGCTACAGAGCCATGCTCTTGTTATCCCTGCAGAATGTGGAATGCACTGTTGCATACATGCTGCAGCATTTATGCAACAGTGCTGCACCAATCTGCCTCGAACCACATTTTGTCATCCTGTTTTGTGCAGTGTTTGCATAATATATGTATGCATGCATTGCACCAGTCTGTTCTGTATTCTTGAACTGTTATGTGCACTTGTGATGATTTGGTTTGTACTTTACTTTTGAATGCATGTGGGGGCATAGTGCATGTCCATGTCTCACCTTTTGATGGAGCATTCAGCTCTTGTCTTTGTCCACTTCAGGTGGGAGTAGTGGCAAGAGTCAAGTAGGATGTCTTTCATCCTCTTTTAAAAAAAAAAATACACCTGCTATAACAGCTATAAGCTCCCTCTTTCACATAACTTGAGGTGACTGACTTGTGTCAGCTGTACACACGTGTGGAAATTCTCCAATTACACTTAAAATGGCACTTTATAAAATGCACTTAAGATATTGCACTGTATTAAACTAAATTTACATAGCATATGTCATTACGTATGTACACACTGTGTATATTGATGTATTGTTGAAGGTATGTCAAAGAGGCTATGGATGTCAATGAGCAACTTTGCTAACTCTGGCATATTTATATTTGTATTATTATACTGAGTTCATTCGTGTGCTCTGTCCTTTTCCGAATAAAAAAAATACAAAATAAGTCATTGTCTGGATGGCAGCGTGTTGCTCCTAAACCTGCAGTAATTAAATCTACCCAGATGTGCAAGCTGCTCATGACATGGTCCATCATGATCCTCATACCACAAGGGTTGCTGATTTTAACTGAGAGCTGGTAACAAGCTGGGTGGTCGCTCTCCTTTTTGAGTAATGTTTCAGTCATGTTTCTGACCTGTTGCAATTTCACCTCAGAAGTTGGTGGGTGTTCCTCCAGCTGTTTTTGAGCATTTATCACTTTTTATCTGTTTCTTTGTGTTGTTAGCATTTAGACATATTTGATCCAATTTCCAGTCCCGACATCTGGTGTGTTGTCTTTGCACTATTTTCAGTCAAATACCGGCTTCAGCTGATTTGTAAACCATCACGTTCTGTTTTTATCAAACCGTGTCCTATGTTTTTGGAAAGAGGCTTGAATGTCATTCATTTTTCTTTCATCTGAAAGACGCATCAAGCTGAGTCCATCACTTTACTCTCCAGTTTCAGCCAAGTCATTAAACAGCTCCCTCGAATTTTGCCAGGAACAAATGGTTCCTGTTTTATCCAACATATTTGATCCAATCTTCACCATCTGAGAAAAAGAGGCTCTCTGGATGAGTTCACTGTTTAGATGTCATGTGCCAGTGAGTTTGGAAAAAAAGGAAGTAAGCTGTGTGGACTCTCATTCTACCTGAGGGGGATAACAGTGAACCTGCACAAAATGAAGTCCTGGATATTCTCTTGACCTAATTTTAGCCTTTTTAAAAACAAAGGTCAGGTTTTCTGACTCTTCGCTTTTAACCTTTCACCTGTATGTATGAGCAAAGGTTAAAGGGTCACTCAGACACGGAAGCAGCATTGATACTTTGCATTATAACGCGTCTCAAAAATGCATCCCTGGTGACTGCTTGTGATAATCTCATTTTATTGACTCTAAATGCAAACACATTTATTAAAAACATCATAGTCCACTAACATATCTGAGTAGGGTAAGACAGGACCAGGACACAGAATAATGATGACATTACATCGAAACTCTGCTCAGTAAAATCACAAAGGTCCAGATAACAACATGGTGCTGTAAAAATATTTTATACCTGTTCTGTTATAGACATCATGCAGAAGTTTAAGCAGCCTTATTACACACGAGTTACATCAAGGTTATAAAAAAAGTTGTTGCTTTGTTGAACGTACCTCCGAACCCTCAGCGTTGTTTTGCAGATCATGACTGTGCTCAGTGCATCAGCAGAAATAACTAAATTATTAATGGGCTCTGATTGCACTCTCCTCTCAGAGTGTCTAAATTAAAGTTACATACAAGTACAAGTAAAACTTTATTAATCACACTCTTTGGTTGGAGTTTTCAGTCTGTGCTGGTGTGAATAAACGCAGACACAAAGACACACAAAGATGGCCTGCACTAGATTAAACTCTGCCCAGTGCCCTGGCTCTGTTATTGTGTTTATTTTTCACTCTTTGACAGCCGGTTGTGTTTGATTTTGTCGAACAACCTCACAGAGAACTTTAAACAAAGCCAAGCTGACACCATCTGATCTTCCCCCGGTCCTTGCCCTCAATTTTATATTAAGAAATGTTCCGATGAATCATGTGGAGTATTGTCAAGTGAGAAGACCTCGTCTGTGGTTTCTGAAGCTGAGTGACGACATGTCTAGTTTAGGCTTTTATGTTCACCTCCCTACAGACAGAGAGGAGAAGGCTCTGTGAACACACGCTGATCCATACACAGGTTACACTCTGTTAAGACTGAGGTAATAATATCTGCACCAGCGTCAGCTCGCATGTGCTGTTTAGGAGCTGCAATAGATACCACGGCAGTGCACCTGCATGTCCGTCTTCACTTGACACATGTAGCTGCAGGCAGTCAAGCAAAAAAGCGTCAAGCCGTGTACTTTTCACACAGCTACAATTAGGACTCGTCTACGCGCTGAGTCATTTAGAGTAAATACTGCTTGCTGTTTCTATCTTGAGAGACAAAAAGCTCTGCAGGATCTGATCTGAGTGTGACAGAACTGCATTTATTTAGTCCCTGACTTATAATACTCCCTCTAGAATCAGTGTGTGCAGGTTTCATCAGCGCACAATGCTCACTGAGATCCAGAAGTGTTTTTGGCTCTTTCCATACCTGGAACTTGGTTCAGTGGTATGCTCAGGCAGTTTGAGGGTAGGGGCAAAAAGGAAGACCTCTTGTCTGAACCTGACACTGAAAGTTGGGCAGCATTTTGAATACATTTTGTTGCTCTTCACTTTGGTACATGGGGATCACAAGATAGTTCCACGACAGACCTGTTTCTATCCTCCAAAAACAATGGTGGCCTATAACAGTATCAAAAAGAACAGTAAAGACTGCCCCATGTTATCTTTTCATTTTTCCTTTATCTTGTTTCTCTCCAAATAAACAGGAATCTGAATTGAGAACCAATAAGGACCAGAAGTCATAAAATCAAAACAGTGCCAGATCTGCTGGTCATGGGCCATGCTCCCTGGTATTTACATTTCAGAGTCACATATAGCAGGAAGAATAAGGGGCTGTGCTACAATCACCCCTACTGTGGGCTGAGCTTGACCTTTTGGCCTGTCTGGACTAACACTATGCTTAGTGTTTCCAATAAAGTTCTGGATGATCATAGGAGACACGACTTTCTTAATCTGCTGCTTCACTTTTCATGGTGTTCACAAGTGCACTGATTGATTATCTAACTATGAGCTCATACACACGAGTTTGCATTAAAATTTAGAAAAACACAAAACAACAACAAAAAAACCCCACTATTTGGAGGTTGTTTTTTTTATTTTATTTTTTTAAATGCAAAGCCTGGTTGTTGTGTTTTTATTTCTGATGGATTTTTAGGGCCAAATTAAAAAAAAAAATTAGGACTTCAAGATTTAAGTCGTTGACTCACGAGAATAAAGTTGTAATACAGTAATTACTTACGAAAAAATAGTTGTAATAAAGTAATTACTCATGAGAAAAAAGTTGTAATAACATCATTACCTACAAGAATAAACTCGTAATAAAATCATTACTTACAAGAATAAAGTCGTAATTAAGTAATTAATTACGAGAAAAAAGTCAAAGTAATTTCTTACAGGAATAAAGTTGAAATCAAGTAATTACTTATGAGTCTGAAGTCATAATAAAGTAATTACTCCCCAAATTAAATTTGTAATACAGTAATTACTAACGAGAATCAAGTCCTTCTATTCTAACCTGTTGTTTCAGGTGACAGTTGTTGAAATGAAAACCATGGAGAAAACGTACCTTGATATAGGTTTCCCAAACAAGGAGATACTTTATCTTTTGGCACACCAGCACCACATTATCATAAATTGCCTATTATATTGAATTTATTACGACTATATTCTTGTAAATAATGATTTTAGTACAACTTTATTCTCATAAGTAATTACTTTATTACAACCTTATTCTCACTAGCAATTACTTTATTCTCGTAAGTTATCAACTTTATTCTCAAAGTCTTTTTTTTTCTTAATGAAACCCTAATACTCTGTCGTAGTTGTTTCTTGTGTATCTACAAATTTAATGTGCTAAGTGCTGTTCAGAGGAAAAAAATGATGACACAAAAATCATAACCGCAACAGCAGTAAAATTCACACCCACCAACACAGGGGAAGGACAAACTGAACAACAGGTGAACAAGCAAAAGACAATTTCACAATTATCAGTCTGTATGTTTCAAATGAGTGAGTGGCAGATCAGTGGAGGTGTACTTAAGATTTTAAAGAGATAAAGGAAGTTTTTAAAATATGCCTACCATCAGACGAAGCTTGACCATGGAGGAGGTGAATCGCCACACTCTAGCTGTGAAATCATGGGCTCAGTGCTTCAGCGTCTGTGTCAGTTTGTCATAGTAATGTTGTATAATGTGATTTCAACTCAGTCTGAGCAGAGTCAGTGTTCCTCTGGAATAGAAACCCATCTGTTTTCCTTTGATGTGGATAACTAGACATCAGCTGACATTTTCCAATAAGATCTACAACCTACCTTGTGTATTTATTATCCAATCAAGCTGTAATCACACTGACAGCAGACCAAATGCCTGTATTATGCTGCTGCTGATGACACACAGAGGCTGGTGAAATGTTAATGTGTTGTCATAATAAAGGCTTGTACATTAATCAGCATGCTGCAGGCAATTAGTCCTTTCAGAGAAACAGGAGCTACCTGGAGATGAATGTCGTCCACGGCCAGACTCGGCTCGCTAAAGTGTCGTCTTCGGGTTTTTACGTCGGAGGAGGAAAAAGTTCCCCAAACAGATGCTCCTGAGTGAGTTAGCACTAATGTTTGAGACAATATGTTAGCGTGACACTGTGCCATTTGTTCTGCTGAAGGATGGAGGGAGATAAAAAGAGGACTGGGAGGAAAGTATGACCCGCAGAAATGAAGATGACACGGAATAAAGAAGTGAGTGGGGAGAGGAGGAAAGAGGGAGGAGCAGGTACAAAAGAGCAGGGAAGAAGAAGAGGGTGAAGACAGAGAGGTAATGAGGGGAAGAGCGGAGAGAGAGAACGACTACAACGCTCATTAAAGAAGAGAAGGGCTCCATTAAACAGCAAACCGTCCGTGTGTGTGTGTGTGAGTGTGTGTGTGTGAAATGTGTGTGTTTGTGCACGCTGGAGGCTGCAGGGCTGTTGTCTGTAGCTCATAAGTATAATGATGGCACATAAAGGCGCATTACGCACACTCTCACACACACTCTTTCACACACACAGGCGGTCCAGACTGCAGTAGCTTCTAATTACATATTGATACAGCAAACAACACGGAGCTGATATCAGAAGCAAAGCTGTCTGAAAAGAGGACACTCTCACACACGTTCAGCCACCAAGACTCACCAGCAGCCGCCATAATAAAGCCTAAAAATTAATGAACTGATTGTAAGTGTAATACGGCCGTGGTTCTGCGTCCTGACGAGAATCCATAAAGCAGATCCTTTATTCTACTTTTATGAAGAAGTGAAGCATTGCAGAAAACTTAATAACACTGTTTGCCTGACTGGCTGCCTACGTGCACAACATCTAAGCTGTAGCGCGCTCTCACACACACACACACACACACACACACACACACACACACACACACACACACACACACACACACACACATACAAACTCTCAAAATTAAGAAACTGATTGAGCTCCTTGTGTTCAATCTGAAAATCTTTTTCCATCTCTCCCCTGAAACAAGTGAAGCAGACTCAGAGTGAGACCACGACTTTAATTTCTGTGAAACTTTGAACAGCCAACGTCTTTTAATCTTCTTCTGGGAAATAATAATGTGATTGCTCATCACGGATCAAATGTTGGTGAACAGAGCGCAGAGTGGGCAGTTAGGAGGCAGTCGATACTCATTGGTTGATGTCACAGCTGGATTTGTTTCTTTTGCCTCCAGAATAATCACAGTTTTTTTTTCTTCTACTTGGACAGAAAATGTGTCCATTCAGTCACTTTAACAGCAAACAGTGTTCATTTTGACAGCTACCTTAGATATAGTCTTTGGAAGAAAATGCCTCTTAAACACTATTTGCATGGGATTAGTATTATATGAGGACTTCTGGTACATTGTGAATTACCTCTTGAGGGGTCAGGGTTTGGTGTGGCACATCCCCACACGATAAGCAACTTTTTCTCCTCTATGCCAGGTGGTACCAAATAAAGTCTTAACAAAAAAGCCAATGTGGTACACCTCCCATTCTGCAGGCAACATTGCCTGAAAAGCATGCCATAAATCTGATCATTCTTCAATATCTGGATCTTTGATGGATTTTAGTTTGATCTTACTGCAAATGAGTCACCATCAGATAGTGGGGTTTTCTCCTATTTACCAAATTAAGCTGTAACTTTACAACAAAATCCATAAAACCATGATCCAGCAACTTTTCTGAAAAATCTGAGAAATTTGTAAAGACCCACCTCCCTCAAAAATATAGCCTTGCCTCCCTCCCGTTAGTCCTTTATCTCACGTACAAATGCAAGTTCTTTCTACCAACAAATTATCAATCCAAGAGAAATGGTTTCAGGACTCTCCTTGGCCACATTTCAGTCCTTTAGTTAGGGGAGTTTTGTGTTTTATTGCAGCAAAGAGTTCACCGCTCAGTCCTCTTTTAGATGTCTAACTGATGCAGCTTACTGCGATTAAAAAAATCAACTGCACACCAAAACTCCCAAACCCACTGCCATTATTTGACTGTAAATATCCATCAACAGATTCCAGTCAGTGCACCATGTCTCAACTTCTCTTGACTTGGCTATGTTTATACGACCTCACCCTCTGAGACCTTTAAGGTTTAATTCTGTCATTCTGGAGGAAGAGCGACACAAACAATATGTGCAGTCACGGATTACTATGTATTTGAGCTGAATAACTTGCCCGACACAGGTAGAGGAATACTTTGTGAAGCAGCTTATCTCCTTTATATCAAACGTGAAGAAGGTTGAGAATTCATAATCTGCCAGGCCTCTTAGGGATACAAGGGCTTTGATGAACGTTACGCCGACAACCCAGACCCAAGCCTGTATGGAGAACACCTTAAATTACAGACTAAGGGCATGTAGCTAAGGGTATTTCCACCACTAGGGTGTCCATGTAGATTCTCATTCATCCAGGTCATGGTTATCTTGAAGACTTAAAACAGGCAACTGGACTGTGTAGAATTGAGAACTCTACTCTTTTTTTCTCAACTCTACACAGTCCAGTTGCCTGTTTTAAGTCTTCAAAACACCACTAGGGTGAACACCTTACTACTAAAATCTAGACAGCAATTTTATGAATTAGGAGACAAAGACAGCAAATGGTTCGCCCAGCGGGCAAGAGCTGAGGCAGCTTCAAGGCTAGTCCAAGAAGTTTAATCAGCTACAGGATAGGTACTCAGTGACCCCAAAGCAATTAATAATACTTTTTAAGAATTTTATACCTCTCTTAATACCTCTGATCACCCCCGTTTATCGAATATTACGTTGGACAAAATTGTTGGACTAACCTTAGGTCACCTTCCAGATACCATATTGAAGGCCACTGTCTCTCTTCTCCTAAAGAGGGATAAAGACCCTCTCCTTCATAGCAGTTATTTTACTTTTGAACTCTGACTTCATAATTCTTTCCAAAGTTCCTGCCTCACAGCTTCAGACTGTTTTGACACCCCGATTTTATGCCAAACCAACAATCCTCTCACAACACCAGGTGCTTGCTTAACATTATAGCGTCACCCTGTTCTTTATTTCCAGAGGTTGTAGTCTCCCTTGTCAATGAGAAGGCCTTTGATGGGGTTGAATACAGTTAAATCTATTCTTTTCCAAAATCCTTTGTGTGAAATTATAATATTTCTTTTCCATTCCCTTTTTGCCCCGGTACGAGCCAGGGCTGCCCTCTTTCTCCTTTTTTGTTTACTCTGGTCATAGAACTGCTGGCTCTTTGGTTATGCTCAGATGTTGGCTGTCAAAGTCTTACCTGTTTGGGTACAGTCTGCAAAGTTTTCTTAAATGCAGATGACCTCCTTCATCACCTTATTCTTCATTAATACAGTAGTGTTTTTGGATTTATACTCAGTTACCAAAAGAGTGAGATCTCACCGATAAATGACTTGGCCCAGCAGCTTCCTCATTCCATAGTACTGTTTGAATGGTCGCCTCAAGAGGAGTGTGAAGAGCAGCGCTGTCTCTGTCCATGACTCAGTGGCGAATTGCGAATGAGCTACTGGAGCTCTGCAGAAGATGACACAGAAAATGACACAGCTAACATGATTTTGGCTAAAAACTTCATAATCACAATATGGAGACCACTGAGAAGAGTTTAGGTAGTAAAAAAAAAAAAAGATCAGAGTGGGACTTTAAATACAGATCCCGCTGCAAAAGGATGCATTTCTTTTTTTTTATATATAGGTCTATCTGGTTGGCATCTTCAGCTTCACTGACTGCTATTCAAAGCATCTGGGAGGAGAGCCTCAACATTAAATTAACTTAGCAGCAATGGTAGTCCGCACTTTTTCTTGTTCATTTAACATGAATCTGTGTCCGGCACAGGTTGATTCAATGTAAGGCTCTTTTTTAAAATTCACTATACAAATGCAAGACTTAAAAAAAACCCCAAAAAAACCCAAATGTATCCTTCTGTCAGTGAGTCCAGTTGCAGTTGTAACTCATCTCCTGCAAACCATGCACATATGTTCTGGTCGTGTGCTGAACTGGGGTCGTTTTTGGCATTGCTCCCTTTACAAGCGCTCCTAAAAGTTTGAAGCAGGCCTTGGCAATTTTACCACCTGCTGGCCCTGCACATTCTCAATGGGTTCATGGGGTGCTTTACAACTTGAAGCTTGAAAGATAATTGATGTTTATTTTTTTACTCTTACAGTTGTGGCCAAAATTATTAGCCCCCCTATAAAATTTTAACTTTTTTTCCAAAATTTCCTCAGTGCTGTTCAACAGATTAATGATTTTTTTATGCAGCTTTTCCAAACATCCTCGTTTAATTTTGGATCCTTAGGCTGTATTGGCTGAGTGAGATCGTGTTGATTTGTTCCACTTTAGTGGTGCAACATAAACTGTGATTCATAAAATAGCTTTATTGATAGTAAGTACTAAAAAAAATATCTACTCATGTCATCCAGTCGACAGATTAATCCAATTAGTGTTTCGGTGCCGAACTATTTCCTTTCTGCGGCGTAGTGATACTTGCACACACGCAATCGAATATGCAAAGGGGTGATGCGTTTTTTGTCACGTGGACCAATAGGAGCCAAGTCTCGTTGCCATAGTATCAGAAATACACAAACATGGCGACAAGCGCAACTAGCAGCGAGACGAAGAAAAGAAAGGGAAAAAAGAAAACAGCCTTCAAAAGTGCATCAAAAAGGAACAAAACGATGCTATATGAATCTATCATCTGTCCAGAGTGAAGAGGTTCTCGACTTTACAAGGACACTTTGGGAAACTTACAGAACTAGTATTATAAAGTGGCTTTCTCTACTGGGTGAGACAAAGGACGTAGAAACGTACAAACATTGCGTTGATATCGATTCGCTGGGTTTCACATGACATGCTACCAGCGATTTATTTGCAAAAGGCGTTTGAGAAACAAGAACGTGATGCAGCCACGGGTCAGTCAAACCCTTCAGCCAGCATCGCCGATGTATCCACGTCCACGGCATCTGAAACTCTGCGAAAGAAACTTCGCTCGAGGTCATAAGCTGTATTGGGACAAAGGAAAAAGTGCCTAGAAAGTGAATTTCGTTCAACTACTTTGGTGCTACTTGTTCAATGCATTTTTGCATAGACAATACCCTTCTGGACTTTGGGTTAAAATATCTACTCAGACTATCTGTCAGACTTTTGTCACCAGCCAGAAATGTACATACATGTGAGTAACACAAAAAACGATTATATGGTGCTGCTGTTTTTGCTTGTAGAAACTGCTGTTGATTCTGGCAAGACAAAATCTTTATCAAATGTCATAAATACAAATACCCAACACCTGAAACAGTTATTGGTGCCTTAGTATACACATAAGTGAATTCAGATTATGAAATGTAGCAAATTTCTTGAAGAAAACGTCTCAACTCAAGTGATTTGTACCCAGCACAATGAAATATATACATTAAATTTAGCTAAAAGCTTATGTTTCATACATAAAAATGACACAACCTACTGTGTAATAAAAGCAATAAAATGTAAACAGCACACCATGGCCATAAATGGCTGAAAGTCAATCAAATTGCTACCATGCCCTCCAAAATTGGAATAATGGAAAAAATGTAACAAGACAAAAATAAATGCACAAAAGGTCTGAATTAATTCAAAATATGGTATAAAACATTTATTCAAGTATCACAGTGTCAAAACATCTGACATTTATCTATCTCCTGAGAAATCCCAGCCAATTCCTCTTTGGCAAATCTTTCAAGCTCCTCCAGATCTGTTGGTCTTCTAGCATGGCCCCTGGTCTTCAGTGCAGCCCACAGATTTTCAGTGGGATTTACGACAGGGCTTTGTGCAGGCCAGTCAATAACGTTCACTTTGGTTTCCTGGAGGTAGCTCCTCACCAGGAGCACTGTATGTTTTGGGTCGTTGTCATGTTGGAAGACAAAGTGACGACCCACACCCAGTTTTTCTGCTGACTCCTTGAGGTTTTCTTTCAAAATCTCCACATGTCCTTCTTTCTTCATTATTCCTTCAACCTTGACAAGATTCCCAGTTCCAGATGCACTGAAACGTCCCCACAGCATGATGCTCCCACCACCGTGTTTAACTGTGGAGACAGTGTTCTTGGGGTTATATGCCTTTTCCTTCTTTCTCCAAACATAAGCAATGTCTCTGTGACCAAAGAGCTCTAGTTTGGTCTCATCTGACCAAAGAATACATCTCAAGTTTGAACAATCTTTCTCCAGATTGTCTTTAGCATACCTCAGTCTGGCTTGAAGGTGTGTCTTTTGTAGAAGTGGAGCTTTTCTTGGCCTGCATCCTCGCAGTCCATTTCTGTTCAGGGCTCTAGAGACTATCTTATTTGACGCCACAATTCCTGACTTGGCTAAGTCACCAACTACTGTTCTGGTGGTTGTTCTAGGTTGTTTAGATACATCTCCCGCAAGTTTTCTTTCCAGTTTCTTTGAAATTTTCTGCGTCCTACCCAGGGCCGGGTCTAGAAAATGATGACTAGGGGTGCATCTCAGATCAGAGGGGGTGCACATGCCTGGCACATTATTTACTTTAATGTTACTTTTACTTTTAATGTGTACCACACATCTCCAATTTCATTTACAATTTCCTCAGTTATGATTTTGCTCATTAGTTCAATTATTTCATTTTGTATATGATTTGATGTGTATTTAGCATTGGCAGGGATGGTCTCAAATATCTTCTTAAAGTCCTTGTCCTTTTCAAGTGTGTAATCCATCATGGCTAAAAAAAGACCACTACTTGTCTCACCTCTTGTATCCAAAGCCTCAAAACAGCCACGGAAAGGGAGCTGGTTTACAGCCAGGAATTGAATGATGTCCACAATAGATGACACATAAGTGTGGTTTCTCTCAAGCTGGTCTTCATTCACAAGCGTGGACACCTCAGTCTTAGTCCCTTCTCTTCTGATCCTCTCCTGCCACAACGCCACTGATGTCATGTGTTCTCTGCTTGCTTCATGCCTTGCCAGTCCCTTATGGCGCACAAGAGCATGGCGCCAGTTGTTGTAGCCACTAGTGGTGAAGGCATCTCTTTTACTAGGGCCAAATCCAAACTTTCTACACACGTAGCAAAATACCGCGTCATTTTTGCAGGAATACTCTAGCCACTCTCTGTTATCGAACCATGAGCTGCAAAAGGAACGCTTTACTCCTCCAAAAACTGATGATGGATACTTCTGTAAATGCATTTGAAGTGGCTCCTCCATACCTAGGCCGTCGGGGGGGCCGGGCGCCTGCTCTGGGCCTTGGGGTGAAGGGAGGGGGGGCTGCGACGGCAGCGGCTTGGGCAGGAGTGAGCAGCCGGACGAGGCTACTGCTTGCTCCCCAGCAGCAGCTGCTACGCCAGCTTCACAAAGCTCAAGTTGGGATCGAGTCTCTGTCTCACCAACGACGACCGTTGTCTGACTTGCTGGCGTGGTTGTACTGGAACCACTTTCGAATATCCATTGTTTACTTTGTGCTAACGGTGCAGCAGAGAGCAGCGTCTTGCTAATGCAGGTAACTGCGCGCTGCACGCAGGCAGATGAGTGACGTGCCCTGACGCGCGTGCACTTCTCCCTCTTTCCAACTGAGCATGCAGCCACATAAACTGAGGGAGCAATGCATGCTTATGCACCCCCGTAGAACCGGGCCTGGTCCTACCTCTCTCAGACTTGTTCTGTACTGTGTGGCTCTCCTTGAATGTCTTGATGATACTTCTCACTCCACTTCTTGACACTTGGAAACGCTCTGATAATTTTTTATATCCTTCTCCTGCTTTGTGAGCATCAACAATTATTTTTCTCAAGTCTAAACTGAATTATTTTGTTTTTGCCATGATGCCTTCTCAAGTGACAGCTCAGATGCTTAACAAGGTTTTTATACTGTGTGTAAAGTGTAGGACAACTCTTTGTTTAACTTGATTGATTGATTTCAAGCTGTGAGCATTTGAAAGTTAAAGCACATGATTGCACAACACTGGTTTTTGTTTTGGCTCAATGAACACATCAGTTCTTAAGGGGGGGTTATAATTTTGACCCTGGTAGTTTTTGTTTTTTGTGAAATAATTTTGTTTCTGTGTGCAAAGTGAAATAATGTAAGGATCCAAAATAAAACTAGGATATTTGGAAAAGCTGTGTAAAAAAATCATTAATCTGTTGAACAGCACTTCAGAAATTCTGGAAAAAAGACTTAAAATTTCATAGGGGGGCTAATAATTTTGGCCTCAACTGTATAACTGGTGCAGTACGTCACACCGTCCATCTAAAATGTTCAAAACATTTTATTAATAAAGTTAGAAAAAAAAACAATGCAGTTTGGAAAAATTAGCACAATACTTTTGGGGTTTCACTGCATCAGGATATAAATCAGATGGCCATTCAAAGTGTCTTGGTCTTGTTGGTCTGAGAACCTTTACAACTCTGCTAAGTGCTCACAGTGCTAAACTCTATTATCCTGCAGACACACAAAATAAGTCGCTGCTGTAATCGTCACGCTGGGTTGTCTCTCCATCTCTCATGTAAGTGGGGTCCACATCTAACATCTAAGACTTTCCTTCTTCTCAAAGAATACATAAAAAGTGCTTCTACTCAAGAGCAGCGTGAAGTAGGAGAAGGAGATTAAGACCATTAGACCCATATTGGCTTTTGTTAGACTATAATTAATAGGCATGGATCTGAAAATTACATTTAATTTGTCAGTGCATTATTACTGCCGCTATATCCGTGTCCCATTATGTCGTGGGATAATTGTCCTTATCATAGACTTATAATGTGCTTATGAAGCATTAAAGGGTTTCTTTTTCCATGATCCCCATATACTACTTAGATAAGAAGGAAAGGGACACAGTGTTGTCCATAGAGGTAAGTAAGACTCAATACAAGACCAATTAAAAGTTATAAAGTTCTCTGTTGTCATGGGATCCTTTCTTTGTGATGTTTTTCATTTCTTTTGTTTTTTTAAGGTAACATCAAGCTACCCGAGTCAGGGCTTGCAAAAATAAAATCTTTGGATGTGACCAGCACAAAGCTGATGTCAAAATTTTGGTTTAAACGTTTAGCTAAAGCAGCAACACTTTAAATATTTTATGATGCCAAGGCAGAAGAACTACTGCGTCTGCAGTGCACATGCAAAATACACACGAACTCCGATTGCATTTCCATAAAGTAAAAATCACAAATTTTCTTCCCTGAGCTGTGAAACTCTGCTGCACTCAGTGATCGACTTATCAGGGCTCCCCCACAAACAAGCAGCTCCTGGAGAGAGTGGGTGAGTTGTGTTTGTTCCCTTTGCTAAAGAAATTAGGCAAGGTTAAAAAGATGTTTGATGGTTAGTGCTATGGCCGGTGAGTGTATATGTACTGTTGATGAAGTTAGGTGCTGTTCTGAGCATTATTTGTGATGTTAGAGTGGCTTTTTGGTTGAGGTTTTCACGTGGAGACGTAAACTCTGTGTATTGCTATCATACGGCCATTACTAAAGTTGGTATAACTAGAGAAGCAAGCAGTCGGTAACATTCATTTTTCAAGGGGGGGGTCTCACTTGGTGTATCAGTGTTTTTGACCCTAACTTGAATTTACGCCGGAATATCCCTTTAACATCAGGCCTTACATGCAGCAGGCTGCATGCCCTGAGGTGTACGGACCATTTTGATTCAACTGTAGGCATTTTCCCATCCATATATAATTAATAATGAAACAACATGGTTATTTCCTAATCTTAAAATGATCATTAACCAATCCAAAAAAAGAAAATATCCATGTTTGAGGAGGAGGGGCTGCAGCCACGTTCATAAAGGATGTAACTAGGACAACAAAGCAAGCATCACAATATCATTCAGTCTTGTTTATCATACTTGAATGATTGATGATGAGAGTCCCTACTTAATGATGAGAGTCCCTACTTAAACCAGACTGACTTCTTTGCATGTTCAGTCATGATCCCAACTAAACAACTGACCGCCAAAATTCTTCTTCCAGGAGTTTAACAGTTTTTCTCTTAAACTTGATTAGACAGTCTATTAGTACTCTTGCATTACTACTTTAATTAACATGACATGACTGAACTCATAGTATAATGTTAATTTTGGTTTTGTAAAATGTAGAATGGGGATCTTTAAGTAACCAGGTCTTACTCTGTAGTTCTGGTGCTTGCGGACTTGAACAAGGACTGTCAATCCAGTGAAGTGGAGCTATAACAATGGCTCAGGCTACTGCAGTGGGGGCCTTACTTTCCGTCATTTACCTTTACCTGTGTCTCAGTCCCTTCTTTTCAGATTTAACACATTTATGATAAGATGACTGATTGAGGCCGCACAAGTTCTGTATCTAACTGGTCGGATTTGGAGCACTGTGGCTCACCTTAGGCTGTGGAAACTATTTTACAAAGTCTGCTTTCAATAACGTCTGGAGGCTGTGCACCAACTCAATGACCAAAGTTTAATTTGTTGCTTGGAAACAAAAATAATTAGCAGGACTAATTAAGCATATCGAAAATCAAGGCCGAGAGAGTCAGTGTAAAAAAAAAAAGAGTTCATCATTATGACTTCCATTATCATTATAACAGTGCTGTCATGCACATGAACAATCTTACCATGTTTTTTTGCTCTTTCTGTTCTATATTTGTTCGATGAGATGTGTGTGTCACATCAAACACTAACCCACACTTTCTGAAGGATGCTCAAGTTTCTCTAAATCTGAATTCTGAATCTGAATATCCACCATACTGAGGATATTTAAAGTTAGATGCAAGATGCATTATTTAATCCCAACCTCAGAGATTCCTTTGATGCCTTTCCTTTCTTGTGGCAGAGTTTTTCCCCACAGGAGAGCATCTGGTATGTTATCTCCCAGTCTTAAATCATGAGGCGGTGTGAAGGGATCATTGTGGCAGAGTGGAGGGGAGGGGGGTGAGCTTAGAGGAGACGACACACTCCAGCACTTTATTATCTTTGTTTGCTCGCTGGGATGCAGCCTGTCCGTCTCAGAGAAGCACTGTCTGGTTTTGTTGCGCTGCAGAAAGTGCCCCGAAAATTGCAAAAATTCACAAGATTTGCCATCAATGGTGTTTGGAGAGCAGACTGTGAACTCCGTTGAGATCAACACAACAGCAGTGAGCTCAGAGGAAATACGGAGGATAGATGAGATTAGTTCATGTGCAAGTAAGATCAGAAAAACTCAGGAAGCATTTTTACACCATTAAAATGCCTCATCTTAGGTGTATTTCATTCAGGTATCCACAGTAATGTAAACATGCAGGTGAATAAAATAAAGTGTTTTGCACAAAGCTGGGGCTGTTTCACAAAACCTGGATAACAGACTAAGGCCGTAGATATAAGCAGTAGATTATGTCCTTCAAGAGGAGGAAATCCACTTCTAGACTGTCATAATCAGCATCTCCTTGTCCATGGTGTGATCGCGGTGACATGCTGCACCTTTCACTTGTTCGTCCCCGCCCATTTGCATGTTGTGAAATACGATCCCCCTGAAACACATAGTGTCTTAATTTGAAAAGAAGCCGGATGTTTTATTTTGTGTCTGTGCCCAACTTCCTTTCCAACAGGGGCTAATCTGTGCTGAACTTATGCGGCATGCTGCGGGGTCCAAAAAAATTAGAACTCTTGGGATCGGCTATGAAGCCCACTGAACCACAGTGGAACGGAAAGAAGCCGGTGGAAATTGGCACATAAATTTGAATGGAAATGATCAGCTGTGATCAGCAGATACGGCCTTTTCACAGCCATTCTGGATGCTGTGGAAATTGGGGGTAAGTCACATTACAGACTTTTCAGAGCAGCTAGCCTGCTCCAAACTAGACTAACAGCCAGACTTGGTTTATTTTGGTGCCTCATCTTTTCAGTCAGTCTCTCTGCACAGAAACATCAAGTCATTTCATGTTCTTTTGTACTATGCCCCACTCTTACAGGCCTTAATTAAACAGGCCTTCTGTTACTTTGGATTGAATTGTTTATGATTTCAGTTCATTTTTTTTTGGCGTAGCGCATCTTTCCAGTAACAGGTGATGCATGCCACCTGCTTAATTTGTTGAAGTGACACAAGAGCAGGAAGTTTGTAAATTCTGTCAATTATTTCTTCATAAAGTTTGTCCTCGTCGATGCCTGTCCTCTTTTATTCTTTGAGTGGAGGCTGATACAAGATGTTCAGCAGTTGTTAATGCTGCAATTACTGCAAATCTATTATGCTCTGATTCAGTTGCTATGGTTTCCTACTCACAAACAAGAAGGGGAGTAGCAGGACCAGAACATGAAGAAATGCCGAGCAGAGACACCGCACTGCTGACTGAGTGATGTGGACACTCCTACACAGAAGTATGTGCTGCCCATCACAGTGTTGACTTTTCTTCTGAAGTACTCAGAAATACTACAAAAACAACACCATAAGAAAAAACAACAACAGAGCTTTGACTCATACTCTGATTTTTCTCTGGTGGAGTTTGGCCCTGCAAAGAGCAAGACAAAACTTTTTTTTAAATCAGTGTTTTCTTCTCATGGCCAATACCTCAGCAGAATCAGTAAAAAGATATGTTTTTTGTTGAAGCATGTTTGAGACCCTGAAACTTTACTAGGAGCAAAATGGCTTTTTACGAGTAGTAACCATTATGTAGGGTGACCATATTCTGAATCCCCAAAAAAGGGACATGACTTTGAAGGGGCGGAGTCACAGATTCATGCGTAGTTAAGAGTTTTTCGGGTTGGATCAAGTGTCTTTTACACACTTCAAACTTAGTAAGTCCACGAGACATAAACTTGAAACTTCCATACAAAACTCCAGACATTTGATGGATTTTATAAACTTCCCCAGACAAAGCTGGACAAGGCCGGACAACCCCCAAAAAAGAGGACATGTGGGGGTAAAAGAGGACGTATGGTTACCTTATATTATGGGTTTCACTAATCCGGTTAGCTGATGGTCAATATATCACACAAATATTACCTTGTTGTTTATGCAATTTTTTTAAATAACATGTTTGAATATTAATTACAGCCATTAAAATCCAATATACTAAGACAGTGTTATCTTAGCTAGAGACGTGTTTTAGACAGATTTAGGATGAATGTATGAGATGACAGAAAAACAAACTGTGTCAGGGCATTGACATCTGAACATGATATATTCATGCAAGAGACAACATTAAACTCCATAACCCTATAACTCATGACAAAATACTAACCAAAATCTTGTCAGTAGCTGTTAAATTTGATCTGTAGTTATTAAATTTGTTATGGTTTATGACATGTTGACATACATTGGCAGGGCTGCCTGCAGTGTCTGCAGAAACGGGCATGACTGATTAATAGGTCTGTCTCCAATCATGAGCGTTGCCATGGCTGCATTTATAAGACATGTTGGGTTTGTTTTTCTGTGAAGTCCCTTACAAAAACTGGCAGATGCTTGTTGCATTATTTTTCTTGTTTCTTAAGACTTATATCTAATTTGGACTTGCCTTTCTTCCAATAAACCCCTCCTGTTTCTCTTCTGTTCCGCTCTATCAAATAGAAAAACTTCTACAAGATCCTTGAGCCAGGACTCCATCAGATCCTTATTCAGTCTGCCTCCTATGCAAATAGGTTTGGCTAGTCCGTCAACCCACACTGGCTTTGTTTTCAGAACGCAGCATGGAGCAGCACCTCCAAACAGATGGAGTCATGAGACTGGGGTTAAATGTGAATTAACTATATTCTCCCTCCATGGTGAAAACCTCTGACCTGTTGACTCAAGCCTCAGCACCTCTCACAATGACTCTCTGTTGATGTAGTTAAGTGAAACATCTCTGGCATCAACACGAAAATCAACAAAGAAAATGGACGTCTGCCCTGTGCTGATTGATGTGTCGTGCTTCGGCATTCAGCAAAACCAGGACCTGTGTGTACCTGCTGTGAAGGGCTGGAGCTGTGAAGGGGCAAAAAATGCAAGGCAGCAGAGCCAGTGAAAGCAAACACACAGAAATAAGTGAAAAACACGTCACTGTGGTGGAGCAGAGATGTATAAAACCCGGATCTGGTGGAATTTAGGGGTTGGACGCCATCACTCTGGTTACCTCAGCCCATCCCTTTTCCTCCACAGCCCTTCCCTGTACAAGCACACAGGTGACAGACATCAAGATCATGAAATTTATGGACTGTCAAGATATCGTTTATTAAATGGCTGTTTAAGATTCATGAGCAACATAAGAAAAGGTACCCAAGATCATTTCTAGATAATTTTTTTCATTAAAATATTTCAACTGTAGCATTTCCACAAAAAACATTCAAAGACAGTAATTATTGAACTTCAAGACCATGCTGCAGTTGGAAATCATTTCCCCTGTTTCATTTGAAGGCAGCAGTTGGATTCATAGGTATAGGCGTGCATCTACAAATCCTTACATCACTTCATCACTTTGCATTCTGCAAAAAGTCACCTTGGCAAAAAAAGAGTGCTATAAAAAGAGGACGTGGATTCATTTGCTTCCATAACAACTGCACACCTTTGCAACAGCCTTTGATTTATTACAGAAAATGATAGTGCTCATGGGAAATGTAGTCTTCATCATAAAATACACAAAAAATTCCACTACTATTACTGGAAGGAGTGAAACAGCATATGAGCTGAAGTAAATTGTAATTAACACAAGTAAATAAAATGAACATAATAACCACTCTTTACCTAAAAGACAGCTCAATTCAGAGAGACAACTTGATGAGTTAAAGAGAAATATTTATTTTACAGAGATGATGAGATATTGATGCTTGAACTCTACAGGGAGATGTGCTGATCGAAGGGTGTCTGCCGTAAGAGGCAGCTGAATCTATCCTCCTGTGGAGTCCAGACTCTGGTGGTGGAGGTGTTGGCTGATGATGTTGACTTAGGATGATGAGACAATAGAGCTGAACAGTCTGGGACACCTTTAGTAGTTAGCTAGCTTGCCTCCTTATTTATCATATACTGATGTCAGTGAAAACACTCATTTTAGCTCTATTCATCTTCTGACTGAAACGCTGTAATTTGGCAGCTTTTGATGAAAATTAGACACAGCTCAAGGGTGTTACTTTTTACACAGCTGAGTTTACCCACTGAGTTCTCCATTCAGCCACCTTAGCATATGTTAGCCATTGTTACACTGGCTGCTGTTGTAATGTTTTCCTTCAGCTTTTGTTTCTGAGCCTTTATAGATGAAAAGCTCCAGGCTCCAGGTTCCAGCTCAAACTGACCTCTGTTTACAAAAGAGACATCAGGAAAGTTGTGAGCACAAACAGCAACATAACAAAACTTCACTGTTTTCTCGAGCCCTAAGCTTTGGTAAGAGGAAACAGCTGTGACTTCACATCCAAAAAGACACTCTTGAAAGACAAAAACATTCACTAGCACAATACAAATGACCAACAGGTGACGTCACAGAGTTTTATACAAGAGGAACAGTAAGACAGACAATATTATTGTTTTGCTAACTGCAACTTTAACATATACCCTGGTATACTGTGAAACTGGCCCATGCCTTGTACGAATCAGCATAGTAAGGACCATAAGTGACTGACACGTACACATAATGGCAATTTACCTTGTGGTTGCTAAGATATTTGACTAAGGCTTAAAAAAAATACAAGAAACTCGCTCAAACAAAGAGGATGACAGGGAGCATGCAGGAAAGCAGGAAGCCAAAGGTAGAGACAAAGCAGAAAGAGAGTAAATAAGAAGGCAGGAGGAAAGGAAAAGATTAGGGAAAAAATGTAGAACAAACAAATGGATGACGGATGAGAATGAGATGAAGCTGGGATGGACAGAAACTATTGGGAAAGACATAAAGAGGCCATAAAAAAGAAGACAGCTGCGTTATAAATACACAGAAGTAGTGGACAGGCGGAGTGGATGTGTAAAGGGGTGTGGGTCAAACAGAGTGGAAGATGGGATGAGTAAATAATGAGATGGAGGGAATGGAAGCGGGTCCTTAGCTAAGTCAGCTGGCGTGTACTGTAAATCCCTCCATGCTGTAAATAATTGATAAACACTCCTCTCCGTGCTGATGATCGCTTTTATTTTATCACTCAGGTCCACTACACGTCGTCTACTTGACTCCTGAACTTAGAGTAGCACATTATACTTTTGTTCACCGCGCACGCACGCACGCACGCACGCACACACACACACACACACACACACACACACACACACACACACACACACACACACACACACTCCTCTGCATCAGTCCTGTCTCTCTTTTTTACCTCTTACTTTACTGCTGATGCGTTATCGATCAATATTTTACTGCTCTGTCTCTGTAAACGTCTCTTTGCATTTCGTTCTCCAGGGTTAGCATGACTAAACAGGATTAAACATGTGCCGGAACAACAAGACTAGATATGACACAGGTCAGCTGCAGTCTGGACTAGACCTGAGTAAACTGGACTATTATGGCCTGGACTGGACTATGTAGACCCTTGGAATTGCAATGAGGTGAAAAAAACATTGCGGTACAGCATTTTGCCTCGTAAAGAGTTGTAAATGTGTAAAAGACTTGAATTTATTCAGTTGTTTTGATTAATCTGTACACTCAGGATGAAGGCTATGTACTGTTATATACTGTTAGATGGACAATGCAGCAGATCACCAGGAGTGTGTGGAGCCCCCCCTGCTGACCAGCTGTGATATTAGTCGTACAGCCCGCTTTCTTCAGATCAACAGATGGTTTATTAGCCATATTTTCAATAGAGTTGCTTAGTAAGTCATTTTTCAGTTTTGAGTATGGCTCAATAATATGATAGGACATTATTGTGCTGCCTGCTGTGTTGACCTCGCTACATAGTATACCAATTAATGAAACACACTCTGCCTCTTATTCTCTACAGCAGAGAGTAGGTGCAAACCCTCTTCTCAAATTCCTCTCACTTTGACTTCATCATAAGCAGTTCAGACAAACATGAAACTAAGCTTGGGAGGCAGTTGCAGCTCCTGCTAAAATTAATGTTCAACTTGTTGCTTTAAACTATCAGGCAGCCCCAGGTGGTGAGAGGAGAGAAGGGAGAGGAGCAGGAGGAGGCTGTTGTGTGTATGTGTCTAAAACATATTCTGTATGTAGAAGCCATCCTGGGAATAGCACCCTCTGTTGATGGGCTGCAGTATAGGTCATAAATCCTGCCTTCTTCAGCAATCCCTATGAAGCTGTGGACAAACTTTAGAAATTAATTACACAGAATATAATTTTTTCTCTCCCCAGTTGCGATGTTGACATGTAGTTTCAGTAAGACTGGTTTGTGCTCAAGTCCTCTTTTTTTCTGTACAGCTCAGTTTTTAAAAGTTATTAGGGGGTTCATGTTTTCTATGATTGACACTTGATACAGCCTATGGGCGTTCAGGGATTGTGTAGCTCACCCTGGGGTGATGTTGTTTGAGCTGAGTGTCATCACAGTGACTCTTGGCGACTCCTCCATCAAAAGCGTACAATGCTACTGCGCAAGTGGTGGTTCCGGGAAGTGGAGAAAATCCTGGAAATACCGAGAGCAATTTGGCTTCAATTTCGTATAATGACGGAAGGCAGATCCAAGTTGTCCATAGTCTATGGTCTAAAATAATAATAGTGATAACAATAATAAAGGATTTTAGAGTATCATCTTTACAGCTGTCTTTGTCCAAATTATTGGTGCTATGCTCAACATCAACATAAACTTTAAAATACATATTATCTTTAATTGTGTTCTTAAGAAGCAAAAAAGCCAAAATGAGATATGAATTTAATCAAATAGCATTGTAACTACAGGATCAGAGATGGAACCTGAGTCAATATTTTTATATATTGTTCAATATATGGATCAATCGCCCTAGTCTGACTGAAACTGGACTTTTCAGTCCAGCACAATCAAACTGAAGCTGGCCTAAGTGTTCTGCACACTCAGGTGTTGGCATGCTGTGGTATAGACTGGAAGTTGAATACCAAGGATGCGTTGCTAGGAGCCAGGCAGTAAACAAAACTGCGACAGATGAGGAAAGGATGTAAAAAGAAACTCTCCTGCCGTACAAAGAAACTGTACAATGATAGTGTTTTCATTGTCGTTCATCCTGAGCCTCTTGTGAACACATTTTGTCACTTGTTTTGATCAGTTCAACTGGACAACAACAAGCTAAAAAGGGATATGATGCCACCTATCGAAGTGGAGGCTGACTGTATACTCTACAGACGAGCTGTAAAAAAGGAGTAAACATCCCACCTTCACATGGCAGTGAGTGCCTAAAGATGTCTAAAAACTTGCAAATGTATGAATTTTATGCCTGTGACTTTAAATGGTTGGATAATGTGAAAAACTTTTCTCTTTGTACTCCTAGAGGCCTCACTGCTGCTGTGTTCTCCGAGGAAAAAATCAGCGCGCTCTTTTGACTTAATGGTAATTGTTTTCACTGGCTGTTGTTTGTAGAGGTTGGAGGAAGAACAAGTTCCCAAAGTGATCCGAGCAGACACCAAACAAACAACTGTCCAACACAAATGTTCTTTTTTCCCCCAGATGACCCTTCTCAACAGAAAAAGAAGATGAGGAGGCGGTAAAGAGCGAGTGAAAGTAAAGTGTTTGAGGAGGAGGAGGAGGGTGGATGGAGTTGAGATGGAGCCAATGAATGAGTGCTGTGCAGAGAGAGAGGAATGATTTGAGGCCTGCAGGTGTTTTCATATCCTAAAAGAGATCGATATTTGCGTTCATTCTGACGCTGACTGTACTGCGCGGCTCCAAATAAATAACCATAATCACAAAACGCCCCGAGATTGACTCTCAATAGAATTATCATTCTTTTCTCTTTGGCAGATTTGGATATTGCTCCTTCAGGGTTCTCAAATGACTTTGTTGTGAAGTGCATTGTGGGTGTGTGCGTGCACACTGGTCTATCTGCGTGTTGAGGGCATTCAAATTTCACTGAGTCAATGAACTATGGGCATTATATGAAGTGTGTGTGGGCAATCTTGTGACAGTGTATAGATCCATGCTGCTGTGTATGTGTGCGTCTGATTGTGTGTGTGTAGCCATGGGCTGTGAACAACAACAGGCCGCAGTAATTGAATCTTCATCTGAGCCCTTAAGTCTAACCATTAGACAACGATAACACACACACACAGACACACACACGCTGCTCGTTCAGTCTCATTACAGTACGAGAGGAACAGAGCAGTAGCTGAAGTGCACAGCGGTGGTTTTGTCTTCCATCATTAGGAGCTGATGGCCCACTGTGTTTGAGCCCTGAGAGACACAAAGAGAGAGAAAGTGAGGAGGAGAAGAAAGTGAGGAAAAGTTGTTAGATTGTGTTTTTAACCTACGATTAATATGTAATCTGTGTAAGGGAACATCTCATCGGGAAAAGAAAAAGCCCATTAATGCATGCTCTGAATGCACACAGCACGCCGTGTGATGGAATCTGCCAGAGTCAGTCAGGTGGAAATGCAATTCTCTCAGTGTGTTTCCTCGGCCCGGGCAGAGGTGTCGTCACTGCAGGTGGAATCTGCTTCATCGCCGCTCAAACGACTCATCATCATCACCATCATCAGGGGCTGGAAGAACGCCTGCGCCACAGGTGGAGGTGTGATTGCCAATAACAATAGAGCAGCAGTGTTGATGTGGTGAAGTGGAGCACGGCGCAGAAAGACCCTGGCCCGTCCTCGCTGCTGAGTGGTGTGCTGCTGACTAATAATTCTTGGTCAGAGCTGTCTCCTCTCCGCGCTGTAGTCACCACTACTTTAACTATTGTCTTAATGGAGCTGTACACCCCCATCAGCTCCACTCCCTCATCCCTTCTCCCCCCGTCTATCTCTCCCAATTCTTATTCAGCCCCGCTCTGCAAAAAGCAATGAAATGGAATTGACTGATACCCACAGAATGCATTACAGTTCATAATAGGATATCAATGATAATAAATAAACAAGGCTAAAGCTCTCAAGCCCGGCCAGCGACCCCTAGAGGACAACAACAGTATTACACCCTCCAGAAGAAAGTTTTGCACAAAAAAAAAGTTATTTTTTACTTTTTTTTAATAAAGATGGAGTGCTGCAACAAAAATCAGATAAATGCAGATAAAAAGCTTCACGATGGTTCATCCTCTGCAGAGCATAAATGTTGCAGATGTCAGCACCTCTTTTAACCATCTGCCTCACTTGAGGGCAAAATTAATGCAAGATCAGGAAGTTTTCAAAAGGTTTACACAGACAGTATCTCACTGACTGCATTCATATGGACTTGGGTATCCCAGTTATTAGACTTATCCCACCTCAGTTTTGATCATACTGTTTGGCTTTGGTGGACATGTGTTTGAGTACCCAGATGAGAGGACTGAAGTCAGATTGAGTCTTCTAAAATAACAGACAAAGTCATGAGAAGGCAAGTGTCTTCTTCTCTCACTTTTTAATTGTACTGAAGTCATTTTTTAAGTTTTATATCTTTTCCTTAAAGACTCTCTCTGATGAAAACCATGTTTTTCTTACTCTTTACATGTTCATAAGGCATTTTTCTGATGCTACAGGTCTACATAAGAAAAACTACATGCAAAATTGCATTTTGAGTATTTCTGCATTCAAATCACTGTGAATCTCTGGCAGACCCAAATGGCAGGTTCAGAAACAGTGAGATTTCCTACGTCACAAATTCAAGCTCAGCCCCCTGGAGCCCCACTATGCAGGCTAGACTCTCAAAAGTCGAGAGGACAATTGCGGAACAAGCGTGTGTGTTAGCGGATTGCAATGCTCGTAAGAAAGCTAAATATGATATTAACTTTCATTATTCTCCCAAGACATTAGTGTCCAAGAGCTGAATAGCTCCTATGTTACCTGCTACTTCTACTACACTGGCAATGTTAGGCTACAAGCTAGCGTGAAGAGGAGTGTGCAGAGCAGCGCTGTCTCCGCCCACGACTCAGAGGTGAATTGCTGATGAGTTACTGGAGCTCTGCAGAAGAGAAGACCTTAAAAAAGGCATAGGTAATGTGATTTTGGCTAAAAACTTCACAATCACAACTTAAAGACCACTGAGAACACTTTAAGTAGTGAAAAAAAAAAAAAAAAAACTACTGGAGTGGGAATTTGGCAGCATCTTAATACAAAATGAACACAATTGCAGAGCATGTATATTTAACACGAAACAAAATAACTACAATCATGTCAGTCTTCTGTGCTGTTACTCCATTTTAAAACAATCAAAAAACATCCCAGCTTATTTGGTTTTATGCTTTCAAGTTCATTAAAGCCTCAAAACTGTTGTAAACAAATGTCCACTGTATCTGGCTAAAAGGACGAAATCATTGATTAGCACGATGCTAACCATATATAAAGGGAAATCCCATGGAAAAATTGACAAAGTTAGTAAAGTTAGCAAAGTTAGCATTACTCTTCTTGCCTATAAACTAAGTAAAAAATATTAAACTGTCTCTGCAAACTTATTATGACTTAGAAAGACAAGCAGGAGCCTTATTATGTAATTATCTGAATTATGTTAGAGATATGACATAGCAGACTTAAAGTGCTGCTGTTACTACTGAACCAGGCGGCTAAGCTAGTGCAAATTAGCAATGTTGCTTGGTCATATGACGACAAACATCCTATCACAACAACTTTAGGATGGAGTTCACTTCAATGTTGTAGAAATCATTTGGACCACATGTGTTATTTGTACCAACCTGCAAATTACAGGAAAAATCTGGAACTAAATGTCAAGTGAGAAGCTCTTCAAAGTTACCATGTTATGAAAGTCCCTATTTATAAAGTAACAAATTCAAATACTCAAACATAACTATGCATCATTATACACACAGAAAAACCTGTTTATTTATACCCCTGTACACACGATAGATACTTCTGCTGTCTGACTACTCAATCTCATCTGTGCAGACACCTGTGGTGATTATTTTTTACTGGATAACTGCAGAAACATAGAAATCACAGGAAATTAGACCACCATGGTTCTCGACAAGATTAGCTCTATTGAATGTCAACATGGCGTTTCAAATATGGCGTGTCCGCCTCATTTCTATTAACAGGAGCAGAGAGAAAGAGCAAATATTAAATACATCTAGAGCTGTCATGGTGCAGGAATTTCCCCTGTGGTGACTCAGAGCGATATAGTGCCACAGTATGTGTGCAAAGGTCTGTTTATTTGGTTATAGATAATTGTCTGTGTAGGTTCTTGTTCATGCAAGTCATGGTAATTGAATTCTTCATTGAAAGAGACTTGCTTGAGGTTCTTGAAGACATTTCTCTTCTAAAAGGGTTCTAAGTTAAGAATTGAACTAGAGTAAATTATTGGTATTACTTTTTTTAATTAAAGATTAATGTTGACATCAATTTAAAAGATGAGTTTCAAATATTTTGCCTCTCTTTCATTTTTTTTTTCAGTTTTTTTTTTAAATTTACATTTCCATGTTGCTGGATTTTACTTCAGGACTACAGCACTGTGACAGCAGATGGAAAATCTACACTGAGGTGGGCAATAGGCAATGTTATGAAGGACTTTGCTTTAAAAAACATCTCTATGCACAGTTGGGAGTGGAAAAAAGCTGGGCCTTGCTGAGCTAAAAGATCTGGATCACTAAAAAGAGCCCGAATTCCCATCAAAATTTCCCATTTTTGAAGCCCTTCCCTGCTCGACAGTTCCTCCACAGTAGAAGAACATTACCATCTCCTCATCTAGATTCTGTACATCAGCACCTGTAAGGCTTTTGTGTCTTACATTTTCAGTTTTTGTCTTTATTCAACTCAGGCTAATACCTCACTGACTCCAAGCTGTCGGCTGAGCTGCTTGACTCTGAGCTGGAGGGGTTACTTGTTTACCTTAATATAAATGTTTGTAGTGAACATGAGACTGCAGCACATTGAATAAGTGTTTTAGTAAATACTGTGTCATATTGGACATACATCCTCTCTTGTCTTTATCTTTTCAGTGAAGCTTAGACAAACTTTTAATCATACCATGATCCTCTTCTTACAACTTTAAAGTTCTGTGTCCAGCAACAAAATGTTTATTTGACGCAGCAGGTCCTGGGGGATGAAAAAAAAAAAAAAACCCTTATGACGACTGCAATTGAAGTCAAGTCCTGGTGAAGTTATTTTGATGTTAAGAACCAAAAGGTAGAAATGAAATTCAGGTTCTTTATCAAATCCACAAAGCTCTAAAATTTGAAACCAGTGTTGGAGTCAGCTCCAGATACACAAGACCACCCTCCTTTAGAAACACATTAGTCCCAGTGTAGAGTCTCTTTGGTGCTTATGTGATGTAGGTAATGATGTCCTTAAGGGTCATACCTATGGTTGTTAAATATCTTTCAAATTGCCCAAAGAGCAATTTCAAATTGTTTCCTTTTTTGAATTTAAATTCAAAATTATCTTTAGAAAATTGCAGATTTTGAAATCCAAATCTCCACTTTCCACCATGTCCTCCTTACTCCCTCCTCTCTCTCCCTCCTCTCCTCCTCCTCTTCCTCCCAGTCTTTGATGAGTTTTATTGTTGTTTTAATGGCATTGTGGAATCTGCAGTGCAGCTAGACTGGACTGGATGGATTAAAGTTGAAAACAGGTAATGAGTTTCTGGCTGGCCGAGCCAACGCTCACAAATTAACAATATCACTGGGAAAGCACTTGTCTCCATCTCTGAGCCGCGTTATGCAGGTGTTAATTTGAAAATGTTCCTGTCCTTTCTGTCTAAATCACCGCACACACAGAGTCCGCCTCTAATCGAGGCCACCGACAGGATCTATATCTGAAACAGGACGAGAACAACAAAAACCTGTAAAATACAGTTTATGAGAATGTTTTTACTTTCTGTGGAGAGCACCCTGCGGCTAGTTTATCCCTCTGTGATCAGACAGGAAACATCAGACTGGTCGTGGAGTGCAGTCTGCGGTTCTATTTATTGAATCTACAGATCTGTTTACAGCCCACATCATTAGAAATACACAGAAATGTTTTCCTTTATCCATTCAGACCAGAAAGTGAGCTTTAAATGCAGAATTCAACTGTTATAGTATTAAACTGTTGGCTTGTGTGAGAGCGACCAATGTACAAAAGACGGTCCTCCCATTTCTGTTCCATACACTTCTTTTCTCCTTTCAGCTGTCCAACAATCAAGGCTAAAAAGCAGAAAAAGTCTCTCAAAGAGACTATTTTTCTGCATATTTGGTTGTAAAGATTAATATTTTAACCCTGAACCAATGTTGTACAAAGTTACTAAAGGATCACAACCATTTCGGAGCAATTGGTGTTCTGGTTTAGAAGATCTGTATGTTTGAGCCACAGTTAAAGGGACATACCTGTCATTTTGATGTGAGATTGTGTGAGTTATGTGCATAGACTGTATATACGATAGACAACTTGGCTCTGCCTTCTGTCATTTTAACAATTCCAGGATTTTCTCCACATCCTGGAACCACCACATGCGCAATACGTTATACACACTCCACCACTTGCGCAGTAGCGTTGTACACATTTGGCGGGAGTCGCTGAGAGTCACTCTGATGACACTCGGCTCAAACATCGTAGCCCCTGCCATAGCTACGCTTTCTTCATACGCCCATAGACTGTATCAAGTGTCAATAACTTTTAAATATGGAGCTGCACAGAAAGAAAGAGGACTTGAGCACAAACCAGTCTTACAATAACTACATGTCAACATCACAACCGGGGGGAGAAAAATTATATATTCTGTGTAATCAAGGCCATCTGTTTGTTTCGAAAAGTGTGTGCGTGTGTGTGTGTGTGTGTGTGTGTGTGTGTGTGTGTGTGTGTGTGTGTATGGCTCCTATAAATGTGAAGACCCAGGATAATCATAGGGTTAAACAAGCTAACTAGTTTTCTAACTCACCACAGGTATTAAAACAAGAAAAAGCACAGTCTGGGTCGCAACTTAGCACAGACACAAATTTCCAACAGCTGCACGTTTTTGTTATCCTCGCAAAAGTCTGCTGCATCGCTCAGCAAATCTTGGACAAGTACAGATGTTGCATTCAGGAGCGTCGGACTTTCTATACTACTCAAAATAACTCAAGTTAGAATGGCTTACACGTGAAGGATTTGTGTGTGGTGGAGACAAAACGATCCCTGACAAAAAGTGCCCCCCCCCAAAAGAAAACTGACGCCTGTGTGTGTTATTAATTTCTAAAGGTGGTCCCAAGCTTCATAGGGATTGCTGGAAGAGGTGGTATTTATGACCTATACTGCAGCTCGTTACCAGAGGGTGCTGTTCTCGCGGTGGCTTTAACCATTGAAGAGGCAGACGGTGTCAGTTCTATACATAGACTGTATTGGCTGAGCGAGATCATGTTGGTTCGTTCCACTTCAGTGGGGCAACATAAACTGTGATTCATAAAATAACTCTATTGATAGTAAGTACTAAAAAAAATATCTACTCATGTCATCCTGTCAATTTTTTAGTAATCAGTGTTTCAGTGTCGAACTATTTCCTTTCTGCGGCGTAGTGATACTTGCACACGCGTAATCAAATATGCAGAGGGGTGAAGCGATTTTTGTCACATGGACCAGTAGGAGCCGAGTCTCGTTGCCATAGTATCAGAAATACACAAACATGGCGACGAGCGCATCTAGCAGCGAGACAAGTGAAGAGGAAGAAAAGTAAAGGAAAAAAAGAAAACAGCCTTCAAAAGTGCATAAAAAAGGAACGAAACGATGCTATATGAATCTATCATCTGTCCAGAGTGAAGACGTTCTCGACTTTACAAGGACACTTTGGGAAACTTACAGAACTAGTATTAGAAAGTAGCTTTTCAAACCTGGTCAGCTTTCAGCGCAGGCGGAACGCAGCTGGTCTAGCGGTATTTTGGTCGACTGGCGATGTAGTGCACATACGTCACCGATGCCTCACAGGCAGATTTCCACACTGTCAGGCACATTTCAGTGCAACAAATAATCAACAGCAACCAATATTCAGTGCAACTATCTGAGTCCGCACATATACATTTAGATTTACATCGATATATTCTGATCTATATCTGATCTGATGAGCGCATTTGGCACGCGTTTGGACACTCAACCTGAACGAATTAACACAGCTGAAACAGTAAATAGTCACACATGATGGAGTTAACAAGATATTAAATTCGTCCCCCCCTTTTTCTCTCTCCCTCTTCCTTTTCTTTCTTGCACAGCTCAACTCGGACATGTCTCCGTGTCCTCTTCACGTACTGCTGTTGCTGCGGCAACGAGTCTGACTAGATGATTAATTTTAGTGATCTGATGAATTACTTACTTCAAAAATTTGGACAAAAAAGTAAAAGAAACTTTCATTCAAAATTACCTGTTTATCTAATGTTCTCACATCCTTAAAATTCTGTGAATATTCAATCCGGGGTCAGGCCCACATACGAATATTATAATATTCACGTGGGGTTTAAATATATGCAACTTGATGTGAGTGTCTTTATTTGTGGAAAAGGGTGTTTGTCTTACCAGTGGGTCCAACCTTACACACAGCAGATCCCTCTGTGATTATTTAAGAGAGTGTGGAGGACGCCCTCCGCAGTGCTTACAGTGATACTTGTGGAGGGGCTGCCTTCTGTCGCCATCTTGTGGCATTGCTGTCTTCAGCCATCTCTTGATCTCTCTGACTACTTAATTTCAAGTTGAGGAGAGGAGCTGATGTGATTGGTGAAAACAGGACTCAGCTGAGTTAAACCCACTCCACGCCTTATCCCCTCCCTCTCTGCTAATAACGCTGCTGGGAGGAGCTGAGTTAGGAAGGGGGGATACTTACGTCGGGCTACGCCACTCACCTGAAATACCAAAGTGTGCTTGGGTACACCTCATTAGCATGGCGGACTTGACTTATGACGTGCCTTCGTGCCACACTGCCAGCGAGGTACGAAAATAGAGCCCCAATTCTCACTCCTCACAGATGTTTTTTTTTTATGATCTCACTTCAGAAGAACTGAGCAAAAAAGAATTGAGCAAAGGTTACAGCCAAATTAGGTAAACTAACTGAACTACTCTCTACAATCTTTGGACGACTGATTCATTAAGTACTGTATGTCCACCTCTGGACCACCACAGCTGTGTGTCTTTCATTAGTTGTTAGCTAAATCAGTACTTCATATTTGGCTCAGATAAGATGCACACTATCTCTCAGACATATGATATCCATAAAAGCAGACGACAATTCCAGCTTGGCTGCTTTTCATAATGAAACAAAAGACACATGCCTAAATGTGAAGATAACAGATCACAACATGAATTCCTGTGGTCAGAGGCAGGTGATCGGAGCTACTCACAAAGTCTCCAGAAAAATTCATCAAAGTTTTTCTGGTACAGAATTGTTGAAACACACAGCGTGTGCGAGGCCTTCCACCTTGATTTGGACTTCTCTTGAAAATGTAAAAAATGAACTTTGGAGAATAAAATGTTCAGGCCCAATGTTCCAACAGTTAGACAGTGATGAACACAAATGTGTGAGAGTGGAATGTGATATCATAAAAACAAAAGTAATGACTTATTTTCTGCATGACTGGCAGCTAATAAAGGCAGTTTAACCGAAATTTGTTTCTGTGAGGAAAGTATGAATATTACTATAATGTGATTGCTGCAGTAGCATCCTGCAGGCTGCAGACTCATCATCGAGGGGTGGGGGGGTGGGGTTGTGTTTGCATGAGAGCTTCATGTGTGTTTCCCTCAGAGATTAGCCCATCACTTCTCCTCCCTTTACTTCCCTCCTCCTCCTCCTCTCCTTCATTTCTCTTTCCAGGCCATATGTCTCCATATTTGATGTGTGAATGTGTGTGCGTCAACACAACGCTCCCTCACATGTGTGTTAGTGTGAGTGTGTGTGTGTGTGTGTGCGTCCATATCGAGGAGAGGTCTTAATCAGATTGTGTAGCTGAGTGAAATATGAAGAGCGGGCTGATTTCATTAAGGCGCTAGAGTGATGGAGCTCATCACGGCTCAGCGACACCTCGGATTTCTCTTTATTTATCCTCAGCATTAATCCCACAAAAACAATTCACCTAAGAGCCTCTGTCTCTCTTCCTCTCTCTCTTTTCCTCCTCCTCTCTGTTTTTCATTTTAACTCACCATGTGGAACGCTGAGGCGCTCGGTTTATGTCTCAGCGCACTGTGTTCAGTGTGTGTTGGTGTGTGTGTGCACAATCAAACAGAGCGCGACAGAGAGGGAAGTGAAATAGAGAGCAGATAATGTTCATAACCGGTTTATTTACTTGCTTTCACTTGCATCATTTTCTGTCTGAAAATCAAACTCTGCACACTGGGAGGCATGGTGAAGTCCGACATAACAGAAAAACACCAAAGAGGGCGGACAGGAGGAGACGTGGAGGAGCAGCAGGGCGGAGGACTGGCTGAAGGCCGACAGACAGGCAGGCAACAGTGTTCAGAGAGATATCACCAAAGACAAAGACAATAGTTTCTCTTTTCAGTCACAGTTTTTGTGTCACACTAAAACCTCAGAGAGAGCACAGCTTAGCGTGTCGAGCTGCAGGCCTGTATTCAGATGCAAACACAGCTTTTGTTCAACCTAAACTGCAGACCAGTGTTGATGTCAAGTGGCTCTGCAACTAGAAATCTGATTCTCCTTTCATTCAATTTCAGTTTGTTGAAAACGCTGAAATGTAGAGTGTTGTGCTTTTTCTTGATATTGATGCTCTTCACACTTTTGACGGTTTTGACCAACTCACTGACGTTTGAGGAGTTTCCACCAAAAATATTTAGGTCTGTCAGCCTCAGGATCTTCTATTTAAGGGATTAAAAGGTTCCTCGAGCTTTTTGTTTTCTGCATTTCCAATGAAGCCAAAGATAAACTTGAATAAAAACCTGCTGATGTGTGAAAGAGTGCTCTGGATGCTGTCGGCAAAAGTCCCTGTTGTGTCAATGAGTGCAACTTTGGGAGTGGGAAAGTCCACAGATCTTTAATTAGAGTCCAGCCCCAGCTCTGAGAACATTTTGAGCACTCTTAAAGTTCCTGGGGTCACATTTTCTAAACCGTAGAATTTTATCCTGAAAAGTGCATTAGGGCAAAAACTATGAAACTGTGCATGTAGATTTCATAGACTGTTCCTGAGAAATCAGGATCCACCTGAGAATATACACTCCTGGGTCAGTGTCATATTCAGCCATTGTAAATGAAAATACAATCACAGCAACAGCAGAGAAACAGACTGAGAAAATAAAGTGTCTGATTGAGGCACTCCTGAATGAAGCAGAGGGCACTGATTTATTTGATTTTATTCATTTATTATTTTTGCAGCAGGAGCGTCACAACAACATCAAAAAGTTATAAAATAAATACAATCTGGTAATGGCGCTACATTGCTGCAGCATTCACCCTTCTTTCCGCAATACTACCTGTGCATATATCATTTATCATGATGTATGCAGGAGTGACACTGAAGTCCTAATATGTTGTCAGGATCAACACTGATATTTTTCCACATCGGCTCATGTCAATCAGCAATCTCCTCCTCTCTCACAAAACCATTTGAGCTAAGTTTGATTTGTGAAAATAGCTTTTATAGTACTGGTAAGAACATACTAGCCAGTCTGGCCTGAATAATGACCGGTTAATATGATGTTGGCTGTTGTGAGTGAGCTGCCGTTGGCTTCCCTTGTGCAGCTGTTAAATGTCTGTTGATATCATTTTGAAGTTCAGACATATTCAGATTTACTCCTCTGTACTCCTCTGCTTATGCCTGGAAAGTTCCTGTGCTGCCAACAAATTAGTACATAAAAAAAAAATGGATCTCAAAACTAACAAGGAATCCTGTGCAGCGTTTGTAAAGAATGACAAAATGGATATCATTTTTTTTTTAACGAGGGTCTTTTTCGATGTGTTATTAAGGAGCAGTAAACAACCTGTACGCAGATGCTACACACCTCAGCATAGCTTTCACCTTCGTAGCGTCTGTCAGCAGGCCTTAAGGAAATGTAAAAGTTTGGATGGGAGAGAAAGAATTGACTGTCGGCTTTAACCAATGATTGTGATGTGATGAAGGCCTGAAATTAAAGTGTTGTTTTAATTTTTTTTATTTTTGAACCTTTCAGTACACCACGCTTAAGCTCCCTCTGCTTAACTGTACTGAAAATAACAACATCAGAGCACTTTTGATATTATTTTTGGGACATTTTTGCTTTTTAAATTTTACTTGGGAAGCCCAGCTGAAGAGAGAGAGGAAATGTGAAGGAGGACACTCAAAAAAACTCCCTGACAGCTCAGCTGATAAGTTGAAATTGTCTGCACTTTGTGTCAAACAGAAGTACAATATCTCTAATGTACACCTTTGTGGTAAGCATGTAGGTGCAGCTTTATGGACTGAAGTCAGCAGGTAGCTGCGCACAAAAGCAGACAAAGCAAGCACTATTAGGGAGTTTGTGGTTTCTCACAGACCTGTTTATGAATCTAAACCAAAGATGTCCTCAAGTTGGCAAGTTATGACCAAAAGGTGTCGACCACTGCTGGTTCTCCAGGGTCGATACCAATGCTGATTTGCATCACAAGTAAGGATGAAAAACTTTGGATTTGGGATATTCCCTGACACGAAGCTTTGCTTTAAGGTTTTTTGCAAATGTCTGATCAAAACTGAAATGTTAGCATAAAAGATGATAGAGAACCTAAAGCATGTTTTAATGCATTCATTTGATTCCCAGGTGAAAGTACGGGAAATAATTGCTATATGTTGTAAATATAAACTTAAAAACAACCCCAACCCTAAAATGCAACGGTTTTAAACATGCAATTAAAGATGCAAATAATCCAGGTTAACTTTAGAAACTCTGATTAAGAATGTTAGTCATGTGACAGTCAAAATAAACCTGAAGTAAGAAAAGAAAAATAGTTCACAGATTCAGCCGAATTTGCAATTTATAGATTATTAACACATAACACAAACTGTCAGAGTATTCAGTCTATTTTGTGGTGCCTGCACAACAGTCGTGTCAGTTTTGAGATAACTCCAGCCCCTTGAATCAAAAATTTCTTTGAAAGTCTAACATTATAGCTCAACACTTCCTAATATTTTCAAATTGAGACACAGTTTTTGTACTAGCTAAACTTTGCATCACTGAAAACACCCTAAACCAAAACCTGGAACTTTAACAGAGACAAAATCTTTGATATATCAAATTAGGAGACAAACAGAAACACTTCTCCAGTACATCTGAGACTTCTTAACATTGAAAAAAGAAACACTGTAGGACTTAAAGACATTTTAACCTTTAAATGCTTGATCACTATTTTCCTGGTGTAACTGAAACAGTTGAACCTGAAGGCTGAAACTGAAATCTTCCTGAATACAGAACAGAGGGAAATAAAGTCAAACGCTCCTGTTAAGAATTAGCAGTGCAGTCAAATGCGGTGTTTGGACTTTTCTTTGCACATTTGATTTAGTTTTTCATCCCCTCAGAGGAGAGTGAGTCCACCCAGCTAGCAAATTAAGCAGTGTGTAGCTGTCTCGCCTCACGCCTGATCTAAGAATAGCCCCAGGCCCCCACCCTCCTCCTCCTTTTCCTCCTCCCCCTCTTTCTCCACACCTGAACTGACTCTGTGGGGCGCCAGAGGGAAATTATGGTAAATATTTTGAACGTCTGTTTTGAATAAAGATCACTCTCTCCCCACATTGGCCCTCTTTTCATTTTGAACAGGAAGCCTAAATACTATGGAGACCTGATCTGTGGTCTTTAAAAGTTTTTCTTATGTGTAGAATCATGGATCATAAACATTTGGGACCTTAATGGGAGAAATGTTCTGATCTGAGTTGTAGTGACCAATCTGGTATCAGCAGGCGTAGTTATACACTAAAAAAACAGTTAGCATGGAGAGCAAAAGCAGGCAGGACACACAAACTACTACACTGTCGTTGGGGCTAACCTGACAATGATTTATTTTTCTCTGTAAAAGGGGAGGTCAGCTGACAATCTGCTCAAATTCAAACACTTAGATACAGACCTGACAGATGCGGTGTGGCAAAAGAGATGAAACCATCAGGATCACACCAAATACATCCACTTTGTGAGTGCCTGAGTGTCCAGATTGTGCTCCACTTAAATCAGAAAACATGGTCTGACTCACCTTTATTCCCTGTGCAACATGACTCTCAGTGTGTGTTTGGATCATTTGAATGGACCCCCCAAAAAAGGTCATAAAATAAAACACATGTGGTGGTGAGGAGTTTGTGTTACAATATAGTTAAAAATGAATTCAAGATGTATATTTACAGTGAAAGGTTTCAAGGCTTCTTTTGTTTTAAGTCTGATTATTTTGACTGATAACTCATGATGATTACAAATCCACTTTTAACATTTCATTGTGACGACCACTAAAGACTTGATCCCTTTTTCCTGGACTGGTCGCCTCAGAGCTGATCTGACGTAACAGTGAGAGGAAGCAGCAGGACAACAGCGCAGAGAGACAGTTCTGTCATATCTGTGTGTGTGTGTGCGCGCGCACGTCATCACTCAGGATAGAGATGATGGAGTAAAGACAGTGTAAACATGGAGATGGAGGAGGGAGCTTAACTGTGTTCTCAGCTCGCTCTGTACGAAAAGACACACTCCCTCACAAACTTACACTAACACACACACACACACACACACACACACACACACACACACACACACACACATAGACACCATGACATTTGGATTCCATTAAAAGTCTCTGTCTCTGATCAATAATTTAATAACCTGAAAGGATGGAGGACTCATCGTAATCAATACATCCACTGCTCCCGTGTGTGTGTGTGTGTGTGTGTGTGTGTTGGTGTATGTGTGAAAGAGAGCTGCAAAAACAGTTAAGTTTGCCATAAATGCTTCTCTTTTCGTGGGTGTGAGTTCAAACAGGAAATAACTGACAGCTTTCAGGCTTTGACAGCTCGCCTCAGCTTTTTCAGTGTTACTCAGCAAACACACACACACACTGACTCACACTCACACGTATACAGAAATACAAACTCACTGCGCTCTGTCACACTGAATAGTGGGTCTGGTCCCAGCTGTACGGCTTGATGCAGCTTCAGAAACCTTTTGTTTGAGTCCTTCTTTGTTTTGCGGCTCAGCATTGCGTCGTCATTGTGTCTCTCTCTCTCTGGGGCTGCTATTAGTGCCTGATTCTGGATTATTTTAGACTTTTTAATTCATACATTTCTATTCAAAGACAACTCTGGGAGTTTTAGAATAAGTCCAACTCAAACTGAAACACACTCATAGACACACACACACACACACACACACACACACACACACACACACACACACACACATTGCTGGCTGTCTTGTGTCAGACAAACAGAAACATTTGAATGAGATAAAACTGTGAATAAGTCTGAGGACTATCAGTGACAATTATTAGAAGACAACCATAAAAGCCTCAGAAAACCTCATCGATATTAAAGAGTGAAAAAATAAGGAATAAATAGTTTCTTCATATTTTATGAACATTTACGTCAGAGACGAACCTTGAGTTTGAGATTTGGACTCAGGTCACACTTAAAGGTTGGGTAGGCTGGATCTGAGGAAGTGCCAGTATTTGGGAGAAATCTTGAATGTAAACACTACCCCTCCTAACCAGTTTTCCCCTCAGCTTCTCCTCTCCCCTCCCTCTCTGCTCTAGCAAGCCCCGCCCTCAAACAGACGCTCCTGCTCGCTCATATCGTTCCAGTTAAATTCAGATATAATGCAGATAAATACTTCAGATAATTACAAATGGGGCCCAGTCAAAGTGAAAGTAAAAAGCATTGGCGCTACTGTAGATGCCAACAGACTACCAGCAAACAGGATGTTTGCAGGACTTCTACAACTAGGATAAAGTGACATAGTCCAGGACCCGAGGTAAACACTTTAGCGGCACTACAACATGCAGCAGGTCCCGTTTGACAAGATACACTTCTGTTACAGACACTTGTCTTACTTTGTTAAAGTGGTTTACCTGTCCAGCAGAAAGGTTACAGGGTCCATAAGAACCGGAAGCATCCCATATCATTTATACTAGTTTTGTAGTGCTCGAGATCGGTCTTGGTCTCAAGACCTCTTTGTGAGGGTCTTGGTGGCATTTTCACTCGGTCTTGTCTCGGTCTCGGAGTGAGTGGACTCGGGTTTTTGAACGAGACCGGTCGAGGTAATAACTTCACATTATTGGTATTAATGATGCTCCCCCTGCTGCAGCTGCTAAGTTACCTGCCCAGTATCACACAGTCTGAGTGACTGACAGAGAGAGAGGATGGAGACGACAGGAGGAGAGGCTGTGTTCATGCTCGGCACCTGGTGAACTCGTCATGAAAGATGTCTGCCAACTCAGCAATAATTAAGAGTTTGGTTTCCTAAACCACAAGGATTTTATTTGTAAAACGAGTGCATGTGTGCAAATTCTGCAGTGCACAACTCACAGAAACAGCTGGTGCGACTTCAAACTTTTACCGTTACCTCGAGAGGAAGCATAAAGACAGGTAAGCTAACGGTTACCACACAGTAATGTAGCAGTACTCGAGATTGGTCTTGGTCTCGAGACCGGTCTTGATACCATTTTTTGAGGGTCTTGGTGTCGTCTCGGAATCGAAGGCATTTTCACTCGGTCTTGTCTTTGTCTCGGTCCTCTCTGGTCTCGGTAATGTCTTGGTCTCGGTTGGTGCGGTCTTGACTACAACACTAGTTTATACTGATGTTGACCCGGCTTTTTAGTTCTTGCCGGTCTACCTCCTTTTTAAGCGCCCGTTATTCCGCCAGAGTCTCTAGTGTTTACGTCTTTTTATTGCTTGTTTGTTTACAGTCAGAAAGAGCGGGCCGCTCAGAAATGTAAAAATGTTGACGACACAGACATAAGAGAACGCAGCAATATCGTGATAGTCCTAAATGTCAAATGACTCATAACCATTGACTGATATTATAAGCTTTTTTGTATATTAATGCAAAAAAAAGATGCTTCTTTAATGGATTCCTGCTACCCCACCTTTAAATGGATATTCCGGCATAAATTTAAGTTATGGTCAAACACACCGTAACACCAAGTAAGACACTCCCTCCAGAGATGAATGCTGCCGACTGCTTGCTTCTCTAGTTATACCAACTTTAGTAAGGACTGCACAATAGCAACACACAGCGGTCTGAGGAGCCACACACAAACCACAACCAAAACGCCACTCTATAACAGTTCATATACACTCACCGGCCACTTTATTAGGTACACCATGCTAGTAACGGGTTGGACCCCCTTTTGCCTTCAGAACTGCCTCAATTCTTCGTGGCATAGATTCAACAAGGTGCTGGAAGCATTCCTCAGAGAGCTTGGTCCATATTGACATGATGGCATCACACAGTTGCCGCAGATTTGTCGGCTGCACATCCATGATGCGAATCTCCCGTTCCACCACATCCCAAAGATGCTCTATTGGATTGAGATCTGGTGACTGTGGAGGCCATTGAGTACAGTGAACTCATTGTCATGTTCAAGAAACCAGTCTGAGATGATTCCAGCTTTATGACATGGCGCATTATCCTGCTAAAAGTAGCCATCAGAAGTTGGGTACATTGTGGTCATAAAGGGATGGACATGGTCAGCAACAATACTCAGGTAGGCTGTGGCATTGCAACGATGCTCAATTGGTACCAAGGGGCCCAAACAGTGCCAAGAAAATATTCCCCACACCATGACACCACCACCACCAGCCTGAACCGTTGATACAAGGCAGGATGGATCCATGCTTTCATGTTGTTGACGCCAAATTCTGACCCTACCATCCGAATGTCGCAGCAGAAATCAAGACTCATCAGACCAGGCAACGTTTTTCCAATCTTCTATTGTCCAATTTCGATGAGCTTGTGCAAATTGTAGCCTCAGTTTCCTGTTCTTAGCTGAAAGGAGTGGCACCCGGCGTGGTCTTCTGCTGCTGTAGCCCATCTGCCTCAAAGTTCGACGTACTGTGCGTTCAGAGATGCTCTTCTGCCTACCTTGGTTGTAACGGGTGGTTATTTGAGTCACTGTTGCCTTTCTATCAGCTTGAACCAGTCTGGCCATTCTCCTCTGACCTCTGGCATCAACAAGGCATTTCCGCCCACAGAACTGCCGCTCACTGTTTTTTTTTTCTTTTTCGGACCATTCTCTGTAAACCCTAGAGATGGTTGTGCGTGAAAATCCCAGTAGATCAGCAGTTTCTGAAATACTCAGACCAGCCCTTCTGGCACCAACAACCATGCCACGTTCAAAGTCACTAAAATCACCTTTCTTCCCCATACTGATGCTCGGTTTGAACTGCAGGAGATTGTCTTGACCATGTCTACATGCCTAAATGCACTAAGTTGCCGCCATGTGATTGGCTGATTAGAAATTAAGTGTTAATGAGCAGTTGGACAGGTGTACCTAATAAAGTGGCCGGTGAGTGTAGGATCCCAGCACATAGTACTAGCTATCAAACATCTTTTTAGCTTTGCCTGGTTTCTTCAGCAAAGGGACCAAACACAACTCACCCACTCTCTTTCAGCAGCCGATTGTTTGTGTGGGAGCCCTGATGAGTCGATCACCGAGTGCAGCAGAGTTTTGCAGTTCAAGGGAGAACTTTGCATGTTTTCTTTTTCTGGTCATGACCTGTTAGCCATTTACCACCATTCTAAGTTTTATCCTCTAGAAATAAACTTAAAAGAAGCATCAAAAATATTCACCATGTTACTCCATGTACAGAGCTGCATTTTCATAGAAAACATAATTTTGCATAACACCGCTTTGAACTCGATACATATAAAAGGTAGTGAAAGGCGTTATACTCAGGTCTCCTCTCCAGTCTGCTCATTTCACTTCTCTGTTGACTCTGTGGATGAGTTCAGTTACAAGTCATGTTGATACAAAGGTGAAAAACTGTTGATGAGGTGTACCTGTTGCCACATGCTTTTTACAAAAGCTGAAAGTGAAATAAAAATAAAGGTAGAAAGTAAATGAGAACTGATGGAGGAGTGAAATTAAAGGATCAGTGGTTTTAATCTTGGAGAGGACTGTAAAACACTTCACCGTGACTACTGCAGCATCTGACAGGGGAGACTTCACACTGTGCGAGTGTATGTGTGAACACTGCAGTCAGGTAGATTTCTGCATCAAAGCTCCTAAAATGTTCCTAAATTTTCTGCTGTGAATGTCTAAAAAAGCTGAGAAAATTTCCTGGATGAAGAAGCAAGTGCCACAGCCTGAAACTTACACAATGAGAGAAGAAAAACCCGAGGAAAAGTCCTTCACATTAGATAAAGAGGGAGGGGTGGTTGCCGTCAGATGTGGTTACCTGGACGTCTGTTTGTGTTTCAGAGCAGTCACCTTCAATTAGTACACACTCCTGAGCCGTGTGCGTGCGTGTGTGTGTGTGTTTGAGCGACTTCTGCGTGTACAGAGGCCCTCTGATGAGTAAGTGTGTGTTGTCAGTGTGGGTGTCTGATTGTGTACAGGTAAGCGTGTCCATGTTAATACCGCTGTCAGGGATGTTTGTGCGTCTTCATTGTCATTCTGCAGGGAGTTAAGTACTTTTAATTACGCTGCAGCATCCCTCGCTCTTCAACATGGCTCCCTCTTCTTTGTCTTTTACCTTTTCCTCTCATCTGATTCCCTCTTTTTCTTCCTGTTTCTCATTCCTCTCTCTCTCTTTCTCTCTCTCTGTTTCTCTGTCAGCATCTTCCTCCCTTTCTTCATTTACAATCTCCCACACACTCCCTCTCTCTCAAATTCCATTTCAGTGTCTTGCTTTGGCAGGACATGCTGAGCTAGTGCCAAGGCAATAATGAGAACTGTCAAGCAGCGACAAATGAACAGGTGAGAGAGACGCAGGGAGAAAGAAAGAAAAAGCAGGCGAGGAAGAGACAGAGAGAGAGAGAAAGAGAGAGAGAGAGAGACATGAATATGAAGTACTGGCACTGCTGTGACGGCTGACAGTCCACTCACGCATGCATGGACACACAAGTACACTCTCTGAGCCCACGTTGCAGGGACACACCGATACCACACAGCCAATAAAAACACAGACCCCTCGACATGACGGTGTTTCCTGCTCATGTTGAAAATTTGTTTTATCCGAATGTCTTTCATCGACCCATAATTGTTGTGATTGGTTTTTTTTGTGCTGCAGAATGACATGAATTATTTTGTTGTTGAAACTATAAACCCAAAATCTAGTAAGGCTGGGACCAGAATAAAAACAGAATTTAACGATTTTTAAATTCTTTTATTCAATTAAACACCCAACAAATATATTTGATGTTCAAACTGATAAACTTGGTTGTTTTTCTTTGTAGATATTCACTCACTTTTGATTTTCAGCCTGAACTCAATTCTTAAAAGCTGGGACACAGTCATGTTTAGCTCCATGTTACATCACTTTTCCTTTGATCTACAGTCAGCAAGTGTTTCATGATGTAATGGAGAAGGTGTACTCAAAGATAACTGCTCAGGTGAGCTGAGACATTTGCTGTTCCTATGTATCAGCACATGAAATTGGTCATGTAGACTCATATTCTGATTTTTAGCCCATGCAGTGACTCCCACTAAAAATATTGCCCTGTTTTAATGTGGTACCATTTGAGGGGTCTTGTGGGAGGAAAAACAACACTGACTGGCTTGAGAGATTTCTCTACCAGGTATACGGATTTGAAGCCAAAAAGCTCTCGGTATTTCTGGGTTTTTTCTCCATTTCCTGAAACCAAGATTGCACAGTCGCGTTGTGCACACTCCACCACTTGTGTGGTAGTATTGTACATATTTGGTGATAGAGTCGCCAAAAGACGCTGTGATGACGCTCAAACAGCGCATCTCCAGGGTGAGCTACGCAATCTTTGTACGCCCATAGGTTGTATCAAGTGTCAATCATAGAAAACATGAACGCCCTAATAACTTTTAAAAATTGTGCTGTACAGAAAAAAGAGGACTTGAGCACAAACCAGTCTGACAGTAACTACATGTCAACATAGTAAGCAGGGGGGAGAAAAATTTATATTCTGTGTAATACATTTCTAAAGTTTGTCCTCAGCTCCATAGGGATTGCTGGAGGAGGTGGGATTTATGACCTATACTGCAGCCCGTCAACAGAGGGTGCTGTTCTCGCGGTGGCTTCACCCAGCGAGGAGGCAGACGGCGTCCATTCTGTATACAGTCTATGGATGTAATGATTCATCTAGAACATCAATGTATCGATTTATATTCCAGTGATCCAACTACATTGATCTGCAAGTTGCTTGCTCAGCAAGTACACCTTCTGGACAAGATATATCGATCTAACATTGTTTTAAAATGTAATCAATTAATTGTATCGACACTAGGAATAACCCAATAGATTTGGGTGGGGCAGACTGTACACAGATGTTTTTTTTTTTTTTTCACTTTTAATAAAGATGTGAAACATTACTAGATTTAGTCAACGTGACAACATTCCCTCACGCAAGCAGACAACAAAACATAGCATGGCGGATGGTGGAGGAAAAGTCGGCTGGCAAGAAATTATCAAGCTACCATTGCAGTCCAGTGTATGTTGTATTTGTATAATTTTTTATGCTGAAAAACAACAGCAGAAGTAGCAGAAATGTTGGATGTACTCATTTAAATCTAATGAATATTTAAATTGTGAACAGAACAGGTTAATCTCCTGTTGATTCAATTTGGAGTGGAGGTTGCACTTTATTCAAATAAAATGTGAATGCATTTGCTATTAGTTGTTGTCTTTTCTTTGTTTATTAATTTTTACCTGATTCCCTTACAAGAAGCAACAGGAATCTTGGAAATTTCACCTGCCCTGTAGTTTCCAGGTATTCATTTCACAGTCACACTGGTTGAATTTATGGCAAAAAAAAAGTTACTGAATCAATTTCAAGTCACTGAATTTTTGTTCTAAATGCACCAATATTGTCCTTGAATTGAATCAGCAACCAAATATTATGACATAAATTGAATCAATGTTAAAATGAATTGTTACACCCCTAATAAACATTCATATTTTACTGTTTAGCTTTGGATGAGGAGATCTTAAGGAGAAGATATTCAAAGTCTATGTCTTAATGGTGTCTGCCCTATATTAAGGCAGGGGAAGTTCACAGATTGATAAAGATATAATCTCAGGTTGTTGATTTGAGTGTAACAGTGATTCAAAATGACAAAGACAACCACAGAAACAAATGGATGAAAAAGGACAGTGGATTGACTCTCTTTACCTTTTTCTGTCTTACAGCCTTTCAAAAACTAGCTTTTCCAGGTCAAACAGCCTGGCATGATAACAACTGTTCATTGGTTCTTGTTGTGAGACTGAATTTAAATATCCAACAGCCTGGTGTAGTCTGGAGATGTTAACTCACCATTTTTACACAAACACAGATTTTTGCTTGGTCCAAAAACTGAAGAAGCAATTCTATTACAAACACTCAGCATTTGTTGTTTATCCTGATTCACACAACACCTGCAGGTGCAGCCAGTGCAAAGAAAGCAAATATCTGCCGAATAAACCCTCTGCATATGTTACCTGATCAATACCAGAGCTGCTATGAGAAGTTTTTCAATGTCAAAAACTTATAAAATGCAGTTTTACAATTAAAAATGGAGTCAATATATACTGAGACTGCTCTTATGAATGATCACTTCTATTATAAAGTGTGGTGATAAAGAGATAAATTTGAGGTACAATACGTTGAGTATAACTGCACAGATACATTGTGACAGTTGTGGCTGGTTGACAGAGGAGTAGAAAAGTAGTTATACCATGAAATCTGGAATATAAGATGCTGTCTGTTTTGGGGGATACTCAGGGAAAAAAACACTGAAGAAGTATAATTTGCTCATTTTCAAGTGTATGTTGTGGCAGACTGAAAGTCTTGTGCAAACACCTGGTACCAACTCTTTGGCCTGTCCAGCTACTTTCATAGTTTTTAATGAAGTCAACAATGTTAAGTGTCCACGCAACTGCAAAGCTCTTTCTAATGTTAGTCATCCTGCTTGCTGCTCAAGTGGTAAAGATGGGCACTAGTTTATCAGCTTTGGCTCATATGAGGTTTACCACTGGACACCCTAAATTAATTTAGACCCATAACATCCTCCTCTGCCAGTTTTAAGTAATAAACCGTGATGTAATCAAATGCCTCTGCATTTTATAATGGTACATGGCACAGTCCATTTTATAGATAAAAAAGCGGTCTTCGAAGTGTGGCTCATACACCAAATTTTATACACTTCACTCAGGCTTTTCTTCTTTTTTGTATGAGAGGGAAAGTGAAAATTTGATTTTTGTTGGTTTTCAGAATTAAAAAAAATGGCTCCACAATGCTCCCCTTGGTTCACGAATTTCAAAACTCAGCCTCACCAGAGGGTTTAACCTGCAGGTATGTTTTTTATGTAATTTATGTATTGTGCAGAGACAAACAAAAAAGTCTTTGTACTCATACTCTAAACCCAACACTATTTTGATTGGAGGTTTTGATAGCCTAATTTGCAGGGTGCATATGTGATCAACTCCCACAGTGACCAGGGTTTGGTCAACACACTGTTGATTTAAAGTTATCAATAGGATTTTCACAATTCAAGGGGGTGGCCATGGTTGTGTGTCAAACTTGGTCATCTCACTCTGTAACAGGTAGCTATTTTTTTTTTATTTTAACTCCTTCTCTCAGAGTTTTGTCCATAGACTGGATGCCGTCTGCCTCCTTGCTGGCTGAAGCCGCTGCGAGAACAGCACTCTCTGGTGACAGGCTGCAGTATAGGTCATAAATCCCACCTCCAACGGCCATCCTTGTGGAGCTGTGGACATAATTTAGAAATTCATTACACAGAATATATTTTTTTCTCTCCCCTTGTTTCAGTGTTGACATGTAGTTACTGTAAGGCTGGTTTGTGTGAAAGTCCTCTTTTTTCTGTACAGCTCCATTTTTAAAAGTTATTGGGGGGTTCATGTTCTCTGTGATTGACACTTGATACAGCCTATGGACGAACAGAGATTGCGTAACGGGCAAAACCGTTCATTTCAGTGAACCGGATCATTCCAGTTCGTTCAGTAAAAAGATCAGTTCATTTCGGTCATTTCAGTCAATTGGTCGTTAGTCAGTCCATTCGCTCATGTTCACATTCATGTATGTATAAATACATATATATATATATATATATAGATAGATATAGATATATATCTATATCTATATATATATATATATATATATATATATACACACACACACACACACAATTCTATTCATTCTTATTTCGTTTCATTGTTTAATAGTTGTCATGATGTTGTTTAATTTGTACTGTATGTGTGTTGTATGCAACACACAACAACAACTGTCCCGCATTGAACCAATACGGGATGCTGTTTGTTCCGTATATTCCCAAATCCCCCATAAAGGTCTGTCACACAAACGTCAACGTTGAATATAACTAATGAACAAAATAAAACACAGGAAATACTAAAGACAGCAAAAATGTTGTGGCGCGAGCGACGTGAGGTGAACATCAACACCCCGTCAGTCTCTCTGCTTCTGGCTGCAGCAGCAGCTGTGTGCCTGTGTGTGTGACTGTCCCGCTCGCTCAGGCTCGGCTGTCGGCTCGTGCGGCGGCCGTGGCCGTGGCACTGTTTGTTGGACCCGTGAGTACAGATACCCCCCGTAAGAGACTGCCTTATAGTTTATTTTATTCAGTACATCCCGTTACGTTCAAAGTCGGTCGGCTAGGCTGACAGCACCTCGCAGAGAGTGAACGCTTGTACTCAGTCAGTCTGAGAGTCGGTCAATCTCTCGGTCAGACCGAGCTGACTGAAAAGTCGGAGTCCCGGTCTTTCAGTCAGCTCGGTCATCCCTGTCTTTCAGTCAGCTCAGTACTGCTGCTGCTTCTCTAAGCCCCACCCACCCACAGAGCGAGGTGCGACGATAGGATAAGACAGGCAAGCATGGAGATAGTCCCGCCCTAAGGAACGGTGAACTGACTCATCAGCCAATCAAAAGAACTGAACGGACTGAACGGATCATTTAGGGGGGGTGACCTCGTTCATTTCGTTCACCAAAAAGAACTAGTTCTTTTGATCCGTTCGTTCATGACCGACACACCACTACATACAATACTACTGCGCATGCAGGTGTTCCAGGAAGTGGAGAAAATCTGGGAAATACCGAGAGCAATTTGGCTTCAAATTTGTATAATGATGGAAGGCAGAGCAAAGTTGTCCATAGGATATACAGTCAATGGTTCAATCTGTTTGATACAACATAAAGGTACTCAGCCCTGAATGTGTGGATTTTAACTTTAGGGATAGCGCCACCCAGAAGAAATACTGCCAATAACTTTCCCACATAAGGTCTAATCTGCTTCGGATTTCACAGGTTTGATGATGGTCCCAGCTTTGACTCATTGAAATACATCCATATCATAGTTATACTGCCACCTATTGGACACAGGCTGTATTAGCTCCCATATGCCCTTTTGAATAAGACTTTACAGTGCGCCATCGTAAAGATTCCTGAAGATAACTACAACTTGTTCTGAGTTACAGCCCCCCCATCGGTAAAAGTCATTGTTGACTGTTATGGGTGCTTTGAAGACATGCATGCTGACAGCCTCTGCTAGAACACATTTGCATATACTTGTGGTTCATGGTGAGACCAGTACTTATGGGCACACTGTTGCAGCTGCTGTACAAGCAGCTGCCCCACACCTGGCAGTGACATGCCCCAACGTGCTCATCACTGCTTGTGGCTTTAATTATCCTCTGTCATTTTTGCAGATTCCAAAAGAATATCAAACCCATGAATTGTACTTTTATGATCCACTGCTCACACGGTTCCTGTTAATGCATGTGTTTATTCTGGTTTTATATGATGTATATTTAATTTATGGAATGAAAGAAGCTGTTTCTCATACGGAGTTTGCAAAACAGACAGCAGCTCTGCGGTGTTATGAGTGGTTCGGCTGTAATTGATCGAGCAGGAGAGTAAATATGAGACGGAGATGGAGAGGAAGTTGTTGCTGTGTGACAGAGACAGATAGACGTGAGTGTGTATGAATATAGACTATGATGCATGAATGTGTGCATATGCCACACACTGAGCAAGTGTGTGAGTGTGAACAATTGACTACAGATGGAGTGTGTGTGTGTGCTTCCTGTGTGTGCTGACAAAGAGTCTGCAGTTTTAGCAGACTGGATTACTCACTCATAGGCTCAACACACAATTCTTTAGCTTTTCACAGACTCATACATACTGCTGCTGTTTTCTTCTTATTTGATATTTATTTGTGTTTGAGCTAGTCTATTTTTAATTCCATGTTTTCCTGACACATGTCACTCAGTTTATGACAGAGCATAGATGGCTGCCTACTGGTATAGAAGTGATATAGACACAGAAAAAAAAGACATACAGCTTTGTCTAGGAATGAAATTTAGGCAACACATTTTGCAAATCTTGTGGTGCGTCCAGCTTCACCCTTAGGGGTCAGATGGTTATACTAGGCATCAAATTCAAAAGAGTGAATGTTTGCAAAAAATACAAAATAGTTTGAACATTGAATATATCTTGCCTTGTTTTGTATTTAATTGAAAATGGGTTGAAAAGGACTTTCAAATCATGCATGCTGTTTTTATTCACGTTTTACTCATTGTCTTACCTTCACTGGAAATCTTGTATGTGGGTTTAAACGGTTAAGTCATCAAATACTCCCTGTGAGAAATAATACATGTGAAGCCCACAGAAACAACATTACCTTGAAGAAATATACTAACTTTATGAACTGGTAAAAGTGTAAACGGTGTTAGATGGTTTGCAGTAAAGATAATCACAAAAATGATTATTTCAAATTTGTTTGTTTGACCCTGGGAACTTAATGTTGCAACACTAGAGCATGAGATGGGGGCTCCAAAGCTGCAGCCATACCCAACTTCTCTCATCAGCTCTGCTGTTGGTGCACTGATTGCAGGAATGCAGAGATGGCTGGGGTCCAACAGCTGGGGGTGTCAATAATACTCCTCTCTAAAGACCAGCCTGAGATGGAGATCAGTGCATTTGCCACAGTGTCAAGAGACGGAAGTAGTAATTTGTCATACTCCTTCCTGTTGGCTGACTATATATGGCACAGTGATCAGGTTGTCCCTGGTATGGCTTCTGCCATTTAGGATCCATTTCTACTGTTATGTGGTTTTGACCAATCAGAAACAAGTATTTATCACACTGAAAGGATAACCATATGAATCACAAGTTATTTGATTATCTTGTCCAACTTACCTGCACCATTTCCCCATGTTTACTGATGCCTTTAATTATAGAGCTTCAAAACAGGAATATACTTTATGAATAAAAAACCATTGATTTCATTAAAGTAGTCAGTCATTTTATACGTTGTGTTATTTATTATCACTTGTGATTTATGGAACATGAGCTTACACATTATTAATTTTATCTCCTCTTAAGAGAACATATAATCAAAGTCAATACACAAACACACACACACACACAGACACACACACACACACACACACACACACACACACACACACACACACACACAGAGAGAGATCAGGTTTAGGGGACTCATGGTGTTAGAGTTCTTTTTAATTTAATAATTGTTCTTATACTGCATATAAACTCTGGCAATTGACATTGACAACAGGTTTTGACCACACCCACAAACATGCTTTTGTAGTTTACAAATTGCTTTTTACTGTATACTGTGTGTATATGAATAAAATAAAAAAATAAAAATGTCAGAATAACGTTCTTGACTGTAAAATGCCAAAGAATTAATAGAATATCATCTACAGAAAATAATATCATTAAAAGATTCAGAGAATCTGGAGAAATCTCTGTGCAAAAGGGACAAGGACCATAAATATTCTAGATGGACCTGATTTTCAAGCGCTTAGGTGAGAAATCACTGTATGGGCCCAAGACTTTGTGAAAAAAATCATTGTATGTAAACAGTTTGTTGCAGCATCTACAAATTCAGGTTAATGAAAAGAGAAAACCACATGATCAAGAAACATTTGAGACTTCTCTTGACCTTAGACCACTTCAGAGTGGCTGAGGCACAGTGGAAAACTCTCCTGTGGTCTGACTGATTAAAATTTGACATTCTTCTTGGGAATCAATGACACCATGGGCTCTATTTTCGTGCCTCGCTGGAGACGTGCCGCAGGCGCGGCATAAGTCAGGTCCGCCGCGCCGACAAGGCGTTCCCAAACACAATTTGGTATTTTGGTGAACAGCGCAGCCCGGCGTAAGTATCCCCCCTCCCTAACTCAGCTCCTCCCAGCGGCGTAAGTCGTAGCGAGGGAGGAGAAAGGGCGTGGAGTGGGTTTAACACAGCCGAGACCTGTTTTCACCAATCACATAAGCTCCTCTCCTTGCCTTTAAATCCGCCACCGGCGAGGCGTATTACTATTTTCATGGAGTAGTCAAAGAGATCAAGAGATGTCTGAAGACAGTAATGCCACATGATGGCGACAGAGGGCAGCTCCTCAACAAGTGTCACTGTAAGCGCTGCATTGGGCGTCCTCCACACTCTCTGATATGAGCACAGATGGATTTGGTGTGTGTAATGATGGACCCACTGGTAAGACAAACACCCTTTTCCACAAATAAAGACACTCACATAAAGTTGCATATATTCAAACCTCACGTGACAAAGGTGGGTTGAGCGCACAGATCACAACATAAACTCCAAAAATGGCATTAAAATCGGAACCATCTGTGCGTAAATGACGCATCGCGCTCCGTGGCCTGGCTCTTTCTTTCAAAGATGTTGGCATATAAAATAAATTTGGCTCACAAAACTGAATATTATAATATCCGTATGTCGGCTTAAAGTAGATAACGCATCTGAGCACTGAAACAAATCATCTGTTCAGCCACTGCAGGACGCAGAGAGGACACGGACATGTCCAGGTCGAGCTGCACGAGAAATAAGAGGAAGAGGAAGAAAGAAAAGGAGGGAGATGAATTACATATCTTGTTAACTTCATCATGTGTGTATATTTACTAGATATTTAATTTAATTTAATGCGGTTTCAGCTGTGTTGATTCGGTCAGGTTGTGCATCCAAACGCGTGCCAAACGCGCTCATCAGATCAGATATAGATCAGAATATATCGATAAAGATCTAAATGTATGTGCTGACTCAGATTAATAGTTGTTGATGATTATTTATTGCACTGAAATCTGCCTGACACTGTGGAAACCTGCCGATGAGGCATGTGTGACGTATGCCGATACGCTGCCGGTCTACCAAAATACCATTAGACCAGCTGCGTTCCGCCTGCGCTGAAAGCTGACCAGGTTTGAATCGGCGAGCTTTCAGCGCACTTTACACACCACTGGCGAGCACGAAAATGTCACTGCGCCAGCTGATTCTGTCGACACCTCCCTCTACCATGCCACCACGCCCAGCTTGGCAGATCTCGGCTCACCTCCGTGCGCCTCAGTCCACGAAAATACCAAACTGGCTGTACACCGGGCTCCGCCAGACGAAAACACAACTGCGCGGGCTCCGCCACCCTCTGTCGCCTCACCAGCGTACACGAAAATAGAGCCCCATGTCCTCAGTTTTGAAGAAGAGAAGGGTGACCCGGCATGTTATCAGCTCACAGTTCAACATCCCTGATGGTATGAGGATCAAGAGTAGTCTAAGAATGTAGACTTCATCTACAAAAAGGGGCAGAGCCGCCTCTTTAGCCTGAGAAGACTCCGATCAATAGACATCTGTAGTAAGATGCTGCAGATGTTTTATCAGTCTGTGGTGTCTACAGTGTTCTGTTCTATGCTGCAGTCTGCTGGGGAGGAAGCATCAAACACAAAGATGCAAGACGTCTTAACAAACTGGTGAAAAAGGCTGGCTCTGTGGTTGGACTCAAGCTGGACTCAGTGGAGGATGTGGCGGAGAGATCTACACTGAGGAAGGTGGAGACTATTCTCAAGAACATGGATCACCCACTTCACAACACCTTGATGGACCAAAGGGCCAATGGTGATGGACGGCTCCTCTCTCTTCGCTGCAGGACAGAAAGATTCAGAAAATTGTTTGTACCAACAGCCATCAGACTTTATTACTCTTGTGTAAATAGTAGATGACTTCTAGAGACATGACAAGTGAGTCTACTCGCGATTGAATTTCCCTTCGGGGATCAATAAAGTTCTACTTGCGTATCTTCTTATCTGATTTTAAGTGTCCATGTCATGGGTAGCTTTCACATCCATGAATACCATTAATGCTGAACAATATCTACAAGTTTAGAAGCAACATATATGCTGCTGTTAAACTGGCCTGTCTGCAGTCCTACATTTGGAGAATCATGACACAAAGAAATAGGACAAAGGAGACCCTGAACTGTCGAGCAGCTGAGATTATAAACGGGGAAGAATGGGACAAGATTTCATTTTCCAAGCTCCAGAAACAGGTCTACTGGGTTTACAAAGGTTTACAGAGAGTTGATGAAAGAGGAGCTGCTGCCACACAATGGGAAACATTACCATGTAACTAATTTTGTTAAAAATGTTTGTGGCATCGCATTGAAAATGAGTGCATATCTTTCATAAAACAATCACATTTTCAGTTTCAACATGCACATCTCAGGAAAATGTTAGTGTTTAAATGATTGCAGATCATCACATACTGTTTTAAATAACATTTTAAGAAGTGTCCTAACTGTTTTGGATTAAGGCTTCAAGTATTTTTGCAACACTTTGTGATTGTTTTGCTTGTATTTATGAATAAACTCTGTTGTATTTTCAAAAGTCTTTGTAAGGGTTTTAAGTAACATTGCAGGTCAAATTTTTTGCAGTTATTTTTCATTTCTTTGTATTTATTTTATACAGCATTTTGCAACAACTTTAGGTTTATTTGTCCTTGTTGACATTTGCATAACTTATTTAGTATTTAGTATTTCATTGTGGTTGTTTATGATATTGTTCCCCAATATTTTACAGTCATTTTGTAATTTTTGAAATTTTACAGGCCTTTTTAAATATTTTTGTAAATGTGAAGCACAGTTGGATAAAAACAAAGGGAGAAAGGATTATTGTGTCTTCAAAAAAAAAAAAAAAAAACAGATCATCAGATGTGTTGAAGCCAGATGAATTGCAGTTCCTGGTCCTTATTTTCTCTCAGGCCTGCTCTGACAGGTGGGTATATTTCTGACCCTGATGTTCCTGTGAGATGTTTTGGAGCCCACAGAGCACAGGTGGGAGGAGAGGATGGAGCTTCATTTAATTGAGGCGGCACAAAGAGCGCTCAGGGTATTTCGGTAGAGATTGGGTCCTCGACTTTGTGCTGAGAATAGACATCTGAGCACCATGACTGTTTCTGGCACCAAGTCAATCTGCTTAAAATGTAAACAAACATTTTTCAATGAAACAGTCCCAGCCGCAGGCTGCAGCACAAATAGGCATCAAAATTCCAAATGTGTTTAAAGCAGGAGTGTCTCTAAATCAGAGTGAATTGATCTATAAATGAACAGGAGTGATTCTTACAGGATCTGTTGTCCTCAGCTGCTTCAAGCTGCATAAGAGGAGATTCATTTAATCCCTGCAGACTTCTGAAGACAGCAGGACACCTATCCTGATAAAAATCTGCAGACTCTAAATGTTCAGGTGCAGTATGAGACAGCAGAACATTTCACAGGGCTGTCCACAATGTTTACCTTCAGGACGTTAAATATAGACAGCAGGCTTCTGCAGGAGAACTACACACACCTCCACACACACCAGCCCGCTCCATTAAAACCACTCTCTGCTGTTTTTGAGGGACACATCAGATTACAGCGGATCATCAAACCTTTCCAAGTCTTTAAATTAAATCTCAAACACAGAATGAAGCCAGTGCTGCTGTGTCAATATTAACGCAATGATTCAGCCATTTAAATCAGGAAATATAGTAGAGGTCGGGACAAAATATCACTGAATATATATAATCATAAACTGCTGCATGACACGCCCAATGGTTTGATCTGGACACAGGACATGAGTCAACATTGTAAAACACTTAAAAAAGTGTTAAAATGCAATGAAAACCTGTTGCAGCCCAAATAATTATTATTTTCAGTTCGGTTCATGAGTAAACAATCAGATTTCATGTGGACCTGCCTCTGCACCTAAAGTGACCTGCAGTCCTTCACAGCTCATTGTATATTCTCTACCCCCGATATGGAGGCACCTGTTAGACAACATTATAGATGCAGACACAGAAACACTCAGATAACTGCAGATGTGTCCCCGTCCAGGGACTGTAGACTTCAAGGGAAATATTTGAAGAGGGAATGTATCACTGCAGCACGCTGAAGGTTGTCCCATTTCCAAGGCTACCCTGAATGCAGCAGTTTGTCCAGTTTACCATACAGAATTTGGTTCATTGTTTTCTGCAGCCTCTTGTTAAACTGTGTTCAGATCAAAAGCAAAGCTAATTTTCAATTTTACATATTCACTACAGCTGAGCAGTTAAACATCATCATGATGGTGAATTAACACACTGATTCTTTCAATAATACAAAAATATATCTAGCTTAATTGTTGTGTGCTGCAGACTCTTTTTCCTGGTTATAATATTGTACATATCTAGATGAACAGGGCGCTCAGACCTGCACAGTGCTGTGAAGGCTATAGTCTTCTTTGCTGCGCTGTGCAAACTGGCATACTTCAAAACTTGTGTTTTCATAAATTAGCTAATGAGTGTATAGCATAAATGTGGCAAATGTCTGAGTCCGCACATGTGGGTAAGTGCAGTTCTCTGTGCGCTGCAGCCTTTCGGTCCTCTTTCATCACATTTGGCTTTTAAGCTCTCGACTTTACAACAGGGTCTGCAGAACCCAACACTCAGAGAATATATTTATATACTGTATATAATATTAGAGTGTGAGGTTATCAATGAAGTGATCACTTAAAAGTTTAAGTTTAAACTCTATTAAAAAAACATCATATTTGATAAAATGTAAATACAAAAGAAAAGTGCAACTTGAACTACAGCGCCACAACTTACAGCCCCTTCTCATGACACTGAAATTAAAAGTCATTTTGGACAATCTTCAACCCAAATCATGATTTAATCATTTCCAGTGAGCATCATCAGAGATTTTTAATGTTTTGTAGCTGAAATGGTTCAAAATCAGGTATAAACCAGTTTCTAACCAGTTAAAGACCAGATCATTATGTTGAAAACCCAGGTTGTCTGATACTCTTGATGTATAATTTAGTCTAGAGGTGAAAAGAGGACTGAAAGAGTGAACTGATGGTAAAATACAAGCAGGAAATGTTATGAGGTTTCATTTTACTTACAAAAATCATTACAGGAAATGAAGGACTGAGAGGTGTTTGTACTTTTAAACACATGGACATTGATATTCACACAAAGGTTTGTCTGGGCATAAGTAGAGCATGCGCAAAACTACACATGTCAAACACACACACACACACACACACTCAAAGGTGGAAGCGTGGAGTATGTGAGCTATTGAGTGGAAGGTGGAAGAGGAAAAAGAGGATCCTTGAATCCATCCTTCAGACAAGCCGACAGCACGAGGAGGACAGAAGGCGGAGGACGATAGAGGGAGATAATGAAGGGGAGCAGGGGATGAATGGAGTGGCAGATTAGAGAGGAGGAGAGTAAATTGAAAGTATTGAGTGACTTGGAGAGGAGCGGAGGGTCGAAGAAAGAAGCAGCGGAGAGTGAGGCAACTTGGCAGTAAAAGAGGAATGAGAAGCAGAGAGGCGAGAGAAAAGAGGGCTGTGAGCTGAGCAGGAGGAAGGTTTAAAAGGAGAACAGACAGGTAAAGGTGAGAGGAGAGGGGCTGCAGAGGAGGACCACATCAAAGAGGAGGCCGGCCGAGGTCACAGGATGACGACCTGATAGAGACACCAGACGGATGGACATCCTCAGTTACAATCAAGCTACAACCTTACTGTTGAAAAATGAAATCAGGGGCAAGAAAGCTGCAGTTCGTCCTCTGTCCACTGGAGGCACACTGAAGAAGAAAACAGGAGGATATACTCAATGTTCCCCGATAACAACAAAAACAACAACACAGCAATTAGAAAGGCAAAGAAATCCTCCTCATCATTTTGCTGTTGTAAATGTTCTAATCCTAACCCTCTTGGTCTACTACACTAATAATGATAATGATTATTCCATTTATAGTTCATAATGGTCATTATAGGCCACTGTCCTCCTTGACCACTGATATTGCCTGCAGTGTTCCACAAGGTTCAGTTTTAGGTTTACTTTTTCTGTTTGTATGCTGCCACTTGGCCAAATGGTTCGGTGTCACAGAGTCTCTTTTTAAAGCAAATGCAGACTTCACACAAAGAAACTCTCCTGAGACCTGAGGACCCCACAGGTGTAGCTACTGTTGAAGACTGCCTCTGTGATTTCAGAACCAGATCTATAATACAGCTCAATCCACAGAGCTACAGCAAGCTCTGCTGCTCAGTCTCTACTCAGTTTCATGATTTGGCCCGTCAATGTAAAGGATAGCTAAAATGAAATCTCTGTATTATGCTGATTATCACAGGTATTATCAATATTTCATTTATTTCAAACAGATGGTTATTGTCAACACCAGTTCACTGGAGCGGTCCTAGCTCAGTACTTTCTGTCTCCACACACCAAGCGTGAGTAAAATCATTCGCGTGAATGGATTACATGTTAAGTCAATGCAAAGATGTGATTAGACACTCGTACTACTCTGGCAACGCGAATGACGTGAATTAGGTGGGAACTGAAAATGTCTCAACTTGAGCGCATACTCGTGTCACAATAATCAATCAGCAAGAAAGTTTTTTTTGGGTGACATGTGAAAACAGATGGTTGTTCACTGGTATCTAAAATGGAGGACAAATTGATCGTGTCGGTGTGTGGGTGCCCTGAATTATGTGATACCTTTTCTTTCAATTACCGAAACTGGAATAAAAAGGGGCTTGCCTGGAGGCAAGTGAGTGAGGAGGTCAGATTACCTGGTAAACTGTAAAAAACCTTTGTCTATCACTTGATCCCACCTGTTGAATTGTCAGGGATTACCGTTGACGTGCGAATGAAGCGAGTAAATACTATTCATTTACGCGTCTAGATTCACGCAAATTAAGTGAGGAGATGATTTTACTTGCGCGAGTGCCCCATCAGTGTGTGGCCAATAGCCAATCAGACAAATGAAACCATGGCAACAATAGCAAACATGAAGCACAAGCTGAGATGGATGTAAGGGAGAAGATCCTTGGTTAAATATCTACAAAGTAGGTGATAAACACCTTCACTTTTGAGCTCTAGTGGTGAGGAATTAGAACAAATACTTCTTCATTGTGTTTGTCTTTTCTTTTTCTTTCAGGCATGTTAAAATCCAAACTTTTGTTTAGTTGTGTGCCCTCCTCCTTTTTTTTATAAAGTTTTTATTTATTATTTGATGGAGTTTGAATGCATAAAATATTATTTGAGACTTCTACAAAACCGATTTAGTTTTGGGCATATAGTTTCTGTCAAAAAGTCATGGCAGCGCAGCCGATAAATCAAAACGAATTGACAAATGAAGGTAAAAATGATGAGAGAAAGCATGAAACAGAGGGAAAGTAATAACTTCAGTGGAATGGGGTCAGAGAGGGAGGGAAAACAGAAACCTGGATGAAGAGAGAGAGAGAAGAGGGGGAGACACTGGGAAGAGAGAGGGAGGAGGAATCGACAGCGATGAATAGCAGCGCGAGGGGGAACAGCCAGGTGAGGAGGGGAGGGATGGATGAGGAAAGGGCAGCAGCAGAAGAATGATGGAGGGAGGTGGTGATGGCGGCGTGTGTGTGTTAGGTCGGTGGCATGGAGGGGTTGTGGGTGGGGGAGGGAGGGGAAGAGGGCCGGGGAGCCGACGGCGATGAGAACATTATGGCGGGATAATGAAGAGGTTCCACGCTGTCAGCCAACACCATTCACCCTGCATGGCTCTGACCCCAAAGTGTCAACAAGCTAAACGACCGAGCAGCAGCGCATTACACACACACGCACACACACGCGCGCGCACACACACACACACACACACACACACGCACACAGATATGCTCCAAAATTATGTTTGTCTGTGTGTAAATGTGAGTGTCAGTGAATTATTTGTGTATCTGCAAACCTCTCCTGCACAGACACGTTAATAATTGTTCCTACATGATCACAATGCAGCATGTGCATGTATGTGTGTGTGTGCATTTGTGTGTGTATGAGATAAAATCACACAAACCCTGTAATGAAACTGATTCACTCACACACACTCTGACTGTGCAGCCGGCTCTCTGCACTTTGTTTGCAGAGTAAATATCATCGTCTTTATTGGTATTCAGAACAGTCCAATTCAATAAATTGAGTCAACAGAGGTTGTTTCATAAAGCTAATCTCTGCTCACACATCACATCACAACACGGCACAATCACTGCCAGGAAAATGGAGTTTAAAGCTACTGAAACCTGCCTTCAGTACTTCCTCTATCTCTCTTTGTCTCCCTTTTTCTCTTGTCCGTCTCTCTCTCTCCGTCTGTCTGTATCTCTCTACCCTCCCAACCCGTCACTTTATCACACGTTTGCACACAGGCACCGCTTCTCCTCTTTTATTCCTTCTTCTTCTATGCTGCTCTATCTCTCTCCTCTCTCTGTCGTTTTCCTGGCTGGCTCATGCAAAGCCGTATCTGAGCAGGAAAAAAAAAAAAACACTCATTTTGTCGTTTCCCTCTGTTTCAATTCAGACTCCTCTCTGCTGTATTAACATGACAGGACAGGAACCTGTGTTGTAGAAACGTTTACTCTCCCTCTCTGATTGTGCGCTTTATGGACACGTGCTGACAGACAGCTCCAGCAGACTACAAGAGCATGAATGATTTATACTTTAACAATATGAGCAAAATTGGTATTCATGGAAACCAAGCCTTCATCTAGAACAGGCTTTAAATAGAGTGCCTGTTTTCCTAATTTCTCCTCTTAAACTATGTTCCGACCAAAAGCAAAGCTTATTTTCACCCTGTGCTCGCTGGAGTATTGAATCATTTGTGCTTGTTTGTGTTGCAGGTATTTGTCTTTTCCAGATACATCTAATAGCCAAATGCTATTGTTTGCAGATCAAACACAGCAACCTGAGAGGCACACTGCTTGGTTAACTTCTCCTCCTTCTACATGAACTTTCCTGCAGCTTCCAGCCCAGTTTGAAAACTTATCAGGACGCTTCATTGTGCATCCCAGCTTCTGAGACAAACATCTGATAAAGGTGGAGAAAAAATCTGCTAAATCGTGTGTTGTTTGTCGGGAGGGCATGAGGGCCAATCAGCTTATTTGCTGCTTAAATTAATATATTATTCACATTCAAATGCATATACACACGTGTATGAGGGAAAGACACGCCCTCACATGAAGCCGTGCGGTCAGATTTGTGGACTGTGGAGAAAGAGGAGGGGCTGGTGGGGTTGTGGATGTTGGTGGATTTGGATGTCCTCCTGTTTGTACCATAACAGAGTAAAGACAGAAACAAAGCCAACAGAAATCACTGTATCCCTCTAAATCTCTGGTTGGAACGCTGTACCTCACCAGGTTAACCACTTTGCTGAATGGGGTATCAGCTCACAAGCTAACTGTATGCTGGCCCCATAGACTGTATATACGATGGACGACTTGGTTCCGCCTTCTGCCAGTATACGGATTTGAAGCAAAAAACCTCTCCATATTTCCGGGTTTATTCTCCACTTCCTGGAACCAACATTGCGCAAAAACATTATAAGCACTCAGCAGGAAAGCCCTGTGGTGATGCTCGGCTTACCCAGGTGCGCTATGAAATCTCCGTACACCTGTAGGCTGTATCAAGTGTCAATCATAGAAAACATGAACCCCCTTATAACTTTTTTAAATGGAGCTGCACAGAAAAAAAGAGGACTTGGGCACAAACCAGTCTTACTGTAACTACATGTCAACATCGCAAGCAGGGCGGAGAAAAATTTATATTCAGTGTAATAAAACTCTAAAGTTTGTCCACAGCTTCATAGGAATTGCTGGAGGAGGCGGGATTTATGACCTATACTGCATCCCGTCACCAGAGGGTGCTGTTTTTGCACAGGCTTCACCCAGCGAGGAGGCAGATGGCGTCCATTCTATATACAGTCTATAGGTGGCTCCTATCCCTGTCTAGTGTATTTAGCAACCTATTAGGAGCTGGCAAGAGCGCAACCACATGGTTTTTGACAATGTTCACTTCATCAAAAAACCTGATTTGTAAAAGACTAGATTGATGACCGATGATAATCTGAAACAATTTTTAAAATTTAATTGTAACAGTAACACGGGAAAAAAAAAATGCCTTAAATCAGTCCCGATTGGGTTTTAAGACCATCTTACACCAATATTACAGTAGCACACCCCGACTTCAGAAAAACTCCTATGATTTTACTCAGACTCAAATAATGTCCATAAGCAGACCCATCATCAATCTAGTAAACTGTAATTATTTTATACACACATGATCACATTTAAATTCATTTATGATAACTGTGACAGTTTAATTCTAAAGGTAATCAATTTTTTTCCCTCATCATTACTGTCAGTTCAAATTGTTTAATAGATTAAAAAAGTGAGGTCTTCAAAAAGGAACAAAACCTTTTGGAAACCAACTTTGGAAAAACAAAGTTCATCTTACCATCGGGCTTAGTTCAGCTTTAGAAACCTGTCATGACCTGGCTCACAAGGCACGACAAAAGAAGGGGAGGACACGATCAATTCAAATTATAATCATTTACTACAAAAAAGATATTTTACCAACTGAGGGGATGAGGTGTGTGCATCAGTTGATCAGCGTGTATACTGTTGGACGAGTGGAAGATGTGTGTGCACGAAGCATGTTAAAATTAGAAGCTGAAGCCAACTAAACAAAACCATATTGCTGTATGGAGTGTCTGACGAGGATGAGAGAGAGGGAGTGAGAGAGAACCCAGGGAGACTGGTCAGGTATTCCCAGGTGCAGCAAAACCCCACCTACCAGCAACTTACAAAGAAACAAGGAAAACCAGGAGAAGGAACCAACAGCAGGCCCTGTCTAGGCAGTAAGGTTGTCAAAGACCAAAGCTGTTTGTGTACCAGGATGTAAAAAAAGATCACCTTAATAAGGGGTCCCAGCCCCCTCAGCCTCAAGTGGACACTCACGGAACTGCAGTTTTTACACTCCTACGCTGGTATCACCTTTCAACATCAAAGGTTTGGTTCATATTTGAACACAGTCCTGTCTAAAAATCTGAATGTAGGGTGATGATCAGAAGTGATAGTGTCACAAAAATCGCTTGAAATCAAGTGAAATCAAAGATTTCAGGCATCCAGCTGAAGACCTTCAGATGAACGAGCCAGTTTGACAGCCGAGCAGCTCAGCTCTTTATCTTCCCAGAATGATGAATGGAAGTTCAACAAAAGGAGGAGATGATCTAAGACCCTCTGTAGCTCACAGCAGGGCAGGAAAACCATTTATGAAGGTGTCTCGGGGCCATCAGTCTCTTTTTGAGAACTGACGTCATTTTATGATACTGATGTCATGTTAACACAGTAGAAGAACACAATGCAGCATCAAGGCTGGATTCTTGTGTAAGAGTCTTGGGCTTTCTTATCCTGTATACTCAGATATGTTATACTTGTGTTATATTTCCCCAGGGCCCAGGGGTTCAAAACTTTTCATCCATCTAATACTCATTCAAATTTGGTAATCCATTTTTATTCTGTCCAGGATCAGGCAACCCAGCTTATCTTTATCCTGGTCTCTCAAACAAAATCTGGAGAGGATAAGCTTAATCCAGATACAGACTTTTAAGGATTGCCAAATCCAGAGTACACAGGGGGCAGGAAAGTTCACACCATTGAGATTTTCTAACATTTGAGCCCTTTCCACACACACTTACATTAAAATAAGCATTTTGTCAAAGCATCTTAAACCTGACTGTCTTATTTCAAATTACAACAATATGTTAGATAATCTATCAGAAACCTTTAAACACCAGCTAATGCTAAATTCAAACACTTTACGATGTGAGAGATTACATCACATTACTGCTGACTTCATGTAAGGTGTTTCTCAATTTACACAAGTGGAATTACTGAGTTTTGATTCATACTTTGTAAAACAGTTAGATGCTAAAAGCTAACATTGGCCTTTTTGTGAATATTGTTGCTCTGCATGGTAATTGGAAGCAGAGTGTCGCAGTGGAAGCGTGCTGGGCCCATAACCCAGAGGTCGATGGATCGAAACCATCCTCTCGTAACCATGCTGGTCAATGCTGTCTATTTTGAGTCAGTCTGCATTTTGGTTGCCTTTGGCTGCAACCTCCAAAATCCCAGTTTATCGATGAAACTCTTCGTTTCCTCATGAGTGATGGTGTGAGCAGAAAAAAAGGCACATTCACAAAACAGTTAACTTGGGTCTTTCTTCAACTGATGTTCATGATGCTCTTTCATGAAATGAAACACCATGTTAGCTATAGCATACATGAAAAGCGGTCTCACGGTACTCACTGTTCACTGAGTTGAGAATCAAAGAAAAAGAAACTATGGGAGCTCAATAATGGTGTCCACTCATTTTCTCAACTGACCAAAGAAAGGTACCAGACAGTGATGTCCAGCATTAACGCTGTTAAAAGAACAGTATTTGATCTGACTTCAAGGTGGCTTGCAAGTTTGTAAATGAGTTTTCACTTTAAACTCTTAATTGCACATTTGATTTTAAAATTTGTTTTAATACCAGAAAAATTGCATTTCCTCACAGGAGCTGTCTCACAATGCAGAACTGCTGAAAGAGTATGGACGTAGATAAATTCTGCAGAAACCGCCATCTCAAACCCGTGTCAGAGTACAAAACTGTAACTGCTATCAGAAAAAGGATCAATCTGTGAGCAACCTGAGTACCTAACAAAGCTGCCATGCGAATTTTGATATCTGTATCCTCAAAATGTGGGTACAAGAGCAAGATAAAAAGTGCTGATTTGGGTGATCGTCAAACTCTTCTGCTAGGATTTAACATTTTTATTAGGGGCAGAATCACTCACTTTCTAAGCCAGTTGGCCATCTGCTGGCTACAGAATAGGATCTTTTCATCTAAAAAGCCATTTGTCAGGAGCAGGATTCAGTTACCTACATGTTGATGCCTTATTTATGCATGTAGAGTGAAATTTGTGAATTAGTTAGCAGTTTCTCTAGAGGTGATGGGGTTTTCTTTCTCACTCTAAAACTTGAACCTTTCACTCGGGCTCAAAAACATCAACAATGGAGCAGTGAGAAAAGAGGTGCAAAAGTGTCTTTGTTTGAACAGGGAAATCTGTAAAACTGTAGAAGACAGAAGAAAAGTGGAAAATGGAGGAAAAATAGAGGAAAGATTTGGGAACAGTTTAAAGCTGAATTAAAGTCTGTCAGTGGAAGTGTGTGGATTCACAAGACCAAGAAGAGGAATGAGTTTTAAGTGAACCTGACATGTCATTATCCTGCTGCACAAGAATTAATATCAATCTCACTTTGTTTGGATCTTGACAAAGTCTTAAATTAGGTTTAGACAGTGTGTAGGAAGCCTGTTCAAATGTTAAAACTGCCTGTCTTAATATAACAGGGCACTATTTTTTGAATCCTATGATATGAAACCATTTTTAAATCAGCTGCGTCACATTGTCAAAAGTTAGTGTCTACACACTGATTTCTTGAGTGAACATCCAGTCAATAAGCAGAGTTATTGTTAATTGAAAGAACTCCTTCAGGGTTCAACAGCACCCCTGAGCTGTGGTCGGCGTCCAGCTCCCGTGACATTATCCCTTACATAATCTTCAACATTTTGTGTCACAATAATCCCATCCTCCAACCTCTCATCTTTCCTGTCATCTGTCCTTCCTCACTGTGTCACCTCTCCTCCTCAACAATACGCTATGTTCATATAATATCCTCCTACTCCACTGTCATCCCTCCTTTCTTCTCTCCCTCCCACTCTCTCCTTATTGTTGTCTTTTTTTTTCTCTCTGTCCCCGTCCCACTCACTCCTCTCTTCCTCTCCTTTTCTGTGTTTTTTCATCATGAACATCAGGTGAAGAAAGCCGACATTTGCCAAAAGAAGGTTTTGTCCATCGGGTCTGCTTTTACTCTTATCTCTATCACTCTTTGCTTAGCCTCATCCTCCTCTCCCTCTCTCTCTCTATCTCTGCTCCTCTATTTCCAAGTGTGTGTGAGTGTGTGTCTGTGTCTCTGTGTGTGTGTCTGTGTGTGTCTCCCACTCTGGGTTTTTTAGAATCAAGATGTTTTATTAAGTGGTATTGAGATTGAAGCCTCTCTCTCTCTTTCAGTCTTGCTGATAGTTTCTCAGCTACAGCAATCTGTGTGTGTGTGTGTGTGTGTGTGTGTGTGTGTGTGTGTGTGTGTGTGTGTGTGTGTGTGTGTGTGTGTGTGTGTGTGTGTTTTCGCTCCGGCTGGATGTGGAGAAAAGCCTCTGATGGCTCCAGTCACTCTCCCCTGAGCCTGCCGGATTAACTGGGACACACACTAACACAAACACACACACTCACATATACACAAACACTTATAGTATGTATGCAAGGAACAAAATATAACCGCCAACTGTCCATGCATTCATTCACAGACCTACACACACACACTCACACACTCAAAGGCAAAAGCTTCTAAAGAACACACAGGTAAAAGGAAGATCTGAATGTGATACTCCAGAAAAAATGCCTGACTAATGCGCAGGACCACATGAATGTATATGTGTGTGTATGCATTCTAGAAATGTAACACATCAAAGTGCAATGTAATGAACTAATGATATATTCTCACTGCATTAATGACTTTCTGCAAGTATTTGAATTCAAGCTGAGTTGTGCATGTCTGTTTTCTTTCAATTTTACTCCATGTTCTCAATTCAAGATGCACTTTACTCAGACACATTTCCATCGAGAAACTTTGAGTGCATTTCCACCAAATGGTCCCAAATGTTTTGGTTAGGTAACTCTAATCATGCTTGTGTTTCTGATGCCGACAGCATAATGTCAGAGTAAGATTATCTGACTTTATGTATTGTTGTGTTCTTCCTAGTTTGTACCAAAGGTGGGATTGTTGTCTAAGTCACCAAAGAGATGAGTGTGTGGATGCTTATAAACACTGTACTGACTTTGTAAAAATGTCAATCTAAAGGTCATAACACACCGGCAAATTAGCAAAGCGACGCAAAAAATGCCAAATTTTCAGTTTACTCCTTTTCTTTACACACCTGGTGCGACCGAATGAAATTTGCATAATAAAAATACGACATGGGAGAACAGAGGGGGAGAGAGACGAAGGAGAAATAATGGCGACTTCATCCTCAAGTGATGATGACCAGGTCATGGTTGTAAGCCTACTAAATAACAAAAAGAAAAATATGAATCGAAGGGTCTGGGTACATCCAATACTGTCCTTGCGACAGGAGATGGGGGAGTTTCACACGACAATCCAGGAGCTTAAATTGTGTCCTGGGAAATTCAGACAATACTTCTGAATGTCCCTCAGACAATTTCAAGACCTGCTCCATCAGCTGACTCCACACATGCACTCTGCGGAAGTTCGTAGAAGCTTACATTGACTTTTTGAGTTTTTGTGAAAAAAAATAGCTTATCATCCCCTTCACAAATTCACTACTTCATGTGTAACAACCTTTACTCTTTTTTTTTTTAGCAGAGCTGGTTGTTAATTTGTTAAAATAATAAAGTTAATTTTCCATTATCTCAACATGGAGATTTTTAACTAAAACTTAACTAAACCTTCAACTGTCATTGAATTTTGTTTTGTTTAACAACTTCATTTTCATAACTTATAGCTGTAATCTAAGTATTGGTTATTTTTTCACAAACCAGGATTAAAAACAAATACAGCTTGAAAGCTCTTCTCTCTGTGTGGGGCTGTCTTAAATAGTCTGCAGATTATGACAGAAGCAGTCTCTGTTTTTCGGGTTCACAGGAAACTGTCAAAAAGAAAAGTCCAGTAGTTCATCGATAGTTGTCGTTATTTCATCTGTTTTCTTTAATTTGTAAGATGTTTCTTTCACTCAGCTTCTTGTGTGTGTTTTGATTTTCTTACCTTTTTTCTCTGCTGCTGCTGACTGGTCATCTATAAATCATCAATGTAAAGTTTATATTCTTTGAATTGACTAAGCAGATGCTGTTATCCCAAGTGTTGTACATACAAAGCGGAGGACACAAACAAGGAGTAAGGTAGGTTAAATGTTTTGCCCAAGGACACAACAGACAAACGAGGAATCAAACCGCAAACCTTGCAGTTGTTGGGCGACTGCTTTACCTCCTACGCTACTGCCGCCTCATGTTAAAGCATCCTCCATGTTGTTTATTTAACTGTTTGCCGCATTGTCAGCAGGCAGGAGTGAAATGTGTCGGACTCCTTTTCTGCAGATTGATCTGATGTGTGTGACAGTGTGATCAGGATATCCCTGGTGTTGGTGTTGTATTCTGGTCCTGATGCAAAGAGGCTTTGGTCAAAAATCAACAGGTTCAGGTTGTCAAGTCCAGCAACAGGTTTGTGTTCTCCATCCTCCCCTCTCCACTTGTTCTTACTGTTGTTCATGTTTCATACCATACTTCCCATTGATTTAACTGTTTTTATTCTCTCACTGTCCTCCTGCTCTATGACCTTTTAATGGACCCTCAGGGACTAATTAAGCCCTTTGAATTGATACTGGATTATTTCTGTCAAATTTGGGAACAGAGTCATTCTTCACATGACTACATTTTTAAAGTTGGTTAAATGTTGATCAGGTTCATTTTCCTCAAAATAATGACTTTTTAATGACGTATATAACATTTTTAACTTAAACTCTTACCTTTGATGCTTTACTACATTCATTATCAGAAAAATACTTCTGGTTTATATAACCACTAGATCCTCTGAGACATCACTTGTGAAAGTCAAGATTATTCTAACTTTTACTGTCACCAAAGTCATTTACTGGTCTGCACTTACACTCATATACAGCTCGAAGTTCCTCCATCAACCACAGATCCAGAAAAACAAAATCAAACCTCCCATTCAAGGACACAGAAATGCACAAACACTCACTCTGAAGGCATAGGTCACAGTGGGTCTGATTCCAGGAAGTGTTGCTCGGGCTGTTTTTAGTCCTGGACATTAAATATTTAAAGGGACCAATCACAAGGTTTAATTGAATCTGAGGCCCCTCCCTCCGGGGGTCGACGGGCTCCCATCACAGCCAATTAGAGGCAGATGAGTCTGACAGTAATGGGCGCTATCTGTTGGTCCCTGGAGAGAGAGAGAGAGAGAGAGAGAGAGAGAGAGAGAGAGAGAGAGAGAGATGACCACCCATTCACTCACACACACACACACACACACACACTCACAAATCTGCACAAACAGAGATGCATATGTGTACAGTACACACACGCTCTCTTTCAACAATAATCATATTTACAAAGTGTGTTTGTCTGTGTGTGTGCTCTTTGTGTGTGTTGAGAGAGAGAAGGGGGACATGCAAATCTACGCTAACCTAATTATTCTGTGGGTCCCCTGTATTTTCTCATTAGAACTCAGAGCCAGCAGGGACCGAGTGAGAGACACCGACTGAGGGAGAGAGAGAAAGAGAGAGAGAGTGAGAGAGATTTAATAAGGAGGATTGGGCTACAAATGAATAGAAAGCGGAGAAAAAGACGGAGCAGTGCAGAGGGATGAGTGTTACACAGACACAGACGACAGCTTGTTGAAAAGTATACGAGCCATAAACTCCCAGAGTGAGTCATGAGGGAGGTTGCTCACACACGGAAGAGTAGCACACACACACACACACACACACACACACACACACACACACACACACACACACACACACACACACACACACACACAGAGAGAGAGAGATAGTAGATTCCTTCTACCTGAAACCCAAACTGCTTCAGTGCCATGACTGTAAAAGTGTAGAGTTGTGCTGTTCAGTGATTTATTCACATTTTATCTCAAACTAAAGAAACCAATTACACAACTAGGACTCTGAATTGACTGAAACATTCAGTCTGTACACAAGTGATGACTGTTTCACTGCCATATACAGGATGTGAAAACAAGAAGCACAGCAGCTAGATCATAGAGCAACTTATTGAGGCTGTTTATCATAAAACCTTTAAACCGAGTTCAAATAAAAGATTATATTTGAACGCTTCTGGGTAATGTGTTTTTGTATATCTTTTACTATTTAAAAGTAATTTACAAAAAGATTATGCCAAAATATATTTGTTCTCTGTATCAAAATGCTTTCACATTTATCATGAAGTGTGAGCAGAAATGTAATACATACTATTACAGGTACTGATCAGACAATGTCTCATTAACTCATGCACTTTAAGTTTTTTTTTAACAGTCTGCATCACAGAGGGACAAGGAAAAGAATCAAATGTTTAATTTTCAGGCTTTAGGATCTCTCTCTCTCTCTCTCTATCTCTCTCTCTCTCTATGAGGTGAAGAGTGTGATGGCAGTGTAAATGTAGTCCAGGCCAGAACCAACTTTCCTGCAAACTTCAAATCCACATGGACATAAGTGCTGGGATGGTTTTCTGATGTCTACCTGACTATATTAATGTATCATTATATACTTTAGGTCTTAGTATTTCCAAACTATATACTGGAAAAAAATTATCAACAAAGCAACCAAACTTAAGTAGGAAACAAAAGTCGAAAAGAAATCAAAATGCCTTTTGTGCTCCCTTCGTGTGCCGATGATATATGTAGGATTTAAGTTTTTATTGTTAATTACCAATAAAGTGAAAGTGCCTCTGAGTTGATGTTAGGGAGAAAAGTAACCAGCGCTATGTAACTTATTACTTTTTGATGAAGTAACTTTTGATGTGCAAAAAATTACTTCATTTGAGTATCTACCACAACCTGAAAATAAACAGGCTGTGAGTTAAGACAGGACATGAAGTCAGGCTCCGCCCCCAGTGCATCAGCTGCTCTTTACACAGATTAATATCAGCTGACACCTAAATGTTAAAATACAGTTCTGTCTGAACTGCTCAGGCCTGAAGACTCTGAAGACACAGCAGAACCACACCGCCAAACTTATCAACTTATCCATCCCTGCAGTTTATGTGTACTAAAAACAAAGGCTATAACATGAAAAAACCTTTTCAAAACTCTGCTTTAAAGCAGTCCCACTGAAAATGTATTTTACTCTATGATAAAAACCATCAAGTGATGTGAAAAGTACTGGGTTATACAGAGAGCTGTTTCTGTTATTGTGTCACAATACAGTCAGCCATATAAACAGATAAAATGAAACGTTTATTCACCTGTTGATCAGGTGTCAGTGTTTGGACCAGGTGTAGAAACCTTCTTCTCCTGAAGTTTCTGATCCTCCTGATGATAGACTGGTGGGGATTTGGATCTGATTTTAGCAGCAAAGCTGTGAACAACAGCTGGTTTGGTCTCCTGAACAAAAACAGGAGTGACATAATAAATGACGTGTATAATTCAGCTTTTAATGACTCCAGTCCCTAAATACTCTTTCAACAAATGGACACTTCAAGGAAGACCTGCCTGATTACGGTAAAATAATGATCAGAATCATCATGATTGATACTAATAACATGTTTGTTCATTAAAAATGATTACCCAAGATTTCACATCTGCATCACAGGCATTTACTACTGAAAATTAAAGACTCTTAATTCTTTGAAAATCAGAGTAAGTGGAAGAAAAACTGTTCAGTCTGCCTTTTCTATTAGCTATTGATAATGTATATTTTGCACAGGAGAAAGAAACAGAGGCAGTGTTGGAGGAGGCAGTTGGTTGGAGGACGGAGAATTCTTTTCTCTAGTAGTACTGATGAGAGAAATTGACGACGGTCGTCATTTTAAATACTTCAGGATGTCTGCTGTGGCATTCAACAACTTGCTTCGCATTAGTAGTACTGACAGCAGCAACACTGCCCCCATGGTTGCCGGTGGTACTGCTCCGTCTGGCCCGTATCCTTGAACTTCAAGGATATGTGCGGAAATACAGATGAAAAGAACGCAAGGCATGGACGGAGCTCTCAGTCTGTATCCAGATCCGTATGTAACATTGAGCATAAATGAGCCTTACGCTGTCCTCAAAACTGATTGATTTACTGCCTAAATTTTATCACAGGCCGCAGCTTAAAGAAAGCTTTTATGAAACACTCTTCATAAAGTCAAGACCTGAGCTTTTATTTCATGATTAGGTCTTTCAGTTTTTAGTCTGGCAGTTGTTGGCTCATTAGCACTCTTTCTTATTGTGTCTCTTGGCTTTTCAGACACACACAGATACACACACCTGCCTCTCTCTGCTCCTCTCCCTGCTCTCCTCTCTCCACCTGTTGCTCCCTGTTAGTTTGTTCTGCTGTAGCACATTGTATTAAAGACAAAGAAGCTGTTTATTATTCACCACTAGCTCCTCGTCATTACACTGGACCTCATTTCCTGTCATGAACCTGAACACACAAACTCTTAAAACTGTTATTTTGAATAGATCCTATGCATCAACATCATGATGCTGCCCGAAATCCCAACAGAAGTCTTTTGCTTTGTTTGTGATGCTACCCTTGGTGGCGTTCTTGCATAGAAAGTTGGAGATATGCTCGTAACAGTTTTTAATGTGCTTCGATGGGATCCAGGAATAAAGAGAGGGAGCAATATTTGGGACAAAAGACACAAAAACAGTTGCAGAAAAGTTTGAACAACCCCGAGTGATGATTCAGAGGAGGGGGAGAGCACCAGCAGGAACTTAAATCTACTCTCAGCACCACTTGATACGAGAACATCATCTATAATACATCTACAATATGCTGCAGAGAGGAGAATCCAGGGGGAATACAGGCTGTACGTACGCTCCTCTATAGTTTTTATTCTGTCTCTGAATAGATTGATGATGGGGTGTGTTTGCACTTTCGAACTTTCAGGGTTAACTTGCTGTCATTCAAAATCATCAATCTTTTACTCCTCAATCTTAACTGTCAATTTGACGGCTGGTTTCTTGGCTTTTGTTTGGCATTTCTCAGCGACTCTTAAGTATTCTCTCTGTCTAAATCACTCCAAAGTGAGCAAAAACATCATTCACAGAGAAAATTCCCATGCAGATCATCATCCCACAATGATTGACAGTTGAAAGCTTTATAATTGAATATGTGCCGCCTGAAAACAAAGAAATGAGACCACACAACAAAACCATCGCTGCATACCCCCTCTGCAGACTGTCTTATGTAAAATGAGGACACAACTTTATTTCCAGAGGGGAAAGCTGCGGAAAAGAGACCAAAAAATGCCTCCAAAACTGTGACATCAATGAATCAGGACAATTTCTCAGCACATTTTCTCCTCCGCCTAACTCCCCCCTCTTTCTCTTCATGCACCTTCAGCAGTGGAGAACCGGTCAGCCCAGACAGCCTGCAGATAAAAAGTCATGATGAAATACAAATATACTCAATCTGCAGACAGTGTCCCGCAGATATCTTTTCTGAAAAAGAAAAAAAGTGAAGTAGGTTTGGATGAGGTCTTTGTCAATAAGAGAAATAAATCTTGGTCTGTTTGACCCCTTTGAAACAAGCTAGAGAATGATAATAGTATTGTTGTTTTAAAGGGACTCTACCACATAATTGAGAGACTCTGACCCAAGCACTCTTCTCAGTTCAAGTTTTTGCTTTATTGAGAAACTTTTCAGCACTAGCCCATTAGAAATGTTCTTCTGCCTGCAGTGCAATGATCAGCTGTTTGGTCATTAGCAGGGGCGCAAATCCAGAAAAAAGTAGATCCTAAGAAAATCTAATAGTATAGAAACACTTTTTGATGGCACAATAAAAGTCACAGTACTTAAAAACATTGTTTGAAAATTTTAACTATTGAAAGATAACCTCCCACCCTCACAATCAATCCTTGCAGTGGTTTGATCCAATCTGTTTCTCCAGGTGTGGCTGCTGCCAAGCACACACACACACACACACACACACACACACACAAACACACACACACACACACACACACACACACACACACACACACACACACACACACACACACACACACACACACACACACAAACACACACACACACACACACACACACACACACTGAGGGTTATGATAAAGTAAGTGTATTCAAACAGAACAGTTATTTATCCTCCTCTTGTTAAACAAGCACAGAACATGAAAAGCAATATTTCAGCTCCTTTGTCTTAAGTCTGCCGGCATGGTTAAGCTAACTAACTAACTTGTTAACTGTAGAGCTACAAAGAAATTTGCACTGTCGCTGTTCATCTTGGTTTACAATGAATCTGCGGATTGTCCAGAGTTTTCCACTCCTGTGCTTGGCAAACAGCCTTTCCTCTCTGCTTTAAGCAACAGGCTGCTACATTAAGAGAGGACAGACAGGTGACATGCTGACATATTCAGTTGCACTTTATAATTTAAAGGCTCGTGTATTTTTAAGTTTTGCGACATGTTCAGATTTTTGTTTTGTTGCTACCTGTTGACATAGTTTTGAAGAATAGTTTGATGAATAGATTGATTATTAATTTGAGGGTTTTTTTCCCAGTTATAGAACTTGTATTGGGCTTTCAGCTTCTACAAACCTGTAGACAGGTGGGATACGGACTTATAAGGAACAATGGCATAATAACAGTTATTGTTTAATATCACTATGTAAGACATTTGAGAAAGTATCAGACAACACAGCAAAAAATACAGCATTTATCGTCATGTCCCTCCTAGGAATTACTCTCTGAAATTTTACTGTTTGTTTTCCCCCAACAATAAAAAGGGATTTTTGCCCCTGGTCCTCAGGCTTCAAAGAGACAAAGTACCACCATACTAAATAATGATTTTGGCTCTCACTGTTTTGAGCACAATGTCACAACCCATGGTCCACAAGGTCCTACCTGATCAAACTCTACACACATCACTGTGTCTGCAGGCTGATGACTGAGGCATTTAGTGATTAACTTACAATACTGAGATGCAAAATTATCCAAATTTACAATAAATCAGGGACTGGTATGCCATAGACCTGATTAATTGATGCCACTGCAGGCGAAAGAGCACGCCTGCATGTGTTGTGTCTGTGAATAGTGCAAAAACAAACAGACCTTCTGATAGCAAAATACTGACAAGTTTTCCTTTAGAGTGAGATGGAGAATGAGGTCAGAGTCTCTTAAATAAGGTTAAATCATGTGCCAGAGTCAACCCTGTCTGCAGAAAGCTAGCATACCTTGAGTTCAGCTTCTACCAGCAGTTTCAGAGGCTGAGCTGACCGACCTCCAGCGTGACTAATGATCTTAATATTGACACATAACTCATACAGCTATACTGCAAAAATAATAAAATGACCCCCTAAGACACTCTGACCACAACACTAATGTCAGTGTAAGTGTATGAAAAAGATCGTTCACAGAGCAGCTTTCCAGGTCTATAATGTTTAAAGTCAACTTGACCTCCTGCAGCAAAAAACTCTGCAAAGCACTGAAGCCTTGAACTTAGAGTGCTTTCTCAGTTCCTCTCTTTTTGGTATCCGTTTACGCTTGTCATGCACACGTCAAAAAATTGTTGTCAAAAAAATACTAATAGAGTGAAGATAACAAACTAGAAATATTATTTCAAATGTGTTGTGCACCAATGATAAAAAGAGTGATATTATAAGAGACCCAGTCATATTTTCATTCATTCATTCATTATATATACCGCTCATCCCTTTTGGGGTTGTGGGTGGGCAAGAGACTATCCCTGCTGTCATCGGGCAAGAGGCAGGGTACAACCTGAATCAGTCACCAGTCAATTGCAGGGCCACATAGAGAGACAGACAACCACTCACACTGATACTTTAGGACAATTAAGAGTCACCAATTAACCTAATGAGCATGTTTTTGGTCTGTGGGAGGAAGTCGGAGCACCCAGAGAGAACCCATGCATGCATAGGATGAACATGCAAACGTCACACAGAGGGGCCCTTGTCCAACCCAGGGATCGAAGTGGTGACCTTCTTGCTGTGAGGCATGTGTGCTACCTGCTGTGTCACTGTGCCACCCCCAAGTCATCTTTCTTTTTGTTTTTGAATTTTTGAGTTCTTACACACTGTGGCTAAAATCAGCCACTAGGGGCAAAATTCAGCCACTAATTTCCACGTAACTTTTTTTTTTTTTTACTGCAGCAAATGGGATGATTTTTTGTGCAGATGCTTATATCAATGGACACTTTGAGAATTTGACTTCAAACTAACCACTAACTTTGACTGCTGTAAAAACATATTGGGTTAATATTTTTTCCAGATATTTTCATATATCTCTTAATTAACTTCTGCTTTGATCAAAATTAGTAAACGTTTCATCTAAAAACATTTTTTCAACCCTTTTAGGGTCCATTCAAAACATAATGTCACTGATTTGGTAGAAAATAAATCTAATAAAAATCTGTCATTTTCCTCCCATTTTTTTCCCAATATTAGTGACTTTATGTTTTAAATGGGTTCTTAAAGGGTTAAAATTTTAATTCTTAATGAAACACTTATTAGTTTTAAATAGAGCAGAAGTTAATTAAGAGATATATGAAAAAAAAAATCTGGAAAAAATATGAACCCAATATTTTTTTACAGCAGTCAATGTCGTTAAGCAGTCGTTAAGCGTTAAGAAAGGATGTAAATCTAAGGGTTACACAAAGGTTAAAAATAAAAAATAAAAAACTTTATTGAAGCCACCTCACTGATCAGCATGTTGGAGGCAGAGAGCTGAAGCAAAAAGTGTCTCTCTCAAACTGTGTGTGCAATCCAGCTGAAGGCTCAGTCAGCCACACTTCCTGTATCTCCTTCCATTTGTCGCATGATCCTCCTTCGACTGCGCTCCACTGATTACATACAAGCTGCACCTCGGCTCACAGGGAAACCTGCGCTCCAGGGCTGCTGTATCTATTCGATAAAGAAAAACTGCATGACTGTGGATGCAAAATTCAACCTCTGCAACAGGACAGAGTGTTCTAAACTGTTGTCAAAAAATGGTATGCACACTTCACTTAAAAATGCTGTAGTGGTAGTGGTTCCTCAAACAGTTCCGCTGAATAGAGCTGTGTTTATTTGATTTGATATGGATGATGCAATAAACAGAGCTCTGTTACAAAGCATGTAACTGATATGTCCTACAGAGAGTTTATGGTTTGTGCTAATTACCGTCTTGTCCCCAGCTGTGTCTTTACATTTACAGTGTGATTAAAATATTCAGCTCCCAGTGTCATAAAAGCACTTTACACCACAATGATGAAGATGCAATTAAAGACGGTTATCATAGCAGAAGAAAATATGCACCACTGCAAAACAGTGATGTATGTTACGGTTAGCTAGAAACAAAATCCTTGAAAAATAAATTCATATGCTTTGCAAAATGAAAAGAGAATGTGATCATATGCAAAATACTAAATCCTTCTATTGAAATGAAGAAAGTGCAAAGGCAACTTAAATCAAATCATAGTTTTTGGAAAATATGGACCATTTTGAATTTGATGACAGCAAAACTTTAAAAAAGTTGAGACAGGGACAACAAAACAGAAAATGGAGTGAAATACCTTAAAGCTCATCCAGAGGATTATCTCCTAACTATATAAGGTCAATTTGAAACAAGTGAGTAAGGTGACTGAGTATAAAACGAACGATCAGAGATGCTGAATGTCTCAGGAGGAAAGATAGGAAGAGGTTCACCACTCTGTGAGAGACTGTGTGAGCTAATGGTTCAACAGTTTCAGAACAAAATTCCAAAGTGTCAAAGAAAGAGTGGGTTTCATCAACTTCAGAACAAAATATGCTTCTGGAGAAATCTCTGTACAAAAGGGACAAGTCCTGATCTTCAGACCTCATGCAGCAGCGTATTAAAACAGACATGACTCTGTAGTGGAAATCACTGCAGTGGGCTCAGAAATCACTTCCAAACGCAATATTTGATGTGTCTTTTTTTCTATTCAATATGGATTTTGTAAATCTGTTTTTAATGTTGCATGGTGTCCTGGTTTTTGTCAGAAACAATTGAAGCTCTGAATTAGTCCAGCCATCAGTTAACACTTGCTGTTAAAGGGTTTGTGTTTACAAGTTATAGATTAATGTAAACTGTAAAAGTTCAAGAATTAAAAACGTTAGGATGTGGACGATGCTTAAAGCTTCAGTGAGGAGTTTTTTAAGGTATATGAAATAGAGCGCCATTTATATTGATGCTTTTTTTAAAGATATACAAAAGTCAAGAAGATCATTGTGGAAGAAACTGACACTTTAAATATTTAATGCTTGAAACCAGTGCAAGGGGGTAGGTGTAAGTCAAGCATCAGCAGAAAAAAACAGCCCTGTTTGACAGTTTTCACGTAAAATATTCACAATTAATTATAAATTTAACTGTCAGCATGATGAGACTTTTGTGTAAAAAAGACACTGAGCAGAGGCTGCTTTGTCCACAGGGGGCGCCAAAGCAGAAACAGAAAGTCCCTTACAGGAGCTTAAATACAGAATCTGCTGCACAATTTATGAGAGAGAAGAGCAACACAAACAAGACTGCAGAGCAAAAATAAAAAGGATAATCCTGAGGTGGAACAACACTAAATCATGAACTGTGTTAGTTAAACAAGAGGTTATAAACCCCCACAGTGCAACAGAACTACATTTAATATCCACACAGGCCTGCTGGTTTAGTTTTTCTCTTTGCTCCCTCTCCCTCTCTCTCTCTCTCTTCCTCTCTCTCTCTTTCTCTCGCTCTCATTGTTAGCGTCTGAAAGCTTTGCATGATTTTTCAAGCTGCTTTTTAAGAACATTGGACCGCTGCTGCTGTGTTTGCTGCCAGGACTCGTTTAAAGCCATCACACAGGCTCACAGGGTATAATATGATACATGTCGGACAACATTCACCATATTGTTAAGTGCTGGCTGCAGTAAGCAGGAAAAACACATGGAATTTGCCAAGTGTCTTTGGAAAAGCAACAGAAATGTTTGTCAAAGTAAAATAAGCACACAGAGAGGACACTCTGTCTCCTGTAAAAAGAATAAAAGACGCAGAAAACTCCTATCAGAGAAGGAGGAGAGGGTAAAATGTGCTGCTGCATGGTGTACATTTCTTTATTCATGCTCTGATGGTGCTAACTGCTGGGGTTTGTGGCCGTTGGGCGTCTCACCCCGGTGTCACTCTCAGTCTCACAAACAGCGTCTCTCAGAGAACAAAATGACTTATTTGTTATAGACTTATGCAGACAAAAGGCCTTCTGTAATCCCACCCTGAGAGCAAAGATAGAAGGCTCCACGCTAACACTTTAGTGTGTTCTGTGCTGAGCGATAGCTGGCTGTGTTTGCGGACATCCAACATTCCAGTCCAGAGAATGATATCTCAAAAAGTACCGATCAGCTCTTTAGGAGAAGAGGAGTTTATGCATGGTCAAAAAAGGCTTTATTCTTTAGAGATCAGTGGGCCTGAAATGAAAATGTAGCAGTTGCTGTTTTTTTCTCTCTACGTCATAACTATTATAAGTGGAGCATAATTTGTTAATAAATGAACAAAATTCTGGAGCCATGACAAGACAGCTTATTATAGCACTCGACTGCTTCATTTCTGGCATTCATAATCAATCATTACACAAGCAGACAGGCTGGATACTGGGTTATAACTGGAAATATGGGTGGAAACATCTCTGACAGGAGACGCTTCTGCTGGTCCCAATTTAGCCACATTAGCATATGCTAGCGATTGTTATATTTGCGGCTGTAATGTTCCTTCCAGCTTGCGGCTCTGAGCATCCATGAAGGCCTTATAGATGAACAGCTCCAGGTTTCAGTAACAACCGAGACCCAAGTCCAGCTCATACTGGACTTTGTTTGCAAAGAAAACACCCATGAAGTGGTGAGCACAGACAGCTTTGTTGTGGTTGCTGCTGTCCTGAAAACACAAAAACTGTCTTTGGGGAAAGAACAAAGTGAGACTTAAAAAGAAAACCAACAAGCAACTTTTGTGAGACAGACTGAATCGACAGAGTGCAGAGCAGAGAGAGAAGATGAGCAGGGAAACTAGATGGGCATGTCTTCTTTGTGGATACTGTAAGGATGCCCAGCCCAGGTTCACGCTTAAAGAATGAAGGGTCCACATGAATTATCATTTTTACAAGCTTTACTGGTTGCAGATCTGGGTTACAGCTTCATCATGCCACAAGTGTACCAAAGACTGGTCTGAGACTGCTCAAGTATATATAGCCATCCATGTTTCCAAACACTCTGCTTGCATCTTGTTGACCTGAAGTAGAGTCCATGTAAGGTAATGACAAAGTACATGTTTTGGGAGCCTGAGTGATGTTAAACATGGGAACAAGGTTCTTGTTTTTTGATGGTTTTCAGAGGCCCATGACTCCAAAAATGTAGCACCAAAGTATTCAATGTATTTGAGTGACACAGCTCCACCACCCTCAAGGATGACATGACTAGCTGAAGAAAATCATCGTAACAGTTACCATGAAAAGCTTCTATCGCTACAAATTGAAATTGTGCATAGCAAACCAGTGCATATTCAGTCTCCCCTCACTGAACACATAAACATATACATTACCAGTTTGTCCTTTCTTTGCTACTGTGCAAACGTGACAGTGCCTTTGTGGAATGATAGAAAAGACTTATTCTTTGTTAACATTACATTAAAGTAACATAAAATTACTTTAACCCATACTTACTACATAATACTACAAACTGCATATTCAACACAAGACTTTTCATCTGTTGTTTGTCTTTATACGTTATGCAAAGAAATGTGTTTTCATGCATAGCTTTGTCAACAGTATAATTCACAGTTTATACATCTTTACACACTTGACAACAAATACATAAGCCAGTTTTGTGTGGGTGGATGTGTGAATGGTGCCTTCCCCGTGGGCTCCACAGCTTTGTATGATTAATAGGCCTTTAAGTGTGATGAAATGACTTTTGCCATTCCTTAATATAGAAGCTGTCATCTTTGTGTGTGTTAGTGTGCATGAGTGTGTGTGTTTCAGTCCCACAAATGATCATTGCAATAAGGAGAGCTATGCACATGACCTCTGACCTCTGACTATGACCAAAAGATGGTCACACACTGACACACATGAACAATAGCTCATAATCTCAAACACAGATTGATACACTCCAGATTCACCTATGTAAAGCCCCCCCATCCCCACTCCCACCCCTCTTTATTCACACACACACATACACACACACACACACACACACACACACTGAGGGCGTCAGTGGTAGGTGTCGCTAGGCAGATAATGGTGAGGTGACAGGTCAGGAGCTGGAGGGAGGGTTCGAGAGTTAAGAGGTTCAGAGGGGGGACAGCACTCCGGCTGATTGGTTATGGTCCCATGGGAGGGGGGAGGCTCAGAGACATGACATCATTCTGTCCGGAGAGAGGGGAAGGCAGAGTGGGAGAGAAAGAGAAAGGTGAAGGTCAGGGGGTCATAAAGAGGAGCACCGGATGGTTACAACAACACCATCTGCATGAGGTCAACATGTCATTATCACCAGGCATCCCCGTGAATTTACACCTTTCACGTTTTGCTCCTTTTGGTCTCAGGGACCTTTCCTGGGGTAGAAAAGTGAAGGTTTGTGAGGAGGAATCAGGTATTTTTACTTATTTTGGGCTCTTAAGAGCTCACAGTTTTGATTTACTTCAGCCAACTTCCTTAAGCCTGTAGCCACCAAACAACTTTCTTATCGGCAACCCATTACTCCCAATGAAATATGACCATTAAAAGTTCCCTTTTTAGGTCACTCTCTCCTGTAGGGTGTGTCGAACCACATCATGCAAGTAAAGCAGCACACATCCTGGGTGACAGGTGAGGTGCAGGGCCAGTTCCAGCCTTTCCACGCAACCATGGCCTTCAAGGAAAAGAAGCTCCTGTGTTACGTGAGAAGTGTGATCATTTATTTGACAGACTTTTAGCGTCAACAACTTTACCAGCACATTTTTTTGTGCACATCAGCAACCATTCTTTCCATCTTTGTCTCCCATCCAGTGCATGCTCTAAATAAGAAAATGGCAATGCAAGACGACAGCCTCTGTAACAGGGGATTGAGCTGGCTTTAGAGAAACAAAAGAACATACAGATGTGAGGTTACAGTGTCAGAGATAATAGAACAAGTATGTGACCTGTTTGTAGGAACAGCATGTAAATGATAACATGTATTAAACAGGTCTAAAGTGAGAGCATAGCAGTGATAGCTTTTGTATTGATGAAGCTGTTATTCGTAATAAAGGTTGGTACTGTTGATATTAAAGGCTCATTTTAAGTGGGGAAAAAAAAACATGTTCAGGTAGGTTATAAATTAAACATATGCTTAAATCTTGTATTTACCTGATTACGTTCTGCCAATTTCTTCACACAGTCTTTCCCCCATCTTTTCATGATATATTAAAAACCACTCTCTGCAGTTACGTATGCAAACAAAATCTGCTTATTTGTTGTGACTGTGATATCTGAGACTTAGATCTGTCAATATTGGCTGTTCAGTCAAATTAAATATCTGAAAGGTATTTGTTTAAATCTGGTTTCAGCTCACCATCTGAATACCTGAGTCTCCAATATTCTCCAACTTAAAAATCTCACTGGTCTATGGGTCAGAGTTTGTTCAGAGTTTGTTTTTATAGATTACTTATGGACAATTTCCACCGCATCCAGAACGGCTACGAAAAGGCTGTATCTGCCGATCGTAACCATTCAAGTTAATGTGACAATTTCCACCAGCTTCTTTCCGTTCTTCTGCAGATCACTGGACTCCGCAGCTGATCGCAGGAGTTCTACTTTTTCTGGACGCTGGAGCATATCGCATAAATTCAGCACAGATTAACCCGTGCTGTAAAGGAAGTCCGGCACAGACACAAAATAAAACATCTGGCTTCTTTTCAAAATAAAAGACTCTGTGTTTCAGGTGGATTGTATTTCACACCATGCAAACGGGCGAGGACGAACAAGTGAAATGTTTTTAGACAGCATTTCATCCCAATGACACCATGGAAAAGGAGATGTTGATTTTATTAGTCTAGAAGTAGATTTCCTCCTCTGGAAGGACACAATCTACTGCTTATATGATTAACTTATGTGGCTAAAGACAATTTGTTATCGGACGATTGCACGTGAATCCGTGGGTTTTCGTGAGACCTTGCGATTCCCGCTGTCTGTATCCGCCACGAATTTCGTCTCACAAACCGATCCGGCAGTAAATGGTGTACGGCAAAAATCACTGCTGTTCCGGTTAGGAGCCGTTCCAGATGCGGTGGAAATCCCAGATTACTTTAGGTGAAAATTGGTGTATGCCTAATGCAGCATTGTCGACTTATCCACTTTGGTGAATTCATGCAGAACTGTTCATTTCTTATCGTTTTTGGCATGGTTAGTGGTTCAATACAAAAGCACCTCTGGAAGTGATTTTACAGACCTTCAACCGATTATATAATACCTCTTGTGATGGAATGCATTGCAGCAGAAATGTAAACAGACAGAGGCCTACAGAGGAAAAAAAGGTTCCTTTTCACTACATTATTCAATGCAGACACCTACTACTACTACAATGTTAGGCTGCAAGCTAAACGAGGAGTGTGCAGAGCAGCGCTGTCTCTGCCCACGAGTCAGAGGTGAATTGCTAATGAGCTACTGGAGCGCTGCAGAAGAAAAGCCCTTGAAAATGACACAGGTAATGTGATTTTTGGTAAAAACTTCATAATCACAATTTAAAGACCACTGAGAACACTTTCCTTGTTTGTGCACACAGACTTGGCCAGTAAAGCTGGTTCTGATTCTGATAAGGTTCAGTTTAGGACCAGGACTAGCCCACACTGAATCTGACACAGATCAAATCAAAAAGTGATATGAAAAACCAAACAAGCTATCAGATCTGAGCAGTAAATCCAGACTGAGTGTGTGAACAAAGCACATGAATTAAAAAATTGTTTAACTATACAGTACAAAGGAAACAACAGCAGGTGATGAATCTATTATTTAAGGGTAAAAGATATATTTGGGCTGAGAACAAACGCTGTATTGGAGGTTATTTTCTGTGTTATACCCAGTAATGTGATTGAATCTGTAATTTTCTGCTGACTTTAAAGTACTTTACTCATGTTTAAATAGCCGGAGGAGCGTGTCTGATATTTTATTGCCTTCATTATGCTGTAAATCTAATCCAGTCCACTGTTGCTGTGGAACATCTGAACATGAAGCACATCACCTCCAACATACAGTCTGAATCGTAAAAAATGAAGCGTTTGCCTCGGTTTTACTGCAGCACGTGGAGAGAGTGAGAAAATCTCTCAATGATTTATTGGGAGGTAAAAAAGATGGTGTCGATGGAGAAAAGAAAGAGGCCACTATCTCTCCTCATCACCACACAGTGCTTAGAGCCCTGCTGGTTAATGGATTTAGACAGAGAGGGAGGATAGATAAATGAATGGATAAAAGGAGGAGGTGGTCGAATAACTCAGGATGGCTGGGACATTTTGGCGGATAAGAAACATCCTGATCACAGTAACTGGAGTTTGAATCAACCATTAGCCACACCAGGTCCCACTGTTTACCTTAAAATTAATATTCACTGAATAATGCTGCGATTTTTACCAATGTATTTTATAATCCATTCACAGCCCATAAGGTGTACAGACTCTTTGTAACCCAGTATCAGCACCCATCAGCTAACATCTGACAACAATGTTTGCCACCTCAGCAGTCTTATTAGTAATACTGACTTAACCTGACAATCAGTCCTAACAGACCTAACAGATGAAGGACTCTAGCCCATAGACTGTGTATACTATGGACAACTCGGTTCCACCCTCTCCCAGTATACGGATTTGAAGCTGAAAAACTCTCACTTTTTTTCACGATTTTTCACCAACACTGTGCGGTAGCATTGTGTGCATTCGGCAGGAGAGTCGCTGTGATAACGCTCAGCTCAAACAGCATATCTCCCAGGTGAGCTACGCAATCTATGTACGACCATTGGCTTTATCAAGTGTCAATCATAGAAACAGGAACCACCTAATAACTTTTAAAAATGGAGCTGTACAGAAAAAAGAGGACTTGAGCACAAACCAGTCTTATAGTAACTACAACATCACAAGCAGGGGGGAGAAAAATTTATGTTCTGTGTAATAAATTTCTAAAGTTTGTCCACAGCTCCATAAGGATGGTTGGCAGAGGCAGGATTTATGACCTATACTGCAGCCTGTCACCAGAGGGCGCTGTTCTCCCTTTACCTAGCAAGGAGGCAGATGCTGACAATTCTATATGCAGTCTATGGTCTATGGTCACAGTATTCTCACCTGTAAATTAAATCACTCAGGCCTCAAATTCACCAAACTCATAACCTCAATATCTTCCAAACAAATGTATCATAGACAGTTTACTTCCTGTTTAGGTTGTGCCAAGAAAGAACTGAGAGGGTCAACTTGCACATATTTGTCTAAAGCAATAAATAAATCAGATTTCAGCTGATACAAGTTGGTAGTCATAACATTGCAAACCAACACCTGCAGAGCAACGTGTCTGAAAAGCCGCTCTTGTTCATTGTGCGTTGCAAACAGACACCCCGCTGCACTTCTTTTCATTAACCTCTCTTCCTTGATATGTTAAAACCGAACACTTAAAGCAGGTGGTTTGGCATGATAGACAAGTTTTCCCACCTGCTTTTAGTTTAGTTTGTCATGTTTTTATAACGTTATCAGCTATTTTTAAAAGTGTCAGACTTTCAGTTTTCCAGACTTCACAGTAAGAGTTACTGAGAGAAGCTGCAGGATTAGACAGACCTGAAAAATCCCTCCAACAGCTGCTCCCATTAACACATACTGCACTTTCCCATTAATACTCAGGATTTCAGATTCTGTTTCTGTGGCACTTTCTTTTCATTGTGAAAAGTTCTTTTTTTCTGGTGATCTCAATTTTCTGTTTGTGACTGAAAATACCAGCACTGTTCCTTGTGATAATAGCTCTACCCTTTCAACTGTAAGTGAGATTTCGTAAAATAGACCTCTATTTAAAAGGCAGCAGATTGGGCGATCACACCGAATTCTTCAATGATTTTCCTCTTGGACTGGTAATGAAATGGATTTGCTGCTTTGTGCTGCATGTCAATAAAGCTTAGAGGGAGAGGGAATAAAGAGAGGAAAATTAAAAGGCTGGAATCAGTATTTATGGGATTCAAATTACTGATTCAACTCTAAGTAACTCGCTGCTCTTTGTGTTCATTTTGAATATCCACTCTGAACTCCTCTGCTCTGTAATCTGTTGTTTCACTTCTATTCTTCACAGGCCTTTCACCCGAGTATCCGAGTCCTGACAGAGTGGCGTCTTCCTCGAGTACACTGTGACAGTCTGCTCGCTGCGCTTGTTGTGAATAGTAAAAAAAAAAAATACTGCTGACAACCAAGAGCAGCCCGGGGCTGTGATACTGAACAGAGGGGGCTTCACATAAGAAGAACGTCAGATTTTGACTCATAGGATGACAGACCAGCACTCATCACAAGTCCACTTTCAATGATGTATGAATCAGACCACTGAGTTTGACAGTCCCAAAACAAACACTGTTTTGTGCTCCTCTGTGTCCTGTGGTCAGAATATGGTCCCAGTGATATTTCATACTCTACTTGTTTATGAGCTGAAGACTGTTGATCTGTGACACAGACATGCAAGTAACAAAGAACAAAAGCAATATACTGCTGGTTAATTACCACAACATGCTGGATATATTCCACAGTGGAATCGAAAATCCAGTCTGTGTTTTTGAGGGAAAGATTTTTGAAGAATTTTTCCTCCAAGATGATTTTCATCAGAATGAGCTAAGTACACATTGTGCGGTTTCTGTGCAGCTGTGTAGCTCTCAATAGTACAGAGTGATTTTTAACAATGAGGAGTTTTTAACCCTGCAAGCTACCCTCTTGAAGTTCAGCCTACAGCCAAAAACCCTCAGGATCCAGGTTTAGTGCGTTTCGTTGGCATCGCATCCCGGCACCGTTGGGTAGTGCACTTTGTCGCCCACTGGAAGTGTGTTTGCAGTGTAGAGCAGCCTGTTCAGCTGGACTCAGTATTCAGAAATCACCGGACTCACAACAGGTTGTTTTGCCTTTCTGTGTTCGATTTCCTGCTCATTTGGATTTTATTCTGTGACTCTTGAGCTTTTACTGGTTTTGAAGTTTGGATTTTTACAGGTTTAAACTAAGTAAACTATGTTCCTTATGCTGCACAGTTACCTTCAGACAAACTTAGCAGCTAAAAGTCCTGTTGGGGTCCACATGGGGGGGTCCTGTGTTACAAATAAATCTATAACCAGGCAGTATTTCTCATCTGCACGATCTAATAAACAGTCGGAAGTCCGCACACAGTGTTTTATTTTGAAATTAACTGATGACATGCACACCTCACGTGTGACATCCTAACCAGGATGATCTTTTCTGTGTGGACACAGCAGGTAAAGACACTTCTGGGATGAAGCTGGGACGCAGCTAGAATGGGAGCGAATTTGCAGGATAAACCACACACCACTGACAGAGTGCGCTCAACAAGCACCCATCAGCATCAGCTTTATTTCTCATGACTGGAAGTGAAAGTCATGAGGTACCCACCTTCCTCTGGTCATAAGTCTTATAAGTCTAATAAGTCAATGTTCATTTCCTATGTCCCACCTCTTTCATTTCATTTCGTTTTCTAGGAGAGAAAAGCTGTTTGGAACTGGCGCCATCAGCCCCGGTCTGCGTGTCTCCCAGAATGCTTTATGCAGTCATAACGGTGTATTTTCATGGTGAGGCTTTATGGTGAGACAACAGAATAAGTAGTCAGGGTAAAACACTGTAACATGATAAAATACCTCTCTTCTTTTTACAGTACAGTGTACTAGCTGTGCCTGCTGTAAAATGCACCACGTTTTTTTGAATCTGAACTCCACAAGTGGTAAAGAGGTAAATGAAGAACTTTAATTTGAAGAGGCAAAATCTTTTACCTTCAAAAAGAGTCTGCAGTGATGAAAGACTCTGAGGTTTATGATATTGATATTGTAGAGTTGGCGTTGTTTAATAGGGTTGCACAGTTGTTCACTGGTTAGTGTTGTTGCCTCACAGAAAGCAGGTCCCTGGTTTAGATCTTCTGATGGGTAGGGGTCTTTCTGTGTGGAGTTTGCATGTTCTCCCTGTGCATGCTTGGTTTCTCTCTGGGCATACTTGTTTCCTCCCACAGTCCAATAACATACTCATCAGGGAACAGGCAGCAGAAGCAGACAACAACTGGGCAGTGATTTGCAAGTTTGTAAAAGAGCTTTTAAAATCGGGACATATAGTTTAAAAGAATATTTGACATTAGAAGTTGTTTTTACAAAAAATCATTCTGCATGGCAATAATGGAATTAACTTGTGTTTCTTTGATTTGATTTTAAATACTGTGTAGGACTCCTGACAAACTGCAGAAAATCAGCCTCATGCCAAAATCTGTGGCCAAAAGCTGCCTCTGTCTCTACTCAGGTCTTTATTCTTCCTGTAAGTTTCCACTAGAGAGATTTACTCAAAATATTTTCATATGCAGTGATACAAATCACATCTTACGCCTTTATGTTCTGAAATAAACACAAGGTAGAGAGGATTAAATGAAGCATCATCACTTGTTCCCAGTCCTCCTCACTGTAACAAAAGGTTCATCAGGATGTCGGTTATTCATCACTTTTATACCATTTTTATTTACAAACTGTGAAAATATGTTCTATGGCATTTATTTCCTTTAAATTAAACTGTATTTGAAATAGAGAAATATAACTCCACGCTTCATTAGTCATAACAGGAAAAAAACACGACAGCATCTTTTAATCTGAACATTTCTGAGGGTTTAGATCAGGGTGGAGAGTCCTACATGTTTTCCTTCAAACTGGAGTCTCTCTCTCTCTGTGTGTGTGTGTGTGTGTGTGTGTGTGTGTGTGTGTGTGTGTGTGTGTGTGTGTGTGTGTGTGTGTGTGTGTGTGTGTGTGTGTGTGTGTGACCCAGCTGCTGTTGAGCTGCCCTCCTTCAGTCTCCAAGGACATTTGACCAACTCAGGGTTGTCCTCTTTTCTGCATGTCTCTTTTCTGCATGCTGTCAGATGTTCACCGCTCCTCTTTATCTTCTGTGTGTTTATCCTTTCAGGTCTCCGTTTCAGTCTCTGCTTTTGTTATTTATCGATATCTTTATTTCATGTCTCTGACCCTTCATTTTGGTTCTGTTTATTGCCTCCTCCGTCAGTCTCAGTACAGTGGTACTGCACATTTCTCTAATGTTATTTTCTGCATACATTTTTGTTCATAGATCATTGTGTCTCTTGATATTTAAGATAAGAGTGTTTGGGGATTTAAAGACTGTGTAGGAAACCTGACAAACTGCAGGATTATCATTCTCCCTTATTTATTTGGTTTGCATGCCACCTTGTGGCCATGAAGAAATCTTGATTTAGACCTGTTAGAGAAGTATAAAATATTTCCATGGAAGCTGCAGCATTACAAGATATTTAAATCGTCTAACCACACAGGTCATTTTCAGGATAAAGAGAATTTGAGCAAAAGTGCAGCCTGCAGACAATACTGCCCAGATAAGGTTTGTTCAAAAATCCACAATGCATGTATGGACAAGTCAAAACTCATACCAAAAAAAAATATATATTTTTCAAAATGTTTAATTCTGCCCATTGTAGTGGATATAAAAATGAAGAAAAGGCCAGCAACAGTCGTATCCTGATATTTTAATAAGCTGCTGCACAGACCTGTAACGACTAACAAGTCTTCTTCAGTGTGTAAATTATACTGGTCCATGAAATCATGTTATTATCACATGATTTAAGAAGTGGCATAGATACACATGGAAACAGGTGATATTAATAAAGATAGAGAGAATGTTTAGTATTACACATCACTCTGTATCTTAAAACTTATTGTATCGATCGATGTAAAACTGTAGTAGCACATAAACTACAACTTTCCTGATAAAAATCGATCAAAACAAGGATCTTCCTCAGCCTATGTGTGTTTTTCCCAAAAAATATTCAAATGCAACCACACACACACACACACACACACACACACACACATCCTTGTCCTCATAAAGGTCCACACTTGTATATAACTGGATAAATGTAGGGTCAATATTAAAAAATGAAAGCACAATAAGATTAGCTGCTGTTTGATAAAACTATTAACTTATAAAATATAACAAAATTTTAATAAAACAGAAAATGAGCTGAAATGTTCTTATAGAACTCACTGTAGAAATGAAACACATACATCAGAAGAATTATCATCATAGAGGTCAGACAAAAATATCGAAAGAAAACATTTAAAAGTCTTCGGAGTGACCATTATTTTTCCTCAGGGCTATATATCTGTGTGTTTTATTCTGTCCCTTAAAATTCCATGGTTTTTCCTTTGTAAACAAGCACTCTACAATGTTGATTGAACTTTGTATGGAGAATGAGACACTAAGTTATATAATTTTCACAAATGAGCATATGAAAGAAATAGAAAATTTATAAATATCGCATCTTTAGAAAACTAAACCTTATCCAAGAGTTTCTAAAACTCAAAATATGATGTGAGGACTCTTATTTTGAAGGAACATTGTCCTACTCCCCCTGCTGGAAGGCTTTCTAAACTTGACATCATTTGTTTACTTCCCTTTCTCCAAGGTAACCGACCTGTACACACAGAGACTGAATTTACACTGTAGGAGACTGAATGATTCTTTAACTGTCAACCACAGGTACGTTCACACCTCTATCTGAAGGTCAGTCATATGATCAGACTGTCTGTAACTCCGGATACTGACTCAGTCGTTTGTTTCTTTATTATTTATGAAACTCTGTGTCCACAGTTTAAGTCTTTATTAACTGAATGTATCGGTCCAACATGTTGCTCTGCTTTTGTTCAGTCTGTGAAGATGGTGTCAGGTGAGGGGAAGTCTGACATGGAGCGTCTAGGTGTGTTTAAAGAGATGAGCTACATCTCTGTAGGAGATAAATACATGCCTCCCAATAATCGTGAGTACTTAACTTTGTCATTTATACGTCTGATTATCGTCTGATTTAAAAAGAAACTGTGAGGACATTTAAAAACAAAAATATATTTAAATAAAGTTCTCACTAATCTCTCATTATTCTTTTTTTTCCTTTCTGCATCATTAACTAAAAAACACTTTCACTGTGCTTGGACTGCTTAGAAATTGACAGTAACATTTATGTTATGGGCAGGAAGGTTTTTTATATAAATATGATTTATCTAATTTTGGTTTGTAAATTACTTTTACCAGTATACCTGTCTTAAAAATGAAGCATGACTTCTATTTTGAAATGAAGCCATATGTATATTGATACAGATTTGAGTCCTCTTCAACATCAGTGTGACCAGTTTTCAATGATGTTCCACCAGAGACGGTTGATGTTTACTCGTGGTTTAGCCTTAATTTTTTTTGATAAATCAATTTGTTGATTTATGTCTTAATCAAAGCATTTGAAATAAAAGAGCTTACTTTTAAACTAAAACCACACACACTTATTTGACATGTGCATAAACCAGGAAGGAGTAAGCTGGTTTAACTCTAACCCATCTCTTCACTCTATAATCTTGCCACTTTCAAAGAGTGAATCATTCAATGGCTGATTCTTCAACAAGTTTAAAGCAACTTGGAACCACTTTTAACTTGTTTCAGCGTAAAATGACTAAAATGTGTTTTAAATCATATACAAAAGGTTTTTAAGATAATTTTCTTTCTTGATATTTTTAATACTTATTTCTCAGGTACTTTACTTTATCATGCAGTTTTTTCAGCTGATTGTTTTTGTGCAGTAGCCTACATTTCAAATTTAAGATAACAAAACAAATGATATTTCAAGTGGAAGCATTTTCACCACCCTTATCATGTTGATTTTTACAACCTGTTGAATCCTGTTGTATCACAACAGTGGAGGAGTCAAAAGTGGGCCTTTAGCTTTTAATCTTCTTCAGCGAACACATTGTCATAAAAAAAAAAAATACTTATTTAAACTAGCACAGATACTCTCATCTCAGTCTGACGGTGTTTGATGGATAGTTTAAAGAAATTATTTGACCTAAAAGGATTGTGATGGATATTTACCAGATGATAGCAGGACCAACATAAATAGGTACCTTTGACCTCAGAATGAGGAGAGTTAGTGGTGTAGTGGCTGTTATGGGGTCGGAGCTCAAAGATACACACTGACATGCATCATTACGAAACTAGCAATAGAAGAATAGTTTAAAGGACAAGACAGCTTTTTTTTACAGCACATTTCATTCACTGAAGTTTTCAATTTGCTGAACATGATTAAAGTTTTACAGCTAAAAGTCTTTTCGCTTAAATTTGACTACATCAGAGCCAAGGCTCGTCTGCCATCATTTAGGGTTTGTGCTGCATGAGAACAAAAAGCTGCTCAATGTATTTTTTCAACTCTGAAATCATTGCTGTATTCTTTAAAATCCAGGACCGTTCAATGAATCAGCCCATCGTAACCGACAGATGCAGGCTGGCATCGCCAAACAGCGTTGTGCTCTGCAGAATGGCTTCTTCGAAAAGTCCTTCAACAGGATATTTGAGCGGGAGGCCCTGAGTGACCCGCTAAAACTGGCCCGACAAAACCGCATCCAGCAGGCCAAGAAGAACCTGGGGAAGGCTTTCCTGCCCTGTGACAGCATCAAGAAGCCGTGAGAGAAAACTCAAACATGTTCAATACATTGCTTCTAAAACCTGGTTCATATATGTACTTCGAACTTTGTTTCAGCAGACTCCAAACTCCATTGATGAAAACAGTGATTTTACTTCCTCAGGAAAGCTGCAACCTGGAAATGTTGGCGTTATTGTGTGACTGTAGGTCTGTGATAATATCAGTGTAGCCTTCAAAAAATGAATAAAAGCTTGCAATTGGTAATCAGCATTTTTCCTGCAAGGTGAAATGATCATGACCGTTTTTGTCAGACATATCATTTATTAGTAGTAGTATGACCAAACTCCAGCATTTTCAGAGCTGACTAGCATTTGGGTTTTGGACATTTGGCTGTTTAGTCACCTCAACACCCTCATCTTTTAAATAAATACAATTTACCATGTACTGCTTTTTCTGCTTTGCACAGGGATTGGTGTTTTACGTATATGAAACATTAGTGCCCTCTGCTGGATAAAGCTTAGAGGTGCGCCTAATGTCATCTTAATATGGAAATGTGTTTAATAATTCCAGTTTTTGTGTTCAAAGTACTTTTTACCCATGTGGTTTATTTGAAGACCTTCCAGACTGAATGTTAAATATTTTTGTGATGATATGAATCAGCTAGAGTAATTGCATCTCACCAAGTTATAGTTTACTAACTGGATAACAACGTCAACAAAGGAGGTTTTGAGAGAAATCTGAATAAATGTCATATTTGAACACTGTCATTGATGACTGGGCAGCGCAAACTGTACCCTTCATGTACAAATTTAAACTTGTGTTTCCGATACAATAATGATCATCTTTGTGGGACTTTTCTGGTCCTGCTCTTACCACCTGTTCACTCACACCTCATTTTTGCTCTTATCCATCAACACCTCCATCTGTCTACAGGTGTGGTTCAGGCAGTTACTACGGGACTTTGTCAGGACCAGTTGAAGCTATGAGTCCTATGGCAGTCCCTCGGAAAGCCCAACCTTCCCCTGGACGCAACATCGTCACTTCGCCTCCCCAAAAGGGCAGTGGTTACAGGTCATAAATACAATATGATCTCATTCATGTATTTATTATTGTACCCCTGGACAAATCTGTTATTGTACTGTTAAATGTATTTATGCTATGTTTTTTTTTGCAGTTATCCCAATGTGACGCTGTCCAAAATGGAGCTGTATGCCTCAGACCCCTACGACAGAGCCAGAGAACTTCTAAAGGTGTCATTTTAATTGGTTGTTTTCTCTGTATCATAAATTTGTAAACATGTAAGCAAACAAAAGCTGTATGTCTCACCTTATAACAAACTTCAACTTTAAAGGTGCTTGTTTTTTTATTATTCTACAGAGAGAAGCAGCAGTCCATCGCTCCAAGTTTAGAGACGGTCCCTTCAGGCTCAATCTTCGCTCCAAAGATTATTTTCAACGCAACCCATACCGCAGTGACAAGCCCCTCCCACCAGCTCACAAGCCCCTCCCACCACCTCGCAAGCCTGTACCATCAGCACAGAATGTCTCTCCAGTTCCCTTCAAACCTCCGTCCCCGAGCAAAAAGGTGATCACCCAACAAATACAGAAAAAAGTATTTCTCGCTTACAGGTTTCTTCTGTTTTTGTCAAACTTACATGTTTCAGATCATCAAACAAGTTTGAATATCAGACAAAGATAACCTGAGTAAACACAAAATGCAGTTTTTAAATGATGATTTCATTTATCAAGGGGAAAAAGCTGACCACCTGCCCTTTGTGAAAAAGGAATTGACCATGATTTGACCTGTAGAAACAAAAGATCTATTAAACAGAACCAGACAAATTCAAGAACAGGTAAGAAGCAGCGTTTTTGACATCTATCAGTCTGGAAAGGGTTACAAAGCCATTTTCAAGACTTTTGGACTCCAGAGAACCACGGTGAGAGCTAGAGTAGTTGCAGCTTATCAGGTTTTGCTTTACTTGTTAGATTACAATGTCAGCAAAGGAGGTTTTGAGATATATTAATGTCTCATGAATTAATGCCATGCTTGAGATGCATTTGAACATTATTATTGATGGCGAGACAACGTGAACTAAACCCCTTTGGGACAAGATTAAAACCCTTTATCCACACATAGAATACACATCTTCCCAGGAGAGGCTAAAATGAGGAGCACATTGAGGACTCATGGAGGAGGTCCTAAAAGAACCCACAACAACTGCTAAAGCACTGCAGGGTTCACTTGGCACCGTTACGGTCAGTTTTAATGATTCAACAATAAGAAAGAGACTTGACAACAACAACAACAACAATGGCATCTATGGGAGAGCTCTGAGACCAAAAAGAACACAAAGACCTGTCTCACATCTGCCAAAAAAAACACCCTGATGATGCCCAAGACCTCTGGGAAAATATTTGTGGAATGACGACACAAAAGTGGAACTTTCTGGAACATTTGAAGTAAACTAACACAGCATTTCAGAAAAACAACATCATACTGACAGTGGTTAAAGTGGTGCACAGGGGTAGGCATTCACAATAAAAACAAAGTTGACTGTCATCTTTCAGCAAGATGAGATTTTTGTCGGAAGATGCTACTGAAGTATGATGGGGATTAACGAAAAAACAAACACTGCATTGTCCAGAGGGGTGCCAAAATTGACAAAAAAGTTCCTCACAGGAGCTTTAACTGTAACAATATAAAGATAATGAAACTTTTTTCATATAAGAGATGTGAGAAACTTAAGCTAACTTTTTTCATTCAAATTCAGTTTCATCAGTTTTTTAAGTTAATATTGTCTCCCATAAAAGGACAAGATTTGATCTTCAAACTGCATCTTAAAAAATTGAGCCTTGTCACTGTATAATCAGGGTTGCCATATACTCTGGTCAATACGTTGTAGTTCTATGGGTAATCAAACTCTTGGTCGACTTCTCTGTTCCATTTGACCCTTTGGAGTTTCACAAAACCCTATTTTTTGGGGTCCTGGTCAGTCTTGAGGCATTGCAATGATCAATATTACCAGGTTCTCCATGTATATGGTAAACAGCAACAAAAACTGAATTTTGAACTTGACACAGCAATGAAGAGAGGGAAACATCTGAGTTGTGTTTTCACAGTGAATTGGGTATGCTAACAGGTAATCTGTGTGATTATCTGGTGTTAGATTGGAGGGATGAAGGCGGGGACATTCGACTCTTACCCCTCTCACTCTACTGATCCTTATGTCATCCGCCGCTCCAAACCAACCAATCAAGGGCCAGTTTTCCGGCCTGCTCCTGGTCCCAAGAGCACACCTGTGAAGAGTATCATCACCATCAATGTCAACAGGTTTGAGCCCATCACTGCTGATAGACTTACCTATTTTCAGGTGACCGTATCACTTTATGATTATACTCCTCATTAATGGTTTAACAGTTTAACCTCCAGCAATGAGAGTAGAGGGTCTAATTTTGACATATGGACCAAAACTAAGGTATTTCCCTAACCCCTTACATGCTGTGTAGCACTAATTTTATCTAAATAATGCTGTATTGCAGTTGTTTGAGGCAGTATCACATTGTTTTACTTCTGTCTTGTTGTTTCAGGAGTGTGCACTCTGCAAACTACAGGTCAACCATCCCAGCTGTGATGACCCTCTGACTGCCTCATGAAGAGTGAGGAACAGGAACAGTGCTTTGACCTCAGTCCTGGATTCTAAGGGGAGAACGGGGTGATTTGAGTCTGAGGGGGAGATCTACCTCTTGTTTCACATACAAAGTTGTCCATGCGATCACTCATTTTTGTAAAGTCATCTGTTTTACTCACTGTGTGATGTATAGAGGCACGTGGAATATGAACTAATCAGCTTTAGCTAAAAAAAAAAAAAAAAAAAAGGAGTGTTTCACTGATTTATTTTGATATTGGCGGCATGGCTAGACTGGCCCCTCCCACCCAGTTTTATGGCAGATGAACAGGTAAATGTCCTTCTGCTTAACCCCAGCTGTATTTATTAGAAAATTCATGTTACAGATCATTTGTATGATTTATTCTAAACTGCTAGGAAGAAGGATCTCACCTGTACAATACCTGTGTAAAAAAAAACACCTGAGCAGAGGACTTTGACAGATCCACACCAAAATAACAAATCAAACCTGCAGAATTTGTTTCCAGCACTGGTGAGCTGTATTTGAATATTAACAGGTTTTAATATCTCAAATTAAAGCTCACATAAATGCTCCACAGAGTTCAAGTAGCAGACGCATCTGAACTTCAACTGTTTAAAGGAGACTGAGTGCATCAAACTGTCAAACTGCTGCAAAGAAGCCACTGCAGAAGAAGATCAACAACAAGAAGGAGAAGAGCACTTATCAGGCCAAGAAACACAAGCAATGCACATGAAACAATCAGAAATCCGTACTCTGTCTGATGAATCCAGATGGGAGATCTCAGGCTCTTCCCTCGCATCTCGACAGACAGATGAGCAGATAGTTTCTACGAGTGTTCCTGCTGTGACATGATTGCATATGTGCTCCTTCAAAGTTTTGATGTCAGTATCAATCTACAATGTACTGAATAATATTAATTGAAAGAGAAAGCTATTGACTTAAAGGATGAGTCCAGATTTTTGACTGTAAAACGTGATAATACGTTATCTCCTTTGTGCAGTTTATGAAAATTATGTCTGTTATTTCATCCTGATTTGGTTCTAGTTTGGAAATGGACCTTGGAAAATAAAGCTGGCAATTGAGGTTGTAAACTTAACCATGAAATAAAACCTAAAAGACATCTCGACTTTGCTTGACTTGGATATATACTGTATTATAAAAAAAATGACAATTACAGAAAAAAGTTTGAAAAAAAAAAGTTTCACTTGTAATTTAATTTCTGGTTTGACCCAAATTCCATCTGCTCACACAAGGGGCCAGGGTTTTAACAGCATCTTTTAGCTTCACAGTTTGTGTACCACATGCAATCCATTTTGATAAACAGCATACAGCATGTGCACACACATCTCGGCAGCCCTGACTATTCCTGCATTTATGAGGTGTTGGGCAAATCACAAAACAAAGTCCCAGAAACTCTGGAAAGAGTTTGGTGCTCCTCTTGATGATTTGATGGGCTTTTCGTGCCTCGCCGGCGGTGTGGCGCAGATGATTAAGATGATTTTAGCTCACACAATTGAATATTATGATATTCATATGTAAGCCTAACTACGGATTGAATATTCACAGAGTTTTAAGGATGTGAGGACGTTAGATAAACAGGTTATTTTAAATAAAAGTTTCTTTTACTTTTTTGTTCAAATTTTCTATGTAAATAACTCCTCTGATCACTAAAATAAGTCATCTGTTCAGCCTTGCCACTGCAGCATTAGGATGCGGAGAGGACACGGAGACATGCCCGAGTCGAGCAGCACGAGAAAAAGGAGACAGAGAGAAAGGGGGACAAATTAAACATCTTGTTAACGTCATCATGTGTGTAATGCTGGGTCAGCTGTGTTGATTCGGTCAGGTTGAGTGTCCAAACGCGTGCCAAACACGCTCATCAGATCAGATATAGATCAGACTATATCTATAGATCTAAATGTATGTGCTGTCTCAGATTATTAGTTGTTGATGATTATTTATTGCACTGAAATGTGCCTGACACTGTGGAAACCTGCCTGTGAGGCATCAGTGACGTATGCCGATACGCCGCCGGTCTACCAAAATAGTACTAGACCAGCTGCGCTCTGCCTGCGCTGAAAGCTGACCAGGTTTGAATCGGCGAGCTTTCAGCGCACTTTACACGCCACTGGCAAGCACGAAAATGTCAGTGCGCCCGTTAATTCTGTCGACTCCTCCCCCTGCCACGCCACCATGCCCAGCTTGGCGGATCTCGGTTCGCCTCCGTGCGCCTCAGTCCATGAAAATACCAAACTGGCTGTACGCCAGGCTCTGCCAGACGAAAATACAACTGGGCGGGGTCCACCACCCTCCGCCGCCTCACCAGCGTACACAAAAATAGAGCCCAAGAGCTCCATTAGGAGACGAGATGAAAACTATACTGTTGCCTGTCATCTTAATGATCTTTCACACCCTCTCTCTTCCCTTAGATTTCGGGGTATAGAACAAGTAACCTTATACAGAGGGGGTGACGTTGACAGGAAATTATGCCAACGGGAACTATTTTGGATTTATACCTTAGATGCACAACAACCATCAGGTCTAAACGAGGATTTTGACATGAGTGTGTTTATATAACTTAACTATCTAATTCTGAACTTTGCTTTGCTGTGCTTTGTTTTATGATGGCTAAAGCCTGATGTGTACACAGCATGAACTTGTTCCTCTCTGTTTGTTTCATGTCTTTGCTGACCGCATTTCCCATGATGCTCTACTGACCCAGAGTGCTTCACTGCTGATAGGTGCTGCTAATCAAGCATATTAACCCCAGCACTGTTTGTAACCTTCACTCTGCCTTGATGAAGGTCTAACAGACCAAAAGCTTGCTTCAGTAAAGCTCTTTTTGCAACAGACCGGAAGTGTGTGGATTGTTTCTCTCGTTTTACTCTTAGGGCTCCGCCACAGTCCGCCACGCCACCGTCGGGCATGAAAATAGAGCCCGATGTCATACTTATCATCAGTAAAGCTCCAAAAGAAAACTATTCTACTTTAGATTAATCTATCTAATGCAAATCAACTTTGTGCTCAAATAAACTGGGACCACCCGATAGCTACTCTTAGGGTGTACAGGAACGTGTATGTGCTAATTTCAACATAGTAGAATTTTAAACCAATAAGCTGTAAGAATGCTTGTTGCGTTGACTTCCCTCAAAAGAACCCTACTCTTTTTTTCTAAATTAACCAGGAAATTGTCTCAAAATTAGGGAAAAAATGTTTAAAAAAGGTTTTGCTAATGTTACAAAATGAGACTTCAGTGTTATGCCAACTCTACACTGTAATATCTTTCGGGTAAACTGAAGAGTGACCCGTCTTTTTTTTTATTAGACGATCTTTGGAAGACTGTGTCTTCCCACAATGCAAAGCGGCATACTTTTATAAATATCAGCGTGACTTCCGCCCTGCCTCTTGGTCTAAACCGACTTCGACCATGGTATCTCGTCTTCTGCTGGGACTTTGCATCAATATTGTGAGTATGTCAGCCGCTTTAACTCATGAACAGTATAGTTTGAACTCTGGTGAGGTAGCGTTGATTACATCCGCTGACCGTTGATTTAAAGGGTTGTAAATGTGCTGTGTGAAATACTTGTGAGTAGCTGGTGCTGACCCCAGAGCACGTGGCTCCCCTCAACAGATTCACCCTTTCCCTTCTCTGGACCACACTGGACCTGGTTCTGATTTAAAACCACAATACCCAGACCTCTCATATTTGGACCTTTTTATTCTAGATGTGACGGAGGCCATTTTGATATGCCTCTCCTAAAAGTTTGACTCACAGTGTTGCTGTTTCAGGACACGGGTTCACTGTAACCGTGAGATGCTTTTTACGTTCAGTTAATTAGAAAATTTGATAGATAATAATTGTCATCAATTTAGAAGCTAAACCAGCAATTATGTGTGGTAATACTGTATTTCTCTTTCGGGTGTCCTTAACCTGCCATACCTACCCTTATAAGTGTACAGTATATACAGTATGATACAGAAAGTTCCTGCAGAACTAAAGTTTGTACCGTTTAATCGTTCTAAAGGAACACTGTGCTTCTTATGAAGGCAAAAACACATCAGTAATCTCAAATACAAAGATATTAAAGAATAAAAGGACAAGTATTTCATGAAAGAAGTAGTAACTGTGTTATTCCTGTAACACGCGTTTCAATTTGTGAAATCTTTTTGTATTACGTACAATAGTTTTGCTCATTTCTTTTCAATTTTTGCATTGCTTAGTTTTTTCGGGGGTAATAAATATTTGGCAGTTGACCGTCAAGGTCTCTGTACATCTGGAAAACTGTTTGGATTAAGTAAGGTATTGTAATTTACAGATAAATGATGGCTATGGATCAGGAAGTCTTCCTCAAAATTGCACCTTACATAAAAGCACTCGCTTTACTTTAAGATGCAATTGGAAGATGTCCTCGTGCACATAGTGGAAATTGAAGCTACTTTCTTGAAATCTTTTACTTTAAAGGTTCACAAAGTTGAAAGATTGAATCAAATGAGTGGGATGACCTTTGCAGTAAAATAACTAAATGACGAAGCACAACAAGCTGAATTAAAACACACAAAACCTTCAGTGTATTTTTTTTTTGTACTGATCTGAGATTTATGTTCTTTGCAGAGATGCTGTGTCCCTTGCTGAGGAATTGTACAGGCGGCGCATCCACGATGGGGTAGAGCAAACAAACCTGATTCCTTGCTTGTGAGGCTGAAGGTAAATATATGGATCTGGAGCTCTGTATGTAGTATCAGAAATCACTGATCTCCTAATGTGGTTCCTTCCAGCTCTCAGTCAGCTGACCAGGCCTTGTCTGTGCCCGGATCAGTGTTACAGCGCTGGTAGATGAAGTCTTTGCACCTGGTCTCAGCTGTGCGGACTCTGTTTTAGAGTCTGTGTCTTCTGAGCTGCTGCAGAGCGCGGCCCAACGAGAGTGGCCTGTCCTGATCTAACAGCTGGACAGGCCTAGTATAGGGCCACACATTCACTGACAGCACAGGGTCGAACTCTGTCCAAAACACAATTGCAGTTAAAACTGTAGCTGTTTAATGGGCTTGACCCACCTGAGGTCAACATTAGACTTTCTAATTCTTACCTTAATTGTTTTAAAGATGATCAGAAACTAATACAAGTGTTCATTGAAGTTCTCTAAGTGAACCTATTTAAACCAAACTTTCCTCCATCCATCTGTTTTCAGACTTCAAGCCTCTGCTGAGCTGCTCAGTGTGCAGCTGAATGTCCCTCTGCAGCCTGACTGAGCTGGGGTGAGTGTCTGAACCTTTTTCACTAAAACAGCTGCGTCTTATGCTGTGATGACGAAAATATAACACATCATGCTGACAAACACCATGGTGATCTTGAATCTCTGAGCAAAGCTTTTGACTGTCAGTGATGGAGAACCGACTGGCTTATCTGTGCTGACTGCTGCTCTCGTCTTTGTAGGAGCAGGTGGTGCCTCTGGCCTGAAGGGGGCAGCAAACACTGGGTAGAGCTGTGACTGACCGCCTGAGGTACATTTTGAATGTGATCCAGAGTATTTTATTGTGAATTTAAACCCAATCTTGTACTGCCATGGCAGAGACCTTCCCTCTCTGCTGTGGAATCTTTGTATTGGGAGAGAAACGTCAGGACTTTGGCACAGGTTCACGTAAAGACGATTTACCAGAACCTGACTGAAGACCTGGGACATGCTGCACATCTCAGAACATACAAATCCGGGCTTCAGGTTTGAGCTGTCAGCTAATTCTTTATTTTCTTTATTTTTTAGCGTATGCAGCTGAAACTTGACCGGCTGTCCTGGATGAACGGAGAAGTTTGAGTTCTTTTTACTGGACGTGACATCAGGTCACCTGTTTTCAGACTGTCTGGTTCACCTGATGGGGTTTGGGGCTAGAAATGAAGCTTGCTCTGTGTATTTCACCTGCTGTAATAACTGTTAAGAGTCTTGAATAAAATCTGAATCTGCAAAACTTGAATGTCTACTCCAGTTATTTTACATGTCTGGAATAAAAGACTTCAATAAATTAGGTTTGGTAAATAAATGCACATTTCCTGCCACTGCACACAAACATACTTAAATTAGAAAACAACTTGAATTATTCGTTATCAGCCTCCACAAGCAATAGTCTGGTCTTATGTTGAACTTTACATGAATTTTGAGACCGGGGTATGAACAGGGCAATAACAGCGATCTGATCATTTACTCTGCTTTTGTCCTTGTCTTAAAAAACAATCAAACTTCTTTGGATGCAGGCAAAAACAAGAGCTACTGCATTACCAGACCAGTGTGTGCCTGCAGACTGCAGGTGTTCACCAAAATCCTCTAAAACAGAGGGGTGGAGCTGTGGAGTGAGTCTACTGCAGCTACCGTAAAATGAAAAAGCTGGACGAGTGCAGATTACGAGAGTTTAGTGATGTTCAATCTTCCAAGCAGCTCAGAACTTTTAATTTATGCGTCTATAAACTGATTGAGAAAATGAAATAATGGAGTTAACTTAATCCACATTTAGTAATAGGCGGTACTGTATTTCTCTTGTTTGAGGACAGAACAAGTGTCTCGCTGTGAACTCTAAACTCTTATCTTTGTTTTTGCTGTCCCTGTATTGTTTATTTTTTTTATGCCAATAAAGACCTATGAGTGCAATAAATATTACAGTATCAGAAAAGAGAAATGCTGTGGGAGAGAGGGAAGTATGTTCTTCATTTTGTACATTTCAATTGTTTTTTTTTTAATGTTTGACAAGACAATGGAAACATTATTTTGAAAACGACTTTTCTCCACTTCAAACTTCATTGTTTTTAGATGACATTGTTCTTTTCAGCCATGTCACATATCAATAACAAACTCCTTCTGTATGAGAGACTTTTCACCCAAACCATCCTTCTGATTAATGGTTTACAGGAATTTCTCACAGTGAAATAGTTTGTGCACAGTATACACTTCTTCAAACCTTAGAATCTTGTTAGTGTTTCAGCTTCCCTGCTGTTCATAGACATAGACATCATGAGGCTAAAAGAAGAAATGTCATTTAGGTGAACATTGTGAAAAAAAAATGTATGTCGCTAAATGTTTGAGGAGCCCAAGTTCTCTCTGTGTTTGTCAAAATAATTTACAATTGGGCTTGAATGAAAGCTAAGAGGGTCTCCTTTAAAATGATATCAAACACACAGTACTGTAAAACACGAAAAATATCCTGAACCTGAGCCTAAACCAGGATAAACCATAGACTGTATATAAGATGGACAACCTGGTTCCGCCTTCCGCCTGTATACGGATTTGAAGCCAAAAAGCTCTCGGTATTTCCGGGTTTTTCTCCACTTCCTTGAAACCAGAGCTGTGCAGTAGCGTTGTGCGCATTCGGCTGCGCAGTCGCCGAGAGTCCCTGTGATGACGCTTGGTTCAAACAGCGTATCCCCCCGGGAGAGCTACGCAATCCCTGAACGCCTATGGGCTATACCAGGTGTCAATCATAGAAAACATGAACCCCCTACTAACTTTTAAAAACGGAGCTGTACAGAAAACAAAGGACTTGAGCACAAACCAGTCTTACTGTAACTACATGTCAACATCATAACCAGGGGGGAGAAAAATTTATGTTCTGTGTAATAAATTTCTAAAGTTTGTCCACAGCTCCATAAGCTTTGCTGGCGGAGGCGGGATTTATGACCTGTACTGCAGCCCACCATCAGAGGTTGCTGTTCTCGGAGTGGCTTCACCCAGCGAGGAGGCAGACTCTGTCCATCTTATATACAGTCTATGGGATAAACACACCAAGTTTTCATCAGAGGGAGGTTTACTTCATTAGCTGATAGCTGTGAAACAGCTGCTACTCAGGAAAGTATCTTGACCAGAGATTCACTACAGAGATGGACCTTTTCAAAAATTCACATCAACCTTTGCCACCTTAAGTATTAGGGTGTTTGTGTTTTAAAGTCTGTTATCAACGTTCAGTTTTAGCTTCTTTAGGCCCAAGACTTGAACCAGACATGAACTTTTCCTCCTCATACTTACTCCAGGTTAGTTGAACACAGAGAATTTTCTTTTAATCTGAGATGCCGCTGCTCTTCTTTTACAGCGTATTAACATTTAACAGTTTATAATGTCTTCATGAAAATGTCCTTCAGGAAAGTGAAACTACTCCAGGGTGTCAGTTGGCACAAACCAGTCTGACTGCATGCCCTCATGCAGTGAATCCAGCATTAGAGTGACGCACATTTTTACAGACCGCACAGACACTCAGATGAAAGCTCATTATCTCATACTTCTCCAAAGGGTTTGGTCCTTTGTCTTTTTGAGTTTGCTTAACATCAGTTACACTTCCTCTTTCTCACAGACTGACCTTTCAAAAACAGACGAGCAGGAGTGACAGATAGTCTCCCGACGACTGGCAGAGTGAGAGAAAGTCATCTGTTTGTTGGTAAGTGGACCTCAGAGTTTTGAACAGATTCATCACTTTATAAGCAGTAACACTGAAGACACTTTCATCAATGAGTATGGTGTAAAATAATGTGAAAACACAGATTTAATTTGCTTCATTTTGAGGTTTAAAAGCAGTTGTAAACTTATGCCAAAATGAGAGGAGTCAGTCGTTGTAGGAGGGGTCATTATTATTTTACAGGACTGCTCTTCTGTCAGCAGTGTGAGGATTTATTGTCTAACCTTTCCTTTATTCTCTCTTTTCTTTCTTATTTAGTACAAGTCCATTCTGTGAGGAGCCAGAGGCTGTTTTTCAGTGTTTCCTGGACTGTAAAAGACTGCTGGCTTTATTTAACAAAGTGAAAGTATTTTTGAGAACTTTGGTAAGCCCTGGTCTGAAACTACCTTTATTTTTGGTGCAGGATATGAAAAGAAACATGCAAAAAGGTTCAGCTATTACATCTTATTGTGGGACAAGCCAAACTGTCCATATACGAGAGCAGCTGTGCAGGGGGAAGAGTTGCTGCAAAATTGCTGCATAACTGCAAAGTTTTGTGTCCTTGGTCAGAGCCAGGGTCACTGTAGACTTCAGGTTTTATTCTTTCACGAGAAATGTGGATGAGTTTGTATCTCAGTGATCTTGTACTTTAGCTGTTTGTTCTGTTGTTGATGAGAAGCTGTGCTTAAATCCTGTTTTTACAAAAGCCTGAAAAAAATTAAATACTGATATTCATAAATTAACAGACGTAATATCGTACACTGAAAATATTTGTAAATTAAGTTGTGTTAGAAATGAGATCTTTCTTTCTTTCTTTCTTTCTTTCTTTCTTTCTTTCTTTCTTTCTTTCTGTCCTTCTTTCTTTCTTTCTCTTTCTCTTTCAGTGGAGAGGCTGCAGGTTCATTTCATCATGGAAAGGTATCATACTCAACACTTACCATGACTCATTTTCCAGGTGCACATTTCTCACATATTTGCTGTAAAACTTTGCAGAGGAAAATATAAACAGAGGTGGTCTGGTCCAAAGTGGTGAATTACTGAGAAAGACATCCTGCTTCTATATCAGTCAAGAGGTTAAAACATTTATGTAATAAGAAAATTAACTAACGAAACAAGTAAAACTCCTGTTTGCCAACTTACTTCCCTTACCAAAGAGTCAAGATTTAAACAATCTCATCATGATTTTATTCATGGAAAATTAGACCTGAACACTTATACTAAACTCTAGTAAACAGAAAACTCCTTAGTGCCTTTAAAAGGATATTTAATGCATTAGGTAAACATGAAGGAAATGGATGGTTCTGTTGGCCAACCTAAACTCACATCCTGAACTGAAGGGGTTTCAGAGATTCAGACATTCTCACACAGTTCAAGCTATTTCTTCTGTCCTTTTGGTTCTGCAAAACTGTATGACTTCGACTCCTTTTATGAGATATTTTAGATAGTTTACTTAGGGATGCTGGTCCCCCAGTCTGTACCCTCTCTATTTCCTAGGACCCTAAAGGAGAAAACCACCATGTCTGAGCTCAGCCGTATATCTAAGAAGTCAAAAGAAGATCCTATTTCATTCAGAGACAGCCAACCTGACATAAAGTAAGAAACACTTCATTCAAACAAAGAAGAAATGAAGATGTTCAACTTCAATCAGACATAGAGGTTCAACCAAGAACCAAGATTTTAACCCTCTCCTATTTGTGCTTTTATAGTTAAAATCTTTTAACAAATCTGAGCAGAAAAACTAATTCTAACACAACCAACTAACCTAAACCTCCTGAGCAACAGTGCTAACCGAAGCATAACCACGCTGCCCTGCAAACTCAAATTAGCTGCTTAAAAATAACTTCTTATTGTTGAGTAGGATTTCTCTTTGTCTTTTTGACTTTTATTTCTCTTTTACCTCTATCTTATTTCGGCTTTATTGTCTTTTTAGCTTTTGTTATATTTATACTATTTTCTTAATTAACCTTTATGCCTTTTATTGTTTTTTTTTCTCTTGCTCATTTTTGTTATTCTATTTTATCATTACTATTATTATCATTATTATTTTGTTATTATTTTATCATCTTTAATGTTGTCCTTTTATACCTACTATCCTGTTTTCTGCTTTTAACCCTTCTTTTTTGATTGCATTTTATTTTTCTTACCTATTTTATATTTTTATTTTGGTCCTCATAGCCTCATTTTGTGGTGCAGGGTTCTTGTATTGTCTGGGTTCCTTCCATTTCAGTGTCTCACAGTTAAGAGGCACTGCTTTTGCTGTAGTCTGTGCTCAAGAATCAACATATTCCCCCATGCTAAAACCAATGATCACTTGTTTGCATGTAAGTTTTTGATGTTTTTTTTTTTTGATGCTCCACAAACTTCTCCTTTATCATTAAATATGGATTTCATAAATATTTAGCTTGGAATAACTTTTCTGTTTAACAGGAAAAACAAAAGCAAATTATAGTGAAACTCGTATGTTGCTCTGGTCACCCAGATTTACAGTTATTATGCTATTTTTAAGGAATTCTTTTGCAAAATCAAGGCACTGTGTTAACTGTAGAGGCAGAAAGTAAAGATTTGCAAAACACTGAAGTATGATTTTGACCAAAAACAGCACAAAGACAGCCTATCAGACCTTGAATTAATAATTGAAGATAAAATGCTCATTTGAATTTGATTCCAGCTGATTTCTGTTTTCACTGCTGAAGTAGACAACAGTCAAATTTATGACAAGTGTTCACATTCAGAGACCTGAAAACATGAGCTCATGCTGTTAATATTTCTCACTGTGTACTCACCAGGACTGACCAGAAGAGCCTCGTGAATGCAGCTGACCAGTCTGCACACCATCACCAAACAGACTTGGACTCTGTATTTAAGGTGAGTGGAGATATGACAATACAATTTAACTCAAACTAAAGACAAACACCCATCTTTTTACATGTTTGCGGTCATATCTTTGCAGCTTTAATTTCCTGTGAGGCATTTGGGTTGATTTTGTATGGAGCTAAATCCAGGCCAAACGGTTTGATGATTAAAAACAAAAGAAATGCGATAGGAATAATAAAATCTGAAACTGAGAGTTCAAGGTATGAACATGTATTTTAAAGAAATTAAAACACTGTGTATTTAAAATAAAAATAATTGTATGACAGTTTTTTTCAACTTAAATATAATTTTGATTCAGCTCTAGAGTTCTTTCAATAAAATCACTTATTGTCAGTTTTTAAAAGTTTTAAGTATTATTTTTTCAGATGCAGGTTTAATGTTTTCAGATTAGGATCTTATTTTTTGTTTTTTTATTTATAGTCAAATCACGCTTTCAGGTTTGAGATTTTATTTCCACCTTCAACCTTTTTTTTTTCCACTTTGAGATCATATTTTTTCAGTTTTAAACTTTTGATCCTGTATGGCATCAACTGAAAAGGGCGTGGGATTGTGAGTGACAGTATTTAGAGAAAGCTCAAGGCCTTCACTGATTATGTTGCCTCTGGGAAAAGTTTTAGATTTAATTCTTTCAATCACTTTTTTTTCCAAAATAACAAACCCTTTAGCCTGGATTTAGCTCCATAATTATGGTACTTGGTGCTCAAAGCTGTGTGTCTTACAAACTCACCAGTCTTGTCCATGCTTGAAGAGTGCTGCCAGCTGCATAAAATCTCACTCCATCATGAATTTGGAGCCTGTTAGGGGCATGTTAGTGCCAGGTCGCTCAGTCAATGCTGTTTTGTTTCCAGATGCTTGAGGAGCACATTATCAGCTTTGCAAAGACCGAGCTGGAAAGGTTCAAAAGAGTTCTACAACAAGATGATCCTGAATATTTGGAGACCCGGAAAGAGGGTGAAGACGTGAGCAATAAGGAAGAAGAGCTAAAGAGGAGCAACCGAGAGGCTTTTATGAAGATCACACTGAACTACCTGAGGATAATGAAGCAGGATGCTGTGGCTGACTCTCTGCACAACAGTAAGAAAACTAATGGCTTTGTAGTTTTTCAAAACACAATTTCAATTGTGTGAAAACTCTGTTTGTTTAAGTGAGCCCACACAGTGGTTTCCACTAAAGAGTCCAATCTGAAGATCAGGTCCATCCAGTCTTGGTTTTGGTCCTTGTCCCTTGAGAACAAAGATTTCTCCAAATTCTCTGAATCATTTACTGATATTATGTTCTGTGGATGATGAAATCCACTCATTCTGTGACATTTTACACGGATGAACATGCTGAGAATTATTGAACTATTTGCTCTCACAGTGTGATGAACCTTGCCTCATCTGAGAATCTCAGCCTCCATGAAGGACCTTTTGTAAGGTCCTGAACTAATGAGGTTCATTATTAACAGGTTAGAACCTCATTAGTTGAAACTTTTTCTTCTAGGTGCCTTTTTGGCATCACACATCTATTGTGAATGCTTTATTTTCCATGCCCTCATTTTTTTGGAAACATGAGGGGGCAAGAAATTTAAAATAAATCCTTTTTTTTTTTTTACTTAAACAATACTATTTTTTTTTTATTTTAACATTAAAAATGTTGTCTTTGCTCATTTTTAAATCAGATAGGGGTTCAGATGATTTGCAAATGATCAACTTTGGTTTTAATGAACATTTTATTAACTTGGCATATTTGCAAGAATCCCGCTTTGGTCTACCCAAGAACAGCAGCATTACTCTGCATGAGGATAGCTGACAACCGATCCTCCCTTTCAAATCCATCAAGCTCCTATGACCTAAAAGTTGCTGCAACAGGAGTGGCAAGGATTGTTAAAGTCACAAGCAGTGATGTCACTGCACCCCCCTGCATGTTGGGGCCTCTTGTAGCTGTAAGATGTGTAGCAGGGTCTACCTATGTTGCAGCCATTTCTTACTACACTAAGTAGTGCATTTACCATAAGCAAAATTTTGGTGTATATCGATGAGTTAAGATCAATACTATGAGCTCAATACTTATGAGCATTCTGTGCTTCAAGCACAGAATGGGTATCATAGACTGACCTTTAACCAGCAGGTAGGGCTATAACCTTAACCAAGTTATCATTTGCAAGGATGTTAATGACAGTTCTTAAAAGGTACAGTTATGATTTCAAGCTTGTGATTAGGGCTGGGCGATAAAACGGTAATGATATATATATCGAAATTTAATTTCCTTTAATATCAATATGGAACATAATCAACATGCTTTTCGATATTCACCTTTTGCCATGTTTAAGTAGACTAATGAAAAGGGGAGTTTCACCGGGTCTGCTTCACATTGAACCAATCATGTGCTGAATTAGAACCGAGTAGCAAACAACTGTGTAGTAGCAGGCTGCAGCTACACGCAACCATAGCACTGTAACAGGTAAAGCTGACAACACTGTCAGTGAGAAAATAAGTGCTACCCCCGGCAGAAATGCAGATGAAGGCTCAACAGATGATGACACTGGCACGAAAACGTCGGTGGTGTGGAGGTATTTTGATTTTTTGAGGTCGGACATGAAGCAGAGTAATGTGCACTGCAAAGTATGCCGAGTTCCTGATCTCAAAAAGTGCGGGAATACCTCAAATCTTTTTCACCACTTGAAGCAGTGCCATGCAGAAGAGCACGAGCAATGCGTGGCGCCCGTGCAGCCGAAAGAGCCGACCATTCAGTCTGCTTTCTCTAGTGCCACGCATTACGACAAAACATCACAGAGACACAAAGATCTCACAGATGCAGTAGGTTATTGTATTGCAAAAGACATGCTACCAATAAGCACTGTTAAATTTTGCCCATATGGTCCTAATAAGAAGGGAGTGGGCGAGAATGTAGGTGGTAGTAGTTTATACATGTCAGTAATGACAAGAAAAATAATTAACAGCATCCTGAAATGTGCTTCTTTGTTCTTTTCACAATTGACTTCTTCATCACGTTTGTTGTTTACTTTCAGTGTCTCCTGCAGCATGCCAGAATAAACTGAAATCAAACCTGAAAGAGAGGTTTCAGTGTTTGTTTGAGGGGATTTCCAAAGCAGGACAGCCAGCACTCCTTAAAGAAATCTTCACAGACCTCTACATCACAGAGGGAGGAACCAGAGCAGCCAGTGATGAACATGAGGTCAGGCAGATTGATTCAGCATTCAGAAAGTCATTGAAGTCAGACAAAACAATCACCTGTGACCAAATCTTACAACAAGGAGGTGATGTCCCCATCAGAACGGTGATGACAAAGGGAGTGGCCGGCATTGGGAAAACAGTATTAACACAGAAGTTCGCTCTGGACTGGGCAGAAGACAAAACTCACCAAGATACACAGTTCACATTCCCAATCACTTTCAAAGAGCTTAATTTGCTAAAAGGGAAACAGTTCAGTTTGGTGGGGCTCATCCAGCACCTTTTTCCTGAAACCAAAGAATCGGGGATCCACAGGTTTGAGGAGTTTAACATTGTGTTCATATTTGATGGTCTGGACGAGTGTCGACTTCCTCTGGACTTTAACAACAATCCGATCCTGACTGATACGACAGAGCCCGCCTCAGTGGATGTGTTGCTGACAAACCTCATCAGGAGGAAACTGCTTCCCTCTGCTCGCCTCTGGATTACTACACGGCCTGCAGCAGCCAATCAGATCCCTCCTGAGTGTGTTGACATGGTGACAGAGGTCAGAGGGTTCGCTGACCCTCAGAAAGAGGAGTACTTCAGGAAGAAATTCAGAGATGAGATTCAGGCTGCTAGAATCATTGCCCATGTCAAGAAAGCACAGAACCTCCACACCATGTGCCAGATACCGGTTTTCTGCTGGATCACAGCTACAGTCCTAGAAGACATGATGAAGACCAGTGAGAGCGAAGAGCTCCCCAAGACTCTGACTGAGATGTACATCTACTTCCTGGTGGTTCAGATGAAACAGAGCAATGTCAAGTTTCATGGAGGAGTGGAGACAGATCCTCACTGGAATCCAAAAAGCAGGGACATGATCTGGTCTCTGGGAAAACTGGCCTTTGAGCAGCTGCTGAAAGGGTGCCTGGTATTTTATGAATCAGACCTGACAGAGTGTGGCATCGATGTCGAAGCGGCCTCCGTGTACTCAGGAGTGTTCACAAAGATCTTTAAGGAGGAGAAAGGACTTTTCCTAGATAAGATGTTCTGCTTTGTGCACTTGAGTGTCCAGGAGTTTCTGGCTGCTCTTTATGTCCACCTGACCTTCATCAACTCAGGGTGTAGTCCTCTGGGAAATAAACTTCAGGAATCAACCTTCAACACACTTGAACAAACATGCAACAAATCTGCACTCTTCTACCAGACAGCTGTGGACAGGGCCTTACAGAGTCCAAACGGACACCTGGACTTGTTCCTCCGATTCCTCCTCGGTCTGTCTCTGGAGTCCAATCAGAATCTACTCAGAGGCTTGCCAATGCAGATGGAAAGTTGTTCTCAAAGCAGACAGGAAGTAGCTGAGTACATCAAAGAGAAAATGAAAGAGAATCCCTCTCCAGAGCAAAGCATCAATCTGTTTCATTGTCTGAATGAGCTGAAGGACCACTCTTTAGTGGAAGAGATCCAACTCTACCTAAGTTCAGGTCGACTTTCCACGGAAGAACTGTCTCCTGCTCAGTGGTCAGCTTTGGTCTTCATCTTACTGTCGTCTGAAGAAAACCTAGATGTGTTCGACCTGAAGAAATACTTGGCTTCAGAAGAGGCTCTACTGAGGCTGCTGCCGGTGGTCAAAACTTCAAAAAAATCCATGTATGTAGACTTATTGCGGGCCTTATTTGACCTTGTTTGTTTTGGTTGAATTTGAAAATTTAGTATGTAGTATGCAACAAAAAATGAATTACACAGTACATGAAAATGCCCAGATATTGCACTTACTCTCAGACTCCCTTGCATACTGTTACCAAATGTCCCAAATGCAGATTTTTCATACTGTGGACACTGTGTTGTTGTTGTTGTTGGAGGATACTGATTGCAGGTATATGGCTGCTATCAATGTCTAGGCACATTTCTGTTGTTTTTGTTTTCTCTGTATAAGTTTTTGAGCAAAATAGACATAAGGCAAATGCAAGTGGTGCAAGACACTCTGGAACAGTTGTGGCCATGGGTGCTGCTGGCAAAAAAGCAGCACCCATGGCCACAAAAAAGCTGGCAAAAAAGCTGTCAGTAGACACAGGCCCTTATTGTCAATGCATTGCTGTAACTTGAATAAACTTTCAAAAAAAGAGAAATTGTTGCATTATCAGAACTTTTTTTTTCATTGTCAGACTAAGTGGCTGCAACCTGACAGAGAGAAGCTGCAAAGCGCTGTCCTCCATCCTCAGCTCTGAGTCATGCTGCCTGAGAGAGCTGGACTTGGCCAACAATGATCTGCAGGACTCGGGGGTGAAGCTGCTCTCTGCTGGTCTGGAGAGTTTAAACTGCAGACTGGAGACTCTCGAGTAAAAACTTATCCACCAGTTCATCATACTGTTCACTTTACCTTTCCCACCCAATGTCTTAGTGTTTTTTTGTTTGAGTAATATTAAGTGATCTACTATGAGCACAACTTTAAAGGGTTTGTTAACTTTTCCAGTCAGCTTTTGGTTTGGAAACTGTTCTTTTTCTGTTTGTTTGCAGACTTTCTGGTTGTATGATCACAGACAAGGGCTTTGTCTCTCTAGCTTCAGCTTTGAGCTCTAACCCTTCTCACCTGAGGGAGCTGGACCTCACATACAATCATCCTGGCGACCTGGGAAAAGAACTGCTTATGACTGGTGTGGAGGATCCAAACTGGAGACTCGACACTGTCAGGTATGGAAGAGCCTGTGATGATACCCCCCTGTTACATCAAGGTACAAAGGACCTGTACCATGTACAGAGGAAACCATATATAAATATGATACAGAACAGTGTACACTTCCCTGGAAAATGCTCCCATTAAAGATGGACTGAGAGAAACTGTCCTGAGATGATCAAACATTTCTTTTGGAAATCATGGATGCCACGTCCTTCACTCTTCGGAGAAGATATTTAGCACATACTGAGTACAGTTTAGACTTACTCTTTTACAAAGGCACTGTGAAATGACTTGTGCGATGATCTGCAGAATGTCTCAATCCTCAGTATGCACATTGAGTTAACAGATATGAATGTAGCGAACAAAAGTAGCCAAACTGAATTTATTAATATACCAACCTCTCTGATTTCCCTTCCTTTCAGGGTTGACCACGGAGGAGAGCAGTGGGTAAAACCTGGTCTAAGAAAATGTAAGTGGAGCTTTAGTTGGATTCCTAAAAACACAAAATCAAATCAAATCAAATATTTTTGACATTATTTTATGGAGGAAGTGCAGGCAGATTCTTCATGTGAGGATTCAAAACCATTTCTGTGTATGTAGCTATTTTTTTGTTTTATTTTTACATATATGTTTTCTGATGAAAGATGAAAATCCTAGTATAACAAGAATGGAGCTTCTTTCAACCCATTATTTATTTTTACCCAGGAGCATCGGGACATTCCTGTGAAGTGTCTCTGCTTTCCTTTCCAGCTTGGCTGAGAGCAGCCACAGACTGTTATTCACTGACTTTAAACTGTCTTCCTTTGTTGTAGTTTTCATCACATTCAGCAAAGCTCCCAAGAAGCTGATTCTGTGCAGCTCTTTGCGGTAACTTCTAAAGCTTAGTCCTGGTGGCTACCAGTAAATTAAGGGCTGGGTGATAAGACAATTTGATCTATCAATCCAAATGTGTGGTTTGGAGTGATTTTTGAAAATGAAAATGTACAATTCTTGGTGTAGCTGTGATATTTTAGTACACTTGCTGTGTTAAAAGAAATTTTTTCCGCTCTAGAAGTGCATATTTTAAGCATTATTAAAAATGATAATCATAATATTAAAAAACACCAACTGAGGCACCAATTTATATTTAAAATATAACATTTTGCAAAACTGAGTAATTAATAATCTTATCCCAGCGTATCAGTACACGCATAAGTGAGACTTAAGCTGTCCCCCAAGGCTCCATCCTTGGTCTCGTTGTTTTCTCTTTGTTTCCTTTAGGGTCTATTTTTTTAAAGTATGTATTATCTTTTTTACTTCTATGCCGATGATCCACAGCTGTACTTGCCCTTGAGAAAGATGGACAGTACGACTCCTTGCCCCTGCTGACTGCCTCAGTGGCATCACAGCTTGGATGGCTCTTGTGTTCCTAAAGCTAGATGAAAGCAAGATTAAAGTGATCATATTTGGACTAAACTCAGATCATTTTTTGAACTCTGTGAAGAATCTGGGTCTGATAATAGATGGGAATTTTAAAATGAATGAACAAATAAAAACAGTTGTGGAATCTAGCTTTTCCTAAAAAATCCTTTTTATCTTGTAGTGACTTTGAAAAGGTGAGGAAACTTTGATGTGAGTCAAGCATCTGTAGCTCATCTAGCTTCCCTTTACTTACTCTGTGTTTTAGTCGCTTTTGGGCGCAAACATGGACAGTTTTGGGGATATATATGTATATTTTTTTATCTTCACTCCTTTTTTGTTGTTGCTCTGTGGACAAGTTTTAGTTCAACGTTTTGAGGTCATATCAAATATATTCTTCTTGTTTAACTTTTTTTTTGTTTGTTTTTTGTTTTTAGATTTCTGTAAACTCAGACTGGACCCAAACACAGCCAACAGACAAGTTCTCCTTTCTGAAGAAAACAGCAAAGCAGAGAGTGTGAGCCAGGAGCTGCCATACCCCGATCACCCTGACAGATTTGACTTTCTCTATGCGGTTCTATGTGATAGAGGTATAAAAGGTCGCTGCTACTGGGAGGTGGAGAGGAAAGGGTGGCTTTCTATCGGAGTCACTTACAAAGGAATCCAAAGGAAGGGAGATGACATTTTGTGCAGGCTAGGAAGGAACGACACATCTTGGTCTTTGTTCGCTTCTGCCAAACTAATCTCTGCGTGGCACAGTGACAGCTCAGAAAAGATCTGCATCCCTCGGGCATTCCTCCCAAAGAGAGTAGGAGTATATCTGGACTGGCACGCCGGCACACTGTCCTTCTACAGAGTCAGCGCCGACTCACTCATCCACCTGCACACCTTCCACTCTACCTTCACTGAACCCCTCTACCCAGGGTTTATGTTCAGGGATGGATCAGCTCTGTCTCTGTGTCAGCCAGCAGAGGTACAGAGATCCTGTGGAGGAAAAAACGAGTGCAGCAATGACAGCTATTAACAGACACATTCAAGATTTCACAAGAGGAGACAATAGGTAGCAGTAAAACCTTTAAAAAATAAGTAATCTCTTATAATTAAGCAAACTGCAGGATCAACATAATTAGACTTAAGACAACCACAGATAGAAAACAAAAACCATAAATAGATGCTGAATAGCGGCAAAGACAGGAGACATAATAATGCATCAGATTTCATATAGCACTTTACATTGGATACATCATTCATTCGCTCACACATTCACACCTCGGTGGTGGTAAACTACCTTAGTAGTCACAGTTGCCCTGGGGCAGACTGACAGAAACATGGCTGCCAGTTTGCGTGTACGGCCTCTCCGACCACCACCACTCAACACTCACAATCATACACCAGTGGAGGACACACACTGGGAGCAAGGTGGGTTAAGTGTCTTGCCCAAGGACACAACGAGCAGACTGGGGATAGGGAGGAATCGAACTGCCAACCTTCCAGTTATTGGACGACCGCTCTACCTCCTAAGCTTCAGATGACCACAAAGAGCAAAAATAACTACAACAAAAACTAAGAGGAGATGCACAAATGGACTCAAAGTAACCCACAAGAGGATTCTATAGAGCAGCAAAGACAAGTGAGGCCAAATAAAGATGAGAAAGAGCTGCAATAAAACAGTGAACAACCCCAGAGACACAAACCAACAATTATATAAGAAACTTAAATTCAAGGATGGGCACAATCTGACACCAAATGCTTGGAAATAAGTGATAGAGCTTAAAAACACAACAAAAACAACACCGAAGTCTCAAAAAGATGCCAAAAGGCTGCAAAGGGGTGCAGAAATAAGCAAAACAATATTTAAAGCTGCAAGAGACACAAATTGACTTCAAAGTTGCCATGAGGACTTTTTAAGCTGTTATACAACAGACTGAAATTAAGAGTGATTTCTTTTTATGGGCTCCAAATGCAAACAGGACCACCAGCAACTGGACTGACAAATTCTGTCCTGCAGTTGTATAAGGACTGTAACCTTCATGAGGAGGTTAACTAAAAGACAAAGATCCTCCTGTGCACAGTGATGTCCAGGAACATCGCCATTAGTTTCAGAGTCCTGCAGGTGTAATGCCACTCCAGGGTAGGAGAGAGTTTGTTGTATAAGTTTGGTGAAAATGAATATGAGATTCTTTTTTTGTTTTTTTACTGTCCCATCTATGATGACTCAAGGGATATGCTTTTTGGTATAATGATCAGTTAATGCTGGTTTCTCCTGTTGGATGACTATGAAAAACCTGAGTTGTGTTTCAGCGGAGGAACCTTCTTAGTAGTAGACTTTTCTCTGCAAAGCCTGGGAGAAAAGGCAAGATACAATGTTACAGACTGAACTGGAATAGGAGCATGGTACTTTGAAATAAATCTTTCATGAATTAAACCTCTGCCGCTGCAGCCGTATCTTTGGTGTCTTATAAACCCATGAAGGTTGGGCACTCTGTGGGCATGACATGTCCCATTAAGCATATTCACTTGTATGGCACTCTACGTAGTGCCTTATATTTTGTTTGAGCTTCTGATTTGATGCTGAACTGCATTTTGTTGTTCAGTTCTTGCACTACTTGAGCAATGACATTGAGGTTGAATCTAATCTAATCTCATCTCACCTCATCTCATCTAAAACAACCTCCAAAGATGATGCTGATCTTTTCACTTTAATTTTTCCCATTTCAGCTTTTACATGTTACAGACCTCTTCATTCCTAATTCATCTTCAGTTTATGTAACTATCAGTCATAAATCTGTCCTATTATGTTTTATGTTGCAATTAATTATTTAAAACATTTAATTGATGGGACAAAAGCTTGGAGTTGTTAATGAATCATCCTTACTCTTAATGACGGCTGGTGTTTCAATTGTTTACTGATATTACCTTATTTAAAAACCACACCACAGACTGTTTAAAGAATGGTTCACATTGTACAGCAAGGATTCAAAATATATTAAAGTTTCTCCTTCAGACAGCAGGTGGCAGTGTGGTAACAAAGACTGCTGCAGTAGCCAAGACACATAACGATAACTTTTTTTAGATACACAACACTCACCGATGAAATGTAGGCTGCAGGCTATGGGGTGCCGTTTGTAAAGCAGCCCATTATAAAAACAACAGCAAGATTTGGTCACATTTAGCAAAACAACAGCAAGATTTAGTCACATTTAGCTTCAAACAGCATTTAAAAAAGTGATGTGAATTTTCGGCAGTCATTTTTTTGCGCATTTACCACAACATTTAAATACTAAAACTAAATGTTAAATGTTAAATCTAAATGCTAAATATAAATCTTAAATATATATGTTAAATCTAAATGTTAAATATAAATCTAAATGTTAAATATAAATCTAAATGTTAAATGTTAAATCTAAATGTTAAATCTAAATGTTAAATCTAAATGTGTTGGGCGAAACTAAATATTTAGCTAATATGCAAATTCACGGTCGGAAACCGGAAGTGCCAAAATAAAAGCTCCAGAAGGTCATATTGATGATTCCTGTGTCGGAGAAAACGAATTAAAACCAATTTAAGGGGGGAACAAATACTTGGGGTGACGTTTCGTGTTAATAACTACCTACAATAGCGACAGCAACAACAAAAACTTTATTGGAAAGACTCGAGTTTTCAGTGTCGCTTCTCCGTATGGCGCGGACACTGTACGAACACACGCACAAACACATGCAGGCGCACACGTCATAATACTCCATGGCACCTTATCTATTCATGAAGTGCTTTGGCCATACGGGTAACGCGGACGACTGGGACGCAGGAAGCCGGGGTTCGAAACCATGGACTGTATATAAGTATATATGTATATGCTACATATATGTATCTTATATACAGTCTATGGTTCGTACAGTGTCCGCGCCATACGGAGAAGCGACACTGAAAACTCGAGTCTTTCTAATAGTCTTCTGGAGCTTTTATTTTGGCACTTCCGGTTTCCGACCGTGAATTTGCATATTAGCTAAATATTTAGTTTCGCCCAACACATTTAGATTTAACATTTAGATTTAGATTTAACATTTAGATTTATATTTAACATTTAGATTTAGATTTAACATTTAGATTTAACATATATATTTAAGATTTATATTTAGCATTTAGATTTAACATTTAACATTTAGTTTTAGTATTTAAATGTTGTTGTAAATGCGCAAAATAATGACTGCCGAAAATTCACATCACTTTTTTAAATGCTGTTTGAAGCTAAATGTGACTAAATCTTGCTGTTGTTTTGCTAAATGTGACCAAATCTTGCTGTTGTTTTTATAATGGGCTGCTTTACAAACGGCACCCCATAGCAGGCAGCGAATCTGATCGTTTTTTATGTGGGTGCTATTAATATGCAAAGTAGTGGATCTGATATATATGAATAACTAATCGTTAAATTTGCATATTTTTTCAGGAGAAAGATGATTGATAGATAGGACAAACTATGTCGTTTACAAAATATTAGCATAAAGCGTAGAGCTTCACACAGCCATATGGCAATAAGACGTTAATAAGGAGCAGTCCCTTGAAATCCGTTACTTTACAGCGAACTTCTTTACTCTTAAACGTCTTGTTAATAATAAATGGTGCATTGTAGTCACCTTTGAAGATCAGGCTTTTATTGTTGAGGGGAGTAGACCAGTTCGGCTTGTAAATAGCCGACAAAAAGTTTTTATAATTGGTTTTATTGGAAAAATATGACTCGAAGTTCGTGTGAAAGTGTCTGTTGTTGGTAAAGTGTTTTTCAAGTTTGCGGCTCTGCGACAATCTTCATTTTTTCAAACGGGGTCTGGCCGAACACTCCGGACCGGACAGGGGGCTGGTTTGAGGCGGAGTTTGTCGTCATGAAGTAAACGGAGTTGAAGAGGATTTTTCCCTCTGAGAAAATCAGAGATTTTGAGGATCCCCTTAAACTACAAAGGAAGAAAAGGAGGTAAGTCTTTTACTCTGCAGTAACGCTTTCAGATTTTTCAGAGTTTCACCTGTGAAGCGCCAAATCTCCGCACTCCGGTCCTCTGAACTTTTTGACATTAGTGTCTGATAAAACGCTTACATGGCAGAAACATGCTCAACGGATGTTTTCATCACGAGTTTCAGCCCAGTATCCTGCAGCTGCGATCTTAGCTACGGCTAAAGGGTAAAACAAACACTCAAAAGTGCGAGGCTACTTTAATCTGCAAAATCTTGAAGGAAAAATTACAACATCGTAATCTGTGACCAAACTCTCTTCAATCTCCCTTTTCTGTTGTTGCTGATGAATGTGTCACATTTTTTATCATCAAACTCACTTGTGAAATTGGCTGTTGTTGGGTGCTGCAGACTCACATCTGCTTATACTAAACTTTGATGTGTATTTCTGTGTGTCAGCTGATTTTCTTTTACTCTTGTCAAACCTTGTTTTATTTTGTGAATCCTCCTGCTGCAGGGTCCTGGATCCGATAATCCCCGTGCTCTGTTGTCATTTAACTGTAAAGGTCCTCTAGACTATTGTGCCCATTTGATATATTTACATGCAGCAAGATCAAAATTATATTTTCTATAAATGTAAACAATCTCATGACCCTATCTTAAATGAGCTCCTGGATTGGGTGAATGCAGGGGATTGTTTTGGAGGATGCCCACAGCTACAGCTTCCTCCTGACACAAGGCAGAGACATGGTTTGCTTTCTCAACACCATGTTGCAAACCCAGAAAAAGAGAAGTCGCATTATCCAATGTGTGGAGCAATCTGCTCATCATGCAGAGTTCAGGGTGGAAGTAAACTGATGAGATTGCTGATACTATTCTCTGAAATGAACTCATCACAGAGATGTCATCATTGCATGTCTCCACTTCTCATGAATCCAAATGGGAAACCCTAAATCTGCAAAAGTTGCAGATGCAAACTGTGCTGGTCAGGTTTGAGAAAAGCTGTCTATGTAGTCTGTCCAGCAAAAGGTGCTCTGAGTTTGCAGGTTGCAGTCTTCTTAGCACTCTCTGCAGCTCATACAACAAAGCAACAGGGATTATTGATTATTTCCTTCTTTTTTTCTGGATTAAAGTCTTCTCGGTAGGTGTGCATGCTCAAATCTGTTAAAAATACACACCTAAAAAAGTCCACTATCTAAGTGAGCCTGCATGTTACTGGGAAAACATGCAACGAGCTATCACACTCTGCAATACAGTGTGATGAACAAAAATAGTATGAGTCAGTATCAGCACTGGAGCCTCTTGATAAATTGAAATCTCATGAAAAAAATTGTTTTGTCCTTTCTATTGTTGGGCAAATACTTTTTTTTTTATAATGGCTGATGCATGTTGGCACATGGATGATGTCTGAAAATGCAAATATCAAATATCTTGATGGACAAGGCAAGTTTATGTATAGGAGAATTCAGAGAGCTGACATCACAGACATTAGAAAAACATTACAGAAAAACAAGCTGAAAGAAAACATTGAGAAATCATTGAACATTTCACTGGATTTAATTTCCTCCATGGCTAAATAAATGTGTTTTATTCTGTGGCTGATGATATAACTATTTTATTTTTTAGAGGTTTGTCCCTCTGAAATGGGCCTGGGTAAAGACCTGTAGAATCCCTCATACCTTGATTAAAACCAGCTACACCAGTGTTATCAGTCTGCAAACATAAATCTTGAGTTTGTATCATTCAGCACAGCCAAATACATGACCTGAATTGACTAAAAAGATCCTGTAAAGGAAAGTTGTATTTAAAAGCAGCTGAAATATCTTGTTACAGATCCCTCTTAATTGACCTGCTCGCTCCTCCTTCCCCCTGAAGCAGGAAGTGGTCCTCAACCTTCTCTAGAGCCCGCCATTATGGCTCGGTACCTGAGGTATTTCACCACTGTGGGCGACGAGAAACTGGTCGAAATTGAGGAGGAAGAGCTACATGTGGCCAATGAGGATCTGAATCCAGCTGCCGGCGCGTACCCAACAACGCTGACCTTCAGAGAAGCTCTGAAGAGATTATACAGCTCTGACCGTTTCCAGGTATGCTGGTCAGTGCATCTGAGGCTTCATTTGTTATACATCAGCTCGATTTAATTAACAACATTTGACTTTGCTTTTGAAATTTATTGTAATTTCTTTTTTTCTTCAGTCTCTTAATTCTCAACACATAAGCAAATAAAAAACCTCCTCCTTTACCGATCGATACAGTCAGAAGGTTTCCCACAGGAGCACTTATATATTCTAAAGCTGACTTTAGAATATATAAGTGATGTGTTATCATCAAGTAGTTCACTTTGGTATAGTAAACCCTGATCTTGACTGAGTTTCCTGCCCTGATGCTTCAGACACATGCAGCATTCAGATGTAAATTAAACTAATGATTAAGATCAGTCAAAATACTCAATAAAAATATAAATTCAGGGCTGTATTCACACAAGCATGAAAACTAGAGGCTGCCTGCAGAAAATAAACACATTTTCAGTCATGTTCAAAAAGCACTTTTAGTCTGAATAAGTTATGTATCCATCAGCTCACTCTGTACAGGGAGTGAATCTTTTCGTAACATGCTTGTTTTGAGGATATTAAGGTCAAGAGAACAGCTACCAAACACAACTGACTTGACTGACAGGTGGGCACACTGTTTCTACCTGCAAGGAGGCTAAAGGTCTCTAATCAAAAGTTTGGTTGAGCCAGCATTTCTAATGCAGCGACTGCAGCTGATATGTTTCAAAACTCTCTTTCACAAACTAATGAGTAATGCAGCAACGCTACATTCAGGTTTTATATAGTCAGTGAGAGATACCCCCCTTGTTTTTACACAGTGCTTTTATTTTGAAATTGCATCCAGGACAGACTTAATTTTGGTACAGAAACTTTATTTTTTTGGATTTCCACCAGTTCTTTAAGGCTTATTCATTTTTTTAAGGTTGATTCTGTCACATTTTCTTCAAATGCCTGGCACCAACAGTCTTTGGTACCTAAAGCTGTGATCTACAGAAAAAAGAGTTATGAGTTTTCTCCAGACCCAACATTATTATTAGGGATACACGATTCAAAATTTTTCCTGATATTTTTAAACTCATTTTGGCTGATATGATATGAGTACCTTTTATTTTTTGTTGTTGTAAAGAACACAACATTTCTTCTTCTTCTAATTGTTTGCTTTTGCTTCCAGGTGGCGGTGGTGTGTTTGGTTGTTCTGGACGCCATCTTTGTTTTGGCAGAGCTGCTTATAGATCTGTCGGTGATCAAGTTGGAGCACGGTCACATTGCTCCAGAGGTGAGCCTCAGATTTGTTATAAACCACTTATTCCAAGAAAACTCATTGAGATGTTAACACAATGCACTGATACAGTGAGTGTTTGCAGATATTTCACTACCTGAGTCTGGCTCTCCTCACCTTCTTCATGGTGGAGCTGGTTGGTAAACTGTACGCGTACCGCCTGGAGTTCTTTCAGCACTTGTTTGAGGTGTTTGATGGTTTGGTGGTGTTGGTTTCCTTTGTGCTGGACATCGTCTTCATCTTTCACGAGGATGCCTTTGATGGGATGGGTCTCCTCATCCTGCTGCGACTCTGGAGGGTGGCCAGGATCATCAACGGTCAGTACTTTAGACTGAAAGCCTCTTGAGGATGTTATAAAAATTAAAAGAACAATCTGGAAGTCAGTGTTCAGCTGGAGCTCAGCTACAGTCAAAGATTAACATCAATACTTTTGAACTCGAGCCTCATTTTGCTTGATTTGGGGTCTTAAATACTAAAATAACATTTAAAGATTGCTTCAACCAAAAGAAGTGAAACAGACTGCTGTAACTGCATCACAAAAAATCAAACCATATTTTAGCAAGTCAATGACAAACCACATTCTGCAGAGATTACAACAGCATGGCTCTGTATTAGAAGAGTCCTGATGGTAAACTGACTTGTCACCCATTGAAAATAATCAGAGCATCAGGCAATAAAAATACAACAAAGGATCCTATGTAATGGGTCAGCATTTCACTTTTAAATCACTGTGAACAGGTCTCTCTCGTTCTCTCTCTCAACATATAACGTCAATACAATACAACATCATGGTTAACATGTGCCTGGCCCATAAGCAGTGTTGTGTTGTTTTTCCACATGAAGGTCACTTTTTGAATGCGTTGCAGGTATCCTGGTATCTGTAAAGACCCGAGCCCACCAGCACATCCACAAGCTGAAAGAGAGCTATGACCACCTGGTCCAGAGAGTCACAGAGCTGCAGGAACGCAACGACAAACTGGTGATTCTTGACATGTTATATCAGATAGTAAAGTTCTAAACACTGGTGAAGACAATAGTACTGGTTTAGCTCTTTGATTATTCCAAAAGAGGTGGCAGAGATTATTATTGTGAGGACTGTAAATATATGATGTCCTCGGGGTTGTTATAATTTACACAACATCAAATGAAGGAATTTTGTCCTTTTCCTGTTAATATAATACACAGTGGGTGTTTTTGAGTCTCATTTAAATACTTTTAAAAAGTAAATATTTAAATGTGGGGGACAGTTTTCTCTCTTTATAAAGTTACTTTTGTCCTAGTTTGTTGGACAACCAATAATTTTATTTTTACTAAAACAATTCTAACTCTGATTCTAAGACATAAATAAAAATTGCAGACAAGTCCATAATGGAGAAAAAACAAACAGTCAAATCAGATCAGATATACTGTACGTCCACCTGAAACAAATGATGAGAGCTTTGAATCCAGACACAGTATTTCTTTCAGATGTCCACTGAAACTAACCTGGTAAATGTGGATAATAACAAACTCAAAGTGTTGTTGACTGCTTTAAGTGAGGCTGACTCTTTCTGTCTTTGTGTCTGCAGGAAAAAGAGAACCAGGCACTCCAAGCTCTGCTAAAGAAACATGGAGTCGACTTCTGACTCACTGCCACAGCTGCAGTGGAGCTACTGTCCACTCTCATACATGTCTTCAGCCTCTATGTAACACTTTGCATTCCTAATAACACTTTGCACGATGTCCTTTTATTTCAGGCCATGTTTGAATAACTCGTGGTTTTTTCACATCACCTGTAGAGAAATCTCATCCTGTTGAAGGGAACAAATTAAATGTGTGCTTGATGAAGTGACAGATTTTCAAAAAGAGCTAGCTACTTGTATATATCAGAAGCATTATTCCTCAGACTGATGAATTGTACAGAAAACATTTAAATCTTTACATCACATGCTTTGTAAAAAAAAGAGATAAAACAATTGATTTTGTTTATTATAAAACATTTATTAAATAATATAAAAAAGCATGTTTGTACACTTTTTACACCGTATCCACACAGTAACAGCTTGTTCACACATGTTCAGACAAACGGGAAGAAGAAGTCAAAGGGCAGTTTGGCGTTGATGGTGGGCGTGGCTCTGTAACCTGGACGTGCAGGTGCAGACACAGGTGTGAAGCTCACTGAGCTGCTGACTGAAAGGATGCTGCTGCCTGCTGAGAGCAGAGCCTGAGGAAGAAACTCCACAGTCAGCCACAACGTAGACAGGAAGGTTCAACAAAATGATACCTCAATGCTTTTTCATACTATGTCTTTTAAAATAATTAGACTTTTGTCAATTTTATCTCTGACAGGATCCCAAAGCTTTAAATCTAAAGCTGCTTTAAACTGCCTTCTCCCCACATCTTCTGTCTCTGCTCAGCTGTCCTTTCTAATACTGCAAAAATCGGTTGAAATATCTTAGAAAGACATGAGTGATAATTGAAAGACTACGGCTAAGCTGTTAATGAAAGTTAAAGAGGATATTCCGGCATCAAATTAAGTCATGATCAAACACTACGTAACACAGATGAATGTTGCCGACTGCTTGCTTCTCTAGTTATACCAACTTTAGTAATGACCGCACGATAGCAATACACAGCGGTCTACGTCTCCATGCCAACCTCAACCAAAAAGCCACTCTATAGCCACACATAATGCTCAGAACAGCAGGTGAAGTTTCGCAGCTCAAGGAAGAACATTTATGATTATGTACTCCTATCGTGTGGTCGTGGTTGGTGTAACTAGAGAAGCAAGCAGTCAGCAACATTCATCTCTTGAGGGGGTGTCTAAGGTGTTACGGTGTGTTTGACCTTAAGTTAATTTTACGCCGGAATATCCCTTTAAGTGATGAAACAGAGACAACAAAATTCTGATTGATTGTTCAGTAGCTGAGCTCTCAAGAACACAAAAATCACCAACAACTTTATAAAACCCCACAGAAAAGGGCTTCATTTACATCTATTTATCTGCTGCCTGTCTGTGCGCATGTCAGTGTGTTTGTGTTTGTCCTCTGTCACTACCATCAGTCGTGCCAGCATCATGGTAAGATGCATTAATTTCTTCAGCGTCTGTTATAGACTAACAAAGAGTTAAGGAGATGAACAAAAATGCTGCCTGGGTCTTCTGTGTCTGTTCAGCTCCAACCTGCTGCCTTTTTCCTCAAAGCTCCTAAAGCAACTCTGCTGTTGTCTGATTTACAGAAACACCCTACAGAGGACGTTTTCTGCAGAGACAGACACCTCAAATCCATGTATCTAAATAGAAAAAGTGATTTAGAACCGAGAGTCCAGTATGAACCCTTTTCACTGAGAGATCCTCATCACGGCTTCATTATGATCAACAGAATATCAGAGGTATTTTTGTGTTCTCTGTGGCTTTTTCTTAGCAATGCTGTGTGCAGATTTTTCAATTACAACATCATAATAATCTTATTCGATATTTAGGTTTTCACTCAAAGTTTAGAGTCCTGTTGCCTGATGGGAGTTTTAAATCATCAGTGTAGGAGCAGGATCACATTTTGCCCAGTGTCAGCAGTTAGGGATGTGATTTCTTTTGTAGTGTTTGAGCAGCATCAGCATAAAAGGCTGTAAAATTTACAAAAAAATGACCCTGAAAAAGTGTCCTCTCTGGACTTCACACACCCTGGGATTTAAACAGATGAAAACATCTAATCCATAAAAATCTGTGTCAATCTGCTGCTTGTTGGTAGGAATTAAACTTTCTTTATTTTAAGATTTCCTTAATTTTCTGCACTGATAAGTTTCTAAAAACTAGAGCTTACTTTTTTGCAGGCTGACTTAAATCCTTCATCTAGTTGAACTGAGGTTGATGTGATTACCAACAAGACAGCCAGCAGGTACAAAAACAGACACATTTGTCTTAAAGGTAAATTAAATATTTCTGTTCCACTATCGGAATCTCTGTTTCTTACCAAACTGCTGGTGTTGGTCTGGATGATTTCTCTGATGCTCACAATCTGAGCTTGAGGGTTTACCAGGGATCCATATTTAGTCCACTCGATGTCCAAATGAAGAGACAGCGGGATGCTACAACTCTGGGCCTCCTGCAAAACAAGATCACGAACGCTGTCTGACTTTTTTGGACTCATAAGAAAAAAAACAACAAACACACCACTGATCGCGTTTTTAGCATGTGACGTGTACATCAAACATTCATGACATGCTGAGATATAAATATGTTGCACACTTTAGATACACACATACCAAAATCACTCAAAATTTCAACACCCATCAAATACATGTGGCGAGTTTAAACCAGTCCTCAGAGAAAATCATGCTTTTTATTCAAGACTTTCAGCACTTCTACCATATAGTTAAAGCTCCTGTGGGGAACTTGTGGTTTGAGTCAGTTTTGGCACCTCCTTGTGGACACACAAGTCTTTGTTTATCTTGTTCTCTACATGGCTGAGTTGTAATCTGACACAAAAATCTCATCTTGCTCACTTTTGACTGTTTAAATCATCATTTTTATTTCAAAATTGAATGTTGAAAATGTTTAACTGAGCTTTTTTCTTCAGCCGCCTCACTAAAACCTTCCTTCCCTGCAGCAGTTTTAAGAATAAAAAATAACAGTATAAAAACTGTCAGTCTTATTTATTGTTGTCTTTCTCAGCACACAGGAGGGCGGCCGAATGAATTTCTCTTTGTGTCGAGACAGCCAGTGTCTCCAGATTGTTTTCAATCTGAACTCACTCCAGGATTGAAGTTGCTCTTGATTGGCACCCAGTCCAAAGGAGAGTCCAATGGGGAGTTTCCAAATGAAGCCACATACTGAGGATAGTTTGGTCCTCGGAGAACATCCAGGAGCACCTGATAGATCTGAGAGCAGTTTACAGCGTCTTCCAGACTGCAGGGAAGAGACAAATCACAATCAGATATAGATAAGGACTGAAAGACACAAATGAGAGATGTTGAGTGGGAGGAGAATCATGCCTTAATGTGCAGCCCGACACAGAGTCCACACCAAAGAGGACCGGAGAGCGCTGATGCCGCCCTCGCAGACAGTCCTGGTCCTGAGGGCTGTGGAGGACAGATAGGGTGTCTCTGAGGTTGATGCTTCTGGAAATCCCAGTGGAGACAGCTGTTAAGGACAAATCCTGGAACATGTTATTAAGTGTCAAGGTTGATGAAGAGAAAGAGAGCTTCTGCAGGTGAAGGATATTCTGCTGTTCTTATCCCGGACACGAGGGGAAGTCCAAACACATAGCCTGGGTTCCCACTGAAACGGACAGCAGCCTCCTCCTGATCCTCCTGTTCACACACAGGGCAATTATTGTTCAACACTCAGTCTCAATAAATACATGATGACATGTGTGAAACTAAGGCTCTACATCTCAACACCCCTCCATATTAGGTCAACGGTGAACTTCCCTTCTTTGTAATACGACTTAAATTTCATAAGAGTTGGGGGGTTCTGTAAAATGAAATGAAGACAACTTTAAAGTCATCAAAACCCTAAGAATCTTATGAAAGTTTTATGTAAAGGATATGCTCATTCAGAGTTTGATGTCAGCAACAGTTTTTAGTTGTTACAGGAACAACAAAACAGGTAAAAAGTGTACTGCTAAAAAAAACAGATGAAGAAACGTCTGCTGATCAATGAGGTGAATTTACAACAGCTTAGAAACAAGACTGGGTCTAAAAAGGAAGTTCAGAGAGACTGAGACTATCAGAAGGAAAGCTGGGAAGAGGTTCACCATTCTGTGAGAGACTGTGAGAGCAAATAGTTCAACAGTTCCGGAATAAGACCTTCCACCTTGTCTTAATCCAACATGTTGGAATGACAATTTGAGACACAGCAGTGACGTATTAAATTAGTCAAGCTGATGGTCTGTTTCTGTTGTTGCCAGAGAGCTGACAGTTCTTGATGTGGCCCAGAACACAGATACCAAGTGTGGACTGAGAGCAGATTCCAGCTAACACTGATGATCGAACACACCTAGAGTTGAGGCTTGAGGTCTGATCTCCTGTATCTGATATTAATTCCAGATGTAAACAGGGTCTTATTACTTACTAGTCTCCCAAGCTAAATGCAGTCCTCCAAGAACAGTCAACAAATAAGAGTTGAGGTCATGTCCACTTCTTAAATACAAACTACAGTTTAGGCAGGTTTAACTTCAACACATCAAGTTTTGAGCTTCTATATTTGTAAGGCCATACCTGAACAAATGCGATGTGAAACTCCTGCTCCAGGGTCAGAACAGCTTTACTGACAAATCCAAGCACCAGAGACACCGTCACATTCATGATCTCACCAGACGAGCTGTACTTCACTGTGTAGACAACCTAAGGCGACAGACATAACTGTTTCAGCTAAACATGACTGCAAGAGATTCTGGATCAAATCAAATCTATATTTAATTAGAAAACCAAACAGACGAGATACATGACCAGCTCTCATGAAAAACTGCATTACAGCCAGGTTTGGGGAGTCTCACCTTCAGCACCACATTCGCACAGAGGGATGGATTCAGGAGAACTGGACTGAAGTTTTCATCACTGCTGAACTGAAGCTCAGACTGGGTCCCATCTACAGCCTGCAGGATGAGTGAATCCACCTCCACAGGAATGACCTCCAGCCAAACCAGAAAGACAAAGCTCAATTTTATATTCAGTCAAAACATGTCTCATTCATCCTCTTCTTTACATCAGTCTTCACCTACATCATCACCTAAATATCTCCACATTTATTTTACAAACTTACACCAGACTTTCCTTTTCACAAGACCAAATCATGACATTTTTAGTAGCCTCAGCTGCAGGATGCTTGAAGTGCAAACACATATATAGCTCATGCAAAGGCCCGTGAAAAGCAGAAATCTGATCCTTAAAAGCAGTTTGTTACAGGCAGCACAGTGACTCCAAGCTGCTTCATCATGTTGAGTTTTTGTACTCCAGGCTGAACAAACTGACCCAAGTCGTCAAAGTAACTTCAAATATTAAAGATCCACTCTGATGAAAATCATGTTTTTCTTCTTGTTTACATGTTCATATAGCATTTTCTGATGCTACAGGACATATCATGAGAAAAGTGGGTGTGAAATTGCATTTCTGAGTATTTCTGCATTCAAATCGCTGTGAATCTCTGGCAATTGCAAACGGTAGGTTCAGTAACAGGGAGATTTTTGCAATGCTCGTAAGTCAGCTAATTATGATATTAACTTTCATCGTGTCCCCAAAGACATTAGTGTCCAAGAGCTGAATAGCTCCTATGTTACCTGCTACTTCTACTACGCTGGCAATGTTAGGCAGCAAGCTAGCGTGAAGAGGAGTGCGCCGAGCAGCGCTGTCTCCGCCCACAACTCAGAGGTGAATTGCTAATGGGCTACTGGAGCTCTGCAGAAGAAAAGCCCTTGAAAATGACACAGGTAATATGATTTTGACCAAAAACTTTATCACCACGATTTAAAGACCACTGAGAACACTTTAAATAGTAAAAATAATAATAATAATAATAATAAGAAGAAGAAGAAGAAGAAGAAGAAGAAGATAAATAATAATGATAATAATAATAATAATAACAACAGGACTTTAAAGTAAAAATGTTAAGGATGCTTTAAAATCCATCCTGCAGAAGCGCCAATTGTCCAACAGTCTCAGGGTGTAAATATGCAGAGGCTGCAGTCCTTGTTCCTGGTTCGACTCTCAGCTGCAAACCCTTTCAGGTCTTCCTCCACATCAAATTCTTCACATTTCCTTTTACTGTTCTATCAAACAAAAGTAACAATACCCTAAACCATGACTTTGACAGAAAACTATCCTGTAGTTAACTGGAAGATAGGACAGAGATTTTAAAGCAGAGTCGTGTGTTTAATTTCTTAGTTCTAGACAGAACCCTCACATTATTCTGAGGGTCTGAGAGTCCTGGTGGAAGACCATCAAAATAATCTACTCTGATGGAAGTAACAGTAAGGACAAGCTTTTCTTGGTCTGCAAAAATTTCAACAAGTTTTTTAACATGATACCACTGCTGGGCGATGGATTGATTTTATCGATTAGTTAATATTTGTGGTTTTAGATCATTTTTATAAAAGAAAATCCTCTGCTGCTCGCCTCGGGCTGCCAGAGTTTACCCATCCCCTCCATTTCCATGGTCTGCACATGTTATGTAGAGTTTGTACCCAACAGGCCACAGCCTCATCAGTCTTTTGGAACTGGTTCAGTTTTATGGCACCAGACCTCAAACAAACCACACTCTACTGCAAAGTTTGTTCAGAGATTGTTGCAGCAGAAGACAGCAGCAAGACCAGTTTATATTATCTACTTAATCAGACACACACAGCAGAGCGGGAGAACTGTGTCACACTATGAGATGCACGACAATGCCACAGCCTCCTTAAACCTTTACTGAGAATATGAAACATCAGACAGGTAGGCTCATTTCTTCATTGACCTCTACACAGACAGTCGCCCCCTGCTGGTCAATAGGAAGAATGTTTTTAAAATTACAATGTCATTTAGCAGACGCTTTTATCCAAAGCGATGTACATACCAATCATACACCAGTGGAGGACAAACACTGGGAACAAGGTGGGTTAAGTGTCTTGCCCAAGGACACAACAAACAAACTAGGGATAGAGGGGAATCGAACCGCCAACCTTCCAGTCATTGGACGACCACTTGCCTCAGCTACTGCTGCCTATATTATTAAACACAACCTTTACTTTTCAGACCAACAAGATACACATACTTTTCATATTCTGACTACAATCAAACTACAGCTGCTTCTCTGGAAATGAACCTACTATTAGTCATCTATATTTACCACGTTTCAGTTAAAGGGCAGAAACCATCACAAGTCACCACAAAGAAAGCCGCACAACAGCAGAGTTATAACATGCATCGAGCAGGATGTGAGCTGAGTACTGTTATCAAAACCTTATTATGGTTCTATAATACCGCTTATTGAAACTCTGACCAAACTAAACTGAAAGTAAAATAGAGGAACGCAGCATTAAAAATTGCATAAATTGGAGACACTGGTTTGATAAGTCAACATGTGAGTTTCACAGAAAAGGTCCAGAGTGGTGAAGTAACTGTTGACTTCCCTCTGCATAAGGTCTGCACTCAATCTCATGAGAAAGATTTTGTTTTCCTCCGGTCTTTGCACATCAGCGGTCCACTTCAACTTTCTGTCTGAGTCAACCTGTTGCACTCAGTGGTCAGGTTGAAACATACTGTTTTGGCCTGTCAAAACTTTGTGGTGGTTTGCAAAACTTAAAACTTAAAAGGTACTCTGGCACTTCTTGAGCTGTGATGGCATGAGAATTTTTTTAAACAAACATTTCTGCAGCTTCTTGACTTTCATAAAAAACAGTTACACCTGAACAAATCCACAGAGTCCTCTGAGCCAGAGTACAAAACATCAACGCAAAGGACTGAAAAAGGATCCACCGATGCTTTAAGCATTCAAAAGTGACATAAAGAGAAACTTGCTGTGTATTTTTTCAATCAATTGTCAAATCTGAAATTGACAGACAAAAAAATCACAGAAGGTTCTCAAGACACTGTTTAAGCCACACCTTTTTGCAGGAGGTTAAAATTTACAAAATGAAGTTATCACTCACTGAAAAAAAAAAAAGATTATATACTGAGCAATTGATCAAAATTTCAATCTTTGAATAATATCTGATCCAGATTTTATAAAACTCAAAAGTTCAGCATACTCACGGCTGCATCTTCACTCCTCTCCTGAAAATAAAAAAAGATAGTTTAGCTTAGAATCAGAACCAGAATCAGCTTTACGGGTCAAGTATGTTACACATACAAGGGCTGATTCTGCTAGTCTTTTTTCTCTATTTACAAGCATTTAACATGAAATATTAAAATAATGGTACAAATATTATAAAGGAATATGTCATATTTTACAAATTTTACATACTACTGATATTATCATCACTTGATCATCTTGTTAAACAGTTTCTCTGTTTCATACTGACTCACTAAACAAGAGCTTATGCCTTCTCTGAAGGTTATCTTTGAACATAGATATTGCTTTATTTGTGATCAAAAATCAATGACAGATAAACTAAAAACACTTTCCAGCGAGCGTTTCTGGCACTGTGTGTATATGTTGTGTTTAACTGTTAGACTCACAGAAAAGAGCTGGATGTTGGTGTAGGTGTCCATACTGAGAGCTGGCAGACTGTCGCAGTCCTGATTCAGGACCAAACGCCTGGAACACTGACTGCTCTGATCCCTCAGAAAAGCTGAAGAGAGAGAGAAAAAACCCCGACTGATACTGCTGTTTTTTTTTCTTGTTTTGTTTTCATTTTGAGATGTTTTTGAGCATGATCCTGTAAGACATGTTGAAATAAAATAATTGAGGCGTTTTATTTAGGACCATTCTCAGAAAGGTGTGGATTTGATAGATGTTAAATACTGATCTCATAAGGACTAAAATAAATGACAGATTTCCTCCTTTTAAATGTGAACCCATAATTGAACCACTTTGCTGGTTGTGCATTTTATGGCCAAAATGTTACAGGGTGTGGTTCCAACCAACCTGACTTTACTGATTCACCTTTATTTGCACTGCACTTTGTCCTGTGCTGTTTGTAACTTTAATGCATCATGACAGCAGTCAGCTGACACATCCAGGAGTAACCTCTGCACAGCTTATTAGTAATCTAACAGACTTCTTTGGTTTGAGTTAGTAAAAAGAAATGAAGTAAAGAAAGTTGTGAGTTTTAATCTCCTTTACAAGATGAACTGCTACAGTTTTATGAACTTATTCTGCTGACAACATTTACAGCAATAAGTTGTTTGAATTTATGTACTATATGTTACCTCAGGCTGATGTGATGGTTTTTCTTCTAATGAATAATAAACAAGAGACTGGATAATGTATGAGCAACCAGCTAATATTAGTTAACTGTAGTGATTTATCTGAATCTCTTTTTTTTTTTGCCTTTTTTTACAGGAGCGTAAAAGAGGTGAGGATAATGAGGACAAGATTGGGGATGTACACCAGAGCACAGCTGGTCAAGGTTGAAACTGATGCAGCAGGACTCAGTCTCTGTGTGCTGGACACACACTCTACAAACTGAACTTCTTCATGGCTCCTCTGTCCCTGTGATCTGTGAGTCTTTACCTGCAGGACTGTTGTCCACACAGTCAGCAGTGACTCCTGGAGCTGGAAGCATGAACATCCCTCTCTGTCCACTCTGTGCTGCCATCACCATCACATCTCCAAACTGAAACCATCAACCACCAGAACAGGTGACATTTCTTCTCCAAACAGAAGCTCATCATTATAGTGAATCACTCCTGAGTCAAACAGAGACTCACCTGGTATCCAGATGAAACCTGGAGATCTGCGGTGGACGACTCAGCTCCCTCTGAGCCAAAAATAAACCGGTTAAATTTTTCAAAGAGAGAATCAAAGTTGCTGTCAGTCGGAAGAGCAGGTGAAGGGTGAGAAAGTCCATCAACACCTAGAGCAAACAGAGAGCAAAAGTCAGTTCTCATTTAACAGTTTTCTGCTAACTGTGGTGAGGAGAAAAAGAAACCCAGCCTTATCCTTTAGTATAAGCACAAAGATTCTTGAACTGTTTGAAAACTTAATTTTCATTACTTAACAAAGTGCTCTGTCCAAACAAACACCACTTACGGTTCTGTGACTGAATGCAGAAGATGTCATAATTTGTCTCCTTCCTGACAGATGACTGTATTTCTGAATATCCGTCTATCGTACTCCATAAAAAGTAAGATGCTACATCACGGCTGCACAGCTGCTTGTTTCCACTGCAGGAAAAAGAACAGAGGACCCTGGGTGAGTCTTAATACTGTGTGCAGAAAAAAAGCTTTAAACATGTAGTCTCATTAAAGGCCAGCAGAGAGCAGGAATTCAGGTCTATGTGGGTATTATGTAGCATTTTTCATGTTCTTATGTTAGGGTCTCTCTGTGTTAGTCAGTTAGTGTAGGTCACATGCAGTTACACATGAAATTACAGGGTTTACATAAGTTTTGTGTATGCACTGAAGAAAATGCAAATTAATTCATAATTCAGAACATGTGCCATGAATAATTCGATTTAGAGGTGGATTTGAAAACCGAGGTTTTCAGTTTGTTTCTTTTTCAATTAAGTTTATTCCTTTTGATTTAAAAAAAAGTCTCTAAGCTGCAAAAACCACCAAACTGATTCCAAAGGTCTGTGTATAAATCAGATGACTGAAGTGTCATGCCCACACTAAACAAAATTATGCCACAGAAATTACAGTTTCATCTTCTCTCAGTAAAACACTCCTCTCTGTCACCCCTCTCATGCCTTAGTGCTACAAATTTTATTATGCTTTACAGCATTAAGGTTTATCGATCAAGCAGAAAATCAGCTGACGACTCCATGCTGGAAATGATCATCAGTTACAGTTGGACTTACCTGACAGTCTCCAATGAGCAGCTGGTGAACAGAGCCACCTCCTGTCCACACTCTCGATCACAGCAGCAGTTAATATCACACACATCTCTGTGTTCATCACAGGGACACAACCTGTCCACTGAAACAGAGAAATAACCAAATAAGATGGGCATTGTCGAGAGAGTAACAGTTTCTCTAGTGTACATAAAAACAACATTTCTCAGCTGATACAGAACTCGTCTGCAAGGATGCTGACCAAGACCAGAAAGAGAGTCCACGTTATATTATTATTTATAAGTCTCTACACTAGCTTGCAGTACCTTTTAGTACTGATTCTAAGGTTCTTTTGTAGGATTTTAAAGCTCCTAGAGGTTTCACACCAACTTATTTAGCCTGTCATAATTGCTTAAAACATTTGAGCCCGTGAGAGCCCTATTGGGTCTTCAGATCGAGTTTTTTTAAACTCAGATTTACAGTGCAGGGCGGAATAATAGGAGGTTACCGGCGGTGACAGGAGTGAGCAGGCGGCCGCTGATGGGCAGGGGCTCGGAGGACGGGCTCGGTTGAACGGGCGCCTCGGTGTTGCTGTAACCCGGTGCTGTGGTTGTTATATCAAACTCTGTCGGCTGTGCGGTAGTTTGGTTTTCAGCAACTACTAATGTTTCATTCCTGTCTCCAAAAACGGTTGAATTAAAATGATAACTCGTTGTATTTTCGTTTTCAGTGGCGGTAGAGATCAGGAAGAATACATTTAAAAGGTTAGCAGCGGACCAAAACACCGCCATCTTTGTTATAGACCGTTGCCATGGATCTTCTTCTCTGACTTCACTAACTGCCTTTGTTGACAATTTACCGCCCCCTTTGGCCATATAGGGAATAACTCCAGGTAAAGATATTTCCTCCCCTGACGGTAAGGTCCACTTTGGCAATGCAAGACGCTACTGCGAATAAAAATAATATAATATTATATAATTGATTAATCTGAGCTTCAGGCCCGTGTTGTTCCTTGAAGTCTCACTATTTCTCTGTGTTTGTGCAGTGTTACACTTGTCCGCCACAGAATATGTTACTAACTTTTACTCCTTTTGTACTGATTCCTGCTGATGATACACGTGTATTCAGGCTACCCTTTCTTCAGGATTTCTGGCTGCAATGTTCTTTTGATCCACTGGGTGGAAGTCTAGGATAATGGAACACAAACATACAACAGTAAACTCGTGGTGTACTTTCTATTATAGTCTATTTTTTTAAAAACACTTATATAAAAAGATAGAGTAGGCCTCTTTGCTATTACATTTTCAGCAAGCTTTTAACATTTACTTATACTTTTCAGGTTCCAGTACTAGTACTGTGTTAAATCAGAAATATCTATAGATAGTCTGTATAGTTTCAATGTACAGTATAAAAACATGTTGTTGTATAAAAGACTTAAAAACTTCGACTGAAATAGCTCACTCAGGCATTCAACAGGGAAAATGTTCACTACAGGGAGAAACAGGTTTGTTGTCATAGACTAATCACTCATTTTGCCCCCTGCTGATCATTAGGAAGAATGCAGATGTGAAGCACCTGATGTCTGCTTCACTTTCAACACTTAGTTTTTTTTTTAAATATGTTGACCTTTGACCCCCTCTTATCTGTTGGTTTCTCATTCTGTTACTCGCTCTGCTCCCTGCACAGTCTCTCTCCCCTCGTGCTCATTAATTAATTCTCTGTGGTCATTCAGGTGGTGTGGGCAAAGCTGCTGATGAATATATTCAACTTGAGTCTCAGTGGATGGTATCACTGTCAGGGAGGAGGGACACCTGCACTGAGTATGGTTATGGCCAGTATGTGTGTGCGTATGTGTGTGTGGGTGTTTTTCCTTCATAATGTTTTCGTACATGCTCTGACCTAGTGTGGTGTTCGAGTGTGGGGGCATGGTCATTGAACGCAGAACAGACAGGTTATCACAAGGTCAAAATCCCACTTGGGTATGTGTATGTGCTTGATACTTTCAGCGTGTGTGTGTGTGTGTGTGGCAGTGAGGGGAAGGAAGTCTAATTAGAGCATTAATTAAGAGGCTAACGGTTTATTGAATGAATCCTTCGGTCATTAACAGAGCACACTGCCTCCTCCTCTTTCACCTCCTCCTCCCTCTGCTGTGGTATCTCTCTGGCGACACTGATGTAACTTTGGACTAACAGACCAGGTGCTCACTTTCAGGCAGGGCTGGATCTGGAGATTTTAGGGCCTAAAGTGAGGTTAGGATTTGGTGCTCCCTCCTCAAATCCAGCACATGACTATGGGGAGAACAGCTATATCAGAACTCTTGACGGCAGACACATAGTTGGGCATGACTTTATAGTAAATGTAGAATAGTTAAAGGGATATTAATCATTTTGCACTGCAGACGCAGAAGTTCTTCTGCCTTGGCGTCTCGATCTTATCGCATTTCCATGAAGAAATGATCATAAATGTTCTTCCTTGAGCTGATCCCCTCTTTAAGCCTGTTGTGGTTAAAAATATTTTGTATCCCTTGGAGTCATATTTGTAGTAATGCAGGCCCTGTTGCATCAAAAAAATCCAAAATACATGTTTTATATTGATTTGATTTGATTACAAAGAACCTTCCTGGAGCGGCACCCTTACCCTGATCATGATCTTGGCCTCCCTGTAATCAAAGAAACATGATTGGTGGTAATCATTGATGTCTCAAATATATGCTCTACCCGTGGAAAACTATGTGGTCTTTCATTGAAACCTATATCTCTGAAGATACATTACCCTGTTTGCTGTATGTCAGGTTTGATTCTCAAACAACATTAATCCCCTGAAATGACTCCCCTAAAGTTCTCTTCTCCACACACACCCTGCAGGAGTCACACTTCCACTCTGCCTCTCATGTCTGCACCTCCCTGATGTTCATCAGTAGTACATTTTATAAATCCATCCAATCAACTCAACTTACATTTTAAATATTTACAAGACCTCCATAGTAAGGCAGGGAGGCAGAGGAGCCACCTTGCCCAGAAGGGAGATACAGGGGTACACTCCAGGAGGTAGATCCTAAGGGGACTGAACAGTGAGCGCCTTGGTGGGCTGTGGTCCATGTGGGACCCAGTTTACCTCAGCCTGAAAAAATATCATGTAGCCACCACCCTGTGGGCCCACCACCTACAGGAATGAGCATGTGGTCTGGTGTGTTGTAGGCATTGATCCGATTTGAACACTAGGTGACCTGCTGGGTCGATGAAGCATGTTAATGGTATGTTAACATATCTTAATGATGGTTTTAAAACAAGTTTTGAACTGGCTTTTTAATGTTTTTTATTTCTTCTGAAGATGCATTACCCTGTTTGCTGTATGTCAGGTTTGATTCTCAAACAACATTAATCCCCTGAAATGACTCCCCTACAGTTCTCTTCTCCACACTCCCACCCTGCCTCTCCTTTCTCTTTTTACTTGCACAGTGCATGTCTGCTCTTTCCCGATATTCATCAGTAGTATATTTTATAAATCCATCCAATCAACACAACTTATATTGAAAATATTTGCCTTCTTCAATTTTTAGCTAATTTAGGACAACTTGTGGCTGGATTTTTCCAGATTTGAACATTTTAAGACCTTCTTGGGATCACTGGGGACCCTGTGAATCATCTTTTATCATACCAATAAAACTTCTCCATATTACATTTGTGGCTGATAAAAACGCTGAGTGGCCTGTAACTTTAGAGAGATAATGGTCACAGTGGCTGAAGAGTAAAAAAGCTCAAGTCAAGTCCTGGTTGTTAAGCTGGACTGATTTATAGGACGTGATAAACTGCAAACACCCTTTAACATAAAAAAATGAACACATTAAGTTGAATAAGTTCATATCTCTGTGGCGCTCTAATGCGACAGCACTGACCAATCAGCAGACTGTATTTGCAACTGTCAAAATATCTGATCTGGAAAGAGGGAGGAGACAAACTCATGTGTTTTATGAGTTTATGTCTGTGACTGCCTTACAACTCATTCTCTTCAAACATCCTCCTGGCAGGAAAAAAACAATAAAAATCATCAGCTTTGGATATTTATATTGATCTTCTCCATGAAAACATAGGTAGAAAAGTGTTATTTTAACAGTGATACAAACACTCTGTCAGTGACGGAATAACTTGATCATCTCCACTCCTTAGACTTTAGTTTCATAAACAGACAAATAGAACTGCACCCTGATACCAGCTCAACCAGACAAACCAGGAACCAGTCTTTATCTCTAGCACACACACTGACGGATGATAACTTTGATTACTTTCACTTTGAGAAATAAGAGAGACGACGTCCACATAGAGACAACGGCTAAATACTGGAATACTGCAAATTCAACCAGGTACACTTCTACCTTGTATTTTTAAGATTCAGTAAGAACTAGAGTTTAAGTAAAATTGAACATTTTTTAAAAATTTTAAATTTTTCATAAATTATGGGGGAAAAGAAAGGTTTACTTAGGTTTCCTTATACTATTTAAATGTTTAATAGTTGTATGTACATAAACCTACAAATACTATATAAACTTTACTCTGAAAGTGTAGTGTTTTGAAACTTTCTGCTCTAAGTCCGGATCACAGAGCAAGGTAGGGGGCAGCAGTAACTTAGGAGGTAGAGTGGTCATCCAATTCCTGGATGGTTGGCGGTTCGATTCCCCCTATCCCTAATCTGTCTGTTGTGTCCTTGGGCAAGAAACTTAACCCACCTTGCTCCAAGTGTGTGTCCCCCACTGGTGTATGATTGTGAGTGATGTTTGGTGGTGGTCAGAGGTCGTAGGCGTGAATGGGCAGCTATGTTTCCATCAGTCTGGCCCAGGGCAGCTGTGGGCCAAACTGATGGAAACATGGCTGCCCATTCATGCCACACCTTGGTGGTGGTAAACTAAGGTAGTTTACCACCACCAAGGTGTGAGTGAGTGATGTATCCAATGTAAAACACCTTGTGTTAGGAATCAAATAAAGGCCAGGATCCAAAAATGCAGAGACAAATGCCCAAATTGGTGGACAATAAACAACGTGAACAACAGAAAATCGCCGCTTCCCAGAAAAGGCACGGTTGGCTCGGACTGCCACTGAAAAACACAAAACCAGAGTCAGGGAAAAGTCACTGCAGTAAGGCAAATAGCTGGTGAAGACAAAGTTCAAATGATAGTGCCACGTGGGGCAAGTAACGTAACAACTGAGGGAGTATAAAAGGACAAAGTGCAACAGAAATGTAAAACAAAAATCTCCTCAACTGTAGGGAAAAAACACAAACACAAAATCACCTTTGCTCAAGGGAAAAATCCTATGAAGATAACAAAAAAAACTCACAAACAACTTTAAGAGGCAGGCTGGATACACGGGCAGGAGAACAGGGAGCTCTGCATGGTAAGCCACGTGTTGCATGACTGGGTAATCATCTGGCACAGAGCCAACAGAGGAGCCGGCATTTAAAGCCAGGTTAAATGGCACCAACGAGAATCAGGTGCGTGCAATCAGTCCAGGCCAGCCCCGCCTCCCGCCGTGTCTCCAGCGCTGCAGAGAAAGAGAGAGAGGGAGAACACACACAGAGGGGAGGAACACAGGAAACCCAACTGCTGCATAAACTCAAATCCTCACACCTTGAGTGTCTCTGATAAAGTGCTATATGAAATCTGATCAACCAAGTAAAATTAAAATGTCAAGCACAAGAAAATAATTAATATTTACCTAATTATTTCATAACAGCAAATACTGCAGATATAAAATGTACTTAAAATTTTGAGTAAAACAAGGTCCCTGCCTATGAAAAACAAGTAGACTTTACCTAATTTGTTTAAATAAATATAACTTAAAACTTGGATGTGATTAAATAAATGTTACTTAATATCATCGCAACTGTTATGTTTTATGGAAAGTAAAATTTACTTTACACTGTAAAGTGAATGTTACTTGATATTGCAGCATTAAATTTTACTCAAATCCTTTGCATGCAAACACTTACAATATACAGTATATATTTTTAAGTAAATCTTATGAGTTATTTTTTTTCAGTGTACTGACTGCAGACTGAACGGAGCTTCAGAAAAGACAGGAGTCAAAGTGAAAGTCAGTTCCAGTAAACTCTGTGGAGGAGGGAGTGGAGCCTCACCAGTCGGAGCTGTTTGAACTTTCTGCCTGTCCAGAGTTTAGCTTCACTCAGAGGAAAATGGCGTCTTGTTCAGAGGAGGATCTGTGCTGCTCTGTCTGCTATGACATCTTCAAAGATCCTGTGGTTCTCTCATGTAGCCACAGCTTCTGTAAAGACTGTCTGCAGAGCTGGTGGACAGAGAAACAGAGCCAGGAGTGTCCAGTCTGTAAGAGAAGATCTTCAAGATCTGAACCTCCTTGTAACTTGGTGTTAAAGAACCTGTGTGAGACCTTCTTACTGCAGAGAGATCAGAGAGCTTCATCAGACTCTGAGGCTCTCTGCAGTCTGCACTCTGAGAAACTCAGACTCTTCTGTCTGGATCATCAGCAGCCAGCATGTCTCGTCTGCAGAGACTCTAAAATACACACCAACCACACATTCAGACCCATGGATGAAGCTGCTCAAGGTCTCAGAGACCAGCTCCAGAAAAACCTGAAACCTTTACAGAAGAAACTGAAGAGTCTCACTAAAATCAAGAAGAACTGGGATGAAACAGGAAACCACATCAAGGCCCAGGCTGCAACACAGAGAGGCAGATAAAGCAGCAGTTCAAGAAGCTTCACCAGTTTCTAGAAGAGGAAGAGGAGGCCAGAATCTGTGTTCTGAGGGAGGAAGAGGAGCAGAAGAGTCAGAGGATGAAGGAGCAGATGGAGGCTGTGAGCAGAGAGATAGCAGCTCTTTCAGACACAGTCAGAGCCACAGAGGAGGAGCTGAGAGCTGCAGACGTCTCATTCCTGACAAACTACAAGGCTGCAGTGGAAAGAGTCCAGCAGTGCCCCCTGCTGGAGGATCCACAGCTGCCCTCAGGAGCTCTGATAGATGTGGCCAAACACCTGGGCAACCTGGGCTTCAACATCTGGAACAAGATGAAGGACATGGTCTCCTACAGTCCTGTGATCCTGGACCCAAACACTGCTGGTCTAAAACTCATCCTGTCTGAAGATCTGACCAACGTGAGGAGAAGAGAGAAACAGCAGCTTCCTGATAATCCAGAGAGGTTTGGCAATCTCTACTCTGTTCAAGGCTCTGAGGGCTTCAACTCAGGGACTCACAGCTGGGACATTGAGGTTGGAGAGAACACGTGTTGGGGTGTAGGTGTGTTTGAGGAATCTGCAGGCAGGAAGGAAGACATTGAGAGTGGAGGATGGCTAATACTGTTTTGGAAAAATAAATACAGAACATTAGCTACATCAGGTGGTCTTGCTCGGCTAAGGGTGAGAGGACGTCTTCAGAGGATCAGAGTCCATCTGGACTGGGACAGAGGAAAGCTGTCATTCTCTGATCCTGACACTAACACACACATACACACCTTCACACACACTTTCACTGACAAACTGTTTCCATATATTTATACT